>OX419620.1:9121712-11547181 GCA_948473465.1 Lithophane ornitopus | reverse complement strand
AGAGACATGGTGGAGACGCCTTACGACAAAATATTGTTATAAATTAAATTATATAATTATTAAAGCTGTTATGTAAATTACATTAGCGTCCGCGCTCTTACTTACATCGTTCAAACGAAGATAAGGAGATTAACTTTATTTTTTGAAAACAATAAATCGTGCATACTCTTTATTTAAACAGAAACAGGAAATGAATTCGATAGTTGTTTTACTTTATTAATTTTGGTTATACCTACTTAAGTTAGTGATGTCCCGAAACCCCGACATTAGTCCCGAAAAAATGTTTTAGTCGTAAGGAAGTCTCCACTTTTTTTGTCTCTGTCACTGGTGATGACGTTGACGATGATAACGACGATGACGGTGACGCGATGATGATGATGATGAATATTGTTTATATCATAATTATGCATATACAGTATGTTATCTAACGAAGGGCGCTCCCGTTAACCTGCAATAGTATAGCGTAAGTACATACATGCTAAAAAAATATAGGTACTTAACCATTAAAAAAAAAAAAAAATTTTGATTTTTTTATAGTAAAACATTCGCAAAAAGTATCACGTAAGTAAACGTAAAAGAAACACTACACGCACACTTGTTTTTCAACGTAGAAAGTCAAGTGTGGCAAGTGTGCATATACAGTGTTTCTTTTCCGTATAATTTTTTTTTAATTTTTTTTACCTACTTACTTATATGATTTAAAAAAAAAGTTTTTTTTTTTGCTTGTATGGACGCTATACTATTGCGGGTTAACGCGGGAACGCCCTTTGTTAGTTAACATACTGAATACCTACGTCAGCCAAGATGTCCGATACACATCATACGCGACTACTGCAACCCACGCTCGTTTCTTTTTTTGATGTAGATTTTGATCATAGTAACTGTTACACTTATCAATCATGGCACCTGTAGATACTACAACTTGCTGTGTATAACTGACAGAATAGGTAAGGCTACTTATCTAAATTGTCGTTGTTTTTAGTACATTATGCCGACCTCAATTTGTTTATCTTATCTTGAACAATGACAACGGAACTAGAAACTTAATTTGCCTTTTTAGAAAAAGTTAAATTGCATATTCTTTTGCCGCAGCGTCTCATCGTATTTTGTTAGGGTTCCGCATGAACTTCATATCAGGCCGTATGGTTATGGAATGGTAGCTTCCGCCAGCGGCTTCGCCCGCTTGATATCTTTATAAATTATAGCCTATGTGATAATAGCATTCTACTGACGAAAGAATTTGTAAAATTAGTCCAGTAGTTTTTGATATTATTCATTACAAACTAAAAGGCTACAGTTGCTGCCTATCTGCATTTACACATCATTCGCCGTGGGTTATGTTAATAATACTAGTGTAGATTCGATGACTGAAAAGCCATGTCAGGGTTGTTGAAGTTCCAATGCCAACATGGGACAATCACCCAAAATCCCAAAGACTTAGTGCAAATAGTTTGTACAGCACTATTCCCTTTCAAATCATTGCTGTTCAATATAAAATACATGTTTACCGGCAGCAGCGAGCTTATAGAAAATTGTATAGTGCAAATAAATGATAAATGATTTATTTCTGTAAGTAGGTTTGTACAAACACTTTTACACGTCAAACACATTTTTAAAACTAGATGAGGTCGGCGTTTCTTATCTGACTACTCTGAGAAGAAAGGCCGAAACAAACTCAGAGGTCACAGTCTCTTTTAAAGTCCAGACATAATCTTGGTCAGATCATGTGAAGACCATGTAGATTGGTGTCTGAAATGGTCTTTTGAGGAAAGAACCACACAGATTGAGTGGACCTGTCCAGTCAGTGCACGCATTTGTCAGTGATCGTGCAGCTCAACTCAGAATTCAAGGAGCTCAACGATTTGACGAACAATACCAAAAACAGGACATTTGGGTAGGCCGCATAAATTACTCAAACTGCCAGACCATGATTAATTAAAACTAAGGAAAAATAAATAATAAAAAGAAAAGAATGATCCACATAGTCTTCACATTCACAATAATTAAAATAATATAATACTTTACAAAGTAAATAATTCAAATATCAAAAAGTAAATAATTTAAATAATATTCAATTCAAATATCTTTATATGTAGGTACTTACCTACTAACGCAACGCTATTGACTGAAACATGACCAATAAATAGTTACAAAAACATAGCTCAACCCCCCTAGGTCAATATCTCCACTACTAAAAACACAATATAAGCAGATCCCTAACCCAGATGAAATGTTCGCTCGTCTCCGTTTCGCCACCGCTCGGCACTCCGGCGCAGGTCCAATTCAAACGACAGTCATTGTGATGCAACCGCGCCAGCGTGAGAGCACGGCGCTGCACGTCTAAATGGACCGACGGTAATCTAAATATTAGTATAAGTATACCATTGTTGGCACGTTGCTCATCAGGGTTTGAACCGTATATTAACGCACCGCGCATAGAGCCTATTAAAACATTGTTTTATGATGACTAGGAATTTTCTTTGTAATGATTCGATCTTGTGGCTGCGTCGTCATGCATTGCCTACTGGTGTCATTTTATGATATTTAAGTATATATATAATTACGTAGGTAGATGAACCTGTTAATAAAAGGACGCTTGAATAGGATATAGGTTTGAGGAGTAATATAGTGTCATGCGAAAACGTAAAGAAAAAAAAACGATTTCAAGAACCATTGAAGTCATTTAGAATGACCATAAAATACAACTGACCACCGTATATGACAGCCTTTTTGAATATATCCAAAGTCTAGGACATCAGAGTACCTAAACTTCGTCATAAATATTTTTTTAAGTGGCATTTGTCCTTTGTCCATCTGCTGAGCCTACCTGTGCGTGACAGATACATAATTAGATGCCTAGTTGACATGCAGGCTCACCAATGACTATTATTCACGTGAGCATTACAAATCATTATGTAAACAAATTGTCACAGAAAAACATCTTTCACCGGCGTAGGCGCAGTAATCGATCGCCCTATACATACCTACTTAGCAACTTGTAAATAACTTTATTATGTCATTCCATAACACTTGTGATGGGTGTCGTAATCATCATGAAGTTCCTATGGAATGACTGCCAATCGATCAAATATTTTAAGAGGATTACCTCTTAAAATATTTGATCGATTTAATAATATTCCCAAAATAAAGCTCTTGAAATATCTTGATGATCTTGATCTTGACTCTCTTGACTTCATGATTCACTGTTTTTTTTTTGTGATCCAAGTATTTACCTCAGCCTATGTGTTAAGATTCGCTCGTGTTTTCTCTGTTTCTCTATGAGATGAAGCTTTTGCCCTGCAGAGGGACAATATCAATCAATCTGCCTAGCCTTTTCCCAACTATGTTGGGGTCGGTTTCTAACCGGATACAGCTGAATACCAGTATTTTACATGGAGCTACTGCCTACCTGACCTCCACAACCCAGTTAACACGAAAACCGTTGGTAAGACTGGTTGTCAGACTTTCGGGCTTCTGACGACCCGTAACGACTATCAAAGATCCACGAATGACAGCCGGAACCAACGGCTTAACGTGCTTTCCGAGGCACGGAGGAGTCTCGATCTCGATATCCACGGACCAACCCCGGCAAGCGTTGCTTAACCTGATGGATCGACCCTTACGGCTGTTATTCCTTAGCCACGTGGTTGGTATTATTTGGTAAACTTGGAAAAGCCTACTGAAACCAAGATAAGATTTCTTGGGTTGTTCCAACAACTCCGGATTAGGTTCCAGTTAACTTATTAGGCAGATTTTTTTTTTTTTAACTGTTCCATTTACATAGCAACCAGTATAGTTTATGTTATGTATTGTATGTATCATCATGTGATTCTCTATGACCTTATGACCCATGCATTATGGTCAAAATAAGGATCACAAGATAAATTGGCATTCTTAATTTTTTTTCTTATAATTTTATGTTACGAGTCGGAAATAGGTATAGGAACCTTGGTACACACAGGTTCAAGGGCTCCAAATTACCAGAAATTAGAATAAAAACGGTGTCACTTTAATCCACCTTGAAACAAAACTATTAAAGGCATTATTCATTAATGAAATATGGCGTGACCACACGCGAAGTCAACATTAACCAGGTAGATTACTTAAATCTAACTTTAAAGGAACATAGTAGGTGCAGGTCCTATATCTACCTATATCTTATACATGACTAGTGACATAATGTTATCCTACAAGGAGGCAGTAGGTACCTAAGTTATATTGATATCAGACATTTTAATGGCATTTTAATCAGTTACTGGATGGCCTTTTCTGGATGTTCAATCTGTCTATCACATAAATCCTACTTCTACATAAAGTTAATATCCATAGAGGTTTCTATAATAATCATATTTGTGTTTTAAATATACCTACGGCTGTTTACCGAACATTGATTTTCTTGCTAAATACCATGATTTTAATTGTAACTTTTCCTTAATCACGCGAAACTGTGTATTATAGGTAACGTAACCTAATATCAATAGGCACCTAAAACTTTCCTTACCCACCTTGGTTTTGGTTTATAATACATAATAGGTTAAAAACCAAATACTAACACCTTATCATCTAATCCAGTTCTTTGTGTATCCTAGCCTAGCGCTTCCCTCTCTGCATTTTCAAGTTTTAAAGGACCAGCCTTTCCACATAAACCAAAAAGCGGTTTTTGTTTTCAGATGGCATCATACAAAGTTTTCAAGAGCACAATCAGCGTACTGCTGTTTTTACAAATGGCGGCGCAAGTTTCGGCGGGAACGCAGTTTGCTTCTCACGTCAGCGTGAACACGCCAGCGCGGAGCTTCACACACGGGGTCGGTGATCCCTTGCCATTGCTCGCCAGGGGAAATTACAACCGACAATCTGCCTTCCGAAGCTTACCGCGTAAGTAGATAACTATTTTACGAGTGGACCGGAGTCAAGACTGCTGCAGAGGTTCACCACGCAGTCTTATTGGGACTGCGTGGTGGACAAGGATAAATGCTGGAAGTTGAAGATTTTTCTAGATTAAAAATTCGTAGAAGCAGATTTTTTTTTCTCTAGCCTTGCCTAGATAAAATTCATACAGTGACTGCCACGAGTCACTGTAGTAGCAGTTTGTACATACCTATAACTACTTATGGGAGGTGCCTACAGTCTAGTACATTACGTGATACCTATCTTCGTAAAGAAACTATACGTGACTGACACTAAGGTCGAAACTAATTAGAAGAAAGTCAAGACAATAGATTAATAGGTACCGTAATTAAGTAGGTAGGTACCGTAGTACTTAATGAGTTGTTATCGGGAAACCACGGTTACAATTCATCTTGGTAAATAAAATACGAATAGGTAACTGCGAAGATAGCGTGTGACCATTTATTTTGACATTAATTTACACTTTGTTATGTGAGCACGGGCGATTATTACCACTTTCTCGGAAACGGAAAAGGCATGGATACTTTTACTTGTCATTTAAGTAGGGAGGGAGTCGCCAAAATAAGTCGAATGCGACTGCGTGACACCTCAGGGAAACCACCCTAAGTGGTCGCAAGTGCGTCTGTTGAGCATGGGGTTCGATGTCCTGGTCGGGCAAGATTTTCCATCAGGAATTCAACATATAGGTAGTAACAGCCCGGAGTCTAGATTTTTTCTGTTAATGGTACACACGGCTACACATCAAGCTATACATTTCCAGTTTATTCTGATCTTGCATGGTATAGGATTTCTGTACAATGCGATGTGCTGCGAATACTGGAAATGTATGCTTGTTGTGTAGCCGTGTGTACCTAATAAGTAGACTCGCCCTTAAAAAGAACTGCTGAAATGTAAGTAGATGTAAGGTACAACACCTCCTGTCTAACCAAACCTAATTATCAATTGTCTACAATTTCAGTTCCACCGCAAACTCGAGGAACAGGCTACCCTCGAGTGAAGCCGACGATACCCTTCAGTAACGAAGACACCTTCCGTCGCGACAACTCACTGAACGGAGCACCCTGGCAGTACAACAATTACATGGGTACGAGTGTTATTTCTGTATTTACTTATAATACGCTTTTATAGAATTAGAAGAATCATGTGTCTGCTGTACAAACTAAGACCGCTATATGCAGATGAAGCCACCAGAATTAAAAACCCCGATGAGCCCGTTCGGGGACATGATAGTTGAAATTATAGTGCAAATTAGGGATATGCAGTCTGCCTTCAACCTTCCCATTACCTCGAGATTCGGCAATATGCGGTGTCCTACCTTGTTGTGGAGGAAATCTCTAAGGGTGGAACCACATTCCCAACCAATGGTGATCGAGTAGGTATCCGCCAGGGGAAAGTGATGGGTTAAGTATTCCACTAAGGTGGAGATAGCCACCCTAACGCATACGAAGGGGTTCCAGAACTCCAACGCGCTGGTGCTGTGCTACGCTGAAAGGGCTCGTCTCGGGAAAACAATTCAAAGTTTTACCTCCTAGCAAATACGTAGGTACGCTACCTAAGTCATAAGTACCCTATCTACTGCCTGAAGTTGCATTATACCTACGCTGACCACAGCGTCCACAGTCAGAGATACAGTTTCAGTAAATACTGAAGTATTTTTTTCAGATGTTGCGATTCCTCTGTTGCCGCCATCGCCGTACAAGGTAGATTCTCCTGACCCGGAGTCGCTGTGGCCTGAAGGTCTGTTCATACCACCGTTTAATTCGCCACGGTTTGGGGCTGCTAGCAACCGCCGCAGTGAGGTATTGTCAGGTAAAACTTATTGTAAATAGTACCTTTTATTTTATTATACGTTGAGCTTAATCGTTATCCTCTAGCTGATACTCAAGCCTTCCTAGTAGATGCATATTTTACCTCCGAATCGACAAATAAGTAGGTATACCTAATGCTATTCACGAGCCCGCCTGGTATTACTCTATGTCATTGTAGTAAGGTATTCCTTTATTTCGCAATAATGACGTTATGATTTCTGCTTTTTTGTTTTCAGAAGCCGAATCCTTGGACCCCTACTTACTGGAGGGTTCAGAAGCAATAGCAGCAGTCAAGAGGTCAACTCGCCATGGTCTTTACTACTTCCACGATATACCTCACATCGAGTCGCTACTCGCCAACCAGGAACTCAGGATGGAGAATAATTTGAAACCTCATAGGATAGCTAGTATACGTCATACGTGGCCCTATAACCGACCTTAGCGTACCCCGAACCAACGAATAAAACACCACATCAAAAATTGCAATTATATATTTGTATACAACTGTAAAAATACTCAATAAAAAAGTCATTAATATTATACACAACGAAATCTATCTAGTTTTATTTTATCATTTACAAAACATGAGTATTAAATATATGTACACATGCACGCATTTATGCACGTGTGTATGGATGTAGGTAGCATGTACACTAGGAATGTATGTACGTGTGAGCAGTATGTATAAAAGTTTTGTTCCATGTTCTTGTTTAACATTTCGGTTGAATCTATCTAGTAAGACCTGCCAGCTTAAAAAATATTTATTGTAAAAAAACAGGAAGCCAGCCTCAACAAGTCATACCAGTTATTATTAGGAGATTGACTAACACTTTAAAATATTGAATATTGAAAACATACAGATTGAGACACAATAATGTCATATTCTAACAGTAAATAAAATAGCCATTTGTAGAAAATTGGAATGCCTATTAGTGGACGGAATTAATCAATTAATTAAGTGCCTATCTATTATTATTATCAGCTACCAAGTTTATATAGAGATTGTCTAATTTAAAATTGTATAACACAGTTTGTTTACTTTCTCACAACTCTCTCTCTACTTATAAGCATTTGAAAAATATATAGAATATATAGAAGACATATTATAAAATACAATTATTTCTAGTTTTTTACCATAATATACATAATAAATTGCTATCAAGGCAGTGATGCATTTACATATTGAACACATTTTTTTATTCCTTAAGAGAATACCTTACAGTTCTAACAATATATCATAATAACTAAATATATCTGAATACACAATAATAACTAAATATACATAATTACAAACAGAATACACATAAAGAGCTTTTAAAAAGTTCCTCCCAAAACAATTCACAAAACCCTGTTTACACACTTATACATCTTTAGTTTCTTGGTTCAAAATATTGATTAAACAGGAACAATGAAACAATAACATAATCATGTAGTCACATTATGTTATCATCACAAATTATAATTTGGACAACACACTTTGTGGTTGAAGAATCACAAAATGTGACACCATACAATACTATCTAAGTCATTAAGAAATGATAAGAACTTAATCATAAGGAATGAGATTCTACTATCAAAAAGAGTTTACAAAATAAATAGGACCCTGTAGATTCCCAAGTTTACTCCTAAATCCAAACTGAAACTTAATTTCAACTTTAAGCACTTGTTTACAGAGCTTATTTTTAGAATGCCCGGAACAATTAAAAAGTTGTGTAGGTTTTTACAAAAATACAATGCAAATATAGTACATATAGAAGAGGAGAAAAAACCATAACTAATTTGCAATAATATAAAACTTTTAATAATACAAGACTGAAGGGTTTGTTAGTTTAGTTTGTAAACTCAAAATGATTATTTATGGTTTAGATTAAAATGTACATTTATATAATAATAATATTTGAATATTTATCAAAAATAGATCTGGTTTTTAAATTGAGAACAAGTTTGATGAGAAATGTTAGTTAAAAACCTTTACTTCTATTGATAGCAGGGGTACAATGAGTAGTTTGCCCCATTTCACCATAATAATCAGATCTGAATAACAACCCTATATCAATTAAATTAGAGCAGCAATTGCTTTAATTTACACAGTTATCACAATATTTAAAGTTCTTAAAGAAACACAAGTTCTTTAAAAATAAAAGTTGTATATGGGTATTAGTATTGCTAATGTAAGTATGAGTGGATAAGGAGAGACTCCAACCGCTGAGTTGCAAAGATCACCATTGCAGAAACACATGTAAACCTTTTTACGGTTCCACATAGTGTAGGCACACCTTTCTTCATAATCGCTTGGGGCTCGCTGTAGGCACATTCGTTCAGTTGCTGCACCATAATCTGCAAAATTAGTAATTATTTATGTTAGAAATAATTACCAAGAGAGCTATGATAGTTTTTTTTAAAGTATTTATACCATAATTCCCCCATACACATTTCTACAAGTTAAGATATGATGAATGCCAGTGTAACCTATTTTTTTTTAAATGTTTAACCTTATCTTTACTTCCACACACAGTATATTATTCTATGAGAGAATATCCTAACTTAATATTATATATGCGAAAGTGAGTTTGCTTATTACACTTTCACGCTAAAACGGCTGAACAGATTTGGATGAAATTTGGCACATTGGTAGACCATGCCCCGGAGAAAGACAAAGGCTACTTTTCATCCTGGATCGCAGACGAAGTCGCGAGCAACTGCTAGCGCTAGTATCAAAATAAATTAAAGTTAACTACATAAGTAACAGGCTCTATTTTTTTTAAACTTATTGAGTTGCAATTAAATATGGTACAATAAAATACTGTGTATGAGTTAATCAGCTCACCATCAGATCTGAACGTCCCCACCGTGCCTTCTATTAGTTTGCCACACCATCCTGAGGGACAGGCCACAACATGGATACCTTGTTCAATCACAGTCTCTGTCACATTAAGTGGAAAAGTATCACCACAGGTACCAAGTTCTCCTCGTGATCTACATCTTATGCATCGCTTAAGTAAACCTGTAACATAAAAAATATTAATACATATTTAGCAAACAAAAAGTTTTAAAAACTTTCTAATTTCACAGAAATTATATCGATGCAAAATCAAAACATTAACAACGAAAGGTTTGATTTATTATCTGCTCGTACACAACCAAGTGACTAACACACATTCCTAGCAAGCTATTGTTGAACAACTCTCACTTTACCTTGGTTTATAAAGTCGTGTCAAAAGTATTTGTGAAAACTTACTTTGAACTTCCTGTGCAACAAAGAATAAAAATATAGTACAAAAAAACACTCTACTGTAGTTCATTTTGTAATAATATAATTATCATAAGGGACAAAATACAAATACATTAACTTTTAAAACTTTTCATTTTCTAATCAAACATTCACAACCACAACCACCACTTTTACTACCACAGATTGTAGTATTATTTACTACCGACCGACCCACCGTTCCGTCTACGCGTCAGCTGTCTGTCAGTGTCAGAGTGCCAGTCAGTCACAGAGCACTATAGACCTAATCAGTCAGGCAGAGTTGGGCAGAGTAGGTACCTACGTTTTTATCAATGACTTACGATGTAAATGTCAATGGTTTTTAATCATGTGTGACATTTGTGGCTTGTAAACTATTACTGACAATAGCAACACTGACTTTCGGTACAACTGATGCTAGTTTGATCGTCTAAAGTCCCCCTATGTGAACCGAAAGACCCCGCAAATAGATACGCGGTATTTTTCACTTCAATAGCTTTTCGCGTTCGCAATGTAAACGATGGTATTCATGAATTCCTTTTTTGTTTACATTCAGCGGATCTACAAAAGAGGATCTCCGATGCCAAGCAATACATACTCCTGCGCAGTAACATGTCATCGCCAGTGACAGTACAAATCCCAGATAAATTGAATAGCGAATAAATTCTGAAAAAAAATAATATGTAGTTACAATCTTGTTTATTTATCGAACATACACTCAAGTAAGTATCCTTCTTCTATTATATTATATCCTGCCCAACTAATATTATAAATATGTGATAATTTCCGACCTCCACGCTGGTGAAGCTGCAGGCAAAAGCTAGTGTTCAATATAAATAAGTAGTTTACCTTGATTTAACAATTTTGATTTTGACATGACTTTGACTTGAAACTCTTGGACTGTTTTGCCATTTGAGACACATGAATAATTACCTTCTTCGTTTTTACTTACGTGTAATATATGCAGGGTATTATTAGTGTCTACTGTTAAATGAGGTTCTTCTTCATTCTTAAATTTTATATTATTTCTGTAAAAATATGTTAGTAGAACAAGTTAACTCTCCCAAATAATATATAACGGTACAATACACTTACGTTGGTCTAGTGGTCGCAAGCGCTACTGCTGACCATGAGGTCTTGGGTTCAATTCCCAGGTCGGGCAAAGTGTTATTAGGTTTTTCCATCAGGAATTTCTCAGTAGCAGCACGGATTCGGGATTTGTGCTCGGTTCATGGCAATAGGCTCGCCGCATGGGACTTAAACATATCTGGTGAAATGTGGGTACCTATAGGTACCTACCTACACCTCTGCCTAACCCTTTTGGGATTACAGGTGTGATATAAATACATTTTGATTAATGAAAAAATATAATCAGCGCTACCTAAATAATGAATTTAAAAGTTTTGCGTCTTTAAACCATTTTAAATCTGAATTTGTAACTGCTTCCGTACACGAAAGTGTTACATGACTGTTTTCTTCTACTTGCTTCGTAGTTCTGTTTTTATTTTTATTTATCTTGTACTTCACTGTAGAAAAATATAAACATTTAATTAAAATCTGTGTAGGTACCATATTTGCCGCATCCGAAGGTTAGGTAAGTATTAAAACCTGGAACTTTCTAACACAAATTGCGTAACGGCTTATAAAACAAACGAAAAGTTCGTTTGTTTTATAAGCCGTCATAACCGTTATATCCGTTAATAACCACGGAGGTCGTCAGAAACAGTTCAAATACCTACAAAGTCGGTATGCGTGGCATGGATACTAAAGGCGAAAGCGGTACGGTAGCCCACGAAAATCAAATTTTCTTACGTGTTTTGCAATTTGCAGGAGTGCGTTTCATCAAATAGTTCCTTTAGCGTAATGTTGGCTCTACTGTTGTAGGATATCCCATACGAATAAAAATGTTTGAAGCTCATGTCTTGTACCGGCTTTATTGTAGACTAGTTTCCGCCCGCGGCTTCGCCCGCGTTATATGTCGATAAAAAGTAGCCTATGTCCTTTTTCAGGCTTTAAGGTGCGTACAGACTATATAACATAACATGTTATACAACATGCTATATAAGAGTGCGTACAGACTATGTAACATATTATAATAACTTGTGTTTTATAACACATCCACATTATGTAACCTTTTTTATTATGTTACCTTGTTATGTTGTATAACATGTTATGTTATATAGTCTGTACGCACCTTAACATAACAAGGTAACATAATAAAAAAGGTTACATAATGTGGACGTGTTATAAAACACAAGTTATATAATATGTTACATAGTCTGTACGCACCCTTAGACTATCTGTGTACCTTTCAGCATCATCGGTTCAGTAGTTTTGGCGTGAAAGCGCGACAGTAGGTACTTTCGCATTTATAATATCAATATGGATGATGAAAATGCCACACACATAAATAAACAAACGATTTTTTATTTTTAATGCGTTGTAGAGAGATATTTTGTTACTACCTCTTTTTATAACATGGCACGTTTCCTCTGCTTCAAAATCGGGGATATTTCTCGTAATTTCACTAATTTTAGGTAGTGTTTTATTGAGTAGTAATGAACGACATGAGATATCGTAACCATCAGTTAAATATGACATGGCAGCTGTGTTAGAAACATCTTCCATGGGCATCTGTAATAAGTAGGTATATAAAAGGCATGAAAGCAAAATATTTTGCAGGGATCTTAGGGATGGTATGTCTATAATCCTCAGTAGGTACGTGCAACGTTCACCTGGCTAGGCCAGGTGGTGCAAATGTAATAGGTATGTATCTTATAAAAGTGCATTTTACTAGTTTTGTTTTTACCTCAAAGGTGGTATTGATAACACTGGGCTGTAGACGACATCTACCTATTCTTTTGCGTACACCTTTCTGACGGTCAATTTCATTACATTCACTCCAGTTATCCCAAATTGTTGTTACTTTAAAAGTTTTATTGAAATCTCTTCTTAGTGATTTGAAAGGTTCGTCTTCAGATAATTTAATCTTTTTATTTATAGTATCTAAGTAGTTTCGTTTGTATTCTTGCCACTGAATGGATGTTCCAACTTTGGGGCTGATTTCAACATTAATGACACCTGTTAAAATTAAAAATATATTAAAAACTCTGAATCATGGAGCTTAAACTCATTCATGCCGTGAAATACAAATTATTTAACATTTTTTGCGACAAAAATGATAATCTATACTAATATTATAAAGATGAAGAGTTTGTTTGTTTGTTTGAACGCGCTAATCTCAGGAGCTACTAGTTGGAATTGAAAAATTATTTTGTGTTGGATAGTCCATTTATCGAGGAAGGTTATAGGCTATATAACATCACGTTAGGACCAATAGGAGCGGAGCATAAATGAAAAATGTTGCAAAAACGGGAAGAATAATTCCTTTTTGAGAGCTTCCGTTGCGTCACTGCGTAAACGGTTTAAGTAACGCAAATATCATGTATGATGAAATTGTTCCTCTTTAAAAGTACTAAAAAAAGGCCGCGATAGCATATGTCTATCATTTATGATTGACTCACTATAACCTCTTTTTATCGTAATCAAATTTGTTCGAAATAAAATACAATAGACGTAGATATATTTAGTAACCAATTCCGCTTGACTATTCTTCAAGAGTCCTAAAAAACCCTGTAAGAAATCGACACGTGTTTCACCTCTCAACGAGGCATCCTCAGGATGACGATTGACCAATTGCAAACCAGAACGCGACGTGTTACCACACCGAGCGCTGGACGCAAAGTGAATCAAATCGCCCGTCACCCCCACTTATATAGGATTGCTGCTCGGCGCTAATTGACTAGAATCGTTATCAATGCGATAAGCACGATAAGGGGCGAACAAACGCAACAAAGGCGACCTTGGCATACTGGTATTTAATTCGTTTAACAGTGTAACGTTCGCTGTATTATTTTTAATAATTTCTAAACTCTCTAATACTGACATTTTAAATCCTTTATCACAAGTATGTAAAATTTTGAAAGTGTTATTATTATTTAATGAATGACCTGAATCTATTAAGTGTTGAGCAAAATGAGATTTTTCTGGACAACTATTCCTATAAGCTGCAATATGTTCCTTATATCTTGTTTGGAAATTACGACCAGTCTGACCTATGTAAATACCATTACAATCATCGCAATTTAATTTGTAAACACCTGATTTTTTATGGTTTTCTAACCGATCTTTTCCGTTACAGATCCGCCTTAAAGAATTATCTGTTTTAAAAGCTACCCTTATTTCATTTCTAAACAAAGTTTTTGAAACCCTATCACTAATTGACCCTAAGTATGTCAAACTACCTATATATTGATTAGTTTTTTCTGGAGGCAGTGGATACAAAAGAGAACGAACTATGTTACGGCGTTTCGTTTGTATCAAATCATTAACCATTTTCCTACTATAACCATTGCTCTCAGCTATATGATAAATAATGGTTAGTTCTCTGTTATAATTATCTTGGGATAGTGGTACTGACATCAATCTATGAGTGAAACTACGATAAGCTGCTAATTTATGCTGAATTGGGTGACAAGATGACGCAGGAATCGTGACGTCTGTATAAGTTGGTTTTCTATAAATCTGAAAATCGTGTTTGTTGTTAATTCTTGTAATAGTTAAATCTAAAAAGTTAAGGGATCCGTCAACTTCTAATTCTAATTTAAACTTGATTTTAGGATGTAATCTATTGATTTTATTAACAAAAACATCTATTTGACGCAATGTACCTGTCCAACACATAATTATGTCGTCAACATAACGGTAATAATATAAAATTTGTGGCTGTCCAATAATGTATTTATTTTCAAAGTGGTCCATAAAAATATCTGCCATAAGAGGACTGAGTGGAGAACCCATTGCTAAACCTTCTTTTTGTTTGTAATATTGATTATTAAACCTAAAATAATTTTGTTCCATACAAATCTTGGTCAAAGATAACAATTCACAAACCTCGCCAGGATGGACCCGCTGTTTCTCAAAAAGATCTTCAAGTATCTGTAAACACTCCTCATAAGGAACGTTTGTAAATAGACTTTCGACATCCAATGATAATAACTTGGCACCAGTAGGCAAATTGATATCTTTTACCTTCTCTATTAACTGTAAACTATTTTTTAGACTAAAATTAGGTTTAAAATTTGATCTGAACTTTAATAAATAGTTTAAATGTTTTGACAAATTATATGCTGGAGCACCGATATAATAAATAAATTAGCAGCTTATCGTAGTTTCACTCATAGATTGATGTCAGTACCACTATCCCAAGATAATTATAACAGAGAACTAACCATTATTTATCATATAGCTGAGAGCAATGGTTATAGTAGGAAAATGGTTAATGATTTGATACAAACGAAACGCCGTAACATAGTTCGTTCTCTTTTGTATCCACTGCCTCCAGAAAAAACTAATCAATATATAGGTAGTTTGACATACTTAGGGTCAATTAGTGATAGGGTTTCAAAAACTTTGTTTAGAAATGAAATAAGGGTAGCTTTTAAAACAGATAATTCTTTAAGGCGGATCTGTAACGGAAAAGATCGGTTAGAAAACCATAAAAAATCAGGTGTTTACAAATTAAATTGCGATGATTGTAATGGTATTTACATAGGTCAGACTGGTCGTAATTTCCAAACAAGATATAAGGAACATATTGCAGCTTATAGGAATAGTTGTCCAGAAAAATCTCATTTTGCTCAACACTTAATAGATTCAGGTCATTCATTAAATAATAATAACACTTTCAAAATTTTACATACTTGTGATAAAGGATTTAAAATGTCAGTATTAGAGAGTTTAGAAATTATTAAAAATAATACAGCGAACGTTACACTGTTAAACGAATTAAATACCAGTATGCCAAGGTCGCCTTTGTTGCGTTTGTTCGCCCCTTATCGTGCTTATCGCATTGATAACGATTCTAGTCAATTAGCGCCGAGCAGCAATCCTATATAAGTGGGGGTGACGGGCGATTTGATTCACTTTGCGTCCAGCGCTCGGTGTGGTAACACGTCGCGTTCTGGTTTGCAATTGGTCAATCGTCATCCTGAGGATGCCTCGTTGAGAGGTGAAACACGTGTCGATTTCTTACAGGGTTTTTTAGGACTCTTGAAGAATAGTCAAGCGGAATTGGTTACTAAATATATCTACGTCTATTGTATTTTATAATGGATTTCCGCAAAGTCACGCCTGAATCAATTAACTATTTGTTCGAAATTATTATTTGCGAAGGAGTTATATCTACATAATATTAATTCTTATTCAATTAAATAGTTTTAACATCAAGGGTATTTATGTAGCAGTAAAACACTTTTTAATTCATTCGAATTGGACGTTTAATTTCGAAGTTATCACGAGTTTCAAAATGCAATACGCGAACCGTTCGACGCCGGCGCCCGCAGCGCCTCCGCGACGTTCCCTACTCTAGAGAGGAGAGGATGGGCACACGGGTAGACCATGACCTGGAATAGGACATAGGATTCGGTTTATCCCTATATTCCCACGGGATCGAGACCTTCGTGGGTGAAACCGCGGGGCACAGCTAGTTAATTATAATAATCATAAAACTCTCGAATTAGAACGCACAGCTTACGTCATAGAGTTCTGTGCCATTTGATTCTTCAGACAGAAGATATAAAGCATGAAATTAGTATGCACCTCTCTAACCAAACATGTTGTGATCACGATCAAAAGAAACATCAAACACAACAAAAATAAAAACCCGACTGCAAACGCATAACTAAAAAGAGTAAAACAATCATCAATCCATAGAATTTTGTTATCGCAGGCCCACAAACAAAAGTTACACCGTATTTCAGATTATTGCTGCATTACGTGCCAAAATTCTATAGATTATACTGCTTGTTTTACTCTTTTTTTCAGATGTGCCTTTGCAGTCGGTTTTTTTTCAATATTTCAATCTTTTTAGTTTTATTAATAACTAGCTGCGCCCCGCGGTTTCACCCGCGTAATTCTCGATCCCGTGGGAATATCGGGATAAAAAGTATCCTATGTGTTAATCCAGGTTATAAACTATCTGTTTGCCAAATTTCATCCAAATACAGTCAGCCGTGTTTGCGTGATTGAGTAACAAACACACAAACTTTCACATTTATAATATTATTATAAATGTATAATATATAATATTAGGTCTTTACCTATGAAATTGCCGTTCTGCAGTACTGGCCATTTCAAATCAAAATAATTTTTGTTTGGCTAAGAATTCTAATTTCAAATTAATTTTATTTTAAAAACATGGTTTTTTTTTCCAAAAGTAGTCATTTCTTTATTGATTAGTGTTACATTTTCATCGCATTTCAATCTTTTTCGTCATCATGGATACGTAAAAAATTCGAGTAATTATGGAATATGAGTACCGTCGTGGCAGCAACGCGGCACAAGCGGCACGCAACATCAACGAGGTTTACGGAGCTAACACTACAAACCAACGCACCACCTGTTATTGGTTTGCTCGCTTCCGTTCTGGAAATTTCGACCTGAAAAATGAACCTCGCGGTCGTCCGAAGACTTTGGTCGACAATGACGAATTAAAGGCGATTGTGGAAGCTGATGATACACAATCTACGGCTGAATTAGCAGCAGCTTTCGACGTTAGCGTCAAAACAATATTGGTCCATTTGCGTCAAATTGGCAAGGTAAAAAAGCTTGACAAATGGGTGCCCCACGAACTCAATGATCGCCAGCGCGAAGTACGCGTCGAGACGTGCCTTGCACTGCTCAACAGACACACAAATGAAGGAATTTTGAACCGCATTGTTACCTGCGATGAAAAATGGATTCTGTTTGATAACCGCAAGCGCTCAGCAAGTTGGTTGGATCCTGGTTCAGCACCTAAACAATGCCCTAAACGAAAACTTACCCCTAGAAAAGTGATGGTCACTGTTTGGTGGTCTAGCGCCGGTGTGATTCATCACAGCTTCTTACCAAACGGGGTGAGCATTACTGCAGATGTGTACTGTGAAGAACTGAACACAATGATGGAGAAGCTGGCGCATCTCCAACCAGCATTGGTCAATCGCTCGTCTCCGCACGACAACGCGCGACCTCATACTGCACAGCAGACGGTCTCCAAGTTGCAAGAACTGGGGTTGGAAGCTCTCCGTCATCCGCCCTACTCACCAGACCTTGCGCCTACAGACTACTACTTTTTCCAGAATTTGGATAACTTCTTGGCGGGAAAAAAATTCAATACCCGAGAGGCAGTACAAAATGCCTTTGAAGAATTTGTTGCCTCAGTCCAGCTGATTTCTTTAAGAAGGGCATCAATAAACTGCCACTGCGATGGCAAAGATGCATTGATTGCATGGGTGATTACTTCGATTAATACAAATAAAAAATTCATGAAAAAAATTCGTTTAAATTTTTTCATACAAAACGGCAATTTCATAGGTAAAGACCTATTATATATAATATAATATATAATATAGTAGGATATTAGTAGGATTGACTAGATTTTATTTGATACCAATAAAATTGTGATTTATTTAAAAAAATACCTACCTACCCCTACCGTTTTTTTTTTGTATTTGCAAATGCAATACCTACTTATATTTATAAATATTATATTATAGCCTATGTTACTCCCACAAAGTTCCATCAAATGGGCTGCAAGCTCGTAAATATTTTTATATTCTGGTAATTTAATGACCGGCCACTGAGGCTATTTGCACCAGAAAACATTAAACACGGAGATTTTTTCAAAACTAGTCACATGAAACAAAATCTCCTAACTCTGTCTTTTGTCGTAGGTACTAGGACGAAACATGAGTAGGTACCTAAGTTTTAAGACAGATCTCAAGTATTCCAACTAAGACGGTAAACATCGAAACGTGTAGTAAACAACATGTTGCAAGGCTTACAGAGAAATATTTTGGCAATTTTTCTGGTTAACATTTATATCATGGTTTTATTATGTTTTTTATGATATAAATCAAATAACCTCTTATAGATCTGTAGCTCTTCGCAATCGAGCGGAGTCGTAATAAGAATATTCTCCTTGAAGAGATTTATCCTTATATCTTAACGCCATTGGGCGTAAGGGCAGGTTACCCCAATCTCCTTTAAAAAATAGTAAATCTCTTTCTGGGACTGACCTTCGAGAATGTACACGAAAACATTTCCTTTTTTCATTATTTCAGGACTTTTACATGTATAAATTCCTGAATTATTTTCATTAAAATCGTGAATATACAACATATGAATAGGCGTTATTATTACTTTGGTACTAAAATCATAATTTTCCATTTCTGACAGTATTTCTTTCTGTTTTTTGTTTCCTCGTGGCTTAAAAAACCACCATTTAGGATAGTAGTCGGCTTTACCATCACTGAAAATAAAATTGGATGATAAAACATTACATATAATATACTCAGGGCGAATTTCACCAAACTTTTATACCGAGTCTTATTCTGCGAATAAATTTTGAATTTTTGACAGTTTTTCCATACGAAAATTGTATTTTTATTCCACGGATAAAAGATATCTGACTTTGATGCAATAAGCCCTCAGTATGTTATCTATAGGTACGTGTACGCAGCATGGCGGTAGGTAATACCGGCTCCAGACACAGCAACACACATTTGAACACATAATTGAACACTTGTTTGAACACATGTGGGTCACGGGTGTTTGGGTATTTGATCAAAGTTTGATCTCGCATTTATTACCATACCTTACAACTACTCACAAGTGTTCAAACAAGTGTTGAAATATGTGACTGTGTCTGTGGAAAATCTTTGCATAGAATGGAAAATCTTTGCATCAACGCCTGCATGAAGTGCCGAATACACAAAGTGCATATTGTTTAACATAAAAATTAAGTTTAAAAATAATAAAAACATTACCAAAAATGACACCAAAGGTGCACTATAGATCCAGATAAAACATCTACTAATTTCGGTTTATTTGTAACCATTTCAAAATATGAAGAATTATCATAGCACGCTGTAACTTCCAAATGAGATGTATTTGTAGTTGCGCATTTCATAATTAAATCGAAAAAAGCAAATATTATTATTACTTGATATAATAGCATGATATCCTGAAATAAAGTTGTCACTATTGTAATATTTACAACCATATAACAGGACCGTGCGTTTGCACTGGTGAAACATTCACAAAGCATTTAGAAATCTCTGTTTTCTCTGTCAACGGCTCGCGTTTGCATTGTCACGCAACTTGTTGACGCGTAAGATGTTGATAAAATATGAAACGACCACCACCAGAAAACATTCAATATGTAGATGTTTCGAAACTTGAAACAACTGTCATCACTTGTTTTGTTGAACTTGCGTTCGCACTGCACGCAACATGAGTAAGTTTTAAGACAGATCTCAAGTTACAACAAAACATATTTAAATCTCTAGTTCCTGTCAAAAATTGACAGAAAATAGAGATTTCAACATGTTTTGAGTTTAATGTTTCGCTAGTGCAAACGCACGGTTTTCCAAACATCGAAATATGTAATGAACAACATGTTGCAAGATTCCTAAAGAAACATTTTGGCAATTTGTCTGTAACCCCGTACGTTTGCACTAGCGAAACATTCAACAAAACAAGTTAAGACATTTGTTTCATGTGACAAGTTTCGAAACATCTACAAAAATATTTTCTGGTGCAAACGCATATGAATTAAGGTAGAGTACAATTAGAAGTAGAATTAAGAGCGAGCGACGCAAGCTGGATATTGTCAGCACTCCGTTTAGAGCCAATTAGATTTTCGGAACAATTTCGGTAGGTTACTTTGGCAACTGATGCACAGAAAATTTAGAATTGAAGAATTGAGAGATTGCAGAACGCAAGAGTTAGAGAAGCGAGCTCGAAAATTTTAGGATCCCGCGTCGAATAGGTTATTTTCTCTGTTATTATGTTAGGCGTTTTCGGAATTTCGGAAATTTCTTTAGTTCTGAATGTTTTTACGCATACTTGCTCGCACGTCTATCACCCCTTAGACTTCTTCAAAATTGTATGGTTTGGGCATCCATGTTTGCAATATCTAAATCTGCTGTGAAATTTTGAAATCGCCAGCGAGTAGTTGCGTGTGTATCTAGCATTATTTGTCAAGGTGGAGCCAAGAATCAAAGAAGTGCGGATGAAAATAGTTTCGATTTTATATTTAAATATTAATCAAGGTTTAAACTCTTTCAATACGAATACTCATTATTTTCTTTCAACAAACCTACAAAAAATAATTTTAATTTTAGTAATATTTGTTCAGTATGGTATCATGGTATGGATAGTACGATACACCACAGATAGTATCCGATCGTATTTGTTCTTGGCGCTCTCATCTTCAAATTAAATCAAATTTACTTCATCAACATGGCGGATAAATCAGAAAGTAAGTTTTGTTTAGATTGTTATTTATTAAATTGTTTATCTATTTCGATTATTTATATGTTGTGGAACCAAATGCTTTTTTTATTTGTGTACGTACCAGTATTTATTTGAGATTCTTAAAACGTGTTCTTCGCTGTAGCTACGATTGTAATGTTGTTCGCTAGATTCAAAATTTGAAAAAATTCAAATTTTCAGCCGAAATGTCAATCAGTTTATCATTGGAACTAAGAAATAAAGTGTGTTACATACTTTGATGTAATAATATTCTGTTGTGGACATTGGTTTATCGTGCAAGTTCATAGTTATATTTCCTCGACTGAGTTATATAAATTGTGTATTATTTTGTTTAGGAGAGCATGAAGAAGAGGATTTTTCGCCCAGATCACAATATCGAGTCAAGGATGAACCAATGGATATGGATTTTCCCGAAGAGGAAGACGAACCTCCAGCGTTTGGCCCTGCCGCGCTTGGTCTTCACAGAGTCGGTACTAAATTACCGCCAAAACCAGCACCGAGTGAACCTGTCCAAAAGCTGAACGCGCGAGGCATGCCAGCTCGCATCAGAAAGAAAAACAGATTCATATTTGTTGATGATTTTGTAAATACTTCGCCACCACGTCAGTCACCAAAGCGAACTCCGAAAATTATCTCTAAAACTCCTAACAAACAATCAAGTGCTAAAAAACAGAAATCACCATCTAAAGTCCAAAGGGCAAGTGAAAAGTATGATGAGAAATCTGAACCTGTTGGACCCCAATCACCAGACACCAAATCTGGGCATCGAATTGGAATGAGGTTAAGGAATTTGTTAAAGCTACCAAAGGCTCATAAATGGGTGTGTTTTGAGTACTTCTATAGTAACATTGATAAAGTTTTATTTGATGGAGAAAATGATTTTATGATTTGCCTGAGAGAATCTTTTCCACAACTCACAAACCGAAAATTGACACAAGTTCAATGGTCTAAAATTAGGCGAATGATGGGCAAGCCTCGAAGATGTTCCCAAGCATTTTTTGATGAAGAGCGGAAAGAACTTGAAAGGAAACGAAAATTAATACGATTTATTCAGCAAAGAAAAGCAGCTGATATTAGTGTGAAAGATTTACCAAATGAGATACCAATGCAATTGGTAGTGGGAACTAAAGTAACAGCAAGATTACGTAAACCACAGGATGGTTTATTTACAGGATGCATAGATGCAGTTGATACATCTAACAACACGTATAGGATAACTTTTGAACGCCCAAAACTAGGCACACATTCAGTGCCAGATTATGAAGTTCTATCCAATGAACCTCCAGATACTATAAGTCTTTCCAGTATAGCAAAGAAGTTTCGACCACGTTTTGTGCTTCAAGACATATTAAGCTTGTATGAACCAACAAACAATAATTCTCAAGGTGACCCGCTTATTGGTTGTTCAGACATAGCAAAACAGATGGATACTATAGGAAGTTACCCATTTGCACTTTTAGAACTAATTGTCAAGTTAAGAAGAATATTAAATGCTAAGCGAGACAAAATTAATTTGTTAAAGGAATATAACTGTGATGCAGAGAAAAGAAAATCATTCGGTCAGAAAATGCCAGAAGATTTTGAAAGAAAATATGCTGCAGTTGTAATTGACTTGGAAAAAATGAATATGGATTTACAAGATTACATAAATGATGTACAACAGTACTGCCAACAAATTGCCCCAGAGCCTAGCTTAGCTGCAATGTTAGTGCCTTCACACCTGAGAGAAATATGTCGCGAAAAAGCATCTTTGTTAGTAGAAAAAAATAATAATGGGTCTGTCAAACATCCCAATTTAATTGATCTTATTACAGACCTTATTGCTTTAATGCTGCAAGTTAAAAGTTTGTCCGATTCAGATCAGAATGCATATGAATTAACTGTTTTGCAAGGCACAATGGAGCAAATAAAAATGAAATTAGAACCACATCATCAAAAACTATTTCAAAATAATGTAGAGATTCATATGCACAGGATTCAAATGGGTCTTGGGCAAATGACCCCAAACAGTTATGTTGCTGGTACATAATGTGCAATATGTATAATTTATATATGATGTTTTGATCATTTGCTGGATGCTAATTGAATTTTATTTAAAAAATAAACATGTAAAATATTTTTTTTTCTCTAAATATTATATTATTGTGGTGCATAGTCATACTACCTATGATTTAGATTTATGTGATTCTAGTGGGCAAAAAAATGTATGATAAAAAATCATTTTATAAGAAACAAAGCTTATTCTAGAATTGTAATTTATTATAATTTGGTTACATGGGCTTACAATATTGCTCAGTGCCATAATACTACTGGTATTGATCAGTCAAGTGTATTAAAGCCTTGTAATAAAATATGACAAGTTTAATCTGATAGTTTTATATTAATTTCCTCTTTAATATACACCTAATTATGTTGCTAACGTGGTAGATATCAGAAACTTGATATGGTATCAGAGCCGTACAATCCTACAGGTAGGTACTAGTACAACAGTGTCAACAGTATACATTCTATTATTTTGCCAGAACTAAGGGTGCGTTTCTACTGAAGCGGAGATGAGCAGAGCTGAGCGGAGACGTGCAGGAATCGTCCAATTATAGACGAGTTGAGAGACGCGTTGAGGATTTCAACCATTGTGATTGGTCGATTCCCTTACGTCTCCGCTCAGCTCCACTCGTCTCCGCTTCAGTGGAAACGCACCCTAAGACTTGTCAGGAAGAGCTTTCCTTATATAGTTAACTTCACTCTTTGAGAGCTTCTTCGCTGTTCTGGTTCAAGCTAGACAATTAGTGGTCAGGACAATTTTATTCTAATAAATATTGTACTATGGGTCGATTTTAGTTGATGAACCGATAAGTCGAAAGCGATTTGAACCGTCTGCACAGACTCAATCAAATTAATTTCAAAATCAAATGTTTAGTTGAACATAAAAAAAATGAACAAAAAAAAACAACCAACTTTCAAAAACGCTACTTACAAAGTGAAAAATAACATAAGAAATCATCAAATGACTTCTACCGCTCTGGAGAGAGCGGCGGGCGTATCAGACTTTTACCGAGTAAAACCCAGGCGCGGTCGCAGCCCAAGATTTTCGTATATTCCCAGTCACTTGGATTGCCACCAGGCAATTGGGAAAAAAAATCCCAGTTGCCACCGGTTGGCGACTGGGAACATATTGCGCCCACTTCAAATCGCTGTTATGAATAGCCTAATGCTTATCACCTTTTACCAAGTATTGGTTTTCCCGATGCAGGCACGTTAATCGTTGAGGAATTCTCCTGGTACTTCATACCATCGGCTCCACTTCATCATAATTATGCATTGTGACGAGCATAAGTTACTTGGCAACCATTTATTATACTAATCGAATCGCAACCCGTGAAATACTTATTAATTATTGAGTACTTAGTTCTGGTGACCATAATCTAGTCTTCATCATCAGTTCCACTGCACCAAATGGTGCTTTCTGAGAGCAACTGCATGAGTCATTATACCTACTATAAAAAAATACCCAAATCGCTTTAAGTGTGCCTATAATAATTGTGAAGTTTCTTCGATTTCTCCAGGTCTCCAGGATCCCATTATTAGACCCCGACCTGATGACAATGGGACCATCTCAGAAGTACTTAGGTATACCTTTTCATTTGAAAATCCGTCTTTATAATAATATGAACATACATAAAAAAAATATACTGGGTGTTATGGTAGACACCGTTATCCTTGAAACTAATAATGGTTTGGTGTCATCTATAATATACTTTTTCTATGGGACCAACCTTGAAATCGCGAAAGCTGTTCCATACATTTGTGTTTACTTAAATCGACAAAATGTATGGAACAGCAGATTTTTTTTTGCTATTCATCAACCAATATATTTTCAGAAAGTGAATAGGTAGGTACTCTTATAGCGCAGGAGACACTGGGAACGAAGCTAAGTTAGTTTAGCTTCCCTCGTGTAGCTAAAGTGTCTTCCATAATTTGGTTCATAGTTCGCGTTGTGAACAACCGAAGTACCTATGCATAACAGACTTACGTACTAGTAGTCTCCTGTTCAGCGTGTATGTGTGTGAAATCAGTTCATTTTTTTATGGTTTCGTACCCGATGGATGCCAAACGGAACCCTATTACTAATCCCCCGATGTCCGCCCGGACCGTCTGTCTGTCAGCGTGCTGTATCTCATGAACCGTAATAAGTGTAGACAGTTGAAATTTTCACAAACTGTGTATTTCTATTGCCGCTCAAATAAGTATTAAAAAATAATTAACTTTTATTTTGACAATTTTTTTTTCTTACTCTGTCATTGTCTAGCTCGAGTACCTAGAGTACAAATCTTTTTTTTTTATCTTAACAAAATGAAGAAATAGGGCCCGTAAAAGCTATTTTTGTACGAGCTGTATCGACCATAGACTGAATTTAATCAACAAAATATTAAACGCCGATTCGTAACGTACTTATTTAATTTAAATATAGGCGATTTTCTGCAACTGCAAAAAATAACTTTGTAATTCACAGTAAATAAGTATCATTATGAAATACTTATAAAATCTTCGCCATATTTTGAAAGTAAAATATTCCTCGTTTATTAATTTAATTTATTTGCTAGCTATTATTATTTATTTAATGTGGTACGGAACCCTTTGTGTGCGGGTCTGACTCTCACTTGGCCAGCTTTTTTTTAATCTTTGGTTTTGGATGATATTTCAACCAATGGCGCTGCTACAAGTCTGCTTCTCCGTCTTGAGGCCCCAACCTATGTAATATGATTAGATTGTAATACTGCCTGCAAAGAAATTGCAAACGAAATATTCAGCTATGGAAATGATGTATTTCTCAATGTCAGGATTGATTATTAAACATAGTTAATCAAAATCAATTTTACAATATTGATACGAATATCACTTTTTTAATAATGAAGGACTATATTCTTACAATACATAATTTTTTTTAAATGAAATTTCACGGATAATAAGTAGGAAAAAAATATTTAAACAAAAATACATTTTCTGAATAAAATTGGCTACTCTAGTCCAGCTAATAAAATTATAGGTACAGTTTTCTCAATTTAAACAAAAATCTGTTGGTACAATTAATATTTTATGCTTTATATTTGTTAAAAGTTTCTAGTAATTCATCAGCTTCCTCTGAAGTTTTCACCCTGATTAAAATAGGTGTAGGTGGGGGCTTTGATTCTGGTGTGGGTATGCATACCAACATGACATTGTTTTTACCCATGCGTTGTGTAGGGATAGCAGACACCAATATCAAGTTAACTAAAATGGTGCCCAAATTTGTATTGGCTCGAACTAGGAGCTGATGTTTACCACTTTCCTCAATCTTCTTGATATAAAGTGTACCAACACCTTTGTCAACAAAATTGCCATCTTTCTTTACAAAAACTTTGCAACGCTTATCATAAACTGTGTTGTCTTCAACAACGGGTGTAAATTCTACTTTGGGTGGTGAATCTTCTTCTTCATTGGTTTCTTCAGTAGTATCTGTGTTTTGTTTGACATTAGAATTAAAGCTGAAAGGCTTTCCAATCCCAAATGAAAATGCTGCTGCTGTTCCATTGGCAGCTGTTGTAGTGGTGGTTGTAGCAAAAGAGAAAGGAGATGAAGTTACAGCACTTGCTGTGCTAGATGTAATGGCTCCAAAAGAAAATCCTGCAGTGCTGGTTGAAATTGTACTTGAAGTATTAGTAGATGAACCAATCCCAAAGGAGAATGAGCCTGATTTTTCAGGTTTTTCAGTTGCCGCAGGGGTATTGCTTTGAGTCGCAAATAGAGATTTTGAACTTGGAGACACATTAAAAACAGATGATCCTGCCATATTGTTTCCAGTTGCAGTTACTGGCTTAGAGGCAGAGTTGCCAAACTGTGTTTTTGTTTCTCCTGAAGTAAATTTATTATCTAACTTTTTATCAACATCTTTATCTGAACCATATTCATCTTGTATTTCTTTTAAATACTTTTCATAATCTTTAAATATTGGAGTCAGTATGCAGAGAGGAGTTTGTTCTACATGCTTTTTTATCCAATCTGATACAGATTCATTTAAACCTTTTAATTTTGAATAATATTTCATTTTTTTATCATTCTTGATGTCCTC
This sequence comes from Lithophane ornitopus, assembly GCA_948473465.1. NCBI lineage: Eukaryota > Metazoa > Arthropoda > Insecta > Lepidoptera > Noctuidae > Lithophane > Lithophane ornitopus. The sequence goes on along the minus strand of OX419620.1, from coordinate 11,519,736 downwards.
AGGCTGTTTATCTGTTTCATTTAGATTTACTTCTGGTTTTGATGCCACACCAAAAGTGTTAGACATTGGTTGAATTTTAAACGGTGCTGAGTTTGAAGTAGTTGAAAACAATGACTTAGCTACATTGGCGCTGGTAGACGGAATGTCAAACTTACTGGAGGCAACTGGTGCAATAGATGATTTTGTGGAATCAGTATTGTTATCTGTTGAGCTAGTAACTGTTTGGATTTTGAATGGAGAATCTTTAACAGTAGAATCAGCTTTTGACGTCATAAACATAGATGGAGTTGTGGCGTTTTGAGCAGGAACTCCAAATAGGGAACTTGAGCCTGTCTGTGTTGATGGTGATCCAAATGGCGACTTTGTTGGTGTGGTAGCAGACTGATTACCAAAAATACCACAGTTGGGACTGGTTAGTGGTTTGTTTGAAAATAAACTGGATGTAACTGATGAATCTGCTTTGTTGGATGAACTGTTACTGTCATTGTTGCCATTAGTTAATTTTGACAAAAAGTCAAATGATGCTGGTTGGGCTTTGTTAAATCCACTAAATCCACTGAAGACACTTTTCTTAGGCTGAAATGTAAAAAAAAAACATTAAAGAGTGAACTTATATCAGCATAACATTTATTTTAAAGTAAATATCACCAGCTCAATAATCTTTACTGTAAAAGGAGTCTAAAAAATGTCTTGTATTCCCTTCCTGAACTACCATTGGGTGGACAAAGGTAGAAGCTGTCTATTACAATAAAGAATCCATGAATGGAAGTACTAAGAAATAAAAGATTAACTATAATATTAATTAGTTAAGATAATATTTCTAGCCGATAACATCCTCTTTTAGTCACTTTCATCTAGTATCCAAAATCAATTAGTGGTTATATTTTATAACTTGCAACTGCAGCTTAACAAAATATTTAATTTTACCTCATCCCCGGCAACTTGTGTACGCCTTTTTGCAGTCCTGATAACACGTTTTTCAAGCATTTCCTTGGGTGCAATTTTGAAGCTGCCCATTTCTTCATGGTCGGCTGGGTCATCTTGATCCCAATTGTCGTGATTCAATTCGGTAGTGGCTTGTCGTTTGACAGACATTTTAAACACTCTTCAACACTTTTTACAATATCCGTAGTAGTTTATATACAATAGTTTGTCGTGGCGCCAATCACCATGAAAATTTCAGCATGAACATGTCGTTTTCAATCTTGTAAAATATTTCAATCGCATCTATTTTAGCTAATTAAATTCAAGCACTGGATTATAGAACACTATCAGGCAAATCAATTAATGTCTAAATAACTATTGTCAGAGTATTCTTATACAATTTTTAAAACAATTATCGTCGAACTAAATCTTCCACATAGCGACGGGCGATGGACGACATTGATTGAATGAATGAATGAAACATTTAAAATTGTAGTCTGTGCTGTGTGTATGGAATGAAAGAAATGAAACAGACAAGTGAACCAAACGAATGAACACCAATACATTGAAGGAATGAAATCTCACGGAATTAGTAGGTAATATTTCTTAGGTGAGGTGGTATCCTACCCGCTTACCGCAACCACAATGCTATGAAACCTACTTTTTTTAATGTAGCAATATTCCCTGGACTGAAGTTGCAATTTGCAATCAACACGCATACCCTATAATGTTAAATAGTGTAACCGTGCGTTTGCACTGGCGAAACATTCACGATAAAACATGTTGAAATCTCTATTTTCTGTCAATATTCCATACAATTTTTGACAGGAACTCAAGATTGAAACATGTTTTGTTGTAATGTAATGTTTCGCCAGTACTAACGCACGGTTAACTGTCAATATTCGATACAATTTACAGCGTACAGAGTCGCGTATCTTGAACCTCACTGATATCGGTGAAGGAAAGTATCGTGAGGAAATCTGAAGGCCAATTCTCATACGTCGTACTAAAAAAAACGTTAAAATTCGTCGCAAATGTCGCAATTCCATTTCAGTAACCGTGCGTTTGCACTGGCGAAATGTTCACGTAAAAACATGTTGAAATCTCTGTTTTCGGTCAATTTATCGACTCGCGTTCGCATTGTCACGCAACTTGTTGATGCGAAACATGTTTGACATTTCATAACACTCGACATGTTTCGCCGCATCAGGTCTTACAGTGCGTTTGCACTGGCGAAACATTCACATAAAAACATGTTGAAATCTCTGTTTTCTGTTTTGTATCGACTCGTGTTCGCATTGTCACGCAACTTGTTGACGCGAAACATGTTTGACGTTTCATAACACTCGACATGTTTCGCCACATGTCTTTACAAACCAATTTCGTATCAACAAGTATCTGTATGAATTTAGTAACATGTTGTAAGATTTGTTTTGACACTTTGGTCGGTTTTTCTAGTCCACACATTTTGTATTTCACAAACATGGAAATCCTTGCCAAAACTCTATAAACTTCATCGTGTTTACTTTACTACTACATATAAACAAGGGACGTTTACCACCATACTCGGATAACACTAAACATCAAGCAATAGACAAGTTGCGAGACATACTTTGACGTAAACAAACAACAGTGCGAACGCAAAAGTGACAAATCTCTATACAAAACATGTAGTTGTATATGTTTCTAGACAGTGCGAACGCAGTTTACAACAAATCTTGAGATCTGTCTTAAGACTTACTCATGTTTCGTACAGTGCGAACGCAAGTTCAACAAAACAAGTAATGAGATTTGTTTCATGTGACAAGTTTCGAAACATCTACATGTTGAATGTTTTCTGGTGCAAACGCATAGCTATCAATCTCAAAAACTTGTCAAAAGTGTAGGTTTTTTTGATAGACTGACTGACTTCTGAATAAGGGTTTAGGGACTAGTTTTATCAAGCGCCAGAGGCGCGCGCTCGGTATACTGCGTTTTGGTCGTGGGTTGTACATACACGACGCCTGAGGTGCGCGCTCAGTCAGTACTGTCAATACGCTGAACACGCTCGTACTGGGCGAGCCCCGAGCGCGCGTTTTCGGCGCGTCATACCAGAGTTACCAGATTAGATTTCTCAAATGTTTCCCCAGAATGATTCCTCTTTCAGAATAAACCCCCAAACTTAATTGGGTGCTGCTATTTTTTATATTATTTATTGAAAAGGCACAAAAGTTTCCAATTCTTTAAACCGTCTCCTGGAGAGACGAGACGGTTTTATCAGTTTAGCAGTCGGGTCAAACTGCGAACATCCGCCACGGGCTGCTAGTCCAAAATCTCACCCTTACCCGTGGTCTGCCGTTTTGGTAAGCAGGGTTTCTTACCTTGTTTTTGACCACGTTCATGATCGAAAAAGCTATTTCAACACTTGCATTGGCAAAGGAATAACTCAACATGGACGGGCTGAATTCCCAAAAGATAACATTTCCCCAAATATCAAATTTTTCTGCAAAATCGCGAAAAAAAACCTCCAATATGGCAGCGCTGATTTGCGTTCACGTCCGCGGGAAGGGCGCGCGTCGTACGCGCATTTGACGCGCGCCCTTGAACGGCAGCGCTTGATCTAGCTCACAGATAACTATATAATCTAGCTCGTTGCATAGAAAATACAATTTTATCGAGCCCCGAGATTTCCATATTTCGACTCGTACTCAATATGCCACTTACACACGCAGTGACTGTCAACCGGCTGTCAAAATTTGTGCACGTGGACTTGAGAATTTGAAATAGCGAGCGACTTGTGTGTATTTAGCTCTAAGTCTGAAATCGCCAATTTGCTTTCAGCAAGCGCGAAGCGCGGTGATTAATGCTCATGCCTTATCTTTACGAGAAGAGGCCTTTGTCCTACAGTGGGACAGTAAAAGGCTGAAATTATTATTTATTCTCAAACTTATTCACATGAAAATATTTTAGGAGCAACCAAGACACGCTACTAATGCCATTAATGCAGGAACAGCTGTAATGTTTTAGTTTGTTTCGTGTAACAGAGTTTTTTTCAGTTATATTTCCGGAAACGTTGTGAATGTGTGTGTATAGTTGTGTAATGTATGCGTGCAAAGCTATGGCTGTGTATGTAATTATTTCAATTCAACTCACTTCGTTGAATAAAGTTGTATTGTAATGTAATTCCCAATTTGGTACAGATTTAGAGTATGAAAGTTATTATATTTCGTTAATTATTATTATTCTGTTATGTAATAAACGTCCCGCGCAGTGTAAAGTTTCTGAAGAAAGCGTAATAGTTAATTTTGCGTTTTTCTTCCTTGAAGAAACAAATGGAAACAAGAGTTATTTCATGAATATATCGTTAGTTTTGTTTAGATTTCTTTTAAGTTGAAGTAGTTAAATAAATACAAACTGTTGATGATTTCTGTTAACTAGAGTTTAAATTAGAATAAAAAGTATGGAAGTATCTAACGAAATAAAGGAAGATATTCGCAAAACCCAGTCGGACTTGAAAAACGCGATACGAATTCATCAGGTTGGTCTAGTGATTATAAATTACCCTTTATCACTATTAATTAAAGCAAAGAGTGTCAATCTTTATTTGTTATTATACTTTTTCAGGTTTGGGTTGCGCGCCTTCAAGAAGATGAAAATGTAAGAAAGATTCATTGTTTTCTTAGCTATAAATATCTGTTGGAAATTCTTAATAATGTTACGATTGTGCTTTGTTCTCAGAACATTAATCTCAGATCTAAAGTTAAAGAAGCTGAGAAAGAAATTATTGCAATTGGGCAAACTCAAGTAAGTTTTCAGATATATATTTATATATTTCTTAAGTAAATTTTAAATTATGTTATCCCTGGGTGAGTCCCTAATATTTTATCCAAAATTCATAAATGTGACCCAATACAATAGCTAGTCCTTATGGCAGACTGTAAAAGTGTAACTCAAGCATAATTATTCTACAACACATATTTTTGTATGTATCATTGATAGATACCATTCCTAGCTACATCTTGGCTATGTTGCATGTTAGGAGAGAGTGAATGATGCTTACACAGTAGGGTTATTTTAGTGTGGAAGTTCAGTAGTAGTTATTAAATGTTTGTTCAAAAGAACTCTCAATTCTGTGTAATTATTTGTCATAAATAAGGTATCATAAATAAGGGAAAATTTATCAGATTTAGCCACCTGCTTAAAAATTGTTATGAGACAAAAGTAAATTTTAGGTTTCTACTGTGTTAAATTTTCAATTAGAAGCTAAACAACTATCTTTTAAGTTTGGTACAAAATATTTGTGAAGACGTTCAAAACTTCTCTACAAAAATATTTCATACTTACAACCTTTATTAAACTTATGACATATATCTTCCCATCATGCCAAAGTAGGAAAGACAAATTAAATTAAAATAAGTACTAAGTAAATAATAACTTTTCTTTACCACAGAAACTAGTGGTAGACAGACTACGGAGAGAACTAGAGTTGTACCAACAAAGGTTGAAGGCTCGGAACAAGCACACCAACATTGAAAATGACAACAGATATGTGGCACAGCAACTGAGGGACCATCAAATACAATATCGTAGCAGAAACAGAACCGTATCACTGTTAAAGCCATCTGTACTAAACGAAATACATATTAAAACTGAAAACAACAGTGATGAAATAAGGGACAACATTTCTGATGTGGAGATTGAAATCAAGCTTTCCAATGAAAAGGAAAACTCAAATCATAGTGAAAATGATGATAAAGATAAATATCAGAGGAATTTCGCTCAACTACCAAGCACTGTGAATGCTAGCAGAAACAATTTTGTGAATGTATTAAATAAAGTGAAGGAAGCTTTTGGGTAAGAGTACCTACTTATTTAAACTGTTTATTAATAAATTAAATAATTGTTTACTTTGCCTTTACTAAATCATTTTTGCTTGACAGTGGATCAAAGCATCAGCACAGCAATGAGTGGCAGGAACAGAAGTCAGATTCGGATTCATCTCGAGGTGCGGCTCTATCACCGACACCGTCGCCCCCGCCGCTGCCTGGACCTGGTGATACCGTTACTAAAGAGGTCTTTTTGAGGTAAACACTAATCATTTAAGCTGAAATCAACTAAATTCAAAGTCATTAGAGACTTTTGCTTGCTAGTTAAATCCATATGAATGGGATAATCCTAACTAATATTGTAATGCGAAAGTGAGTTTATTTGTGTGTTACGCTTACCGCGCTAAAACGGCGGAACGGATTTGGATGAAATTTGGCACAAGGGTAGACCTTGAGCTGGAGAAGGACAAAGGCTGCTTTCCATCCTGGATCGCAGACGGAAGTCGCGGGCAACAGCAAATGTTTCAAAATGATACCACCTTACCAAGCTGTGATGAAAAGAAGAACACATAGCTGTAGGTTGGAAGCGCATGGCCTATTTGTTCCTTGAATTATCGAACATCATACTCAAATTCAAATTCATCTATACACACAACAAAGCTTAACATATAGGAACTAGTGCTATAGCATTATAAATTCTTAAGATAATTTTAATTAATTTATTTTCCAGACTCATTGGTCTAGTCACTCCTTTACAAAGAGAACTGTTAGAAAAAAAAAGAAGCGAGCGTCGCAAGAGGTCCACTACAAGCACCAACAAAAATGATTTCCTTTATGGGAGCTATGAAATGTTACCTGTAAGTGTGGAAGAAAACATATCCATGGTAGTTTTCTATGATATTCAATCAAAAATTTTGAAAGATAACCTTTTATTGTGTATTATTCCAGAAGAAGAAAAAGTACAACCAGTTTTCATATCTGCAAACACATAATGACCCTCCGCAAACAAGGTCTGCAAAGCTACGAAAACAACAGGTACTTAACAATATTTTTGTGTACATGGTCTTTATTTACATAAAACAGTTCATATTATAATATGAACATATTAAAAAAAAAAAAAATTTAGTTAATTGTAGTATTTCTTTGAAATTATTTATGTTAATCACTCCAAGCATTATTTGTATATTTCAGTCGCAGAATAAAACGTCTCGTGAAGGCTCACCTTCTGGATCTTCAACTGAAAATAAAGGTAAGTTAAAAAAAAAGGATGATAATTTTGGTTTTTTCTTTTTTGTGTTATTTTTACACCCTTTTAGTCACCTATTTAGAATTAAGAATCATGCAGTTTTCCGATACAAAAATTTCTGTGTAAAAGAAGGACAATCATACAAATACATTTTCGCATTCAACAGACATAGTTCATTTTCATTAATAAGCTTTGCGCTACATAACTAGCGATAGAAGGGTTAAGCAAATAAATGACTTTATTGGGAGAGTCCACTCTTCCGCAACCTAAATTTACGTAATGTACATACAAGAATTATTCCAGCATTTACTATTTATCTATACTAATATTATAAAGCTGAAGAGTTTGTTTGTTTGTTTGAACGCGCTAATCTCAGGAACTACTGGTTGGAATTGAAAAAATATTTTATAGAGCTTCCGTTGCGTGCGCTGCGTAAACGGTTTAAGTTACGCAAATATCATGTATGATGGTATTGTTCCTCTTTAAAAGTTCAAAAAAAAAGTCCGCGACAGCATATGTCTATCTTTTAAGGTTGACTCACTATAACCTTTTTTATGGTAATCAAATTTGTTCGAAATTAATGCATTATTTGCGAAGGAGTTTTATCAACATAATTCTTATTCAAATAAATAGTTTTAACATCAAGGGTATTTATGTAGCAGTAAAATACTTTTAAATTCATTCGAATCGGACATCTAATTTCGAAGTTATCACGAGTATAAAAATTCAATACGCGAACCGTTCGACGCCGGCGCCGCGCCTCCGCGACGTTCCCTACTCTAGAGAGGAGAGGATGGGCAAACGGGTAGACATGATCTGGAATAGGACATAGGATACGTTTTAATCCTATATTCCCACGGGATCGACACCTACGCGGGTGAAACCGCGGGGCACAGCTAGTAATTTATATACTTAATTTCGAGGAAGTAAATCAGTACTTATAACAGAGAATTACAGAACAAAATATTCCTTTATTTATTTACTAGCGACCCGCCCCTGCTTGGCACGGTGCGCCACCTATCGGGTCTAAAACTCTCATATCTTTCAATATGGAACCAACCATACACATTCACAAAATTTCATTGAAATCGCTTGGGTGGTTTCGGAGATTAGCGTGTACGAATCTACGAACATAGCGACAAGTGATTCTTATTTATTAAGATGTAAATATTTTTCCCATGTGTCCATAGGTTGGACCAACGGCAAGCCTGCGTGGGCGGCGACTCTGCCAGCTAGCTTATCCGTGGAACCAGTGTACACGACACAAAATGCAGCACATAAAAAAGTGTGTCATGTTTGTGGACGAAATGGTGAGTAAATTACTATTTTCTACGAATTACGTTTCCTAAACTCCAGTACATACTTGTTTTTTTTTTAGATTTATTCTTTCATTCACTGACAGACAACGCACTGCCTAGCCAACTGCTGGGTCTATTAGATTTTTAGAAGCATGGAATTCTGCATAAGCGTTCCGTTTATAACGTACCTGCACAAAGGAAGGATTTAATTTAGGATGAAACTTTGTATGGAAATTCGAAATTTTTGCAAATGGGAAGTGTTATTTTTATCACACCCCCACGTCCAACCAAATGCGATCGTTACGCTAATATGCGTTGTTGCTACTTTTTTTTCCGGAAAACTGGAAGGCGCCCTCTGTCGGCACAAGAGCGCGTTCAGGTCCATCCAAAAAAAAAGTGGCATTTTATTTCATTTTGTTCTTAGATGTGGCGTCTCTCCTGGCGTGGTGCGCGGGCTGCGGCGTGTGGCAGCACACGGGCTGCGGCGCGGCGCCGGCGCAGTGTGCGCGGTGCGACGCGCGCCTGCCCGAGCCGCCGCACGCGCCCGCGCCCGACCCCGACCCCGACCCCGCGCGACACAAGCAGCTCTACAGAGGTAACTATAGGCGCCGCACGCGCCCGCGCCCGACCCCGACCCCGACCCCGCGCGACACAAGCAGCTCTACAGAGGTAACTATAGGCGCCGCACGCGCCCGCGCCCGACCCCGACCCCGACCCCGACCCCGCGCGACACAAGCAGCTCTACAGAGGTAACTATAGGCGCCGCACGCGCCCGCGCCCGACCCCGACCCCGACCCCGCGCGACACAAGCAGCTCTACAGAGGTAACTATAGGCGCCGCACGCGCCCGCGCCCGACCCCGACCCCGACCCCGCGCGACACAAGCAGCTCTACAGAGGTAACTATAGGCGCCGCACGCGCCCGCGCCCGACCCCGACCCCGACCCCGCGCGACACAAGCAGCTCTACAGAGGTAACTATAGGCGCCGCACGCGCCCGCGCCCGACCCCGACCCCGACCCCGCGCGACACAAGCAGCTCTACAGAGGTAACTATAGGCGCCGCACGCGCCCGCGCCCGACCCCGACCCCGACCCCGCGCGACACAAGCAGCTCTACAGATGTAACTATAGGCGCCGCACGCGCCCGCGCCCGACCCCGACCCCGACCCCGCGCGACACAAGCAGCTCTTCAGAGGTAACTGTAGCCCGAGTTTCTATGATACTGACATGTATAGAGAAAAGGAGAGGGTGGCCTGGACCTGACCCAGAACCATTAGCTGTGCAGTTGAATTTCAGGGTAGGTCAACTTCCTGCCAGGGTTGCGGGAATGTCCGAAAGGGATACCGGGACCTTGGCAACAGGCAACTGAAGGAACACGGGTGGGTTTTAGTCAGTAAAAGTCTGACACGCCTTTTCGCTCCGCCCAGAACGGGAGAACGATTGGATGAATTCCCACCCTCAAAAAAAAAAAGGGTAGGTCAACTTGTCAGTAAGGCTTCCTGTACATGACGCCGAAGCCGCACCGGCGCACTGCATGGAACTCTACATCAATACCAGTGTATACGCGGTTCCGGTGCGGCAGCGGTGTGGCATAATGTGCGATATTCCTTCGTATACACAAACTTGCGGTCCTGCGCCGCCGCCGGTCCAGCTCCGGCGTCAGGCACAAGAAGTTGCACCGCACCTGGTTCAAAATCGCTTGACACTTTCTGTCAAATAATGACCTGCTTGCGAAACGATAGGTTTACTAATAAAAAAATATCATTTCAGATAAATTAGCCGAGCGGAAAAGCTTACAAGAGAAGAATATAAAACTATGCGTCGAACTTCGTAAGCTTGAAGTGAGAGCTGCAAGTCTTAAAGAAAATCTGGACGAGCATAACGCCGAGAAAAGACAACTGCTGGCTGACCAGATCAAGACGCAGAGAAACCTACAGAAGCTTCTAGACTTCATCAGTCAATTTAAGGAGACGTCGATAAGCATCCGGTCTACCTCCGTCAGCGAGTCTGGCAGCGAAATTAGTAAAAGTAATGAGGAATAAAGTGGTGAGCTAGTTTTCGTTTTTTGGAATATTTCATGTAATAATCAATATTTATAGTCCACATTATCCTTCCGATTCACCGCTACGAGATGTGAGGTCGCGCCTCGCGGTAATTTTCATAGCACGGAACTATTTAAATGGATGGACGTTTCGTTACCGGAAAGCGGATGTTAGTACGAAGCAACGTCATGCACCGTGGGGCAACTATCGGGATACGAAACGACTCTGCCTTCCTCGGTGGGAAGGGTAAAAAGAGTGCAGCAGTTTATAAAAAAATAAAAATATCTTTTATTTCAGACAACATAGTTAGTCCACATTAGTAGAGACAGTATGACTACAAAAGTACAATAATGACAACCCACACTCGATATGAATTCTCTCACTCGAAAAAATTTTTTACAGATCTGCATTCATTCCAATTCATTCACAATAAAATTGTGTCAATTTGCGGGCATAATGAATTTGAACTGTAACAATTTTTTGTCCATGTTGGTAGTGCTGGTGTTTGTTGGAGTGTTTCCTCTTCTAACAGTAACTTTTTGATTGTTGCAGATTGAAGGTCTGATAGCGTCTCTCCGTGTTCGTGATTCGTGATCAGTGTGATTGTTGATTCGATTCATGATGATCAATGTCATTACGTATAAGTCTCAGACCAAATAAAAAACAAAGACAGCGCTGTTAACAGTGTGTCATTTTTGCACTTAGTGAGGTGTAGTTTGATTGTATGTACAGAGCGGAGGTGTAGTTTTGGCATGCTTCACTGTATTGTTGGCAGCGATCTGTTTTGGTTTTATTTTTTGGTCTGAGGTATAAGTATGGAGTTTCAGTAGTTCAAAATGTAGTCTTACTTAGGTTCTCAATATTTTTCATTATTAGAACATGTAGAAATTCTAAATTAAGTTTGATTTTAATTTCTACTTTATCAAATGATGTATTTCAAGAAGAATTTTATTGTAACTATTCCTCTTTACAGAGTTTCTTATTTGAGTCAAATAACTGAAATGTCGAGTTTATTTTATTTTAAAATGTGAAAGTAGTTTAGAAGTTCGGAATGTGTGTTTATATCATGATTGTTCTCGATCAGGCGGATGCATAAGTAAATCAATTATATTAAATAAAATCAAATGATTAGCCAAAAGTGAAGTGTTCAGTATTTGATTCCTAATTTAGTGTAGATGTAGTAATTGTCAGTTATTTTAAAAATGAATTTCGTTCCGACTACTTTGTTTTAATTTTAAGCGTTGTTTGTAATGTAGTTACAGTTTTTTAGAATCAATTGTCCGTCCTTTTCTAAGTTTAAATATTTTATTATACAAGAAGAAAAGGAAGCCAAGATTTAGTAAATATGAACCAAACAACGTTTAAGATTTGTATGAACTAATGGATACTGTCCAAAAGTTGATTCAACATTAGTTATTCTCTGTGATATGATTATTTCATTAGGTTGTTGATGGTACAAATGTACTTTGTACAAAGAACCTTTTGTAAAACCCTCATGTAAATAAATATTCGTAAATTGGTTAAAAGTGCTTTAATTCCGTTTATTTTTATATTTTTAACGATCATGATACTTTGATACTCATTAACTGTATTACAACAAATGATTTTATTATGTGTTTAGGCTATAATTCTAAAACTTTCTTTCCTTTCAATACGTCTTTGCGTAACTCTTCAAAGCTGCGCTCTAGAAGCTGCAATTCATATTGCGTAAGAGTTTTGTATCTTTCCATCTCCTTAACTCCCTGGCGGTTGATATGCACCAGTCCTCCAAAGTATGCCGTACCAAAGTCGTTGTTTTCTATAAATGCATTCACTTTCGCTGGTTGTCCGTCTAAGGCATCGAGTATACTACGAGTGAAAAGAAGTGTGCTGTACGCGACTGACAGAGTTGGCGAATGTCCCCGATTAGCTTTTAATATTTTGTCATTAAACTGACGACACTTCAATGTAAAGTCCTGGGACATTTTAGCATCAACATTTGAACCTGGTTTGCTTTGAGAGAGAAGAGGAATGACAGTCTTTTCAGAATGGCCTCCGATCACAGGTACCGAGCAGGTGTCAGGGTTGAAGTTATTCTGTGCCGCATACAGCGCTTGAGCGCGCAAGGAGTCCAAGCCAGTAATACCGAAAAGTTTTCTTGAGTCATAATCTCCATGGTTTCTCAGAACCTCGGCGGCCATCGGAACGAGACAATTTATTGGCTCCGTAACTATTCCGAGGAATGGCATGAGTTCCATTTTGGCTACATGCATCGCTAATGTTTTTACAAATTCTATGTTTGCTGACAACCATAGCTTTTCTGTAATACCAGGTTTCCGTACGAGTCCACCGACGCCTAGAACTATGTGTGCATGTTTTAGAGCCGTGCTTAGGGACTCTTCTCCCGTGTACCCTAGGATGCCAGTCTCGGTGGGCACGTGGGTCAAGTCCAATATAACGCCAGGCGTATACCCTCGAGTGTCATGCACTACCAGCTTACTGATAGCGGGCTCTGTTCGTAGCAGCAAACAAAGTGTTTGTCCGATGTCGCTCGCACCTCCGACCACAGTAACTTGATAATTCCTTTTGGTTGTAAAAAACAATTGCTGAATATTTCTGATGATTATCCTGTTCATTTTGATGGAAATTACTGACTGAAATCTCACATCATACAAAATTTTCTACTAACTATTGATTTGTAGATGTTGTAGATAGAATAAATTTTTTAAATGACTAGGTATTTATTTAACCTTCACTATTTTATTTGACGTTCAGCCCAACCGTCTATGTTGACAGCATAGATAGTACGGTTAGATAGTTATTGAGATTTGGTTATATGAACATACAAAAAGGCTTAATACCTAATTTAAAGTAGGCGTGCAGCCCGTATCGACACCCTTGCGCCATCCCATGTTCTTAGCACGGCGGGCTGTGCTGGCGCCGCAACTGCGGCTGCTGAGACCCTCAAGCGGCGCAAATGCTGTAACCTTATTGGTAGGTAACTAGAGTTTTAAGCCGTTTGGGGTCGACACGCTCGGGTCATGGGGCCCGAGTGCGCGTCTCCTTTTTAAGCAATTTTTTTCGCTGACTGGTCGACACTTTACGTGACCAGAGGGCTGGCTCGTTCTTTGGCCAAAGTATTAGCATTGCCATTCAACGTGGCAATGCTGCCAGTTTTCTGGGCACGTGTCCGGATGACTGCGATGCGGATGAGTACTTCGACGCCCTAAGTATCCTTTTGTTTTTGTATTTATTTGTATATTTAGTCATTTAATCCACTGTTAGATTGTAAAGGTGTCCAAGATTTGAATGAAATAGAAAACACAGTATTTTTTCCTTTTACTTATAATTTCTTTATTGAATCATAGTGGCTGAATTTCGCTAATGCAGCGTTGAATCACCTCCGTCAATGCACGGCTGGTTATGGCTTTGTTGGCATAGACCTTTAACTTCAAATAACCCCATAAAAAGATCGAGTGGAGTTAAATCACATGATCTAGGGGCAAAATTCTGATCACCAAAACGAGAGAGTAGTTAAAGGGCCAGGAAATGTCTCAGCTAAGCCGTGGAGGCCATTTGGCCAATGTGCTATTCCATCATACATAACCCTAGCCTATGTACTATATAATTCAATTAATGAATTAACCTATAATAAAAAAAAAACTGTTTCATAAGTACCTAATTCAAATCTTGCGTAAAGGACATCATTCATTTTGGGCTAAATTGTAAATTTTTACGTCGGCCAACCAAAAGAATTGATATATTCCGTTAGAGCATGTTATCTCTTCACTTTTCACTATGAGACCAAATCTGTAGGGCAATTCCCTGCGCTGTTATACGATTTTGAAAAATATTGTTTCCAGTATGTTTTAGTTAAAATAACTAATAGTAATCTAAATAAAGTAATAGGTTGTAGTAATAAAAAATTAAGAGAAAAACGAACTCTTTCAGAATATAGCTTTTTTTTTGTTTGGTGTTCACATAATATAGCCCAAAATTGTATGGACGGTGAATGATCTCCTTTTGGGACACCAATATAATTATTGTACCTTCAGCTTGGCAAAAAATAAATAAAATGATGCGGTGACAAAAGTAATTAAATATTTTACTTAGGGTTTTGACTCTATCGAGACTATCGAGACCTGGTCTGTTTTGGAGTCTCTGCAGCGATGCCAGGTAGACTGGTGATACATCCAAGTGCTGAGATATCTTTATAAAAACGCAACAATGACCGTCCAAACTCAGAACCAGCAAACTGAACATATCCCCCTGCGTCGAGGTGTAAGGCAAGGGGACGTAATTTCCCCGAAAGTGTTCTCTAACGCATTGGAGGATGTGTTTTGCGCTGATCTGGGAAGGATGCGGCATTAACATCAACGGCGAGTACCTACATCTCACACTTGAGATTTACAGATGACATCGTTATAAAGACTGAGTCGCTGCATGACTTGCAACAGATGCTGGACGGCCTAGTTGATTCTTCTGTACGCATTGGTCTCCGGATCAACTTGGACAAAACCCAAGTTATGTTCAACGACCACGTTCGTCCACGTGCGTCCTGCCTGTCATGACTTACGGAGCCGAAACGTGGACACTCATGGAACGGCTGGTCCATAAATTCAAGGTCGCTCAGCGAGCTATGGAACGAGCTATGCTTGGAGCACCTACCCTTGAGAGATAGAATTCGGAATGAGGTAATCCGGCAGAGAACTAAAGTTGTTGATATAGCGCACAGAATAAGCAAGCTAAAGTGGCAATGGGCCGGCCATATTAGCCGTAGAACCGATGCCAACAGTCATCGGTTCTACGGTTAATATCGCCGGCCGACGTGTTCTTGAGTGGAGACCGCGACTCGGCAAACGTAAGGTAGGACCCCCGCAGGCTAGGTGGAGCGACAATCTTCGCAGGGTAGCTGGTAGCAGCTGGATGAGAACTGCCGTGAATCGAGCTGAATGGTGTGCAATTGGAGAGGCCTATGTCCAGCAGTGGACTGCTATAGGCTGATGATGATTTTACTTAACTAATGCAGACCAATGATGTTGGTACTACTTTGCCAACATGTGCTAGTAGGTTTTGAGTCACCCACAAGCACAAGCAGCGTTTTTTTACGACAATTCTTTTACTCCTTTCCCATTTGAAGTGACCTTTGTGCGATAGTGGCGCCCTCATTATTTCCAAACTCTTTTTTGCCAAGCTGTACTTATACTTATAAAATTTGTCATCTATGGTTGTATTAAAATAACAAGTAGGTTTAACAAGTAGGGTACTAGGGTTAAATTAAATATGTAGGCAGATGAGCAGAAAGGTTCCTACTTGCTGTCGAAGATACCAGATAGAGCAAAAATAGGCTCTATCTCCTATTTATTGTTCCGGTACGAAGTTCTACTAGGCTACTAGTTTTGTAGAGGGTATGAGAGCAGAAGAGCAAGCATTTAGATTTTTGAACTTTATGGTTCATGGCTTTATGTCATTTCATGTTGGCAATAAAGTCAAAATTACAGCTCCTATTTTACCATGTAAGAACTTGAAATTTCGAAGTCTACTAAAATATTAATAAAATTATGTAAAAAAGTATACCTTTTTTAAACTACTATGTTGAAATCAAACACCCGTTTATTCATAACAAATTTTGAAACAAAACTAAAATGTATATCGGTGAGGAATGTCCAAGTTTCTGTAATTGGTGCTGGAGGAGAAGTCGGGGCAAATGTGTCTCTTTTACTTAATCGGAACCACAAAATAAAAAGACTGCATTTGTATGATGAAGACGAGAAAGTATTAGGAGCTGCCTTAGAGTTGAGTCATTTACCAGGAGGTCCGCAAGTAGAAGGGTTCGCTGGGGATGAGTTGTATGCAGCAATTCGGTCGTCTGAACTAATCCTGATGGCTCAAAGAATATCCCGCAAACCAGGAAATACGCGAGAACAAATGATTGTTGCCAATGCTCCCCCTTTACAGAAGCTGTGTCGGGCAATTGCTGTCGAAAACTCTGATGCATTCCTCGCCATCGCAACTAACCCTATAAATTCTATGGTGCCATTTGCAAGCTCAATTTTGTATAAATATGGCATCTATAACCCTTATAAGGTTTTTGGAATAACACAAATAGACGCCGCCAGGGTCCGCTCTTACGCTGCAAAAGCTTTGGAGGTGAGCTGTCGGAATTTGTTCATTCCTGTTATAGGAGGACATTCAGACGAAACAGTAATTCCTTTATTTTCATGTATCACCCCTGCCGAATATATTCTCGATCCCTGTCAAGCATATTCATTGACGCAAATTGTGAGGAAATCTGGGACAGAAATAGTATTTCAGAAACAAGGTCATGAATCAGCGGTGCTAGGGGTCGCCTGGTCCATTAATGAATTTTGTAATACCTTAATAGATGCTATTCTTGGTAGTCAAGTTGAAGCGATTTGCTATACCGCCAATCCATATTTTGGAACAAAATTTTTTGCTGGCCCTACTACAATCGGGCCGTATGGTATAATACGCCAATGTCAAAAACTGAAATTCAATGACTTTGAATCTTTCCTGGTAAAGTCTTCAGTGCCCATTATTAACAGAGATGTGTGTCTTGGAGAAGATTATGTAATAGGCCCGACACCAAAGACGAATTCTTGGATTCTGACCGATAAACTTTGTCTCTAAATCTAAATCTTTGTCATTATTTACATAGTTTTATTAAATTTAAATAGGTACCTACCCACCTAGTTACTTATAAGTATCATATTTTTTAGGTACTTTCACACTTTGTTATTTTGTACCTAATGTGCCCAAGATTTTTAAAACATATTGCCTTCGCGGAAATCCATGTAAAAGCGTTGTTGAGCATTGTCAATATAATTTACAGTTTTGATAAATTTAAAATTAATAAAAAGTACCTACCTTTGATATTTCTATTAGTCTTCTGTTATTTTATATCGTTTTGCCCGTTTTCTAGGTGTCACCTAGTATTAGTGAAAACGGATTCAAGATACTTTTTTAAACTTTTGTCTTCATTGAAATCAATGCAAACACGTCATGAACTGGTTTAAAGTAGGTACCTACCTATCACTATTAGGCTGTTTCAGGCCGCCATGTTTACCTACCTATATGTTTAGTTTCATTATACAACAAACTCTTCTTTTACCTGCCATGCCTACCGTAATTTGTCTCATTTATCTTACATTAGCCGCCTTAAAACACGCGCTAATCGGCTTTCGCGCAGGAAAGATCGCGCATGTAAAGGTGTCTGGACCTGTGCTTCACCTAGGTTCTCCACATAGAAGTAGACTCAGTCAAACACCCGCCAACGTGTTTTCTAGGACAACATTGTGGTGTGGTTGTAATAAAATCACTTACTTATAGGGGATGCGCTAAGGTAGCCCGCGAAATTAAAATTACCTTATGTTTTTTGTTTGCAGGTCAGTGTCAGGTCGTTTGTTGATTAAAATATGGGTAACAAATATGGCTTTATAGAATTATACCTAATCATTAGAATCAGCAATACCGAAAAGAAAAGACAATTCTTTTCTTTTCGGTAAGTACAAACCAAACATTATAGAGACTATTGAAAACAAAGCTATAGGAATGGCGAGCACATAATCGAAGCTGACGTGTGCAACGTTCGGTTGTAACGGTCCAATATCGGACAAACGGCGAGGTGGTGACGCAAAGCGGCCATCTGAGTCGCATCTCATTCGGAGAACATTGCAACTGTCTGAGTGCCTTGTTCCTCTTACAACGGAGAACCAGTATGGCCGCGTTCACACTGAAGCGTGTTCCCTTACTGATATTCCACGTGATTCGCGTCAGGATAAGACAGGCCTCAGTTATAATTTTAGTGATTTTGGTTATTGAGTGCTCTATGAAGTAGGTATTGATAAGGATTTTTACGCTCATGTTTTGTTCAGGGGGGATAGTGGATTTGCAGCAAGTGGTATTCAAAGGTAAACTAGGTAGGTCTGTAAACTGTAATCTACGTTAACCACCCTGCGCTTTTCCAAATTCCCACTTTACTAGCGAGTTCTGAAATACGTTTTTTCAAATATTGATTAGCTTCATAAAACAAAAATGCGTGTGAAACAAGATGCATTAAAGGACCGTGCGCTCACCAGATGTGTTAAAATTTACTTCCCAATATAATTTGATGTGATCCTAACTTAACAGGCGGGGAGCGTTCTCAGCTCGGTGCAACCGCAAATAAGGATCGTAACGACAGGGTTAACTTTAAGATAATCGCTGAGCGGCCATACGGGTCCGCCGCGGCGTTACATTGAGTTTAATGTCTCTCGGTCTTGACGACCGCCGTCTGACGGTGTTAACTTGAGGGAGGGTTAAGGGTCGAGAGACCGGTGATTACACCTCTGTAAGAACCATTTATTGCCACTACACTGTTTGTGATTGCCTGTGTGCTACATTCACGTTTGACTTTATTTGACAGACATTATAAAGTCATCTGTGGTCATGAGGTGGGGTATCACCAGGTGGCTTTTGTTACGGTGGTTGCTTCCTTTTGTGGGTAGCAATTGATATCAGCAGAACTCTATGTTCAACTAGTATTATTTACGTTTCAAATGAGACATCCTTATGGCCGTATTCGTATTGGCCATACAGATTGCTTCTGGAATGGTACCCGCGCTCCGTACGTATCACAGAAGCCGCTGTGCTCAGCACTGTGTCAGTCTAGCTTTTGTCCAAGATTCGACGATCGTCAATCAATATAATCATAATTAGGGTAAGCAGGTATAACTTGCATGTTTTCAATTTTCCAACTTGTTTTGGGAATGTGGGTATGGAAGTCATGATTAAGTAGGTAGATGCTAAGGTTGGTAAGGCATGCAACAGATGGCTACGATTAGTAGATATGATCGATGTTATCTTCTCATGCATAAAAAGTGATACTTCCTTCATCAAAAGTCATCACGATGCTTATTCAAATTCCAATCTACCTAGACAGGAGATATTTAAATGTGCGTTTATTATCATACTTACATAACTTGCTAATGTACTCAACAAGTTATCTGATCAATCACGATGGTTATCAACGCTCGTGCTTAGATTTTATCAATTTATTAAGAACCTGTTCGTTCCTAATGTTGTTATTCCACATTTTAATTACATTGAGTCTTAGTTCTTGGGTAGTGGAAGTAGTGCATACCGGGACTTGAATTAAATTATGTCGCTCAACGATGTCGACGTGGTACGGAGATTAATCGAGTGCGAGGTTTTGCTTTTGATTCTTACGTCTTGCCAGACATTATTAGTTGTTCTTTTCAGAAATTTTGACTATAGCAGACGAGTTCGGAGCTGTTCATGGTAAATGACTGTAGCCTATCTTAGCCTATCTTTTATTTTCTACACATACATGGCAGTTTCAAGTTTCTATGAATTTACACTTACAGCATTTTTGAGTTGACTTCTCTTGTAAAACCTCTGTAGCTATCTTCTCATTGCAGCACGTCACCTCTAGCTAACATCTTCTGGGAATAAAATCGTGGCAGTTTAAAAAGGTAGGTACCTATTATTTAGAGAACATGGTGAAGGAATGCTTTTCTATAATCGGATTAACATTTTATTTTATTAGGAAAATAAACAGGGTGGTAAAGAATGGTAACAGTTTTGTAATAGAATTAAGGCCAATTAGATAAGTACTTACATGTAAAAGAAGAATTCATTCATCAGTTCGGTGAGATGGCAGCGGATCGGAAAATCTCCTAAAGACGTACCTACACAGACTGGTGACTAGGTAAAGTTCAGGGGAAGTCGTTGAGATGTCCCACGGGTGTCGTCTGTCGGCGCCTCGGCAGTGGGACTGTGGGCCGAAGTTGGTACTGTGAATACGAGCTATATAGCCCGTTATATAACAATTATTTTGTAGTATGTAGGGAAACGCGTGTTGTATGGGATTCAATGTGAATCTTGACGATGTAGGATATTATTAACATGCGGTTAATTTTGTGGAAATCGTAGTAGCAAGTGATAGTTAACATTTTATTTTATAGGTACATGAAGCTGGAATGCTGGATATACCAGACTCCGAAATCCTTTACCCTATCTTAAGGTGAGCTGTAGCGTTTGCTCTACTTATCTTAACTTTCATCTGGCTACCAGTACTTGTCTGAGTAAATTAGATTATTTGCCTGATTACGAAAATTAGGCAACAAAACATCTAACACCACTTACACATAAAACGTTAGTCCTGCAAACAGCAAACAAAGCTTAGTAGACAAAGAATGCGTGAAGTTCCGCAAGCGGCCGCGCCGGCGTTGCCTCCCACAAGTCGTTATCTCAACTTGTTTGCTAAACCCGCCAAGAATTGCAAATGGCGATAATTCTAACTACACCGATAAATCAGCTACACCCCGTTCAAGTTTTTTCCCGAGAGGGTCCCTCTTTTCCACCATTGTTAGTGATTGATCGCGCCTTTCCTATACTTAAAGTTTTCAAAACGTTCAAGAACATGTGTTGCTGAAGTTTCGACAAGCCATCGACGCTGATGTATTCGGATTTGTATTATTAATTTGTCGTTTGAAAATATCTCGTGTGGCAGAAGGCTTACCCGTATTCGGATATGTAACTTTAACAAAGTCTTGTAAGTTATGACGAGAGTTTGCTACGAAAACTAGGCGGCATGATTCTATGACTTCTTGCAGGCAGTTCTTGTATCGGAAACAACAAGGAAAATGAATAGTAAACAAAGGTGCATGGCAAGTATCCACGACTTAACAAAATAACTTTGGTGGTACCTATATAGCACTTCTAGAATTGAGGGCCTAAACCGGTCACATTAGCAATTCCTCTAAAAGCAGTTCATTTCCTGAATCCCAGCTGTCATTAGCAATTCCTCTAATTTTACTTAAAAGCAATTCATAATTTGTGGAGAATTTTACGAATCTCCATAGAAAACTGTCAAACAGGTGAATTATTTCGTAATATAAATCGCCCACAGATCATATTATGAATTGTCAGTTTGTGAAATTTTACGATGATTCATAATCTTTTCCGATTGTGATTCTGCCAAAGTGACTGTTTTAAGCCCCCAGTTCTTCGTAGCGGGCTACGACAACGCCTACGCCGCCGTGTTCAGAATTCCGTATTTTCGTAGACAGTGGTTGTTGCTGAACTTTTTATGGACTTGACTATAGACACGAGTATCAGATTAAGTTAGGTATTTTTTAAAATAAATACTGAAATATGTTTAAGGTTTATGGTTGATTTTCTTTAAAAGGTTTCTTTAGTTAAGCCAGATGTTTAATTCTTTTGTTTATTTGCAATAAGAAAAGTGAATTCTAAGCTAACTTACCTACTCTCGTTAGTTTCAATAGGTACCTATTATGAATATCTAAAGCAGTAAGAGTCCTAAATAGCAAAATAGTATAAGTATATAATAGTATAGTATATATAAAGAATATAATAGTATAATATAACTACCTAAATAAGGCATATAATAGCAAAATGGTAAGAAAAACAATAAATTAGTGGTCGATGACGCCCCCGGGAGCTGGCAGCAAGTCGCGGCGATGCTGCGTCGATTTACGACCATCGCTAATTGTCCTTAATTTATAGTTACTATATTAACGACGTACTATTAACAGCTCAAGATGGATGTGGAGTAGGTACGTGCCGTGTTATATCAATATTTTTCGTCATTGTTACGTGTGTTATCTTATCAACCTAAAATGTTTATTGAAAATAATGTGTGCTCTGACTCTGCGTGAAAACTCATTCTTTGACTTTCTTTGTGTGTCATGGTTCCTGTCCGCCTGTCTCTCTACATGGGAATCCAAAATAAGTTGGGCTAAAAGACAGAAAAAATATTAGTGGCGACGACATATTGGTAGATTAGGACACTAAAATAATGAATGCTTCGATATAATTTTTTCTTATATCGATGAAATTACCTACCCATATTCTTCATTTATCAGATTAGCGGCTAACTTTGAGACACTTATTTACTGTCAAAACTACTAAAAGTTGTATAAATATTGTGCCCCATAAACATGTTACGATATGCAACAATATAGTCTATGTTAGTTCAACACGGCTGCTCAAACCCGATGCAACGGACGACGTTGGCATTAAAATCATTAATTACCCTACGCCCATAAATATTCTATTTTCAAGCACAATTTACAAAATAATGGTGTTAAAATAAACTAATGACATTGTTGCGAGCATGCGAAATAATTGGATCCCGTTTATAGCAGGCGCACTGCCGGTATCATGAACACAGTTCCTTAGAACATAGTTCCATGCTATTTCTGCATGCTCGTTATGCAGCTTCCTGACTCTGCCAAATGCAATTTGTACTGGTTAAATTGACATTACGCCTTGATATTCCCTATATTTCATATTTAATTAAATATCTACTTCGTTAGTCTCACACACTTCAGTGGATACTGATTAAATGCCTCTATATTTGATACAATAACAACAGTAAATTCAATTAGACATTTGCTAACATAATAGACGACATGTCGCGTATCAAGTAGGAATCGAAGTCGTGTCGTTTCACCCCTCGACTCTGCGCGGCTTTTAATAATCGATTTAATTGAGCCAATGAACAATTTAATTAAAATTCTAAAGACATGGCGTACGGCCCGTGGGATGCGGCGCGACGTGAGCCATGGGAACACTCGGTGATCGGACTTTTTGTAAACTGTCTGGATCGCCCCTATGTCTAAAAGTTTCAAAGATGGCTGCTACATCAAACGTGTCGTACTTGACATTTCTTATGTGAACGATATACAAAGACTTTCGTAAAAAGTTACGTTCGTCTTAGATAGGTTCCTTGGTCATGGTAAAAGGTTATCTTAGCTTAATAGGTATACACATACGTAGGTACTCATTTTCTTAGTATTGAAATAGGACACTGAAAAAAAAATTTTGCTCATTTAAGAGTTTTTGCATTATTATGATAGTTAGTCACGTATTTGCTATGTCCATAACTCACTAACTTAATAACTTAGTTTGTTTTGCGGTTAATTAGATAAAAAATAATCGTTGTACTTACAATAAATCACATAAATATACAATTATAATTAACTATTTATCAATAACAATTAATTACGTTTTGTTTTAAATTGTTAAACCATCCAGTCTATTGTTGTAATAATAATTTTAAATTGAGCTTGTATTTCTTTGTTATCATTAAAATGTACCTAAGTCAGAGTGAAGTAAGTACCACATAACTCACCGATTGCATCATTCTGAAATCATATGGATCGTTTTAAGGCTCTTACATACTGGCGCGAATTGTCGCGCGACGCGAATTTTAAGGTTGATGCGCCAGGGTGGCCCGCGAAATTCAAATTTTCTTACGTTTTTTGCAATTTTCAGGTCAGTATCAGGTATAGCAAGGTGTAACAAATATGGATTTACAGAATTATAAACATTAGAATCAGCAATACAACTCTCTAAGTTCATGTAAGTGTATTGACTGACGATTTCATGAAATTTTCATTCAATACACTTACATGAACTGAACGCAAAAAACGTAAGAAAATTTACCACCCTAGCGCATCAACCTTAACAAAACAATTTCTGAGAAAACTTCACGGCGAACAATGCGGCGGCGTCGCGTCGCGTGACAAGTCGCGCCTGCATGTAAAAGCCTTTAGTAGGCTGGAACTTTTATTTTTGGATTCTAAGTGCAATAAAAACTGTAGGTAGCTAATGAGATAATCGTAAATACCTAACATTGGTAAAAGATGTAGGTACCACCTCTGTGACTGATAAGATAATATCCTCATTTTCTTTTGTCGGTAATAAACCGCAATTACTGGCCACCAACATTATTATTTAATATTTTACCATAACGGTAACGGGACTCTGCCTCGTTGGTCTAGTGGTCGCAAGCGCTACTGCTAAGCATGAGGTCCTGGGTTTGATTCCCTGGTCGGACAATGTGTTATTTGATTTTTCCATCCGGAATTTCTCAGTAGCAGCCTGTATCTACTCTGAATTTAAGCCCGGCTGATGGCAATAGGCTCGCCCACTATTACATGGGACTTAAACATAACTAGCAAAATGTGGTTGTACTAAAGGTACACCTCTGCCTATTCTTTCGGGGAATACAGGATTCCTAAACCGGCCACCTTAACAATTCCTCTAAAAGCAGTTCATTTCCTGAATCCCAGCTGTCATTAGCAATTCCTCTAATTTGACACAAAAGCAATTCATAATGTGCGGACTCTTTTACGAATCTCCATAGAAAACTGTCAAATAGATGAATTATTTCGTAATATGAATCGCACGTAGATCATAATATTATGAATTGTCAGTTTGTGACATTTTTCGAGGATTCATAATATTTTTCTTTTATGATTCTGCCAAACTAACTGTTTTAAGACCCCAGGTTGTTATGTTTTGTGATACGGTAACGGCCCGGGAGTATCTAAGTGAGTGGTGGTCTCATTTGCGATAGCAAAGAAGTGGCTCAAGAATTTGTACATTTCTTTTCCAGTATCCCACTTAAAACTACTGAAACCTTAAACTCCTCGCCATCGCTCTCTTTTGATTTAGTAAGGGCGAACGTTCCAGCCTGCCTGATTGATTTTAACTTTAAGCATATTAACCCCGTTACAGTAATAAAAGCTTTTAAGCAAATCAAGATCAAATTGACCGAGGATCTTTGGGGAATGTCCATTAAAGTCTGTACCTCCATAATTGAGACCATAGCGCCTTACTTAGCCTTAATATTTAATTTGTGTGTGGATCAAGGAGTCTTCCCGGATTTAATGAAATACAGTAAGGTAATACCACTTTTCAAATCCGGGGACAGTAAAGACTCCAATAATTATAGGCCCGTATCCGTGCTGCCGGTTTTCAGCAAGGTGTTTGAAAAGGTAATGCTGAATCAAATGCTCAATCATTTTAACACAAATAAAATCCTTCACGACCAACAGTACGGTTTCACCAAAGGACGTTGTACGACTGACGCCGGTGTAACCTTATTAAGACACATTTTTAACGCGTGGGAAGAAGCCCAAGACGCCATAGGAATATTTTGTGACCTCTCCAAGGCATTTGATTGCGTCGATCACGAAACCTTACTCTTGAAACTTGAGCATTACGGACTAGGTAAACTTGCGCTCAGTTTAGTAAAATCTTATTTAAATGATAGACAACAGCAAGTTCAAATAAACGGTATCAACTCACTAGGTTTAAAAGTAAAAATGGGTGTTCCACAAGGCTCGATTTTGGGTCCTTTCCTCTTTTTAGTGTACATTAATGATCTACTCCATTTATTAAAAAATCAGCCACACATGGTGTTATTTGCTGACGATACTTCCTTAATTTTTAAGGTAGATAGACGTGCTACAAATTTTGACGAAGTAAATAACGCCCTACTGCAGGTCCAAAATTGGTTCACTGCTAATAATTTAGTATTAAATGGAAAAAAGACTAAGTGCATAAAATTTTCTTTACCAAATGTCAAAAGTAGGGATTGTGAGATTATATTGAATCAAGAGAAACTAGAATTCGTCGATAAAACTGTTTTCCTGGGGATCACGCTCGACTCAAGGCTACAATGGGGTCCTCATTTAACATCTCTTGCAGGACGGCTGAGTTCAGCAGCATATGCTGTCAGAAAAATCCGTCAATTTACTGATGTAGATACCGCGAGGCTAGTCTATTTTAGTTACTTTCATAGCATAATGGCTTACGGTATTTTACTATGGGGACGGGCTGCAGACATCGAGTCTATCTTTATTCTGCAGAAAAGAGCGATCAGAGCCATTTATAATCTACGCAGGCGCGATTCTTTAAGGGAACTGTTTAAGGATATTAACATCATGACGGTACCTTGTCAATATATATATGAAAACATCTTGCACGTAAGAAAAAATTTACATCTTTTTAGTAAAAGAGGCGATAGACATAATTATAGTACTAGAAATAGGGACTTATTAGTTCAACCAGGTTTCAGACTGGCTAAAGTAGACTCATCTTTCATGGGGTACTGTTTAAAATGTTACAATAAAATCCCTCCCCACATACTTCAACTGAATGAGACGAAATTCAAAACTTGTATAAAACGCACACTATGTAGGCAGGCATATTATAAGTTGGAGGATTACATCTCTGATAAAAATGCTTGGCTTAATGCTGGTCCTGCTCCACAACCACAACTAACTAATTAACATTCGAAAATGCTGTTGGAGCTGCTGAAGATTGTAAGACTATCTTTGCATTGTATAAACTCAATCTCTCCTTTGTATTATATAATTGCACAGGTGTGAGTACTATGTACTATAGAGCTACCATTTACCGGGTATTTTGTCTTTCATTGACTTGAATGTGCCCTGGCGGCTGGGAATGTCATGCTCACTCAAATGTCTCGCTGGTGGTGGCGTATGTGTTGGATCATTTAGCTCCCTTCAAAATGGTTGAGCTGAATGGTGCTGATCCATGCGTCATGTTCGTGAACGGGCGCCGTCAGTTGTGACTGGTCATTTCTTAGCTGCCATGGCTTATTTTAATTTTTGAATTGTGCTTATTTTGTAATTGCGGACGCTTTTAACGTGCTTTCTACATTGTTCTCACATGTATAATTTCAACATGAATAATGTAACCATTATATTGTAACAATATTTTGATTTAAAAGAGTGTCCATGGAGTTTCTTGCCCGTTCTTCTCCATAGGTACCTACTACGCTTTGGAATGGGCAACTAGCTTCATATTTCTGACTGACTGACTCCTTGACAATTCAAAAGTGCCTGTAAATGGTTTAATTGAAATAAATGCTTTGAGTTTGAGTTTGAGTTTGAATTTAAGAAAAGCCAAAACACTCCAACTCCCAAATCACTCAAGTGCCTGCGACATGTATAAAAATATGCGATTATTAAAATGTCGGCTGTACAAATGAGCGGCGTGGCACGCGGACTATGCAGGTATTTACGGCACGGGTTATAGCAGATCTGAGAGGAATCATGTCTCTCTCCTCTTTACTTAATACTTTCAAACCTTTTTTCTGCGGCGCATTTTATATTAGCATTATGGTTCTAGGAGTTTAGTAGAGCTGTGTTGGTGTTTTTGTGCCTGAGATATGATAGAGTACCTATAGGTAGTTAGAGCTTTGTGGTCAGTAGCAATCTAACTATCCTACTTCCTACTATATTATAAATGTGAAAGTTTGTGTGTTTGTGTGTTTGTTACTCAATCACTTAAAAACGGCTGAATGGATTTGGATGAAATTTGGCAAACAGATAGTTTATAACCTGGATTAACACATAGGATACTTTTTATCTCGATATTCCCACGTGATCGAGACTTACGCGGGTGAAACCGCGGGGCGCAGCTAGTTAAATATAAACGCACAGTGCTCTGTCAATATGCGTCCTTAAATAGTCTTCTTCAGTAGTAGGTAATAATACATTGTTTTGTTTCTAAAATAATCTGTTTTTATCTTAGCATGCATACATAAAATATTATATTAACCATAACATCACGCCTGAATTCCCCGAAGGGTTAGGCAGAAGTGTACCTATAGTACACCCACATTTCGCCAGTTGTGTTTAAGTCCAATGTAATAGGGGTGAGCCTATTGCCATCAACCGGCCACAAATCCAGACTCCGGGGTGCTACTGAGAAATTCCAGATGGGAAAATCTAATAGCACTTTGCCCGACCCGGGAATCGAACTCAGGACCATCAGGATCTTAGCATGCGTTTGATAACAAACTAAAATTCAACATGAAGAGTCATAATCAAATCAAGAGAATATAAACCATCTCATAGTATCGAATAAAACGTTTAAATGGCCTAGTCCCCAATGCTATGGGCTATTAATTGCATATACGGGAAATAGGGTGATTACTGCCCTTATAGCCGTGAGCGCAAGAGTGTCACTAGCACGCGTAGTCAAAGTGAAGATAACCCATGATCGGGAAGTCGCGTGGCGGCGCGTGCGGCCATTTCACAGTCACTGTATGTAGCCGTAGTGATATTTAGAGGTATCAGTTACTTATAAAGTCAGTATTATTTCTACTAAAAAGAACTGCGTTAAAAAAAAAAACCTTTTCAAGTGAATTGAAAAAAAAAAAAAAAAACGGAAGTTGATTATTACGTAATTTTTCACATACTTTTCACTTCATGCTATGTAAACAGCAGTGTAAGGACATAATTACATCATCAACATACAGAAAACTACTCGAGCAAAGTTCTTTAATGGAACACCGCGCGGGCTTCTTCTACTTCTTAAAAAATAATCACGTAACAGTTAAGGAGAAATCGGGGAAAAGAAATTAAAAAAAAACTAGCCTCTTCTTTTTGAAGACGATTAAACGAAAATCGAAGTAGTATGTCTTAACAAAAAAAAAACTTAGTAAAACAAATGTTCAATCAAACTACCGCGTAATAAATAAACTATGCTTGTCGCAAATTCCAACCGGACTAATGTAAAAAATCAATTACGTAAGAACCCTTCATTTAACGTGGAAATCGAACAAAGACGTTCCGGTACAAAAGGGTACAGGCATTTCTTGTTAGCATAATTACGACCACCGTACTTGCTTGAAGTAGTTGAAGAATAACAATAATTAATTAAATTTACATACATACTGGCGCGGCTTGTCGCGCGACTCGTCGCCGCCGCATTGTTCGCCGTGAAGTTTTTGTTTTGTTATAAGTCGCGCCAGTATGTAAGAGCCTTTACTCGTGGCTTGGAATGCACGTTAAGCCGCTAATTTCGGCTGTCATTCGTAGATACTTCACAGTTGTTACGGGTAATCAGAAGCCTAAAAGTCTAACAACCTGTCTTACCAAGGGGTATCGTGTTACCCAGTAACTGGGTTGTAGAGGTCAGACAGGCATCTGACCTCTAGAACCCAGTTACTGGATCACTCCATGTAAAATACTGGTATTCAGCTGCATCCAGTTAGACTGGAAGCCAACCACAATATAGTTGAGAAAAGGCCAGGCAGATTGATTAATTGTTCTTTGTGTGTGACAATTCAAACTTTTAAAGTGTTTGCTACGAATTTGCACTATGAGCTACGATACTGTGCAAAATTAGGTTCTACGAGTTTTTTCGTTCAAAATTAAAAAATCGTCGGAAATTTAATGGTAAAAAAAATGTGCTACGAGTGTGCGTACTATATAATTATCACTTGCTTCAAAAACGATGAAGGAAAACATCATGAGGATGAAACCTGCATGCCTGAGAGATATTTCTCAACGGCATGTGAAGCCAAATCAGAGGCAAATGGGCGGTTTTAAAACTCTGACACTAGGTTAGTCACTAAACACAAGAAAATAAGAGAAGAGATGTGCTACGAGTTTTCCGGATATACCTACATGCATTAGCCCCTGCATTACATGGGACTTAAACAACTGGCAAAATCTTGGTAAACCTCTGTCTAACCCTTTGGGAAAAACAGGCGTAAGGTTTTGCTATGTTACCTACCTTCACTATGGGCTACGAAATTGTACGACAAATAAGTGCTACGAGTCGGATAAAAACTATGTACTACGAAATAATATACTGGGTGTTAGGGTAGACACCGTTATCCTTGAAACTAGTGATTTGGTGTCATCTATAATATACTTTTTCTATGGAACCAACCTTGAAATCGCGAAAAAAAAATCTGCTGTTCCATACATTTGTGTTCACTTAAATCGATCAAATGTATGGAACAGCTGATTTTTTTTTGCGATTTCAAAGATGTTCCCATATAAAAAGTATATTATAGATGACACCAAACCACTAGTTTCAAGGATAACGGAGTCTACCCTAACACCCTGTATTTAAAAAGTGCTACGAGTTTTCCTGATAAAACCTATGTGCTACGAAATTGTATACTAAAAAAATGCTACGGGTTATCCAGATCTACGGATTGCTACGTCTATGCGCATGAGTGAGTGTGGTCGCGAATGTCGGAACGCGATCATTTGGCACGCGCCGCGCTATCTGCCATCTGCGGCCACCGTGCACCAATCGGCCCGAAAACACCCGCTAACCGCCGCAAATCCCACAATATACGTCTCATGGACGTAGCTTTTGAACCCAAGTGCTGCACAAACAGCGCTTAATAGACGTATGTAATGGTATATTGAAGGATTAAAGTGACGAATTAAGTAAACCTATTTAGTTTAGCAACGTTGATTGATCTGGGAGCCTAAACCGGCGACATTAGCAATTCCTCTAAAAGCAGTTCATTTCCTGAATCCCAGCTGTCATTAGCAATTCCTCTAATATGACATCAAAGCAATTCGTAATTTGTGGACCATTTTACGAATCTCCATAGAAAACTGTCAAACAGATGAATTACTTCGTAATATGAATTACACGCAGATCATATTATGAATTGTCAGTTGGTGTCATTTTACGATGATTCATAATATTTTCATATTATGATTCTGCTAAAGTGACCGTTTTAAGCCCCTTGTTATTTCCATGTGAGTTCTATTGAATAGAACTCACATGGAAATGTAGGTGATATTTAAAACTAGCGTGTTATAATTGTTTATTGATTTAATGCCGTTAAGTACCGAGAGTCAGCGTCACCACTGAAGTCCTTTTGACGCGGCGCTAGTGACTATGTCTTTGCATCAAATTACATTAAAAAAAAATGTAGTTCAACAATTTTCCGCGTGATTGCAGTGGTGGCGCGGACTCTACCTACCTTTGCATGTAAAATATTCCTTGATTTTTTGTGTTTTGTCTCATCCGTGTGACTGAATTTACCTTAAAAAAATATTTAGTTGAATCAGTTTTTTTTTAAACGACTCTTATACCTTGCATGCTAAAAACATTATGTATAATCTAATATAATGTTGAATTCATAGTTATATTCAGGATTTATTTAATGGTTCTTACTAATATGACGTGACGTGGTGGTTTCGACCCCTAATCTTTATTCCGGTGTTAATGTGTTCGGGATTACACACCATTAAGTTCGGCTTTGCGTTCAGTGTTGCCGCAAAATAAATAAAGATTATTATAACTGGCTATTGAGTGCCGTGAGAATATTTATAAACAAAACACTGCATTGTATTGAATAGATTGTTCTCTATGGTCGGGAAACGTCCGTTTCATAACTGTTTTGAATAATAAAGTCTCACTAAACTATGTTAGTTGAATTCACGATTTGATTGATCATCAAGCCTGTTGGAAATCCCGTTAAGATTTAACGAACAGACAAAAGTAGTCACAGGAATAGGTTCGCAATTAGGTTAGAACTGTATAATGATTTAAAGTCTTGTTTAACTAACAAGTTTATGTATTGAATGCTGCAGGAACTAATCACTTTTGCTGGACCTATTTGCAAGTAGGTCCAGCAAAAGTGATTCGTTCCTATAAAAGTTTTAATCTTTCGTGGTTAAATTAGCTAGAAATGAAGTTTAAAACTTTCGAAACGCATAGGTTGGCCTACCTAGATATTTTAAGTAAGTACCTACGACAAAATCAAACCGCGCTGGTACCTAGAATTTCAACTAACAAAAAACTCTTTGAAATTGTATTCTACGCACGCTGAAACCAATAACTTTCATTTCGTGAAAACGCCAGGGTCTCCACAAACAGTAGGCTTTGAGTGATCTATACCCAAATCGCTGTAGCGTGGCAATAGCGATCATTGCCCTTTCCATATTATCTCTCCGTAGGAACCCAAACAATAAACTATATAGCTTATCGTTATTGGAACATGTTGAAGATCATGATAGATAGTGATTCGGACGTTAACGAACTTTATTTCAGTTTTTGAAATAAAGAATGCTAGAAAATGTGTGTTTCAATGAACGCTGTTGCCACGCTAAAGCGATTCGGGTATAGTTGGGTCACAAGAGGGGCTTTGTTTTGTCCAAACAATGCTTTGATTGGTGAAAAATTCCCTAAAAACAATCAAATATTTGCTTTTATGAATTCGAACGCAGGCAATAATCAAACCGTAAAAGCTTCATCAATATAATGCCGATTTATTTTATGTCTGTAATCTATCAATGTGCCTAGCCTTATCCCAGCTATGTCGGGGTCGACTTCAAGTCTAACCGGATGCAGTTGAAATATCAGTGTTTTACACGGACCGACTGCCTATCATACCTCCACAACCCAGTAATTGGGTAACACGATAGCCCTAAGGTAAGATTGGTTGACAAACAAGGCTTCTGACTATCCGTGAGTCTGTGACGACTGTCAAAGATCTATGAATGACAGCCGGGACCAACATGGCTAGTGCCGTAATTAGCCTTTTATGCACCCGGTGCGAGCTGCTATAACCGCGCCCTTGAAATGTTTTCTAATCATAACCGGTTCTGAGAGTAAAATGGATTGTCTATAAAAACAAATAATAGGTATCGTTAGTGGCCCTGGTCATTTTTGCGCCCCTCCAGGGTCTGCGCCCTGTGCCTGGGCACCGCTGGCATCGCCCTATTTACGGCACTGCATGGCCGTGGCGTGTACAAAACAGTTTTTGAATATGAAGAAAAATTAGTGCAATTAAAATTCTTTCGACCTAGATTCCCATTCACCAAAACGTTTAAGGATTTAAGTCATGATCTCTTTAGTAGAGGACATTAATCTTAGATCGCACTTATCATTTAATTAGATCCGTGTCGAGTGCCCTTGCGGCTTCAATTTTATTTTATAACGTCATACACACGTCTCTCCCTTGCTAACTATGACACAAGAATGAATATTCTGTCGTTTATTTAGAATATATTCTTGTTAAGATTCTTATTACGGTTACATAAAGTTTAAAATGGAATGGCTGTCTGGTTTGGAAACAGTAAAATGATAAGTGTTTCGATAGCTGGCGTGCGTCCCTACTGTTACGGCGGTTGTATTCTATTCGCTACTGGCCAGTTGATATGGCAAATTAATAGGGCTGCCAAACGAATAGAATTAAAGTTTCTGTTTATTTTTTTATTTTAGCCTAAACTGTCCCACTGCTGAGCAGAGGCCTCCCCCAAATCTTTCCAAACATCCTTTTTCAGGGCCATCTCGATCCAACCCTTGCGGTACGCGTCTAGATCGTCTCGCCATCTCTTCCTGGGCCGGCCTCGGCGGCGCCGTCCATCTTCAGGCACCCACCGCGAGCAGAATGTTGCCCAGCGGTCGCTAGCGGCTGACAAGACCCGCCCAGTCCCATTTTAGCTTGGCAGCCTTTTTGCCTACGTCTAGAATCCCCGTTTTGGAGCGCAACGTATCTCGTAAAAAAGTAAATAAGTAAACAAACAATTGTGCATGTAGCACCGTACACGTGATAGAAGTGAAACTTATTAAAAAATAAAGAATGAGAGATTTAGTGCGAAAGACAGAGAGAGTTATATCTTTCTTCTCTCTTATGTCAAGTAATGTGCCTAAACGCAACGCGTCCTTCAAATTTCACTCTCAGTTCTCGCCCAATTATCGCATCGTTTGACTTCAATAATATAGAAGTAAATGTACCTATTAGCTAATATACGAATCGTAGAAGGAGCTTACATAATATGTTAGGTTTAACGCTAGGTTAAAAAATTATACATATAGCTAAGCAGTATCCTAGTTTAGTTACAATTTTTAGAAGTGAAAAGCTTTTAAATAAGTGTATTCCACACTGATTTACAAATAATACTTACATTAATAGAATTAATCTAAACTGATAAATCAAAAGCACAATCCTCCTGCCCTTATCCACTATGGAAGTTTTAGCAGCTAGCATCCCTAAAAAACCCAACAGTATTAGAGATTTGGAAACAGTAAGCTAACTTTTACAGATTTATTTCTGAATACTTACACAGTATTTGTTTGTTTTCAGTCATAACACTAACTAATTATAATTTAAAAAAAATCGAAGAGCGCGCCAACCCTGCACTAGATGTGCATTATGTCTTGCGCATCCCCGGCGGATATTAAGCCCCAAACTTAATCACGTCCCTCTTTACAATATTAAACAGTCTACTTTTGTCCTGCTCATTACACACCGTACTATTCCCACGAATTTAATTTTTTTTCAAGATACGCTTTATTATTTTCACAATTAGTTTCGTGAAGTAATGCGTTCACGCCGCATAAGTAATTCTACGATAGAATGGAGTTCTACTTTTGAATGAACGTGTCTGCACAATAGATGTAGTGTGCTTTTAATTCTGTATAATTTAATAGTCACCAAACGTCTGTGGTGCAGCCTTTTATAAAACGCAAATGGGATTGATAGTCATGGTGTGCATGAATGGTCGTTATATCTGCTGCATATTGCAGAGCATTAATTATAGTGATGCTCGTTTAAGCATATGTTTTTCGAGTATAGTTCTTCGTGCTTCAATAACCACTAGCGAGTCGCTCCAATGCTCTATTCATATTCAGCATCCACCATTCTATAGCATCGCAACAACAAATGTAAGCATCTCAATACAAATTGCAAAATAATACTTATCCATACTTTCCCGGGCAAACCATATGACGCAAAAAGCGAAAAAAATACGCGCCGTAAAAAAAGAGTATACTGTATTTAAATTTCGATCGGAGTCGGGGTGATAGCGATGCAGATGAGTGACGTCACGTGTGGCTACTGCTCACGATACCCTCCCCCACCCAGGCTAATTGTCACCACCCATTAACGAGACTTTCATTTGATTTTACAGCCGTAAAAGTATTCTTTGCTTCTGTGAAAACCCGTATTTCATTTTGGAGGTAGATATGTCTTTGTAGATCCTAAATTAATTATTCTTCTCATTGTTGTGCTCAGAAAAAGGAAGCCATGGCTTCGTGGTCTAGTTTTGGTTTGGTTTATTTTATTATATTTTTAATGCTGAATTCAGTAAGCAGGTTTTTCTTGTAACTATGAGGTTTAAAAATAATTTGATGTAGTTCTTGGTGAAAAATAACAAAAGCCATGTTGTTTCTAATCCGAGAATGTCCTAGGTAGTTTAAGCAAAATAAGCGTTTCCTGTTTTGTCTTAAAGTCAATGACCTTTAAAGAGTCATTGCGGTAGAATGCGGGAAATTAATTGTAACAGTTACACCAACACGCAACACCATAACAAGAAATTGTTTTTCAATAAAACATAACTTAATCTTCTCAGTATATTTTCCGAATGCGTGGTTATACGGCGGGGAGTTAAGCTAATACGTGGGCCGAAGCCGGTGTATTTGTCAACGAGGCTGGGGCCACGCAATCTTAAAATCAATTTTCATTTATTCGCGGCTTAGCTTCACTAGCTCAGTGCGCGCCTTATGATGTGCACAGACTTAGGTACGGAATAGAGCGGGCTTTTTTTAACATTTATTATTTATTTAATACTACAAAGACAACAATTTACAGAGTCGGATACACAGATACACACACGCGAACATTCTTGGTTATTATGAAAATGTCCAGAAATCGTTACCCGTTGGAACAGCGCCATAAGCGGAGAATGCGGACTTTTGTATCCTAAGCAAAGCTGAGGTTCTCTGTATTATCGTGTATAACATAAGATTCATCAGGAGCTCCATCCAGCGGAATGGTCGTTATAAGTTTGTGCTGATTTTGTTGTTAAACACTTAACAAAAACAAAAGCACGAGGAGCATTCTGCTCCGAGCGAATCGTCTTTCCCAACCTCCTTCCTTGAAGAATTTCCTTCAGGTAATTTTACCTATTCGTCAGACCCTATACTTAATTATTGTACTTATTATTATACGTATGTTCTCTAATAGAATACATTTCCCTGTTCACAATTCACCTACTTAGGCTACTTGGTAAAGGCCGTCCTATTCCTCGTAATATTAAACGGTCACCAATTAGTATTGAGATGAATAAGGAAATACTCCTCAGACTACTGATTACTGGTTCATATTCAGGATTTATGAACTGCTACAATGCTTGTGATTTTAATGGACTGAATAAAAAACATCAAGTAGGTGATCTAGATAATTTGGAGGGTCAAACTCTTTATAAAATACATATTATAAATTGATAAAGTCAGATAAGTGACAAAGATCCTTAAAAAAATTGCCATCTCTTGGCCTTTCCTTAGTCTACCTAAACGTATGGCCACTACTCCGGCGAATAACGTCGGTTGGCGTGGGCCGGCAAAATCTTTACAAATGTGGGCCGTTATCGTGCCGGCCGATTGACCGGCGCGCCTCCCGCCGCCCGAACATTTCTCACTCTGAAAAATAACGGATTTATTTAATTTTATGGCCCCGCCGCGTGCTGAATGGACGATTGGGTAGCAGTGACGCGCCGAGGGTTGCCCGACTTCATTTGTTCTTTTTTCATGTCTTTCTTGTTTTTATGTTTACTTACGGATACCCGTAGTAGTTGCGGACTACGGTCGGTTGAATGTAAGTTTGTTTTGTAATACCATACGGAGTACCGTTTTATTTGTATTGTAATTTATGCTATTTAGTATGAAACCTGAATCAAAATGAGATCAGAGCTTAGTTAGCGTTGGCTGTTAATGAGGTTAACGGGTTAGTGTGAAGGGGATTGGTAAGCTAAATGTAAATGTAACTGCCCTGTAATTAATTAGAAATGGAGGTTGTGTGTAATTAGTAATATTTATAGATAATTATGTCTGGGTACTAGTACTGTGTACTAGGTATAGCTTGATTTTTCGTAACATTATGAAAAGTTCAAGGGTAACATTAATTATCAGATAGAAACACCTCTTAATAAAGTGACATGAATGTAAGATTTGAAATATTTCATATCATTCCTTTTTTAAAAGATTCTTTTCGGGTTCCGTTCCTGAAGGGTGCCAAAGGGAACCCTTTTACTAAGCCTCCGCTGTTCGTCCGTTTGTCTGTCAGCGGGCTGTATCTCATGAACCGTAATAGGTAGACAATTGATAAAAGTGAAATTATAGTATTTAAAAATGTAATTATACTATAACTTCTATAGTATTTAAAGGTATATAAAAGAAAAAAATGCCGAAAATAACAGGTTTCTTGTACGGGGACCCCCGTACAAGAAACCTGTTATTTTCGGCATTTTTTGCTCGATTTTAATACTTCATGTGCGAATCCGACTCACACTTGGCCGGTTTTAATATTTTATTAACAAAGGTATCATTCATAACTCCCACCAAATCATCGCGTAATGATCGACGATCAACAATCCTTAAAGACGGTAGGACATTAATCTTCGTAATCGCGGTCTAGTTTTATGGCTGTGGAGTGTGGACCGTTTATCAACTAATTTGTGGATTAGTATAATGCCCCCATCACACTGTTTGCGTTTCCCATGGCATCCGTGACTCAACCGCGGGGTATGAGACTGATCTCATTATTTAAATCCCCGTACATAATTTTTAGACGTCACGATGGCGTAGATTCGATTCGCACGAATTTAGGGTAGTTTGAAGTTTTTTACTGTTTTTTATGGATGTGAGAAGTTATTGTCTGTGCTTCGTAGATCTTGTTATCGTGTCTTGGCACTGCTAACTCGCCGTCGTGATTTATAGAAGAAGAATTTAGTAAATAAATTGCTAGAGCATTTTGATTTTTCACTAAATAAATTATAGCTATGAAAAAGGTTCACATTCTAACAATGTTTAAGCATGATCTGAGTATCAATAGTTTAATAAAGTTGCTGTAATTTGTCAGTTTGTAACGAAATACTTGCTTCTATTGTTCTATAAAAACGGGTCATAAGAAAAAAATATTATCGTGTTGATTGGTTTCCAACCTTTTTTATTCTAATTGTCATAATAGTGGGCGCTGTTGACAATCATAACACTTCACGGCTGTTGCGCCCGCGCATTTGTTTTTTGCCTGCTTTTTGCCGCACCACTAAGCTAAAATTAACATTTATTTTACACTTAAATGCACCATTTTATCATTCTAAGGTTATCTGAGTCCATAGTGACCTTATTTTTTAATTGTCTATGATCTTTTTTGTTTTATTTATAGCTTATTAGGAATCTATCGAGATCATGGCGTTTTGTTGGTTTCTCCGAATTTAAATTAGTTTACACAATCATGTTTCTGATTGCTATTTCATTGTTGTTTTTATTTAACTTAATTTAATCAATTAAAGTGGAGATAATTTTAAATCCCTTAAGGGAGGGGTCTCCTAATTGAAATCTTAAAGTTGTATAAGGAAGGCTGTTGTCGAAACAACTAAGTGAACATTATTCAAATAAGTGATGCGAAGTTGACGCAGCCTGTGCTGTTTTACTTAACGATTTACTGGGATCTGGATCTTAAATATAGGCTTTTTTACATCATTTTATAATTCAAACATGATCCTTCAAACATGTTCCTAAGCATGATAAGCCTGGAACTTAGGAAGAAGAAATTATGACTCAATTTGCCAGGTTAGGTGCCTAGTACTCGCAACCGGCGTGTGTCTAGTGATGGATTAATTAGCATTCGCATTCATTGCTAGCAAGTGAATTCTCTTTTAGCACATGAAATGTAGTTGCGAAATTCTGTGAAATGCTAAGTGAATTTATTCGTAATTTTTCATACGTCAGAGCGTCGACGCACGCAGCGGTAGATATACTTAAATAGATAATACACGCCAATATGTACGCAATAAATACACGCCAGGAGACATCCTAAGGCGAACGCACTTTTTAATTCGCATTATTAACAAAATTTACATACTTCATTACTATCAATAATTATCGTCATATTAGCTATTAGCAATTAGCACGTCAATAGCAATTATCACGCTAAGACTCAAGCTAATGAAATTAATGCAAAATCGCATTAATTGCCATTACTACATGTGTGTATGACCAGGAAGGTAAACGATGCAAAAGGAGTATGTAAGGATAGTAGCAGGTGGCAGGTGGTGACGAGGAACTGGAGGACGCAGAAAAAGGCGTGAAAGAAATGTGAAGAGAAACGAGCTAAGTTGACAAGCAACTTACATACACTGTTTACTGCATCTGATAACGAATACCCACGCAATAGCTATATGCACCTCATGTAGATTTACATAATCACAAGACCATTTTACAAAGCATTGTGACTGACTGACACTGACTGTACCTTATATCTTTGAACTTTTGTATTAGTTTAAACAATGATATCCGTTGGGAGTAGAAAATAAATATGAGTTGAAACAAATACTAGTGGTACATTTTGGTATTAGAATGGAATAAATCATGTAATCTTACAGTAAAGTACTTAAACTGGTCCTGGAACTCGGCATCATTCTCTTGTCCTTATGAACATGTCTTTATCTTCCATCCCTATCTATTAGTCGTCATCTCTGTAGTCACCCCCTTTCTAGCCATATCATCTTTCACACAGTCCACCCATCGTTTTTTTGGATTACACGCTCCAGGTCACAAACGCTATTCGTCACGTACGTAGTACGTCATAATCCGCGATTGGACACTTTCGCCGGTTGTCATAGACGCCGTACGTCATTAACTCGGTTCGTCACAAACACGTTACGTCACTAACTCAATCCGTCACAAACGCGCTATGTCACTAACTCAGTTCGTCACAAACGTAGTTCGTCATAGGTTTTTTTTTGTGAAGAGTACCTACTGGCTAACAAATAAATAAAACAAGTATGTGTAAATCATCTTTTTGGTCTTCCTCTGCTCTAATAACCAATATTCATACTCAAAACTTACTTCACCATAAACAGTTTATACATTTTCAAGCATCCAAGAAATAGCTTCCGAACGCTAATAAAAAGGGCAAGTTTAATTCGAGTAGTCAGTCAGTTAATTCGTGAACTCGTCACGTGATACGGAATCAGTTCGCGTGAGAACCTTAAGTCGTTATTAGCACACTTTGTAAACTGAAGGAAGGTGCTTTCGTTTAATTTATGCAAATTCCAGTTTGGTTGTTTTCTTAGCGAAGGCCCGCTAAGCGATGGGATGTGAGCTGGGAGGTTCTTTCAACTGTTAAGCTAGCTTTGAGTTTGTAAGCCCATTGTTTATAAGTATAGGTATGTCTGTATGCGCATGGTTCTGTTGGTATGTATACATAGTTAACTATGGCTGTATGGAGTTGGGCTTTTAAGATGATGGTGTTAGATGTCGAAAATAATGGCTCTATTTTGTACTGCTTGGAATTCTTTAGGATTTAAACATAAGCAGCCCGAAACGCACAATTTTCTTTTGAGTCGAATAGTGGGGTTGCTTTGTAATTGAGTGTGATAAAAACTGAAATTGATACCATTCCATTTAGTGTCATTCTTACATCATTTTCAATAAACATCATAAAGGTATTCTTATTTATATAATAAAGATTTCGTTCTTACTTCTCAGTTCTTACTTAGATTCCCCATTTGAATTCTAGAAAACGAAATCTCGTCCTTGAAATGCAATTATCACGCAACAGTATTCATACATAAATTACCTACATTCAATACAGTACAACTTCCATCAATCTATCCACCTTCTCAAACGTTATCGAAGACTAATCGTCGACTTAGCCACCTCTGTCGAAGGCGTCATCAGTTTCCACGACAATAGCCGGCAACAATAGCCGGGTACTGCGCACAACGGCCGACAATAGTGGCGTTTACCCTGCAACGGCCGACAATAGTCGCGTTTACCCCACAACAGCCGCTCAATGGTCAGCCAACGATCCCTTTGTCGAAAAACTCGGAGGAAACAACCTGATAAGAGTGATTAATTGGTTTAAGTCGAATTCAATGAAAGCTCGAAACGCCGACGTTTTTTGTAAGTCGGATAAGCTCGGTTATAATTCTATTTGGAAAGAAACATTGTTCGGGGTTTTTCAGGTGTGGTGTTGTATTTCATTAAGTATCTAAATGGGAACGTTTAACGTCTGTAAATTGGAATCTTAGAATGCTTTCATGATTAATTCAAAAAAATATTGTTCAATTAGGTATCTAATCTAGTAGGAAGGTAGTACCTACTTACTAAGAAAACTTTTTCCTTGATATTAGAAAAAAACTCAAAAGCTCCCAAGGAGGATCTCAAAATTAAGGACAAAATTTGCATTAAAATGCATTATATCGGTGGCCTATCTTACATTTACAATGAGGAATGATTGATGCAATTTCTGTATTAATATAATACAAGTATTCGAACCTAAACAAAGCGATAAGTGTTTCAATTGAATAAAGCGTACAATAAGATCTAAACAGGTTCTGTTTGTCCTGCTACTATATAGAATAAGAAATTATGTGCTATTCATCAGAACCAGGTTGACTGTACAGGGGCGTCCAAGTCATTTCCAAACTAAAACTCATTGAATTTGGGGCTCTATGAAAGGGCATTATAAGATTTGAACAGTCAATACAAGATTTAACTTTTTGTCGAGTCATAAAGATCTTTTCATATTAACCCTTCGTCTGGCAGAACACGGGTGTTTCCGAGTGAGCGGCTCACAAAACGTCGCTGAAAACGCGTAAAAGCTCGGTTGATTTGTGAGCGTACATGTCTCGAGTTACCCGGCAATAAATTAAATGTGTATAGAAAATGAATGCGTCAATACGTTTCCCCAACCCTGTTCGCGCTCATAGTGATGTTCATAAGATTTATCGATGAGCTTCGTATCAGACAAGTTTCATATTCTACGACTTGTTAGTCTGACGTGCACAGATATAATTGACGTACGCATGTTGCTTGTTGTTAGCTTCTAATGATAAATGTGTTTCGTTGGCAGTTAGCGTTACTAAAACGTAACTGTGGCAATGGTAACCAATTATAATTTATTTATGAATATATTTTAATGGGCGTAGAAATTAAAATAATCCAATTATAGAGCTACTAGCTGTTTATATAATTATCTGAAACTTAAATAAACCTAATTCTAACACTATGACATCGTCTTAAGTATTGCTTAGGAATACCTAAGTAATACGGTACTAAATACTTTTATATTCTTTATATTCTCTTAAAGTTAATGTTTCTTTAATTAAATTAAAAGATAGGTACTGTGGCTTCATGCTTAATGTACTTACATAGAGCCTATCACACAATAACATTAGAGAAAATTAAATGGAGCCTGTTTGCATTGTTACATAGTCTTTTTTGCAGTGCTATTTATTTTTTGCCGACTACACACTATTACTGCAGTGTAATGTGTAAGCTTTTTGAAGCAGCAAACAATATATTAAAATATTTGAATATTCCATATATTTTTCGATATGCTTGTCAAGGAAATGTGTCTCGTATATCTCCGGCGGCGACGCGGGCTATCGATATGATTGCCGTCGCTCAGCTCACACCCTTGATTTTTGCGGGACGTGCTCTGAATGGATCGCAAATTGACACAGAACGCCTTGCGTTCGTTCCGATTTGTTTGTACGCAATTTAAACGTATTCACCTAAGTGTTAACTTGTATTATGATTCGAAAAACATTCGTTTTCAACACTTGTATCAAACAAAACTTGTTTTAGGACATTTTGTAAGGGCTTTTTCCCTATATTGACCATGTAACGATTCCAGAGATGGTGGTCAAGAGTAAACGTGTCTCAGTGATCCATCAGACAAGTCCAGACTCTAGACCAGACTTCAATTTAAGTGAATTTGTATGAAGACACGTTTACGACATTACATTAACATTTTTCCACGCACTTATGTACCCTCTTGAAATATAATTAAAAACTATTATGGTAGTCAGTTATAAATCATTCTTTATTACACCCCTTCCACGTAGAGTTAATTGATTCAATGCAGAAGTGCCACCATAAAATGATAACAAGGTACCGGTCTAAGTGGAGAATAATGCATTTATAACGTTTTTGTAATATTACTGCTTATGGTCGTACTCAGCGTGTATATAGCGACTTAGTGCTTTCAATTTCTGGATCATTTTAGATATACTCGCACGTTATCGGAATCATCGTTGCATTATTTATTGCTAAGAATGGTTGGGCCCTCGTGTCTGTTCATCTAGTTTAAACAAGTAAAGCATGGTTTCCTAAGAAAGCGGTGAACCAATAACGGCTGTCCAAATACAGAGCGTTTTTTGACACCATACTGGTGACAGGTGAAGTGGTGAAAATAACATGATTTTCATGACGGCCGTTATAATCTGACGAAACCACTTTCCTAGGAAACCAAAGCGTTACAGTGTACACTATTTATATTCTTTCAGAAGTGTCCATGATTAATATTTCCCGCAGACTGTAGGTACAGATAGTTCAAGGAATTCCCACAAAATAAAGGTATATTTCTTAGTGAAATTTTCACCTTACGTATGCAATTTATTCAAGTAGGTACTTTAATTTTATTTACATAATATAAAACTTCTAGGAACTTACATAATTATACTTAGAAAGAAATAATTATGTGCAATAATATAAACAAAAATCAACTAAGTAAACAAATAAATGGCATTTTGTTTAGTTTAAAATGTGATAATAGAACTACCTGTTCTGGGTGATATCTGTTTAATAAACCGCTATGAGGAAAGCGAAATGTCATATATGTAGTTGTTTTTCATTAATACTAGATAAGGAAAGAGAATATCAGAAGGTTACCGAAAGGAGTTGGTAATTTTAACCTGCTTATCATAATAGCTGCAACTCAAATTTACCTACTTGCTTCATTGATCTAACAAATAAAAAATATGTACTTAAATATATGTATATAACAGGTGAAAAAAGACGCTAAGCGAAGCCGAAAGTCACTTGTTTTTGTGCAATATTACTTAATTTGATGCGATGATTAATACGTACTTGACGGCTATGTGATGGATCT
This sequence comes from Lithophane ornitopus, assembly GCA_948473465.1. Taxonomy (NCBI): domain Eukaryota; kingdom Metazoa; phylum Arthropoda; class Insecta; order Lepidoptera; family Noctuidae; genus Lithophane; species Lithophane ornitopus. The sequence goes on along the minus strand of OX419620.1, from coordinate 11,475,903 downwards.
TTTTATTTGTTTAGTAAGTAGGTATGTACGGAACTATCAAATGTTGTGTAATTAATTCAATTTCATGTTTGTTTCAGTTTCATGAACCATTGAAGTTACAGAAAACCTCTAAATTCAGTGCTTTGTAGTAGGTAAGTTATTTTGGTTGCATTGTTCCTGTTATTTCGTAAACCGAACTTATTACAAGCTTTTTTTATTTTTCACACGTTATGAATGTCATAGAAAAACCTCTGAATTGTTAAATGTTTTGACAAACATATTCGGCTACCATTGTTCCTGTTATTTCTAAACCGATGTAATATTAATTTTACCATACTTAGGAGACAGAGGATCAAAAAGTTAATAGGGCTGTGCTACAGTCCTGAGACGAGGAGGGGCAGGGCTGCCAGTGTGGTCACATAGCAATGAATGAGACTTCGCCGACGAGTTTTGTCAATGATGAATGGCTATCCTTCGCGTTGTGTTTATAATTGCCATTAAGTTTCACCTGAAATGCTTGTTCAACCTTAAGAAACTCACACACTGCATCATATTGCAACATAAACTTACATTTTGTCTAATAATGTTTATTTATATGTGAGCACATCGTGATTCTTGTTATTGTGGTGAATAATTGATTTCGCAATAGAAAACATACGCAGTACTGTTTATTTTTAACTTACAAGTTACAACTTAAGCGCCACAGTGTTGCGTATAAGGATAATACAGTGTATATTAATAGATTCCCGATGGGAATTATCTTGTTAGATTATTTTAATTGCAAAGCAAACGATTTTAATTAGTCATACATCAAATGGACAAACCTGTAATAAACGTTACTGGGAATAAAACATACCAATGTATTCTACACAGTAACGCAATGGACCGATCGTAATTCGATTCAGTATCGTTTTTATTTAGGCCTAAATGCGATACCGCGCAAAATCTGCCCACTTACAGAGTTAAGCGTCGTTTCAGCTACAAAAGGCCGTAACAGCCGCGGTAGCTTTGTGCGAAAAGCTCCACAAGTGCGGAGCTTTCGTACGGGGAAAGGAAGGGCATCACACCCCGCCTCGCGCAGGCGGCAGCGGCGGCGTGTGGCGTGTGGCGCGTGGCGTGTGGCGGCTCGCGGCTTCCTCCCGCTCGGCGCGCATTCGCTCCGTGGCGGCCGCGGCGAGTGCACGTCCACGTGTTTCAGTCACGAACCGGTCCGCGATCGCGACAAAACTTTTCAGTGCGGTGAAAAACATTATTTTCCGAATACGAAAAAATGAACAATATTTTTCAGTGCTGTGATTTTTCCTAACTGTGTAAAGACTAATCGAGCGTAAGAGTGTTTTGAAGAGGCTAATTAGGGGTTGCTAGACTAATTGGCTGGGCCGGCGTTTCATGAAGGTGAGCCGACTTTTATTTCCGTTCGGCAATCCCTCTAATTGCGTCAATTAGTGTAATGCGGCGACAGCTTTGAAGAGTCGCTTAATGATCTCTACACCGACCACCGGACTCTACACTTTGAAAAACTATTAAGTCAGTGAAGTACCTGAGGCTATGGTTTTAAACTAATTGCTCATTAGTTTATTGTATGGATTACGGCGCTTATCACTTAGAGGGATCTTATATTTTAATATACTTGTAGTTTTAGTTATTAATTATATTTCACCGCTTCTACTTTTATTTTTAAATCATTGGTCTTTAATTAAATACATTAATACGAACTCTTCATGTACTAAACTTATGGGAGATAGCTATTAAGATTTGTGAATTAATCCAAAAATACTTATCATTGGGTTCATGTTAGATTTTTTTTCAAGTTTTTTAGGGAACTTTCAATATAAAGTTGAAATCAATTTAGCATTAAACTTTTAAACAAGAAGTATCAAAATTACTTTAGTTGCAAAACATTTACTTATCAATATTTGATAAGAGATTTTTGTATACTTTACAAAATTAAATAATTGTTTTTAATGTTAACAAAAATAATCGGAAGGAAATAAATATCCTGCTGAAAATAAAATATCATCCATAATGATAAGTTAATTATTTTTATGACGCTCCTATTGGGTGGGTTATCATGTAGTGATAACTAGTACAACCGCATAAAACACAATTAGTTTATACAGTATAATAAATTTAATTCACGTAGGCGTGAGTACTTGATAAGGCGGCACTCATGTTTTGTAAGCAACAGACAATTTCCGGAGAACGTGTCAATAAAAGTTGATAACAATTGACGCAAGTTCCGTCAAAGAGTTTTATGAAAGTTTTTTTCCTCTACCGACTATGAAGTTTTCTTAGACAGTACAATTCGTTTATTTTTTTCTATTAACTTCTAGGTACCAACACTAGTTACTACTGATAAAGATTATTTTTTTATCGAATTACTTATGATTTTTTGCAATTAATTACGTAACTTACAGATAATAATTATTTTTAATGAGTAAAAGGACGCAGTAAGGTATATTTTTTAATTGAATATGACACTAATTGGGACCTGCATTAAAAAAATAATGATGTATGTACAAAAAACATTCACAATCAATGTTTGCTGATTAAGGTAACTCGTAACTAATTGACATTAAGGAAAAAATAAAGCATAAGAACACATAAAAAATAACGCAAATCGTGAAGCATTAATTTTGCAAGGTGTTTTTTTGTAATTTAGGTGATTAATAATTGATAACTTCAAAATGAGATTCACTATGTTTTGTATTTTTTGTTCGTTTTTGCTTATGATTAATTTATTCAAATAAAATACCATTATTTATATTATTTTATCAAATAACAATAGATACAGAAAAAAAGCGCAAAATAAATTAAGTACAACATTATCAACTAAGTTCAACTTTCGAACTGCATCAAACCCAAGTTTAAAACTATAAACTCCTAACTCTATTATGATTATATTATAAATGAATTAAAGTTCGCTTGCACATAATTCCAGATCAATATAAAAACATGAAGTCCTTTCTCTACAAAAGGTAGAGCGCTCGCTGTTCAACATCGTTATCGTGAAGGCTAATTAGTGCTAAAATAACATTTATTAGATATCCATTAGCAAGATAAAACTTCTTCACAAGCTTTTAATGCTATAAAAATACTTTATGTCTGCAATTTTATTTGCAAGAAACAAATATGAAAATGGCAAAGGAATCGACATTATTGCTATAAGTAATCTTACATAAATAGCAAAAATAACATCCCATTTATGTGAGCTTACTAAGTGTCAAGATAATTCAAAGACTACAAAAATCAATATTAAAATCTGTCATATGTGTACAAAAATCTTTAGTACGCGGAACTCCGAAAACAAGAAAGCATTTTTTTGCTATAAAAAGACGGCGCGGCGCGGCTGTGGCGCTGAGCGCGACATCGTTGTCCCAAAAGCCAATTAGAATCCCGTATCCGGCTTGTTTATTCTCTAATTAGCAAGTATCTCATTAGAGCTACATCACTAGCCCAGCCAGTGTAGCAATGCCTCATTCGTTTTAATTATAAACACTGCCTCCTTCTGTTCTTATAATTACCGTGCACAATTAATGGACAACATTTTATTGCTTATCTTACGCATAACGAATGTTTATACAAAATGGATTAACGACGCTCCACTTGTTTATCGGGTTTTTGTTATTTTTTTGATTTGCGATATTATTTTTATAGGAATTTGTGCTATTCGCATTAAGGTTGGCGAGGATATATATCTTGCGTCAAGAGATAGGTACATGTTTTTATATTATAAGTCGGTAATGAACTAATGATGTCTGCAATTAGCCTCTTTTATTTAATTATTTTTACAAACAAATAGGTAAGTCTTTTAATATTTCTGCAATAAATAAAATAAAACAATTTCGCAATTATTAGCTTTAAAGAATACTGTTCAATCATACCTTATTTAAGGTAATTTCAGGAATTAAACTAATCGCAACCTTAAGGCGAAAGCATCAGGGTTCCCGCGAAATTAAAATTTTCTTAAATTTTTTGCAATTTGTAGGTCAGTATCAGGTTGTATGTGGATTAAAATATGATTCGCGTCCGTAAAAAAATATGAATGATTTTCGCGGGCTACCTTAGCATATCTCCCTTAACAGAATTTAGAGACCATTAAATAATCCTCTTTTATTCTGTCGAGTAAATCCGAGTATAACCGAGTAACCGCGGCTCGCTCGATATTATAAAATATCGGTATTATTACATCAACCGATACCAGTGGCCGCATAATAAATTAATATCATTTTAATGTTCAATTAGCTATGTCAAAATTATATTTTAGTACAATAGCCTAGTGCATTTCCATTAATTAATTTTACCTAATTAATAACCGGCTTTTAATTAACGTGGGTGTTAGGATAAATTAATCAGCGGTGATTGGCTCACGCTATGATCAGCACGGCCGCACCTCCAAATTTTCATCATGTCATAATATTTTCTCTTTAGATCGAATTTCAATTAGTCAACTACGCCCGCTGATTAGCTATCTATATATGTAATAGCGGGTCATGCACGTTATTAATTAGGTAGATACGCACAAATGTTTAGAATGATTGTCGGCGCTTTCTTTAGAACACAATAGGATCTCATATCCAAAACATGAAGATGCTCCCGCGCACAATGCAGAGTTATACATGCACTTCGAATCAAATATCAACTATAAAAATGAATGTTATATTAACATCAAAGTTTCCATGCAAAGAATGTAAACTACACCCTTACATAAGCCTCTCCTTTTTATTTCGCTTTAAGTACCTAATCGCGTTCGCGTTAACCCAGCTTTAAATACTAATTAGTCTACTAGTTACGGCACCGAAAAACTTATTTTAAGAGCGAGCGTTCATAGCACTCGTAAGTTATTTTTTTATTTGTTTCATTAAAAATAATTAAAGTGACATGTGACCCTCGCGCGAGGGCTGTCATTAGCGGGTCGGTGCGGGACGCAGGGTCACCGCGCGCACTAATTGGTCTGGCTTGCAGCCTCCTCCGCGCCGTACTACAAACAAATTAGCTAGAGAAACGGATGTTGACGCTGTGTTAGGGTTATCACTTTTTTTAGATGACGGCTTGACTGACAGACTGGTTCATAGAGGATGTCATAGAGACAGCTGTGTGCATTTAATAATGGCTATGGCATAACGTTTACCTTCTCATGATTTTTCCTAACTCGATATACCTATAATTATTTTGAATATTTTAAAATTACAAAAATATAAATGTTTTTAGAAATAACTCTTGGAATCACTTCGCATGTACGTGGATTGACAAAAAATTCCGAAACGATAGCCGTAAAAAAAAAACTGAAATCTAAAATAGAGCATAACAGGAAATATTGTCGGAAAAATGATTGTTTCGGACAGTCGTTAACGGAGCTGGATTATAAACAAATCAACTAACTAACAAATATGGAGACCATTTTGCTTTACAAATTTTTTTGATATACATTATTAGCCTTTGTTCTGCACGGATTGAAAATAAATAAATGAAATAGGTAGAGAAAAAACGTTAATTTTGGAAAAAAATGCAACAATTTGAACAATGGTTTGAACTACGAGTGAATTAAATAATTAAATTGATTATTGAGCCGGAAGCTAATCGCGGAACAAGCCTCGCTCAATAAAGTACGCTGCGTACCAATACCGTAATTGACAAAAAACGTTAAACTGTTTCACTCACCGTCCGGCTTAATTTGCAAATCCAATTTGTATCCAATAACGCACCTGTCAGTGAGATCTATTGAATTTTGATGATGTTATTTGATCGTAGGTAAAGAAATAAGTGTTTTATTGGTTTGCTGCACTACGGACACTATGGTGCACAGCTGTAGAAATTGGAAAAACGTTCATTTTTAATAAAAATATGAAATTGTTTTAACAGGACTAACATCCCATTAAGTGTCGATAATACGGAAATAAGTGAGAAAGCTGAAGCTGTCCTACGTTTCTAGATTATAATTTTGACATAATTATAGGTAGTAATTATGCCAAAGTTCTTATTTTCATCAAACTCTACTGACAGGTAACTACTTTTATTAAAATTAAATTCAATAATAAAATTACAAAGAGTCGTGAATAAAAAGTGGTAGCCCTGTGTGAAGGTCACTAGTAATTAGGTTGTTGGTGTGGATTATGTTTTTCAGCAACGGTGTCGGCGCTTCCTCTTGTTACTTGTTTAATTAGGGCTGCGACTCTTGTGTCGTGTTCCTGTGTTCCCCTGTGTTGCATTAAGTGTTCCTCCTTACGTTACAGTCTCCTATTATCGATCATTATGAGTTTAGAACACGCCACGCTAATTGGCGAGAAGATAACTAATTTATAGAAACAAAATTGGTAGAAGTTGTTGAAGAAAATCTAATTAAAAACAATATACCTTAGCGGAAAATTGGAAATATTTATCTGCAAAGCAAAAATGGGAACACATTTATACTGTTCACTAGAAAAAGGAAATCTGAAGTCCGTTGGGTGGATGTACAAATATAGCCGGGTCAGGTTACAAGACTAATTAATGTTATCTGGGGGTGTGTCTTTACGAAGATATGCTTGAGATAATTATATCACTAAAAGATACGAGCTGTTGCTGTATGATTTTTTGGGCGTTTGAAGACATAGGTACCTACCTAACTACGTAAATGTGTTAAAGGAAATGTTATAGATAACTTGTATCAGTACCTACCTAGTGCCTAAATTCCTATAAGGCATTTTTATTCCTAAATCAAATGTATAATATGTACCTTAGTATTTTTTAATAAAAATAACCTAAATATTTTTCACACTGGTGTATTTAGGGGTACATCGAGTGCCCATTTTTCTTTAATCCGTTTTCGACTTTCTCTAGCAGCTAATTAGATGTTTGTCAAAATGGTAATCTCCATTTTAATGAAGTTGTAGAACTACTGCTACTATGTTGTAACGATCATGTTACGGTACAAACTATAAATAATAATCTACAAGATAAATATAAAGACTGATTATAAACATAATCAGAAGATAGAAATGGCTCCAATTAAAAATATAAGCCTCATCAACGACTCTATATTTTTAATAAATTATTTTAAGTAGTGGATATTATTATAATTATGCACATTAAACAGTAGGCATTTGTATTTCTTGATTACTTTATAATTAGCTCTTATTTTAGTTGAGTTGATAACGACTAAATACCTATGAAACGCAGTTGACTTATTTGCCTTTATTTTCAGTTATTATATTACACATTAACTTCAAGTTCCAAATAAAAATTTGTTTAAGCAGTGTAAGTACATTACCGTTCATACGTACAAATATTTCTTTATTTGTATTTAGTTTATAAAACAGTTTCATCAAATGGGACACAAATAAGTAAATTAGAATTGATTTCAGGCTCTTGCTTATTTAAAAAGGATAACATACATACAATTCTCTTAATTATTACCTATTTATTAACAGGTAAAACCTATATTAGGCTATTCATTTATCTGTAAAACTAAAACGTTTGACATTGTAATGTAACATAACTTGTTAAACCAATGCCCTCAAGCCAATAGCATCTGGTTATAAGCAGACACTATGTAGTCAAGTGTGGGTTTCTAATTAACCCACGAATGTCCACAAACTGTAAATAATAATTAGAAAGTCGTCTTACTGTTAACCCCTCTTCCCTCATTAGGGATGGTCGGCCAGCGCGGCCGCGACAGATAACCCCACACAGTGGCGTGACGACTGACGCTTATTGACTTACGTACGTACGTACGCACTGTTTGTATACAAGTCACAACCATTTTATAGACCTCCTGATTACAAGATATTTTTGTGTTGATCGACCAATTAATGACTTAATTATTGACGTCGGTGTTGGTAATTTCGTATGTGCCTATGTTTGATAACCGTACAATGAGCGCTTATAATTTTCCTGTTTTCTTCAATTCCAGCTATGGATATGGAGTCTATTATTAAATTACCCTAATGTTCACCGTTCCATTTTGATTCTATCAGCCCAAATGTAGCAATGGAATAGGGAAAAGTACCTAGTTAAATGTTCTGCTTATTAAATGTCAATTTAATTAACCGTTTTAAGTCGAGGTAGCATGTCCATTAGTATACTTCAAATAGGTGTTAAACTCGTCTAAGGAAAACTGGTGCTCATGGTATGAAAAGAGTGGTGACTTCAGATGACCATAAAAAGTGACGCAGTGTGTTTCTAGAACAAGTTACCATAAAGCATGCTGGTTTCTCAACGAACGTGGAGCGCACGAGTAAATAATATTTTCTATCGATCTCGACGACTCCCTAATTGGCTCGAATGCAAATACTCTGTTATTAGGCAGGTTAATTAAAGAGTTATCGGTCGTAATTAACCCGTTTCGGTACACTACTTGTGCCTATGGTTCGTTCGAAACACTACTAATTAAGAAATTCCTCCTTCATTAGCTCAATTAGATTTATTCACGTCAGAAACTTCATACAATAACATGTGTATATTATATTAACACGCACCAAGTTTTTAATGTACGTTGTTTCGTACGAAAATTAGAAATATTTTGTTAATCTTAATGTTTTTTCAAATATTTTGATTTCTGGGTTGCGAGTATAATATTATAGTTAAGTAGGTCATGTTAAATTGTGGTAGAACAATGGTTATTCAAATAATTATAGGCGATTGTTAAAGAAAACCATGAAATGAATTATAATTTATGAAGCATAGTGTCACTGATTGCGCAGGAGTTGCTACCTGGCAACTTCATTTTTCTTGCGGACCTAATTCTGTGTAACCAATAAAGCCTCTATTAGTTTCAGTGGCTTTCATTTTACAAAGGACGTTATTCTTTATTCTTAGGCAGCAATTAAAATTAAATATTCCGGTTAAAATTAGTAACAATTCTCATTGGATCGTTATATGTTCGAGCCGTTTGGGGTTGAAACCCTAGGGCCGTGGGGTCCGAGTGCTCACTTAGTCTATTAAGACATCGCCAAGCGGTTGGTCGACTCTTCACGTGACCAGAGGGCTGGCCTATTTTTCGGCCAAAGAATCAGCATTGCTACGTTGTATGGCAATCCATACAACGTGGCAATGCTGCCAGCCTTTTGGGCACTTTTCTTGCTGACAGCGATGCGGACGAATTTTTTGATGCACTATAGTGATTATTCCCCCCCTTTTTATACCACTTTTTAAATAACTTAAAAATAAAAATTATACAAAGTTAGAACATGATAAAATTAATCAGAGATTTATGTCGGAAATATTATAGAAAAGTCGGTATACCAAAAGTAAATGTATCAACTATCATATACATACTTATTATGTCAACAATCTGTCTGTGTTATTTATTTGCCAGTGACAGTCATCATAGCTCTTGACATTTAACCTGCTCATTATCCAATTACCGTATAATTTTAATTAGGATTCTAATCCTGGAAGGTTGCGCAGAGAGAGACACTTTTTTTTCCTCAATTTTTTTTTCATAGATGTATTTGTATCTACATTAATAACTATATGGATACATTTTCAAATGTCTATAACCTACTGAATAGTTAACTTAATATAATAATTATATTTTTATTTAATCAATTATCAATGTTAACATTAAATAGTACCTATCGTCTATAGCTACAGTTAACAAAACAGGGAGGTGTAGCAACCGTGATAAATAACTTTTTTCTGTTCAGTTTTTCCTGAAGAATTATAGGGAGGACAAAACAAGTGTCTTAAAACTAAAGTTAATATAAAACCATAAATCAGAAATTACAATTTATTCATTTGATATAGTGGCGTAATTTTTGGCGTAATTTTCTATAGTTTCTGCCTACCCCCATGGGAAAAAGCGAGAGTTTATATATGTCAATAGCATAATAGTAATTGTTATAAAGTTCCTTGTTATTAACGAGGAAACTTAAAAGCCCAACGTGAATGAAGCTCAGTGCGCCCGCGCCGTTCGGAAGTCGCGACCAAGGGTTATCGGTAATTGTGAATATGCCAGTTGACGTCAATAGGCATTATTATCGAGTCCCGACGAATACTACTTACTACCAGTTATAGTGGCTGGTAAAACCAAATATTGGCAATGTCAAGTACACAAAAGAAGTGCCAGAAAGTTTTAGGATTTACGTAGAAAAATGATACTGCATAATGACTGGAAACCTCAATTGCAACGACATCGGAGATTTGTCGGGAAGTTTATCAACTTTCAAATAATCTTCAAGAATGCATCTCCACAAAATAATTTCATTTTAATTTTTATATGTATTCTATATATTAGGTTATCATGCAAAGGCCGGGAAAGTATGTCTCATTATCTTTTATGTGAATGAGAAAGTACTTAAAAATTAAGATAAAAACGTGGATACATTAGTAGGTATGACGTTTTTAATGGCCTGACAAAAATATTTCATACTTACAAAAAACTCGTGCCAAGTAAACACATTAATTTAATTAACTGATAAAAACGATAACTTTGTTTTGAATAAAGGTTCACTTTGATAGACTCAAATAATATGATGTTTTTTAATGCCAAAAATTAATGCTTCTCAACTCTGATTAAAAAAGGATTGCTTGCTTATTCAGATGGATTAAATCGATTTTTTTATTTAAAAATGAAGTCGGTTAAAAAACTAAAATCATGACAGAGAGCTCAAAAAAAGTAAGTTAAGATTTTGGACACCGTGTCCTTAAGAATTTCTTTTCACTAGGATCCTCACTAGGGGTCTGGGTTGGCGCAGCGTATATACGTAACGGGTAGACGTAGCGTAGGCGCAGGTAGAAGCAGCGTAACAACTGCGTAGCTATAGGAAAAAAAAAAGCTTAACTAACTTTCAATGCGTAGCGACACTTAATTTAAAAGAAGTGCAACAACCCTTATGCTTTTAAAACGATATACATAATTGATTAGTTCGATAACCCTAATAATGACATCCCATATCTATGTCAAGTGTTCGTCGAATGCACTCTTCAGACTTTTTGTACCAACGAAGATATGAAAAAAGTTTGACCTTTTTGGATTCTCTTAAAAGATAAATGGATGTTCCTTTAAAAAAGAAGAGATGGCATACGCCTGAAAAAAATTAAAGCTTTTAATTTTTTTGGGTTTTAAAAACATTGAACTCAAACGTAAAACTTAAAAAAGTCAATTTATACGTAAAATTAATCGTGAAGCCGAGTCTACCGAAATAAGGGTCGCTCGTTTATTGCTCATTTCGATTTTAGTGCTTTTTAAGTACAGTCAAAAGTTTGTAACTGTGGGCTGGGCGACAGATTTTATGCAAATTCTGACATGATGACATTTAGTAGGGTCACAAACTGTGTCCATGTTTTACTTCTTTTGCGTGTTTAAGCTGTGTAAAAAAATGTTTTTGTACCTTTATTTTTTTGGCAACTACGTAGGTAGGTACTACACACGTGTAACTGCAAACTATTGATCAGTGACATTAGCTAAGGTTCTATTAGGCTCTATCACGCCACATCTGGATAAATCAACATGAAAATCCTCAAAGCTATAGATCACCAACCACCAAGATCTCTCTCTAGAATGGAAATTATTCCACGTTCGCGTTGCTCTTGGGTGTCATCAGTAGCTGGTCGAGTAGTCGTAGTGATGACATAAGTGCTCAATTAGGCCGTTTTGTTTGCCTAACGAACGCACAGGATAGCTTGGTTTTTATACAATTGCGCTATAAGTAAGTTTAGCTTCATCAGCCGTTTCTGTGATAGGTTCGTGGCTTTATATATTATAAAAAAATATTGTTCATTTGAAATCAATTTCTATTCAGTGCCTTATCTGATTGTTGCGTCCTACAGATTATTGACATCCTTAGGGAAATTGCGCTCCACTTCTATTTATACCGCGATTGATTGTTTTGTTTTGATTGACAACTTCCACGTAGTTTACTTTCTTTCTTGTTCCAACCGTTTTCTTTCAACAAAATAATATTTCTTTCCTTTACTTAATTACTTGTGGATTAAGTAGTTGAACATTCAGGTCTCTTGTAGCGTGGAACCATTATTTGAGCGACTGTACAGAGTTAATAAGTTTTGTACGTAACAGTACACCAAAGTCGTCATCCGCTCATAGAAATCGTTCATTTCCTGATGTTGTAGTTCACTTGATCGTGGAGTAGCAAACATCGGGCGGCGGTAATGAACGAGCGGGAACGCGCTCCACGCTACGGCAATTTGAACGTTCAGTGGGCCGGCGCTTTCCAACAGTCCTCGAAATTACTACAGCTCGATACTTAGTGCTTACCCTCAGTTGTTTTCATTGGCCACTTGATTAAGGATTACACAGGAAATGATTTGAATAAGCTATTGTTGATTGTGAAAGGTAACGGTCGTCTGTCGTGCTGGATTTTATTGTGTCCGCTTGCCTTTGTAGATTCCAAAAGTAATAGAAAACAGGATGTCTCCGATTTATTTTGTTAGAGACGATTAGTTTACCGTTTGGTTGGCGTATTGTTGGATTTGACGTTGAGTCATTAATCAATTTTCGAAGTTACTGAACCTGTAGTGGCCAAAGTTCCTTCAAACTTTGTATTTAATATATCTTCTATGAATATTATGTAGATATGAATGACTGGAAAGTAAAAAATACGATAAATACGAAAATTTAACCAAACCATAAAACCACAACAATTAACTTACAAATTAATAACTATACTTCGAACGTAACATAAAGACCGTAACCCAATTTAATATTCATAAAATTGCGTTGACAAATACTCGCTCAATATTTTTAAAACATGAAAATCGCAGCGGACTGTCGCGCTGAATCTATTACCTAACGCGGTAGAATTTCAAAGCGTCACAGTATGCAATTTAAACTGGACTAAATCGTCTACGGAGTCAACAACGCGACAGCAACGGCCGACTCGGATCGGCTTTCAATTTTGCGGAATTAATAACAGCACAAATACTGGTGTACTGGGCACTGCAGTGACCGGACTAGGTGATCATTCAAACGTACACGACACCTGTGTTTCAAACAAATTTTTGTAGTGTGAATGTTTCTTTTTGTTGGCACACTAATTAGTGTCGGTCTGCATGGAAAATACGTCGCTACTCATCACCATTATTCATATTGTTGATTGCCAATTAATATTTAATAATTAACTAGGCTTCGGGAATCCTATTTATTGAATAACAATCCCTTTTAGACTACCTACAACTTATAATAGACGTCCAATCTGCTATCCATAGAATTCAAACATAATCCAATACACATAATAATTTCTGAGAATATTGCAGCCAGATCCTGGCTGTACCTCAAATACGTAGTCGTGGTTACCGGTAGATGTGGTTTCTGTGTAATATCCGAGTTCTCTAATACCAACGTTGTTTGTCAACGCTTGGACCATTCGTCAAACATCGTCGTGAGGTGGACTGGGCGCCCAATTAGAACGCTAAGCTGAGCGTGCCTCACTACCAACTTGCGTCGGCTAAAAGCACCTCTAATTATTATTGATACGAGCTCTACGCTCATTCCCTCGAGTTTACCGTACATCTGAATTTCTCTAACATACTCGGTAACGTAGCACGGGTATTATTATCGACAATGCAATGTTCTGTACTTTTGTGCATAAAATCAAGTAATTAGCAACGGAACATCGGAGAGTGTTTGTAGTTGTTTGCATACAACGTTTACTTCGTTCATACTATTGTTATGTTATTATTTATGTTCATAACAAAGGGGAAACCCTATAATTATTTACCTATATTAGTCTTTAATAAGCGATATGTACATCAGCGGCGGTTTTAGTACAAAGTTATAAATATCTGTAACCTTTATTGGTTTTTCAAGGAAAAATCAACTTAACTACAGATTTTGCGGAACGTATTGATGAGATTAGGACTACCTTCGTTATTCCACGAAAAATTGCAGCAGCAAATTGCACGAATATAAAAAAAAATGGAGTATTTGAAAAATATTACATTTAAAACGGACGTTATTCAGCTGAGGTTCGGATCGAAGTGGGCTTAAATAACCTACTGCCTGTTTGAAGCGTAACAATTCTGTGAATCAATTACAGGCGTTTTAGCGAGGATCAGCTGACAGCTGCAAAATGGCCTCTGACGAATACCTACGATTTGACCTACTATTTCATACAGGCAACCAATGTTCAATGGAAATCTAAATGTTTGTTATTTTACAATAGGACATAATAGACACGAAAAACTAAATATCTCAACATAAAACTAGACGAAACAAAACTATGTATTTTTTTAAATAAAACTGCGCTGAATTCAACGATAGGAAAATGATTGTTATGAAAATGAAAACAATGCTGGAAATAATGGCGCCATTGGATCCGTTGAAAGGTTTTTCTTAGAAAATGTGAATGACTGACTGGTTTAGTAAATTGGTTTTCCCGGTAAGTATTAACAGAAAGTATTGGTATAACTGAATGCATAATGGGCGGAAAAATGTCAAGCGTAAGTGTATTAAAGTTGGGGCCGTTACCGCTGCGTGCCGCGGCTGATGTATGGCGGCGCGGACAAATTGAAAACAGTAGCAAATGGCCCGATACCGGCCCGCTAACCTCTCCACAATAGCCGCATTTCCTGCTCACAATTTTTTTTTCTTCTGAATATATTTTGCTTCCATTGAAACTTAGGATATGTTATCTTATAATTTTTCGTATAAAGATACATCAACAAGGAGTAAGCATCTACTTTATAAGAATTTACGAGCAAAACTGAATTTTAATGAATCAATATGTCAATTACATTTTTTGAGTCCTTCCATTTTTAACCTATTTATTTTCAAGTTGTTCAAATGACTATCCTGTATCATCAGCTCACTCTATTACAGTCCACTTTTGATTTAGGTAGATAAAATTACTAAAACTTTGTTTTACATAAAAAAGTTTGGAGTAAATTCCACCAAAACATTAAAAAAATAAAGTATCCAGTGTACAATCATTGTAGAAGGTGTTTTCTATTAGAATTGTATTCAATATAGAGTTTCGTTCGCGCAGAAAATGGTTGCGGGACGCGTGAGCGGCGTCCCTGGTTCACCCTCCACCCTACACAGAATAAAATTATATTAGCGATACAGCAACACAACTCACGAATTAGCTCTGATAAACATGCACGATCAAATCTCCAAGTAAACAGACACTTGGGAAAACGGCAGAGAAAAATAATGGTCGGTTGTCCGGCTCAATTTTGTTAGTCTGTGACGACAATTAGTTTGATTTCCGACCTGTGCTGTACCCCAAGTGTTGGGTAGTAGCGTATTTTGAGAGAAGCTGTGTCTTGCAGTAGTTACTTAATTGGTATAGTTTGTGCATATTCATTTGATATATTATATCAAAGTTTAATAAAAATAAAATAAACTCAAATTTTTCATTTTAAACTCCGTATTCGCATAAAATCCAAGCAAAAGGAATATCATAAGGGGTGTTTGTCCCTCGCAAATAGTTAGATTATATAAATAAGGCGGCCGAAATGGTTTGACCGATAGAGATCTGTGGGCAGCCCTAGCGGTACCCTCGACAAACCGTCTCCTACAAATTGACTCAGTTTTACGAAGATTTTTTTACTGATGTTATTACGAATATGTTACGTAAACTTTGAACGGGTGGTTAAATTTGCACAAGATTTTTGATATTGATAGAGCTTATTGGGATAAGGTACGAATTTAAGTTTGTTGTTCTTAGTTTTTGATAGTGTTACTCTGTAGTTTATAGAATTAATCAATGCTTGAGTTGACTAACAAATGGTAGATACGTAACTTATAAGTAATTAGACTTTTTCTTATGAAATGCAAGAATTAAAAAAAACCTCTCCCTTGTCCATTGGATAGGCATGCCTTGTTGTTATGCTGAATAAATACTGATATTAAATAATATTAATAGAGGGTACATATCGTTGTAATGTATATTTTGCGGTGTGGTTGGTGTATGAGGAGGTAAGGCGATAGTGCCGAGCCGCCTCGCCGCCCACGACTAAACTGGTTTCAGTTACGATTCTATCCTGTTTAGTGATACGTTACAAATTGATCCGATGACACCGCCAACCTTTTTGTTGTGCTCATACTCCATACAAAAGTAATCGACAACATGCCCCAGCTGTAGTTAACTATCACTGTTTTTAAATAGGTACATTAAGAACCGCATCATTAAGTACAAAATAACGAGAAAACCCACCGAAGCTGCGCAAAAAGATGTTCGTTGCCATTTTCACTGCAATTAGAGCGGTGGTTTTAATTACTGCGAATGAAAAGTTTTAATAATGATTCATGGAATAACCTCTGCCTATTAATTGATTCACTCATCTACGATTTCTCATTGTTTTGAATTTAAATAAAAGCCAAAACTAAAGAATACGGCTACCGAAATTCGGCTAAGAAAATAAGAAATGCAATCTTGTAGTAGAATCAGACAAATAGCGGAATATCTGCAGTGACCAATTCAAATTGTTGGAACTATCGGGGTCCGCGCACGAGAGCCGGGATGGAATCCAATCAGCGAAACTAGTTCCACTGATGCCTATCACTAAACTTTCACATTCAAAGATTTGTTTCTCTAGATTAAATCAAAGGCGAATTACAGTAGCGGCGAAAAAGAAATATGGCGAGTCCGGCCCCGCGTGAGGGCGGGGGTGTCCTGCTGAAATTGCTTTTCAATCCCTCGGACTTTGGACTTGTAAAGAAGTTATTACCTTCCAAGGAGATAGCGCCGGGTCCGGCGATACGGATATATGTCTTTTTCATATGTAATATTCCTTTTTCGCGTTTTATTAATGGAAAATGTTTCGTGGGACAGTGCGGCCAGCTCTCGCCTTCGATATTAAAAAAGCCAGTGTCGACTTTGTGCGGCTTCTTTTATGAGATTGTCGTAAAGTAGTTTATGTTTCTTGGGTGCTCATGCGACACTCGCGCTTAATATATGTTATCATTTATAACATTACGACTTCTTGTTTTATTTTCACTCTCGTCTTGACGTATGGGCTAATGGTAGGATCATTCATAGTATTTATGTTCGATATCCCATCGATGAATGTAGTCGAATTCATCAAATATTAATTTTCGCACTGCGTTTCATGTACTCTGCGTATCTATAGCTACCTGTATACTGCTCGTTTGATAATGTTGCCTACTCTAATTAAGTCCACTACACCAATGTTTGGAATTAATTAGTGTATTGTTTAATTGGCATCTCTTGTTATCTGTTTGTTTGGTTTATTTATTCATTAGTGGTGTTTGTGACAGCTGCTGCTGAGGCAGATGCCATTACGACAGATTGTATTACCATGTGATTGTGTACTTTTAAAATGATATTGTTATCTAAACTACGTTGTTTGTTTTGATAGATTACGATAGTTGTTTTAAATGATATATTCATGATATTATGAAGGGTCTCTGTAAACATAATGTTTATGAATGGGTTTTCTCATTAAGTTGAAATAAGTGGGACGCTTGAATTTCTTGTTGATAAGTTGGTACTTTAAAATTTGCTCATCTTCTATGGTATATAGACCATAACCAAAACGCCCAAGAAGGAATGGAAGACTGTATAATAATAAGATCTATAGATATTTTATAAGTATAAGATCTATAGAGATTTTATAACTGTACGGTCTTCCATAAAAGTAATTTTTGGTCCCATCTATTTTCCTTGTGCGAAGTTAAGCAGCCCTAATTTCGGAAAGAAAGTGTCGTATAATCGTTCTCAGCCAACAGGTGGCCGTACCAAGGCTACCCGAATTATGGCGATGGATCCTCTCTCACACACTTTTCTAAAGACAGATTCGTTTGATAAATTGCCTTCGTGCCGAAACATACTTATTTGTGTCGATTAGCGCCCTCATAATATCAAGACTTTTGAACTGTTAACCCAGGGAACGGTTAACGGAGAGGTTCAATAATCATGATTGAACTCTATTGGCAGTTCACTCTCAGTGCTCCTGAAAAATTGCAACAAAATTTGAAAATTACGCAAATCTAAGGCCACAATGTGTTTCGACATAGCCAAAACAACTCTTGAACTTTTATTTTACATAATTTTATTTTATATATATATACGTACTTTAGCAACAATGTGTGGGACATGATGGCATCAGCAGCAGGCCTGTAGAACAATGCGGGCCGCTCGCCGCTCCCGGATTGATTACACCTGCCCGTCACGATTAATAGAATATTGTGTGTGATTCAAATTGAATTAGCCACCCATTGTCGAATTACGTGTATGTTTCCTACGGACTATTGGTTTTGAATATTTAGTAGCCAATTTAGATCGTGTTAGTATTGTGATTTGCGAATGATGTTAATATGGACGGCGGTTTGGTCTCTTGTGTGTGTAGACCCAGATTGTGTGATCTATACACGTTGAAGGTTAATAGATGACCCGTAGGGAAAAGTTTATATTTATATTGAAAAAGTGGAATATCATGTAACTAAGTTTTTTCATATAAATATTTCTGGAACAGTTCGCTATTCTAATAACAGCATTGCCGGGCGATGCAATTAATATGAAAACTAGTCCAGATCATATTGAAAATCCCTCACTCAACACACGGAATTCTATGAAAAATGTTTGATACTATTTTTCTAAATTGCTTTTCATGTTTCACATATTAAACCGTGTTGGTTTTATTTACAAAAGAATTGTATGGGCAATCATCAATTCTTTTCGCTAAAACCGTCTTAATTGTGAGTCATGGCATAGCGTAAAGGGTATGTCATGCTTACTGTAATATTACCTGGACAATAAACGATTTTTCTTTTTTCTATTTTTTTTTCTAATTAGCGTGAAAAATATTCGTGAGAATTTTCAATTTTCATCTTCGAATGGTTTTATGCGAGATTTTGTTAGACAGTAGGTACTTAATCCCGCATGGTATTTCAATCAATTGACCGCGACTGTACCCGATGTACCGAGTAGCCCAATATTTACTTAGAACATTAAAAAGTACAGACGAGTGCACTCGTGTTTGGGCAGCTGCCTGTCTGTTGCATGTTTGTACTCTGTGGCTTAATAATGCGTATTTAAAACTTTTTTCATGTAATTGCGGATGGTCCGGAAATAATTTTGTTTGAAACTATTTACGCTTGTTTTGATATATTTAACGTTGATATTTGATTGATAAATATTTATTTTATAAATGAGCATAGAGAGTACACAATACTAGTAATAACACACATGTTTATTTTTCAGGTAATTAAGCAATAGAGAACGCTGTCAATTAGACCAGAGACGCTTTCAGTAAGTTATTTTAAAGGATATAGGATTACTTATTAGTAAACAAGACAACTATAGCTTCCTCACTAATTAGGTTTGCCTGCGGCTTTGTTTGTGTGGTCTTCGGGACAAGAAAATTAATAATTGGGTCGAGGAAATTGCACTAGGCGTTAGAAGTATGAAAATAAAAATAGTTAAAGAAGTTTTTACTGATCAATAAAGCTGTTGCTAGCAATCATTAATAGGTCAAGAGCTGTACCATAAATCTCACCCAATTAGAACTAGCAGGTGTCGGGTATCAAATTAGTCAGAACATCTCTTCTGAGAACTGCAGATATGCAATACTGAGTTCTGGTGAATACATACAAGATAGGTACAGCTAGGGACATTAAATGTAAACACAAAGAGAGGTTCCTGAAGGATCGTGTAACGGTATACGGCTGTTAGACTAATTTAGGTGGAAGATCATCCACGTAATTAATCCACTTAGGAAGAGCCACGCGGCGCTTTGAAACTGGAGGCTCGAGTTTCTACTTCGAACCTTGGTTGGCCTCGCTACCTGACTGAGGTACTACAGGCAACACTGAGCTCTAAATACATTAGATTCAGTTAATTTTAATACTTATAGAGAGACACTTAGCACTTTTGAGATTTATTTCTAAGTAATGCCACTAATTGATTCTTGTTTGTGCTAATGGGAGTATTTCTGTCTAATTTGATGCAACAACTGCTAGGGATGAATCTTATTTGAATACGTTGGACATGTTTACATGGGTATGATTGATGTGCATCGTGGTTAGAATTAGTCGTGCGTAAGCGCATTATCATATTCTCTCATTCGTGGACACTTACGTGCACCTCGCATACTGCGTGTCTTGATTGACAGGGTATCTCGGGGTGATAACATGAGGTACCTAGGAACCGCACAAATTATTAATACATGGTTTATTTAGAGAAAGAAATTCAGAAGCAAGATAAGAAATACATCGTACCTATAGGTAGTTTATGTAAAATTGTGTAAAACCCACATATAGTTAATATTACGCATATTTCAGTCATTGTTAAGTGCGATTCTCAGAAATTATTGACATTATTCAACCATTCACACATTACGTATTATGTCATAATTTCTTTTGTGATTTTATTCTCATATTATGTATGAACTATGCGGTGATGCCTGCACAGTAAATTAAACCGTATGCAAAGTGAATTAAGGTTCAAAATGGAGATCTCAATACCCGCTGATCAGCTACCATTCACATCATAAAACGTCAATAATGCAATAGCACTGTCGCACAATGAGCTATTGTGTGAGTCATTCCCTCTTCAAAATAAGCGTTTAATTAAAAACATACGACGACCATTTTTTTTATTGCGACACTTGAGTATTGAGTGAGTAGGACCCGTTGGGGGCGCGGCGTGAATGTGAACTGATTATGTTCATTCATCTTTGAGAATTCAGAATTAAGTGAATACTCGCTGATGAATTGACAAATTGATGATTCCTTTAAAGATTTTTTGTTCATCATTAGGTGTAATAGAAAATGTATTTTATTCAAATTGTGGCATTGATTTTCAGTGTAACCGTAATCAATTATGTAGTCAATAGAATTTCTAATTACTAACTACTTTATAATGAGTGGCGTATCTAAAACAATCTAATAATCGTGTAAAATTTATGTGGTATTGATAATTTGGTATCGAAACACCGCTCTGTGGAAATTCTAGGTATGCTAATTAGAGGAAATTAAATTAATTTAGTAACTAAATGGCGCGGTCAAAACCGAACATTGGAATACCTTTGCGAGCTCATCGATTTAATCAAACGTCAATCATTGATCCAATAACGGATGCAAATTGTATTTTAATTATAGGTAATTTAGCGGACTGTTCCATGAAACACCCATGCTTTTAAGTGGTGTACTTTGTTTACTACTTTTATTTCATTACAAAATTGGTGAATTTTACAAAACCTACATTCAACATCAATCAATATGAATCATATTGAATGCCAAAATACAGTCGGAAACTACATATATTACGGCATACCTTATTATCTGCATCGTCACTAATAATGTAAAGAGAAAAAAATAAATTGTTTGTTATAATGAATAAACTCAAAAACTACTGAACCGATTTTAAAAATTCTTTATGATGTAATTTATGGAGGTATCACGCGGGCGAAGCCGCTGGCGGAAGCTAGTACCTACTGAATAATATTCTAGTTAGAAAGTGTCAAGCTATTCACGAGTTACCCGTTTCCTTTCGTTGACTTTTACGACACGTGCGGAACGGAAATGGAGGCTTATTAGCACGTCCTTAATTAGTCCTAAAACTGTGTTACGAAATGTTTAAACATCCACTCGAGCAATGACCAAGAAACCAGGTAGTCTCTGGCAAAACTCTGCACTGGAAAATAATAACCATGAGCACCAAAAAGTTAAGTATTACAAATACACATAGAAATTATTTAATTTAAATCTGTTTTATTTTGAAATCTTCATAGACATAAAAAGAAAATGACTGAATAATATGTACGACTTTATGACATTATATTATACAAAGTTAAATTTAAAAAAAATTACATTCGACAAAAATGTCGAGCGCTCGTTTCTTCTGTTTCCGTTCGTGATGTTCAACTGTTTCTTAATAGAAGACCGATAAGTAAGGCTTATCTAAAAGCCAGTAGATACATAATTAATTTAATTATTGAAAACATTGACACACATCTATCGTTATTACATTTACCTAATTAATTTGTACATGTCATTTTGCTAATTAGTTGTACGTTCCGTTCCTAGTGGCTGGTAATTATTTTTATGTGTTGAAAGGGATGTTATGGAGTAAGCAATGGATCAAATGAAGAGTCGTCTTGTAAATGGTTATTTATAGAAAGTAAGATAGCTTTGATGAAGTATTTGTTCTTTTTTATGTATCTCGATTTATATTTTCACGAGTACATTTTTGCAGTGTCTATCTTATAATCTTGGATGATTTTTGTGTTTATAATTCATTTAAAGCTGCTGGGGTTTAAAAATTACTTGATTTTCTACTATCTAACAAAGCAAAATTCTATTCGTGTCAATAAATTTTAGGCTCTGTTTCATCCACGCTTTCTGGCTTCTTGTACCCAAAGTATCAATATTTTCTTTTACAGTTTACTTAGAATATACCTTGGTAACATCCCGAGCCTCCTAAACTTCACAGAACATAGACGTTTTAACACCTGTCTGAACCACTACCTAGTGGTTCATACAAACTTAACAACACATTAACTCCTTCAATCAATCCGCCTAGCTTTTTCCCAACTATTTTGGGGTCGGCTTCCAGTCTGACCGGATGCAGCTGAATACCAGTATTTTACATGGAGCGACTGCTTATCTGACCTCCAAAACCCAGTAACTAGGGTGACACAATACCCCTTGGTAAGACTGGTTGTCAGACTTTCAGGCGTCTGACGACATCACGAATGACAGCCGGGACCAACGGCTTAACGTGCTTTCGGACGCACAGAGAAGACTCGGTATGAAAAGATGCTCACCCATCCACGGACCAACCCCGGCAAGGGTAGCTTAACCTGATGGACCGACCTGCGCGGCTGTTATTACTTAGCCACGAGCTTCTCTTCAACACATTAAGTCATTAATGCCAGTTAATTAGTTATTTACTCCCGCTGTATGGCGATCAATACGCGTCACGTTAGCTATGTCGAGTCACATTACTGACTGATTAGCTGTGTCAGTAACGCGTGTTATCCACTCAATTACGGACAACACGAATTAACCTCCGCTCAACTAGTTTCAGATTATGCACTAGATATCATTTGTTTAATAAGAATAACTGAGGTTTCAAGATCTCAGTCACGTTTGCGAGTACATTTTAAGTTGATATGTACTAAATTAGTACATAGAACCGATCATACGATCTAAAGGCTGAAGACCTCATAGTCGCGTGCTATGAAAGTATTTCCATAACTTTTTCCTCGTGGGTTACTTAAGTATGTCATCTGCGGTAAACACAACGTCAAGCCACGTAAATCCCCTACACCTTTACGTACACAAGACACTTTGTCACTCATCCCAATTATTATTACAATCGTTAAAAAACTTTTCCATGCACCGTCTTCCAAAAAAAACTCTACAAAGTGAAAAATAACTTTAATTTCGGAAGCGGTGTCTTTGGTTTAGAATTTTCATTTTGACCCACCGATTTCCGACATAAGGTTATTTTTCAATTCAAAATCGGTTCACGATTGACGAAAATATCGGTGAACATAACAAAAATTACATAGATAAAGAGGAACAAAGAACCTCCTCCTTTTTGGAAGTCGGTTAAAAACCATGCCCTATTTACTTTCTGCCAATTACTGCTGTTAGTCACTCATCTAACCATTCACATTCCATGTTCTAGGAATAACGCGCGAATATTGGAAAATATAATTGAAACGCAACTGAATTAATTTCTGGGCATGAATCACGGCGCGGTATCTACGCCACTAGTCGTTGTAACCGCATCGGTTAGGCATTGCACCAATAATACGCTCAATTAATTAGCCCGGAGAGTGACGTGGTCCACGTACTTACCTAATTAATGTCCCAGAACCGAGCCAATACCGTTGTTATTATAATACCACTAACTGCCGCTGATTGAGTTACCTCACATAAACAACGTGCTCTAATACAACCACAATACGTTTTGATTAGCTAACTACATATTTATTATATCGATACGTTCATTATAATATGTATGCGACGACAATGCCCATTAATATCATCAATATTTAATTATGCAATGAATCGTGTGGAACCCTTACGTTTGGTTCGTGTTTACTCGATCAACGGAAGGGTTGTTTTGAAGTAGGTACTGCAAAAAAAAAAGCTATTCAGTGAACGAAATTAAAGTTGTTTCCTTTGGGGGGTAATTATCAAAGCTTAGTTTTTTAAAGGTGGCGTAGTGCTACTGCTAAAGGAAAGCTTTTGGTGCTACGGAAGCTTTTGTGCAGAAGTTATTTGCTTATTGACAATATTTCATATAAACCTAATTGCGTAACACACGATCAATCACAATCGGTTTCATTTTTACAGTTCAACAACATTCGTTGCTGAGCAGACAAATTTTTCGAACATATGACGCAATGGATTAGCTATAACCTTCAAAATGATTCTGTGTTCTTGATTAAACCGATAACTTAATATTACTAGTATATTCTTATTGTTGGTTTTCACCATTAGTTTAATAATCCAACATTTCGAGTTTCCCTAACAGCATTCGTGGTCACACGTTGTCTGATTGATTAATCCTGTGCATTCTCGGTTCCCTGCTATGTCGCTTTGATATGCAACTCTATTCAATTTAATTTAATTAATTTTAGTAACGCGTTGCGCGTTGTCAAATTAATATGATTACGAGTAGAATATAACGTCAATAAGTCACCTTCGACCCACGAAATACGAGGGGTGAGGGGAACAATTTAGCAGCAATTTTAATAATAAGTCCCTGGTATTTCTATTATAGCAGGCAGGCGATCAGGTGGGCTCCGCGAGGGTTTAATAACTCACGATTAGCCTATTGGAATCGCTCTGAATGTTTGCTATTTTTTCTATATTGCATGTACGAGCGCTTAACTGAATGGAAATTAAAAATTGTTTGCAGTAGTTATGAAATAGCTGACATTATCTAAACAAAAGTGCTTTAGTCAATTATATTGAGTTCTCTTTTATGCTGACGTTATTTATTTATTTTTTATTATTTTTATTGTTTGTGGGACATTGAATTTAGAGTTATGGAGATTGGAATCAAAATAAAATTCATTCTTATTAGGTTGAGATATACAACGAACAATCCACGTAATAGCAGTTGAATAAAATTATAATTTAAGTAATGGTAACTTGACTTGATAAATCATAAATAACGATAACAAAGTTTAAATATTTCATCATTATAGTTAGTGGTGGCGCGAGAATTTTAATTAAAAATGATAACGCGTACTGTACAGTGTGTCGGCGACTCCCTTCATGGTTGGGGTGATTTTTAATTATTAAAATTCTACGCCGCCGGCGGCGTCTGCCGATATTGCTTTGATACGGGAACTGACGAGGTAATACTGTAATACTGCCTATTACTCGCATGCATCGCACTGATTGATCAATTACATTACATTATTTGTATTTAAATTGTACGCAGATGCAGGCTGAGGATTAAACGTTGGTGAATGCAAATTGAAAGCTGTTTCGTTGTTTGAACCTGCTCTTTATGTTGTGGGCGCAAGCGCTGGCACGCCATGTCGTTGTTACTGGCAATGTGTATTCTAAGGAACGATTGGAATTGCCCAGGTTTTTAAAATTTCTGTAATACCTTGGTAGAAAATAGTATTACTTTCTCACTTTTACTTTAACGTGTAGTGGAGCAGAGTACAATATTCCTAGCTACGCGTTCGCTATGGAGCATAGGAAATGTATACGGGGTTACGGGGGTAAAAAGGTTGTAGAATATGTTATAACCCTGTATAATTTCGAAATTATAATAATTGTTACCCGAACATAGTCATTGTGAGATCAATCTTTAAACATTTATTGAAACGGCTTGAACGACAACTAACTTTTACAAGTTAACACGGACATGTCAGCAAATTGCTCCCAAGCTTTTGTCTTGGGTAGTTAATATTTACTTAATATTTTTATGACGCATTTCATGGAGACAATTTGAATCTTCCAAGATGACCGCTTAAAAATAAAAGTTAAACATTTTATCAACAAGCAGTAAAGTTAAAAGTTTAAGAGCAACAATAAAATTTTATTGTTATCTTTAGCACCCAGTGTGCCGCCAGCTTGCTATTGTGAACACAGACGATTCTTATTAAATTCTCATAAAACAAAATAACTGCGAGAGCAGTATTTTTTCAATGAGATGCGAAGTACCACCGAATACTCGTAACCATCGCCAAGTAATACTTGTTGCTATGTCTCTCTTTATACTTTCATTCGTGTTTGAAACTCTAATCGAGACCTTAAAAAACTTTTTATTTAATGCAGAACAGAGAAATCTTACTTGATGGAGCACTAAAGTTTTTCGTCCAGTTTTTATTGAAGGTTGCCAAAATCGTCGAATTGGTCACGACACGACTGTCCATTTCTAGCTTACACAAACAACTCCATAGTTTATTGTTAGGCACGTCAGTTATTTTTTGTAGTACAGTCGTGCACAGTGGGTATCATTGCTCGTAGTCCCGTACCTACGCGGGGTTTGCGAAATGAAAATAATAACGGAATGTTTTAATTTCCCTGCGAGTGACAGGTCACGTGCCCCCGTCCCCCGCGGCCCCGCGCCCCCAACTGTCATCGTCACTGCTGTGGACAATTAGCCTGCTCATGAGATTAAACAAGTAGAGTGCGCGTGTTTGCCTGATTTTTTTATACAACCGGTTTGCATCGCCCGCAGTGTACCCCTGTCATGTTAGACGCAAATGGCTGGCTCCTAGTGAATAGTATGATAGATATGACAAGCATGAGTAACGCACACACAACGTGTTCACATGACTAATATGGGTAACGATTTAATAAACAAGGTTTAAGTAGGTATACTATAATGGAGAGTGGAGAAAAAAAATTTATTTGTAAGTCTGGATATTGCGCTAGGTTACGGTCGACGTAATTTGAGGGAATTTAGTAAAAGCAAAAGTTGCTGACAAGCGTTCGTATTCTGTTACATCAAAACTATAATGAATAATTAGTTAGTATTAGTAATCATGATATGAGTAGCGCATACAAACAAAATCTTTGAATACGAAGTTATTGCCGAGGCTAATAACAGCTACTAATTAAGTAATTATCGTGTGTTTGTTCCAACATGTCAGTTCAGAGAAGCGTGTTTATTTACTCCGACAAGTAAATGAGCAAATCCTTTAATTAATTCATAACGTGTTCCAATGAGATTTCTTCACGTTTCAATTTAGAGAGGCGATTACCAATAAAGGCGCACGAGCGGAAAATTAAATGCGATTGTTGCAAGTGTTAGGAATTCGAGAGCGGTGGCCCTCCGTCCTCCGCACAATACGAGGATTAAGAATACACACTGATTTAGACTGTTTATAGACCCTTCACATTGCTTTTATTGCTCAATCTTTGGTATTGAAATTATGAGAAATCAGTAGCTCAACCCTACCATACCTTGCGTAACAATGGTACCGTCCGCAACAAAATAAATAGACTTCCGAGCTAATGACGAATACAGAAGACGATGGCGACGTGGAGCCTTCTCTTAATTGTGGGCTTGTTAAAAGACATTGTCGGAAACAAAAATTGGCAGATGTTTTTCTAGATGAATGATACAGGTTATTACGACAAACAACAACGTCAAGGAGCGTGTATGCAAACGAAGCGAAGGGGCCAAAAGTCGCGTATAAACGTATAATAGACGTGTTGCAATTCGGCCCAATTAAAATTAATTAGCTACAGAACACTGTGTGCAAACCGAAGCAACAAATCAACGAAAGATACAACTTCGGATAGCGGCGGCCGAGGATAAGGACACGGACCCTGCATTAGGACAACACACTGCAAAATAAATTTTAAAATACAGGACATAGTGTTCAAGTTGCCTTATTGATGTGCAGTTACACCGGCATTCATTTTTCATCTAAAAATATTTTGTTTGTTTGGTCATGTTTCGATAGGTCATAAGTTATTTTAATTGAACAATATGTGTAAATAATAAGTTTAAACTGGAAATAAAACAGCTACAGACCTTCGTCAACAGCCAATTAATACAAGAAGTTTTTTTAGAGTCAGACAGAGTTAATTAAGTGATATTTTAACAGTGTAGCGCGGAAAAACAATTTTTCACAAATAAAAGGAAAATCGTAGTTAGTTATACCTGTAGGTAATAGGAAGTACGTAGAATCGTAGATAAAGAAGTGTTGTACCCTTTGGTAATATTAGTAAGTACCTAATCACCTACATGTTATTTTTATCCTAAAAATATCTAAATATCTATAGAGATGTTTTGTAAATTGGAACTGTTATAAAGTAACAGTTATTTTCGTAGTCAATTCATCATTGTGGCGTGCGGGAGGAGACGCTGTTAATCATAACCGGTGCGATTGCCAAAATAACTTGTATTCCTTGTGAACGGTGATTTATGATGGTCGCATGTTAATTACGATCTTAGTTATGTCGTGTTTAGGTCAGTTCTGTTGATCATAATATCTATTATTCATCAGACGATAGTCTTAAGAACCCATAAAAATTAAGTAGCATCTATTTCTATATATTTTTCTGAATGAGAACATGTGGGTTTCAATTAATAGTTTGATCATTAAAATGTAAGGAAGCTTACTTTATTTGGCTACCGTACAGGCCATAGAAATAATGAACATGAATTCATTACTCATATGACGGTACAGTGACACTAAAAATAAAGCAGCACCGAGCTAATTATGTAATCTAAACGCAGCTTAGCAAAGGTCACATCATACGTTATGACCTTTAATAAACTCCTCAGGTGTTGTTACGTATAAAAATCCCGGCAATTCAATTAGTGGGAAAGCAGGGCGCAGGGCGCGGAGGGCGGGGCCTAATAAACATAATATAAATAATCTGTGGCGATAAATCTGCAGCGCTTTATGGCAGGAGTGGGTTGTCACTCCGTCTAATTAGCGCTAGTGCTGTAAGCGCGATTCAGCGGTGAAGCGCTGAGCGGACGTGGAAATTTGAGTGTAGTGTTATGAAGTTCTGGCTGAAAAGAGGATAATCCTGTAGGTTTTATTTAAGTAACCAGCTACCTAGGTATTACATGGATGGAGTGACTTAAAGCTTCTTAGAGCGTAAAAGTAAACAACTGAAAAATTACGAATCACTTTTAATTTTAGCATCAATGTTGTAAGTTACCATTCAGATTTCTTATACGGTTCAATTAAATTGCTTAGAGGATCAAAACTTTTTCAAAAGTTAAGTACAGAAAAGACAAATTAATTAAAAACAAACATATTTTTCTAAAGAAAATGTCTAATAGACCAGATATTTTTTAAATGAAAATATTAAAGCGCTGTAGCGGCTTTGCGGTCGCGTCTCTCGTCAAAGCACTCTTCATCAGGCTTAGTTAATTATGAGGACATATCAGCTTTATTATAATTACTCATTTTAATGTCGCTGCGCCTACTGTCGCGTCGCGCCGTGCCGTGCAGTGCCGTGCCGTGCCTGCTAAAGGTGAGACTCAGTATTCATTTGAATGAGAGTTAGTGTGCTAACTCTCATTCAAATGAATACTGAGTCTCACCTTTACAGGCCTCACTGAACTCGTCTACTAAGACCTAGTAATTAACTCAAATTCTAGTACTACTAATAGCTTTTAAAAGCCATTAATGATCTCAATTACAGAATAAACGCTAATTGGAAAACGGGTATCCATTAAGAGGTTTAATAATATACGGACGGTATAATTGTTATTGTAAGGTTGAAAGTTCGTGTAGTACAGAGCTGGTATTATACTCTTGTACGATTCGTTTTAATTGCTCGTTATTATTGCTCGACATCTCATTAGCTACAACGTAGTTTAAAAATAATTGGGCAACGTATGTATGAAATGATTTATGCGATACGTACCTACCTACCTACCTGTAATGCGGCCATTAATTTGCAGGATATTGAAATCACTTGAAATTATACGGGTACCTAACATGGTGGCGCCAATTAACTTAACGGTAAAAAAATTACTACTTATTGATCGAGTTCGCTTACAGAATACGTGTTACGCTTTCGCCCAATAAGTGGTTTCCGTTGAGGACCTTTGTACAAATTATAGCGGAGTTAAAAATTTAATTACATAGCTGATAGCTGCACTTTATCAGGTTTAAAAGCTGGAGTGGCGCGTAGGTGTTACATTACACAGGCAGTTGTCAGAATGGTCCCGCGGCCGGTATCACTTGCACGCACCATTACCTCCATAATTTAATTAGTTTGGAGTGATCATTTCATTAATAGAGGCGATATTTGGCGAGCGAGAGCGCTCGCCCGCGGCTTTGTCAATTTTAATTAAAGCCCGATAGGTGGACCGAAATGTTGGAATTCTTCATTAATTAGTCCGGCTCGAGATTTCTAATAATTTAATTAATGGAGGGAGTTAATAAGCTCGCGGGCCATCCTGTCGGTATTCCTGTAACGCGTCGGCATGTCCTCGTGTTACACATTCATTGGTTCAAGTATGTGCGCCTAAATGTGACACCTCGCCCCTCAATATGGCGCATATTCCAATAGTAGCTGTGTTTTTGATATATATATAAATATATATAGATAGAAGATAGATACTAGGAATTTTGGTATCTGATTTAGTATCGTATTATAAGTAACTGGAATTATAAAATGATGTGCATGAACTATAAAAGTTGAAATTCGATATGATATGACATGTTATGTTATGGTAGGTACTGCATTGCATTTAGAACTGACGGTAGATAATAAAAAAATGAGAATATTTACGGGTAGATAATGCAATGTGGTAAGTAGATCCTTTATGCTAGATTTAGAAGCCAAATTCCGCGATAAACAAGGTGTCATCTCTTACATCATAGTAGGTAAGTTATTCGAATACATGACTCATGTCCGTATATAATTGAAATCCATACAAATAACAATACAATGTCTTACTCAAACAAAGTAGGATATCTCTTGCATAAAACTGTAATTTGTAACTAGACAAATTGCTGAATAAACCTGTAATAATACGACATACGACAGTTTAATAATGAATTAGTGTTTTCCCCGGTACCGTTGTCTGTACTTATGAAATTGCACACTATTACGGCGAAACCCGCGGTATCGAATATGTACGGATCCGCTTGTCGAAGCAAATGACATACAATTGTCGAGGAGCCCTTTTGAAGTAGAATGTCAAGCAAATTACCGACTTTTATGCTATTATCTACGGAATATCGTATTACTAACTCGGACTTTGTTTATGTCTGAGAGACTTGCTAATATAGTGGACGTGTTTAGATACTATCTTTAGATTTGTTATCTTAATGTTTGGTATAACTAGTTTTTTATTTTATTTTAGCCATTTGATTTTTATTTAAATTAAAACAATTAAATCTAGCACTCATGGCGATAGATTTAGACGTTAGATAGTTGTTAGAATAATTATAAAAGTTGTGTTGTGTTTGAGTATTTTTGATGATGAACATCTTCTATTAATTATAAATATTATTATTTATTTACTGAATTATTTTTTAAATTAGAAATATGTTGATGATTGTTGAAATGCCAATGATGCCCAATGAAACTGTTCCACCAACAGCAGTACATACAAAACCATCTACATAACTATACATAGGTATTATAAATTAAAGTCACTTTTCGTGTTTGTCTGTATGTGCGCGTTGTTCTTCTAAATCACGCAACATATTTTGATGAGGTTTTCACCACCGTTTAGAGGATTTGTTCCGGAAGGCTTATGTGTGTAATACGTTAATATTAAAGTTACATATAACTAAGAAATCGCGATGTTTTGTCAAGTCGTAAAAAACGTGCGAAGCAGGGGCGGGTCGCTAGTAAAACTAAGATAAAACAAGAGTGTATAACGTTTTAACAAAGTTTAAGTTTAATAAGTAGGCGTTTCACTTTGTATTGTTTCAAAATGAACAGAACCACAAAGAGATATCAATAAAGGCATTACGGCAGCCCTCATGTCCTGTGTAAGCAAAGATCAGACAAAACTAACGCACACACTTAGGTACAATATTAGTAGGAGCGTCCGGTCGCATCCCTTTATCTATGAATATGCCGCAAGCGACGCCGACGTCAAAGTAACTGAAAGGAAGCCCAACGTAAACATAGAGTAATAAAATGTGCTAATATTTAACTTACGTACCACCAACGAAGGATCTTATGAACCAATTAAGGTATAAGATACAGTATTTTAAACGGTTGCGTTAGGGAACGTTCCTGGTAGATTAATTACTTATTTTATAGAAGATTTTTTAGTTTTCTCTAAAGGTTTGTTTGGATCTTCAATTGTTCTTTACGCCATCCGAATTCTGTTTGACTCGAAAACTTTTAAGATTCTAAAATGACACCCGAAGTGAAATTAAGAAAACCTCTGTTCAGTTATTTTGATAGAAATCCCAAATATTCTTACTAAATATTATAGACAACAATATTTTCTAAAATTATTAGTTTTAATATGTTTTTAAAATAATGTTCGATGGATATTAACTGGGTCGAAAAGTACGGTTTTTAGTCAAACAGTGCTCGGACGGTGTAAACGCTCTTAGTTACACAAATCGGTTTCTTGGAATGTCTGCGATCTGATAAAAGATTGTCTCTATAATTTATGCAACAAACTAAGCTCTTGTAGGTGCTTTTATTTAAAAATATTCTTATTTACTCGCGGAAATATGTTTATAAAGCATAAAAAGTTGTTAAATTCTCAATTCTCAACCAGCGTTCAGTGACTTCTACAGCCAGTCAACAACTAAAGGTCGCGGCTCACGGATGGTGAATTGAAATCGTGCTCACCACTCATCGCTCGTCGGTGACCGATTACATGCAATTACCCACCTTTGCCTCACAACCCGCTGCTAACTACCCGACTCTCTCGAACGTTATTGTTGATCAGTCAGGTTAGAGCTTTATGGCTATCTGTTTTTCGTTTAAATACTGAGTAATAGGGAAGTAATTGCATCTCGCGTAGCTATTACGTTTTACCTTTTAGATACAGCATGTATCAGAAAGGTTTGTTCGTGTTTAAGGGTGTGATACTGACGATCAAACTGAACAATTTTCTCCATTGAACCAACATCGTAATCGCGAAAATATTATCAGC
Source organism: Lithophane ornitopus (assembly GCA_948473465.1). Classification (NCBI taxonomy): domain Eukaryota; kingdom Metazoa; phylum Arthropoda; class Insecta; order Lepidoptera; family Noctuidae; genus Lithophane; species Lithophane ornitopus. The sequence goes on along the minus strand of OX419620.1, from coordinate 11,442,979 downwards.
CGTCCCATACATTCAGGTTGAGATAGGTATTGAAGTTTTGTATGAGACAGTGTAGAACATTTATTTATCCGAGGAGGCTGATCTGAAAAGGCAGAAGAAAGAAAATCTCATAATTTGTTTATTCTTATCTTTTGCCCGCGGCTTCGCTTACGTAGATGTCGGAAAATATTCAACAGGAACGTACTACCGGGATAAAAGTGTGTTATTCCCTATGTGTTAATCCAGTTTATCTGTATGCTCGATTTAATCTCAATCCGTTCAGCCGTTTTTGCGTTAATCCGGAACATATATCCAGTCATCCATACAAAGAGACAAACGGAGAAATTCTAAAATCATTTTCGTCATTAGACTCTTAGCAATTACTTTTTTTTTTTTAAAGACTATTTCAAGACAAGCAAAAACTTACTATTTCAGTTTATGTATGGATAGATATCTACTTCGTAATAATTGCGTGTACCTACATTTAAAATGTCGCGTGACATACAATAGGTCTCAACTACTATAAAATTAACTAACCGACCTCCCAACAAAAATGACGTTGCAAGCATTTATCTCAGACAGTTGCTGACGGATTTATATGCACGCATAATTACCTGATTCGCGTCGCTCCATACATGCAGTTCCGCGAGGTAACACTGGGGAGATTTTGTACTCTGTGGCGTATGGAGGACACAGTGTAACTACACAGTTACGAGCACACTACATTTGTTCAAAGTTACAGTTGCATGAAAACGTTGTAGATTGTAGTTGAATGATTTCAGTGTTTTATTACCAAGATTTAAAATGGTCCTTTTGCTATTTTTAAACATGGAAAGCGAATAATTGTTTCAAATTATGGATCCAATAGAGGTGTGTTGCAACTTTTGATGTTATTATAGCATGAGCATTGGTTTGAATAAAATAAAACAACCAAAATAATAAAATATAAAAAACTGCCAAGTGATCATGTTCATGAGACACAGCTTGCTGACAGACAGGCGGACGGACAGCGGAGGCTAAGTAATAGGCACCCTTTGGATACGGAACCCTTAAATATAAAACACTTTAAAAAGTCCTTTAAAAAAAAACCAATCATACAAAAATACCATTTATCAAACGGAAGTTAATCGATATTAAAAATAGGTTTAGGTACACATAACATGTTTTGCAATAGCAAGTTTTTTTAAGGAGAGCGTACTGTCAATATTAAAAAAACTAGGTTATCCATGGATAGTGTAGTTGTTTCGCATCCTAATCCTGCGGCGGACGCGGCGGGAAAATGGCGGAAATTGAAAATAAACATTTCATCTGCGCTCCGGCACGCACTGCCCAAATTGACAATACAACCAATTTGCCGCCGCGCACCGACCACTTTTGTATGGGAATTGAAAAATAATATTACTCTTTTTTCTACCACTGCACGTCGGCAATCTCAAAAATAAACTATGATTCTTCAACTTCAATGTTCCTCCGTTATTAAGGTCTTGTTATGGAAAGTAAATAAAAATATCGGTGAAATATTAATACTTAAAGGTCTTTCACTTTAGATGTTAATAATAAATGTAGAATAGTAGATTAACGTAGAGAGGAGAGAGGGGCTTGTGGCTAAGAAATAACAGCCGCACGGGTCGATCAATCAGGTTAAGCTACGCTTGCCGCGGTTGGTCCGTGGATGGGTGACCATATTTACAAACCAAGACCCCTCCGTGCCTCGGAAAGCATGCTAAGCCGTTAGTCCCGGCTGTCATTTGTAGATTTTTGACAGTTGTTACGGGTCTTCAAAGCCCGAAAGTCTGACAACCAGTCTTACCAAGGGGTATCGTGTTACCCAGTAACTGGGTTGTGGAGGTCAGATAGGCAGTCGCTCCATGTAAAATACTGGTATTCGGCTGCATCCGGTTAGACTGGAAGCCGACCCCAACATAGTTAGGAAAAGGCTAGGCAGATGATGAGTAGATTAACGTAGGCTAAAATATTGTAAACAAAAATGAGAAAGCGTTTATCGTAATAAGACTTTAACAACAGCGGTGAAAGTTTTCATTAGCAATTATCATGTTGTAACGGAAACACTTACCCACATCGATGGTAAAATGCGCAATAATCATTACGTTGGCATTAAATGTTCACAATAATTAGCAAAAGTGGCTACAATAGCAACAGACGTCTCATTAAGCGCGCGGGGTGTTATCACAGTCGGCAGGAAGCACTCCGATAGAGTGGCGCTCATTCATTCAGTTTTTAAAACGTATGCGTTTAGTGAACACGCGTCTCGAGTCTCGACTCACGTACGAACGCAGCCAAAGAAGCCATTCATCATTAATCTAAATTATAATTCATATTACCCAGTAATTACAATGTGAAGAATGTTTTTGTTTTAATTAGTACAATTTAGTGTGCGGTGAGTGCAACTGAATCATATTAATAAGCGCGATATTATGAAAGTACATAGTCACTGTTGTTTACAGCGATGTTGTGAATATCTCAACACTTTTTAATTAAGTGCAATAAGTATAATGAGTGTTGTAAAGTTCCGCAGACGCTCTTCCGTGAGCTTTGATGCCAATTAATGTAGAGCTTATGGGAAGTTTCCATCAGATTTTGTTGCCTACAGTTTCTTCATAATTGTACAAAGTGGTTCATACAGGACTCATTAATAATTTTATACATAACAGTAACAGGGTGATTAAAAAAAAAGAAGATAAAGAAAACAAATTAAGATTCTTTAAATTAATTTTAACTCAGAACCGAAAAATGATTAATTCATAGGTACTTGCTTAATTTAAGAAACGAGGCCTTTCGTACAATTACACATAATAATTTAATTAGGAATACTAAATTAGTTTGTAAAGTGAGCAGAATAAGTTAATTTAATTTAGATTGAGTTTTTTAATAACCCTAATTGAGTGATTTAATTACGCACACCGACATTGCGTAGTCACTTACTTAGTTAACGAACCTACCGCTAATTATGACCACCTATGGGTACCCTCTCGTGGGAATACAGAACTATTCGTTATATACGGTAAGTGCTTATAAACGTTAATATCGAAAGTGGCCGGTATTAGTAGAGACGGAGATATTGATTACAGATTATTGTTTTGTAACTTTATCTAAAAATAACTTTGCCTAATAAGAAGGTAAAATATGCAGAGCGGCTAATGTCTACCGAGTCAACTTTTTCTGTAATGTAAAAAACTTGTACATCTAAAAAAATATATACTGTTTAGACCAAAAACGTCAGGTTTTTATAAAACAACATCTTCATTTAGACAACATAATTATTTTAATTAATAATTCCATCCATTTTAAGTTTTAGCGTTCACTACGGCGGCGGCGCACACGCCGCAGCGCCGCCGCCGGTAGCCACCAATGTAATTATTAAAGAGCCAGTCTAAATTATAATTAAACGTAATGGACGCCACTCGATGGGCCGCAAATGAATGAATGTTTAATTGAATGACTCCCCACAAATAAAAGCAATTTTCTTATAGCCCAGCCCTTAGCTAACGTAATTTAATTAATGGCTCGCATAACTCTGATTAAATAATATCTGAAAAGGAAAAATGCGATCAGCTGAGCGGCGCGTACCGGTGAAGTTGAGAACACTTGTTGAGGATAATGTTCATGTTTGCCGACACCGAAGTGAGATATTTTTATTTAAATTAAAAACACTTTTTGTAAAGTAGACTTTTTGAATGCTTGATCGTTGATTGATAAACTCAGTTTGGAAGAGTTTGTTTATATTATGTATATACTTACCGATAAACGATTTATAATATAATTTTATCCGGGATGATATTTAGGGTCCAGATAAAAATGCACAAATGGACATTTCATATCCACATCAAAAGCTCAGATCACGGATAAAAGTACTTAGAGCGAAATGTGAAGTCCCCGGTAAAACTACTTGTTTCACAGTAAAATAACATTCGAACAGTCTGGAAATGCTCTACCAACTTACACGGACAATAATATCACAGACACTTAGAGATTGCCTAAAGCACAACAGCGAGGAAATTGCAATCCAATAAAAGATCATAAATAAAACATCGAGAACGTTACCTTCGATAGCTATTGTCTATTCTAATAAATGTTTAATAAGAATTAGGTAAAAGTGGCACTCCCTGGGTAGGCATAGGGGATTCTCATTGCATTAGAGGGGCGCTGCATAATGTCAGAATTGACACTCTATTATTGAACGCCGTTCATTGCGTACACTCGACTTCTCTATCCCATATTGGATCTCACACTAATATCATTAATATTTTTAGCTGTTCACTTATAGTGTAGATATAAATTGAGGATGAGACTGACGCGGTCCTAAAGTGACGTCGTAAAACGAACCAGAATGTGTTGATAATTTAATCGACTCGATACAGAATTGCTAAGTAAGTAATATCTCCACTCGAAGCCCGTATGTAAGCAACACTTATCTAGAAAACAATTTTATTCAATTATATCTGCCAGAAAAACTCGTTCTTTAATAGATAGATTTACATCTCGATTGAATTTTAATTGAGTCAACGAGCGAGTGCACTCCAATAACGGAGTAAGTTAATTATAAAAGGCAATTGATTTAAAAGGAGCCGTGTCGTGGCCGCGGTATGAGTAACAGAAAAAGTTTTCAATTTCACTAAAAGGGACTGGTTTGTGTCTCAGAAGTCTCGTCTGGTTATCGGCTTGTAATGTATGAAGTTACTCGCCGCGGCTTTATTTTATAACTCACTTCACGTAATAGGCTCCAAGTTGCTTTAATTCACTTTGCCCCTCGTCGCGCGAGGCGTTTACTAATTTAGCTTTACAACTCATCTCGGAAAAATATATTTCGGGAGTTGGAAATCATGACGTTAATCACGGGATGGATGCTAGTGAATCCGCTGTATTAAACAACTATACGGAGAACAGAGAGATAACGTCATAAATTCATCCATAAACATGCTTCATAAATTATCACGACAACGATTTGGAACATTTTACAACGGCTATCAACGATACTTTACGATCAATAGGGATGTGACTGCATCGCGACTCATAATTAATACGAGACGTTTGTTTTATCATCTAATAAAAAATCAGCAGAATTTGTTATCGGTGACGTTACATCGAGTCGTTATACTTGTACGCTAACGCGCCAAATACGTTTAAGTATTCATAAAAGCTTTCAATTTTATTATATCGAGATACAAAGTAGACATAACTGGTTCACACTATTTATGGATGTACTATTCAATATGTTTTTAACATTAATTTGAAATTGTAACTTGGTCAAAGCTATTAGACAACTTCAAATGAACACGTCAGTGAATGTTTTAGTAATTGCTATTCTATTAACTTGCTTTTAATTAAAACGATTGACTTAATCATGGAATGATACAAATTCAAATTGGATCTGATTAGAAATCCGTAACTGTAATAGGATGTGCTGTTATGAACAAAAGATCGCGTAGGAGCCAGTGCGAGTTATAAAAGACAAGTTTCACCGATCCAAATTGAGTTCGACATCTCAAATAGATAAAGCGATATCTACCCGTTATAAAGCAAACTTTATAGTTTTGTTTTTGGCAGTTTTGACACAGCTTCTATCTACTTATTTGTTCCTTCAGCTGCATCTAACTGAACTGAAACTTTTAACTTGTCCGACGTATATTCCACCTGAGTATCACTTACTTGCACTGCCAAGGGACTTTGTTTATTATCCACCACTGCGTTTTGTTATTCTATTGTTAGATGGTCAGATTAGTTTGGTTGGAGCGTTTCTGTTCAGTGATTGGATGGTGTCACAGCCAGATATTGAAGTTAATTTCGGTGAAGTAACAATTACGGAGCATTGTTTCCGAACTGTTACAGACGTTCACGGTAACATTTTACGAGATTGCCTCGCTGGAGATAACGGCATTGTGCTCCTTCAGGACGGGCCGGGGTGACAGGAGACACCTGAAAACAATAAACACGAAATTGCCACAATAATCGGCCCTCATGATCAGCACAACGACTGTCAGACAATGGGGCAGATTACGCGATAGGGGTTTAACCGAATAGCAGCTAACTCGATTATGCGGCCATCCGTGATTGTGTTTGAGCCTATTAATGTTTGAATTTCGTTATATTATTGCGGCGGCCGGGTGCCGCCGCTAATCCAATATGGGTTGGTATTAACGAAATTCCGCGTCGAGTTCGCGGTTGCCGTTCTGTGGCGCGCGACTGCTAATACTCCTCACATTCGTGTTCTAATAGCCCATCGTCTACTGATCACCTCGTTGACGGCCCTTTATTGCATGAAGATAAGAAATAATGCAAGATATTATGGCCAAGTTAATTACTCCCTTTTCCAGGCGAGCATTCAAATCCAGCTCAATAATTATTTAATTTTATGCAGTAGGTAATTACTAGTTTATGTCCTAAGACCAAATAATAAAATCAAAGATGCACTACAGTAGGTAACTTTTAATATTTCTGAACACAAAGTGCTCCATCACTGACAATCAAAGCAATACACCACCGAAACTCAAAGCTACCTGTGAAAATGGAAAAACAATTTTCTTCCTCACAGTGCATCATTGCGATGCAAGAGGTTTAATATGAAAGTGCGTGCGAACATCCTTTGTACCGAGGGACCCGCCCGGATGTGACGTAGGAGGGTGTGAAGTAAAGCACCGCGGCCCACGGCCATACCTAGATTAAAGAACAACTTAAAGGAAAGCAATCTGCTAAATAAGTACCAGTGTAGTTGATACGGTGAAGAAGGTGCTCTACTTTGAAAAAGTGTATTTATCTTGTTAAATAAACGAAATGCTTGTGCTTAGGTATAATTTTATGCGTTAATAAATTAAAATGGAATATGCGGTATGTTTAAAAAAACCCAGTCATGGCTACTTTAACCAGCAGAGCTACAGGGTTTTTGTTATTTAATTAATTATTTTATTTTCTTTTTCGTGTCTCATTCTCATTAACATTCAATCAAAATGGTAATGGCAACTTCATTTAGATTACAGCTAGCCGCTCCTCAATTCTGCTTTTAATTTTGAGCTAATTAGCAACTAAATTGTTCGTGTTCCGCACATTAAAGTGTGCAAAAAACTGGAGTGGAGCAACATTCGTAGCGTTGTTAGTTGGTTGAATTATTTAGCTTCTCGTCTCGTTACTTTGCGTCGTTTCCGCAGGTGTGGCAATCATATTGTCTCTCAGCCTCATCCGAACGCCCGCGCCAGTGTAGGTGGCGAGGGGTGGCGGGGGGTGCTGGTACTGAAGCCCCGTATCCCCCTCATCGCGCCGCTTATTCTTTAATCTCGCTGATGAATTATGATTAGCGGAGTGCACTCAATCCTATTAGTGTTGTCTGTCTCGAATAATCTTCTGGAAGATTTGTTTTTTTTTTTTTTTTGGGAACGTAAATTTTAAAGTTTAGACATAGATTTTTTACTGAAAAATTTGAGATGTTTTGACGGTGCACCAAACGTCTAGGAAAAATAAACACACCAACGCAGACTACAGGAAAAACATCACTATGATCTAGTGGGAATTTTGGCTGGATACAATTATTTAACTTAATGCAGTTTACCTGAACCGAAATGCATTCGAAACGTGCATTAAAATTCGTCGGAAGCCTAACAAAAACCTTTATGGCCCGTACAGAGCCACGTAATAGCTCGCCGTGGGACCACAAACTCCGATTACCCAAACAGAGAGCTCCCGAAACAGCGCTGTGAAATTTTAACGTGTAATTGATTATGAAGTTGGCCACTAATGGGCGAAAATAGTTTCTAATTTGGAGTGTGGTGGCAGCGCATAATTGGTCTCGGACCGCGTCTGTGTTAATCATTAACGTCGGTCCGGTGCGCCGGATGCGGGCTCCCACTGCTCCCAGCGGCCCGCGCCGGCCATCCTTCAATTTCAGCCGCTGCATCGCCGCCCGCACTTCAACGACACACCGCTGTTTTATCCCATTTAATACCCAACAATTTTCCGTTGAATGTCAAACGAAATTACTTTTGCATAGTTTTTTTCTCCCGCGTCTACGGCTGACATTCGTAAAATCCTAATTCGTGCGTATTGACGTTTCGAAAGTCACCGCTAATGGAAGGCGTGAGCTTTTTTGCTTGAGCTGCGTCTAATCTCGGTTGGTTGCATTCGCCACGGGTTGTTTTCCGAGTGGCGTAGCGTGTTGCTGTCACCGCTTGGTAATTATTCACGAAGGCTCGCTTCACGGCCTGTCTACTTCGCAAAAAATGTCGCATCGATACCTCGGTCGTGCACTACCATTCCATTGACCGAAGGCCTCGCATTCATTTGCTTCTTGTTCTTTATTATTTATTATACGTTCTTGGTACTTTATCGTGTTCAATGAATCCGATTTGAGTAGTATTGTTGTGTCGGTGACAGCCTGAGTTACACTATGTATTATAGAGCTTTTTGTAAAAATGGTTTATTCTTGAAACAACAGATTAAAAAAAAAAACAAAAAAACCGCACATCCTCTTGATAATGATTTCCCCTTATTTTAAAGTTGATGAGAGGTGCAATTATAATTTGATTTGACGCTCATATATACTATTACCAATACCACTAATTGGGTATTTCCATGCGCTTGCACCGCAGTTCGTGAAACTTGAGCGGTGCAGTGGGCATACATCCGTATTTGTATTAAATGTGTCGGTAGAGAGGCAATAAACCATTGTTATTATATACATGCAATTAAACGATTCGCCACACTTGATTAGGAATACGTATTTAAACGCTATTCTTAGTTCAACTGACTCACAACAGAGTTGATTAGCTTCCTCTGTAGATTAAACAAACAGTCATTGACACTATTTGTCGGCGTGGTGTGCACGCTTCCGGTCGATATCCGTACGCTATTATTTATGGCGGCCGATCGGACGCACTCTCGAAAACACACAAAAATAAGAGTCGCGGACCATTCGTCACGGACCTTACAACAGCCAGCATTGTTTCAGGCACGTTGGCTCATAATACCCGAATCCGTTGTACTAGAAAACAAGTTTGTGCGTGGACAAAAAAACGAGTGGAAAGGTCGCACAGTCGTAACCGGCGCGATTGTCGCCAACAAAATAGTGCGAGGCTGCACCAGTTGCCAAATTTAATTGAATTGTATTTAAAATATTAATTAAGCGTGACGACGCTGTGGTCCGTGCTTGACTTTATTGCTGCTTTTTTCGGCGACACGATCTCAATTACAGTTTTTATTCTTATTTTTGTACTTATTTGATATTTTAAGGTACATAATTTGCTATAGTTCAGAAACGTCGAGTCGTGTTTCACGTTCTCATTAATCGCTTGAGTAGTTGTGCTAATTTTTTCGAGAAATATTACAGGCGATAAATTTCATGGTTCTGGAGTTTATGCTGTAACATAAAGTGGTCTGAATGAGCTGTACGGTTCTGAGGCGATTACGTATTGTGACTTATGATTCAATATGAATGGGCCGCGATACGACTGAACTTGATTTGTTGCTAAGGAATATACACAAATACAAACGGGATATTTTTTCGTGGTTTCTTATACGCTATATTTATAACTCAATATCGTTTTATATTTAACTTATATTTGGGGTTAACTGTTTGCAAACACTTTCCATTATTGAGGTTCTATTATGGGTTAGGTTGGGTTTTATTTTTAATGTTTTTGACTTCTTTGATTATCACAACTAAAATGGTACCTTCTTGTTGCAGTGCGAGAGGCGGACGCCCCAACAGGCGAGCGGCGGCAGTCCAACCCTGGGTTCGCACATGCTCGCCATGGAGGTGCAGAAGGAGGCGCGCGCGTCGCCGCTGCCTGCGTCCGCGCAGACCGGCGCCTCCTCGCAGCCTTCTCAACCACCTCAACCACAAGTATGTACATTAATTGGTACTTAATACAGTAGAGTAAAAAAAATGCTGGGTTAAGAATGCGGCAAATGTGCATCATCATTACAATATGCATTTTGAGGAGGATTTCTAGATCACTTACGTCCATTTTGTATAAACCATTCCAAACTACAGATGGGCTGCACCGCGCTTTTTGTGGCTCTAATATGACAATTCACCATTTTAACTGACAAAAGGTTTTTTAGATCTTTCAGTCTACGCAGATGAACGTTTCTTGGAATTTGCATCTTACCTCATGTTAGTGCAAGCAGTTAATCATAACACATAACCAGACAAAATAGTCTCATGTAATCCTTAACTCTATCAGAAGTATCGGAAGACTAAGTTTCGTAGCTCGTAGCCACCTCGTAGCAGTCGTAGGCTTCGTAGCACTAATTATGTAAAATTTCGTAAAACAAAAAAAACACTTTTCTATTAATTATGAATTTGTAATCTACTAATAGAATTAAACAGTTTACCGACATAAATGACATAATTGAAGATTGCAAACCAATCATATTTTTGTCTACTTTATGATTTCCGTGAAATTATTCATTTGAAAACCCTGCAACTGGCGATAATCAATTTTCTTGTTACCTTTTCTTCAACTATTTTTTGTTGTCAGATTTGCGCTGGATGCAGCAAGGTGATCACAGAGCGATACTTGCTGAAGGCTCTCGACCAGCTTTGGCATGAGGACTGCCTCAAGTGCGGCTGCTGCGACTGTCGGCTCGGGGAGGTTGGCCACACGCTCTACACACGGGCCAACCTGATCCTCTGCAAGAGGGACTACCTGAGGTGGGTTATTTGTCACTAAGTTATATAATATATTATGACAATTGAAAATCATTACAATTCTCTCTTTGAATGCGAGGCTGCAATGGATCCGTCGACGAATCCAATGATTCAAGTTCTCTTTTCCATTTGCCCTTGAGCATTTTTAAGAATGAATTTAAATGGCAAAAATCCTTTTCATAAGAAAAGTTACTCTGAGTTAAAATCGCTTTCTTTTGAAAAGTTCCCTAAGTAAAAATTTATTTCGTAAGGAAAGTCAATCAATACTAATAGTGCAGTATAATTCTTAACAAATTATTTTTTCAACAGGTTGTTCGGCAACACTGGCTACTGCGCGGCGTGCAACAAAGTGATCCCTGCGTTCGAGATGGTGATGCGCGCACGCAGCAATGTGTACCATCTCGAGTGTTTTGCTTGCCAACAGTGCAACCATAGGTATGTACCTATAGGAGAGTCAAAGTCTTGTCTTTTATTTCATTAGGCACATAAAATACTCTTTAGAATCTTAAAAAAAAATAGAGTTGATTCTAGTTGCCCCTTCCAAAAGGTAGTTTCGTATAGAGAAGAATGGGCAAGAAACGCCATAGTTACTCTTTTAAAATGTTTTACAAAATTCTAACATTAATTTTATAATTATATGTGAAGACTGTCGAAGGTGTCTGGAATAAAATTACTATACTACAATGGGTACAAAGTTTTAATAAAAATGAATCAATGACAGATAATGTGAGAAACCGTAGACGATTTTCCTAAAGGTATAACACCGACTTAGGGTGCTACCAGACAGCGGACGACCGACGACATTATGTCATTATTATGAGACGTATGATTTTAAGTCGGTATCGATTGACTTCGGACTGGTTGCATCCAAGTACCCGGTTGTAAATACGGCACATGCCACTTATGACTTTTAGAAAAAGAAACGGCTTTTTAGAGCGTCTTCTCTGTTACTCATAGCTTTTTGACAATCTCTGTTTAAAGCTCGATGACTCATATTTACACCTACGGGGTCATTGCGTAACGCACTTACGATGTCAATTTATTTAGTTTTGTTAATGCGACAACATTAATTGCGTTATTTACATTGGATTATGTAATATACATATCCTTTGGATTATGATTGAAAGTGTGTTAGGGATTTAGGGTGCAGGATACAAAATTATATGTCATAGGTAGGTACAATAAACGAAGGAAAAACAATACACTTAATTAGCTAGTTTTCCGATAATTAATAAGTATTATCGATATTGACAGTAAAAAAAATTAAACGAACACTAATGAACTAGGAGTTTTCTATTTTCAAAGAGACGGTAAAAAAAAAGTAAAACAGAGGTGAAATAATTTATGATTATTTTCTGATTGTTAAAAACAGTTCTAGGTATCTTAAAATTTTATCATTCTTAGAAAATTCCAACATCACAACTACAAAATTGGAATCCATTATTTATTACTCGTATAGTGAACAAACTAAAACCGTCTCAGCAATATTGAATCAAGGAGTAGGACAAAAAATACAATAAACTATATTGAGTGAAAGGGATAGAGATATAATGTAACAGCAGTTTAGATTGTTTATTCATCTCACGGATACTGAAAACGCGATTAAATTTTCCGCTACATAATAAAGTCAAACGCAAGGAGAATGCGTGCTTTTGTATAAACATTTAATATCCAGTGTCCATAAATCGTGGGGGTTATTTTATTTACATTCACGGTTTCGTAGAGAACAGCTCAGAGATTAAAGCGAAAGTTGAATTTAAATAAATAACAAGTAATTGAAAAGCGATTTTCTTCTAAACTTCCTATAGATTTTAAATACTAATAACATTGTCTTTATTTTTCGATATTTTTACACTTGATGGTAATCAGTGACAGTTCAAAACGGTAAAACTCATAAAATTATCCCTTGCTTTTACTCAATTTCTGTAATTGTACAATGAGAGGACGTCACGCATTTGGCTGTCCAGTCATACATTAAAAGAGGGATAAGCCAATGGATAGTCGTGATAACTCTCTATTAATTAAATCCATGCGATGGCCAATGGCTAGTACGTCAGAGTACATTAGATTGCCTGCCGCAGCCAACCTGCTTAGTGTGTCAACAGCCTAACGTAGGTAAGCAAATATTATAGGTAAACGTTAACGGTACTTTATTTCCTCTGCGCTGTGTTCGTATTGCATTTAGGATTAATAAATGGTTTGTGTAGCCCTTCAAAAGTTTGATTAAACTTTGAAGATTTAGTAACGAATGTACACACGGCTACATCAAGCTATACATTTCCAGTATACGCTGACCTGGCACTGTACGGAAATCCTATACAATGTGATATCAGCATAAACTGGAAATGTATAGCTTGATGTGTAGCCTTGTTTACTTACTTATTTATTTTAAAAAAATTAAAAGAGGAGTACCTAGTAATGTATTGCAAAATGTTATACATGGTCACTCGTGGCAAATCATTTAATATGACAAAGAAATACATATTAAATGTAACAAGATGAATTCGTTACGTAGGTACTTACACTTTTTAATGCATGGAATAATTCTTTCAATCAAATAAACAGTCCTAGTTTATGATTAATCCATAAGTGAGATATAAAAGAAAAATAATGCAACCAGACCACCTGCACCAAGAAAGGTCCCTGTGAAAGTAAACAGTTCATATCACACAGCACTATACGACTTTTCTTTCAAACACATGCATATATTTAAACCAGCTTTAATATTTCTCCAAAGTAACATTGTCCCAGCAAAGAGATTTCTTTACTAATCAAAACATATGAATACTGTTCGACTGTTTTATTCAATTCAATTGTACGGTGCACGACATTGTCAGCCGGCCCGGATACCGCCGTCCGTATTCTAGTCTCGAGCTCTCGACTCACGTTACCTGAATTTGCAAAGGAAACACAATTTGTTGGTATGCTTCAGTATAGTCTGAAACGTTTTGGGGTTTAGTTCGAAGCCGGTTTTGATTTTGCAATATTTGTATAAAATATCTAAAGTATTTTATAATAATACATAAACATTTCCATTTCACTGTCGTTTTTTATATTCCCAAAAAGTCGAGTACAGTTCAGAGTAGGGGTGCAGGCGCGAAAACGGCAATTTTCGCCGGACTGCGTCCGTTTAAATAATAGAAAGGTCGCGAAGATTGGAGCCGCTCTGAATGGTTTATATGTCACTTGTGAACCTTTCCCGTGTTAGTAGATCTCGCGCGACATTCTCGCCAAATTATATATTCATTCGAGTGCTTTTAGAATCCAGACTCAACAGTTGGCCTCGTATTACGCAAAGCGCTGTAACTTTGCCTTAAACATCTGAAAATTGATTTAACTTTCATGAAATAGCAGATGGTTGTATGTTGTATAGTTATGTAAGTTGTGCGGTGAAACTACTCAGGTATTTCACTAATTAGCCCTATAAAGCTTAATAAACGTTCAACAACAACGGTCGGTACGCCAGTGCAAACTATTAAATATCACGTACAAATCAATTTCCACGCCGGGCAGAAATCTGAATCCAATTTGCGGGCTGTCCGATCGGAGCGGACGGCAGATATCACTGGCGAATATCGCTAAACGGCTAAATAATTTAGTAGCAATCTGGCGGCGAGCGGCGGCGGCGGCGGCCCGCGGCGGAAACCGCGTGCTGCGGCCGCACGCCCGCGCGTCGCCCGCGCCGCCGCCTCTTGTCACCCGCACCTGCAACCACTATCTTCACGCTGTTATGACTTGCCATTACAATTTGTGCAAATCTCTCAAATTGTAGCGACAATTTATGTTTATCGAAATTGAGACGAAGTCTCTCTATGGACAGAATCTGAAAGCGTTTCGAATGCGAGCAGTCAAAAAGCGGAGCTTTTTTTGTCTTGGATGGGCAGTGGAATGAATTTCTTTTTTCTGTTACTGATTTTGATCAGTACACCTCCAGAATGCTTTTGTCTTACTGCGGAGGGAGTAGAGTCAATGTACACGTTCGTTTAACGTAAAACGTCAAACTTGGCTTGGGTGCCGTCGCGACACAATGGCGCTTCGAACAAAGCTTAACTTGCACCCAGTCATTAAAATTTCGTTTTCCATCTTTTCCATTACGCAGCTGCAGACAAAAAATAGCGAAATAAAAAACGACGAGCCCAAAACAAAAGTCGGGAACGAAGAGAACAGGAAATAAAGTTAATTAAGAGCGGCGAAATCGACTGAGTTGCGGTGGAAATTGGCCCCTTAAAAAAGAGACATTTGTAGCGGAGCTATTGCGCTTAATTTTTGTGACAAGTGAAACAAAAGAGTTGGCAGGGTGGCGGAGACGCGGGGCTGCGGGCGAGGTGCGGGGTGAGACCGAGGGGAGATAAGGTCGCCGTTATCACCGGCGGTTCCGGGCGGCCAGTGGCGAGTCGAAGGCGATACCTTTTGTTTTGCCACATTGAGGGATGCTCGCTTGCGTGACGTTATCGCGCCTCCTTGGTTCGCGCTGACCTTTCCACTCATG
Organism: Lithophane ornitopus; assembly: GCA_948473465.1. Classification (NCBI taxonomy): domain Eukaryota; kingdom Metazoa; phylum Arthropoda; class Insecta; order Lepidoptera; family Noctuidae; genus Lithophane; species Lithophane ornitopus. The sequence goes on along the minus strand of OX419620.1, from coordinate 11,427,854 downwards.
ATAGTAAATTTTCTTTCTTAGACGTTTTGTGGTCGACTTTTTGGGTTTCGTTTCATCAAAGTAATGATGTTCGCGATTAGATCGAACCGTGTCGTATTAGAAATAGGATGCCTATAATTATTAACCTTAATGACGCGTGAGTTGTGTAGTAGGTTCCGGTAGCAACGCTAATTGGATCTTCCTGCTTGTAGCTTATTTTATATGTATCAACTAATGATGAGTTTGTCGTAATTAACCAACAAGTCGATAACGTGAGCACGAATTGGGCAATTGGAAACGCATAAACATGCAATGTATGTACCCTATACTTAGTAGATCTTAAACGTCCACTGGAGTCTAGCAACATGTACCTCCAGCTATCATTTGAATCTGTCTTGAAATTGCAATAGCAGTTTAAGGCTGTCGCAAAAGAAGTATGACACTGGGTGGGCAATATTTTCTGCATATCTGTGAGAAAAACATCACTAGTAATTCTAACCTTTCCATCCCAATCATGACACACCTCACACATAAGTTTTTAAAATTATATCATAGTTTAAAGAATTTACTTAGCAACACTAGACTAGACTAAAGTAACTTGATACTTGCCATATCAGGATATTTAAATCAATAAGCTGCATCGTTTGTCTAAGGTTCTGCGTGGGCGACCGGTTCTACCTGTGCGACAACAAGATCCTTTGCGAGTATGACTACGAGGAGCGCCTGGTGTTCGCCAACATGGCGTACAACCCGCCGCCGCTTGCGCACCTCAAGAGGCAAACCACGCATCTGCCGCCGCCACCGGTAAGCAACAAGATCCTTTACTGAAATACTCTTTTGGATACCTTGATTTGAAATTTTGTTTTAGCATTAATGTTGAAAATTCGTTTTGTGGCACGGATTGGCCGACCATGCTTGATGATGATGGCCACGTTCAAATCTATGAATCTTTTGAATAAATCTATTACAAAAAATACCGTTCATTTGTGTGAAAGACGTATTTCACAAATAAGCAGAAAAGAATATTGAAACTGTAACCAATTATAAATCTATACCCTGGCTCAAAGCAAGACAAAATCTAGATCTCGTTTTAGATACCGCACGTCTGGAGTTGATAGCCAAGAAATTAATTAAATAAATTTTCCACAGACAAGCAACGCGATGAGCGGTTTGATGAACGGCTCGAGCCGCTCCGGTGATCTGAACAACAACATGTCGGGGTCGTCGCCGGCGCCGTTCGCTGCCCCCCCGCACCTCAAGCCCCTCGGGCTCTCGGCGTCCAGCTGAGATTATAGCGCGTGAGACGCGGCCCACCCCTACGCCAAGTATCAACACTAATTACGCGTACTCCACGAGACAATCGATACTATAAAAGTTAATCAGTTGCCGTTACAAACGAACTATTGAGTGTTTAAAACGCAGCTCTACTTTAGACAGAACATTCTAATCGTCTAATTACTGGACTTGACAAGTTTCTAAGTGTATAAACTAAAGCAAAGTAAATGCCAAACTGTAGTTAGTGTTTTTGATTGTTTATTAACAGCACATAATTAATTAAATAATTTACATTGTCATTTAATTATTTCTCGAATAAAATATGATATTATTATGTTATTAGAGTATGTGTAAAGGAATATTGTTTTAGTTTGTTAAAATCTCAGAATTTGATCTCAGATGAGCAATTATGCTGAATTAGGATATAGTTAGTAGAGGATCATTGAATCTCCTTTTTGTATAAATCTGTTAAAAGTTGCAATAATTATCATGTCTGTATTTTTCTCTTTTAAAGTATAATGTGTGCATTGACAGGTAGGTACGTATAATGATACAGTGCGATTTTACCTTTTGGCTGTGAATATTTTCAGCGGTTCAGATGCACAGTTATATGGACTTACGAATTCAGTGACGTGGACGTTTTGGCGGTTCAACCGCTGTGTGGAGCGGTTTAACGTAACGCGCGTACGAACCGCTGAATGTGTATCCGGCCTAATGTGAGAACCTTACGAACGCGGGTTTTAAGACTGCCGAATTGTCGTCTTTGAAGGATGAAATGTATTTTAGAATAAATATCAGTGTTAATGTAAATAATATAATCATCTATGTGTACGTAGTAAAGTACAATCAATCGAGTCTCAAATTGATTAGGTATATTAATTAATGATCAAAATACTTAGTTATTTTCAAATATTTTAGTTTTACTCTGGCTAAGCCGTTGAAGAAAATTAATTTAAATGAACAATTTTCGAATACATTTGTTATTTCTGTTTGTTTCTATGTATATTAACTGTTAAGTTTACTATAGACATTGTTACGATGTTTGTATTATTTATGTAAATAGCTCACTATAAGTAAGTAGATTATTGTATATCTATTATTATACAATGGTGAATATAAAATATTTGGATTAATTAGTAAAATGTGGATATAGGTATGTGTTAATAAAAAAATACATAATTCTAAATAGTTCAAATTAGTTCTTTTAGTAATATTTTAAATAAATAAATACTTGTCGTCGTCTTCGGATGATTTATTAATTGTTTGCATTTAATTATGTACAGTCGCCAATACTATGTATTTTAAAATTATTATAATCCTTACATGCTCTACAAGAGAGTATTTAAATCAATAGACGTTGTAATGTTAATTATTGTGAATCAGGTGTTTTATTGTCAGCAGTTGTAACTAGTACATGCATTTGACAGTACTTGGATGTGTAATTCTACCATAGGTGTTATGTTGACGACTGTACAAGCTCATGCATTCCTGTAGAGAGACGCACGTTGTGTACACATACACACATTTGTATAAATATAAATGTGCAAGTTCTCTTTTAACCAATGATACGACCAAAGATGTAGCTCATTAAAGCCTTGTTCAAGAATATTTCTTATTTTATTTCGTTACCAACTTTTTAAAGTACCTTTTAAATGAAGAATTTTTTTAACTCTGATTAAAGTTTTTAATAAAAAACAAGGTAGTAAACTCTATCATATAACCTTAAAACTCTATGTTTCGCGATGAACAGTAAAAGAAAAAAAAATGAATCAAATATATTGAATTATGCTATGAAACAAAAATATTGCTCTTAGTATTCTCATTACAAAACGCGTAATCTGTTTATCGATTTTATATTCCATTTATTTATTTATAAATATTTACCTACCGGTTTATAAGGAAGTTTTGTAGTAAAACTTAAAGGGACAAGTATTATATATATTTTATCTAGATAGAAAATACTTGTCCCTTGACCTTGCAACAAAATTTTACAATAAAGTGAAAGTGCATTAACAACAGAAAACGATTCGAAAGAACGTAAAAACGATTTCTAAAAAAATCCGGTACATTACCTACTGTATTCAAGCTTATAGTAGCACCATAGAACTTGGTCTATCGTGATCATTTATCAGTTTCTAAACATATAAGTTTCCTACTTGACGTTCTCATATATTGTTCCTATATAAGGGACTAAGTTATTTTGTCTAAAGACCCTGAACCAATGAAAGAGAAATTGCGTCATAACAGTCAGGGAGAGCGGAATTTTGTTAAGGTGCTCTTTTAGTGGGCTGTGGACGAGGACGGCGAGAGAGAACCAAGCATACATACAGAAGACCGTCTAACCGAATGCAGCTGAATACCAGTATTATACATACAGAAGACAGAAGATAATGGAAGGAAAATTACTTCAAATTCATGTGAAGTAATTTTTCTCGCGTGTAGTTTTTTGCCAGTTTTCACTAACACTAGATGACACCTAAATGGATGCCTAAATAAAGAGCCCTAATGCATTTTCAACTTACGACGCGAATCTAAGCGTTGATAGTCCATCTACGATCTTTTATTTAAGAATTTAGGTGTGGCCTAGTGGTAGTGCAGTAAAGGCCACGACTTACGAGTTGTAGGTCCTAGGTTCGTATCCTGATAGGCGCTTTACTTTGTGTAAATTATTTCATCGCCACTGCTCTCAAAACGGTGAAGGAATACATCGTGAGGAAACTGCATGTTCTAAAATAAAAGATGTGACATCTACCAACCTCCAACATCTACCAACTGGGCTCGCGTGGTGGATTACGGCCCGCTCCCTCTCACAGAGAGCAGGCTTGTGTCCCAGCAGTGGGAACATTATAGGCTGATTATGCTTAGTGGTAGTAAAAATGGGCATTAGTGCACTATCTTACCTGCCAAGGAAGTTATCTAGTAAAACCTCAAGCGACAAGGTATTCTTCCTGACCTTAAATCAAACATAATAAAGCAGCCAATGAAATAGAAAATGCGTTATCACAGTCGGGGTGAGCGGAAATTCGTGCTCTTTTAGTGGGCTGTGGCGAGAATGGAGAGCAAAGCGGTTTCATATCGGGAGCATAAAAATGTCGTCCGCCGCAGCATTGTAGTACTTACTGATAGCACCTGAGAAGCACATCGAAAATGATAGTAGGGACAGCAGGATAAGTGAAAAAGGAAAAATATATTTTTGAAAATTATAATACAGTGTTTTTCTAAGCAGAAGTAGGTATTTTGATGTCAATTAAAATAATAAGTCTAGTATGAACACGTAGGTTATAATGAATTCTGAGCAAATCATAATGAGGGCCATTTATATATTTTTTTTTGGAATTTAAATCAGTTCTCACAACTCATTATTGAACACTTCAGTAACGTTTTGATACTTTTCGAGGAAACCTCTCTGACTCATTAAATGACATACAATATTGCGTATTCGATTTAATTTCCACAAATCTTTATTTGTATGCTAACGCTACTGCTTACAGCGAGCGTGCAAAGAGGAGAAAAATCACCCCAATTTCCCGACCCCCAGCCCTCATTGTCGGCCCAACACACCCTGATAGAATTGTTATCGATGCCATCTTTAATTTCACCACTGTAAACAACCACCAACATTATGGCACACCACACAACTAACTCCGGGTAGATTGAAATTTAAATCGCAGTTTATCTTAACTTTATTTTCACTTTTTGACTTTTCAGTTACAGTCGAGTCCCTTATTTAAGTCCTGAAGTTTAGTCATTACTTCGGATTGCAGCCGTTCCGTGATCGTGATTTTTACATGAATCTAATTTGGAAGCAAGCAGTACCTACCTACAAGCTTCAGTAGAACTGTGCTAGACTCTGAAACACTGATCTCGTAAAGCAAGAACCGGAGACCACCACCAGGAGATTACCAGGGTAGGCTTTAGTTCAATTTACTCAGTCTATCACAGTGTGAAGGTCTGTTGCTTTAGTCACGTTAGTTATGCATATGACTGTGCCAAGATTATAACATGTTGATGGCACATATATTGACTCATGCACATTGCACATGCAACGGCGACCTTTCCTGTCCCCTTTCGTACTGCTACCATTAATTGAAGAAAGATCATAATAAAGATTCTCAGTTACTTTGAGAGATAGATTGTATACATTAAGCAAATTGACATACAATACAAATCGATGAAACAAATCTTGTGCAGCATATTCAAATAGAAAGGGTTGACAATAAATAAAGGTGTGAGTTGTGACGAGCGAGCCAACCTTCGCAGTCAGCCTTCTCGAGCGTGAACGTCACAATGAGGTGCGTGAAAAATGGCTCCCACCGACGCGACGGCCCACAAATCAAAACTGTGAAACCGTTTGGCAAAAAACGAAATATAAAAACAAATAAACGGCGTAGGAAGCCGGGCGCACACCACTGATGGCTTCTTGCAATAATTTCCGTTTTCAATGAACGCGTTTTTCTTTTTCTTATCATCGCACGAACTAGGATGGTTGGGAATAAATTGAAATACAAAATTGATTGTTGACTTTTCCCGGCCGCTTTATTACTGTCACAAATAGGAAAGAGATTGAAAATTGCCTACAGCGAGACGCCGCCGGCGGAATTGATGATTCCTCAATCAACTACAGACTAATGTGTATGATTCAGTTTATCTGTAGGACTCAAATGGAACTGAACCATATTCTTATCATCGCATTTTAAAGGAAAAATCTAAATTGAATCGTTATCACTTGTTGCGATTGTAATTTTAGTGGGAGTTTAAAAGAAAATGGAAGTGCAAGCGTTAGACCGAGATCACAAGATTGTACAATCTGCTGGACGATTTATTAAGTTGTTGGCTCTGGTTAGAGCACAGTGGGTTACACGCGCTATCATTCGATGGAGCAGTTTTACACTGAAAATAAATTTGATTTCCACTGAAATCTTGATAACGCAGAGTTGTGAAATGTTCTTTGTTTATAAGCAGGTCCGGGCTACCTTAGTTTCAGCTACGAATTTTAGTCATTCGTAGCAGATCGCACTAACTCTTAGGGCTTGTACACAAAACTGCGAATTCGTACGGATTCGCAACGCAAAAGCTAAGCGCAGAAGAAAATCTTAGGGTACCGTCGCTGATTTTTGCGATGCGTTGACAATTCGCAGTTATGTGTGGGAGCCCGTAGCTCAGGACATGCATTGATGCGTATTTTAGAATTTGGGTCCATGGGTTAGTAAATAAAGTATGAAAATTATCACAAAAATACCTGTCTCGTTGGTCTAGTGGTCGCAAGCGCTACCGCTGACTATAAGGTCCTGGGTTCGATTCCCGGGTCGGGCAAAGTGGTATTGGGTTTTTCCATCTGGAATTTCACAGTAGCAGCCCGGTGTCTGGATTTGTGCCGGTTTGATGACAATAGGCTCGCCCCCGATTACCGAGGACTCAAACATAACGAAATGTGGGTGTAGGTACTATAGGTACACACTACACCTCTGTCTAAGCCTTTTGGGGAATAGAGACGTGATGTTACATTACGTGTTATTACAAAAGGGTAAAGGATCAGATTATACAAAAATATTTTAATAACTTTTGTGAAATTACTAACAAATTCTTAGGGCAGCTTTTTATGAAAAGTTATTTTTTACCTGTTACCATTACGCCAAGAGTGACTACGCTACAATGTATGAAAAATGAAATATAAAAGGTGCCTATTTATAATCCTTATCTTGATAAATAGGCGAGCTATTATTTTTACGAGCTATTCCCTGTTTACACTCCTTAATGCCCGGTCAGGATGAGTTAACGACAGTTGTCAGTTCTTTTACCCTCCAGCGGGGATTTATATAGGAAAATGGTTCTTACACAATGCCCATTTATAAAGAACTCCGGACTTCCATAAAAATTCGTCGGATGCACCATGTTTACACAGATGGAAGGGGAAGAGGAAGGTCTCCTTAAACTGGCCATGCTATGCCCCCGATGCTCCTATTTTTATTTGACTTTTAATTATTAAAAGTTTTATGAACTGCTTATTTCTTTTTACGAGATTGTTGAATTAATTCCTTTTGTTTGTTAACTCGACCCTTCTTGTATTCTCAAATGCTAAAAGTTGCGTTTGTTTTGCTGTAATTAATATGTACAATTGAAATTGTGATCTCTCTTTGCAAGAACCGTTGCAGAGACTATTGCTCTATCAGAACGATTAGGCGTTATGTAAGAAACGAAATAGAAATAAAATAAGGTACGAAGAACAATAAGTCACGTCCTTCTTGAACGATAAATTCAAATGAATATGTTTTATATTCCTTTCGATTGAGTGGGTTATTCACAAATTTACCGTTATCACGTCCGCTGAATATCATAAAACATTTTAAAGTTCGCAAAGAGATATTCGAGAGTCGAATCTTCATTCGGCGCCGTGGGTTCGCTGTAAGTAAATTTAACTTTAAAATATGCATAACAGTTTTCCGATGCGATCCCCTTTCGAATTTAAACACATCGAGTCGTATTAAGATACATTTCGATTCAGTGCACTTGGGAAGTTCGGGAAGAAAATGCTATTCAGTTTAAAGATGATGCGGATGGTAGTTTACGTGCAAAATGTAAGGAAAGAATGTGTTTGATCGAGAGATGTTTGTGTTATTCTTATACCTAAGCTAACGTATAATGCTGTTTCACAATATTGTAAGCATAATTTTCAGTCGTTAAAACTTTTTAGCATTGGTCTAACTTAGTTCTAATTGTGAGCCCGACCCGTATTTTTATTTTATTTCGTGGTCTCGGCTAGGTAGGCAATCAAAATTGATGACTTACTTATTATTACAAAATATCCTAGCCTCTCACCACGTAAGCATACAGAGTCGAAGAGCTTTGTCATCAAACACAGGCTTCTCAAGTCCAAACTATGTAAGCCATAAAATATATTTAAATAAGGACAAATTTAACGCATCAGAAACAAATTGCAAGAGGCTTGTGGAGTTGGAACTCTTGGAAGTTAAGTGTACTTAACCGCGACTTGTGAAAATGCAAATAAGGAGCTTCGCCACGGCGACGCGCCGGCAACCGGCCGGGATTTGTCTCCACCAGATATGATAATTAGTTTTACAGCGATGAGAATTAAAAGTTACAACAAGGGTTTTCTTCATTAAAAAAACTGTCAATTTTGTTTCAGGTTGTTGGAAAGAAATACATCAAATCATGTTAATTGGAACATTTACACTTAGTGTGCATAGAAAAAATTATATCTTTTGCTGAATAATCTAATACCTAAAACATACAAGTGCATAAATTGTGGTTTAATCGGATCCTAGAAAATAAAGATTGTGAATGTACATATGTACTATGTAATGTATGTATGTATGTAAATCTTAAATGCAGAATACTTATACCAAATTCCTTCAATATGGTCTGGAAACTTGGTAATGCTATTAGAGCAAGCTACGGAGGCGTTAAGCCTGCAACCTTACTTAATTCTACTTATTCGACAAACTTCGGCACCAGCGCCGCCGCGAGCTGCGTGCCTGTCGGCACATCTTCAGTGCATGCTCTTATTATTAGCAAAGATTTACATCATTGAAACAAGAAGTTTCCAAATAATAAACAAACTACCGAAAAATTAAAAGTTTAATACTCTTTCAAACATAAAACAAAATGAACATTAAGTCAAACATGCCAAAATGAACAATCCAAAGAAAAGACTTAGCGTATTGGACACATTGCTCGGTCCGGCACTGCGGTATTTTTTTACGTGATGGTGTTGGGCTTCCACGCTAGGCTTTATATTTGTATTTTCTATATCCACTTGCTCAAGTTTCTTACGCTCATCAGAATACTTCTCGATTGGCCAGGTCTTTGATTCGGCAGTCTCTACTTCAGAAATTGCCTGCGTAGAGGTAAGATCATTAACTGAAGGTGCAGGAACATCTGTTGTCGTTATGTCCTCTGGTACGTTTGTCGTTGTTGGCGAAGATACTACTTCGCTGTCTTCTGCTGTCGTCTCAGGTATGGCGGAAGTAATCTGGTGCTCAGAAGATGATTCGGCTCGTATCAGAACTACTTTTTCTTTCTCAGAAGATGCTTCTATTTTCTCAGTAGATGCTGCAGCAGTTGTTATAGGTGTATCTTTGTTGATTACGTCACAAATATTCGCGCACTGCTCCTCTTCACATTTGTTCTCTGTACCGCATGTTACAAAGTTGTCCCAGGCTGATAACAGTTGGTACAGATGTGGTTGCTTGCAGTCGTTATCTATGTAGGTTTGAATTCCTGCTACTTCATTTTCACAAATAAGAGGTCCGCCGCTGTTGCCCTATGATTTAAAACATTTAAATTTAAGAAAAATGCAAAATATGAATGCATTAAAGTAATATAAAATAACCTATCCTCTTTTGGGAATATTTATTATTATAATATCTGCCTTTGCTGCTAGGCTTATGCCTGTCTTCATTATTTCTACATATTAGACCTTATTGCTGTTGTTGCCCACCAACCGTTTGACATGGTCTGCTCAGACCCATGTCAGCTTTTTCCCACACACCAGTAATTTGCGTCAAAGAATGGTAGAAAATATTAGGTTTAAGAAAATCTTTAGTACTTTAAGTAGTAATGTTTGTTTTGTTTCTCACCTGGCAGAAGTTACTGTCGTAAGCCGCGTTCTTGATTTCGTCGCTATCGGTGGCACAGGTCATGGTGTTGCCAATAAAGTGAGAACCGCAGTTCTGAATTGAAGGTGGCAGCATCTCCACGGATATCTGTATCAAACTCCTATCTTCGGTGTCATTGCCGTCCTTCTTCTGCATGCGGATGAAAAAGTAAGTTTAGGGCTTTATACAGTTAAGTCGACAATAATTTTAGAAAACAATGAATACATTGTTTAAAAGTAGTAAGAAGAAAGTGAAAAAAGTGTAGAAAGTCATCAAACATCAAAGTGATGATAGACCTCTGGCAGACTCTGGCCTACAGTTCAACAACACTTTGTAATCTTGTTTATGAGTCAGTCATTTATGTAAATTACCGACAAACGCACAGCCCATCGTGTTCCTACTGTTGAAGCGAGTTCTGCCTCAGTCTTGTGTCAGTATTTATTTGCATCTGCAAACTGCATAAATCTTACAGCTGTCTCTAATTGGAGGTTCAGCTCTCATAATAATAAAGATAAAATTCAGTGATCTTACGGCGAATACGAGTATGATGCAGGTTTTCTCCGCGAGGTCACGTTTAGGGTTGAGGTTGGTGATGCCCACAGCTGAAGTAAGGTTGAAAGCTGACAGAACCTTCATTAGAGAGATGTCTGTGCGCCACCATTGCGTCGAACTGTGGTTGTACGGACGAACAATTTGTATGACCTAAGTAAGAAAACCAAGTGAAAAATCAAAATATTTTGTAAGATTAAACATGTTTAATAGACAAAATTAAATTAAATTTCAAGATTTGATTTAACCTTAACTTGCCGTGGTTAGATATTTGGATACAAATTTTTGTACTGGGACGTTGTGAGAAGACGCAGAAAGTGCATGGCAGACGTAGGCAAGTAGTTTCATTATCTCATATTACCTCTCGCTCTTGTTCGTCCTCATCTTCATTAAGTGTAAACTTGCTATCAATAGTAATTGCACCGAGCCTAGCTAGAAGTGTTTTTCGCGGGAATCCGTTAGGAGTATCTGTGACAATACTGGGGCCGACAGCAGAGGTGACTAGCCAGTCAGGTCGGATGAGGATTGCACCCCGGAGGAACCGGGAGCCAGTGCTATCAACCACCGACTCGTCCGGGTAATAAAGAATTGCCTGTAAACATATATTTTTTAAATATAAGAATAAATGATACATCTTGAAAAAGTGTATTAGAAAAATATATCTAATCGTTAGTTGCCGAGTTATGTTTGTGAGAATTTTAACATGGAGCCACAGATAAGCCATAAAGAAGGACCGGATGCGGATATTGATGAGACATACGACCACACTTTTCATTACCTGTTATCATCAATTTTGACTTTCTTCGAAAAACTCTCCATTTTGTTCCTTCATGTGAAGCACTCGAAAGGGGATACTTAATTTTTGTTGATACACTATGACGTCACGTGTTCTTTCACCACTTCTTAAGGATTTTCCCATGGTTACGATATTACGTAAAAGGTAAATTTAACACCAAAGTAAGCGTCAACTGACTCACCATGTATGAATAAAGCCCTCTCCTGACTTCCTGTTCACCATCTGCATAAACTTCTGTACATAGCGATAGTGCTGAAAAATTTACAAAAAATATATTGGCTAACTAATCTCTACAACTGAAAACCAAAATCAGTGAATATAAACGTTAAAACAAATTACCAGAACATAGTGCAATTAGAAATTTAGCTTTCATATTCGTAGAAAATTATCATAAACATTTATAGGAAAACTAGATGACGTTTCACCGTCAAATACATAGCTGGTCTGACAGCAGGAATTTCAAAAGAAGAATAGATATCATTTTTCTTTTTATATTTTCTCTGCCAGATAAATCAAACAGTTTTTATAAACCTGCACAAGTTTGTAAGTCCTCATTTTTGACCTAATGCTATAATTCTTTTTAACTCTCTCTGTAATAAAAATCGAATTAGTCGAGTCACGTCCCTTTATTTTTCTCCGCTATCTTTGACAAAGTTACGCCGACTCGAGTTAAAGACATTAATCAGAATCTCATCCGAGCCAAGATGTATTATCCTCAATAAAGCGAAAAGAATGACTTTGCGATTTTAAAACGCGTGTTTTACAGATAACGGCGGCGGATAAATCTGGGGAACACCTAATTATTCATGTTAGGGGTGTTTAAGAGTGCGTATTAATACGCTTGGAGCGGCGTCGGGTTTTGAAAAATATGCTAAGAACATAAAAAGTGCAGTTTATTTAAAATACCGCGGACGGAAACATGGCTTGGGCGGGCGCGCCACCACGAGTGCGCTGTGTGCGTCTTTTCAGTTTTATTTCAAATTGGATAAATGTATAAAACATTGAAAGGGAGAAAGATTTATTTGGTGAATGTGATTTGATTTTATTATCTAGTTTGCTGTTTTTAGAAAAATTTTGCAAATAGGCGCAACAAAATAGCAATTAGTAAGCCACTTCAAGGTGGATGGAGGAAACACTAACATTGTCCGCAAATGAGCGGAGATGTCGTATCCAAACCGCTGATGCAGCCACATCAATACCACTTGTTCAGATGGTTATTACATGCCCAGTTTAGATGGACCTGTCGTAATGTTCTGAGCTTCCTCTCAATGTTCTAAAAACTTATTTGGTGTTAGGGGCAGGTAGTGTCTTCTCAACTTGGCATTGTTATAACGGTCCGAATGAACGAGCTACGTGTTTTGGCTGCGACCCGCAATTGCTTTACGCTTCTCCTTCCTTTGCAGTTGTAAAACGGTGTCCTAAAATATCAATAAAACTGCTGTATAACTTTTAATCACAGTTGTATTTTAATATCTGTATTGATTTTGCGAAAAAGCAATCGAACGAATATTTATGGGGGTAGTCGTAACAGCGGCCGATTTTATTGTTTTGTCGGTGAATATAAAATGATATGTACGGGATTGAACGCAGGTAGTTTCACTATTTTATTTTCAAATAGATAGATTCCTTGTTTGATTCTGGTTATAGATCAAAATAAATATTTTTGAAGCGGCGTACAACTACAATTTAAATCATGTTTGAATGTTTAGAACATCTAATAGATTGGACTTCCTTTAAATCGAGTTTCAAGTATGAGTAATCGATACACTTTCGGAGACGAGAATTAAATTGGTTAAAAGTAGGTACCCAATACGGTTAATAAGCTAGACATTAAAGGCTAGTTATGTTAGAAAGACAGCAAATTATACCACATTATGTCGTATGACGAACGGTTTTAACGCCCAATGTAAATCTACCTTCAATAATTCCAATACTTGTGTAAAGGTTGTTGTAAAGGTCACTTTATATTGGTCAAAATGTTGTAACAAACAAATGAATAATAAACACAGTCAATATAGGAGCTTAATTTAATAATTTCTTTACTTTTAAATATAATGCGAAGGGCTAAATACCTGAACCGTGTGAGTTAATTCGCATTACGTACCCGTTGCGTATAAATTCCATGGAGTCTAGGCGAAGTTTTCGTCGGCTTACCAACTGTGACTCGCGAACGGTGATATGAATATTAAACGCTTCAAGAATTAGAAGATTTATACGACAATTCGGAAGTTGGGCGGTCTTTGCGCACTTAAATGAATGTTTAACATTATCTGTGGAGTTTTAAGGAACTTGAGCCTCTTAAACAACTTGCGAAGAAACTTTAATAGAGAGCGGCTCTCGGGCGATTAATTCGAAGACGTGGCAAGGTGGACGGGAATCCTTAATGTGGAAGGGTAACGGGAGGTGTTCAATCGGTGCATCTAATAGAGAGAGAGGAAGGGGTTGGCTTCATTTAAATTATTTTACGAACTTCGAACTTTCGTATTTTGTTTCAAACTCTTGGCTCAAGTACCTATATGTATCTACGAGTAGGTTTACATAAGGATGAATTTATGCTGAATACATCCACGAAGCCGCGTTATGCAACAATGTAATACATTGAAACTCGCCAGAGCGACATTTTTGAACCTTCTGCTAATAAACAATTGAGATGGAAAACTTTTAACCGTAACCGAAGTAACAATGAAATCGGTAGCAACACATTTCAACCCACATGATGAAAACCTCATCGGTAATAACAGCAACATATCCGTTTCGCGTGCTTGACAATATAAATTGATTGGCGCGGTGTGCGTGTGCGTCATTGTTCCCGCCGTCATTTTCCGATGTCCCGTCCCGTTCTATTGTACTGCACTTTATTGAATTTGATTTACGCGCCAATTTTTGTAGGCTTCGGTTTTTATTAACTGACCTCGGTGCCGATGTAAACTTAATTGAATCCGCCAACAAAAGGTATCGAATGAAAAGAGCGTCCAGCGGTGTGCGATGCAGATTATAATAGGTTTTTCCGAATTTGCATGGGTTTTAAGTTACTCGATATTCGATATTTTCACGGCGGTTGAACTATTTCGTTCGATCTGTTTGTTGAAACTGCTCTAATTAATTTTTATGTTTCATCTACTGCTGAGGTTTTGTTTTTGAGTTAATAATGGCATTTTTTTTTATTGCCTTTTTCACAATACGTAAAACGTTAATATCATTTGGGACTCTTCTCCCGCCCTTTATATAATGCATTGGTATTAGAAACAGTCGTTTAGTTGCCACCAGGACGTCCACAAACACACATTAACAGTAAAATTAAACTGTCTCGAGGAAAGCTTTTCTTACAATTTTCTTGCAACAAAAGCGAATTATTTGCTGAAAGACCGTAATCTGAGTTAATTATCTGAAATTCGGTCGTATTTAACGTCGTTTCAAAACGAGTTTTCACAATTGGAGGCGAGTCAAAAGAGCTTTATAAAGGAATCGCAAACACAATTAGGAGCAAGTTCTTGTTTGTAAATTGTCAGGGAAAGAGTGTGCATGACACATGGCGGTAGATGCATAGACGTGTTGCTGCTAATGTCGATCACTGTCACAGAATTAAAATTTTCCAGTACTTGCAAATACTTCAAATTAGGTACTTGAGTGTCATAATAATTGTTACTACAAGTTCTATTTAGTTTGGTAGTCAAAAGTATTTTGACTACCAAACTAAGTTGAAATCAATAAGGATTTTCATTTTATTGTGATAGAGAGCGGCATTTCGATTTAACTATTTATATAGGGTTGATATGCCTATGTTATGAGCAAATGGTAAAAATATTGAAGTCTAATTTTACGAAAGTTCAATACTTTGTGGTAAAACGAAACGACGTAATTTATACGGTATTTCCAAAAATTCTAATCTCAGTTCCGCCATTGTAGCTGCTCAGCGTACCGGCCGCTAAGCTCGTTATTATGATTGTGCCCTATAGAGAGATACAGAATCAAATCAGGCGCAACAATGCCTTCGCAATTAAACCCGCGAGGGGAAACGTCTTGTAGAGAAGCCGCGAATGACGACGGCGACGGTTTTACAGTTACAGGGAAAAAAAGGGTTCTTTAAAACCTACTTTTCATAGACGATGAGTATCTATGGTCGGTTCCAAAAGTATATGATGAATATGTAAACAAATGGATCTGAAAACGTACCTGTGGATGCCAATTTTTAGTGCCTCTAACAAATTGATATACTTGGATCTCAGACCAAATAAAAAACCAAGTCAGAGCGCTGCCAACAGTGACGTGGCGCCGGTTTCGTAATCATGCACATATATATTTTGTGTAGTTTCATTGTAAATGGTTGTAAATGTGTGCGTTTGAACGTGTATGCACAGACCGGTGGTATAGTTTTGGCATGCTTCACTGTATTGTTCGCAGCGCTGTGAGGTTTTTTATTTGGTCTGAGACTTTGATTTGATTATTTGACTAATTAAACACGAAATTAAAATTTTAAATCACCATAAAGATATTTTTCATTTGATTAAATTGTGATTTCATAATCTTAATTTTTATCGGTTATTTTTCATTTACAATTTAATATTGTTATTCAATCAATTTTTTTTGGCAAGAGCCGTGGGTAATGAAGTTGATACCTTCGAAATACAAATTAATGTGTTTGTGATTCCCTTTAGTGAGTGATTGCGTAAGGACTTTAACGTGAACAAACAGGGTTTGTTTACACTTTCATGAGATACTTTTGGAACTGACAAAACTCAAACTCCAGACAGCACCTAGTAAAGAATATTATCATAAAGATAGCTATTATTAAAATACTCTATTATTATTATGAAATGATAGTAATGTGCTGGGGATCTACAGAATTGTACAAATATTGATAATTAATTTCGTAGTGTTCATAATTTTACTTGCATATTGAAATGTAGGCATATTCTCATGTAACCTACACGGGCAAATAATTAAACTGCAATTACCCGTGACCTGTATTGTTATAATTATAATTACACATACCTACCCCTACGCAACATCCACTTAATACGCAATAAAACCTTCAATAACCATTGTCTTAACGCAGACAAACCAAAACCAACATTGTAACAGAATTAAAGTCAAACTCTTTCATTGTCAGTAATGCAAATCCCCGTCTGAATACGGTCTGTTTACTTCTTTGCCCCTTTGTTCCAGCCGTAACGAGCAGAAAAAGGGCCCATTCAGAGCATCCGAACCTAATTACCCTACCCCTGGTTACAAAGGAGGGTTTCTAATTAACGATATTATGTCAAATAATTTGTTTGAGCCGACGTCTTACTTGGTCTGAGTCGCGGATTGGATTAAGTTTGCTCCGCACCGGTACGTTGGCTTTATAAAGAAAAGCTGTTCGAATGGAAACGTTGAAAGAACTGTGATTGTAGCCGAGAATTTGTCTTTGTTGAGAATTCAATTAGAAGCAGGGTTAAGTTTGAGATTAATTGGTAAAGCTTAAAGTAAGTCGAATTGATTCGAATTATTTACTTGCTGAATTGCTGCTAAGAAAATCATATCGCTCGGCTCTGATAATAAGAAAGGAGTTTGGATCTTAAAGCCGTCTATAAAACTGTATATAGTACCATTTATCTTAAGTTGCATGCAATGTTAATACAAATGCAAATTATAATCTTTTTAATTGCATAATTTCCGCTAGTATTTAGTTTCGTTACAAGAGGACAATGCTATAGAAACGGACCACCAACTTTTTCAATTAATCCCAATCCCAATCCATTTTCCCCTTATTTTCCGTTCCTCGTGTATGTAAACACAGGGTCGAAACACGTCATGATAGATGTCCCACGTCATATGTTGGAACACGCGGGTTTTGCTTCGTCAGCCGAGTATTAGCAATCTGTCAGTGCTAACCGTGCATTTGTCATTACGATTGGGAAGCATTAATTGGATTAATGTCATTAGCTGGCCCTTCACTCCGTCATAAGACGTATGTAAATGATCATGCGACGTGCAAGTAGGCACAATCATATTGAGTGTGTTATTTATTTCTAACATCTTCAGTTTTCAAATTACATTTAGTTACCCACTCATTGCTATAGATTGAGAGAGATCCCATCTCCTCCGATTTTCCAAAGACGATGCAGTATTTTTTTTTAAACCGTGTCGGAATATGTTTTTTTTTAAATATATTTTCGGGAGTTTAATATAATTTTTAGTCAGAACCGTAAACAACAATTACGCGGCCAGCCCTGGAAAAAATGATTTTATTTTTTTAATCCTGTACCTGTACAAAATGCATTAGTGGCGCATAATCTGGAGCTTATTCGTCCGTCATAATGGATAGTATTTATAAATCCGCAGTAATAGCATTCGATCCATAACATCCAGAACAATAGAGCAAAATCCCTATTATTTGAGACGTATTTAAATGGCTCAGAGTCCTCTGGACGTAATGCCGTCAGTTCTAGGATATCAAAAGGGAATGGCCATCCACGTTACGTGGGATTAGCAGACATTTGAATGTGCCGGCCGCGTTCCTCCTCACTAATTGAGTTAATATTTGGTTATCGGCGGCGCGCACACGGCCTGCGCGACTAATCCTGCCGAATTAATGACGCGAATTTATCATTATTAATGCGTACGTGATCCTCGCCACACCTGATTTTACGCTGCGAGGCGCGTTCATATGATATCGTATCGTACCTAACAACATGGATGTATCTCGGGTTCATGTGAAGAGTAGGCTTTAGTGACGAGTCGATTGGTAGAAAAGGTTCCATGCATAATTGTTGAAACACGAGCATAATTTGATGGCCAAAGTAAAGTTTATTCATACGGGACACGGGTAGGTACATAACTTTGCTACAGCTTCGGAACTATACCTATATACAACATTATTTTTTCTTTATGCTAAACCCGAAAAGGGGTCATTGTACTCATCATTTTCAACAACTTTTTCTATGGGACCAACATTGAAATCGCGAAAAAGAATCTGCAGTTCCATACTTTTTGTCGATATAAGTGAACACAAATGTAGGGCACAGCTGATTTTTTTTTCGCGATTTCAATGTTGGTCCCATAGAAAAAGTTTTTCAAAATGATGAGTACAATGACCCCTTTTCGGGTTTAGCATAAAGAAAAAATAATGTTGTATAATTAACTAGCGACCCGCTCCTGCTTCGCACGGTTTTTGCGACTTTACAAAACATCGAGAGAGAGATAGTTTTTGGTAACTTTAATATTAATGTATTATATACATAAATCTTCTGAAATAAATTCTCTAAACGATGGTGAAAACCTCATCAAAATCTGGTGTGTGGTTAAGAAGAACAACGAGACATACAGACACTCACGCAAAGCGACTATAATTTGTAATATGTATAGATTCGGCAGGTGCAAGGGTGGAATGATTAATTAGGCCGACAAAATGTTCGAGAATCCGGTAAATGATCGATTAATGAGAACTTTTCAACTGAATGCTAATTGAATCAACTCGTTAATATGGGATCGTGTAGCTACTCGCAAATGATAAAACTTTAAAACTTATTGTTAATAAGCGTATCATCGTACCTACGCACTAAGTTTCGCACATGTTGCGCTCAAACATTTTTATTGCCTCTCTTTTGATAGTATCAGTCCGTTTGGCCCGGCACATCTAACTAATATTATAAACACGAAAGTTTGGTAGTATGGATGGATGGATGTTTGTTACTCTTTCACGCAAAAACGGCTGAATGGATTTGGATGAAATTTGGCAAACAGATAGTTTATAACCTGGATTAACACAGGATTTTATCCCGATGTTACCTCGGGATCGAGACTTACGCGGGTGAAACCGCGGGGCGCAGCTAGTAATAGATAATATGCATGCATAAATGATAAAACAATAGTATGTACCTAAGTAATTAAGGCAACATTCCATCTTTTGTCAGCGAATCCTTTCTTTCTGTAGTAGCACCTACCACTATGACACTCCTACTTGTTTCGAATTTTCCGTTCGAGTTGATCACAATGAAAAGAAATTGTGTTGTCTTGTTTGTTTCACGTGTGAACGCGGCGCGGCCAACTGCACCGTCCATTCCATTCGACAGTTTTACGACACGGCGCCCGTTTATTCGCACGTTTCGCTCCGTTATGGCTTTATTACAATTTTTTATAGCTCCACTAGTTCATATTTTCGGCAGTGTTAAGGGATTAAAGAAGTGGAGATTAATACGCCGTGGCCTGATTTAAAAACCGATTATTTATTCACTTTGTTTTTTGGAAACGCCAGTTATTACACCGGATCAGCTGGTGCTAATCTTACTTAATTATTACACACAATTTGCCTTATTAAATTCACCCATCCTTACATTTCAACAACTAATTCTAGCACATTTTAAACCCCTACGAAACACAAATGAGCATTCCTGCGCCTACTCAAATCCTACAAATTGGTATTGTCAGTAGTGCGTGGAGGACGGTACGCAAGCAAACAGTTGGTAACGAGCGATCAATGCGCAATCACAGAGCCCTAATCACGCGCGATTGACGGCGAACACAAATGACGGACGCAAATGACGGACATAAATGACGGGAGGAGCAAATGACGCGCCGTATCGTGTGACACGCGGGCAGTGCTAATGAATTGCTACGGACACTGGGTTGCAGCATGTGTGGTGGGAATTGCGAGCGTTTTTTTACAGGATTTTTGTATGCTGATTTCAGTTTGAAAAAAGTTGTTTTGATAGCATTTCTGTAAGGAATGGCAAATTAACTTAAATACATCATTTTCTTTCTTAATCTTCGAGATATAAGAGTTTCTGCGATGACTGCTCTGCAGGAACTACCTCTGCGCTATCTTCAGAAGTTTGTCTAGCTTTGAAAAAATCGAATGCCTACTAAGTAATATTTTACAGCTATGATCACCATAATTCGTCTTATTCCCTTAAATTTGCATAATAAAGTATGTTTTATACCTTTACCATATCTACAACTGCCGAGTTACTTTTTGTCTCCCTTCGTCCATTTTTGGACATTTATTTAGAAAAGCGAGGTCTGAGTGTCGTCTTACAACTATTTTTTTTATTGACTTAATTTTCTGTTTAGGTTAAGAAAGATAATACGTTGATAAGAAGTAATCATAACTCGACATCATAACATAACATCACATCTGTAATCCACCGAAGAGTGAGTCTGAAAAAACATCTTGTAAATCGTGTTTGAACAGTTTCTTAGTCCGCAGATGCACGTCATACAAACACATAGGTCACTCTAATTAGACACGCGACAAATTAGATCAAGTTGCACATGACAGTGGATTATTGATTGTCGGGTGGTGGGAGAGGGGGGGGTAGGCATAATGACGTCATGCGCCCCACAGCCAGTAATTAACGACTGATTAACGCACAATTAGCACTGATCACTGATAACAGATGCCGGCGGAACTTGAAACCCGTGCACTTGCGTGCAGAAAGATGTGGAACGTTAGAAATGTAAGGGGTTTTCTTATGAATTGACGAATATCCTTCCAAATGTAGCAGGTACTAATCTGCATTGACTGATGGTGTATGATTTATTCAAAATGTCACTAACGACTTCTTCTATTATCTTAGCTAATTATAATTTCCTTCTTTTTGGAACCATATCCTATTATGAGTATATTTAAATAACTAATAAGTATAACTAAAAAACGTCAGGTTTACCTAACCATACTGCGTTTGATACAATACTACAGCACACTCCACAAGCCTAGCTACTACATATCAACCCCTCATAAAACGTAGGGCATACATTTATTATGTATCAAAACAGAGTAAAGTGTCGTAATAAAGAAAGTATCGAATTGGGGTACGGGTTACTTTTCATGCACGTGAGTGTAAAATGTAACCTATTGTGGTAAATGTGATTGAATTGTTGGTGGTCTTCACGGTTGCTGTGTGTTTCGGGGTATTCAGAGATGCAAGTCGTGAAAATGAAAAGTTTTCCATGTAAATTATTACAATTAAAATAACGCAATTAAAATAACTGTTACAATTTGATGCGACGAAACTTTTTCAGAAATGTGGTAATGTCCAATTAAAAATTTTCCTGCTCCTGAACACCAGTTTAGCAAATTAACCAGAAATATGTCACAACAGAATAACAATAAGTGGCATGGCAGTATAATTAAAAGTAAGGTGTAAAATTTAACAATGAGTTGAAAATATGCGAATAAAATCGTTAATTAAAATGGAATATTTGAATGCAAAGGATAATTATCAGCGTCTGTATTGTTGAAATAATTAAATTTGTAACAACAGATGGATTAAGGCGTAGTCAGACGTTTGAATTTGTTTATCGCTTGCCGGCAGCTAATGTCGTCACATGGGTCGGAGCACACCGACTCTCTGCTTCAAATGGATAATTACTAGCGTTTGCCATTGTTCACACAATGTGAAGTACTTCATCATCTCTCATAAGAGACAAACAAACCATCATCATATCATTCAAAAATCTTATAAGTATTTTGGTTTTGATTACCAACTTTGTGGTTGTGTCAGTACTGTCAGCTAAAAATAAGCAGGGGACTTAAAACAGTCACTTTGGCAGAATCATAATAGGATAATTAAATATTATGAAGCATCGTAAAATGTCACAAACTGACAATTCATAATATGATCTGCGTGCGATTCATATTACGAAATAATTCATCTGTTTGACAGTTTTCTATAGAGATTCGTAAAATGGTTCACATAATATGAATTGCTTTTGTGTCAAATTAGAGGAATTGCTAATGACAGCTGGAATTTAGGAAATGAAATGCTTTTAGAGGAATTGCTAATGTGACCGTTTTAGGCCCACAGTTAGTCGATAATTACTAGTCAAAACATAATAAACTTTTCGGCAAACATTACTCTTACTTCATAGAGCAGCAGTTCTTAAACCAATATTCGTATTGGTTTTAAAAACATTCGACCCGATAACCCTACAACAGTCTGCACACATCACGTCTCGTTACATGTATCTGGGTAACTTCGTAACGTTTTCCTAAAAGGTGCACGGTGCACGATGCCGTCGGCTCTGTTAAAGGTGCGCACAGATAAGCTCGCTCGGCTTAGCCCCGCTCATAAATCAGTCTCCGTCGGTTTAGCTAATTGTTGTGACTAGCGCCCAGTTCGCCCAATACGCCCAGATACACCAGAAAATATCGCCGGATTTTGCTTAACCTGGTGAATTATTCAATCGGCCTTGTGTCTTTTAGATTCTGGTTTCTGTGTAAATCTATACGGACAGAATGTTATCTGAACTTTTTGGTAATAAATATTAATAACAAAAAGATAATAGAAAATAAAGTTTATTTCTGAACAATAACACAAGACTAAGTACAACAAATAAAACAATGTTAGCTACAAAAGTATGAACTGTAGCGCAGCCAACAACGCCCTTCTCCAGATACAGAATGGAATGATGTTCCATGCAAAAGGTGTTAATAGGTAGGTAATTAAATTAATTCACTTAATTTACTTAATTAATAATAACAACTATAAAAAAAAATTAAAGTAATAAAAATGAAAACCCAACTACGACTTAAAAGGTATAAACAAGACATCACAGACCGACAAATTAAAAATCCGGAGTCACACGTGTTAGGGCATAAATCGAACAGATTACGTGTGACTCCGGATTTTTAATTTGTCTGTCTGTGATGTCTTGTTTGTACCTTTTAAGTCGTAGTTGGGTTTTAGTTTTTATTACTGTAATTTTTTTTTTGTCTTTTGGGATTATTATATATATATTTTTGAAATGTGCTCATTAAGCCCTTTCATTTGATACCCAACATGGTACAATTAAACAATTTTTTTTTTTTTACTTCCTGACTTTATGTCCTCTAGAGGGCGCCATTTTTAATTTAATGTGACGTCACATAGCTATAACCAGCGGACGATCAAGACGCTTCCAACGATACCTCATTTGTCAAATTGTAATGAGTCGTTTAGAAGATCTCATATCTTCTAAACGACTCATGAACAGATGAACATACATACATACATACCGGTCAAAATCATAACCCTCCTTTTTTGTTCGCCGTAGTCGGGTAAAAAATAAGTTCAGTACCTAAAATTGTTATAATTATTCAGAGTTTATTTTTGTCAATGGGCTGATTTATTCCTGATTTCTGGGAAAAAATCAGCCAGGAATCATTTTTAACTTAGTTTTTCCATACAAAAACTTCAATTCAGACTCAGACTTCAATTTTATTCCACTGATAAAAGATATCTGTTGGAAAAATCAGCCAGTAACCCATAGCAGTAGGTTTCTGAACCACCACGTGACCACTATAATTATTATGAGATTATCCATTAATACATTATAGATGCGTAATAACTATTTAAATAAATATCAGCGTCAGGTATATTTGCCTGACACATGCTGAGCTGAACTTCAATTTTGGGTTTCAAGGTACACTTTGAGACGCGTACCGCACTTTGTATGTTCGTTATTTGATTTTAAGGGTACTTTGGTTTTTAGGGTTCCGTACCTAAAGGTTAAAACGGGACCCTATTACTAAGACTCCGCTGTCCGTCCGTCTGTCTGTCTGTCTGTCCGTCTGTCACCAGGCTGTATCTCATGAACCGTGATAGTTAGACAGTTGACATTTTTACAGATGATGTATTTCTGTTACCGCTGTAACAACAAATAGTAAAAAATATAATAAAATAAATATTTAAGGGGGCTCCCATACAACAAACGTGATATTTTGCCGTTTTTTATAGATCCTGATGGTACGGAACCCTTCGTGCGCGAGTCCGACTCGCATTTGGTCAGTTTTTTTAGTATGCTGGCATCTCGAATTTCTTTATATTCGTGTAATTTATAATAATTTAATTTTACTTTTGTTTTTTGTGCTATTTATTTTGTGTGCACTAAATAAATGATTTATGTTTTTATCTTAAATAGTGCTAAAATGAGTTAACTGGTTATTTATCCCCTATTGTTCCCGTATTAATCACGCCTGATAATGTCTGCTGTCAGTTCTCAAATTGTGGATTTGTTTTTTAAATGTTCGTAGCCCAACAGCAGATTAAGTAACCCACTAAGCATAGGTTATCAGGATAGATGTCATAGACATATGTAAATGCTGATATATATATATAACCAACATAGAATGGTTGTTAAGATGTTTGGGATACCGACGGCAAATTAGTCACAATACATTTATTTTGTACACGCTGGTGAGACCATTTTTAACACTACTTGCAAGGTCCTTTTTCATTAATTCATAACAAAATTTCACTTTAGCATTTCACTACTTCATAAAAAACAAAAGGGATTTTTGTTAACAACTGGACAACGTTGTTGATTAAAGCCATTTCTTTTTCCCTGCTCTTGCTCTTGTTTAGTTGAGGATGCGGATTGTGTGATTTCATCAAGAACACAATCTACATAAACCAGCTAATATTGGATACTTTTGGATAAAATTGACAGAGATATTGTATTAGTAGCTTCAAGCATGTCCTTAGGCACCAATCAACACAGGTTGCTGCAACTACCTACTTTATCAGGAAATAGGTAGGTATTGAACTCAGACCAACAAAAAAAGAAAGACGGAGCGCGCCGGACATAAAAATAGAGGCACAAAACCGTGCTCCTGCAAGTAAACATACAGGCTCACGCACATACCTACACTAAAACCATGCTCATCGCTCCTAGTTCATCACGAGTCGTCGTCTAGTTAACATCAATAACAAAAATATAATTATGCTTTCCTGTGTAGTAAAAACTTGTAATAACAATAGCAAATCACATAAAAAGTCTCACGGAATCACTTTTCACTTGTACGTACTTGAAATAACTCAAATAACATCGTTTTTTAATTTAATTTTAGGTTACTTGGAACAAAAAACCTCAACGAATGAATGAATGAAAGCAGCGACAAAATTTCAAATTTTCCCATTCGATTAAACCGATTTAAATTATGATTTCTTTCTCTTTCGAGTAATTATATTCCTGTTTTCTTTTTTACCCGACTACGGTGAAGAAAAAAGGAGGGTTATGATTTTGACCAATGTATGTTCAGTATGATCTCCTAAAGAAGATATGAGGGAACAGATGAACATACATAAGATACTTAATACAATTTGGCAAATGAGGTATCTTTGGAAGCGTCTTGATCGTCCGCTGGTTATAGGCGTTAAAAATGGCGCCCTCTAGAGGACATAAAGTCAGGAACTAAAATATTTTTTTTGTTTAATCTTACTTTGTTCGGTATCAAATGAAAGGGCTTAATGAGCACATTTCAAAAATATATATATTATAACCCCAAAAGAATTAAAAAAAAAAAGTTATAAAAACTAAATAGGGCGGCATAAATCGAACAGATTACGTGTGACTCCGGATTTATAATTTGTCTGTCTGTGGTGTCTTATTTATACCTTTTTAGTCGTAGTTGGGTTTTAGTTTTTATAACTGTATGTATTTATATTTCAGATTTCCAAGTAATACTGAATCTAAAAGTAGTAAGTAGCTATATACGAAATAGCGATGTTAAAATTTTTGTTTTTGTTTCGGAATAGAAGTCCTTCTCTCAACATAGGTATCTCACTCGTACAATATTATCCTACCCATAGAATATTATTCCCCAAATTATAGGGAAAAACTTTAACAAATGACAACCCTTTTTACACACACATAGATAAAAAGGTGGCTTCACTTTTCATGTTCGCAGTGCTCCGTCTACCTTTTTTTGTTGGTCTGAGGTATTGAAGAAAGACACAAAATTGGAAATAACAAAAGTCTCGGCACCGTAAAACCAGGGCGTGTATCTGAAATCAAGTTTGTTGATAACCTCCAGTAATTAACACAGAACAGGGGCTTAAAACAGTCACTTTCAGCCCCCAGGAATAGCTTCTTTCAAACCTTTTTCATTTGGATTTTTCCCCGCAAGGCAGATAGGTAGGTTTTCAGTTTAATAAGGGCTATTACTCCAATGACAGATATTTTTATCCAAGAAATAATTATAAATATTTGACGGTTTTTCCATACAAAAAAAAAACAACCGACTTCCAAAAACAAGCACTAAACAGTGAAAAGTAACTTAAACATCAGAAGTTGGTGTCTTTGGTTTTCAATTTTTTGCCACCGACTTTAGAAATTAAATTTATTTGTCACTTTCTAGTGTTTTTTTTTTTTTGATGTTTTTGTTTTTCACTTTTTAGTTGTGGTACTTATCCCATACAAATTCGAATACCACTACCTACTATTTTAATTACAATAACGGTGTAAATAAAAACATCGTCCATATATAGGTGCTAAGTAGGAAAAATACGTAATATTGAAGCTAACTCAAAAACTACGCAAACAAAGTTAATAAAATTTATATGGGACCACCTCTGAAGCATGATCTACCAAACAAAAAAGAATCCGAATTGAGAAACTCCTCCTTTTTGAAGAAGTCGGTTAAAAACTGTCAGACGTCAACTTTATACCAAGGATAAAACTTATCTGACCATAGAAAATAATTGTTCTAATACTTATTACTGAACAGGTACGGTATGTACAGTCACGAACTTTAATTGATGAGCCACCTGGCACTGTTCGTATTTTAGCCGTGTAATGCAAAACGGATTTATTCGGTTCCCTACACGGAAAGTCATAATGTCTTCGTATTAGTAGAAGAAAATTATATTTAATAACTCTACCGGTTGGCTAACCTGAGAACCAGAACTACAAACTTGACAGCAGAGTGACTACCCAAAGTCAACCAATTGCAGGTCTAGCAACAGTAACCTAGCAACGATTGTTTAAGCGTAGCGATAGTAACGTTAGCGTACGGAGAAATAATAATAGTCATTTCAACAACTTCGAAATTAACGTCTCTGACATCGACATTTCAACTGTCACTGTCTTCAGATAAGTTTTCAAAATAATCGATTAATGAGCTCTGATCCAAACGAGGTCAGTATCAAATAGATTGGATAAACTTAATGAAACATTTTATTTATTTTTATCATTGAGAACTTATTAGTCAACCTCTATGGATAAGATTATTTCCGATTATATGTAATTTATTTGTCATCTTGTTTACGAGCGTACGGTTTGAGTTCGTGTTTAATCGTGTAATCTCGTGAATGTATGAAACTCTAAAATTGAAAAGTTTGAAGGTGGCTTATCAATTAAAGTCCATGGCTGTACCTACCCCGTAGAAGGAGAGAGGGGGGATCAAGACATAGCTCGTCAAGTATATTCCACTCATATCACCTACATCAAAGGTGTAGTGGATAGGGGGAGTATCTCGGATGCAATTCTTAGAAAGGGTTGAAATACCTGCTCTGTAGCTAAATGACACCCGGTTGTAATGTGGTAAGTGTAGGGCAATGTAAAGTTTAATTAATACTCCAAAACGGGGTTATCTTTGTTTTAAATATAGCTCAAAAACATTCTTGTGATTCTTGACTGGACGAGTCAAAGAACATAAAAGAGTTATGTAGAATCCAAAGCACTTGAACATATTTTGACTTTGACTTTGACTTTTAAATCACTTCTGAAATTTGAAACGTATTTTGCGTCCCGATGCTTATTTTCATACTGGTCACTTCAGGGACAGTCAAGTGTATGAATCAGTTTGGTTTAATTCTAGCAGATCGATAGAAGCACCTTCTATTTATAAACTTTTGCTGTGTCTCGTTTGATTTGATCTATTTTAGAGAGAGTGTTATATGTGCTACAAATGTGAGGCTGGCTCTTTGTTAGACTTAATATACTTACTAGGTACTAGTTCTACAAGCAATTTGTACCTATTACATTATTTTCTGAGACATGAACTAAGGAATTCATTTAAATAACTTCTTAGCAGTTATTTTATGATTAATTTTAATTACAGTTTGACAATTATGTGCATCATTATAAAACTAGTGATATTTACCACAGACGATTTTTTCATACCAACAAAGGTATGAA
Source organism: Lithophane ornitopus (assembly GCA_948473465.1). Classification (NCBI taxonomy): domain Eukaryota; kingdom Metazoa; phylum Arthropoda; class Insecta; order Lepidoptera; family Noctuidae; genus Lithophane; species Lithophane ornitopus. The sequence goes on along the minus strand of OX419620.1, from coordinate 11,399,759 downwards.
AAATATTTAATCGGAAACACTAGTTTTATCGTTTCGTATTAGAAATATTTATCTTGCAGATTCTCAGCCAATTTTTTAAATTTTAGATCTTAAGAAAAATTGCTGGATTAAACTGAATTAAAAATTAAAATCCAACAATTGAGCAGCCATCTGCTTACCATAACTCCTCTGAAGTGATAGTAGCAGCAGTAATTCGGAGTGTCTCGTCTATGTTAATAATTTTCTCAAAGACATTCCTGCCGTACCCCTCAGTAACGCTTTGATAACTCTTTAAGATGCCTCGCATTTTCAGCAAAATCTCTTCAGAGAATTTTACAGCATTTTTGCTTGAAAATATTTGGTATTTGAAGCGTAGAAGTTATTTTGGAAAATATGACGCTGATTTAGCATTATCGATTCAGAATAACTATAGGTACATGACAGGCAAAGTTGCTGTGAATGAATAATTTATTTATTTGTGTATGTTATTGTTCCAATTACCTATGCTACATATTTTGTGTTTTTTACTCGATTTCTAGAGCATATAGTATTGGGTATTGCAATTGTATTTTTTATATCATAATGTTAATTCTTTTAGTATACAAATCGTCGGTCTGTTATCTGACTAGGTAGATATGGTGATATCATTAGCTGTAACTAAATGGTGAAACAAGATTAAATTAAATTACATAACGGAAAACAATAGTTGAACACTAAAATGAATAGCTGAAATCATCCACCGTACAGTTTTGCCTAGACAAATAAATTTTAAATTCGTATCGAAGGTAACAAATTACTTGATAAAGTATCCTTAACGACGATACTTCAGGGTGTCCCCGCCCACCTGTCACGGGTTTTTCGAGCAGACGGGGCGGATCCGCGGGTGGGCGGGGCGTGGCCCGGTGGGTGGAGGGCACGCCCACCCGCGCGCCCCGCCCACCCGCTGACACCTCAGTCGCCAGCGAAGCGTCGGCCGCGATGATACTGTTGACATGTCTGACATGTACCAGATGCAGATAGTTCAAGTGGAACTATGCACCTGTGAGAAACACCTTTCCATGTCATCTTAATTTACAGGAGCTAAAATTAACATCAATCTAATTAATGATCATTAATTTAAATAATTAACGAGTCATACCATCACGTATTTACTCCCTGAAGTGGTTGGCAGAAGTGTATTGAACACAACACTTGTTCTAAACTCACCAACTTCACAAACTTACGAATGAATGGATATTCAATCTTGCATAAGTACTTACTACTTTGTCCAATACGATTGATTTAAAAAAAAGTTCCATTTAAAGTTTTACATACTTTTGTACTTTCGTATACAAAGTAGTTACCCATCTTCAATAATAATGTATTATTGTTGTATAGGTACTCCGTAGGCAAATATATAGAGGGCAGGTCAGCTACGTCGCTACGAACTCGTAGCGACGTAGACTCGTATGTGCTACGTATTATGTCGTAGCTCATGTCTAATTTGAACGTGTGCAACGTGCAACTCATACGTTACATACCTTTGCTTTGTAGTCAAAGCATTACTTCACGCCTTACAGCCTACTCTCATACGTTTCATTTATTCTTCATATGTTATAACTTATAAATCACCTCTACGTAAAAACAAAAATATCTTATCTTCTCTTACCTTCCGTTCATAGTCGTGGAGCTGTTCACCACCACATATAAAATCATCATAGGTCACACACGAGAAGAAATGTCCTATACGTTTTCAAATTGTTATTTAGACAAATGATGATTTTCATAATCTCTGAGTCTACACATATTTAATGATATTCGTATAAGTACCTGCTGATGATGATGATGATTTTATTTTCGGTAAATAGGTTTGTATAAACATTTTTACACGTCAAGAAGAAAGGCCGAAACAAACTCAGAGGTCACAGTCTCTTTTAAAGTCCAGACATAATCTTGGTCAGGTCATGTAAAGACCATGTAGATTGGTGTCTGAAATGGTATTTTGAGGAAAGAACCACACAGATTGAGTGGACCTGTCCAGTCAGTGCACGCATTTGTTACTAAAGTAATAGTCATATCAAGTCACGGTAAAATGCTTAATTTAAAAGTTCCGTTTTGAAACTTCATAAGATTTCCTTTTCAGAGGTAGGCTTATTCCATAAAAAAAAGTAAAAAAATATAATTAATAAAGCAGACTTATATAAGATAGATGACTCAGTATTAATGCAGTTGATTGCATTTTCGTTGGAGTTACTATCTTGCTCGTATTTCACGTTTAATCTGCAATGATTAATTAAAATGTCAGCCGAGGGTGCGCTGGCCCTGTATACATCATAATATTGTCTTAGTAGATTCTTTATAAAAAACACAGAGATGCATTAAGGGGTTTTTTTCTTACAAGCATTTTTAAAATCTAGGTAGAAAAAAAGGCCTGTACATTGTATGCTCAAATACTTAGCTTTTATGCAGGACATTCTGTTAATAAATGATATACAGGGTGTAAGGGTGAACACCGTTTTCACTCAAACCATGGGTAGTTGACTTAAATATAAAAATAAATGACCGAGTAACAACAAAAAAAAAGTTATTTTCATTTAAAAAAAATAAAAAGTTTCTATCCGACACCGTGCTCGCAACTGAAACAACTGACTGACTGACGGAGGGGTCGCGCTCGCGGCCGGTCAGGTCACGTCCTGAGACCCCACCTGTGTTGAAACGCAAGTTCGTTGCCCTAGCGCATAGGTTAAAGGGTGAAATAATTGAGTGGTAAAATCTAATTAAAAAAAAGAAAAAAAAAGTCGTAATTTTCCATTGATTTTACGTTCTATAAATGACACCAAACCACTGGTTTCAAGGATAACTGTGTTTACCCTAACACCCTGTATATTTCTGTAAATAGGTTATAAAAACACAGCCACGTCAAAAAAAAAGTTGTAAAACTAGATAAGGTCGGTCCATAACCACGTAAGGTACACTTAAACAATTAAAAGCAAATTACATAGCTACCTTAAAAAAGGCATATAAATGATATTCTATAATAGCTCTGCACATACCTACTTTCTTTTAAAAGCTCAAATCCGTTCTATGAATTTTTCGCCTCCGATGAAAACACTGAAATCTTGTGATACAAAATGTTCAGTAGAATCTGTAAAATCTGCTATTCAAAAATATATTGGTAAGTCACACACACAAACATATTTCATAAATGAAACGATAGCTTGCCTTGCATTTCATACAGCGTGTTTTATGTGAAACAAACAAAAACATCTCAATTGTATTTTTATACATTCCAAATGCGGTCCCTACAGAGAAATTAGCAAAAGTAATTCATTAACCGCCGCAAAGATTGCGCTAAGTCCTTTATTTCAGTGCGGGCTTGGCAGCCAAGTATTTTTTAATTCCGCGGCATTACCATTGTGCCATGTTGATTTATGTGAGCCAAGTCCGCGCCTTCCTGTACGCAAATAAACCGAGATAATGGCGCTTTTTTAACACCTTCATTAAAATGTACTACATTTAATTGATGGTGTAATTACGTGTCTTAATTTCGGGAGTTTTGGATTATGAAGAGACTGAGATTTGATTTAAGGGTAAAGACAGCAGTTTTTCTATTTTTCCCTGGCGTTATATGTATTTTGCGTTGACGTTAGCTAACATGTTGTTATTAATGTATTAAAAGTATCTGTGGAAAATTTTGTGGGTAGTATATCTACTATTTAAGTTTTGTGAGATATTTTTGTTTTTAGGGTTCCGCACTCGAAGATTGCCAAACGGAACCCTGTTACTATTATAAGCCTGCGCTGTCCGTCTGTCTGTCAGCGGGCTGTATCTCATGAACTGCAATAGACACTTGAAAATTTCACAGATTGTGCTTTACTATTGCCCTTATGGTGAAGGAAAACATCGTGAGGAAACCGGCATGTCCTAGAACCAAAAATTCGAAGACATGTGACATCTACCAACCCGCACTGGGCCCGCGTGGTGGATTACGGCCCGCACCCTCTCACAGAGAGGAGGCCTGTGTCCCAGCAGTGGGAACATTATAGTCTGATTATGCATTGCCCTTATAACAAAAAATGATAAAAAATAAAATATAGTTAGAAATTAGACACCGTCCATAAACAAGAAAAGTATGGTGGTATATAAATATTGTATGGTGTTATGGAACCCTTCGTGTGTGAGTTCGACTTGCATTTGGCCGGTTTTTCTTTTCAAAATATACTACTGTTTGTTTTCTGAAATGAAATAACATAAGATAAAATAGAGTAATATCTGCAGCTTCCACATTACCCGGAATGTGTTCTATTATTATTATATTATTTATTTATTCTTATTTTCTAGAAGTTAGCAAGCAAAAGAAAAAATCTCTTTACAAAGTCACTTTTAATAGAACACATAAAGCAAAAATACACCTAAAACTTTGTGTAAGCGGTTCAAGATAACCTGTTCCTATAAATTCTGCATTGGGTAGTTCCGGTGAGTTAATGGTGCCGATATAAGGTCGGTCGGAACCCATCTCGTTCATTCTTATCAGTACTAGTGTCTTGTTCGGGTGCTCGTAGCTTAAACAGCGCTTACCTGCAGATAGTGTACCGCTTACCGCTGAAATGCGTACCGCTTACCTGTGAAATGTATTGTGGAAAAAGAAAATTGATTGTATTACGTTAGTTAGTTCTTGTGAGAACTTCTCAGCAAGTATCTGCCTAGCGTTTTCCCAACTATGTTGGGGTCGGCTTCCAGTCTAACCGGATGCAGCTGAATACCAGTATTTGAGAACTTCTCGGCAAGTCAAAGCATATTTTAACAGTCCTACAAAGTCCTCATAATTAAACAAGATTTGAGTTTATACAACAACACTGACAATATCAACAAGCTAATATTATTATAAAGCTTGTAAAAACAGCCTTATTTTCCCAAATGCTATTTCTTGATCACAGTTTTAACATCATGAAAAACTTAGGAAAACAATAACAAAGCCTTTCCTCTATTAATTAGAAAAATACCAATTCCCATCATATTATATATTATTAGCTGATGCCCGCAACTTCGCCCGTGTGGATGTCGGTTATTATATACTAAAACCTTACTCGAGAACCACTCTATCCATTGATGAAAACAGCATGAAAATCAGTGCAGCAGTTTTTGAGTTTATCGCGTACAGGACGACAGACAGACAGACGAGGCGATGGACTTTGTTTTATAATATGTAAGGATTATACCCTTTGTGGCGCAGCCGTGAGGCACACACTATAGTTGTGAAAACCTTTTTTTATTTGTATTTTGTGTTTCAACGAACTTTGTCCAAATAAACGTTATTTTTTCTTTCTTTCTTTCTTTATATTTCCCATTATACTTCGATTAAGGCATTACCTCTACCAGTACTGATTCCAACCCTGAATTCATTGATGTGAATAACCTAACACCTTTAATGACGAATCATTAATTAATAGTAAGCTGCAGGGAGCCACCGTAAACCACTGAGGTCAGTCAGCACCGCGCTATGTAATCATGATGCTGGAAAACGCTAATTTAGCATCATTTAATTAGCAAATAAACATCGGCCGTCTGAACCTGCGTCGACGTAATTATCGAAACAAAATACGTAAACACGGTAGTGCTTCGTACAACTAACAGGTAATTGGAAACTTTCGGCTGAAATTAAAAGTATTTGGGCATTATCGTGAGGATAGTTATGAGTTTGAATGTGGATGGCTTTAAGAGTAGGAGATGACCAAAGAAACGATTGATAGACAATGTGAAAGATGACATGGCTAAACATGAATCCTGAAAACATTACACTCCTTTTTGGGCTGCAGTCGTGTAAAAAGAGTGGAATACCGCGATGACGACTAATAGAGAAGTATGGGAGAAAAAGACATGTTGCGACGACCCCAAATAAATTAGGATAAGAGCGAGAGAATGTAACTAGAATGTAGCTTTTACTGTTTTCCTGCTCCTGACTGTTTTTGATAGCTTCCGGCCTGAACAGATTAGACTGTACATTTCAAATAATGCTACAAAAATTAAAGGTTACGAATTTGTTGTAGTTGAAAAATTGGTCAAAAAGCCACACATTGAAAAGTATCGAAGACGGTGTGGAGGAGACGAGGACCTGTACCAAAAAGAGAGTGGTTAAAAAATATAGGTATTAGGACTTACATGTAAAAAAAAAAACTTTTCAGCCATAGGATATTACACATTTAAATGAACGTAACGAAAACATCTGTTAATCTAAAACCTGAAACAATCCAGGGCTTTTCTAAGCCCAGCTAATTATAACAAACTTACAAAAACAAAGACAGCAAGCATATTTCCCCCTTAAATCTGAGCTTTCGTCATCAATTCATAGTCGCATACAGCACGAGTTTCATTTATAGCCCTACGAATTAATTGCAAGCAAGGGCTTTCAGCTCCAGCCCCATCGACATACAGTTTAGCAAACACACGAGCACTTGAGAGCTGTGTGCTCTAAAACTGCATCCTAATTATGGCGCATTCAAAGTGGGCCGCCAATTTGCCGCCGGTTGCGCTGAGCACTCGCAAAAACTCTAATTAAGGTAAATAATGTTTATAATTAAAATAACACTCGGCTGTGAGCGAATCAAAGCGAGGTTTCAAGCAGACGACGCATGTAATGCGACCACTTTGACTTGTGAGCATTTTATGTGCTCGCTCGGGTGTCTTCTTTGCTTTGGATCGGAAATGGTTGGTAAATACGGTTTCGAGGTTGGTTTTTTTTTCTGTTAGGGCAAGGACAAGATGGCCGTTTAATAATCCTCTAATTGAATGTGTTTGTTTTTTTTTCAGTTTGCGTGAACATAGGTAATGGATACAGAATACTACACCAGTACAAGTTGGGCTAATCGATTCGTTTTCGCAGGTCTTTAAGTAAAATTAGTGATCGTCAGAGATTGAATTTCTCTTACTGAGAATTGTGGGAAACACAGTCTCAATCCGGAATCAACTGAAAACGACTCGCAAAATGCTAATAATTTCACACGCTTGGTACAACTAAGTACAACAAACATTGTCCCTCACTCGCACATTACACCACAATCAGATTCCAATTTGGATTGACCATTCACTTGCGCTAATCACAGTGCAACAGGGCTTCAAGTCACATTCGTGAAAACAATCCTTCACAAATCCGAACAGACAAAGCTTTGAGTAAAGTGGAAGGCTTGTCGGTTTGGCTGGGTTCCGTACACCAGTAATGCAGGAATGCTAATTAACAGCCGCCGGCCGCACGCCATTCTGATGCCCGATCTAATCAATGTTGCCATGTTATCTAGACCACTGTGTTCTGAAAACTGTTGGCATTAACTAGGTAGGTATGTTTGGTGTATCAAGTGAGTTTGTTGTCAGAAATACACATGCTTCATCGAGTTTTTTTTTGGTATAACTTTAAAGTCAAAATACAGTATATTCTGCTTCTTCTTTCAATATTAAAAATTATCGCGGTTTATCGAATGCAAACTAACTAAATTAACCAAAAGTTTTTTAATGAATGAAAAATTGAGAAATGTATTCTGCTTAAAACATTTTCTATCTCTACACTTCAATCTGCCAATCTGCCTAGCCTTTTCCCAACTATGTTGGGGTCGGCTTTCAGTCTAACCGGATGCAGCTGAATACCAGTATTTGGTTTTTTCTATCTCTACACTTGCCAAAATAAAAATATTTTCCGTAAAAAGTAGGTACAATCCTTTTTCCTTGCTGCTTTTCCATTTAGAATTTACGATGGGTGGTGAATTTTTAAGTAAACATGTACTAAATAAAGCAGCGAACTCCACGCAAAATGTATTCAGTAAGTCTGAAATCACTTAACTAGCAATAATTAACTTTATTTACATTTCGCCTCCTGGCAATTGCGGAACCATTCCTAAGGTTTAGGACACATTCAGACATTCAGGAAAAAAATATCTCTAAGGTAAATCGTAATATGTTTTTCCAAAACAGGACTGGGCTAATAATTTTGATTTTTATTATAAGATACTTAGTGTCTGATAAAATATGCAGGAACAGAAAAAAATAAGAAAAATATTTTCGAAACATAGCTGAACAATATTTTTCTATTGCTTCTCAATGTAAAATTTAAGAAAAAAGTATGTTGTTCAGTGGAAATTGTTTTTCAAGGTGAGTCATAACTTTTTTCTCGTTCACAGAACACACATTTTCTCAGTAGTTCCTACAAAAAATTGCTTGTGTAAAGGTCTCATTCCTACTTCATCCCATCGCAGACACCTCATTGTGCACCAGCCTTAACTCTCAGTGGTTCCACCGGACGTGTAATTAAAACCATCCTTTACTGATTTATCGCGTCCACAATTTATTCCTTTATCTTTGTTCGGACCACTAATATATCTTTATTTTACTCTCTAGATAAAATTAGCGAATTTGCTCACCACTCCGCTCCTTGGTTACCCTCTTTCGTGTTCTGTGAAAGGGTTGCCAGATAATATTTTTAACTCTGATTTATGAGGAAGAGTGTACTGAGTCGTAATTTTGGCTTTGGTTACCCAGTTTTTGAAATTTCACAAAAACTGTGTGACTCAACAGAACTTGTCATTATTCATTACGATAAATTACATACCAACTTGAACGTCAGTCATAATCACGATTTATTATTCACTGTTAGCATGAGTGTATTTAAAAAAAAATACCATCATGTTACTTATCTTTTAAATTCCTTCAAAAGCCGACAACATATCATATCAAACGCCGATATGAAAACCCGACATTCAAATGTTAACGAAAAAGAAAGTGAAACCCGAATTATTCACAAAACCCCACCTCCGTTTATCAACGGTTAAAACAAAGCCAAGCATTCGCATTTAAGCTTTATCAACATTAGCTCATAACTGGGCAACATGAACCACGTCGCAATAAATCTAAAGGGCGATTTATTAAATTTTTCATGAAGCTGCCCATGTTTAGTACTCGATAAGATTAATAATTCACAAGTTTACGGTGTTTAGCGGCTTTGTTGCATGGTGGCGCGTTATCGTCGCGATCGCGCTACGAAATGGCACCGTGGAAAATGCATCTAAAGCTTGGATTAGTTGGTACTGGATAAGTTTTCTGAACAAATAAATTATTAAATATTTCACGTTCACTAAAATACCTAATAGAAAATATATTTTTACATTAAATGTTTTGGCAATACGAAGTTCGTATTGAGAGTATTTAGTTTTTTAATGTCCTGAGGAAAGTTTTGGGTATTTATGAAGAAGATATCAAATAAACGAAGGATAACCTCCCTCTCAAATAAATTGGGATAAGGGCAAGAGAATGATGCATGATTCTCTTGCGCTTATCCCAATTTATTTTGTGTTTATATTGTGTCTGCTGCAGGCGATTCAACATGTTATGGCTAGATTTGTAGACGTATATTTTCGTTTTTTTATATGGTAGGTAACCTGCCATAAAGTGTTGTTTACTAGTTATTGTTTTATTGCACTATCCAAATAATTATCGGGTGATAGCTGGAATGCAGGTTAAACAGACGTAAGTGCTGATGTCCTTGTGCTCGATATAATGGCCAAGTGTGATACGATCGCCCTACAAGTTTAAGATACCTTTTAAATCCAATCCACGTTTCTCCAATCCTAGCGCTGGGTTGAAGGTTGCAGCCGGTTGCAATGTTATGACACCTAATATACGCGGAGCACGCGATTCCGTGCGGTTTACTTTGCCACTGTTAATGGTCTGCTGAAACGGCGAGCGTGTTGAATGGCCGATTTGCGATTGATGCTATTAATCTACGGAAAAAAGCACTCGCACTATTATACAAGCTATTCTTTTCATTTTTATGATTGTAGTTTACATGTGAGGTTTGCACTTTGTGTAATGAATACTGAGGTTTTTCTAATTAGGTATCGATTTGAACGTGTTGGATTGTGAGACAAATAGACAGTGTAGGAAATAGTTTGATTTGCATAAGTAGGTAATTTTAAGGCTTAGGTCATATGGAAGTATTGCTCGAATTTTATTCAAAATTGCAATAACCTGTATAATTGTAGTGATAATACAAAAGTCATGAACATACATAATACATTTTTCTGGGACAAAAGTAATTGAAAAGTGATTAAATTCTACCCAAAAATCGTTGAAAAGTAAAGCATTGTTACCGTGAAATTAAAATTACACCGCAATCTGTATCCACAAGCGATAAATGTAGCAAGTGTTAATTAGTTTACAGTTGGTGACAATTCAAAAGTTGTTAATTTCATACCGTCCAGTAGCCATGAGCCACGAGCCACGCTCCCGTAGGGCACGAATATAACAAACAATTAATTAAAAGCTGACTGTAATTACGAGAATACTCTCGCAACATATGTTTGTGGCAAATAAAAGGCATTACTGGACATTTCGACATGCAAACGTGATTTTTTAATTGGCCTTTTTATGGTTACCAAAGCTGCACGATGTTGCCATTGTTGTTGTTCCTTCTTCATGTGTGGTAATGGCAGTTTTAGGTTAACACTGTTTACTGGTTTTGTGCCCGGTTGATGGCAATAGGCTCGCCCCTTATTAGATGGGACTTAAACATAACAGGCGCAAAAGTGGGTGTACTATAGGTAAACCACTGCCCAACCCTTCGGAGAAACAAGGTTGAAGTTATGTTATGTTCGGTTCACAAAAAAGTTCAAATTCTGATAAAGTTGTTTATGTCCTTGCTTATAGTAGACACCTAATTACCTATACGGCATGGATTTACTTTCCATGGTAAAATTTCGCATTTCTCTCCGATCCCCTCAAACCGGAAAAACCACATAGAAAAAAAAAATTAGCACAGTTAAAAGTGCATAACTCAAACAACGTAACAGGACGACCAACAATGACTGGACGTTCACTTATTGAGTACATATTTACCCAACAACGGTCCATTAATCAATTTTTGCATTTTTAATTCGCCCCTCATTATTTGCCCGTGAATTTCATTTCCACTGTTGTTCCACCATTTTAAAATTTAAGCTTGACTACACTCCAAAACGCACATTTCCAAGTAATTTACAATTTATCATGTTCGCAATAAATGAGCAAATATTTTTCATTTGTTAAGCCACTTGTAATTAATATATGTAAAAAATTTATTACACTGTGGTCTGTTTAATAATGGTAAAAGCTTTGGCTTTATAATATTAATTAATGAGTTGTGCACTATTTCTGTGTAAAGAGATATCGGTAATTAATTTTTTTGCTAGAAATACACATTTTTCTCGACATACAGAAGGGAATGAATTTAATTTGATTCCCTGTAAATTAATTATTTTCAGGATTTTCATCATCATCATTATTTCAGCCGAAAGACGTCCACTGCTGGACATAGGCTAACACAAGCACCGCCAGTTCGACCGGTTCTGTGCTTCCCGCATTAAGAGTTGTTTTTTTGTTGTTTATTATTATTAATTATAAATTTTGAAGATTGAAGTTGATATTATTAAAAAATATATATATTTTTCTGTTTTCGTAATAGTTGTTATCATTAAGTGAATACCTGGTGGGGAGCCGGATATTCCATTAAAATTTTTATTTTTGTAATTGTACAATTATACCTACATTTATTTCGTCATCTTTATTATAAGCCAAAACTAAAAGGAAAAAAGTCTATAAAATATCACAAATCACACAAAATTAAACATAGTAACATTTTTAACCTTATCCACATACATTTTTGAATCGCAAGAGACATGGCAATACACAGCCAGGCATCCAGACATGGCGGCAGTGAAATAAAACATTTAATAAAATGTGCCACTACACTGTTTTGCCCACTTATGAACATCGGAGCTCAAGTGTTGTTCACAATTTCCAAATGAAATTGTGAACAACAACAAGTTTTTGTCAACTGTTTCAAGTTTTCTGTTATTGATAACGATTTTTGTAAATTCATAACTATAAGATTTATATTGTAAAACATTTATAAAAAAGTAACGGTGGAGTTTCTTACCCATTCTTTCTATACGAAAACTACCTTTTGGAAGGGTGGCAACTAGAATCAATTATATTTCTTTGTTTTTGACGTTCAAAATGCATTTTATGTGCCTAATTGAAATAAATTATTTGACTTTGCCTTAAGTAAAAAGATGAAAAAAAAAAGGTGTAGTACTTATTGTTATTAAAAATTCCAGAATATCATGAATATTCTAGTGCAGTGAGTAGTCCTTTCTACTGGAGATGCCGTAGCCTTCATTATGTGCTACCTGCTATATCTGCATATACTTAGTCGGTAGGCAATAGGAATTTAAACCGATTTGCAAAACACGAGTGAAACCACAAAGCTCTCAAAGCCAATTACAAAAATCAGAGAGATATACATGATGAATGCCTACCTCCTTCATAGTGCTAAATGCTTCACTAAATATTAAACGCTCGTCCATGTAACGTATTTCACTTTACATTTTTTGAAGCGGGTCTCTTTGTAATTGATAAAGGCAGCCGACCACCGCCCATGACATGTTGTATTTATGCGAATTTAAAAGCTTCCGACTCGCGGAGCTTAAATCTGAATTAATCCCGCGTTTTTTGATCACCCCTGTCGAAAATTTAATGGTCGTTATTTAATAATCAATCTGGAATACATTTTAGACGGTGAGCTTTTGACGTACTTTTTATATATGAATCTGTATTGGCTGCAAGTTGTATAGTAAATTGTATAGTACGTTTTTACAAATTGCATTTTTAGGTAGGTACATGTCGTTGTTGAGTTACGAGTGCATTATATATTATTTCGAGATCTGCAGAAATCTTTTTGCTCAAAAGACTTTTGCTCGCCTTTTGCTACAAACTTATTCTTCTTTTGTTTTTCAGAAGCTGAAAACCAACATGGAAGTCACCAGCCCTGTAATAATAAACACATTTTAAGACGACAGCAGTAACTCCAACATTTTCTGCAGAACATTTAAGTTTTGAGGCACTAATATTTTATATTCACACATGAAATATAAACGTCTGGTTATCTATTGTATAAGCACAGCATTATGCGTGCGTGGTTTGAACAGATAAGTTCACAAAGTAATCTTGCTCCAACTCTAACTCAGCGCTAAACACCTTAATAATCATGACAACTTGTTTCAACGTGGGCACAATGCTAACTAGTCAGACGCAACTTTAACCAAACACAATCATACATGCAACCACCACTTCAAAAATGCCAGTCAAAATTACTCCTTAAGTTCATAATTGTAAGGATGACAGACGGTTAAGTAGGTTGTAGAACAAAGTTTGCACACATGTACCCAAACTTAGGCTAACTTGGAGCTGTCAAATTTGTTTAGCGGTAAGGGAGGGCCGCTAAGTTGCGAGGCAGGGCGCCGCTGGCGTATAACTAAGTGCTTACTTGCCTACTATTAAATTGTTACATTTGAGTTGTAAAATTAATGCTGCGATTTATGCGAGGCGGAAAGTTATTATTGGTTAGGTACATAACACAACTGCTTCCCCGACTCGGAGCTAAGGTTATTAAACTATTCAGCGATTTGTTTGTAGTAGGAAACCTCTCATAAATAGTTAGTGGAGTTGTTTACGAGAACTAGGCAAGGAGAAACGATCGCATTACACAATAGGCATTCCTCGGGATTCCCTGGTCAGAGTTCGAGAGAAGCCTCGCAGGTGTGGCCGAGGGCTAATTACAGCAACTTGGAAAAAACAACCGGTAATTCAATACGTTCTATTCTTAAATTAAAAAGTTATTTAAATGGTTTTGTGTTAAAGAATGGTAAAAGGAAGTTGGTAAAAAATATTGATCGGTCGGTTCTATGATTTATTCTGTAAAGTAAAAGAAGCCGTAGATATGTATATTGATGACTGGTGACCATAGGAACGTTTTTTCATTAGAATATTTCTTGTGACTTCCAAAATCCCAGCTTCCCAAAAGCTTCCCGAAAGCATGTAATAGGTACTAACATAACGTTCTTTACCTTAGCTGGGTGCAAAAAGTTGGAAGCATAGAATCGCGCACTAAATCTAACGTAACAGGGGAATAAACCATTACGTTGTGTGCTGATGGTTATAGCCTCACTTCTTGTCGAACCCTTTTCTAATAAAAATCTATGATATGCTGTTGGGAAACACCTGTGCTAGTCTGTTAACTTGTAAGAAAAAATGATTTTGTGACCCTTAAAGAAAGCCAGTTCAGACATGGATGGATACCAATCGAGACGCGTTTATAAATAAGCAAGTCAGTCAGATTTGATTACTGGAATATTATGGGATCCCTACATTTGACCATTTTGTAACAGGCAGCATCACATGGCCCAACTTTGAAATTGGGTAAGGACACTGAAAATAAACTATACACCATTTGAAATAAGATTAGACATTCAAACAAACCTTTATACAGTCCGTTCAAACGATTTTGACTTCTAAAGCGTAGGCATAAGGATGGTATTATAAGCAAAAAAGGTTACGCAATACCAACTGTCTACTGCAGCTGCCATTTGTCATGCTACCAACGCAATAGAAGTCAAATTCGTTTGACCGGACTGTAAAAAAGGTTTATTTAAATGTCTAATCTTATTTCAAATGGGGTATAGTATGGATGGAAAGACTCGCAAATATTTAGGTACAACAGAACAAAATAAACGATTGAGTTTTGATTTGAAAAATAATATCACACTTTTACCAATCACAATTTTAACTTTTTTTCGTCATCACAAGTTTTCGTGCCGAAGTCCGTAAAACAAAATCAGCTAGACGATAAGGGTCGTTTCGCACTGCGTCATATTTCACAAAGTGCCCTAAGTTCGGCAGTTAACTCACACGGTTATGGCGCTGTTAACACGTGTTCACGCTCTATATTGTTTGTGCTTCACGTAAACTAAATCATTGGGTGAGAAAAAATGGGCCGGAAACTTTTTGGAGTTAAACAGATGATTTATTTTACACGACGTGACGTTTCTCTTTCATGGCAAAATGCTTAAGATTGTACGCCGTAGCGTTAACTGGCGACATGTACTGTACGCAAAGGTACACGTCTGCCCAACCCTTCAGGAAATACAGACATTATGATATGTATATAATAGGTCTTTACCTATGAAATTGCCGTTTTGTATGAAAAAATTTAAACGAATTTTTTTCATGAATTTTTTATTTGTATTAATCGAAGTAATCACCCATGCAATCAATGCATCTTTGCCATCACAGTGGCAGTTTATTGATGCCCTTCTTAAAGAAATCAGCTGGACGGGAGGCAACAAATTCTTCAAAGGCATTTTGTACTGCCTCTCGGGTATTGAATTTTTTTCCCGCCAAGAAGTTATCCAAATTCTGGAAAAAGTAGTAGTCTGTAGGCGCAAGGTCTGGTGAGTAGGGCGGATGACGGAGAGCTTCCAACCCCAGTTCTTGCAACTTGGAGACCGTCTGCTGTGCAGTATGAGGTCGCGCGTTGTCGTGCAGGAGCAGCGGAGACGAGCGATTGACCAATGCTGGTTGGAGATGCGCCAGCTTCTCCATCATTGTGTTCAGTTCTTCACAGTACACATCTGCAGTAATGCTCACCCCGTTTGGTAAGAAGCTGTGATGAATCACACCGGCGCTAGACCACCAAACAGTGACCATCACTTTTCTAGGGGTAAGTTTTCGTTTAGGGCATTGTTTAGGTGCTGAACCAGGATCCAACCAACTTGCTGAGCGCTTGCGGTTATCAAACAGAATCCATTTTTCATCGCAGGTAACAATGCGGTTCAAAATTCCTTCATTTGTGTGTCTGTTGAGCAGTGCAAGGCACGTCTCGACGCGTACTTCGCGCTGGCGATCATTGAGTTCGTGGGGCACCCATTTGTCAAGCTTTTTTACCTTGCCAATTTGACACAAATGGACCAATATTGTTTTGACGCTAACGTCGAAAGCTGCTGCTAATTCAGCCGTAGATTGTGTATCATCAGCTTCCACAATCGCCTTTAATTCGTCATTGTCGACCAAAGTCTTCGGACGACCGCGAGGTTCATTTTTCAGGTCGAAATTTCCAGAACGGAAGCGAGCAAACCAATAACAGGTGGTGCGTTGGTTTGTAGTGTTAGCTCCGTAAACGTCGTTGATGTTGCGTGCCGCTTGTGCCGCGTTGCTGCCACGACGGTACTCATATTCCATAATTACTCGAATTTTTAACGTATCCATGATGACGAAAAAGATTGAAATGCGATGAAAATGTAACACTAATCAATAAAGAAATGACTACTTTTGGAAAAAAGAATCCATGTTTTTAAAATAAAATTAATTTGAAATTAGAATTCTTAGCCAAACAAAAATTATTTTGATTTGAAATGGCCAGTACTGCAGAACGGCAATTTCATAGGTAAAGACCTAATATTAGCTGATACAGTCAGGGTATTGTTAAGGTTCGTGCAAACTGGCGCGACGAGGTTCGCTCTGCCTGTAGCAACGAGTATCCGTGGAGTTTCTTGCCCGTTCTTCTCCATAAGAACCTACTAGGCTTTGGAATGGGCAACGACCGACCCCTTGACAATTGGTTTATTTGAAACTAGCTGATGCCCGCGACTTCGCCCGCGTGGGTGTCGGTTATTATATACTAAAACCTTACTCGAGAACCACTCTATCCATTGGTGAAAACAGTATGAAAATCGATGCAGTAGTTTTTGAGTTTATCGCGAACAGGATGACAGACAGACGCGTCGGAGGACTTTATTTTATAATTATGTAAGGATAAATGCTTTGAGTTTGAGTGGTATGCCTGTTACAAAATTAAAGTCATTTGCAGAAATTATTATTCGGATTAAGATGATAACAAGATGAAATAAAAAATAGACTGTAAAAGGAAAATTGTAGAATCTGGGCACAATCATTAAAAAAATAAAAAATCCGCTCATGTTTTCCGGTAAGCTCGGAAACGAGCCAAAACGTAGGTATTGACACGATGTAGAAGGACACAACTCGCTGCCGTTGGTTCCGTATGAAAATGTTATTAGGTAGAAGTAGGTAAGAAAGAAAGAAAGAAAAATACATTTATTGGCATTAAGGTGCTTTCTTTTGTTTGAATGTTTCTTGTGTAATTGAATTTTGGCCCATGATGTATGTTGAACGGTCTTGATTGCTCTATTAAATTTAGAAAAGACACTAATCCAATTGGGTTTTATTACCTACTAATTGTTATACAATATTAAAAAATGATTTAAAAATCTTTAATGTTGTGTAAATAAATAGATCTACACAAAATGAGCATCTTAATTGCACAATCACATTATTTATGTATATTTATCAAACCACAAGTTTTTATGTGGTAAATTTAATAAAGCACCTACATTATGCCTGATATTTCGCCCAGTACTGATGATCTTAGAAAATAATGTGTGGGTTACGGATCTCTAAAAATAATAGCAGGCATTTTTATCAGCTGACTGCATAGTTATAAATGGTGCACGTGGTACGGAAGGTCTGAACAAATGGAGCCGTGCGTTCATTCCTATGGCGTTTAATTAATGTCTATTTGTTAGCGTATTTACCTGCGGGTAATATTTACCTGCAGGTAATATTTCACTTTTACTTTGTTTCATACTAACTTTTATTACTAACGTGTTTTGCAATTTGTGCCCAACGATTTGTTGTGTTTAGTGTTCTTATCTGGGATGTGCTTAAAGTACTTACCTAATTCATTTAGATGTAGACCTTATATTTATAATTTAAAAGATTTTTTTGTAACTTTTACGTGTTATGTGTATGTCTACATACTTACGTAAAAGTTACAAAAATATATCAAAACACATTTTTAGAATATAATGCCAATGCTTTACAAGATAAATACATACCTGTCCTTTTTCAATTACCCACCACGTAAGATATCAAAAGAGGTTTCAAGTCGGGTGGCTAGTGCGTTCTTGACAAAATTTTCATAAGAGACGGGTAAAGCGTCGCTCGGGGCGACAGTGGACTCGCTTCAGATCACTTTGTAGTATTAAACGAGCCTTTATCGAAACTGTGGACTCACTGCGCACCGGACAAGGGTATGGCTGTAGAATGTAACTATCCAGTTCCAAACTATAATTTATATACGTGTTCCTTTTGATGTCCTATAACTCTAAGGTTATAATATGCTGTGAAAATAAATCCTAGAACAAGTGTTCCAAAAATATATATTTTTGAAGATAAAATAATAGACTCTCGATGTGTGTATCTAAGTTTCGTTGATAACCAATCATATCCAACGCTGAGAAAATGCGACACTGTAATTTATTTTTTTTGGACAAAAATAAGCTAGAGCTACACGTAAACTAGAGAGAGATAAGGGATATAAAAAGGAACAAGTTGTATAGACGCTTAAATTTGCAGTTGGTAACACTTAGATATTCATTTTAAAGTACCTAATGCCCTACACACTAACCCCCTTAGACACTAATGTGTAAAGTCATGAACAACGTTTTTCATTTTATCCTAATTTAACAGTTATTATTAAAGGGGGTTTACGTAATATACATATAAGGTATCTAAGGAAATTCCTGTTATGATGAGTTTATAATAAATAAATAAATCTATCCATCGTCATTATGAACAAAAATTTTACTCGTCATGATGAACAACTTTCATTAAGGGACCAAACCTGATATCACGAAAAAAAAATCAGCTGTTCCCTACATTTACGTTCTCATAGCTCGTGACAATGTGTATGACATGAATAGATACATAGTTATTACCCATTGAATGTTACTTTTAACATAATTATAACGTATTTAACGCTGGATCTACATATACCTAAAAATAAACCCTAACATTACTTTAAAATCATCAAAAATAATATGAAATGAAACAATTTACGTTCTTCCAACCTTCGAGTATCAGTAAAGACGTCACGTCGCCGTCTCCATGAATAAGTGTAGTGGAGCGTGAAAGACTTGACAGTATCATATCTGAAGATCCGTTGTGTCCGACTCCGTTCGGCGCCGAGTAGACGCCAAATCAAACTTTATTGGACACTTTTCATTTACCTCGAATATTCGAAGAAATGTAGGTAAGATCTATTTGGCTCTTGGAAAAAGAGATGAGATTTAATGTTTCTGATATCTGGAATTGAATATTGTATTGATTTTGTTTTAATTATTACGGTAGTTGTTGATAAAGACTAGTTGGATTTCATTTGTGTTTTGAATGTTATGGCCAATCTCAACATTGACTATATGTTTCTTTCACTGAATTTTTTTTCACTAAAACCGAATTTACATTACGAAACTAGTTACGAATTTTTTTAAATAGTTTCGTAATATAAACTCTGCTTTATTAATAAATTTTGTATTCAGCTGCCTAGACGTTTAGACATCACCAGATATTTCTTCTGGCTTTGCTACTTTCCGCACCTCTTGGCTAAATTTAATTCATAATTATTTAAGATCCTAACATTCAATGAGGTTCAATAAAAATGAGAATTCTACATGTGTCAAAAATACCATTTGTACATCAACCAGTCTTCTTCAGTCCACTGCACACATGTATTGTATACCTAATGATCAACATTAGGTGAACATGCAAACAAAAATGTCACAAATGCAGATGCATAACTCCACTCTTGCATAAATGCATACAACATGTTCATACTCGGAATATTTACTACAAAGGAAAATGCAAGATTCCTCGAAATAAAATTACTAAAACGTGGACGATTTCCTCACGACGTTCTCGTATGAGGACGATTTCCGAAATGTGTTTACAATGAGGGCCGGCCGGTGGACGCGACATATTTCATTATTGCTAAGAAATGCCTCCAACTCCATAAAAATGGAACGACACAAAACTGTACAGTCGTGCACGGAGATTCTTTAAAGGATTAATATAAGTTAATTTGAATGAATCAAATTGAGCAAAGTGTGTTTCTGCAAATTGCTCTTTTTGGATGTTTAATTAAAAGGTTTGTGATTTTTTCAATTCAATACAGTTATATTTAAGAATTAAATTATGATGATTATGATTCATGAGAACTTGGCATACAACACATTGGACAATACATTGAATGAGTATTAAAATTCAGATTATAAATTGCTTTAGTCCTAGTCCTACACATATTTTTTAACATATTAATTTTAAATGGTAAACGTGTGTCTTCAAATTCATAAATTGGCTTCTATTTTGTCACTTTAAAGCCAAATAGCAGTGCTCAAACTATTATTAAACACTTGTGTGTCCGAGTGCACAGTTGCGTCTGGCGGGTGAACGTCCACCCTCCACTTCCGGTCACTATATAATAAAGTTATTCTCGTTCTTTCGATAAACTTCAGTTTGTCCGCCGATAAATTACCGGGTCACATTCGCGGAAGTTGTCCCGGCCTCGCCAAATATTGGCTTAACTTGAAGAATGGGCCCGAAGCTTGTGCCGGGATTTCATACGAATTATGTTTTATTTGTGACTTCAAACAAACGAGATAAGGATAATGTTGTGTTTTGTGTGATTTGTAATTGTCAAATACAGATGTAGCCATTGTGTGTTTTTAAAGCTTACGTATTTATGTGAATAATATCCTTTTTTTTTTCAATAAAAACATATACATGGGTACAATACATTCGTATATCACGCTTAAAAAACATAGTAGTACCAAAAACTCATAAAAACATGTCTACGTAAAACTAATATTTTCATATAGGCACCATGACATTTCGAAACACAAGCCAAAGTAGCGCACCACTCACACATACAAAGTCCTCTGTTACCAATACGGTCTTGTCCAAACAGTTCAAAGCTGTTATTTTCGTTCTCAGTCCATCGTTTTTCTCTGTGGTGTGCTACGCTAAATTGGTCGGCGCGTGTAGGCCGCGTAGCGGTTTGGCGTAGATGCCGCTACGCCATCCACAGCGGTGACGTGAAGCTACGAAAATAATTTTGTTACTACTTATATCTCACTATACTTATTATATCTCATAAGTGTGCATAATTTTAAATACGTACGATTTTATTATATTCACTTGTTATTTTGTAAAAAGGCTGGTAATTATTTTGCAACTTTTGCACAGAGTCGGGGTTGGTTTAATAAATAGTTACGCTGTATGTATGTCCATTCTCATAGACCTACTTCCTAGAATTTGCCCAGGGTTTTTTAGCAAAACATTTAAGTACCTAGGTAATAATTTAAATTGGATAAATATATATAAGGGTAGCCGAATGTTTTTCAAGGCCGTATTTTTAGCAAAAATCTTACCAGAATGAGCAGTTTTTTTTTAATTTTCCTGTACCTGCTGAATATTAATTGTTTCTAAGTATGATGGTTCAAATACCGTTACCTCCTCCACAGTTTCGTAGCCGCATTGTTTGCGGGAGATATCCCTGGATCTGATGGTGCGGCACTAATGCCGTATGAATGAAATTTACTGTCAATATCTGAGGCCCGCATGCGGCTTTGTGACGCAAACTGTCCTCTTTTATACCCTCCATTATTCCTCTTTTTATTTTCCCTTTGCATTTTTCAGTGTATTTATTTATGAGTCGCCGGTCTTTTATTTTATGGTTCCGGTTTCATTGGCTATTTGGATTCTATATCTCTGAGCGAAATGAGCGTAGTTTCCATTTTTTGTGCGTCTGGTTATGACGCTTCGATTTGTGGTTTTGCGATTAAATTAATTAATCGTTTGAATTAATTAGCTAAATAATTAATTACTGCTATTATAATTTCTATGTTTAATTAGCTGTTCATGTACGATACCATTATTACAGTAAAAAATGATGAAATAGGCTTACACAGAAAACATTCCCGCAGACATTTATTTATATTTCTATAAACACAGCGTTTATCTACACGAACGTCAGGACTTACCTCAACTGACTGTTAAATAATGATCACGAAACCCCACGTAGTAATAAGCACCCCTATAATTTGTCCGGGATTATCGTGAGACGGTGCGAGGTGAATCCCGGCGATTAGTCACAAGTATCGCGGGATTCAGGCGACGGGATCCCGGGCTTATCTTCCCGGTAAGAACGCACAAGCGACGAATACTGATCAACTGAGACCTCAATTAGGTATTCAGGTAAAGGTGTAGAATTATCCAGATTGCGTATTAATATCGACGTGAAGCGATTACGGTTAAAGATAACAGTAGAGCTCGTTAAGAAAATGTGTGCGTGCTTGCAGACTATTTGTGTATGAGACTGCCTTCATATCTACCTGCTCATATTATATTATGAGGCATATCCTTCTATTGTAACGTGTTGTCAATTAAGTATTTATTGTTCAAAGAGTGTAATTGCGATTGCTTTACTTGAAATAGCGAGTAATTGCGAATAAAAGTGTTTTTTATACATTGGAACCAACTTGTAATTATTTGAATCAGAAAAAAAACTAAATAAAAAACATAATTTATCTAATGAAACATAATCCCATGATCAAAAATCCTCTCCAGATATTCGCCTTAATTCAAGCCTAATTACAATATCAACAGTAAAATTTTCTCAAGGGAAATTCGAGGTGAGCGGAGTGCGACGTGGGTGGAGCAATTAATTCAGTCGGCGTCGAGCGCAGGTCGGTTGCGGTTCGATGCCCGTGCCGAGCGATGCGACCCCTGTCTTTACCGCGTGGCGTTTGCGTATGCCCCAGCGCATCTTGTAGCTATCTACTTTGAAATTATATAATTTTATGTTATGAAGAGAAGTTATGGTTTTGCTGGAAAACGATTTTGCTAAAAAAAAACATCTGTTGGTCAAAAAACATTCGCTTGAAACAAAAATTTCGGTTACCTCTAAAACGGACAAAATGACCAAACATTATGAGAACCAGAAACAGCTAAGCAAAACAAAAACATATTGTTTTCCCAAAAAAAAAAAAAACAGCCGTAGATTGTAACCAACCTTCAAACCGTTTAAGTTTAAACCTTTTTCGTTTTTCCATCCAGTATTATGTCCAGTCGTTCCTTGCTATCTTCAAGATAAAAAACAAATAAACATTGCTATACTTCATAAAAGATAGCTTGCGACATAATATGTCAAACTGACATTCCTAGAATTCATTTGAGTCCAATTCAATTGAATTCAAAATCAATCCAAATCATGATGATCGCAATCGAAAATTGATTTGATTCATTTGAGTCTTTGTTTCATTTTACTGACAGGTGTCGCAGAGATCAAGCTATCTTTCTTGAAGTATAGGGTATATCACAACATTTCTAGCTCAGTCGCAAATTCGCGGATTTCGGCTGACCACCGTCACCCGATATTTGGGCCTAAAAGCAATTACCCAAACATTCCAATGACAGAAACACAAAAATATTTCTAACCAATCCCCGCGGATATCGGCTGCACGTCCACAGGCACGATAATTACGGGACACCTCAGACGCCGCAATTAATTCCTGTCCGCGCTCCCGCGGCTCTTCTGCTGCGGTGTGCGCTGTCCCGAACACGACCGGAATCTGACCGGACCCGCGTCAGGACAAGCACACCGAACTATGTGTCTATTAGCTTATTGACTGTATTGCAGAGTTTGGGGATGTAAAGAGATATACTTGCTAATGCAAAGGAGAGAAAAAATAAAAAGTGAATTCTAAATTAACACTATCACAAACATTGCGGCGACTTTCATTTTATGAAAACCCACAGGATTTCCGCGAGTCCAGACAAAACTCAAGTCAACGGTTCGGCGACTCTTTCGAAAATTAATTGCCGAACCAATTATTACAGTAACGAACTACATGTGTGCCCAAAATATCAATTAGCCGCGTCCCAACGCCACGAACAAAAGATATAGCGTCCCTAATGAATTCGTAATCTCCGTAATCTGTTCAATGAGAAATGGCGTATTCTAAATAGCGGTGGCTGCAAACAAATTAAACCTTCCCAAAAATGAATTTATCACGTAGGACGGGTTACCTAACTATTCATTTGTAGCGTTGTTTGAACAATGTGGCCAGGCGTGCTTTTGTCGCCTTTTATTGTGATCGCCTCTTGTTTGCTTCAATATATCATTGATTTATTTGGCAGGTTTATGTGTTTGTAATTGAACATCCCTACGTACGAATTGCAGCTAGAATTCACTAGAACCAAAGATAAAAAATAGCCACGTGTATACATGCTTATTATTTAACCTTGGTTAGATTAGATAAGGCTGGGTACATAGTAGTCCCACAATACGTACGAGTATCAACGTCTACGAATTATATATCGATTTCAAAAAATCTCTGTTCTGTATTAAAGTCTGCATTAAAGTCCAAATAAACACATTTATCTAATATGTACAAATACATAATAATATCTACATTTATAATTACACCCGAAAATGAGACGCAACCCAAGACTCCACGACGATTAGCACCAAATGTCGCATGTTTGTCGTAGCGAAATGCAGAATATTTTAATTTAGGTGAGGTCCGGTAAGAGCGGCGGCCGCCGGCCGCGTCCTGTGATTAATATGCAGGATGGACACTGTCGAACCACGCCGAATCTAACTCCACGGTTGTTTTCCTTCGTTTTGATAACAATTTGTCCAGGCGGACCCGACTCTGACGGTATTAGGGAAATGATCGCAGTTGTACTCTGCTTTACGTGAATTTCTAGGGTTTAGAGGTGGAAATCGAATTAATATAATTTTCTGCTTTCAGTAACGGAGCAGTAATTTTCTTCTAAATGATTGGCTCAAATAACGATGCTTCTTGAAATATTTTAGCATTGTTCTTATGCTTTTCCAGCGCAAACTTTGTGTATAATATTTGGTTTGGCATCAAAACAAAAATAAGTGACACCATAATACCAACATTTTGTATCACCATTTTCCATCAAGTGTAGGTAAATATAGAGAAATGAGCAAACAGAAAACACAAGACAATTTGGTTACAAAGTAACAAATTGTAGCTATTTCAGTGTAACGATACTGTTCCGTCCACCCGGTTATCTGATGATGCATTATGGAATAAAATGTGAGTTAAGACTCAAGTTTGCACAATAAATAATTGTTTCCAGAGACGTAATTGCCGTAATTTCATGAATAATTACCGCCACAAAGCAATTAAATAAATTACAGAAGGAATAACGAGCTCCTTCGGGCTTTAGTTTAAAGTTGGGGAGCAGGATGTTGCACTTTACGTTTGTAACTCTTTAAAACGTTCCTTAGAAGATGCTGGTTTTTTTACCGTGGAAAAATGACAGAAATATATTAAAAGTTATAAAATATATCCTGAAAAATTTAATATACAACGTGTAAATACGAATTCTATTGAAAAAATAAGTCCCCCAAACATTTTTCAAGCATGATATTTATTCAGAACTGTTTTAAAATAAATGTTATTTGCTTTTTAAAAACAACATAGCAGCGGTCTGTTTACTTATATTTTTTAAACGATCGAAAAAACAGCGTTACGGTAAATAAACTAACGGTTGAACACGAGTGTGAACTAGAACTCGCATCATGTTTACCGAGCGACAATATTTTGACGTTGTAATCTAAGCACGAACCGCAAATTGTAGCGCCAAACGCGGCCGGGCTGAAAATTTTAAAAAAGAATCGCCGCTGTCATAGTCGCGATATGGCGCGCTTCCAAATACCGGGAGACCAGAGGGGGGGGGGCGGTCGTGGGGGGCGGGGGCGTCCCCACATGGCCAGTTAGTTACGCCGCGAATTATAGGGGCCATTACGATTCATTAAGGCCAGTTAGGCTTAAACTGGTGTTTACCCACGCACACACACGCATCCACACACACAAGCCTTCGTTCGCAACAGTTGGTATTGTTTTAAGCGTGTCGGAGAGGGACAGAGGACACGAGAGGGTTGCAATTTGAAATTTTAAGCTACAGAAATGTGGGTGTAATTAGTGGCCAACGTAACGAGCTTAGGGTCTTGCCAACTGAAGTGTGAATTTTTGATTTTGGTCAATCCGTTTTTTGCCCCAGGGAAATAGTGTCAAGTCTACAAACTTGGACAGATCATTATTTTAGATGATCGACAAAAAAAAACACATTATATATAGTTATTGTTTCCACAAAATATCTAACTTGCCAGATATTCTTATTATATAGCTAAAATCCTCAAGAGAGTACATATAAGGACTAGTAGTTTGAATCACAAGTACCTCCATACTCCACTATATGCGAGCACCTCTAGTAGTAGTTCAATATTTTATTCATGGTGGCTCGCTATCGCTTGAGTTCATATGTAAATAGCCCATAACCAGCAGTTCATAGCTGGAGGCTTGCCAGTATTGACACTATCGGCTATCGGGCTCAAACTGCGATGGCTCCACCCTGTACGTAGGAAAACCGATGTTAAACGATATTTTATGTAGCACTTTAGACTATTGATAGTGTATTAATATCAATTTATTGGGAAATGGTAATGTATTAATATTGACGGAACGTGCTCTTGCATTGAGTTTAAAATGGTGTTTTACGAATCAGCGGTTATTTTAATTTTTAATCTTCTAGAAAGTAGTAAATATATGGACTAAACGCGTATTTACTAACAAACTTTTCAATTGAAGATCATTTGCTCAAAGGACGATTTGCTAATTAGCACAATTTGTTAAAGTGTCGTTTTGATAATAGGTCGCTTTGCTGTTAGGATAATTTCCTTTTAGGCCTTTTTGATACGGAGGAGATTTCAATTGGTACCAAAAATCTGATCTTGAATTCAACAGTTTTCTAACCTGATTTGGAAGATTCAAATTCATAATAAACACACAAAACTCATAAAAAGTCGACAAAATTCCATAAAACACCGTGTAAGCAACTCTTATAACTCGATCATGGTGGAATCAAATCGAGCGTTTGACCTGATCAAATCCTAAACCAACACGCCCAAGGGAAACTCAACCTTATGTCGTAGTCATAGAGGAGAAAGGTTTGTAAAAAATAGGCTTGCAACAGTACCATCTGCCAATTTGTAGCTGCCTGCACGTCATTGGTAAATAACCGACGACGCATCGTTTGCCAAGGCTTTTGACAGCCAGAAGTATTGAGCAAACATCCACTATTTGTATGTGAACTTTTTGCGCCGGCTTTTTTTCATTTTGCTCACTGTGCGTGATGTATTGAGATTATTATTTATAATTAATGGGTTAACGTGAATTCGTTTGGGATATTATAATAATAATATCATTTATTTGTTTTCAGAGAGAAGTTTGTTAATTATTGTTGTTGCATTTTAAATAAAAGGAGTTTTACACAGCTTGTGGAAAGCTGTGAACTATATTTAGTAAAGAAACCTACTCATAACCTGTCGTAGTGTAGTTTATTTTCAAAATGTGTTTTAGAAGCTGATCAGTCTAAACACACCTAAACATCAAGTCCTCTTAATAAAATCCCACCGCACCTAACAAAACCGCCCAAAATCGTCGGGAGCAATTTATTTTAAAACCCAGACACATTAACAAAAACCGGTGGACGAAAGAAGTACGAAAAAAACGCACATAATCCGAGCCCAACTAAGCCCAGGGGCTACCTAATAACATTTATTACTGGGCTTCCGCCTGTCCCCAGTGTCCACTTCCGGTGGCTGATAAACGGGCGCCATTTTTGCCGCCATATTTATTTATAGGTGTTGGTGGGCGATAATGTCGATGCTGGCAACACTATGTTTGGGCCCCACGTTGGGCGCCAGCAGCCGGAACGCTACGGACTATTGGTCAGTCATGATGTGGTCGTCATTAAGCTAACTATGCGAATTAAGTTATTGGTATTGCTTGATTCTATGTGTCGCATATAGCATATTATTTTTAAGCATGCATAAGCAAAACTATAAACTATTTTATAGGCATTTGAATCGTCTCAGATTGTAATTGAAAAGGCTTGAAATAAATATGGCTAAACCTCTAATAACCGAAGTCTTGTTGGTAATCAAATACCATTTAGATAAGTAACTAAACTGTTTTTTTCCAGTGTCTTGACTCATTCATAATAGAAACAACTGAAGTAAGAGATACCTACTCAAAGAGACATTACAAAAATATGCTCCAGTAATAATGAATTTCCTTTCAGTACATAACATTCACAGACGCCAATAACATCTTAATTCATAAGGGTAAGGCAGATAGTTCACGAGCGCCTATTAATCATATCGATGGGAAGAGGCAAGTGTTGGCGCGATTTATTTGTTCACAAGTTTAGTGCCGCGCGCGCACTGTGCGAGTAATGACGGACATCACGATATAAATGATTGGGCTCTAAGGGTGTTTGTGTTTGGAGTTTTCCCTCAGTTATTGATAAAAATATTGTTATTAGCAAAGATATTATTGAAAGGTGTACATGATGAGAAGCAGTGAAAAAGAAAACTATGCTTTCAATTTTAAAACTAATTGAGAAAATCGGACACAACATACAGTGGTTCTGAGGGAGAATATTCAAAACAGTTTCTGAATAACTACTCTTTTAATGCATGAGACTTCTAAATATCCAACATTGACTACCACAAAGCACTAGCTCTTATTATAGGACAAAATCGTTTTTAGTTAGGCATGCCATAAGAAAATTAAACTATCATTTCAGACAAAGCTCTGTACCAGGAAAATTCATATCACCACAAATTCTTGTTTACCTCATATTACAATTTAACGGCGTGTTTGTTTGAAGTGGACAGCACAATCCGGGGTATAAATCGCGAGGATCCTTCCCGGGACGAGCTCACAGTGCCCGGGGGACCGCGGCATACATACATCATGGCTTCCACTTGACAACACGCTACTCTGGAAACTTAAGTACGAAGGAATGCGGGCTTTGATTCGGTAATGTTTCGGGTTACCGTTGTGTGCGGTCTCTTTAATATGGGATGGCTATATTTTTTGCCAAGTTTATACGTAGGTATAAAAATGGGTAACTTACATCTACCTTATCTTACTTCTCTCGTTTTCGACTCATGTCAGTGAAAGATTAGTGTAACTTAAAGTTAAGTTCCAATACATTTTATTGGAACTTAACTTTAAGTTACACTAATCTTTCACTGACATGAGTTATGTTGTCAGAATTATGTTTTTTGTTCTTTTTCACGTACATGACATCCACAACATAACATGTATTTAATATCTACTAATAACAACCGCTTTAACAACATAATATTTCCAAATATTCACCACAACAATTACCCACACCTTTAATTACAGCAGGTTACCTGAAGATTTACTGCGCGCAGCCAGGTGTGCCGGTCACGGAGGGCCATCCCATCCATCCCGCAGCCGCAGAGGCCGGGGCCATCCATCCTCCGCCCAGCAACTGGCCCTTAGCGGACATTAGCCGGCCCTTGTCTTTGCCGCTTTGATTTACGTGCGCGAAAAGAGATCCATCGCTTGAGGGGCAGCTTTAGATATGTTTTGGGTATTGATTCGTAATGTCATGGGGATCTAAGGTTTGAGTATAACAGAGGTACGGATGCGAAGGTACCTACATAATAAAAAGAATATCAGTTAGATGAACAAAATGGTTACCTTTTTTTAAACTCTAGAGGCAGGCACATATTATGAATTACAGTCGCTTTTCGTGTCTGTTTGTGTGACCGCGTTATTCTTTTAAACTACGCAACGGATTTTGATGCGGTTTTCACCATAATTTTAGAATTTACTCCGGAAGGTTTTTATGTATAAAACATATATTATGTAGGTAAGTTCAATATTATAATTAAGTTCACTTATTTTGGGGACTACTAGCCACCCGCTAGTAGTCATAACAAGAAGGAAGAATGTTGTAGAAATAGGTTTTTGTTGCTTTGAATATCTCCAGTTTCTGTAACTTTACCAAAACAAATAATAATCACCAAAACGGGTAAACAAACATCCATAATGAACTGAAATCTATTCATAAATAAATTAAAAATAGCTTCCTGTCTCCTGACGACCAAAAGTTGTCTCGTTCAATTTATAAACGTCAGAGCGTTGACTGTGAAACCTCCTGATTCATAATTAATGATAATATCCGGCAGATGCGGATTTTTCATCCGCTGAGAAAAAACGCCGGTCGGCGGAAAATAATCGCGAAAGGCCTTCGTCATTTATAATGCTGGATGTACAACGAACTCAGAGCTGTGGAAGCGGTTTATCACCACGGATGAAAATACACACGTGTATGAAATATTTTTAACGCAATTTTTTTTTAATTCAAATCCTTCCTTTTCTGTGACGTGTTAAGTTTAACTATGGTAGTTGGTTTTTCTTTAAGTTTTTACTGCACGTCCGACAAGAGATTCATGCTACCCAATGTCTTATTAGCCTTGTTATTGAGTAATGACAGATTTACTTACTAGCAAAATCTAAAAATCCATTCTGTGGATTAGTTTAACTTTTGACTCTGCTAAAAACAATTGTAAAATCAAAACCGTTTCGTCCGAGTCATGTCCATGTCCGCGGGACATCGGCTTCTGTGCCAAAACGGAAATACAACCTTTAAAAAAAGAAGTGCTCACAACCGGAAGCGACGGGCAGGAAGACGGCGACGACAGCGCCGCGTCGCCTGCCGACCGAATTAAAAATTAAACGAGGATCCGTTTCCGGATACCGTGACGTTTGTTCTGCTTATTTTTTTACTTTTTTAGGGTTATGACAAGCGGATGTTTGTTTAGAATTCGATATTTGAAAAAAGGCTTGTTCCTGAAAAAGATTACTGCTGGAAACAAAATATCTACACATCTCCCATTCGTGATGTTTATTTTTATTTTGATTAAAATTTCATACATACAATAGCATGTGGTAATTAAGAGATTATTATATCAAGACGTGAAGAATTTGAAAGATTAGAAGTTTGATAATATACCCTTCTTTGAGTGTTTATCTTCATCGAGTAACGGTAATGATTTTAAACAGCTTATTTAGAAACATGCAAATATTGATTGTAGGTACCTACACAATCCTGCAGGCAGTGGTGGCCCCGTGTTAGCGGCCACGACTTACGAGTTGTAGGTCGTAGGTTCGAACCCAGACGGGCGCTTTACTTTGTGTAAATTATTTCATCACCACTGCTCTCAAAACGGTGAAGAAAACATCGTGAGGAAACCGGCATGTCCTAGAACCAAAAATTCGAAGACATGTGACATCTACCAACCGAAAAGTCCCGAAAGTCTAACAACCAGTCGTACTATTGATATTGGGTAGTAACTGGGTTGTGGATGTCAGATAGGCAGTCACTCCATGTAAAATACTGGTATTCAGCTGCATCCGGTTAGACTGGAAGTGGACCCCAACATGGTTGGGAAAAGGCTAGGCAGATGATGTGACATCTACCAACTCGCACTGGGCCCGCGTGGTGGATTACGGCCCATTCCCTCTCACAGAGAGGTGGCCTGTGTCCCAGCAGTGGGAACGTTATAGGTTGATTATGCACACAATCCTTCGACCTTCGACGATTTAGGTAGAGATTGAATCTTGAGCACATAACGAAACTGAAGGCTGTGTCAAATATTAAAGCATGTTGGACAGTGTTTGTTTAGTAGTTGTTCAAGTATAGTGGATTCGAGATCTTCATGTATTACCCGGTCGATACGCAGCAAAGATACCTACTGTCAAAATGTTTTGTGCAAACACCTTTTTCGGTTTTGTGATTGTTTTGAAATCGTAGCATCCCCAAATAAACACGCATAAAAAGGGTCCCTTCTTTTAAGAAGAGATCCACTTGTTCTATCTAAATAAGTAAACTCAAACATATAGCATATAATAACAATATAATAGTTTTTAAATGTTTTTATTTTCTAATATTTATAAATATACGTTATTTGTAAATAATTAAATAAAGGAAATATATAATAACAATTAAACTAATTACAGCCACTTTTAAATTATCAAGGGTCGGTCAGTCAGAAAGATATTGCCGATTTCAAAGCGTAGTAGGTTTCTATGGTGAAGTACGGGCAAGAAACTCCACTCCCTCTTAAATCAAAATATTGTTACAAAATATTGGTTACATCATTAAAATTATAGATGAATTAGAAAGATGTAGAAAGACGTGCACGTTTAAAGCGTCCGTAATAAAAAGTTTTTTTTTAAAATAAAACAAACCCTAGCAGCTAAGATCACTGAAAAACAAGTCCCAACTGATGAAGCCCGTCCACGAATATGACGAATGGATCAGCACGATTCAGCTCAACTATTTTGAAGTATGTAAGATCCAACATATAATATAAGCCACCATCTGCGAGACATTTGAGTGAGCATGACATATTCTCAGCCGCCCGGCACTTTCAAGTCAATGAAAGACGTACCTAGTAAATGGTAACTACAGCTAATGTTAACTAAATCAGGCACGTCTTAGTATGAGAAGTTCTACATTTAGGTAATAATAATTTAAATACCGCAACCTCTCTGGAATTATATAGTCTGGGTACCTACCTAGACCATACAGGGTGTAAAAAGACCCATCACATAGCCGTAAACTACGCATTCTGTACAACAAATTAAGAAACATTGCACAAAAATAATTGCTAGGAAATCACTTTTATTTTTGGTGTGAAAAATGGCCGTTTACGGTAGTGTGCGCACGCACGCAAAACATTGTATTTATGGGTGCATGCAACGGTTTAAGGTTCGTAGGGGTATTTAAAATTAACTTCATTTAAAACTGCTTTCTTTAAAAAACGTCTGAAAAAGTTGGAACTTCGACCTTCAATATCTCCATAACCAAAAGGTTCCCAGATATGATCCAGAACAAAAAACATACAAATATATACACCTGTTGTAATACCCAGTGGTACCCAAGAAAGAGAGGTAGACCACAGAAAAGGTGGGATGATGATATCGGAGAGGTCGCTGGAAAGACATGGGGCAGAGTGGCCAGAGAGAGACAGGAGTGGAGAAGGTTGGAGGAGGCCTTTGCCGACTGGCAGACGGACATACATAATACAAATAAACGCCAAATACGAGACTGAAGACTACACTTTGTTTGTCCGAATAAAAAGCTGATAAAAAAAAACCTAGTGCCTAGTATTTAGTTTACATGTTTATTGTACCTACATGAAACATGTAAACTAAATACTTCTGTCGGTACATATGTCTATACGGTCAAGGTACCTACACATATCTATTCCACGAAAATACCTCTCTGGAGGTCACATTTATTGATCGGGACCCTCATTTACCTCCCTCCTACGATATCTCTAATTTACTTCTACACGTACATAGCCCAGTAAATGAGTCGCTTCACCAGTGTGTGTTCAACAAATACATGAAAACTTTCTAAATAGAAATTCTGGTGTGTAGATAGTCTGTGTCTGTGTAAATAGTGTACGTATGTGTGCTTATATTAAGTGCCCGCACACAGAGATACCAGCCGGTATACGAAGCGCGCTCACAGATTCATTTATATTATACTAAAACTGAAGAAATGTCTCACTCTGCTCCTTTCTAGAGAGGATCTTTGTGGGCGTGCCGTGGCGTGGGCGGAGCTTAAGATGGACACTCCTTGAAATCCTCTTTTTTCGTAGCTTCGCCGTATCTAGGCGAGCAGCGACCACGCTTCCAAGACCTCTGGCACTTCATCTAATTTCATTTTTCTTCGAGAGTTTGCGAACAAAGTTTGGACCATGGCAGGTCTTAGTTGTCTGGTTATGTTTATGTAAGCGGAGAAACAAAGCTCGGAACAACTTTAGTCGTTATCGCGTTTATAAAGTTCTCGAGACATTCACTTTTATGGGGTGTTTTGCTTGAGATAAAATTTTATTTCTTTTGTGTAAATACTTTTTGTTTGCTGATGATAAAGATTATGAAGATGTTTAAATAATCAATGGAATTGATATTAGCTTTACTTTTGACACATTTTTTTTATTATTCTGCATAACTAGCGCGGTATAGGGTTGCCAGGTGTCCCGATTTGCGCGGGACGTCTCGATTTTCAGGGGTCTGGGGACGGGTCACAATTTGCACCTGATCGGGACACCGAATGTCCCGATAAATCGATACATGTCCAGCACCCTAATTGCGTACCTAATACTCGATCAATCACAATCTGAATTGTGTCAAATGTCTAAGTAATCCATTGCTCGATTACTTTTTTTTTTATAATTCAGTCTAACTATAACACAATCAAAACCTTAATTTCAAAAACCGGCCAAGTGCGTGTCGGGCCACGCACAATGAAGGGTTCCGTAGTTGGGATGAATTTATTCCAAGAACAAACACATTGTAGTTGAAAAACATATTCTATTATACATTCCAACTGCAAATGTAAGTTTGTACGCACAATATTGAGAGATCTAGGTACCATGTTATTTTAAGACCATAGACTATAGGTTATAGGCTGGGGTGGCTGGCAAGTTTAGCTTATACTTAGGCTTTCCTGTAATCTATGAGTAAAGAACCATTCTCTGTATTTTTTTTCAAAATGTTAGGCTCAGTAGTTTCAGATATAATTGTGGGGGGATGGTCAATTTTCATCTATCTTCTTAAATATACCATTTAAAAGTATTTATTTTAAAATTATAAAAAATATTTTTGAGATCCTCGTAATAAGACCTTTCATTTCACATGGTACAGTTTGCAAAACCCGCAATTTTGTTATTTGCCACCCAAAAGTGACTGACGAGTAACGTAAATAAAATTGGCTGTGACAGGCGGACAGACAGACGCATGAGTGATCCTATAAGGGTTCCGTTTATTCCTTTTGAGGTACGGAACCCTAAAAAACCTTGTTTTTTTTATTGTGCCAATCTACAAACCTAAATCCCGATTTGTTTTACCTTCTGCCCCGATTTAAAACGAATCCGACCTGGCAACACTACGCGGTACAGAAAATTACCGAAATCGGTAATATTTCATGCCTGAATCGGACTATATTATATAATTATCACATTATACCTTATGACAGCTGCGGTCCATTACAAGTTTAATGATAAGTTCGTTACATACGTTTACAGATCGACATACACACGAAGAAAAAAACAAATAAAATATTTTGTTAACTATTCAACGTTGTTTTAGACAAAAATTGGAATATTATTATAGAATAAATATCACTAGACATAGCTTATATAAAAGTACCATTGATATCTCCTCAAATAATAATACTATAATCTTATATTGAGTTGAGATAAACATTTCCCATCCAATCATTAATGAATGATATCTTTCACAAAAGTTGTGTCAAAAAGATTGATAGTGGAACATTTATACGTCATGAAGCTTATCTTATAAAGGTCCGTAGAAATAATAGCTACGATGAAGGAAAGCGGTAATGGGTGATGGATGGAATCTCTCTGCTGATTTATGGGTAGATAATAATATATGGTAGATGATCAATGTTACTCGATAGTATGAAAAATATAATAATGTTTTGCTAATAATGAGAAAATGATTATTCGATTTTAGACACGTCTGAGTACTAATGATTAAATTACACGAATACAGTCAGTCAATATGTCTTTATATTTAATAGCTGGACTTTAAAAGAGATTTCGACGCCTTTGTTTTTCTACTCAGGGGAAGTCAAAGATCGACTCCATGTAGCTTTTTTCTTCTCCATTTAGCTTAGAAAATTAATTTCAATATCCTATTTTCAAAATAAATAATATCGGCACATTTAATTTCGAAGTGTGGCAATATACTACGCCGTAGCGTATTGCGTAGTCACTACGGCGTAGCCAACGCCATAAACACACCGCTACGCGACTACGTTATCGTAGCAAGCAACTGATGCGCTACGCTGCGACACATTAACTTCTAAAATGATTCCCAAACTTTATAATAATTTGAATGAAGGTAACGTAAGGTTAAGTATATGTAAAGTTTTCTGAGCCAGCTCAATTTCAGTAAAAACGGTAATTTTACTGTTTACAGCTATATACATAATAACACAAGATTACCCATAAAATAATTGAGCTTACCCTTAAGTACGGTAAAGTGGGCCACATTGTGTACACGAGTGGAAAACAACGTGGTACCCATTGGGAGCCATTGGGAGCCAGTGGGCGTTATCTCCCGCCACTTCCTTTGGCGCTCAATTGTGCGAACAGGAAAACGTTTGAAGCTACCCTACTCGGCGTAAATGAAGACATCAGTTGTGAACTGTTTCTAAATGTGTTATATGATATTCGGACCTTATGATATAGGTTATGATGCAATATCAGCCTATAATGTTCCCAATGCTGGGACACAGGCCTCCTCTCTGTGAGAGGGAGTCGGCCGTAATCCCCCACGCAGGCCCAGTGCGTGTTGGTAGATGTCACATGTCGTCAAGTTTTTGGATCTAGGACATGCCGGTTTCATCACGATGGTTTCCTTCAGCGTTTTGAGAGCACTGATAATGAAATAATTTACACAAAGTAAAGCACCTGCCAAGGTTCGAACCCACGATATACAACTCGTAACTCACGACCGTTAAATATCCATTTATGAACAACTAAATAACAAGTCACGTCATTACAAATAAACTCATATCTCGTATGAGCATTCAATTTAGCACTTACACCCCATTATACCAAATTATCGATGTCACCTACATTACATTGTGTGAAGTCAACCCTACATGAGCTGTGTGTGTCTGTGTGTGTGATGTGTGTGTGTCAACATGATGGGTGCAATTGT
Organism: Lithophane ornitopus; assembly: GCA_948473465.1. Lineage (NCBI taxonomy): Eukaryota > Metazoa > Arthropoda > Insecta > Lepidoptera > Noctuidae > Lithophane > Lithophane ornitopus. Next base: position 11,363,403 of record OX419620.1, on the reverse strand, counting down.
GTGCGTTATCTGAAAGATTCCACTTCATTTCCCTCGACCCGCGGATGACGTCACATGTTATTTACATGCCGTATATAATATAAGTCTATGAATATACATATCGCTATGAAGTTGGTTAGAAGTGACATTTTCTGCATGCTTGTCGAAAATGATTATGAGTAGCGTATAAATGTTTGTCCGAATAGAAGGGGAATTTCTGTTCTTAGTTTTGTAGTAAAGTCCAACCACTAATCTAGAATTCTCCGCCTAAAGGAAACTCTTGTAACGTAGTTAACTTGAAAAACGGAACTAGTGCTTAGATTTTAAATCACACTCTTGAGAATTACTTTTGTCAATGATTTTAAATGATCATTTATCTAAAGTCTCAATATAAAATTCTGTATCGAAGTCAAATTCGTTAAAAATGTTTTTTTTTTTAATGCAGATATTTAACTTATTCAAAAATAAAGTTAAAATTAATGCGTTGTAACCTTTGTAAGTAGAACATTAGCATTTGAGCGCCGTCGGCTGTCGTTTAGGAAATGAGAGTCAGCTGTTTTATCTAAATGGGAGTATGGGGACGTAAAAATGACGTAAAACTCCCGTTTAACAATAAATAATGAAATAAAACGTTATGTTCCATGTACAGAATCGTATAAATACGTATACTGTGTCGTCAAATTGATTCGTTTAGTAAAAGTCAAATATGTAGGTAGGTTTTACTTTTTATGCAAATATTCTTTTGAAATTAGCGTTCAGAATAACTGTATCAAAATTCACATACCAAGCAGTATTAATTTCCACTTCTTAATTATATAGTCCCAAAAGCTTTTCCTATATAAATGATACATTCTTTAAGCAACATTGCTCCACCATTCCCCCGCAATAAGCACCTCACCAAAAACACAATCACCACACCATAATTAAACACTAAACATAAACAAAACACAAACAAGGAAAAACAAGTGCATAAAAAGAAAAGTACCGCACAATCGGTACAATAGGTTCTCGGTACCAAAAGTACCAAAAATACCGCAACCTTCCCGGTAATGAAGCCGTATCTTTAATAGCCGCGATAAGGGCGCTAAATGTTTGCGCACACGCCAAATAATAAGCGGCTCGATCATTTGCGAGGGGAGACTGACGGGAAAAAAGAATTGGAGCCTTTGATGGGGCTCTTATCGATGGTCGAGATGGAATGTGCGAATTGAATAAGGTTGCGTGTTTGCACGGATTTTGATGCTGATCGTGTGTTGTGGGCTTGTCTTCATTGTTTTGTTAATTAACACGGAGGTATAATGTTTAGTAGCAAAATCGATCATTAGTAATTAATAAAGAGCTACCGTAAACGAGTTTCATGCAAATCGACAAATTCATGGTGTAAGTACCTACAGTATTGCTGTGGCGTACATTGGAGACATAATTATTATGTTCAACCTTTTAGGAGTAAATGTTGAGGTAAGTTATATTTATTAGCTCTTTCTAGGCAATGTTTCTAAAGTAACTTAACCTACTATTTTTTTAAACCTCAGTAGTTAGTGCTCCCGTTGTAATACAACTTTTTGCCATCTCCCTCCATAACAAACTTTCCATCTTGCAACAACATCAAACTATCATCTAACTGGCAATATTCGGAACATTTTATAAACGTTTGTTTGCTATTCTGGTTTAGCGCGCGGTCGACCAACATTTTAGCGCTTACCCGGCGGCGGCGGCACGACCGCCTGATTGGCAGTTAACCCCCGCAGATAAACGCAGATGGGTAACGTTCGACAGATATCGCCTATCGTTCGACAAACTTCGCTCTTTACGGTTATTCCCCCATAAAGGGAACTTTAAGTAAAAACAACTTTACAACCATCGTTTTACGATATCTTTTTATGTCGCGCGGTATTTTTATCGCTATTATGGCTATTACTGATCATCATGAGTAACGTAATTGTTTTATCGGACGTCTTTTAGTTTATTAATAATAAAATGGGTAAGCTCTGCTCGCAGTCTATTTTAATAGAAAGCACCTAACTTGGAAGTGGAGTCATGATAATCACGATAATCCAGTTTAAATCCATTTGATAAGATTTTAAAATTGTTCACATAGTTATATTGAACGAGGTAGGCTAAATGACTGGCCAATTTCATAAATCGAGTTAAACGTAAACTTTATTATTTTGTATTTCCTTCATGCCAATTATAATTGCTGCACTTTCACGAGTACAAATATAGTTAAAACGAAAATTAATTTGGAGCCTCCACCTTATGTTAGGACAACGCCACTTACGGTGGTGGGCGTCATCAAAACTAAATTTGGGCAACGAGTCGCAATCCCACATCAAATAATGGGAGGAATGACGAACAGAACAAACTTCACACATCCCCATAGACGATGGGACACACGGACATCTTGCGTAGCCAACATGTTCGCTGACTACAATGAAAGTATTGAAATGATGAACTGTTTATCTCACTTGCAGATTTTGAGATATATATAAAAAGAATAATTTGAGTTAATTATAAAATATCTACATAAATAGTCTCATCTAACAAACGCAATCTTATCTTAAATGCCACATCGTAATAACATCATATCATTCTTGATTTTTACTCACCATCTCTATGTTGATTTAATTGTAGATAGTTTAGCTTTTGAGCAGATTATAAATCCCGGCGACAATTTATGGAAACAGTATTTGATTAAACCTGCATTTAGCCACATGAAGTAAGACTGGAAGCCGACCTAAGTAGACACAAATCTTCTTGCCAAAGCACGTTTGCTTGGTCTCTTTTAAGTTACTATAAAGGTGATTTTACTTATGCCTAACATGTTGCGGCGACACGAAGAATCAAGCAGTATTTCAGCAGCGTAAATCGCCAGATGAATATTGTTTCAAACGGAATTAAGCACGTGCGCTAGGGATGGGGATCACTTATAATTGTTATTTTATTCATAGAAACAACAGTCCTTCGGGACGGGATAGGTGAACAAATATTTTAGCTCGTCGAGGACCTTTTAGTGAGCAGTGGATGACGCGGGTAGTTGATGTTGCGCTACAATTAGTGTTAAGTGTAGACCATTTAATTCACAGAGACTGATATTACGAAGTTCGACAATATCCATACATTAACAATCGTTGAACTTTATTTCTACATATACCTGTAATTTATATGGTGTAAATATAAAGAGTTTTGTATTCTATTTAAATCCCTCAAATTACACATCCACTTGACTTGTAAAGATGTAAAATCTTAATCAATAGATCGACTAAAAACTTAATCACTGGTGGAATATATTTTAGCTACTTTCAACATAGGTATTTAGAGCTAGCGCAGTTACCAGAGAGTTTCTTTCATACTTTCATCTTATGTAAATACCTAGATACTCGTGATGAGGATACTTAATCTAGAAACCACAGACATTGCTAAACTGCTTACTCAGGTAAAACCAAGCCGAATGACTCAGTGTAATTCCACCTCATCTGTACGAAAAAGATAAGCGGTAAGCTAACCCGTGTCTGTCTGTACCGCGCAATCATTCCGCAAATCCCGTATCATTAAGTATCGCTAAGAAAGCGATCCGCGGACTATTACCATGTTAATAACATAGGGGGAATGGTGATTAATCAACTTGACGTTTAGCTACATCCCCGCGTTACTAACCTCAGTGGCATTCGCAATTTATGCATTGGTTTGCGAAAGGTCTACACTCGACAGAAGATCTTGGGCTTAATGCTGTTTCCATTAAAATGTTGATTGGACACTGAATTGGCTTAAAGGGTTGAGATTTGTGTGGTGATTGTGGAGTCAATTGAGATCCACGTTTTATTTACTGTAAGAACATTTTAGAACGTCTTACGTTCGCGCTTTTTCCGTTATTACAATTATAAATGCCAGATTATTTATAAACTAATTAACATCGGTTGAATCACGTGTTAACTGTGCTCTAAAAATATCAATTAGTTTTTACCTTTTAATGCACGCTAGCAATTAATTCCTTTCAGTAACATTATGCAGGTTACAACTGAAAGGTTTGCTGACGTAACTTCTTGTGTGTATTTATTACGAGCACATAACAGAGCTTTACATTTTTCTTAAAATAGCCTCTACGTACGAGTATTAAAAATAAAGCCCCTTTTAAAGCTATATTAAACAATCAAAATGTTCCAAGAATTTAAACACCCCTGTCACTCATTTAAATTATAAAACCTGGAATACATATAAATGCAACATAACATAATGTGGATAATCCCGCGGTGGCGACTCGTGGCGACGGTCAAAAGCTGATATTTCTCCTTTTAATCCCTGTCAGATTATTTAAATTCCCACCTGCGGGTCCTACTCACCATTTGACTCCGCTTTTTATTTTAAACAAAAATAAAATATAAAAATATTCTCGTATTTGTTTTGGACGGACGGAATCCTTTAATTTTCGGCACGGCTGCGTGACGGTCCGTCCTCTGTCCGCTTGCACTGTTTGGGTCGCTTTGAGAAAAAATGTTTTCATATTCCATGCTTAAAGGCATGAAATGTTTACCGGATTTTAATATTTTATTTTATTGTCAAAACAATGTTTGCGGAACATTTGTTTGGAACAGCTCGGTTCCTTCATTCAGTTGAAGCATAAAGGGAAATGGCATTTCATTTTTCGAATTAAAATCCTTTCGGTGGACAATAGTGTAATATATTAGCGTCATAACAATCGTACAAAGCTTAATTTTTTGTCGAGATTGCTCCAGAGGCGACTGAACTCGTTTAACAAAAGAAAAACTAGGAGTTAGTTGTCCAAAGCTTTGCCAACTCTGCTGGCTGTTCTACAGTGTACCAATAATTAATAGCATTAATATATTTGCGAGTTACATACATGGAACTGTTCCCACTTTCATGTATGCTTAGATTGTCACACCCATAGATGCATTATCTATGGGTGTGAACATGCTTAACAAAATAATTACCTACTTACATTTCAAAATCAGTCTTACTTTAAGATGGACTTATAAGCCAGTCACCATAGACACAAAAATCGCGTTATCGGGGGGTAGAGAAAGAGCCCATCAACTGGGGATGGCGTTTTTCGTAAGATGTACCTTTTAGAAGTTATAAACCAAAAACTGAATGAAGTCTAGGTTTTAGGTACCTACACTATTGTTATCCATCGTAACATGATCCCAAAAAATCTATACATTGCAATTTTTGCGACCTACGCATTTTTTTTTGTGACTGGCGTATGATTTTACGGCTAAACTATTTTCTTAAAATATTTTAGCTATATCAAAACTAAATAAAAAAACTACTCGTCCTGAAACACTAAACAATCATCCAGATTCATAAACCTAATTACCTACATTTACCAAACCGCGACAATATTGTAGCAGCTCCACTAAGTGCAGGACAGAGCCTCGAACCGTTCCGAGCCTGGAATGTAGCAATTGTTGCCGCTGGCTTTATCCGCCACTGTCGCTTCCCGTTTTATTTGCTTTACTATACTTTAAATTCTTTCCCTCACTCGCGATGCTTTATGCGAATGTTCGCGCACGCTCACCGCTCCGCCGCGCGCCGCGAGAGTCGCCTAATGAAAACTTTTTGAATTAACGTACCCAGTACCATTCGATGCGAGTTTTTCCCACTCTGCTTTGTATTGAAAATAACTCGTTTAAAGTTAAATTTTAAATTCATTTCTCATTCTGCATTTGTTTTTGTTTTGTTACATATTGATTGTTAAATAGTTAGAATGAAACAATTTTTCATTTAGATTCTAAATGAACTAGAACCAATATTAAAAATTGTTTTGTAACGTGGGTATGTGGAACTAATAAACATAATGCTGTTTTGCTTCTGTAGTGCTGTAAACTACAACTATACATTGATATTTACCCTCTGAAACCGTTTAACGTTTAAATATTGTGTTTAACAAATTAAATTCATATAAAAACGTCCAACCGCAGCCAATCCATCGATCCTTAAACAGAAACGCGCGTGGATTGTGGCGGACACACCTCCATTGAACGCAGCGCTCAAAAGCGAGACCGCAACAAGGCAACCGATAAATCATACGCCAACTTCAAATAGAAATGTCATATTATTTCCACAAAAGATTTAACTCCAAAATAAATTATATTTTCCCCCTTTTTCGTGCCATTGTTCACCGACGTGTGGAAGCCGCACAGTGCTCGGCGATATTTAAAAAACCATTAACTGCACGCTTTTGTATAGGAAACAGTACAACAGTAGCCACTGATATGCTCAGATGTTCTGTTGTTTGAATAGCTAATTGTATTAGCATAATGTAACTACGTGTATAGAGAATGATTGACATTTTTAATGTATTTATTTTCTCATTACTTACTTGCTATTTAGGCAAACGTAATTTAACCTGGTATGCTATTGCATAACAATATATATATGCAATGAATGAAATAAGTCACAGGAGGAGGTCGTGGCTAAGTAATAACAGCCGCACGGGTCGATCCATCAGGTTAAGCTACGCTTACCGGTGTTGGTCCGTGGATGGGTGACCATTTTCACATATCGAGACTCCTCCGTGCCTCGGAAAGCCCGTTGAGCCGTTGGTCCCGGCTGTCATTTGTAGATCTTTGACAGTCGTTACGAGTCGTCAGAAGCCCGAAAGTCTGACAGCAGTCTAACCAAGGGGTATCGTATTACCCAGGTACTGGGTTGTGGAGGTCAGATAGGCAGTCGCTTCATGTAAAATACTGGTATTCAGCTGCATCCGGTTAGACTGGAAGCCGACCCCAACATAGTTGGGAAAAGGCTAGGCAGATTGATTTTTGAACTAAGTCGCAGAGCCAGGGGTGTCTGCACACTGACCTACAAACTGAAGGTTCAAGTACAATTCAGTATGTGATCCACACACTGCGTTGAAGGATTCGGCTGAGTGGAACGGCTAAATTTCTTTCACAGACATACAACGAAACTATACGCCGATGGCGCAACTTTTATTTGAATGAAGAGTTGGGGTAGCCTACCCATTTCAACAAGATTCGTAGCTTAATTAAGGCTACAGCTAGTCCAAATTTTCCATAACAATGAATATGCATCATTATCCTTAAGTCAATCTGCCTAGCCTTTTCCCAACCATGTTGGGGTCGGCTTCCAGTCTAACCGGATGCAGCTGAAAACCAGTATTTTACATGAAGCGACTGCCTATCTGACCTCCACAATCCAGTAACTGGGTAATACGATACCCCTTGGTTAGACTGGTTGTCAGACTTTCGGGCTTCTGACGACTCGTAATGACTGTCAAAGATCCACAAATGACAGCCGGGACCAACGGCTTAACGTGCTTTCCGAGGCACGGAGGAGTCTCGCTATGTGAAAATGGTCACCCATCCACGGACCAACCCCGGCAAGCGTAGCTTAACCTGATTGATCGACCCGAGCGGCTGGTATTACTTAGCCACGAGCTTCTCATTATCTTTAAGTACAGTTTCCAAAACGATGATCACTTCAAATTCGTGTAAACGCAGCAATAGTTCGTTACTGCAGCTTATCACATGTTTACGCGGTATTTTCCGGAGGCACGTGCTTAGCACAAAGCGGGGAAATTTCGGCATAAATCCGTTCTATTCTGATTTACAGCCACCGACTAAATGTTTGATTTGTGCTCGTAAATCGAGATGAGCGCTGTCAGAAGCACAGCTGATACTTTTTTTTGTTTTTCGGGGATATAGGAATTATGCCGGGGGGCCAAAATGTACGTGAGGTACATGTTTTTATTCACGTTGATATTCTGAAAATGAAGGTCCGAATTATTCGGTATCTACTGATGAATTGTTTAATAGATAAACAACAAAAAAAGTAGTTTGACATTTAATGTAACTCGAAAACTAGGATATTGTTTTTCTTGTTGAAATGGGCAGACATTGGCCATTGCCATACAACGTACGTGGCAATGCCGCCAGTCTCTAAGGTACATTATCAGTCGACAGCGATACGGAAGAATTTTTCGAAGCCATATTTTAGTTAGTTAATAGTTTTAGTTCGATTAGGATATTTTACGGTATATGTTGTCATTTAATCGAATATACCTTCAGAGTTTACAAACATCAACGCACATGACAATGCTCTTACACAATCTAATAATTCACAAGTACAAGTTAATTAGCAGCTTAATTCAGTACAAAACATGAGGAAACTTGCTCTACGAAGGGATGGTGGGGCCCATTCAAAACTACTAATGTGAAAGTGCGATAACACAGAGCTTGAATGTGAAGAGACTTTGCTTGATAATGTTGGTGACTGATGTCTAAATTATAAATAGTGAACTAGTATTTCGAATAAATTCACACAAGTCATGATGAATGGGTTTTTTTTCTCTCGTGAAAAAATCCTCATTCATGACTTTCCAGACTCCTGCGTAATATTTCGTGTGCCACATTTATTCTTTATACCTACATTAAAAAATAAATGTTCATGAAAACTAATCCCGGAAAAACCCTATCTAGCAAATCAGCCAATTAAAGTCAGGCAAAGCTTCCCCAACTTAGTAAATATTAGTGCAACGGTATAATTTTCGCGGTGCAACTGAAATAAATCCGGCGGATGGCGCCCCGCGACCGTGTCGCACTGCAATGTCGTTAATTCGCCGATTTAAATCGGAAACACGCGATAAATTCACCGTTTAGCCCTTTTGAATTCAAATTTCCAACGCCAATTGTAAGTACTGTTTGTAGTTCAACTAGCAACTTTGTGGCTTGGAAACCAACGCTTTGGGTAACGCTCAATAAATGTGGCCGTAAATACAATTGCGTGGAAAATGCTTTCTCTAAAATAAATTATAGTCGTTCAAAATTCGTGGAAACTTAAAATTAAAATAAGTGTTAAAACGAACGTTCTTTTTCAGCGATAATTGCTCAAAATGGTTTAATGCGTGTACTGGCGAGCAAAAAGTTTGGAAGTCACCACCCTTTATACCGTTGTGTGAAAATAAAAGTCCATAAAGATTTGTCTTTGTTTCCATCGTAAGTTAATTCACCTTAATTCATTACAAGCTAGACATTTTCTATATGTTATTCATACCCAAGTTTTGTCACACATCACTTTACCAATTGAACTTCATTTCGACACTCTCGCTAGAGACAACAATATACGTCTAATATTATATTGATAGGTTTGATTCCGCCCCTCTAGGCCACTTTTTGTTCGTTATTTATGGCGCGCGCGATACAGATAGAGCTGGCGGCGATATCATGAAATATTAAACGCATTACAAGTGGCATATAGGCAGGAAGATGAGGTAAGAAAAAACGTTCGCTTTCATTTCACTGTTTGTTGGGATTATGTGGATTTCTAGTGATTTGTTGCAGGAAAATACTTTCTTTATGTTATACATATTCGGAAAACTACTTTTTCTGTTCTTATATACCTAGGTACAAGGTAAGTAAGTAAGTGTGTGATTCTGTCATATGGATCGCCTTTTTTTTTTTGAATAACTGAGTTATTTGTTTTAATTTTCAAACATTTCAATAAAAACTTTAGTTACCTACAATATTTTCATGACAAGTCTGCAACGACACCAATAAAAATGTGTTTAAATGTAAACAAAAAACCCTAAAACTGTAGATGAACCTTACATTTTTTAACATGTCAATATGCTTAATGGGCACCTAATCTCTATTGCCTATAAAATAGAAACACTTGATAAATAAAGCCAGGGCCACATTATTCCTTCCCCATAAAGTTTGGCACCAAAGTTCGCCGCAGCAGTATCACGTTTACGAATCACACACAAGTTTATTCGCTCACTTTTATCGCAACTGAGGCGCGTTAGAGAAAATGATTTATACGATTTATCATAAATAACTTATTCCGACTCCATTTGGAAAACTATTGTTGATGTTACCCTGTTTAGTGTACAAAGGATATTAGATTTCTTACTTAAGTCATTGATCGTATCTAAAGGCTGACTTATGGCACCTTATGGTATAATAGTTACTTATTTTATTATAAAGCATTTATTCATTAACTTCATTATATTCTGCCTTTACAGTCCGAGTGCTGAGCATTTTAATAAAGACCACCATAGTAAAAGATCCGTAGACAATATTTACATAATCATCAAGTAGCAGATTATTCAGGATGCTGTTATTCCTCCTTCAAACATTTCCTGTAGCTTGGGTATTTTTACTATCACTTACAGCCAAAGTTACAGTCTGTTTGTTTACAAAATTTCATCAAACAACCCTTAATAAAACCCGAAAGAGTTATTGAAGCGGGCATGTAATAAAGTATCGACAGGTCCCTCGCAATATTTCTAATATCATTGTAATCTACATATTATTCCAATAAGTGGGTTTGCCTCAGCCAATATTGCGCCCGGGAGTGAAGTAGCCGACCCTCGCGGTAAGTTTTTACCTTTTATTGTTTTATTTATAACTTTGTGATTGATGACGGCTGAGAAGTTGGCTTCATAAATATTGAGAGAACTCACGCTGCGAAATAGTTTGCGGGAATCTTTTGCCGGCTCGTAGTTTTACTGGCGTTGGATTTGGATATGCTTTGTGTATTGTGGCATTAAAGTTGGATTAGCTTAAGTGAAGTTTTCTTTCAAGAACGAATACTAAAATGAGTCTGAACAGCATCAAACTGTAGAAAAAATAATCAGATCTCTATCGCTGAACACAATCAATATTTAAAAGAAGTGTCATAGGTATATAATTCTCAAAATAAATCTATTATCTCCCCTTGGTCAATGAACTCCAAAAACACGAGTGTATAAAGAACCGTGCAGAATAACCACAAATAAACCGTTATCAGTGCCGATCAGTAGGAAATGCCCCGCAGACGATGTCCGTGCTCTGGACAATTCAATTTGCATAAGCGTTTGTCGTTAACGTGTTGTTTAACTGCAAGCTGATATTTTATTAAAGATAACCAGCTTTTTAACGTTTCCAGGAAGTTCAATTTTTTGAGCTTTGAAGCCCTTAAATGAATAAAAAGCTGTAGCAAACATAGTTGAAGATAAGCGAAGATTTTTTTACGATTCATAGTCAATAAAACTATATTTTCAATCAACATTTACCCCTTTCAAAAAAATTCCTGTAGGAACCAATAACAATCAGAGAATTCGAGTGCACAATTTTTCACAGAAATCACAGATAGTATTTCCCAGACAAATACAAATGGAAGGACAGCACACAACGTTTGTTCCCTTTTTAAAATTCAGCCGAGCACAATAACTGCGGGCAGCGGACGGAAGCGGCCTTCCAATGGTTCCGCGATTAGACCGCACGCTGTATCTGCGTTTAGTTACCAAATTCTCGTTCGGAAATCATTGGAAATTGACGTGACCGCAGCTACGTTGACTTTGGCGATTTTAAATGAGAGCGAGTGGCCAAATTCCAATTCGTTCATCGGTGTTACAATATAATTAGATATTATACGGATGACAGCACAGTTTTCTTGATGATAAACTAGACGACGCGACGTGATTCCTAAGAATGAGTTTCTCTACCTATAATCGATTCAGATTTTTCTATACCAATTAACCTTAGTGGATGATGTAGTATACTGAACTTTCTATTCCATTATTTAGAAAATATTTCTAAGAGAAAAGAAAACTTCGAAAATTTTATAGGGCTTGTCAATTTACTGTAGGTAGAAGCAAGGTATTGGCAATAGATACTAAAGTCAATTTTGTAGATGAGCATAGTAGAGTAAACAACTCCACAATGTATTGAGGAGTGTCTTATTCAGTTCCTCAAGTAACATAAAAATGTAGCACCCACTTGTATTGAACCAGGCTATCACCATAAAGGTAGCATGACAATAGCTTTTGAGAACATGCCAGGGTGGCGGCGTATCTCTCGAAAAGCCTCCATAAAGTGGCATTCACAAAGAGACGTCCGCGCGGCCTGGCGGCCGATATCACAATGCGGCAAACGACGCCGGCGCTTCCTGTTCCGGCCGCGGCGCCACAGTCGCACAGATTTATGCCCGTCGCTTCCTCCCGCCATATGCGTGGCCGTACCGACTACCCTCGCGCTCATTTACACAAAACTCGAGTTTTTCAAGCACCTGTGTTACACGAATGACGTAGCGGATGTCGGCTTTTTGCTGTTTAGCGGTCGCGTGAATACTTTAGCTCTCATTTTTAATGTCCTTTTTTTGAAACGTTAAGACATATACAACTGATAGCTAACCATTTTCCTTTAAAAATAAAACTGAATTAACGACGTGCTTTTGGCAACGTCGCGCGTCGCCCAAGATTGATAGTTCTTTGTTTACAAAACTTTTAGCAAAAGACTGTTATGAACCGCTTTATTATAATTTAATGAGAAAATACACATGAATGAGTTCGTAAATACATATTTAATAATTAACGTAAATACCGCAAAAATACGGTACGTCCTAATTAAAATTGAATGTTGTTAAAAGGCTGCCATGCCACGTCTCTTGCGAGGTAACGAAGTTAATTTAACGCGTTTACGTTAATAAAATATTCGTGGACTGGGCAAAAAGGCGCTCGCAAAGTTAACCGGTGTAAGGGTTAAACCGCTATGATGTTACCAGCTTAGATTATGAAGTGGTTAACGAATTTTGAAGGCGAAATCTGAGGGACGTATTTAGGAAAGTGTGGGTGTTGAGTTTTATTACATTATTAGAACGTAAACTGATCGTTATTGGTGTGTTAGTTTAGCAACATCAGCATTACATTATCACGTCCGATACGAATACATTAACTCTCTGATACTTACTCACCTACCAGTTTGACTGTTATCTGTTATTTGCTCGCAAAGAGTACAAGAATCTGGGGTAAAAGTAACATGACATGAATTTTCATGTCATGCATTTGTATTTGTAAAATAATTATATTTACTACCCATAGTATTATTATTTTACAAACACGTATTTACACTGTCACACCCTATTCAAATCATTAAAAATTTATAATCACTTCGGAACAATATTTTAAACTTATCACTTTCTTTACACGTCTCGTTACATATTAATAATCGAGATAATTACTCGTTAAACACACGTCGGGTGTGAGAAAAGGACGAAGGAGTAAAAAGGGGGTAGTTCGTACATAATGAAGCGGCGGCCGCGAACTCGCTGCGTCTCGGAATATCTTAGCAGTTGTACTGCTATCACGTCAGTTTAGACGGGTGCGGACTTGCTGAGACGAATTTTAACAATAAAGATGGAGTATTCGTTCGCTTGCTTTCATAAGACATAGTAATTAACACACTAACAAGACATGGAGTGCAGGAACTGGCCGTAATAATGTTCCACTGGCAGTAAAAGTCAAACCAGAATTATTTGATATGTAGGTACACACGGCTACACATCAAGCTATACATTTCCAGTTTATGCTGATCTCGCATTGCAAAGGATTTCCTTACAATCCGAGGTCAGTTAATACTGGAAATGTATAGCTTGATGTGTAGCCGTGTGTACCTACTTAGCCCATTAGAATACCATCTTCTATGGTAAAGTATATCCTGAAAATAAACACACTTTAGCGGAAAACAAACACCCTACACCTACACCAAAACATACACTCCACGAGAAATAGGAATGAATTTGGTACCAGACAAAGATCATCATTCTAAACTCGCACACTTTACAGTTCGGAAGCAAAGTTTCATATAAATTTTGTACAACAAACCTGAGCTGACGTTAACTTCGTATCTTTGTCTGATCCTCACGTGGAGGCAGGTGGGCTAAGGGGGGTGCAGTGGGGTACCCGGGAAGGGGGAAAACTAGTGAAATTCCAACTAGCTTTGTGAATCAATCAGGAATTAATTGCGACCCCTTCGAGTCTAGTGGAGTCGATTCCTACTTGTAAACTCAATGCTGCATATCGCATTACTTTTCAGTTGCAATAGGGTTAAAATCTTTATTGGCTATATGAATATTGGTTAAGCTTAATGGTTGCAAGATGTTCTTATAGTGATTATGTGTGACATAGACTCCACTAACACTTGGTTTGAGGGGTCAAAACAATACAAGCAACCATGGCAAATAAATCGTATTGTAAAAAACCGATGTCCTCCACTAAACAACAAACCTTCAATAAACACTTACTTACTCGGTACAGAAGAAAAAGTTTAAAAGAGCATGTAGGTTTAATTTGGTTATTAACAACGTACTCGTCGAGTTTTCCAGAACTCGGAAAATTACCCATTTATTAGTTTCAAAAGCTAGCTCGAAACACAAACCTTGAACATATTTATCGCGTAAGTGAAACCGAACAAGTTGGTTGAAGTTCGAAAGCTGTAACTTTACAAGCTCGATTGTTTAGATTCGTATTTAGGCACCTGTCCCACCGCCGGCGATATACGAGAACTGAATAAAGCTGCGGCGACGAGTGATTAATTCGCTAGTATGCTCATTACCAAGCATGAATGCGTTTGGCGAGTGAAACTGTAAAAACAACAAATAATGAACCTGTTTGAGAATAAATAAAAAATAAATAAAAAATGTGTTCTGCTCGCCAAGCGAGTACTCTCTTTGATAACTCTTGTCGCTGCGACAAACGAGTACTCGCGCGGTGGCGGTGTAAACAGTCAGCGATCAATTATCAATCTAATTATGTATATCTTTTACTTACATGGGACCTACAATCTTTTGTACGTTTCTTGAGCGAGAAATCGTTGATCGCAAGTCGCTTACTCGTGCGTAGTACGTCGGTGGTGGGACAGGTGCCTTATAGAGCTGAACGAGTGAGACGCGGCGACGTCAAAGGAAAAGTTTCAAGTGATTCGCAAAACAATCGTTTGTGTCGATGAATGCTAGCGGTAATTGCGGGTAGCAACATTAATTTTACTTTTGAGATATGATTTTATGAGTTTCAAAATAAAATATATATTTTTAATTATATAAATGCTGTTGGCAGTCGCTCAGCGGCTGAAGAAAACATTTCTGCCAGAGAATGAAATGATGGTTTGCATTCTCTCTAAACAAAAGTTTTATTTTTTTATGTCAGGCGTACCATGAAAAATAATTGTAGTATAATATTGTTCCAGTTTTATTTTTATTAGGTACACCGTACATAGGACTGACAATATCATTCAACTTAATACAAAACGCGTAAACACTTTCACCACCAAAAACACAAAATATTTCCCTCAACACTAACAGATCGGACAGTTTCCACGGCAGTCTGTTGCCAGAGCAACGGCATTCCTGTGCTCGAGTGGCTCTTAGAAGGCCTGTCTACCTGTCCGACCTGCTCGAAGTTTCCTCGAGTTTGCTCGACTGCCGGCTCGAGCACAAAGCGTGCCATACCGTCTGTTTAGCGGATGAAGCGGGCTGCACTTGTGTCATTGTTTCTACCAGACCGCAACATATTGGGTATTCTTGTCTGCGTACAGTATTACATAGGTGTTTTATATTTGTTTCTTGAATTTGTGAAGTGTTTTAAATATAAAGAAAATATAGAGTCGTACATACCTACGCTTCTAAGTGCGTCAGACTACGTTAGTGTTGGTAAGACGATACACCGTTTATTATTATTTAGACTTTAGAACAATATGATACGTGCAATCAAAAGGGGAGGCCTATGTCCAGCAGTGGACGACTGTCGGCTGAAATGATGATGATGATGATACGTGCAATTTAATCACGGCGACTGGTCAATAACATCCACTCAATAATGTGAAAAATAATAAACTTTCCTTTCCACCTCCTTGTTTGTGGGCAGTTAATATTAATAAAGACTCTAGCATCGAAGCCAATATACGCTACTAACTCACCAAATTCGATTCATTCGTTTTGACAGGCAGTGCATCACTAGTGCTGCCCCAGATAATTGCGTAAGTGGGATTTACCCGCCAGCTCAGCTCGCGGCTTGTTGCCCTTTCGCTAAAACTCCTTGTCTCAGATAAGGGTAGTTTGTTGTTCACGAAGATCTTCTTTGGCGTAAGATAACAGATAGCAATTAGCATGTTTGGCGTTTAGTGTAGTGCCTTAAGGGCAGAATTAGGAATTTGTGACAGTGAAGGATTGCGGGGATTGGTCTAAAGATTTGTGGACTTGGAAACAAATAATAGTAGGTGTAGTAGTTAGTAGTACTTTTATGTGTACATTTTTTACAAATTTTGTTATAGCATTACAATTTATAAGGGTTAAAATATTTTACTTCCACATGATTTAAATATCCTACGACCTAAAACATTTTATAGGGTCGTTATGTGGTATCATAAAATTACACTTTTTACCACAATCTAACACTTAAGACATATGTTAATACACTATCTCTTTACTTCTTCTCAGTTTTAACAAAATAACAACAACTTAAGACATTAGATTTTATAAATATTTGATTAGCTAATTAGTGATGACAGCTAACACACGAGTAAGAATCGCTACCTAATTCTTGGAGGTTCTTCCTTCATACAAGTTACTAATGACGTCTCGTTAAATATTCAAAGTGATCCTTTACATGTGAGAATATTTAATCGCAGATGAGATAGCTACATAGTAGAGTAACAAACACTTTAAAATGAGGACGAAATAAAATATGTAGGTACGAACGTACTTTGATTAATAAAATATTATATAAAGAAATACTCGCACACATAGCTTGTATAGAGTAGACATGACAGTCACAATGTATAAAATATCGATTGATGAGTAATTCCTTCAACAGGGTTATTCAATTGTTTTTTAGGGTTTCGTAGTCAACAAGGAACCCTTATAGTTTCGCCATGTCCGTCTGTCTGTCTGTCCGCGGCTTAGCTCAGAGACCGTTAGTACTAGAAAGCTGTAATTTGGTATGGATATACATATAAACAACGCCGACAAAGTGGTAAATAGATTTTTTAAGGTACCTCCCCTACACGTAAAGTGGGGATGGTATTTTTTTTTTCTCGTCAATCCCATGGTGTGGGGTATCGTTGGAAAGGTCGTTTAAAAATAATAAGAGTTTGTTGAAACAATTATTGGATTCAAGGATCCGTTTGCGGAATATTAGGGTTTAAAGTGCAAATTTTTGTTAGACCCAAGTGCTAAAAAAATCATGGCAGTAGTATATATAACGAAATTAAAAGGAAAACTATCACCGCTACATAGGCTCCACAAGTTACCGAGTAATAATCGACCAACTTAAATTTGCAGTTGTAAAAACATGTTCTCCCATACATTCTGTATCGGAGAACAAGTTTTTCAACTACAATGTTAAGTTTGTTTTATAAATTCATCCCAACTACGGAACCCTTCATTGTGCATGGTACGACATGCACTTGGCCGGTTTTTTAGATATATTCTCAGCTGTAGGCTAGCTACCGCTGGGCGCTGAGAATGCCTTAATATTTTACGTTATTCAGCTACTCCATACAATAATAATAATTCAAACCACGACCATACTAACAGGCTACCCCTAGAAGCCAATCCGCAATAATTTTCACTCAAATCTGACATTAACATGACCGATATTCCGCTACCAATTTGCATGTCCTATCCTTTGAATAAATTAGAACCACCTGCCCCAAGGTACCTCTATGAATATGTAAGACAATGGCTTTCAAATCTTAGCCTCCAATTAGAAGGGGTCATTAAACCCTTAGTTAATTACTTCTGCCCGTTACAGAGACGAATTGCGAATGTATGCGGCACACAGATTACGTGGGTATTGGGTATGAAACTTAATGCTCTTGGCTTCAGACGGACATTTGAGTAAGTTTGTGTTAAGGTAAGTGTTATGTGGTTTCTGTATGAGAGAGACGTTTCAGGTTTCAGTAAGTTATATTCAAGCGAATTTCGTCTTAAGAAAACAGGGTTACACTCTTTTATGAAAGGGTATCGTCCAAATGGTGTTGAGCTTTCCAAACCTAACAACAAAAAATATTTATTGATTTATGCTAAGTATATAAAACTGCATTGTCTAATAGCGATTCAAATAGTATTCAACAAAACTAAGTAAAAAAAACTTAACTAGTCATGGGGACAGCCGACAGAAGTGAAAACTTGAAACTGGTATAAGCGCCATCTATATTTTAGGTTACAGCAACTTTATTCTACCAAAAATCGCTCAACGCACCTAAACAAGTTTTCACATCAAAAATACTGTTCACCTCACGCTAAACAAAATTTGGCACTGATGCATTGTCTTTAGAAGAGAGTAGACTTCTGGGTATATTCCACGTCATCAATATCATATTTGCGCATACATGCAGTAGATTAGCGAGTGTCCAGTTTAGTGGCAGGTCGGGTGGCACTTAGCCGGCGGTCAGCTTAATCCGTTTATAACGTTTAATCGACTCGGCTCGCCGCCACGTCGATACGGCTACCACTTTAACCGATACCTGCTATATAGTATCTGTAACCGAATAACACTGTGACGAGATAAAGTGTGCTCCTATTAATTTGCAGCCGCTAACGAACATCGGGTTAGGTAAATTGGGAGGCATGAAAATAGAGGATAGAATAAATATCTATAAAATTTTTAATATTTTTTACTATGTGAAACCATGCTGAAGCCACGAAATAAGGCAGGCCTACCATTGGTTTGGAGAGGATGTTTTGAAATCAGAATTGCAAATCAAAACCCAAAAATATGTAGCTTGTTCGTTCTTAACTTCTGCGTCAAAAACTTCTCTTTCACATTTTTCGCATGAGCATTGTTACCTACACCTTTTTTCTGAAAAAGAGAACTTTGTATTTCTTCCCATTCTATAAAAACAAAAACAGGAAATAATAAAAACAAAACAGAATAACACAGTTTTTATATAATTGCCATTTTCAGCACCTTACAGTCGCGCTCAAAAGCGCGTGCTAAACAAGATAACTTAGCGTCGTGCATTTTATAACGAGCTAATTATTCCGGCGTGTGAGCACGTCGAGTGCTGCCATAAATATCCAACGCAAACACGGTATTAGCACCGGTCACGCTGCACCTTGTTTGACTACGGCCTAAAACAACATGCGTTTGCGACCGCCGACTAAATTTGTTACTGCCGGTCATTCGCTGACTCAGTGACCGCTACTGTACAAGCGGAGAGAGCGGCCTTACCTTGCAATAAAAATTAGGCTGAACTACGCTTTAGTATATGCTGTAGTTACTATGATGTTTGAAATGAATAATTAGTTCCAACATTCCAACTTACTGATATTCAACTTTAAACTGTTTTTCTTCAAGTAACTTAAGGTATAAATAACGAAATTTACTTAACCAAATAACCAAACTTTAAGTTTGATACAATGATCATAAAAACAGAAATATTTAAATCGATCAGTAAGTAATTAAACAGCTTCACATAAGTAAAGCTTTTATTTTTCAATATTTTAATTATTGATAAACACTTTTATCCCGGACTGTACGGATACGTGACTAAGCTTAAACAGAACGTGAAGCTGAAATACTTTTTATTTAAAATAATATTTTATTTGACAATTTAAAACAACATAATAATTTTATTCGTATAGAGATATTATTTTAGGAGATGTTAATCTCTTTTTCTATGTTTATTTTCGTATAAATTTTGTTAATTATATTTATCTTTGCATATTTAAACAAAATAAATGTAAATTATTTATATTGAAACGGTTTGACTGTTGGTATGCGGTTTTTGGTTTCGATTCAGCAATTTATTCATCTGCGCGGCCTATGTTGTTGGTAAATAAATGATAAGATTTATGAAATGTTTGCCTGCTCCTACCTCTGAATATTACTAGTTATGGGTGTTTTAATTATTAACTACTATTTAAACATGTCCCTTTTAAACAAAATAACGTTCCGATTATATCACGAAATCGTGTCTCATTTTCACGAATTAGCTACCCAAATCGCGCATCCACATTCTCATACACTCGGGTATTTAGGCACGTTACCAAACACGCATTTAAACGCAAACCACGCAAAACTTGGAATTCATAGCGTCCGTCGATTTTAGCCTAATGTGCGTCATGTCAACATATTGTTTGTTAGAAGCGCGCCCGTGGACACGGCCTAAGCAAACAGCCATTACTCTCGGCGCCGAACGCACGTGATCGCAGCCCTCGACAATTATATCGGACCGGATCGTATCACGTCATGCGTGGTCTATCACTGTTTGGACATTAGCAGTCATTTGTAATAATCGTGTTTTATGAGGAATTCACGTTGGATTGTTTGGTTTGTGCGGTTATTATAACAGCTGTGTGAAATTAGATCTTTAAGAAGCAAGTAATGTTTTGGAATCTGGACAGCTGGTCAATCTATGATTTATGATCTGATTAAACCTGTCATTATTGTCAAGTCGAGTCCTGAAACTCGCCCAAAATCTGAATCCATGCGGTAGGTCCATAACTATCTCGTGACAAGAATTTAACTCACAAAATATCTCCAAGCATATAAGATTTTCAAGTCAATAAACTCAATAATATCACACCCTGACAAACTAACACCGTAATATCGATATCGCGTCATATCAGAAAACAATAAGGTGGTTGCACACTCATTTAGGATGCAGCGAGGTGGCCGTGCCGTCGGCGACCGGTCCGCAGCGACACGCGACGCGCACCGAATGACTGATTGTCCGCACGTGCTGCTCAGATGCACCACTGTTTACAGTTCCAACTGGAAAATATTCCAGTACTGTCGTTAACATGTGTTTGCGAACGGTTGTACTTACAGACGTGATTTAGAAATGGAACAGTATTTTATTGTTAGATCTACTCTACACGTTCTTTGTCAAAAAACGATTTAGAAAATTCATTTACGAAGACGCTACATCCTATTTCTAACGCGTTTTTTTTGGTTTAATAAACGGTTAAACACTACCTCTAGTCTACCCATAGATTTCAAAAAAATATTTTCCCCCAGAACATGTTAACCTACCCACTTAAGACGCTACACCCAAGAAGCCACTAAATTATGAAGTAAACAAACTCAAAAGTAGTCTGTCAAACACACGTTCGCCCGGTATCCCCCGAGATGGTGTAACTTGTCCTCCGAACTGACCCGAAACTTAACCAGTAAATACCGAAGCCGCACGAACTATCAAAAACTTGAGCACTATTCCCACTTGTGACCGAATGTTGTTTAAAACGGACATAACTCAGCTGTGTACACTTTACTTGTTAGCTTATACATTTATGTGGCCATTAATTAAACACACTTGAAATAGAAAATGTGATGAATATGAGTGGAAAAGTATGTCGTCAATGCATAGCAAACATTATGAAATCGATGAAGTAGGTATAGACTGTTTTCAGATGAAATAGTGTATTACTTTTTATTAGGGTTCTGTGTGGATCACTCTTGTGTCTTTCTGACCGCCTGTTACAGCGAATTTGTTCTGAATCTACTGGACCGATTAAGTTGGAAGTACAACATATGAACATATGAATTTATGTGACCCAAACTTGGACGTTTAATGTAAATAAATGAATTTCAATATGTAACGTATGGGGGCAAAAAAAAAACGTTTTGCAAACTGTACCGTGTGATATTTCAAATGAAAGGGCTTGTTATGAGGGACACAAATATAATGTTTTTATAATTTTAAAATATATTTTTGTAAATCTTTTAATAATGAGGTAAAGATCAAGAGGCAGCATGTACCAAGTGGTTCTCACTGCAGAAGACCGCATAACTTGGAGGCCCACCGTACGTGGTCGCAATCTCATCAAATTAAAAAAGTCGTCAATTCCATTATTCATGTTCGTTGCAAACCAAAGATTTCCATTCCCTATGTAAACTTACAGAACCCTAATGTAAAATCAATTTAGAACCAAATAATTCAATATACAAATTCAAAATCAACATAGAACTACCCAAACCAAATTCTTACCTGACTTACCTGACAGGTCCGTAACTGCAAGACCAACAGATTGGCAAGTTCCACCGAACTGTATCGCAGACTGAAGTAACAGATTTGTCGGTATTGCATGAGCCACGAGCCACTCCTAAATTCAATTAATCATAGTTGGGATTAGTTCCCCTTTGACGACCTGCAGGCCAGACGTGACTGTCTTGTAACGGGCTTTCGATAACTAATTATAATTATTGGAAGTTTGCGTACATTTTGGGTTAAGTGTCGTTTTTGGATCGGTATTTTCGTCATGGTTGCCAGATCGGTGGTGGACATAGCTAATACTTGAATCATTTTCTTGAGTTGAAAAGACTGTGGGAAATTGTTTGAAATAAGTTTAAACAAGTTATGTAAAATAAACATGTAGGTAATGTTAATCTATGGTTATTTCGATGTAGGTACCAATGGATTGACTTAAGTGGTTATATTCTAAAGGTGTCAGTCAGACCTATAATTAATGTCCATTAATTAGGTATAACTGATATTAATTTGTAATTACTACACTATAAATTAATTTATTCTACAAAGCCCCTATACGTCCACAAACTCAAATCCCTTAACAAAATAATAAACCTACAACTCCTGTCAAAATATGAGGGGGTATTCTCAAGATATCAGTAATAAATTCTCGCCAATTACAAAGTTAGTGCAACTTCCGTTGGTCAGTACTCGAAAGGCCAACTAGTTAATTCGCAGCATGCCCCGCCGGGAATCGAACTCCGGACGTCGGGTAAGTAGCAGATTTATTAAGAGGCTATTCCTAAATGCCGGCGGGGAGAACTTGGCTTTAAAATTAAATCACGCTTTAGTTTCGAACTAAGCCTTCTAAATTCGTGCTTTGTCTGTTGTAGATAGGGGCTCTCCATTTAACTGGTATTTACATTTGAATTGTATAGGTTCAGTATTGTGGTTGTTGATTTTCTAATAGTTGATACTGTACTTATTGCTTGGGGATATTCTTGATAATGGTAACACTAATTTGATAATGATAAGAGAGCTCGTGGCTAAGTAATAACAGCCGCACGGGTCGATCCATCAGGTTAAGCTACGCTTGCCGGGGTTTGTCCGTGGATGGGTGACCATCTTTACATATCGAGACTCCTCCGTGCCTCGGAAAGCACGTTAAGCCGGTGGTCCCGGCTGTCATTCGTGGATCTTTGACAGTCGTTACGGGTCGTCAGAAACCCGAAAGTCTGACAACCAGTCTTACCAAGGGGTATCGTATTACCCAGTTACTGGGTTGTGGAGGTCAGATAGGCAGTCGCTCCATGTAAAATACTGGTATTCAGCTGCATCCGGTTAGACTGGAAGCCGACCCCAACATAGTTGGGAAAAGGCTAGGCAGATGAGATGATAATTTGATAATGATATGTTAATACTTAGGTAATATTAATTAAATGAATCCTGACGAAAAACTCAGTGAAAACACACTGAGTTGTTAGTTAGCTGGATTTAGCTCTTAAGGGAAAATTTTACAATCTACAATAAATAAGTAATTGTGTTTTTATTGCTTACTTTTATTGATTGGTCAGCGAAAAATATGTCTCAAACAAACTGTTGAGACGACTTCCTTGCAGAATCACATGTGTAGACATGCCGGAGACAAACCATTTCCTCTTCTCTTTTTGATTCCGACACGGTCGGCTGAAAACAGAAAATGTTATCAAAGTATTTTTCAAATGCAACCCTTTACTCGTAGCAGACTTACAACAAATCAAAAGCCTAATAAAGAAACGCGAACAACTCCAGCAAAGTATTTCTTTCATCGGAGGCAGAGTTGCGAATCGTAGGAAAAGTTGCGAGTCGGGAATTTCCTGCGGGGAGAGGGGAAGGGGGGGCGGAACTGCCAACGACTTCCTTTACTACGTGTAACTGCAGTCAGACAAACGGGGTTGTCATACACTCTTTTGTGTTTAGATGTAGGTATCATTTGATCGTGTAATTACAGGATTTTTTTTCAAATAGTACCCATTCTTGAATGAAAGAAAGACAATTACAGAAAATGTGAGAAAAAAGGTTACAGAATCTGAAAATCAATTATTTATCATATAGTAGAGCAGGTTGCAGAGACAAATGTTGGCAAAATGAGACCCCTTTACAACTAAATAACAAAATCTTCTAAAAATATGAAACTAAATATACCTAAGTCTTAATTACTGTTGTGAAGCGAAAAACCGAGCAAAAAATTTCAATAGCATTTTGAATACAAAGTGAGTAACGCTGCGTTATTACATAGTTTGTCTGTCAGTTAACCTACAGAACTAAAACAACAAGTAGTAACAAGGGAACATTACATAAACAATCCCGGCTCAATATTGATTTCAGTTTAGCCAACAATATAATCTACCCCAATTTGACTAAAGTTCTCAGTTTCTGACAAGGAGAACTGAATTGATTACCACTTACTTATTTATCTTGGATAATATCTCTATTGTAGACGTGGCTATAGTGTAGCAGACAAATTTATCTAAATTCTAAAACTATCGCTGCAATAAATAATAATGTCGGTACCAACATATTTTGAGTATTGGTGATCATAATCACAGTATATACCATGCAACTTCTTTACATAGCCCTTTTTACTTTAGGTACTTATTTTTAAGTTACGTTGGAATTTTATAACTTAACTTACCTATTTTCGTTATTTTCTTCTACAACGGCAAGAGAAGAGAGATAATTATGATGTATTTTTCCTAGATGGAAGGAGTGAAGGGAGGCTTTTACCCAGAAGCGGGACAGAGTATGCTAGTAAATAATAAAAACTAAAACCCAACTACGACTTAAAAGGTATAAACAAGACACCACAGACAGACAAATTAAAAATCCGGAGTCACACGTGTTAGGGCATAAATCGAACAGATTACGTGTGACTCCGGATTTTTAATTTGTCTGTCTGTGGTGTCTTGTTTATACCTTTTAAGTCGTAGTTGGGTTTTAGTTTTTATTACTTTTTTTTTTTATTCTTTTGGGTTTGTAATATATATATTTTTTTGAAATGTGCTCATTAAGCCCTCTCATTTGATACCCAACATGGTACGAATAAACAATTTTTTTTTTTTAGTTCCTGACTTTATGTCCTCTAGAGGGCGCCAGTTTAATGTGCGTCACATAGCCTATAACCAACGGACGATCAAGACGCTTCCAACGATACCTCATTTGTCAAATTGTGATGAGTAGTTTAGAAGATATGAGGGAACAGATGAACATACATACATACATACATACCGGTCAAAATCATAACCCTCCTTTTTCTTCGCCGTAGTCGGGTAAAAAAATAACCTACTAACCATGCGGCCTCATTCTTTCTAGATATTTAAATCTTACCTGTTAATTTTCCCGTTAATGATGAATTTTGCTGAAATATAGACCGAAATTGTTTAAATCAACTTAAATATGGGTACACATACACAGTATAGAAAAACACTATATATATAGATAAATAGATAGTATGATGCATTGTTTCAGTTTAACTAAAACAGAACTTGTTGAAGTCATCTCGACATTGTGTCACGGTAAGACAATGGTTGACTGTGACTTGTTATCTCAATATTAATTTCCTGAAAATGAATTTCAATGAGCAAATGTTGTCACTACTGCTTGACGTGAATACGGGTGCGAGGCCTACCAAACTATATTTGTATTGGTCCGCTTAATAAGATGTGTCTATTAATATTAATTATCTGTCATTCATTTACAGGTAGGTACGTGAGACGCACTATTATTTCTGTTTATATTAGGTAAGTATGTGATAGCACGCCGCGACGCCACTTTATGTAATGTCAAGAAAATATAAGTACCTACATCTTGACGAATAAAAAGCCACAGAAATAATA
The DNA here is from genome assembly GCA_948473465.1 of Lithophane ornitopus. Classification (NCBI taxonomy): domain Eukaryota; kingdom Metazoa; phylum Arthropoda; class Insecta; order Lepidoptera; family Noctuidae; genus Lithophane; species Lithophane ornitopus. The sequence continues at coordinate 11,337,842 of OX419620.1, read as the reverse complement.
GAAATCATATGGAAAGTAAAAAAATAACGGAACAGACAAAATACCAAGATAAATGTTATTTCAACGTTTATATAAGAGTATTACATTATATTCGGTAAAAATGTATCGTTTCTGAACTTCTTATATAAATGTATACCAACACTCAAGAACCGGCGACTGAGGCAAACATCAGAGCTCCTATCTACGAAGACGCCCTGAATAGTGGATCCATTCAGTAAGATATCTCAGACGTTAGATGGACGTTCATCAACTGGACTTCAGCCTAGCCCTATGATCAAGTTTCATACTGATGCGGATTTAGATTCGGCAGACTGATATTGATTGACTTACAGCTCACATTGTTTGCACACTACCTTCATGTTATAATTAGGTAGTGCGATACGGAACAATGTGTTTTGAATGTAGGTAGCGGAACGCTCTGCGAAAGAAATAGGTGGGGTAGGTATATGTTAGGAGTGACGTCACGGGATTTTGTAAATACATCTCTACATTTCTTTTACATTTCTCCTTTAGCAGGTCTGCTGGAAGAAATTTCTCAAGAAATAAGCAGTACTTACCTTCCATTGCATCTAAAGTTTTACCTGCTTTCCCTATGTTTTTTACTGTGTGTGCATAAATAATATTTAAGTATTCACAAATATTAAATACAATATACCTACAATGTAACACAAAAATATTTATATTTTGTACAAGTATATGAAGACAAAACAAAAAAACGTACGAACAAAGCAAGCTAATATAAAGCTCGTAAAAAGGGGAAGAGCTCATTGGGCATCAAAATCAGTGGGAAAAGTGCCCAAAATGCCACCAGAGTTGCCACTTTGGATGGCAATGTCCAACGTGTGTCTTTGGCATGCAACTTATAATATCCTATTCTAAAAACTTCTTTGAAATATGTATTTAATTTTTTAAATTCTTGTTCTATATTCAAGAAAGACAAAACAAATAAGCCTATTTCTGACAACATAAAAAAATGGGATAACAGGTACAGATACATACATATTACGATGTATGATCCATGATCCATATTAATGGCCGTATTCCCACCGTCTTCAGTGCTTCTCCATTGTGTACTGCACTCAATCACTGCTATGATATTACGAATACATTGTGCCACGTGATACGTACACCTATAAATTGATGTGAGCGGCGTGGAGCGTGATTTGCCCTAATGAAAATCAAACTGGAGACGGTCAGGACATGCATACATTTAGATACCGGGACAGCCAAGTGATTAATTATACCTACCCGCATTTATGTAAATATTTATATCTATAGTAAGGGCAGATGGAAGTCTTATGGAAATCGGAAATGGTGTTAATAATTAACGATTCTTTCATCGAAAATAGTTAAACATTTGCTCAGCATATTAAAAAATATGATAAGAAGTCCGAATTTTTCCCCCCTATAAAAGTTGCATTTTAACAAAATCAGTTACGTCGAGCCGTCGGCGGCTCCCGTAGTTTTAATCCAAAAGTTAATATTTCAATATAGCATGTAGATGGAATCGTAAAATTCCCCAATATCGTTCACTTTATAACACTGTAAAAGGGAATACACACTCGACGTATAATCAAATACGCCCAACGTCAGAGAGTCGAGTTGAAATAGAATTTTTTCGCTCTTAAAAATTGCGATCACGTTTCTAATATAGTGAAAACAATATTCTAGTGACCGGGTGATTTCTGCACAGATGCTTGCCCTACCAATATTATGTAGGTGGGGCAAACTTTTTCATAGCTTTGATATATGATTGTCCCATAAAATATGGGGAAATAATTTTAGATACGTGCAAACTAATGCTAGTCAATTTTAATATAAGTTCTCATATCAACTCTTCACGGTTTATAGCAACTTTTGTACGATATTCTGATTTAATATAATCTAATGGTTGGTTTTGATTTCTTCTCTGCGTGATAACGTCACGATATCGTAATTTGAAATCGCATACATCGGCTGCTCTCGCGGTTTTAATGGGTGAAGGGGTCGTTTCAAACGCCATGTCGATCGAACGATATAAAAAACCACATTAATCTGCACTTATCTCGACGATATTATTTAATGACGCGTCATTTCGCGGTTATTTGTAACTTTTATGGAGGGAATAGATCGTGTTCGGAGATGCATTTTTAGATAACACTCTTTATGTCGAACATTATATTATGCGTAAGTGAAATTTCATTATATGAAACATGATCGTTCTGGCTCGCAGTTTTATGGTACTCGTTAGTCGTTACTACCCTTACACATGTACTAACAACATTTTATTGAACTTCTTTATGCAAAGCAGTTCCAATGCAATGAATTAATAAATAGCAACAACATGCCTATTAAAATATCTTAAAGTGGAATAATAGTCTAACAAAAACAATTTTCCTTGATGACCGCAAAGTAAGCAACAAATATCGTTTATCACGCAATACGATTATTCTACAAAGAGTCGCCGGCAGCGGGTCGATTTGCATGAAATATAAAGGTGACCGCACACATAGTTTCCCGTTGTTTATAGCGGTCAGTGAACGTGGTCGTTTTGTTCCTCGCCCCTTTTGCATTCCTGTCTTCGTACCTTTATTGTCTTACTTTCCGCTCATGACATCGGAATAATATATTTATGAAATAGATAAACAAAGGGAGGACAGCGAAATTGTAAATTAAATTGTCGAGTAATGCGACTGTGCGCTCAAATGCTTGGAAGGACTTTTTTGTTTAGGAATTTAATGTAAAGGGAAGTTTATGAATGTTTATTGTGAAATGAATGCTACTTTTGAAAGTAGGTAAGCAGTAGTATTTAATTTCCATGTATTATTTTACTTGTTTAAAACGTAAATACACAAGAACCCAAGGGAATAATTCACACATTGTTTAATATTCTGTCTGTATTCTTCATTTCACATTTCACACCTCAATGACACCTTTTGTCTGCACCGTCTCGCTTTCATTATTCGATTATCATCGAGAACTGTCAATTGGCTGTCATATTGCGAACAATCGGCACTCGATCACACTCCTCTTTCTAATGAGGGACGACACATTGAAGTCCGAAGTGGAATTATTAAAAAACCATTAGATGTGGGGCAAAGACCGTGATGGATGGACTCTTGAATCCGATCCATTTCAATTTAAACGTCCCGATGTCTGCATAAAGGGTGAGTTTCCCCAGAGTATGGTAATGTGTTTTAAGTCAGCCGTGGTCCGGCTCATTCGGATTTGTTTTCTTACGTACGTACGTTTTCGTATAGAGATACGTCATAACGTTTATAATGTTGCAATAACGGCTGGAACATTACTCACAGCTAACCAGGAGTGATGAGCTGATAAATCATATCTAGTCGCCGATTTATATCGCAATAAACGAGGAGAGATTGCGGCAGTAAATAAAAAGTACCACCAACTCTTTATGATGTTTTATATTTATAGACTATTTAGCATTTATTTTGTATACCCCTGTTTTAGAAAGTTACAAAAATAACTGAAGCCCAGTTATAATATTATTCTGTGAAGCCGAACTAACATTTAGCAAATACCTTCATTTACACACGATGATACTACGCGGTAGTAGGCTTACCGCGTGGGTCTACGGCGTAGCGCGTCTACGGCGGAGCTACGAATACTAAAAACCCAGGCCGTTAACTCGACTTCACTGTATAAAATAACCATCTGGGGAAACCACCGCTTATCCCTTAGAAAAACTCTCTTTGTGAGGATAACTCGCTCTACATCCCCTCTTATGATATGTTTATGTACTTTGAGATTTTATGTGGACGTTCCAACGCTGAGCACGAATTTTATTGGGTTTATAGAATTTTATGGCGCCATATTCCATGCAGTGGCCGCTGTTTTTCATTGTCTATTGATTTTGATGTGAATAGTGGAACGCTACGCTTAAACTGTCGTCGCTTAAGGGTAGTATAGAAAATTATGAAGTGTGTGAGTAATAAATATGATACGAAACTATAGATAAGTAGAACGTAAACAAAAAAACTGCCAAACAAACGTTAACCCTGCTGAAGCTGAGGTAATCTGTGCGCAAAACTATGTTTGAAGCGAGCTTTAACAGTTTGACGGCGCACTTAATGTATTTATACCGGGCACCGGGCAGCGGCATCTGTGGCTAATGATATCGCTGGACCTGCACCCCCTGGCTCCCCGCCCCCATTCCCCCCAACACTCCCGATAGGCCCCCACGACTCGGTCATTAGTTAAACACGCACAGCCGCCCGCATGTCGCAAGTTTATCTTTGGCTAAACTGTAGGTATGTGGACTCGATTAGCCCTTTGATCAAATAATCCGGCGATAAAATAGGGCTTCAGGAAATTAAATTACATTAAATGTCATTGTTCGGGTGCTCTCGCTGTGAAATGGTTTTATGTGGGGCAGCTAGGCCATCCGGCGTGGTGTGTTTATGTATTGGAACCAGATGAGTGCGTAAGTAAATTGAGTGTCTTAGAACATCGATAGAGGCATATTAATTCATATGTTATTGTAGAAAATAGACTGTAATAGCATAATATACACATAGTAAATAATTTTATTGATTTAAAAAAAAAACAAAGTAAGGTTGTCATATTTTCATGGTAACATACAACAATCTGTATTTAAGTTTCGACCATTCTGTATACTTGCCTACTTATTGTTAAAGTTTATATTTTTTGTGAATAAAAACATTTATTATTTAACTGTGGCAGTATCACAATACTTTCAATGTGTTTCAGATTAAAAATAATTTGTAAGTATACAATAATATTGACTTGGACAACCCTTTAAGTAGACTTGCACGCAATCCTTAATTTCGCAGCATAGCCGTAAGGTAAAGTGGCGAAACTCAGGCGGACGGCAGTCAGCACCGGAGGGTTTCAAGACACGCTCGTTACTCGCATGCGGCGAGCGAAATAAACCGCCCGCTAGTTTAATTGGCGGTCACCTACACGCTACGTCTCATTCCTAGGGGCTTCCAACAAATCATTAAGACCACACCGGTTGTGTAACTCGAGTATCGGAGAAATTGTTAGCCTGCAGTTGTGAGGAAGAGTTTACGTGTTGATATTTTGATGCACTTTTATATGTAGAATTGAATACTATTTGATGACGAAAAAGTACCTTAAATGTAACTATTAAACCACTATACAGCACAAAATATGTACGTGTGTGTATTTTAAAACACCACACATAAAGCCCAAACAACTACATTCCACATTCAAATTTAATTAACACTGCAAATCTAATCTGTCCCAACATTTATTTATAAAACAAAAGACAGTAAAAAGCCACATAGGGTTAAACAGTAAACGTTCTTGCGTCCGGAAGAGGGCGGGCGTGCGGCGGTCACTCGATTAATACCAGCATTAATCTCAGCTGCCCGGGCGCAGGGGACTTTAATTTATGCCCTCGTTTTGACAATTGATGAGGAAGGACATCGTGTAGATATTTTAAACAACAGACACAGGTGGAGCGGAATTAAACTGCGATTATGGACAGGGTCGGTTGTACGATTAATTTACAAATTACATTGTTACATATGCACCAGATTGATTCACAAGCGCAACTAATTATTTATTATGTTATAAGTTAGTACATTATGTATATGCCATAGAGAATACAGGAAATACAGAATCATCATCTGCCTAGCCTTTTCTTAACTATGTTCGTTTGGCTTCCAGTCTAACCGGAAGCAGCTGAATACGTGTTTTACAAGAAGCGACTGCCTATCTGACCTCCACAACCTAGTCACTGGGTAACAGGATACCCCTTGGTAAGACTGGTTATCAGACTTTCAGGCTTTCGACGACCCGTAACGACTGTCAAAGACCTAAAAATGTCAGCCGGGACCAATGGCTTTACGTGCTTTCCGAGGCACGGAGGGGTCTTGGTATGTAATGATTGTCCACCATCCACGAACCAACCGCAACAAGCATAGCTTAACCTGATCGATTCAAGCGTATGGCTGTTATTATAAGAATACATAGTTATTCCGGGAATACAGAATGTACGTAGAATATTCTAGAACTAATTCAATCAGAGCTTAGCATTAGCTGGAACTAAATAGACTAGGACGTCATAAATGGGTCATGTGTAAATCTTATTGATAGTTCCACTTTACCAGCTGTCGATTCTTAGTCTAACACAAATGTATCGATTCACAGAAATATAGTTAGGTGGAGCCTTACCAGTATCAACTTACACCAAAGTACGTGGAATATCAACTGACTTTTTATTGCCAACGAATTTGAACCGTTCATTTCCACAGAATCGTAGCTACAAATCCATGCAAATTCCATTAAACTTCCAAACATTTGGAGGCAAATCACCGGGTATACCCTAATGAGTGTTGGTGAACGGTCGGTCTGGAAGCAAGGCATGCGTGAACCCGCGGCCGCTGCTCGTGACGTCATCGTCCGCGCGACCGAAGAGAATATTAATTCACTGCCGCGTCTAACAACATCACTCGCACTCACTGCGCTCACTCGCTGCTAATTGCATGGAAACTTAGTCTGAAACAGTCATGTCAATTTCAATATGCGGCATTCGTGCATAAAAAACAATTTTACGCGAAATTAAATATTTAAATACTCATAACTAATTAAATTAATACCAAATGGAATTATTAATCATTCGTTACCGCAACAGGAATATTTGAAATTTTATACATGTTTAGCAATTATTTGAACCGCACTAGTAATAGCTGCGGGCAAGCAATTATCATCAAAAACTAATTAAAGCCTCAACTATATTAATTTTGCGTCCAAAATTATAAATTCCTCGCTGACACAGAGGGTTCCAACAAAACTGATACGGAATAAATTTTCAACTTAATTTAACTAGACAAACACAAAGGACCGAATAAAGGGACCGACTTAATTTCAGTATTGAGGTGGAACCGAATGATAAGCTAGTTTGTTCACTACACACACCGAACTATGAATATATTACATGAATAGAATGCTGAAATATAAAATGGAAACTATAGAACAATTTAGGTTAAGACAAAACAATAAGTTTGTTAGCCTAGTGCATTACATAATAATATACTTAAATTATCATAATTATATACTTAGTCCTTTTGCCAAGAAAAGGAAAAGGTGGAAAAGCCATCTTTTTAGGGCGTTTAATTAAATAGGATCGACCTATACAATAAAGGAAAAGATACTTGAATAGAAAAATACATGGTACTTTCCTTCTATGTTCAAAATCTGCCACATCCATAACTCCGTAGCATCATCCACGGTGTTGGCGCGCGCGCCGAATGCGTCCCAAACTCCCGACTCGTCCGATTTCGCGCTCCACTATCCTCGCACAGCTGTCGCATCTCGCAACTCGCTCCTCTGACAATCAACGCAGAACATTTTAAAATATTGTATTATTTGATGCGTGTGATACAAAATACAGTCTCATTAACATTATACATATAGGACATACACTAAATATGTATATATCCATTGAAAATTATGATAATTAAGTCATTCTTCTTCGTTATTAAATTCATTTCAACTCATCGGCGAGTGGAAACACGTACAATCAGTCCAAAACCAATATCCACTGCGAAGTTTTGTTGAGTCTTGAACCCTTGAAATCGTCACAACCAGTCCAATAACACAGGCGTTATTCACTCTCGAAACTAAGCATACACCTATCTACTACATCCTTTTATCTATTAAAAACGTTCGGTATTGGGAATCAAACAGGTGCTTCGCAGTCAAAGGTCATAATTTAATCAGCGTGCAGAGCAGTGGTCCGTCTGTGCATCTGGTAGTCGCAGTTATTAAACCGCAGACTGCCATGTTCAATTTACAACGTAACCCCATGGAAAATGTTGTGATTGTACACGTGCCTCTGAATTTGTCGGCCATCATGATTTCTGCGGTTGTAACGTTAATAATGGACCGATTAGCCGTGTGGGGGACCGCGACACTCGATTTGGGAGATCTCGTAATTGATAATTGGAGCGTTGCATTGCATGTGCAATGCATGTGCAACGCAAGTGCTGTAGAATGTGCATCCAAATATCATGAAATTAATAAATAAAGTTAGTAGAACAACAACAAATCATGTATGAAATATCGCGCATCATTGCGGTCTAAAAACGGTTTAATTAAGTTACACGTGGTTGGCTCTTCTTAGAATTATTTATAAAATAAAATTTAACAAACACAACTAACATTGCACTGTATTAAAGGCATGGCTTATGAAGGAAAACTATAGCACAAAGCTGTTCTACAGAAACCGCCTCAAATAATATGAATACTGCACGGATTTCCACTTTATTAGTTTCTACCGGGAATTCCCCGAGTTTAGTTTTACCATACATTTTCATTCGGCAGTGCTCCGCCCGGGGTTGTAATTAATATAGCTAATATGATTAGTAGTTGTTCTCTTGCTACTTTGTGTCTGGGCTAAGAGCTTTGTACTGTAGTGTTTGCTTTGAACATTTTCTTGGGAATAATATGAACATGGAACCTGTCATGCCAAATATGAAATGAATTTAAATGAAATGAAATGTTTATTACTGTAAGTAGATCTTTTAAGACACACGTCAATATTTTGTTCAATATTTTAATTATTATTATGTTTTTATGTCTTTACATATCTCGGGACCATGGGGTCCCGGTCTTTTGGAAGGCGTAGACAACTCCCGGGAGATAGGGTCCGTGGGGTCGCTGCTGCCCAACAGCTCGCCACATGCTGCCCTGCGGGTTTCTGTATCTCTCTTGGTCTGGCTCCTCACCCTAGACCTGTTTCGGCAAATTAAAACTCTACCGGCACAGACCCATAGTTCGGAGCGCGCAAACCCCTCCACGACGTCAACGCAGAGATACGGCGGTGGGGTAATTATTATTATTATTTTAATTACATAATTTTAATCCTTTATGTAAATTATGAAAATGCATTCAATTATTTACATAGGTGCTCCACTTTTCAGCAAGTAACTTTTTTGACTATTTTTTACAAAAAAAAACCTGCTTTTTAAAAAAGATCATTTCTCTATATATGTACATAAAACTGACTACATAAAATAAAGTGAAGTATTCAGTTTTATTACAAAACGAATGTCGCCCGTAGCCCGGGGCGGGCGGTGGCCGGGCAATAATTGCGTGCATATTACTCCCGCCCCGGGCGTAATCGTCGGACACATGACTTATATCTGTTTTTTAGTCAATTATAAGTACTCAGAATGACAAATATTATTAACATCGGGTTTTACACTGGCTATTCATTTTATTTTGAAGGTATTTCAAATAAAAGGTCGTTTCGTAAACTACTTTACTAGGTAGGTATAGGTACTTGTACAGTTTTAGTCAATTACCTATTAAGTATGGGGAAACAACTACAACGTTTGACGGATGTCTTAAAAAAATGGTCGCTTATTGTACTATGTAGTTATAATAAGTATAATATCATGATAAGATAAGTATTATAAGTAAGTATCTACTTTATCTTCTGAAAGCGTATTAACTCGTTTATTTTTATAAATCTCACTGATGAACATTCTCTATCCTGTTAGACAAATTAAGCCTTTTGGGCCTTGGAAAGCTAAACTAGAAATTCAGATAAATACCCGTTTGATTTTCGTTCGCTCGCATTTCAAATCGTACACAATACAATACCGATGCTGTATCATATTCTCTGAATTTTCTGTTCAAATCGCATGTAGACCGTAAACGTTAATTTGATAAATTAACGTATATTACGTCCCTACATGTGATTTAACAACATATTCTTCGGTTGGAATGTAATTAATATAGGATTGCTTCATTATCGACGTGCGCTTTTGGAATCTGTTCCTTCCAATAATTGTTTAATTTTTTTATGCATTGTTTTGGATACGAGAATAAAGAGCATCGCATAATTTCACTTAATAATAATTATAACGATCAAAAAACTTACCTAGGTACTGTACTTATTTAAAAATCAAAATCACACCACGGCTTATATGTCTACCTGTCTGTCTGTCTGGGTATATGGTGAAAAATACATATCGGAACATTTGTATTAATTAGTAGATGTGAGAATGTACTTACATAGCCTATAAATCTTATTTCCCTGTAATTTGTCTTATACAAAACATAACTTAATCACGGTTCTACTCCTAAACTATATATCATGAGCTGAGACTAGTTTGGGAATTAAGCTACAATTAAATGGTCGTAAATTCCAAGTTTGGTCTCGGGTCACTCCGGGGACTGCGGCGGCAATTTATCAATTATTTACGCCACTTGGGCCCTGCGCACCGTCTGCCGGCACCTACCCGCCACCAATCTGTTGATTGACACTGCTGATATTGAAAGTATACACGGTTGGGTTTTCTACAGATATGTAGATAGGATGATATATTAATAATAAATAATCAACCATTTATTGCAGGCGACACAAACCCTTAGACTAAACATCAAACAGGCGATACCTTAAACTAAACATACATAAATTATTCTATACAACAAAAACTTGTGTTAATAAATAAGGCTTAGACTATGTTAGTATCACTTCACTTAGCACTAGCGAAATTTTGTGCTGTCCTGTGGAACTTGTCCTGCGGCTAAAAGTCTTCTTCCACAGTCCGGTACACGCACGACGAACGCCTTGAAGTTGACGTTCCGGCGCGAATCCAGCAATTAATGCATTACCGGAGTCTATTACTACTCCGTAAGACACTGGTCAGGGGGTAGAGCTTTTCTAGTTAACCTTTGAAATAGCCGATATTGAAAATAAACATACCATGGTATTCCTCCGATAAGTAGTTAGGATGAGCAATGATGGCTTTCATTACGGGAAACCGTTCCTGATGTCAGTCAGACAGTAGTCAAGAGGACGACTATTTGTCTTTTTCTACCATGACAGTGATAGCACTTTTATTTTATAAGCTAGGTACTATAAAAGTACCGTAAAGATGGCAGCTAGTTTTCGCGCACTTGAGTTTACATCTATAGTAGTTAGACGTTTAGATAAGTCTAACTGTTTGTAAGAAAATTGCAATATTTTTTTCAATCTGTTTTTGAAAATCGTAGAAGTAACATCAATACGAATAAACGTTTAAAACGAAAACAAGGTTGTAATAAAGGACAACTGCTTCTAAAAATCTTTTCCCAACAGTACTCTAATGTCTGAACAAACATCAAAACAAGTAAATAAACAAAATGTAACAGTGAGTTTTGTGAGCTAGGGTCGTGCAATCAGTCACTTAGTGTTGTCCCGGTCCCGGCGACATTGGTCCGTGGTCGCACATCGATCTACGTCAACCACAGTTTCGGAGTCTCGGACTTGACTCAAGAGTCCTAAGACGGAGCACAGATGCTCCCGGGAAATATGCGGGACATTATTTGTTTATTTTCTAAGATGTTGTTACATACAAGATAGATGTTCACATAGTTTCGGTTGAGAAGGAGGTAAAATAACGAAGCGCTCACACTAAGTTTTTTGTTTATTGCTTAATTATTGGTAATGGCTACATGTAGACAGTTTAATTTAACGACAGGTAAAATCAAAGAGATCAAATACAGTGATTCGCATGTTACCCAAGCTTCTTGCTTCGTAGGTACACTGTATGAGGAACATTATTCTTGTTCCAAGATTTGGTTGGTTAATTTCAAATTTTTTCGTTATTGGTTTCATATTTAAAGAAAATCCTAAATGATCACTGATGACTTACCATCTGCGATGCTCTTTACGCTGTTTATGTTTATTTACTGAATCATTCATATCAGCTATTTATTGTTTTATTTGCCCCGCGTTTTAATATAAATACGCCAAATTAATTAAATTCCGAATATTTGTATAACTACATGTAAGTAAACAAATATGAAAATAAATGAACACAATTATTTATCTGGCGTCCCCTTCCGATTTAATAAAGTTGAGCTATCAGCTACCGGTAAATATTTACACTGACTTTTATAACTGGCAACATCATTATATTGGCAGTATAAATGCATTGATATAATAAGTAGCTACTATTATTTAACTAAACTATGTTTTATTTTGAGAAATCGTCTCTTTCTATTATAACAGGAATATAATTTCAGGAGAACAGGTACTAAAAAATGCAATTTATTTAAGGGACTTACATAATTATACTTAAAAAACAAATATGTTTAGTATGTACAAGTATAAATCAGAATTTTTAAAAAGAAAACTTGGGGAAGAGCTCATTGGGTATCAAAAAATTCGTCAGCATCGCTGTCAATGGGAAAAGTGCCGAAAATTCGTCAGCATCGCTGTCAATGGGAAAAGTGCCGAAAAGGCTGGCCGCATTGCTACGTTGGATGGCAAATTGGCCCTCTAGTCACGTGAGGAGTCGACCAATCGCTTAGCGATGTCCCGATGTACTCGACGAGCACTCACAGGCACTAAATAGTTTCAAGAATTGAAGTATATTTGGCGTCGTGCCTAGATAAAAATCAATACTTATTACTTACTTATTCTTGGAACGCTCTAGGTATCTACTGAAAAATTGGTCTGTGACGCAGAAGAAAAAAACCCGTAATTACATTTACCTCAGTTTCCTCTTCGATTACCTATTTTATAAGAACCATCTTGGGTAGTTAAGTGAGCAGATATATGTATGGCACATAGCAGTTGCATAATATTTACGACGTAGGTTAATTAAGACGCAGTGAGCTGTATGGGCGATATCTCCTTAACTGCAAGTGTTACCGTGATTTACGCCTGCCATTTGTAATCCGTTTTGTTGCACCCACTGTACTGTTCTGTACTTTCAAGTCATTAAGGGAAAATTATGACGATTTGTGTTGAAACTTAAGTTCATTAATATTTAAGGTAATAGTTACCCCAAGGCTTAGAAAAGTGTGTTATGAAAACAAGCCAGAAAAATATAAGATTATACAATAATATGCAAATCTATGAGGTTTAAATAAATACTTTGCTGTCCAAAATCAATTATTGGGTAAACAGTTAGTTCAGCAAATCATAATTTTAATTTAGTTCGACCCGCTGCCCGAGGTCTTGGTTAACAAAAGCTAGGTATGTTTTAGTGCTAAAGGGTTCTGAAAGTTTTTTAAATGCCAAAAAAATACACGCATTACATAATTATGTCTCCTGTTCGAAAACTTTCTGACTGAAAATACTCTGGCTCAATAATTTCTCAAGCCTTTAAGAGCAGATTTGATCTGTAAGCGACGAGCCGTCAGCTGTTGAGCCGAGATCTTTTATACGAATCGCTCAAACAAAGGCGAGGCGTCGGAGCTAACTTAAGCCTTTGTTCGTTAATTCCTGAGATGAACACTGCGCTTTCTTGGTGCGTGTACAATGGTGCTGACGTAAAGTTTACGTATTATTCTACAGCTGCACTCGCGACGTCTAAGAAGTCCGTTTTGACGTTTCGTTCTTGTACTTGTAATAAAACGTTATGCCTTGAGAATCAGTTTTAGGCAATGTAGATATGTTCTCGATTACAAACTCTCTAAGTATGTTTAATCGATATGTCTCGAGAATCAGTATTTAAGAAACAAATATTTTTTTTCATCGTTACACAAAGGATTTTTTATAGCTGTCAAAACGGACTTCTTAGATTGTCGTGATTTTAAATACAGAATGTTATCTAACGAAGGGCTTTTTTATTTTGAGTTGTAGGTAATATTTTTTTAGCATTTATGGACGCTATACTATGACGGGTTAGCGGGAACGCCCTTTGTTAGTTAACATACTGTAAATAAAAAGAGACCCTAAATGAATAAAGTATTTTTTTTTAATTCAATAGAAATAAAAGTATGTAGGAAATCTAAATACAATATGCATTAAACGAAAACATACATAAACTTTACCATGAAACTAACACAACATTATAAACGGCTAATCAAGGGTCGGTTGCACAATGATTTGATTAATGCGGTAATTTTGTTTTTAAAACTGTAATGTTTTGCATTATCTTTACTTCTGTCAGTTATTATGATACTTGTGAGCGTAAATCATAGGAATAAACAAATCAACACATCTTACTTTGTAAATCCGTTCGAATTTCAAACAAAATTCCCTTCATTAAAATTGTACCGAGTGTACAATCACCATAAGAGCCCCGTATTGTCTTGACGTCATCAGTCAGGAGGAGCGAAAATGTAACAATAAAGGATTAACAGTTGACGCCTTTATAAATATTCATTTTCACAGTATTAAATTCGAGAGCCGTTTGGAGTTGCGTTTTGTTTGTGCGACAGATGTGTTCTCGAAAACTTCGGAGCGATAATGTTCGCAGGAATATTCGTACTAAGTCTGAAAAATTAAAATTGTAGGAGCTTTAAAAGTGTCATATTCTTCTTGTTACTGTTATTACAGATACTTACTTACTTTTAGTTGCATCAGGGATCAGTGTGGTTTTTTTTCATTCAAATGTAACGACAGTAGTTGGATCTACAAGTACAATCTAATTCAAAAGCTTTGTGAAAAAAATGTGTAACTATCGAACTTCGAACAGTTTTTTTTCACAAGTGCTCTAATTCTCTAAACCTAAATATTTGTACCCAATTACAGGTAAAGCGTCTATTCTTGGATATAGGCCGAGAATTGAGAATAGTCTTCAAAACAAATCGCATCTTTACTCTACAACTCGTCTTTTCATAATTTTTTATTCTATTTGCTCTCATTTTCTCTGAAACTAACTGCTATATAAACTCCAATAAATTGAAACTAGTAGATACCTAATAAACCGACAGTATAAAGCCAAACCACCCTAGGTTTAAGCACATTAGCCTGTATGGAGGTGTCCACAGTGAGGTAGTGGAGCGAACTATCGCGGTATCTTCACGCTCCGCCGAGTGGAAGCCTTCTGCTCCATCACACGCGTCGATCGGTTTACGCACTTCAAGCCATCAAGGGATAACTATTTTTTGAAGTTTCCAGGGTAAAATTGAATTATAGATTTAAGTAATTTTGGATAGCTTTTATTGGTATCTAAAAATTAGCTGCCTGAAACCTCTTTATGTTTACGTCCACTTGCACAGAAACAGAATAGTTAATTGTGCCTAATGATTATTTTTAATTAGTATTTTTTCGTTAATCTACCTAATCCACTAAATCTAACTAATCCAGGATGTTTGTAACGCAGTTTTAAAATTGCTTAGGTATAACATTTTTCTTTCGAACACGAATCTACATTCAGCGTGGAAATTGTACCAAGAAATCTTAATGGACAATAGATATCAATATCCATTGTTTCCCAATACGGTCAATGATCCAAACTGTTACTGGTAATATATTAATTGCCTCATTAAGGTCAATTAATATATTACCAGTATACGTCATTAATGCGATTATGTGCCTCAATAATACCGTATCATAGACTAATATCAATATTGAATCAAGCATCTACATCAAAAGCATGCCATTTATGAGCGTACACGACCTCCGATATTGTTTACAAATAATTAATTGTCGAATGCAACTGTGGCTGTTGATATTGGCGTTATAAATGCTATGCCATATTCTATCCGCATTAATAAATACATCATTGACAATCAAACTGCTATTCACCAATTTATACTCTAACCCCTTCAAAATAAAGTGCAAAATGTCCAGATAGTTTTCCGACACAATAGTACCTGTAACACCCAAACGAACAGTTTCGAACGGTCGTATATACGTAGTTGAAAAAGGAATTAATTTTATTCATTGGGAAATAGAGAATATATTGGCTTGGATTAGTTAAACGATCTTGTATGCGACTGTACGCGTAACTTTATCTCAGGTTTATTCTAAATTGAGCTATATGCTTATGACAATAAAGTGGGTTTTAGTTTGTTGGTAAATGTCGATACGTGTGTCATAAGTGCGTGTATAGAAGGGGTGATACAGGGTGGTGGGTTCGGTGCAACGCGTGCCCGTGAATAATGCGTCGCTAACGGGCGATTAATGTCCAGCATCGGGCGATCAGCCGTTTTTACCGAGCTTACATTCGATTAAACGAATGATATCCAGATTCACTGTCGGCACTGACGGAAATAATATAAATAATTTTATTGTGCATCACACACACCTCATACTCGCCAAAACCAGTGTTTTATTAAGGGAATAATTGCAATAATTAGGCGTTGCAGTCATTTAATTTGTTTTTAGGTAATTATGACATCGTTAATTTCTTGGTATGAACTTGCAGAAAATATTTTTATGAAACTTTTTTAAATAACAGCCGTGTCCCCTATGGGATTTTCCGCCGGCAAGAATGACGAACTTCCATAAAAGCTTTCATCCACTATTTAACCCCTTTAGGGTATGAATTTCCAAATCAATCCTTCCTTAGTGCTTACCTTCCTTAATAATAATTAAGGAACTCCATGCTTCTAGTCCCGGCGGTTAAGTTTTCGTCAGTCAGTGAATTTAAGATTATTTAATAAGTAGATGAAAGTGTTCCCGAAAAGAAATCGTGAACAAATTGTTTGTAATAGGTTATCTATATTACAGGGTGAAAAAAATCTGCTGTTCACTACATTTTGACGAGCCATGCGAACATAAATGTAAGGACATCTGATATTTTTTTCGCGATTTCAGTGTTGGTCCCATAGAGAAAGTTGTCCATAATTATGAGTACAATGACCCCTTAAGAATCGTCTTAAGGGGTCATTGTACTTAACTTAATACTAATTAACACACGGGTAGGGCTAGTGGTCAGTAAACATAAAAAAATATAATAAAATAAAATAATTCGTAAATTGTAATTTTTTAATTTTCATACAAACTAAATAACAAAAACATAACCAAAATTGAGATCACTCTGTATAAAAGATTCATTCATGAAGCTACCTACCCGCTGGCTTACGTTCTATCGGTACTATGCTTTGTCGGCATAATTTCTAAGAAATTGCGCGGCTTTCCTCTATTCGCCTACCATATGATCCGTGACCCCGGCAGATGACCTCTTCGCTACAAAGTCAAAGTCAAAGTTTATATTTTTATTAACGGCACTTTTGAACGTCAAAAAAACTAAGAAATAGAACTGATTCTAGTTGCCCCTTCCAAAAGGTAGTTTTCGTATAGAGAAGAATGAGCAAGAAACTCAACCGTTACTTTTTTTAAAATATGGTTTACAATATTTTGTATACATCAATTATAATTACATGTGAATACGATGCACCTAGAATACGATTACTGTACCACAATTTGTAAAAAGAATTAAAAATGGAGCTATGAAAAATAAATTGATTAATAAAATTATGTGTATAGATACATGGTGCTCACATATTTACAAACATTGTAAAAGTACCTATACAATATCACAATATTCCTAACATTTTTACATTACAAATAATACTAATAAGACAGTGTGTGAGTTTAAGAAATCACAAAATGTGTAAAAATCTATGATTTACAAATAAAGTAACAGTACAGTTCTTTAAGTACAGTTTGCTCCAGGATGGTAATTTAGAAAATTGTAAATAAATTAATAAATGATAACAGTTAATGAAATCCAAATATTTTCATAAAACGAATACGTGAAATCGTATACGTGAGTTAAATAATACGTAACGTCTAAGTCTAATAACTGTCAAAGATCTACAAATGACAGCCGGGACCAAAGGCAAAGGCTTTACGTGTTTTCCGAGGCACGGAGGGATCTTGGTATGTAAAGATGGTATTGGTCACCCATCCATGGACCAAACGCGGCAAGCGTAGCTTAAACTGATTAATCGACCCGTAAGGCTGTCATTACTTAGCCACAAGCCTCTCCATGTCCTCCATGTTGGCACCAACTTAAATTAATAAAATGTATGTGTACTACTGAATAAATAAATAAAATATATTTACCTGTATCAATTACTTACCTATAAAATGTTAAATGCATCATGGAAATTAGGTGCTCATACCTTATCTAGTTAGCAACTGGATATTGGCTTAGGATTTAAGTAGATGCCAAACTGTAAATCAATGAAGCCTGTCTAGTCAGGTTAATCAAATGTATCCGCTGGAGCTTAGGAATATGCAGGGGTACTGTCGTGGACAAGAGGCTTAGGGAAGCAGTATCGAAACGCCTGCTTGGAATTAAAGAACAGTATCATAAAATAAATACTTGTAAAGAAATGTTATTCCAAGTAAAATCAAAATAAAAAGCTTGAATTTTTTTTACACAGTTGTTATGCTAAAATGCATGTTCGGTGACAAAAAACATAGATACGATTTGTGAACGGTGGTAAAAAGTTTTTAAGAATTACCATTTAAGTAATCTTTTTTAAAGGTATTGATACTCTACACTCTTAATGAGAACATCCACCTTTTTTTTGCTGGTTAAAAATAATTGGTTAAAACTAAATTGCCTTCCAAACACTTGGGTGCGCGTCTGTCCAGTGTAACCCAGCACCATGTGCGCAAATTCCTGGCATTAGTAAGCGCTACAGTGGCGTAGCTTCATTGGAACTACTTTAATACGCCTTACCTTATAAAGTATTGCTGAAAAACACTCTTTTACTTGGATTTGTTTTAACAAATTAATATTTTTTAAAGGTTTAAAAGTATCCCTAAGATCCCACTGAACAAGCATTTATTAAGGTCCTGTAATCCAAAAGTTCTCTTTACCGTATTCCGTCAGAAATCCGAAAGATAGTGATGGTGTCAAACATAAAACAAAGTTAGGTATTGCATAGGAGGTTGACATAATAACATAGGACTCGCATTTTAACATGTCAAGTTTTGACCCGCAACTGGGCCACCAATGATTGTAATTTGTAAAAGAAAATACTCTCCTAAACCAAACATTGTTGTGGGTGACTGTCCTTTCTAATGTGTACGCACATTCCTGACATAACTGCTCTCTACGGTGGCAGAAGCTCAGTGGAACAAGCTTAATTCGACATAACCAGTGGCTTTCCCTAATAAATATTATATTGAACGTACCTAAATGGTTGTAAAGAGGTTACATTTGCCTACCTGAATAGCCTAATGTAGATGTAAATGTTGCTTAGGTGAAATGAAATGAAATGAAATTGTTTATGCTGTAAATAGGATATTGGAATCACTTTTACACGTCTATAAAAAAATATTAAAAATAAGCTAGATGAGGTCGGCGTTTCCTATCTGACTACTCTGAGAAGAAAGTCCGAAACAAACTCAGAGGTCACAGTCTCTTTTAAAGTCCAGACATAAACTTGGTCAAGCCATACGAGGACCATGTAAATTATTCTAAAATGGTCTTTTGAGGAAAGTACCACACAGATTTGAGTGGACCTGTCCAGTCAGTGCAAGCATTTGTCGGTAATAGTGGAGCTCAACTCAGAACTTAAGGAGCTCAACGACTCGACGAACAATACCAAAGAAAGGACATTTGGGTAGGCCGTATAAAAAATCTCAAATTGCCAGGCCATCGATAAAACTAACTGAGAACGAAAACATATAAAAATAAAAATTCACATAGTCCTCACATTCACAATAATACAATACTTTTACAAAGTAATCATGTCATTTTATATAGAATATTCAATAATGTCAATTTGTATATAAAACTGGTAGATATACTTTGATGATTTTCCCTAATATTCAAAATGTTGCAATGCTTAGTAGAGCGAGCAGCTCAATCCCATGTTTTTTTGTCTTCTAAATAATCAGAAATTTTATAGTACCCTTTTTTACAAAGTCTGGTTTTAATACAGCTTTTAAATCGTTTAATGGGTAAGTTTCGAATGTCAATGGGAAGTTTGTTATAAAAGCGTTTACATTGACCCATGAACGAGTTGCCTACTCTGTGGAGACGTGAGTGCGATGTACAGCAAGATTGTGTTTATTCCTGGTATTTAAACTATAAATATCGGACATTTTCTTAAAATATAATATATTTTTGTGTACATACAATAGGTTTTCAAATATATATTGTGAGGCTACAGTCAGAATATCTATTTCTTTGAATTTTTTTCGAAGGGAATCTCTTGGACCTAGGTTGTAAATGGCTCGAATAGCCCTTTTCTGTAAAACAAAGATAGCATTAATGTCCGCACAGGCTCCCCAGAGAAGAATTCCATATGACAGAAGACTATGAAAATAACTAAAATAAACAATTCTGGCTGTATCTACGTCGGTTATCTGTCTAATTTTTTTAACAGCATAGGTGGCCGAACAATTTCTCTATGTGTGGCCTCCTTCCTGACAATTTTTCTATGTGTGGGCCCCATTGTAATTTACCGTCAATGGTTATTCCCAGAAAAACTATCGACTCAACGGGGTCCAACTCTATTCCATTAACTTTAATATTGGTAGATAGCTGCCTGACATTTGGCGTTGAAAATTTAATGAGTTTAGTATTTTTTTCATTAAGTAGAAGATTATTTACATTAAACCAATGCACAACTTTAGAGAGGGCATCGTTAACTTGTTCAAAGTTGACTAACTGACGTTTGATTTTAAAAATGAGGGAAGTGTCATCTGCGAATAATATGATCTTATGATTATCCCTTATGTGGTAAGGCAAGTCATTAATATAAATGAGAAATAAGAAAGGACCTAGAATTGAACCCTGCGGAACGCCCATGGTGACCGAAGATCTTGCAGATCTCTTGCCATTAACATCGACCCTCTGAATTCTGTTGTTCAGATAAGAAGTCAGAAGGTTGAGAGCCTTGTCCCTCATTCCATAATGGTACAGTTTCCTGATGAGAGTATCATGATGTACGCAGTCGAAAGCCTTGGGCAAGTCGCAGAAAATGCATCCTGCGATTCCTCCGAGGCGAATCGAATATTCTCGAATATGCTCGTCAGTAATACGCCCGCGTCTGTAGTTGAACGACTCTTTGTGAAACCGAACTGTTTCAGATGACGTAAATGATGTGTATTGAAATGTCCCAACATCTGCTTTAAATTAATTTTTCAAAGATTTTGCTCAACGTTGGTAATATCGAAATAGGCCGAAAATTCGTGGGATCAGTTGTGCTGCCAGACTTGAACAGTGGAATCACATTGCTAAGTTTCATCAGATCAGAAAATACACCAGATGCAATACAAGAGTTAAAAACAATTGCCATAAGGGTGAAATAACATCAATTATTGAAAACATGGTATGTACTGATAATCCCCAAAGGTCAGCAGTTTTTTTTACATCGAGTTCTTTAAAAGATTCTATAATGTCTTTAGCAGTAGCAATTGTGAATTCAAAAAGTTTGTCACATTCTGCAATAAGCAGAAGTGGAGGACGACTATGACAGAGTTTTAGTTGTTAAAATTGGAATATTAGTGAAGAAATTTTCAAACTCAGTTGCCACCTCCCCATCTGCCTTAATATCTACATCATTGATTTTTAGATGGAAGTCACGATTCCGTACTGTCGTTCTTCCCTTTTAAGAATTAATAATATTCCAAGTTCTTTTAATTTTATTCCCAGAAGATTTTATTTAATTTTAATATATAAGGATTTTGCTGAGGAACAGGCTCTTTTAAAAGTTTTAGAATATTTTTTAACAAATTCTTGAAAAGTTTGATCATTGTTATATGTTTTTTCATGATAAAATTCAAATATCCTCTGCCTACTTTTGTAAAAACCTGGTGTTCCCCAATCACTAAATAAAACGCGGTCACAAACAGGCAATTTTTTGAGGTGAAAACCTTTCTAAACTCACAATTGATGAATATAATAGTAAACTACTATTTAACCTCATCAATTGTGAGTTTTTCGGGTCGTTGTGAGAAGGCAAACCCGGTAGTTTTTCTATTAAATTATTTTTAAATTGATCTAAGCGACTTTTATTTACAGGAACAATTCATTCGATCAATTTAAAAATAATTTAATAGAAAAACTCACAAGTTTTCTTTGAGCTCTGACTATTTTCTGAGGGAAAGTGACTAACTGGCCACAGTGATCAGAGTCCAACTCATTTATAATTAAATGGCTAGAAGGTCTTAAGTTTGTAAAAATATTGTCTATACAGGTAGCACTAGTGGCAGTTATTCTAGTCGGCTCAAAGAATGTATTGTACAAGTTATATGACTTTAATAGAGGTGGGAGGGACAGTTTTAAAAAGATTAAAAGGAAAACAACTTCATCAGCATAATTCAAGTAGGTACTTAAATAAATTAATAACAAAACGTTAAGTGCGACAAAAAAATCTTATCGTTCCTTTTGCACCAAAGGACCAAACAAAACAAACCGAAATGAAATACTCGCCATCAAGTATTTTCCCCTTATTGATGGCAGGTACGTTTAAAAACAAGGTTTTTTATCATGTAGACACAATAGCCCCATAAAGAGACATTCCGTCGACAGTGAAAAATGACACTCATCATTTCAACACCATTTTTATGAGCACAATTTCTTTCGCATAAAAATAAAAATCGGCGCTTCTTTATAAAAATATATCTTCAATTGTCATTCATGGCGGCATGGCGCGTATTTGTCACCCGCCATGTCGGTCGCGGGTCGCGTTCCAAATATAAAAATGCAATTTTAAACAAAAATCCAGCCGCTGGATTCGAACCCTCACAATAAAAAATAAATGCGTGCAAACGTAGAAACATGCGCCAAACTTTTATGCTGCCAGATATTTTTTCAACTTTTGTCATGATACGCATGTGAAAGAAATATGTGTTTTGTAGTCCTAAAGAGTAAAATAATTATGGTAAGAAAATAGAGTTTATTTCGTAAGCTTTTGTGTTACTTTCGAGGTTCTATTATTTCCTTGAATTATTTTTTTCCGACCGAAAAGCTTTTCTGATATCGACCGTATTTTCATGAAGTCTGTAATTAATCGATACACCGAATAATCAGCTTCTTTAAAAGAGCAGTCTAACCATTATCAAAACACAACATAACTTTTATGAATCTTTTGTATCTTCTCTACACACATCCCCATAATCCCAATATTTTTTTAAATGGATAGCTAATTTAGTGAGGGGAATGACTTTTGAACCCCAACAACAAAGCTAAATCTTGTTCAACTATTCTTACTTCAAAATTCTAGCGACATCCTCAGACAAAGTCGGGTATAAAGACCTGTCACAATAAAATAAACTTTACGATGTCATTCAAAAAACACCGATATCAAATACAAATACAATCACCAATAAATTTGATTCGCGAAACAAAATCAAAGAAACGTTGTCTCGGGAGGGTTCTGTTCTGTGCATGAATTTGGTATTCACTGCGTCGTCAAGAAGACATCAGCAGGCAGAGTAGCAAAATATTATAATAGCATAATGGTGTCAGGTGGCGTTGTTCTGTTGGGATACGCCTTTACAAACACGGTAACGGTTAGGGATGGGCACTCGATATCGATGTTTTTCTTTTGTTATTTCAATTGTGTGAAATACATTGCCGTTTAAGTGATTATTTGGAATAAAATAGGTTGTTTAGTGTCCCAATAAATAATTCGAGACCGAATGTTTTCGTCGCTAAGGGATTTATTTATAAACGTTGCTTAAAGTTACGTAATGATTAGCGACTGTTTTCCCATACATTTTTGACATTTCCACGTCACGTAACTTTAAGCAACGCAACCTTTATAAATAAACCCCTTAGTAGTCAAGATAAGGATCGCATGAGCTGGATGAAGTTGTAATTATTTTTCATTACTTTTCATATTAACTGATATGAGCCAGATTTTTCCTACGAAAAATATACGCTTTGAGGTGGAGTTGCCGAAACCACACCAGCCTGTTTTACCTAAGATTTTTCCTGAGCAAAAACATCGATAAGCAGAAGAACAGCACTTATTCCAAAGAGGCGTCGTCTCGTGTCTCGCCGCTACATCGAAGCTATGCGGGGTTTAGGCTCGTGATATGAAAGCGAAGTGACGTCACCAGCTCTTCAGCCAACATCCCAACAT
Source organism: Lithophane ornitopus (assembly GCA_948473465.1). Classification (NCBI taxonomy): domain Eukaryota; kingdom Metazoa; phylum Arthropoda; class Insecta; order Lepidoptera; family Noctuidae; genus Lithophane; species Lithophane ornitopus. Next base: position 11,314,112 of record OX419620.1, on the reverse strand, counting down.
CCAACATCCATGTAACTTTGTACCAAAGTCGAGTTTTATTGCTCGTCGGATTGTCGTGTGCTTAGTTTTATTGCACTCCCGGTGTTTAGATGCCGCCTCTGCGGCGTGAATGCCAAACAGCTCGGAATATTCATGTAGCCAAAATCAACGCAACCAACCCCCGACCAAACGCTTTTTATTACTGTTTGCAAACTATCAACATTCAAACGTACTATCTGCGTTATGTATTCAAACCTTTTTATATGTAAACAATGTTATATGAATTAATTTCAACTCAGTGAAAACCCCGACATTAATGTTTACTCGGATAATGGTGATTAGGTAAAATGTATGGAAACGGCAATTAAGAATGAAAAATGATCATTACCCTCGTTTATAATTAAAAAGCTCCCACATATTCATATGCGTACTAGTCTGTTTCGACTTTGATTAATATTGCACTTGACAAGCTGGAAGCTTTCAAGGTATTACGAAATGATCGTCCATTTATATATTCTTTGTTACTTTTAGAATAATTAAATATCATATTCACAAGCTGAAATGTGATTTTACATCTAAATTGAATGACAGAATTAATTAATTTCACCAACAACAGTTTATCATAATATTCATAATATTTTTATTTTGTATGAACATTGCATAAATCGAACTAGAATATTAAGTTTTGACCAAAACTACTGCAAAATCAATACTTCTTGAAGTCATAATAGCAAAATACAACAGCATTCTGTCCGTCGATTTTATTCAAAATCATCCGGCTGCAGAACCTATAGTTCAACATTTGATAAAAAAAACTAGAAAAGAATCGAGTAATCAATTCTGGTAGGTACACTGTTTTTTTGCGATAAAAATACAACTAAACAATAAATACACTAGATTAACCCATCGCAATGGATATGGATAATCCATATCAGTCAAGTTTAAATCGCGGCAAACAAAAATGTCAACTTGTAATCTACGTAATTAAGTGAATGTCAGGGTGGGTTTACAGTAGGGTCGCCACGCGAGGAAAATGATTAAACGAGTAAAATATTTTGGTCGTTTGTTCCACGTTTTTTAGAGATCTGTAAGGACGACTTTCTGCCTTTTCAGACCCACTTGGGCTTATATGAATTAACGAAATTTAAATTAAAAATTCTATTGAAATAAATAACTGCAGAAAAAGTAAGTACCTACCTAATATTTCATATCTAATCAACTATCATGTTACAACCCTTTCAAGTTTACATCATCGCAGAAACTAATCAACCTATTACCAATCAATAGAATAAGCATTTTTTTTAAAAACATCCTCATGAAAATCTATTTACTGGCAGCCCTAACTTCCAGGAACAGCAAGCCGAACGTCTCGGCGCCGCCTCGCCATGAAACATGATTATGATACGAACATAGTATAAGTGCGTGAGACATAAAGGCCGACATTATAATAACATAACGCAATAAAATTGTTTTCGAAACGAAACACCCATGTTAAAAGGTGAAATGGATTACACACGCTTTTCCGATAAATATGCAAGCTTGTTGTCAAAATAACTAATCACAAAATGTGACAATCAGTTTCAATGCTTTTGCAACCGATATCATGACGCTATTATTACGCTGAAATATCAAACATCACTGAATTATATATTTACCTATTTGCAAATATTTTTTAGGCCGTGCATTCATCAATGCTGAAAATAGACAGCTTATAAAAATTACTATCACTGAAAGTTACCACGAGACTAGCGCATCTTAGCTATGAAGAAGAGGCCGCCCATTGTATATTTTGTAGTGTTTGATTCATTTTTATAAATAAATAAGATGGGCGATCACTGATAGCCGATGGAGCAGACGAGTCTTAGATTGAGATCGCGTATCGGCAAGCGTAGCGTAGGATGCCCCTCAGCTAGACGGACCGGTGACTTGGACAGACTGGATGCGGAAGACGGAGGACAAGGTGTGGTGGTGCAGCTTGGGAGAGGGTTAGGTCCAGCAGTGGACTGCGATTACCTTATTTCAACCAATCAACTCAGCCTACTGAGTTGATTGGTTGAAATAAATAAAAAGAATGCCAAGAAACTTTTACCCAGTGACTTGATTTCAGTCCCCCTTATAAAAATCTGTCGCAATATTTCCTACCACTATATGAACAATCAACATATTTAAAGATGTGCGACGCGTCGACTCAGGAGATTCGCGGCGCGAACTTCGCGAGTTAATTCTCGCTAAATGAATTATTCCTTCCTGCCGAGGTGGCGCCCTCTATTGACGGAGCAAACTCGCTAAATAGTTTCGTTCCCGCTGCTATTATTGTTGAGAAACTGTCGCATAAGTTGGATCTTGAGTATGTCTGCTGACACAATAGTTTCCTAGTTGGTTAAATTGTCCCTGGAGTGAAATCTTTGCTGCTTTGTTGATGTATTTTGGTTGTACCTTCCACAGACTGCTGATGTTTTTATTCACTGACTATATGATGTAGTATTTATTTGACTAAACGCAAAAATCTGCAGAAAAACCCTTAATAAAAAAGGATATTTCAGTCGAATCCCAGCAGTTTCAAACCCTTAGGTTTGACTATAGTTTGCAAATAATTATACTAAGAAACCGTGAATCAAATTATAAATCCTTACCTACCATTAATGTTCTTTTAAATACCACAAATAAAATGTTTCAAACTTTTGTGTGTGACACGAACGCTTAAGTCAACATAAGTCTGAAATACAATAGCAAGTCATTAACGTGTTTATTACAAGTTCTATTCAGAAATATTTAGAACTAGCTGCGCCCCACGGTTTTACCCGCGTAAGTCTCGATCCCGTGAGAATATCGGAATGAAAAGTAAAGTCAAGGTATACTCCTTTGCCAAATTTCATCCAAATCCGTTCAGCCGTTTTAGTGTGTAAGCGTAACAACCAAATAAACAAACAAATTTACCTTCACATTTATAATTTTAAATCTAATAATTATAGTTAGAATATGAACTGATGAATGTAGGTATAAGGTACCTTTTTTATTATTTTATGGCACAATCTATCATTGTACATTGGGACAGCAGGTGCCAGGGTATCATACTAAATCCAGCTGAAACCGATAAACCATTCACTCTTAAGATACCATAGAAATACGCAAAGCACACACGATAATCACCTACGTCAAAGCATTCATTAGAAGTTAGAGAATGATATCCAACCCTCATGGTACGGTGTCGCGGTTGTAAAGCGGCTTTACCCCGACGTTAGGATCCCTGCGACGTTCCTAAAACCAGAATACTCAATTAATATGCTAATAATATGGAGGATTTGACAAGGGTGCGGTGCAAGGTGCAGTAAAACCGAACTCGTGTTGAAATAGCACCGTCTTATCTCTGAACTTGCTAATTATAATTGCCATATACGTTTTATTAAATTCGGTGTAAATTTTGAAATGGAAAGACTATGTCTAAAAATAAAAAAATTGCTACGATGTTTGCCAATGTATTAATTATCCATTTCCAAGAAAAAGGATAGCCCAGAGATATTTAAAACATGCCTATTTAACATACATATTTTTTCTTCCCGAAAAATCAAAATAAGGACCTAGGTCCTTATTATTAAGAAATATAATTTAGAATCTAGATTCTAAAAGCAATCTGTAAAAATGGAAATTGCTCTCATCATGGTTGTTTACGATCCTTGTAACATTAAGTTAAAAAAAAAACGGTTTTATTCAAGACACAAAATTATAGTAATTATCCTAATTCTGCTGCAGATTCAAGTACCTAATTACTAATTAGCCAGGTATACGAACAAACCAGACACGACGTGACTGATCAAGGTTACAATTAATGCGTCTGCGCACTTTCGCGCGGATTGCGTCCACACACCGAAGTAGAGCACCTTTCACCTCTACCGATTACTTAACATGTTACTTTGTAGTAAGTTATTTTACGAACATTATCAAGCCTTCGATAGCTCAGTTGGTAGAGCGGTGGACTGTAGATGTGAAGTGACTGATATCCATAGGTCGCTGGTTCAAATCCGGCTCGAAGGAATCTTTTTTTTAAATATCAACCCTAGTTTTTTTAAAGATAGTTATAGTTTTATTTAAATGTAATATCAAGCCTTCGATAGCTCAGTTGGTAGAGCGGTGGACTGTAGATGTGTAGTAACTGATATCCATAGGTCGCTGGTTCAAATCCGGCTCGAAGGAACATTTTTTTATCCTTTTACATCCTGCATCCCTAAATTTAAAGATAGTTTTTTTTTATTTGCTCTTTTCAGTCTATAACGGTTGCGGAAATGCACTAGATGTGGGACGCCATGACCGGTCTTTGTGGCGACGCTTAAGGTGAAATGGTACCAAAGCAGATGTTTTGACGCGATTCGACTTCACGCAAAATCAATGTTTCTTTTAAAAAAAAACAACACATTTGCGTTTTTTTTATGATTACGTAAATTGAAGAGTGTCTTTAGTGAAGTATGATCCCCGAAACACGATTGACAAAACTTTCCTCGATACAATAAAACAGTTTCCTTAAAATCTGCTTTTTTAAAGAGAAAAACCTATTCCATTCGATTGTTATCAAAGCAATTGTAATAAAATTTTGTCTACGTGTTCACTATTAAATACTTTAAGGGAATATGGACTTATTTTTTCTATAGAAACACACGCATTATAATTGCGCGCGGGCGGGGCTATACCAACCCCCTCGGCTCTCGTCAGTCCCATTTCGCCTTATGAGGGTACGTATTTGTCTAGACTTGGATGAGTTTTGGCCGAATGATGATAATAATGATGAAGTCCAAAATTATTGTTAAATATTTTTATTCATCCTTGCGTCACTATATGAGATTATAGAGTATTAAGCAAATGGAGTGTTAATATGCAAACGGGCTGTACGCAATAACTCTACCTAATCAAATGCAAAGGCAATGATTAGATGCAATGGTCATCTGACTGTATGAGAAGCTGAAGCTTGTAATTTTCTAAAGACGATTGCATCTTTATATTATTTCACTATGAATCTCTTGTAACTCTGAAATCTTACAGAATGGTTAGTATTGTATGATCATTGTTTTTCCGTTAACTATCTTAATGCTACAAAAACTATGAGTAGTATGCTCACAGCATTCACCTACGTTTCTTAGGAGAGGTGACAATTATTACATTATTTTATAAAGACAGGTCATTGTAGAGGGCAGTTGAATACTTATTAAGTTCTTTAGTGAATGTGTGAAATTCACAATAAACAATGTGCGCATGAGCACTCCATTTGTCATTACTGCGTGATTTGCCTTCACCGAAGTAGAGCACGTTTCACTTCGTTTGCATAATATGTTTTAGTGTAATTACTTATTTTAAACGCACTACTATGCCTTCGATAGCTCAGTTGGTAGAGCGGTGGACTGTAGATGTATAGCAACTGATATCCATAGGTCGCTGGTTCAAATCCGGCTCGAAGGAATCTTTTTTAACGTGCTGGTACTGTAAATCTGAATATCTTATTATTATTACTGATATTATATTATTAATGCTATTGCTAGCTATCCGTAACTCAGCTGTAAAAAGGACTGTCCATAGGTCACTGTTTCAAATTCGGATTTGGATTATTTTATTTCAAACGCTAGTGTCAAACTCAAACTCAAACTCAAAACATTTATTTCAAATAAACCAATTACAGGTACTTTTGAATTGTCAAGGGGTCGGTCAATGTCTTCTTATCATGGCATTGAAATAGTATAAAACGAGTAATATACACTTTTACTTCTTAATAATTGTGATCACAGAATACTGAGTGAATGGAATGATGAATTGCGGTGGACTTGAGACGCGTTTGCACTTGCTGCGTGTAGAGTCGCGATGACAGATGGTTAGGCACTGTTTAGAATGTCGACGATGTATTAATTTCAGAGTTGTTCTCTTAATTTTTTTTTGTATAGATAGGTCCTTGATGTGAGTTTCCTTTTTTTCAGACAGTGTCTGAGAAAAAGCTCAAGTTTATTTTATAAAAATCTATAAACTGTGTAACGGGAATATAAGCATCCCTACTACTAATGGCCAATAGGAGCTGTTTTGGTTTTTTTTTGTCACTCAGCGGTCCTTGTTATCTGATTTTCTACATTGCACTATGTTGTGTTGTTTCTTTAAGTGAGCACTCCATTTAGAGGGCCATTTAATACTTATTAAGTTCTATAATGAATGTGTGAAGTTCACAATAAACAATGTGCGCATGAGCACTCCATTTGTCACTACTGCGTGATTTGCCTTCACCGAAGTAGAGCACGTTTCACCTCGACAGATTGCATAATATGTTTTATTCTAGTTACTTATTACAATGGCATTACTAAGCCTTCGATAGCTCAGTTGGTAGAGCGGTGGACTGTAGATGTGTACAAAGACTGATATCCATAGGTCGCTGGTTCAAATCCGGCTCGAAGGAATCTTTTTGGATATCAACCCTATAAACCCATTTAAAATACAATATCAGGATTAATATTACTGAGATTGTATTTTTAATGCCAATGTAAGCTTTTGGTAGCTCAGTTGGTAGAACGGTGGACTGTAGATGCACGAATATTGAAATGACTGATACCCATAGATGGCTTGTTCAAATACGGCTTTGTCTTTTTATCATCATTCATTAACATCTAATCGGTTTAACACCACCAAGGTGTAAAATTTGCTTTGACAGCACATAATTTGTTAGAGTCTGGCTAACGAAAGTTGACACTGAAAACACGCGCGAAATTTAAAAAAAAACAATACTTTTTATCCCTGTACAGTACATAGTGCAATAACACGTGTTGATATTTGAAATTTTATTTTATTTAAATGGAATGACATTTCAATTAGCAACACGAATTATCGCACTATGTTTATGGATAAACAGTCTTTGTTTTTTTTTTATTTCGCGCGTGTTTTAATGATCGAATTTCGCTTGCCAGACTATCATCATCATGAAAATATCAAACCGAGTAATAAATCCAGGGATACATACTTTTACTTATTAATAATTGTGGTCACAGAGTACCGAGTGAATGGAGTGATGGATTGCGGTTGACTGGCGTGGCGTCCGGAATTTGTACAATCGCTGCATGTGTCAGAGTCGCGACGACGACGCGGCGGCGGCGGTTAGGTACTGATCGACTGATCAGAATGTCGATGATGTCTTAACTAACAAAACTCTATGGTCTTTGCACATTATATTTTTTTAAATATAGCTTTTTTTTTGTGGTCTATTTTAAATCAGTCTAATTTCTTTTTTCCGCCCACAGGGGTCTGAACAAAAGTATAAAGTTTGTATCGTCAAAATCAATAAATATATACGTATATTATACACATGATCAGGTAGATATTATAAAGCATACCTACTCGATACTACGTGCTGCTTTGGCTTGGCCAATAGTAGCAATTAATTAGGGTAACATTTTCTTTTAACCACTCGTTGACAGTTGTCGATTGAATACTGAATTTCTGCGTTGCACTTTGTTGTGTTGTTTCATTGATGGCGAAATATGCACGTGAGCACTTCATTTTCTCACTACTGCGTGATTTGCCTTCACCAAAGTAGAGCACGTTTCACCTCGTCAGATTGCATAATATGTTTTAATCTACTTACTTGTTTCAAATGCAATTATCAAGCCTTCGATAGCTCAGTTGGTAGAGCGGTGGACTGTAGATGTATAGTGACTGATATCCATAGGTCGCTGGTTCAAATCCGGCTCGAAGGAACTTTCTTTTTAAATCCTAGTTTTGTATTTCGCTAATTAAGAGACACTCTATGAGTTAAGTCTTTCACAGACATAAATAAGCCTTCGATAGCTCAGTTGGTAGAGCGGTGGACTGTAGACGTTTAATAATGGTTATCCATAGGTCGCTGGTTCAAATCCGGCTCGAAGGAATATTTTTTAATGAATTTCCATTGTGAGGTGGATAATATGTAATGATTGTAGATCCATAAAAATAAGATTGAACTCGTGTAAGTCGAACCTCATGTAAGTTTAATTTGATACTAAGGGTTCGTACCTACAAACACTAAGGAATAATTATACCTAATGTGTTATACTTTTAAACTTAACTCACTTGGGATACAATACAACTTGATAGAATTAACTTAACTAATTATTATTTTCTTCATTGTAAAATTTTCTACATAATGGAACAACGGATGACAGAAAAAAGTCAATTTATATTTAGTATAGTGAAATTCCTAATGTTCCTGAATCTGAATTATAATTATAACGACTCGGAATATCGTTAGATGTTTATTTAGGTGTAACAACAACTGATTCCACTACTAACATCTTGAAACATGCTTATAAAACTTTATACAATGCAATAAATTACCTAAAGGTAAACACCACATGACAACATGCCATTGTATCGCACCGTGGAGATCAGGCTTAACAGGGTGCTCCTATCAAAGCGCTGCTAACGGAAACTCTAGGGTTAGGTTAGGTTAAGTATGTTAATTGGCAGCTTAGGTATATGTCAAATTTATCTGCAAACTTAATATTTAAGTCACAATTATTTAGGTAAAATACTCCCCACGTGAAAGAAGTAAAAAATAAAATAATTCTGACTATTTTTGTCAAAAAAAAAAAAAACATAGCGTCGCATTTTCTAAGTTTTAAATATGAATGATTGGTTTGAATGAAAATGATTAATGATTTACTCGTACTCAAATCAATGAAATTTAGATACACACATCGGAAATAATAATGTAACTACATCTTTAAAAAAAAAAAGGAAAATAATTTATATGCCAATAGATCCTTTGACATGGTCTAATTAATACCCTAGAGTTATGGGATTTAAAAAAAACACGTATATAAAAAGCTAGATGTCAAACGAAGCATTTTTGACTGTGATTTAATATGCCTATTAATGTATTTCATTCAAGGCGGATTTGGACCAGCGACTTATTGATGAGTAGCTTTCGCAAGCGGCTTTGCCCGCGTGATACCTTTATAATATAGCCTATGTTATTCAGTGACAAATGTGATAATACAACATTATAGTGGTGAAAGAATTTTTAAATTGGTCCTATCCTTTAGTATTTGAGTTTATTAATTACAAACAAAAGTAACATTTTTTTATCTTTATATCGTTATTATAGACAACCATTTAACATGTAGATGTTCGCTTCCACCGCCCTACCAACTGAGTTATCGAAGGTACATGGCCAGGGATACTTCCAATACAACAGAATCTGTCTCACTTTCACACAATTAGGTACTTTAAATTAATAATAAATTTAAAGAGTAAAAAGATTCCTTCGAGCCGGATTTGAACCAGCGACCTATGGATAACAATCTTTTCACATCTACAGTCCACCGCTCTACCAACTGAGCTATCGAAGGTGCATGAAAGTTGGCAAAATTCTGCGCTGCTTTAGTAGAAGTAGTCATACAGACAACATAAAAATACACGTTATTAAAATAAATGTGATTTAATTTAAACTTTAGATTAACATCATTGTTTTCGATAAACTGTACCTACTGGTAGTAAATGCATTGCATCACTTACAAAAGTTTATTTATGTAGGTACCAAATGTTAGTGCAAACATATAAAATAATACAGATTACTGACTGAAATCAGGTAAATCAAAACAAAACATTGTATAAATTGATAACGAACAGATAACAATGTCAAATATTAACAAAAGGTGACTTGTCATCATCCCACTCGATACTCACTTGATATCGCAAATCATGTGACCTATAAATAACAGAATAACCAATTCGACCTATTTGTAATAATAATAACCATTTGACGAATTACAGATTACCTACTTATAATTTCCTAGTAGCAAGCATACCTAAATTAAAAGTAAAGGACCATGTAGGTACCTAATTCATACGACTAAAAGATTCAGATGTCAGAGTACCATTACACTATCTGATGTTTCCCTATAATAAATCTTCTATCTATCTAAATCTTAATGAGAAGTTGAGAACCCTGCAATCAGCCTAATTTATGTGTGCCTGAAACAACATTCGTTAAAGTGTAACAATGTACAAGTCGGTAGATACAATATCTAGTGAACAAAAGTTCAGTTTGCACGCATTTTGAACGACACAACGCGACGCCCGGAAGCGGTGACGTTGTCGTCTAGAGCTCATGCAGACATCCCTACAGAACTGTTACCCTTCGTCCTGAAGGGTAAAAGATAGACTAGACTATCCACTGAAACATTACAACCCTGTAATAACAGCTAAAGTAATACAAAAACAGCAATGAACTCAAAACAAGGGGGAACTAAAGAAGTTGATTTCACCGCAAAGTGAGGTCGAATCCCAGCTAATTTGAATAGAAACTGTCGCGGCGGCCGGCGATAGTCGCGCCGTTTCCGACCCGTCCCGTATCGGACGTATGAAACGACCCCTAACGAGTTCCCGAAGAATTTGGCCTGTGAGTTACATCACTTGAACACGTAAATGACTACTTCGTACGAACTACGAACACAAGTTGTAACAATCGTTGCCACGTAATTTAATTATGTTCTGAGTTTTATTAAAGTTTGAATTTCATTGCTGAATATGCTGCACATAGGTATTGCGTACCTACACAAATGAAAATGAAATGAAATGAAATGAAATGAAATGAAATGAAATGAAATTGTTTATTCTGTAAATAGGATATTGGAATCACTTTTACACGTCATATTAAAAAATATTAAAAATAAGCTAGATGAGGTCGGCGTTTCCTATCTGACTACTCTGAGAAGAAAGGCCGAAACAAACTCAGAGGTCACAGTCTCTTTTAAAGTCCAGACATAATCTTGGTCAAGCCATATGAGGACCATGTAAATTCGAGTCTGAAATGGTCTTTTGAGGAAAGAACCACACAGATTTGAGTGGACCTGTCCAGTCAGTGCAAGCATTTGTCAGTAATGGCGGAGCTCAACTCAGAACTTAAGGAGCTCAGCGACTTGACGAACAATACCAAAGAAAGGACATTTGGGTAGGCCGCATAAAATTCTCAAATTGCCAGACCAATGATAAAATTAACTGAGAAAGAAAAAAAAAAAATTAAAATAAATTCACATAGTCCTCACATACACAATAATAAAATACTTTACAAAGTAATCATGTCATTTTGTATAGAATATTCAATAATGTCAATTTGTAAATAAAACTGGTTGATATACTTTGATGATTTTCCATATTATTCAAAATGTTACAATGCTTAGCAGAGCGAGCAGCTCAATCCCATGCTTTTTTGTCTTCTAAATAATCTGAAATTTTATAGTACCCTTTTCTACAAAGTTTGGTTTTAATGCAGCTTTTAAATCGTTTAATGGGTAAGTTTCGAATGTCAATGGGAAGTTTGTTATAAAAGCGTATACATTGACCCATGAACGAGTTGCCTACTCTGTGGAGACGAGTGCGATGTACAGCAAGATTGTGTTTATTCCTGGTATTTAAACTATGAATATCGGACATTTTCTTAAAATTAGATATATTTTTGTGTACATACAATAGATTTTCAAATATATATTGTGAGGCTACAGTCAGAATATCTATTTCTCTGAATTTTTCACGAAGGGAATCCCTTGGACCTAGGTTGTAAATGGCTCGAATAGCCCTTTTCTGTAAAACAAAGATAGCATTAATGTCCGCACAGGCTCCCCAGAGAAGAATCCCATAAGACAAAAGACTATGAAAATAACTAAAATAAACAATTCTGGCTGTATCTACGTCAGTTATCTGTCTAATTTTTTTAACGGCGTAGGCGGCCGAACTAAGCCTTCCTGACAATTTTTCTATGTGTGGGCCCCATTGTAATTTACCGTCAATGGTTATTCCAAGAAAAACTGTCGACTCAACGGGGTCCAACTCTATTCCATTAACTTTAACATTGGTAGATAGCTGCCTGACATTTGGCGTTGAAAATTTAATGAGTTTAGTCTTTTTCTCATTCAGGAGAAGATTATTTACATTAAACCAATGCACCACTTTAGAGAGTGCATCGTTAACTTGTTCAAAGTTGACTAACTGACGTTTTATTTTAAAAATGAGGGAAGTATCATCTGCGAATAACACGATCTTGTGATTATCCCTTATGTGGTACACATTCTTGATTATACATGTGTCAAGTGCAGACTAATTACATCTAGGAATTAAATATCAATACTTTACCTAAATATCATAACACTAATTTGCACAATAGTCAACAATAGTGTATAATAATTGCAGGACGACATCTTGTTACTTTAAAAAAAATCGCCTCAGGGAGTCAATTTCATAGGACTGTAATTTTCTTTTTAAAACGCAATTTTATACAAAGAATTCTTAAGTAACAGGTAACATTAAGAACACCTGCGAGGTTATGATTCCCTCTTCGTTGGAATAACTTATCTGCATAAAAATGGAAATATACTGGAAAGGTAAATAGGCAGAGTAAAAACAATATTAGAAAGTTTTAAGAATTTGTTTTTTCTTCTTTAATTTTGTTGTAATCCTGAAAGTTTTGAAATTACAAGTGTGTCAATTAGCTTACTATAATTATACTCCACGGACAGTAACAATGTCCCCGTAAATTTTGACTGACACCTGACAGAAACAGACTGAAGTCTACCTAAATGGTAGACACCTATCATCCAAATCAACCTCAAACCATAGTGTCTACAGGCTACTTTAATAATAATTTAGTCAGCCATCAGGTATCACAAATTCACGGTAAATTGACAGCAATATGAAAGGGCAGCCATAAAGATCAAACAGGCACTTGTCAAATAATTCAGGGGCGGCTCACCGACAGCCCGCACCGGCCCACCACTTAGCATAAGGTCAAACTGACATTTGAAACAACATTTACGTCGTCGCCGATTCATAACATCGTAAGGAAACGTACGTCACGCAACACAGATTATAGTGATGGGCAATTTGATGTTTCATTATTCAAATAGACTTCTAATAAGCTTATGTGTCAGATATGATATCAAAGGTCAACTAAAAGGTTTCTTACGGGTAATTGAATTGAACGTTGATTCTGTGATGGCAGTATTAATACTTAGTCGGTATTTCAAACGGGAATCAGACGTACAGAAGCTGAGTTAAAACTATTTAATAGAATTATATGTACACCTTAAGATACTACATGATATTTTTTATCCGACTGTAAAGACAATATGATGAGCTTGCAAATTGTAGAAAATGTTGTATACTTAAAAAAATGTACTGGGTGACGATACGTAGGATGCACCTTTTAGAAGTTATAAGTCATGAAAGAAGTTCAAAAATATTCGAGATTTTTCGAGCACCACGCAGTTAGCACAGGTCTTTCGAAGCTGCAAACTTGGTTTTACACTACTGGTAACTATCCCAGACGACATTACAAAAAATCAGTGCAGTGCAATTTTTTGCTACCTACGATGCCTCATATTATGACTGGTCTATATCGAGTTATCGACCAGTCACTTCTCTGCACCACCCTATTCGCCCACCTTTTAGCATAAACAGAAGGGTAGCAAGTACTTGAGAGGGAATTGCCCTGTCAAAGCCTTTACTGAATTATTAATAAGTAACTTTGAAAAGAATGCTTGATTTAATTACAAAAGTAATTTCTAAGTACTGTTTAACACGAAACGCGTTAAAGAACGTGCTAACTATTGCGTTTAGTGAGGTCAACACTATATATTTTTATTATTAATTTCTATTATTACGTCGACGTCAGATTTATGTTCCAGTTATAACTCATTTAAATAGGTGTATTATGCCTTTGTACTTATTGTTACTTGGTTAAGTTACACTAGACTTACATGCTTTAAGAAATTTACAAAAAATATTTCGTTACGTGTTTTAAAGGCATTAGAATAAACGAATTTGAACCGAACTACTTCTTTTTATGAGGGAGTTGGAACAACTCTATCGCATTTTACAATTAAATAGAACTTCCTGTAGCAACGGCCTTTTGATCAGAAAACTTTTCAGCGGCTTAAAATATACGTAGAAGGTAAGTGGCCTAATCTACTGTAAACTTACAAATCCATTTAAGTCGTATCAATCAAAAATACTTCCGCTAATTTACGACGGTACCTAATTAAGTCAATCTCCCATTAAATCCCCTTTTCTTAGCGACTCATCTCTCGTCTGGAGGCGCATAAAACGCGCGAAAACCTAAAGCCATTTCACGCCGGAGTAAACCTTTCTCTCGGAGTTAACGTCTATTTAAACTCGGCTTAAGTTAATCGATCGAGAAGGCCCTTAATTATGGCTTTATTTTAGCGGCAATGAAGATCGAAGCGGGCGGATCTGAATTGACTTGAATTGGCTGAGTACACGACAACACGTGTAGATGCTCAATAATTATATGATTCGGAACGAGTAGATAGTAGTTGTTTACTATATCTGCTGAAAAAAGGGGAGCCCAGTATTTTCTTGGTAGATACTTCTGACTATCGATAAAAAGATCCATTGGACACCTATTTGACCTGTTGAGAGAATATTTCTAAGCCAACAATATATTGCATTCCAAGGAGGAAAACTGCATTTCTTTTCTTTAGTTTCAGTGATGAGTCCATCCCCTCGGAACATCCTAAATCATCGCTCGCTACACTGTAACACTGTACCTTTGAATATTACTAAATTTCTATAAAATTAATCACAAAAACCACTTGTCTGAAGACAAGTCTACAAGTTCTCGGTACATGTCAACGTTTACTATCGTGAGAGGTTTGTCTATCCGAATTAGCGTTGAACCGCTAACCGAGAGTGTCGCCGCCATATTAATATTCATAATCGACGCTCCTTGCCGTTACGTTCAAACGTGGAGGTAGATACGTTAATTTAATACGACTTTCATGAGTGAAATTGATGTGAGTATTCAGTTGTACATGTGTTGGTATAGATTATCTACTATCTTGACAAAAATTGTCAAACTTTGATAATTTCTTGTTTTAAATATGAGGCTTTTGGCTATATTGTTATATATAGTGAATGTCACTCTTTATTTTGTATTGTGCGTTTAGTTTGTGCAGAATAAACAATTTTTCTTTCTTTTTATCTGCCTTAAATGCTTTCAATAAGTTTCGAAGTTGATTTTAAGAAAATAGGAAGACCATATTCAAAAGGAAATAGGCAGAGTTTTCAGATTCAGGTAATATTAGGGGTCTCGCGCACAAGACGGCCACGATCACGACCGAGACCAGGTAAACTATAGAAACCGATATGAATCGCGTACCTACTTGGTCGCAATGGCCAACTATCCGGCCACCATACAATACAACTAGACGGCCACGACTTGCCGGAGTTGTGGCCGTCTAGTGCGCGTTATCCCTTAGTTTCTTAAAAAACAACAACCGCACTTTCTTATCTCACATTAAAATTGCATCCCGCACAAGAAAAATGTATCTGTAAAAATAACGCCGTATATCTACAGCAGTTACTATGACTTGCATTTCAGCGAACGCGCGATACCCGCTGGGACCACAAACCCTAATTATGTCTGAAACAATACTCCACCTTATTTTTACCCATTTTGTGCTCAATCATAATTACCAGCGCCTTCCTATGGGAAACATTGTTACGGGAAATCATCGCAGAACCTTCCAGGCGTTTTATTATGATGAGAAAAAATATTTACCTTAGAGATTTCCTTAGAATTAGGCTCGCTTTTTTTTTCGTTCTTTTAAAACAACAGAGTACAAAACAGATGGCCAAAAATACGTGACGATATGTTGGATACAATCCTACATAATAATCTTCTCCTTATACATAAACAAGATTATGAATACCTATTGTAATTTCCCTACAAAAGGTAAATTAATATCCACAAAAATAATACCGACACAATTCCAATAAAGCTGTTCATTACCTAAAGAGTTCGATCGTTAAGTCAATACATACACGCAATAAACGTTGAGCACAATAAAAAGCCTTTGAAATCAAACAACAGCTCAATAAAAGCGTACGCAATTACCTGCTTCTCGCATATTTATCTTTTTCCGCGATATAAATGCTTTGTGCCCAACAATGGCTGCGGGGCTCCAACCACGGGAAGCTTTATAATTTTTTAATTAATACCGTCGAAAATATCAAAGTCATTGGCCGTTCTGCCTACTAGTGGGGAATGCTATAAAATTTTGATAAAGTTTTTTTCATAAAGCATAAAGCGTTCCACTCTTTTAGGGTGCACTTTGGTCACCCCATTGTCAAATAAATGTCTACATTGTACCCTTTATTTTAATGAAAATCAAGCCTTGTTCAATACAGATTAAAATTCATTGTTATTGACTTTGTAATTTCTATTCAAATATATATTAATGGGCAACTTTAAGTATTATTTCACCACGATTTTAACAAGTGCTTCATGTGTGTTAAACCACTAAACGAAATCTTATGATCACTCAATAGAACATTTGTCTTTCATCTGAAATCATTTCATACTCAAACAATTATCCTTTATCAATATCACTCAAATATTTTAACGACTTGCCGTCAAAATGATTTGAATCTTCACCCAAAAACAAAGTTAACTCAATCGAAAAATGTGTTACAATTAACAGGAGATGTGGAGGGGAACCCTTAAACCGACGTTTTCCTGCGGGTTTTCCTAATGAGTGATTTTCACGGTGACGACCCGACAAAGCAGGGACCGCCGGGACAAACTGACACGAACTTCCAATACAATAACTTCATTAAACACGAAAGAATGGCATCGATCTGTTTGCTCATTATGTTAACAAATGGACACTGTTCTGATATACACTAGATCTGAAAATTGGAACTAGTATGACTGTGATAACGTTCTTAAACTTGTATTTACATATGATAGAAATGGTGATATATCGGTAGTGCAAACAGATTTTCTGCCCTGTGTCTCGAAACGTGAATCCAGGTACATACTATGAGTATCATACGTCACTGATAAGTCACCAATGATAAATCTTGTCACAATGTAATTCCTATCCCACAACCCTTCCAGATTAAGCAATTCCATTCACATTTAGGTCCTACCTTTGACCTAAATGTGAATGGAATTGCTTAATCGATGTTCGAATGTCTGATAAAATTTTATTACACCCGATGACCACCGAAATTAGCGTCATTGGGCAACGCTCATGCAAATTATCCCCCCCCCCCCCTATAGAAATTTACTGTAGGTAATTGATTTAATAGTCTTCTTTGTTCACGACTAATGGACGGACACGTTTTGATTCGAACAGCGAGCCTTCTATTGAATACATTTTCATTAATTTTAGAATTGGCTTGTTTTATTGTTGAGCGAGTTATGGAGGGAGATTTGGATAATGACCAGGAAAGTATTTTATCTCGTTTAATTTTTTGGAAGAATTTGCCAATCTGAACGATAAGAGATATGATTATGTAGACCGTATAAATTGAAAACTTTTGGACTTCATAATGTTGCTAACTGCATAAACCTACTCTTGCAAATCCGGTTTTCTTATCTAACACAAAAAGACACTGCAAGTAACATAGCTGCATCTATTTGCAATCAAAAATACAATTTCCGGTTAGTTTTAAATATAATTATTTCAGTGGTGCACGGCTTATAATTATAGCAGGCACGATAACAGCGGCGGGTAACACAGTCTTGCGGATGACGTGACACGAAAACTTTAAAACTAACAGTAAACACCACACTACCAATCAAAAGCTTTCGTGTGTTCCGCTTTTAAACATATTTAATTACCCAGTTCTGTACCTACTTTGTTTGAGAAAGCAAATATACTGGCGTTCCATTATTAATTACGTGTTTATTAACTTGGCACAGTTTTTAGCCTTGAAGTGACATCGACATCAGTCGATCTTTTCTGTAAAATCTCACAATAAAAACAGACTATATAAGGTAAAGTGAACTGGAAGTGAGCTGTCAATAGTGCCATCCATAACATCAGATAGAATGAGATGTGAGTGAGTGACAGCTTACTTCACCTAGGTTTTAATTTTGCAGGTGATAATTTTGTAGAAAAGACCGGCAGGATTCGAACACATGAATTCTCAAGATCTCAAGGCACTTCCACAGGTAGATATAGAAAGCTTCTAAGACAGTCTAATTTGCTATAATTTATCTATTTACCTATATAGATAAATTATTTACAAAAGTAAAATCTTGTTTACAAACAAGATTTTAAAAAAAATGTTATAATACCAATTCGTGTTTTATGTTACGTAACATAACCTCTTCTGTTAGTGCAGTCACGTTTCAATCACATATCAAACTTAGTTTATCCAGATATCCAGGCGAGATCGAGAGGAGGAAGTGCGTGTTTTCCACCAAACAAACTAAATTATTCAAAATACGCATACGTGTTTATGATAGCAAATATTGTAAGAAATATTTTGGATCACAATAGGCACCAGTTTACGTCTTGATCGTAGACTTGATTTTTTGGTAGGCTTTCGTAGCAGTTGACAAACAAATCATATCACTAAAAATATGTGAAAAAATAATTTTAATCATTACTTGAAGATATTATGTTGGCGAAAGTGACAGTGCGACACTGACATTTTATATAATTCCACCCTTGAATTTGTCAAACAGGGGGTTGAATTTTATTTACAAATGAACAAATAGGTAGGTACTCTATAACTAGCATCAACTAAAACAATATAATCTTAACAATAATGGAAAGATGCCATGAAAATGCCGCTTCGAATAGCAGAAAAAGTTCAAACAAAAATACTAGCACAAACTCCACAATTAATGTACCTATGTTTTCTTAACCACAAAGTGTAGTTCACAGGCGACAAAACCACGATATGAACAACTCAAAACAAAAGGGCTGTTACGTTTTATGGCGTGCAATCGGCGCCAGTAAACTCGAGATAGTACTCCTGCCAACAATTAAAGGGAGAAGATAAAGCCGACGGATTTTCACGACTCCTTTACCTAATATTATAAAGATATCTGTGTTAAGTACGAGGTTTCATGGAGTTATCCTATTGTTCATCATATTTTACTGAAAATGAGAGTTTGGTTTGACTTGTGCTGTTGTTATTGAACATAAATATACGGATATTGATAATTTCTGCTTAACAACACACATTTTGGTACTATTGCTACGGTCTACGCGGGGCTGGGACGCATACGGACACGATATTTTAGGATACATTTTACCTGTCTAACTGCATAGTTTTGCATAGTTATCTAACTTTATTGCCAATCAAAGCTCCTATTCTGCGGTGTCAAATAATATAGAGTAGAATATTCTTTTTAAAATTCATGCTGCGTTAGAAATAGGCAAAAACTCTTGCGTATAGGTGTCGATTTGATAGGGCTTTGTGAAAAAAAATCTCCGCTCTATATGCGGAACGCACCGCAATCTGATATGGCGCGTGCCCGAGTCGCGGTAGCGATAGTGATGATTTATATTTTGACAATACATCGACGCATTTGATTGTATAAAAATAGCAATTTCATTTTACTAATAAAATAAATTTTAATTAATGCATTCTAGCCCCTTCACAACATTCATTCGCTACAGGAATTTTCAAAGCGAATCCATAAATTAAGCAAAATTAGTATCGGAATAATTTTCGAATTCCACGCATAATAGTATAATTAGTCTATTCAGGTCAACACTATAATCGAATATCGATACAATTGTACAACAAAACATCACTAGCGCGAATGAAATCGAATAGAATCCGTCAATAGCGCGGATTGGTATTTGCGCTGGAACAGGGTTGCTTCTGCCTGAGCAGACGCGTCCGCAATCGCGTCCCGCTGTCAACACGCGCCCATTGTGTTTAATATTTTCAGCTCTTTTTTATAAATCCTTTGATTTCGATATGCGGGTATCCGTTCAATTAAACGAAAACCTAACAATTTCAAAAGTTGTATAGCTATAAGCGTAAGTCTGTGTTAACTTCTAAAATCTTTTCTATTAACTATCTAGACTTATCATTAATTAGACAAGCTCAAAGGACGAGACTTAAGATCCAAGCATAAGCATAAACAGCCTATAATGTTCCCACTGCTGGGACATAGGCCTGCTATCTTCGAGAGGGAGTGGGCTGTAATATACCACGTGGGCCCAGTGCGGGTTGGTAGCGGGTTTGCTTACGATGTTTTCGTTCACCATTTTGAGGGCAGTGTTGATGAAATTATTTACACAAAGTAATGCGCCTATCTGGGTTCGAACCCACGACCGAGGCCGTTACCACTGGGCTAGGAATCCTAATTCTAAGATCGTCGCATTGTATGGCTACCCTTGCCAGAAAAACAAACATTATTTACGTAAGATTTTCTCTCCATAGCATGCACATATTGTATGGTGTGGGCAATTACATTGCACATTAGTCTTAGCCCGCAAAACACACGAACAATTCAACAAAAACAAACGTGAGGATTGCCTCTGAGAGGCGATAATTTGTCAGGTGCTACGCGCTCAAAGAGTAATCGTGAAGTTACGACACCGCAAAGAAAATGGTATAAATAATATAATATGCGTTTTTTGAATTATTGTGTTTAGTTGAAAATTAAGAAGGATGGGTTCCTAAGCATATTTTTTTTTTCTTAAATCCCAATTCCACATTTCTAAACTATTGCTACGAGCTAATGACGCCTACGGCCTACGCGCTACGCGGGTCTACGACGCCTACGAACTTTACACGTTGACAACAGAATACGAATGATTACCTACAATGATTCTTTGTTAAACTCATACATAAACTCACGCCTACTTCACATAGAGTTAGACACAAACTGCAGAATGTAAACGAACTATACTTATTAGTAAAAGTTTTCAGAAAATGGTGGTTGTTTTAGTCAGAGATAATCTACAAAACATAGATACGTATATATACTTTCAAAGAAAAAATAAATTGTTCCACGTAGGCATAAAATTAGGAAAATACCGTAAATATCTTCTCTTTGGTAGGTTGCGTGGGAACTCTCCACCGGTAGCGTGGCGGCCCCGCTAACGTCTTCTTCAAGGGGGATGAAATATCTAAACGCGAGTCTCTTAATGACTTTCATTTATTTCTCTCCCGAATCTCGTACTGAACGCTGGTAATTATTGCGTTTCCAGTAGGGTTATTAAGTTTTGCTCCGGTTAGGATGAGAAATGGCCACATTTATTCGATGTTCAACTTGATACCTTTGAGCGGCGAAGGGCTGAAAATTTAATTTTAGATGATGATATTATGAGGTAATTATTTTAATTGTGGTGCGCCATGGCGGTATTAAAATTGTGCGATGAATTGAGACGTTATCTTTTTATGATTCATGGCGTGATTTATGCCTGAATACTACCAAGATGGAACGAGAATAAATCTCGAATTCAGTACACAAATGAAAAAGAGTATGTAAGCAATGGAAAATATTTCGATTTTATTTTTCTAACCTTATCGATCTATCGAGAATAGCTAGTCTACAGATACCTAATCCACAATGAAACAAATGAACTAAACAAATCTCATCCGATCTACATAAATAAATTGTCTCAATAGGTAATCGAGTCATCTGAAACAAATGGCGAACTTAGTACAGATTAGATCTACGAACGACGCATCTAATTGTCCGTCCTTAATCCCGGGCGGCGGGGCGGTGGCAATCTATCAGTTTCTTTTACCGGTCGTCCCCCAATCCACTTGTAAAGACCTACTCAACAACTTTGTTTGGGAGTCTATCGGAATGATCCTTTTCATTGGCAGTCGTTACGTTATTTATATTTATAAGAATTAGCGACCCGCTCTTACTTCGCAGGGTTCGACTTGACAAAACATTGAGATTTATTTATTATTTTTAAGTTAGTTTCGGTAAAATTATACACAAACGTTTCGGCATTAATTCTCTAAATGATGGTGAAAACCACATCCGTTGCATAGTTTAGGAGAAGAATGTGGCTACACAAACAAACAAGAACATGACTTTAACTTATAATAGACTAGCTTCCGCCCGCGGCTTCTCCCGCGTGGTTTGTCGATAAAAAGTGTCCTTCCCCGGGATGCCATCTATCTGCTTGCCAAATTTGATCGAAACCCGTTCAGTGGTTTAGGCGTGAAAAGGACATACAGACAGACAGAGTTACTTTCGAATATATAATATTAGTATGGATTAAATACTAAACATTTTTCGTTTAATTACCATATATTCATTACTTTTGTCAGTGTACGTAGATGGCTCGGTTACAGCATTCGAGTTACTGAACCATTCGACAGATTTTTATCCATGACACAGAAGAAATCCTAGTGTGCAAAAAGAAAACCTTTATTAGTCACAGAATACGGCATACTCAATTAGTGCTGGAACTTAACTTAAAATACGATGTAGAGTGCAGTGCATGAAAAGAGTTTGCCCAAACAGTTCAAAGAAGCACAAGCTATTTGATCCTACAAGCAATAAATCCCACGTGTAGTATGATAATGACATCAGTATTTCATTGTCAAGCGACGATACAAAGTTTCGAAGCGTTCTCATATTTTGCGCAAAGCTCGGGGCGCTTGCAAATTCTGAACTTTGCCGAGATAACACGCCTCGGCTAAGCCTACCGTAATAAGCTCCTCCTTCCAGCCTTCAGTGTTTACTTTTGGGCGTGTTGTTGTTTAACAGCCTTCAATATTTATTATATTTTAACCGTGTTTATGCTTTACAAGGAAATTCTTTGTTTACTGTCGGCCTGTTGCAGTTGCGATGAGCCGGTTCCTTGCTGAAACTGTTCTTGTTGCGATGTGCTTGCTTATAGATAAACTGATGTAGGTACTTGGTTTTAAATATTCTTCAACTGAGAGATAACTATTGTAAAAAACCAAAAGAAGTTATTATCTATCTCCAATTGTGGGTACATATATTTGAATTACTGTATTATTTTTATTTCCAGTTCATCAGATTTTTTATTAAATCCTCCTTTAAACACTTTTCGTAAATCTTCAGGCAACAGCCATATTTTTAACCGACTTCTTCAAAAAGGAGGAGGTTCTCAATTCGTCTGTATGTTTTTTTTTTGTTACTCGATTTCTCCGCCAATTATGAATCGATTTGGATGATTCTTTTTTTTTTGGTAGGTTATGTTTCCGAGGTTCCATATAAATTTTATTAACTTTCCTTGCGTAGTTTTTGAGTTAGCTTCAATATTACATATTTTTTCACACTTAGTGTATGTAGATGATATATTGTTTGACTCCGTCTCTGTTATTTACATAGCAGGTAGTGGTATTCGAGTTTGTGTAGGGTAGGTATCACAACTAAAAAGTGAAAAATAAAAACTTTCTACAAAAAAAAACAACCGACTTCCAAAAAAAACATAAAAAAAGTGAAAAATAAGTTTAATTTCGGAAGTCGGTGGCAAAAAACGAAAATAGAAAAACAAAGACACCGACTTCCGAAAATAAAGTTATTTTTCACAAATTTTTTAATTTTTCGAAGTCGGTTGTTTTTTTTTGTAAAAAGTTTTTATGTTACTTTATATCGTCTCTCATAACTAACAACGTGTCAAATACATGTAGGCAGTAGGTATATGGTTGTTTATTATAGTGTGTACACACGTCACGCCAGTTATCCGAGGCAGGCGGGCGATTTGCGCCTGCCTCCAGTTATGCGTCGCGCGCGCCTTACACGTTGCTATCAAATTTGTAAGTAACACGGCAAGGTAGATGCTCTACTTGAATATTTGTATTAATTTTAAGAGTTTTTAGTTTTTTACTTACCTACACCTCGACCCTGACGCGGCTACGACGCCTTTTGTACGCCAACAGCTAAAGAACTAGGACGTGGTGAAGGGCGGGCGTTTTGGGGGAATGTCTGTAATTTTGACGTTCGAAAAGTGCTGATTTTCAGCCTAGATTGAATAAATGACTTTTGATTTTGATTTCAACTCTTCTTCTTTTTCGCCTACTCTTCATTATGGATTATTTTTCAATTTCTTCTCAGTCCATTTTTTATTTACACTGGGATCATTTATCATCCATACAAAACATATATTTACCTACCAGAATACCATCTTGGTTCACAAAAGATAAGTTCAAATAAAAGGACATTCTAACATAGCATGGCTTAAGGTTTTTTGCACTACTTTTTATCTTACAAGAAATCACTACTATGTTATATTATAGTTATCGTTGAAAGTCTTGTAATATAGAGTGATGGCAACATGAATTTATAACAATACCTATAAAGTAGAGCATACATTCTAAACTCACACTTCACCTACAGTGGCCTCAGCTCCAAATGCCCGGAGGCCGCCTCGAGGCACGAATGCCAAGACAAACCGAAATCTTATCAAACGACCGCCATGTTGGTCTCGTTAATAAGCAAAACTGCACACAGGGGCCGCTATAACTCACCTGAAGGCTGTTTGTGGAACATTGCAAACACTAGTGGACCTGTAACTTATCAAGCATGAACGCTCAACGTTTACAGTACCGAACTACCTACTGTATGCTGACATTATTTATTGGGCAATTCACTTGCTTACACTTGCCTTCGTGAGCTATCGATCGAGCTGCATCATTTCCTGGTATTTTCCTAATCTTTCTTATAGGTTGAAAACCATCGTCAGGCACTGTTTGGCTGGCATTCATGCTGAACTGGGCCTATTTATTTTTATTCTGTTCCTTGATTTTGTGAGATTAGATGGGTCAAAAAAAAAATTTGTTTTAATTATTTTCTTTTTCGGTAGGTATAGTCTTTTCCGGTGGCAGAAGGCATCGCCAACGGAAAATTGAAATCAGAATACAATAAGAAACCACAAGAACGTACCAAAGCTCCTCAATGTCTTTAAAAACCCTTTGTTACTTTGTTCTTTAATAAGGATTTCCTCAAAATACTTTTCTGGAGTTAAAAATTGGTGTTCCTAACATCGTAAATTATGTTTAACAAAGCGTGATGTTTAATTGGATGTTGAGAATTGTGACAATTCATCCCGCAGCCGACACTTTGCGCAGAAAATTTCGATTAAAACAAAATCGGGGCGACGGGTCTCATGGGAGCGGTTCATTTTATACCAATTAGTTAGCTACAGGCAGTGGATTCGTCACGAGTGAATGAATACCCCTTTGAATTGTGGCTGTTTTACACGGTACGACTTCTGAAATCAAATTAGAACTGTTTTCTGTTTCCGAACCCTTAGTTACTTACTAAAAAGTTTGTTGTTATTATTTAGTGAATGAAAATAAAATTACATGAGCTTTGTAGATTAAGAGGGAAGAACCAAAATATGATATATCCAAACGTAACAAGGTTCTTTATTTTTATTGGAGTTTTTTTTCTTCCAGGTAAGAGTCTCTAAACCTAAGTAAAGAAGAGTGAAAAAACATATTTCTAATATTTCAAAGACCAAACTTACTCTGATTGATAAGAAAAGTGAGTGTAATCGTAATGAAATCGTGTCGTCTAAACAGTCCCGCGTTACTCTAACTTACTCATCTAAACCGAGTTGTCGGGGAATCGGCAACAAAACGGCCATCCAGCCAAGTTCAGACAATAAACAGTCGCAGATAACGGAGAGAGTTGCGTTTGCGCTCATTGTTAAGCAACTTTGTGGGCGACGAGCTGACTGCTTAGAAAATAAGCCCCTGATAGCGCGATTTGTGGAGTGAGGTGCTGGGCTGTCGGGGAATTATACGGTAGAAATGTGTATTGAGACTGGCAACCTGTGTAATACCAAATCTGTTGGAGATATACAGTCTTTTTTTAATCAATACTGACAAATTGTAGTTTAATCTTGGGATAATACCAACACGTGAGCAGTACGTTACTTACCTATACCTACTACTGAAGTTTTCAGGTGGAAAGGAAAAAACCACTAATCTCAGATTTTTTATTCTTACTTATTTCCACTTAAACAACAACCCAGGTGTCAAAGATAAGACGATACTTGCCAAAAAATACTACAAAATAATTATTTATAAAAATTAAAAAAATACTTAATACCTAACACAAGAAACTCAACGTCTTTCTCTGTCTAAACACAATTTGTATGCAATTATACAAAGCTAAGCTCTATCAGATGAAAACTAACTAGAAAATTCCGAACCCCATCCCGTTGTGGACCATCGAAAGTTCGTTAAAGTAATGTTACTCTATCTCGTCCCCTCACGAGACAAATGAGACAACATTACTTTTATTAACGAGACAGAAAGAGAAGGGAAAGCCTAGATAATACCCTATAATCACAGTTTTGTTTTCCAATCGCTGCTAACGATTATTGGCGTGTTATTCGAGTACCATTTTGAATTGCTTCAGTGCTAAGACAAGTCGTTAGCAAGTACAATAAAAAGTGAGGGCACGGTGATTAGTTTGAAGGTGATTATTTACCCTTGTTGCTTTGGGAGCAGTTTTCCTTTTCACGAAGTAGAGACACGGACTTTAATGTCTGGTTCGGAGAGAGAAAATAATGCGTCCTTAGACACTTTAAGTAAAATATTTTGAAAAGCATTCAAAGTAGAATGGGCCCCTGCTTATGGGGTTCTGCCCTGACGCCCAATAAAAACAAGATATGTACCAATGGAAAGAGCTTTTCAAGGGGAACCTTTCCTACTAACATAACTTTTGCCAATTGTTAGTCAGTTCGGAGTAAATGACCTGAATAGGTGTGAATACTTGGGCATCGAAGTTAAGGAATTTTCTTGTTCCAATAGCCATAAGATATACATCAATGGTTTTAGCTTTTTGAGGGGAACCTTTGATACTAACATGACTATTGCCAATTGTTAATCAGTTCGGAGTTAATGGCATAAATAGGTGACTACTTTGGTACCGAAGTTAAGGAATTTCCTTAGCCCAATAGCCATAAGATATACACCAATGGAAAGAGCTTTCCAATGAGAACCTTTGCTACTAACACGACTTTTGCCAATTGTTAGTCAGTTTGGAGCTAGTGACCTAAATAAGTATTACTACTGGGGCACCGTAGTTAAGGAATTTTCTAGACCCAATAGCCATAAGATATACACCAATGGAAAGAGCTTTTTGAGGAGACACTTTACTACTAACATGACTGTTGCAAATTTTTAATCAGTTCGCAGTTAATGACCTAAATAGGTCACCACTTCGGTATCGAAGTTAAGGAATTTTCTTGGCCCAATAGCCATAAGATATACACCAATGGAAAGAGCTTTCCATGGAGAACCTTTACTACTAACACGACTTTTGCTAATTGTCAGTCAGTTTGGAGTTAATGACCTAAATAAATGTGACTACTGGGACACCGAAGTTAAGGAATTTTCTTAACCCAATAGCCATAAGATATACACCAATGGAAAGAGCTTTCCAATGAGAACCTTTGCTACTAACACGACTTTTGCCAATTGTTAGTCAGTTCAGAGTAAATGACCCAAATGGGTGTGAATATTCGGGCATTGAAGTTAAGGAATATTCTTGGCCCAATAGCCATAAGATATACATCAATGGCTTTAGCTTTTTGAGGGAACCTTTTACACCAACATGACTATTGACAATTGTTATTCAGTTCGGAGTTAATGGCATAAATAGGTGACTATTGCGGCACCGAAGTTAAGGAATTTTGCTGGCCCAATAGCCATAAGATATACACCAATGAAAAGAGCTTTCCAAGGAGAACCTTTGCTACAAACCGACTTTTGCTAATTGTCAGTCAGTTTGGGGTTAATGACCTTAATAATTCTTACTACTGGGGCACTGAAGTTAAGGAATTTTCTTGACCCAATAGCCATAAGATATACACCAATGAAAAGAGCTTTTCGAAGAGAACCCTTGCTTCTAACATAATGTTGCGAATTGTTAGTCAGTTCGGAGATAATGACCTAAATAGGTTATACATTGAGCACCGAAGTTAAGGAATTCTTGGCGTCCAATAGCCATAAGATATATACCACCGAAAAGAGCTTTTCAGGGATAACCTTTGCTACAAACACGACTTTTGCCTATTATTAGTCAGTTCAGAGTTAATGTCCTAAATAGATGATGAATTTCAATAATGCTTAATTACTCACATTTAGAGCTCTGTATCTCCTTTCGTACTAACAATCGAGAGAAACGTCATATCACGAAATATTTCCTTTGAAGAGATCTTTCCATTGGCATATATCTTAACTCTATTGGAGGATACGGGCTTAACGAAGGCTTAACGATCTGTACGGCCGATCGACTCTTAAAAACATTGTTCCCACAACGGCATCTAGGAGGCCAACGTTTTAAAATGTCCGTTTATAGGTTTGCAAGATCATGTTTGCAAGGCTCAAAGTTAATAAAAGTTATTTAATTGTCTAAATACTTGAATTTCACTAATGCTTAATTACTCACATTTAGAGCTCTGTAGCTCCTTTCGTACTAACAATCGAGAGAAGCGTGCTAAGCGTCACAAAATATTAGCCTTGAAGAGATCTTCCCATTGGCATATATCTCAACTCTATTGGGGTAACCGTCAGGCTTAACGATCCAAGATGTCGTGCGGTGTCCCACAGGGATCGGTCCTAGGGCCGCATCTGTGGGACATCGGATACGACTGGGTGCTGCTCGCCGACCTCCCTAGCGGCGTCAGCGTAGTTTGCTACGCTGACGACACGCTGGTCCTGGCGCAAGGGAGGTCGCACCAGGCGGCGGCCGAACTCGCGACACGCGGGGTTGCGACAATCGTCAATAGAATCCGGCAATTGGGACTCGAGGTGGCCTTGCACAAGTCCGAGGTCATATGTTTTCATGGCCCTCGGAACGCGCCACTGTCGGGTTCCCAAATCACGGTAGGAGGGGTTCACATCGGCGTCGAGTCGACGATGAAGTATCTAGGACTCGTCCTCGACAGCCGGTGGAACTTCGTGGAGCACTTCCGTCGTTTGGCTCCCAGGCTGGACCGGGCCGGGGCCGCCTTGGGGCGGCTCCTGCCCAATCTTGGGGGGCCAAACGCCTCCTGCCGGAGGCTCTACGCGGGGATCGTGCGGTCCATGGCCCTTTACGGGGCACAGGTGTGGGCGCGTTCCATTAGGCTGCGGCCAGCCCGCCGGTTGAACGCGTCCCAAAGGGTCATGGCCATTCGGCTGGCCCGGGGATACCGCACGGTCTCTCGTGAGGCGGCGAGCCTCCTTGGCGGATTACCGCCATGGGATCTGGAGGCGAAGGTCCTCGCGCACATTTGGGAGTGGCGCGAGGAGATGAAGCGCCGGGGCGTAACTCCGCTGCCGCGAGAAATCCCGGCACAGCGGACAGAGCTCCGGCAGGATCTCATGGCGGCATGGAGAGTGCGATTGTCGCAACCCAGTGCTGGGCACGCCACAATTGCGGCGATAAGTCCCCTCTTTGAGGAGTGGCTGGAGAGGCGCCACGGCGTCCTCACCTTCCGCCTGACACAGGTCCTCACCGGACATGGCAGCTTCGGGAGGTACCTGTGCAGGATTAGGCGGGAAGCCTGGGTGTCACCACTGTGCGGATCGTCCGGAGGACACGGTGGAGCATACGGTGGAGGTGTGCCCTGCTTGGGCGGAGCACCGCCGTGTCCTCGTGGAGGCGATTGGCGGCACTGACCTCTCGCGTCCGGCCCTGGTCCAGGCCATGGTACGGAGCGAGAGGGCATGGGAGGCGGTCACCTCCTTCTGCGAAGCAGTGATGCTCGCGAAGGAGGAGGCGGAACGCGTGAGGGAGAGGCAAAGCCTGCGCCCTCACGCCCCTAACCGCCGCCGCTGGAGACACCCTGGGCGTCGGGAATCCCAGGCGGATTCCCGGCCACCATAGGCGTGGGCTTGCGGACGGCGAGCAATGGGCAGCTCGCCGTCCGATAAGGACCAGGCCCAGGTCGATGGCGCGTCGTGTTCCACGCGCGCCTCAAAGAGATGTCAGCACACCTGACGGGGTCCGTTAGGACCGATGCCTGCCAGGGTTGCGGAATAGTCCGAAAGGGATACCGGGACCCTGGCAACAGGCAACCGAAGGAACACGGGTGGGTTTTAGTCAGTAAGAGTCTGACTTTACTTTCTACGAAGTGTGAGGCTGTAGGATGCCTAACTATCTTTCCATATAAAAATATAATAAAAAACCTGTAGGTACCTAACTATGTTTGCTAGGCCTAGACTAGATTATTAGCATGCCCCTCCATCCCGGTCCTGTGCCGGTCGTATTTACATCCTTGAATTAGAATACAAAATTATTACCCTGCAATTGAAACTACCAAAACTCAGTTACAAAAAACAAAGGATTATTTAAAGCGAGCACTCTCTTAATTAATTCAACAAGGCGAGATAAACTAAATACAGAGACTATTCGTCGTCGTCACCACAAAGAAACAGGAGTGGTTCTGTTATTTTTTAAATTGCAGATTGGCTGCTAATATGCATTTCTTTTTTAGATCAACTTATCATTCACCTAGGTAGGTAGGTACTTCAAAAAATTTTTGACTGATCAAACCAAAGACTGCTGATAATCATGGAAATCTATGAATGAATATGGATTGCCTACAGTTAAGCAAGACTTGAATTGATTAAAAAAATCTCTAGCACCTACCATATAAACACACCGAAAACAAACTAACAACTGGACTTTACAAGACGTATCTAAGTCCGGCTGAAATCGCTTACTGTTTTAGAAATATTTTAAAAGACGAAGGTGGGTAGGTACTTTTAGTTTCCATAAATCAAAATAAAAAATATTTCGCTAGTTTAAATAACGACTCACATGGTATAAACCCAGCTTAGCTATTCAAAATAAATTACCCGTATTCTGAAAACAACTGAATTATCCAGCCAGAGGAAAAATATAAAAACAAGCGACTCTTTATTTCGGTTGCACGCTGGTCTAATCCAATTTTAAAATGTTGCCCAGACCATACATATTATAAAACGAGACTTTGTCCGGAGCTTAACGTTTAAATTAGTTTATCCCCCTAAAGCGGAACCGCGGCTAAGGGTTGCAAAATTTAAATTACAAATAAAAGCACTGAAAAATATCTACGAGTGTAGTGGCTCAATAACGATGTCTTTTAATTAAAGCGGAAGGGGTAATAAAATGACTTAATTCGGAATTATGGCTGAAATTATCGTGAAAGACACCCAAGAGTTTTGTGAATTTTGCAAGAGTTCACGCCGCAACGAACAAATTGTGATGCCGCTGCGGTGGCACGAAGGACCACTTGAAGAAGGTATTAAAATTTATTGCTCTCTAATCCTAACTAATATTATAAATGCGAAAGTGAGTTTGGTACGCTTTTATGTTAAAACAGCTGTACGGATTTGGATGAAATGCATACGACTGCATCACTAAACCATAAACAATTTCTACCGGCCATTTTTGTTCAGATCTTTGGAGAATTTTGAAAACCTCGGGTATACCTAAACTATTGTTAGTCCCGTAAAATGATTGCTAGGCACACGGGTTTCGGTAGACC
The DNA here is from genome assembly GCA_948473465.1 of Lithophane ornitopus. Taxonomy (NCBI): domain Eukaryota; kingdom Metazoa; phylum Arthropoda; class Insecta; order Lepidoptera; family Noctuidae; genus Lithophane; species Lithophane ornitopus. Next base: position 11,282,892 of record OX419620.1, on the reverse strand, counting down.
GTAACTTGGATTAGGTCATAGGATACTTTTTTTCCCGATATTCTCACGGGATCGAGCGAGGGAACCGCGGGGCGCAGTTAGTAAGGGAAAGTTTTACTGAACTTGACGTTGAATGTTAATATTGCACTCAGTAAAGTAATGTTTATAAAGTACTAGCCTAGTATTTTATAAACATTAATTTACTTGCAGTAAAACTTCCCCTGGTGTTTTTGGTTAAAGTAACATACCTAATTATTGACTTTATTGGTGTAGTTGTTCGGATCAAATACACCCATTCACCATCAAATTATCCACAAGCCAATACCTATAACCGATTATCATAAAGTTATGGCACACAATTTAGCCCCGGACCAGTGACACCGATTTAGCACGCTCCCGGTGCCACCGCCACGGTCGAAAGCCCTGACCGCTCAACCGTGCCACATGTAGCATATTGAAATACGCCGCCCGACTGACCGTCCGTCCGTCACGTAGCAACTGCCCCGAGGAATCCCTTCAAAGTGACTACCTATTTGACTTCCATGCTTCACTGGAAATCTGTCAATACTTATATTTAATATCCACATATCCCGAATATCCGATGTCATATTCCTAAAGGTAGAATTTAAAAATGAAATTCCGAAGGTTCTACGAAATGTATAATTTTTCTGTAGTAACATTGAAACCTTTCTAAATATTATAACATTTATTTGCAGAACGTCGATAACGTTCTGGGAAATTGCTACTAAAACCTACTGCTTAGAATACAAAATAAATACTTAATAACTTTATTTACCCACCACCTATTCCCATCCCCAATTATTTGTCTCAAACGTAAGAAAACAATGAGCCGACAACGTTAGCTGACCTACCCCCTGTCTGTAAAATAGATTAATTTCTATGTGCCTAAAAGAACAGAACATAAACTAAACCTCAATTTTATCAACCAAATCGATCCAAATGCAGACAACACTATTAAAATTCATGCTTCAATTATGAATAACTTATTAAAAGTTAGAAATTCTACAAGTTATTAATGAGTATCTGTAGAAAGCATATTGCTATTATTCCTGCCACGATCATTGTCTTCGGTAATTGTAAACTAATCTATTAATTTTGCTAGCTTCCATAGCGCCCTCTCGGCTTACAGGAACGTTATAGTAGGTATCGTCGTAACTCGCGTATCGATGGCTGCTCGGCTTGAAATCCAATTGCAGGTAATCCCCCTCCTCTTTCCTCAGTTGACCTGTATCCTTTCCAGCGTATCTCGGGTCTTCATAGATAGTTATAGTCTGCTTTCTATGTGCAACTACTGGTGCATTTTTCGGGATTTCGGCTACGGGATTCGCTCGAGATTCATCATAGCCATAGCCGTAACCATGGTTGGGACCGTAGCCGTAACCACCCTCATGACGGAAACCCCGATCATCATAATACCCAGGGCCTCCGTAATCCTTTTCCCATCCAGGTTTACTCTGCCAACCCTGGTCTCTCTGCCAACCAGGTTCTCTCTCCCAACCTTGGTCCCTCTGCCAGCCAGGATCTCTCTCCCATCCTGGATCCCTTTGCCATCCGGGTCGATCCCAACCTCCTCCACCTCTTTTATCCTCCCACCTTTGCCAATCCCACCCAGGATCGTGATGAACTTCAGGAGCTCGATACTCATGACGATCTTGAATGTGATCTCGGGCGTGGTTGTTATGAGTATTGCGATACTTATTGTGATTCAAATTGTCATCTAAGTAATACTTCTTGCCATAATCTTGATGACCATGTTGTTTCACTCCGGTGTCACCGTATCTGTTATAGCCGCCGCCGTTATAGTTGTCTCTTATACGTTCTTGACCGTTATTGTGAGATCCATGATAGCTCCTACCTCCCTGGTTGTCGTGTGAGTTCAGTCTGCTGTTGTATCCAGTTTTGTCGCCTTCATCATTGAAATCGTCGAAAAATGTGCTTTTATTGGATGACTCGTCTTTATGATATGAATTTTGGAATCCTTGCTTGTGGTGTCCTTTCTTGTGTCCTCTCTTGAAACCAGTTGCTTCACTGTCCTCAGCTTTGTCTTGCTTGCTGTTGTAACCTTTATAGGCATCGCTATCTGATACTGATTTACTATCGTGTTCTTTTTTCAAATATTTAGCTTCATCATTAGCTTTTGAATATTGGTTCTTGTGGTTGTCATTAAGTTGGCTTTCTTCTTGGTGAATTTTTTCGCCTTTCTGCTTGTCATGTTTGATCGACTCCGTTCCTTCATCATGTGCGATATCCTTTAAATGTTCTTCCAAAGCATCTTTAATAGCTGATCCACTGACAGTCGAAACTAATAGTAGCACACAAACTAACAAACTAAACCAATATTTGTACCGGGGCACCATTTCATCTCACGCTTATCGTTAGATGTTTACAGTAAAACGGTATAACTTATAATAGGGGGGATTTGAATGGTATAAAGAGTTTTATATCGATGAAAATCGTGTTGGACTTCACGGTGCATCAGGGCACAATGACAGGAACCACAGAAGTTGTTGTGGGAACAATGAGTAGAGCTACGCTGGCGCGTCCATGACATGACATTATGGAACTAGAAGCACGCGGACGTTCTGTAGGACAAGCCGATCGAGGTCAATAGAGTCCAAACGGGACGTTGACTAGAAGGTCATTGAATCATCGTACTTTTATTTTTTGTGTTTTTTCCGCGTGTATGAAATAGAAACAGTTTTTTATCCACACAACAAAACAACATCTCATGCCAGCAGGTGCCATCAAAATCGCAAGTCTCAGTCATCAGTGTTTAGGTAGATGCAGTTCATTATAATACAGGGTTAAAAGTTTGGAAATGACTTTGCCCACGCCCCTATTCGATTTGATCCATACTTCCAGGGACACCCTGTATACAACATAACAATCCTAGACCTACTTAACTGCTTTGAAAAAATATTTTTTTGAATAGCAATTGTTGGATTCTAATTTAGCGGATTTAATGACTCGTCTGCTTCAAGGCCAGGAACAAGGACTGAATTTTGCTACTTTAGTACTTTTCGTGAGTAGGTAATTCTGCAAAGATTCTTGGCGCATGTTCCGGACGATCTTAACATCTTTCGCTCCATGGCTTAAGTTTTCAAACACAAAAACCGGCCATGTGCGATTCGGACTCGCGCACGAATGGTTCCGACCTATATCTATAAAAACGGCAAAAAACGTTTGTTGTATGGATGGCTCTTAAATATTTATTTTATTCTGTTTTTTAGTACTTGTTGTTATAGCGGCAACAGAAATACCTACATCATCTGTGAAAATTTTAACTGTCCTAACTATCACGGTTCATGAGATACAGCCTGGTGACAGACGGACAGACAGACAGACAGACGGACGGACGGAGAGCGGAGTCTTAGTATACGGTCCCGTTTTACCCTTTGGGTACGGAACCCTAGAAAATAGATTCTCAGCTTTATTTGAATAACAGATTTTTTATTTCAAGCTGTATTGGTAACTCCAATTATTAATATTATATTAGGCACAGGAAAAAGTGCCGCAATTTACGGCATAATAGTAGAGCCTACCTAGGCCCGTTTTAAGTGCCGTAACCATTGCAGTGTCACTGCCACTTTTTATATTAGTTGAGCGGCAACAATGCAATGGTTACATAATCAGCCTATAATGGTCCCACTGCTGGGCCACAGGCCTCCTCTCAGCGAGAGGGAGTGAATCTTAATCCACCACGCGGGCCCAGTGCGATGCGGATGTGCGATGTGCGAATCCATATGCAATGCAGTTTTTCACACTTTATCCGATAGTGATAATCTACTTATACTGCCTTTATTTTATAGAACCGTTCGTTCATATATGTAAAATGTCTGGTCAGATATGCATGTCTTAAAACATGGGAAACTTGTTGCACCGGCTTGTGGTTGCAAGCGAACAGCTTCTCTCATATAAGGTGTATCTTTTCATACACGAAATATTTCAAGGGGTCATTGTACTCATCATTATGAATAACTTTCACGATGAGGCCAAACATGAAATCGCGAAAATAAATCAGCTGTTCCTTACATTTATGTTCGCATAGCTCCTCAAAATGAAGGGAACAGCTAACTTTTTCTTATATTTTCGTATCAAATAATTTTAATGAAATTATAAAACAATTTATTTCTTATCAAATTTATTTATACCAATATTTTAGCTCACACATATACAAAAAAAAAAGTAATGGATTAATGCGTATTCCTATTTATTGTTGTTATCTTTAGATTGTTTAAATCTACAATAAATTACTAAAAAAAGAAGTCGTATTTAAAAATAGCTAAGAGCTAATTATAAATTAACATCTTTAAATAAATAGTTAATACCATCAGAATTTAGGAAAATAGGAAATACTTCTTTATACAGCTATTTATTGTTAAATTATGTTATCTGCTCTGCCTTGCAGAAGACAGATCCGATGGAAATATCCGAATACAATGTAAGTGTACAAATGTATTTTATAAAATATTATTGAGTCAAATATTATTTGTATTACTTATTCACAAGCTTTATTTTTGAGAATGATTTTTTTTTTAATTGTGATGAACTTAAATGCTTAAATCATGGGAATTACATCGGCCAACCAATATCAAAAAATTACTTTCAAACAATAATCAAAGAGAAAAAATCCAAAGGAGTTTTAATCATCAACAAGCGAATCCAAAATAGGATAAAAATGCAATAAATCAGGAAAAAAATATCTTTAATTAGACTTCATCGATTATCTGACAAGAAATTCGGTTTGCTAGATTTTAAATTGGAACGGGTCTTATTAAGATTTGTTTAGCTTATTACGAGGCAGGTCACTTGTTTTTATCATTAAAATACAAAACTGGGACACGTAAGTTTAAGGCGTTTACACACTATGCTGACGGCACGGCCCATCCATTTGCCGAACGCATCAGTACTCTTTTGCCGTGATAACAAGATGCCCCGTTTCTTCCGTGTTGCCAGCAAGTGTGTAAAACCCTTTAGGAATCATTTAAATTGAACTGTAAAGTGACGTCATAAAGACTACGCTGCGCCATTAACTTCTTTAACACTCAACCCTGCAATCCTAGTCTTAAGCTCTTCTACGAGGTTGTCTCTTGCCACTTCGTCTTCTTGTCTTGTGGTGATGTTCCTTACTTTCACGACTCCACGCTTGAGTTCAGACTCTCCTAGGACAACGGCGAGGGGAATGCCGTTTTCTTCGCAGTGTTGTAGTTGAGTCAGCATTTTCGGGTTCTTTTTGTACGATTGCTCGGTCTGGAAAATATAGAGAAAAGTTTTAGAATCAGCAAAACCTTGGCGTTTCTTCTTTTGCCGTAGGCTATTGAGGACGCGACCGAGGAATACGCCATTGACACAATTCGAATTCGGCTACTGTGTTATTGCTCTTTTCTCTTAGAAATTGTAGAACCCCCCTCAGGTTAGAGTGCTTGGTAAAAAGCTGATTGGGTCCAAAGTCATTAAAGATCAGATATCTTAATGATGGCAGCAGATCATGAGGATCTTTGATTTTGCAACATAACTAATTTACTTTAGTTACCTTAATACCAGCATTCCACAGTTCGGCGCAGATCTTCATGCGCTCTTCGAGGAAGTTCTTCTGCGCAGACGCAACGTAAACGTCAACGTCATTGGTTCGTACGCTGATGTCACCCGCGGCCAACTTCGCTTCTAGCACGGAGAATATACGCTCCACGCCGATACTGACGCCAACACATGGTACCTGGAACAGTAATAATATTATCAAAATCTTTAATTAAGACTCGCTGTGCAAGCTTTTCTGGGATCAGCGGTCCCCCGAGGGTCAAAGAGTATGCCCGGGCATAAAATAAAACCACATAGTAAAAAAGTCACGCGGTTCGTAACATTAATCTTAGATCTCACACAGACCAACATTTTTAGTTTCGGTTAGTATCTATGCTCAAATTGATCTTGGGAGATTTTTATAGAGATGGGTATTAGTAGAGATGGGAGAAAATGTTCCGATTTACGAAACATGCGTTCGCCGCAAAAACGCAAAAACCGACAATCTATTACAAAATTAATTGTTATGCATAAATATTAACGCGTGAATGAACTCGTCTATTAAATTATTCTTAAAAAAAATACATTTGGTTTGCTAATTTGACAACGCATTCAACACTGCTGTATACGGAATTACGAATTAATTAATATCTACTCAATGATAGTCGATAAATCACATTTAGCCTATTATTTTAACTCCAAAGTAAAATAATAACGCTTTGCTCCGCGCAAGCATCGAACCTAGGACTCCACGCTAAGCAGTCGCAAGAGCACTGGCTTGTAAATTAGGAGCGACTATTTGCAGAAAGTTGTATATGCATGTCCTACTTAATTAGCTGCGCCCGCATTTTGTAACACTAAACGTTGTCGCGCCTCAATAACTATGCAATTGATTAGTAATTACACTGGGTTTTTGCACTTATTATTAAATATTGTTGCCAAGAGCATAGTGAGGAACATCGTGGGGAAATCGGTCTTAGAACCAAGAATTCTAATACATGTGACAACCACCAACCCGCACTAGACGTGGTGGATTATGGCCCATTTCCTCTCAAAGAAAGGAGGCCTGTGTCCCAGTAGTAAGAACGTTGTAGGCTGTTTATGTCGCCAAGAGTAAGTGAAATATGGCAATGCCTAAGTTATAACCTAACTAATATAAGTTCTGTATTTAAGGTGTTATGAATTTAAGGTGACATTTTTATTTGTGGGTAAAAGCCGTGGAAAGTTTTTTTGATCAAATTAGTTAACAAAACTATAAAACCAAAAGATATAATAATGATATTCTAGTCAACATTACCTGTTTATTTTTCGAGTCGAACATGCCAACAAGATTATCGTATCTTCCACCGCCCGCGATCGATCCTACTGTCTGGTCTTCATTGCCGATTTTAATTGGTTCTGAAAGGAAATACACAATCTGCTCTCAGTAATAAGTCAACAATCATCGTAATTGGCTGAACCAAGGTGTGTTGATTAAATCAATTTCGTACAAGCAGTTATTAGCAATTAAATTGATTATTTAGTTAAAATAATGAGACACAAATTAGAGCTAATTTCTAAAACAGAAGCGATTTACAGCTAATACAGTGTGTTTGTACTTATCTAAGGATCATTTGCTAACTTACATACAACATACAGGGTATACATTTTTGTATGAAAGCAACCAAAATTCGCAAAAGTATCAGCCGTAGAAGCATTGATGCCAACTTAAACAGAACAGCATATTTTTTAAGTGATGGCTGTATTATTTATTCCCTAAAAATATTTAACCTCAGACACACCTCACAAGAATTTGAAGCCATAGCTCAAAAGTCCACTTACGTGTCAACACAGCTTCATAGATAACTCCGGTATAATAATCCAAGCCTCTTGCAAGACTCAAATCAAAAAGTATCTTATCCTGTATACCAAAGAGTTCACAGTACTCCAACAGTAGTTTAATTCCTTGCAAGCCTTCAACGGCTGCTTTAGTCTTGGATAGTTTCTCGTCTTTGAGCAGTTTGTCAGCTAATTCTACGCCACCGTTTAGTCGGACGTACTCGCCTATTCTGTCGGCGGCATCAGGAGATATTCCCTTCTCGTTTATCATTTCTGTTCGCACTTCCTCCCACGGCGACTGAGGGTTAGGAAAATAGATTGGTTTAACATTTATGAAAGAAAGAAAAATAGGTTTACTTATCGCAGAAAAACGTGCATATAAAAAGATTATTAACTTGAGTAATCAAAAATTTACGAGCACAAAACAGAAATAGTCGGCAGCTGCACATAAAGACCGTGATAAGAAGATTTCCACTCAGCATAATGCTGAGTCACCTGTATATCAATATCATTTGCTTCTTTCTTGAATACTATATTCGAAATGTGAAAACAACACTATTTAGTATAATTTTCTAGGTACACATTCAAAACACATTACATGAATATCTTTTCGTATTACTTTCTCGCAAAGGCGACGCAAGCTGAATACAAACCGCACACTAAAGCACAAAGTTCATACTATTATTCTAAAGGAAGGATAAGTACAAAGCTTGTCATGACTTCCACTTAAAAATGGACTCAGCTCATTATTAAAAACTCGATGTGTGTTTTACGTGAAATAAATTATTGATTGATTATTGTTTTTTTTTATTATTCTTCATTTTATTGATTGTCATATTGGGTTTTTCCAGTTGATAGCATTAGGCTAGCTCCCTGTTACATGGGACTGCTGGGTGAGTTTGTTGCGCCAATTATTCTTCCCAGCTAAAGCACTAGGAAGTGGTGAAGGGCGGGCGTTTTGGGGGACTGTCTTATGTAATTTTGACTTTCGAAAAGTACTGATTCTAGTTTGAATAAATTAATTTTGATTTTAGACTTAACATAACTGGTGGAAATTTGGGTGTACTATAAGTATATAAGTATATCTCTGCCTAATCCTTCGGGGAATACAGGTGTGATGTTACGTGTGTTAATTGATTACCTTGTCTAACTTATCAATAGTAGAACAAGTGGTTCTGAAGTTGTCAGCTGGAACGCCGCAAGCTTCAAACATGCCGTCGAGTAGCCGCCGGTGATTCACCTTCAACACGTAAGTACCGATCTCAAGGGCGTCCAGTATCTCAGTGACCACCTTCAAGCATTCTGCATCCGGTACCATCGGGTCGTACTGGCCTGCTATGTCGAAATCCTGAAATTATATTTTCATTATTAGGATAAACTTTCGAAGTCTCAGCAAATTGGATTTTACAGCCTTTATTGAAAAGGAAATAATGGCAATATGAAATAATTAAATAACCATTTACTTTCTATTAAACTTATGGAGATTTGTATAAATTGAATCCCCTCCATCTTCATACACTTGCAAAAATAAAATTACAAATGTTTGGATTGTTTCTCGATATTCATTTTATTTTTAGATAAAAAGTCTGAATAATTATTATTTATCAATAAAAAACTTACACATTGATAGAACTCTCTGTATCTGCCTCTTGTCATCGCCGGGTTATCGCGCCTGTACACCTTAGCGATGTGGTATCTCTTCAAGGTGTTTATCTTGTTCATGGCTAAGTACCGCGCCAGTGGAACAGTCAGGTCATACCTCAGAGACAGGATCTCGCCTCCTTGGTCTTTCAAGTCATAGATCAGTTTGGCGTCTTCCCCATATTTGCCAGTTAGTACTTCCTTGAATAGGAGAAAAAGTAAATTGAACTAAACATTTTACATAATTATTATAATAACAACAAACATAACTGGCGAAATCACACTGTCTCTTAAGATATGGGCCTCTTAGCATAAGAGACAGGGTTTATATTTTGTTATACAGGTTTTTTGTCTCAATTATGTATATCATTTTAGTATATCTACCACCTGTCTGTGTCTATGTATTACTTTGGATAAATAAACATTATTTATTTATTAGAAATGTGGGTGTACTATAATATGTATAGGTATAATAATAGGTACACCTCTGACCAACCCTTCAGGGAATCAAGGCGTGATGTTATGTTATATTATATGCATACTACAAACATATTTATTTTGTCTTTTGAAACCAAAGTAAGTTGCAGTATGTACAGTTAACATATAAATTACATTCAGCATGAAATAGAATTTGATAAAAATGCAATAGTAGAAAGTAATATTTACAAACAGTACCAGTACAGTGATAAGCTAGGGCCAAGCTACTAAACCTGGAACTGGCTGAAATTGATTTAGTAAACAATGAATTGTTTTGTGTTTCACTGTAACAATAGCTATTACCATCCAACTACTACATATATGTATTTATTGATATAGTAAATTACTAATTATATTATAATTAGTATAACATATCAGATAATAATTATAAATAAAAAGAAAAGACTGACCTTCAATTCAAAAACAGGAGTGTCAATGCACTCAGCTCCATGTCTCTTGAACACTGCAATAATTTTCTCTAGAACACCATTCCTTATGCTCATCTGTTGTGGGTTGTAATCTCTTGTTCCTTTTGGAGTTTTAAGGGTGAACTTCTGAGGAGCAGCATCTTCAGGGGCCAGCTGTGATTTCAATGACAATAACTTCGCTACCTCCTCTTGAATCTAAAAATGCAAAGAAATAATATTAAAGGATAATGAATGTGTAGGTCAGGAATGAAGTGCAATATTTTACAATGTGGATATAAACCTTATTGTTTAGTAACATCAATCAGCCTGAAGATTTTGTTTAAGAATATTATTAATAATAAAATAAATTTTTAATTTTAGTTTAAATACTAACTCACACTAAATACTATCTAACAAATAAATTTCAGCATCCATACATACTTTGAATTGAAAAAATAATTTTGCAACAACAATAATTTGGTCCTAGTGGCAACTAGACTCAATTATATAAAACAATACATAGCTGATTGCTCAAATAAAATAAGAAAGCCATAAGTAGGTCACCAATACCTTGCACAGAGATGATGTTGCAATACATTTTGTGAAATTAGTGCTGAGTACTGAGTTGTGTAACCGCATTGCAGTTGCATGGTTCTTTAAGAACCTCAACGCTTTGTACGACATGCTTCACCAGTTTTATCTCTCCACAAATTCAAACAATATGATATCTCGTCACCACAGCATTACTTTTGTTATGACCGGAAAAAGAAAACAATATTGTCATACATTATGAACAATTTAGAAGAGTAGATATAGATTTCATCAATGGTAAAATTAATGTAATTCTAAAAGGAGGTTGTGGTGACGAAACAAACATATGTGGAGATTCAACAACATTCTACTCAAGGAGGGGTGTACCAAAAACCAAATCAATCATACAATCATGCCCAGCTTATGTACATACAAAGCATCAAAGTCTAAAACAGTGAACTCATCAACACACCTGCTGATCAAGTGGTGTGATGCCATCTTTCACTTTTTGCAACACTTTGGGAGGATTCAATTTAGGCAACAATGATACTTCAGAGTCACTGAAACTCCGCATATGGTACCACCACCTCTTGATGTATTTGTATCTTTGAAAATCTATATTCTTTCCTAAGCCATTCTTCAATTCTATATCACAGTAACTGGGATTATACCCACAAATGTAACTGTATTGACTTAAATATTTATCAATTTCAGGTAAATCGTACTGTAAATTATTCTTCTTAGCCTACAATTCAAACAAATTCGCATTTACTTGACAGAATGATGCAATATTTAAAAAAATCATCAATATGGTATGAATACACCTACTTTAATTTAAAGAGTATAACTTACCTTTTCACTTGATTCCTTCGCAGCTTTTAATTTTCTTACAAGATCACCTTGTTCTTTAATTTTTAAAAGTATAGATTCCTGGCTGTCTGCCATAGTTTAAACTTGAACTTAAAATTATCCAGAAGGTCTATCCGCTCAAGGCTTTCAAGTAAAAGTGCTTGTTGCTAAGAAATAATTACAGGCTCTCGGTTCTTGGTTTCATGCCTTTCATTTTACAATCAGCAAATAGCAAGCAAGCAATTTTACACACTGCCAATTGGAGGTTATATACGACACGACATGACAGACACTAGACAGTAAATTGCAAATTGCTAAAAGCATTCATAATAGTGCGTCTCTTTTGCTCTTGCGTAATTTCGTTACTCCATCACTTTGAATTCAACCGTTGAGGATTACAGTGTAATTTTCGTACTAGCTGGAAGTGGAACACAACTTTGACATAGGAGTGAGGCATATTTATCGTCACAGATAGAAATCACAGATATTAAAAAATAGCAGATAACAGTTGCTCCTGACGATAAAAAATATCTCTTACTTAAAATCACAGCTCCTCAACTGTTACCGCGGCTGTTACTGTTAAAACTTCGGATACGATTTTCGACTTTAAACCAAAAGAAATAAAGAAGACATTCGATTGAGATTTAAATACGTATTTATCGTCCGTACAAAAATAACGGGCTGCGTATTTATCGTCCGTGCAAAAATAACAGGCTGTGATTTAATAACAGATATTTGGAGCTGTGATTTTTTTGTCACAGTCACAGTGATAACAGATATCGTGTTTAACCTGTTACAACCCATCTCTACTTTGACATTTTTGTTTTTTGTAGCACAAAAAGTGACACACGACTGACAACGACAGCGACAGTGACATAAATAGAGTTGACCCAAAAGTTCAAAGCCTCTCAAAGATAAACAAAGTAGGTACTCAATTCAATTTTAGTCGATGGTCAAAATTGTTGTCTCTTTTATCAAATACGATTGTCGTAATAAAAATAAATGAGACAAATCGATATTTCTCATTATGAATCATATTTCACTCATATTTGTATAAGCAATAATGTATGTATAGAATAACGCAGCGTCTCCATGTTTTTACTATCTCAATGCATACTCTGTGGGCACACATGCTCTGTGGGCGAGATCAGTCTTTCTGTAAACTGCGATACCAAACTGTCAAGTGTCATTTGTCAAAGTCAAAATAATAATCATCGCCAAAAATAAAACAAACAAATTGTTTTAGGTTTTATTGTTAACGATAGTTAAATGAAATTGTACGATGGATAGATTTGAATATATTGAAGCACGCCTATTTGAAGGTGAAAATTATCTCAAACGTGATAGAAGTGTGAAGATATACGATGGTGATGATAAGGTTGTTTAGTTTGTAGTTTTGGGGCTTATTCCGCAAATTCCTAATATTTTTAGATATCCTGGTGGTTTTTTGTCAATGATAACTGAAATGATAACAAAGTAGTCATAAGCATTACAGCTCTGCAGTATCCTAAATGATTACAAAGTACCTAACCAATTCTTATTAACTTTATTTCAAATAACTTTTTGTTTTAGACCCAGTTTACTGATGGAGAAGTAGTGTTAACTACTCACAGAATTTTATGGGGAAAGCCAGGAGATATACCCAAGGGACTTGTATGCCTCTCATTACATTTATATTATGTTTTTTGCATAGAAGAAGAGAGTGGTGGAGTATTTGGTCTTGGAGGGCCTAAAAGAATTTTATTGCATTTAGGACCAGCATTACCAGGTAATAATGGATGTTAATTCAATCATTTTCCTCTTCAGACTTGTTATCCTTTGAATTATTCAGTTCAAACATCACTATTGTTTATTTACCGATAATCAAGTCATGTGAATATAATTAAATGTGTTCTTTGTGCCTTGTTCCACCCACTGCTGAGTATAGGCCTATAATAACACAAAATCACGCCTGTATTCCCCGAAGGGTTGAGCAGAGGTGTACTTATTACACCCACATTATGCCAGTTATGTTTGAGTCCCATGTAATTGGAATGTTGCTGTCTATACAGCTTACACTGTCTCCATAGACTCACAACTGCTTTGTGAGTCTACGGAGACTGTGTAAGCTTACTTAATTCCTTAATATAAAATTTCAGGTAAAAGGCCAGGACCAGCAGTTGCCAGTCCATTCCATTTTGTGAAATTTTCTTTCAAGGATGGAATTGACCAAATTTTCTATAAGGCCCTAACTGATGCTGTTGCTGCCAAAGCATGGGAAAGAGCAACTCCTATAGCATCTCCAATAAGTGCAACCAGCCCAACTGCATCACCAAAACCTTCAGTCACTCCTGTCAACTCCAAAATTCGTTCTGGAATAGTTGGCATTGAAAGAAGCATAGAAGAACAACATAGAGCAACTGATCAAAGTATTTCTGTAGCATTTCAAGATTTAAGAAAACTAATGGAAAAAGCTAAAGATATGGTTGCCATTTCAAAAAATATTTCTACTAAGATCAGGGTATGTAAGTCCTTGCTGTTTTGCTGAATCTATTTTGTTTATTTATAACTCTGAATATTGTCCTATTACAGGATAAACAAGGTGATATCTCTGAAGATGATACAGTAAGATTCAAAGCCTACCTCATGAGTTTAGGTATTGATGATCCAGTAACCAGAGATGCATTTAGATCTGACTCTGACTATTATTTGGGGCTTGCACAACAGATTTCTGATATGATGATTGCAGTACTCTTGGTAAGTCTAGTATGGTGGCGTGTACAAAAATTGTTCCATTCTCTGACATTGTTTTAGTAGTATCATTCTCAAGAGGAATTTTACCACACCTTATTCTACATTTGTGTGAGTAGTTTTTCATAATTATGGGAATATTGCCTGCTTACAGGATTGTGGAGGAATTATGTCATTAGCTGATGTGTGGTGCAGAGTAAACAGAGCCAGAGGCTTAGAGCTCATATCCCCTGAAGATCTCCTGAATGCCTGCAAGTGGGTTTAACTTCAACCTTTTTATTTGTGGTGATATCCCTATTCCTCCCTTTAGGTAGAAAATAAGTGTATGTCAAACTCCTACCACCAAGACCCCTTGGTGTACCTTCTGCTATCGGCCGGTCGGATATCATATCAGCCCACCACTCTTGCTGCATGCTGTCTGCCCAATCTCCGCTATTTTGGCCTCATTTTCATCATAAAATGTTTGTGTGTATACTTGCAATAAAATTAACATTATTTATGTGCCCTTTCAGATTGCTGCAGACAATCGGTGCTCCAATGTGTCTTAGAAAGTTTCCAAGTGGTGCATGTGTACTGCAACTAAATAGTCACCAAGATGAAGAAGTAGCTAAGACTACTTGTGAATTGGTAATGCCCATTATTATAAGTATTAGTAAAAATATTTTTTGTGCCCTGAATCTGCTGTTCTTATATTTACAATAAAAACTTGTATCCTGAAACAACTTCCAATAATTATAATATAATAGGTATTTAATCTGTTCATTGAAGAAACTTGGTTCCTTTGTCGATGCTCCTAGAACCCTAGGTAAGAAATTTAAAAAGAATCTCTCATTCCAGCTTGAAGAAAATGGTTATTTGACCCCTGTGAAGTTGTCACAAATTGCAAATGTGTCCGTCCTGCTAGCACGCGAGCGCCTATTCACGACTGAACGCCTTGGGATGGCGTGCCGAGACGAATCCATCGAAGGCTTGGCGTTTTATCCAAACCTCTTTTTAAGAGAAGCTTAACTACTATTAATGCTGTTAAAGATATGTTAAGAGTTTATTACAATTATTGCCAATATTAAGGTGTTTTATTCCATAGAAAAAAAACTTTTTACAAAAAAAAAACAACAGACTTCTTTTTATTTTTCACTTTTTAGTTGTGGTACCTACCCCACACAAATCCAAATACCACTACCTGCTATGTAAATAACAAGGAAGGAGTCAAACAGGATACCGTCTAGATAAACTAAGTGGGAAAAATACGTAATATTGAAGCTAACTCAAAAATTACGCAAGCAAAGTTAATAAAATTTATATGGGACCACCTCGGAAGCATGACCTACCAAACAAAAAAGAATCATCAAAATCGATTCATAATTGGCGGAGTAATTGCGTAACAAACATACAAAAAAAAAAAAAAAAAACAGACGAATTGAGAACCTCCTCCCTTTTGAAGAAGTCGGTTAAAAAAATAATAGAACAGTTTTCAAGCACATACAGGTTTTATTAAAATTTAAAAGCATGGCTTTAACTTCACAAAAGCTAGCTTCAAGATGAAAGTGACATTCTAATTAAGTCCATACATAAACAAAACCTTATTTAGTCCATCTGTAAACCTTCTCTCAAAATATTCTTAATCTTACATCAAACATAAATCCATATTCTATTTTACTTTCTAGCACAAGATATGATCAAACATTTTTTTATTACAAGTATTATATATATTAGACCTTCCATAAAATGGAAAGTAGTTATTGAACCACAATTTATCAAGATTATACAAAAAATGTGACAAACCTTACATCAATATTTTCCCATAAATACAAAAATAAACCTAATTTATGAAAATTTTAGTAAAAGCACACTTGCGTTGAGTCATCACAGATACATTAAACACTGAAGCAGTTATAATTTGTTTAATTGTCGTCATGTGTTCATTTGTTACACATACAACACTATTGGCCTTATGTATTTAGTAAGTACTAAAATGAAGCAGTATTACTTAAATATGCTCTTTAAAACGTAGTACATCTTATTTTAAATCCCTACAACATGAACTTTAATACTGCATTTTTAGAGACTAGTCTAAAGCCAAACTTCAGCATGAAACCAAAATGTGCGAGAAAAGAAAAAAAAACTATATCTACAATTTATTTGTGTTATCTTCGGAATGTGTCAAAGACAGTATTTAATACTCAATTGCACTCTTGAAATCCTTTGGTAATTGATTTTGCATACCACAACGTTCCCAAGCCTTAAAGTCATCCAGTGAACGAATATTTTCTACAAAGCATTCAACTCCCCTCACAAATGGCAGTAACATTTCATCATTTATTGTTTCTGAAAGACGATGTAGGAATGCTATATTCTTAGCAAGGCTGTCCTTAATCTTTGCTGCTAGTGGACGTTCAGTGCACTCCAGTACAGTAAGCTGTAATATATAAAAGTATTAAGTAGGAATTTATGCTGTAAGTATTTAATGATCGTGTCTACTAGCAGATTTCTGTTGTAAGTTGGAACTTTATAGATCTTTGATTGAGTAAATTCCTAAAAAAATCTTATGCTACAAGAAAGCTATTACAGAAATATAGAATTCTTACTTTGTCATCAACTACAGACTGTTGTAAACCAAGGTAAAGGTTTAAACACTCCGACAAACTCTTTACTTTATCAGGCAGGCAACCAGTTTTGTTCCTGGTGATGAGTAAATCACCAACCTAGAATAAACATATTGGATATAACACTACAATATAATATTCTGTTCTAATTTAGGACTAAGTAAATGATAATAATATTACCTGAGTGTCAAATACTGAATTCAACTTCACATTGTGCTTATGATACAAACAATCTGATATATTCCTGGAATCATGGATTATCTTCTTAGGTGTCTCACTTTGCAAGAGTTTCTTTAACCCAGCATCAAATGCATGATACTCCATAACTTTAATGTCGAAAATATAAATTTGTAGAGGTGTAGATAAGACCAGGAATGGCATTTTACATTTCCTCCCCATGCTTGCACCGTCCGTACTCAAGCCAATATAACTGTACTGGCTCAAGTCTTCCACTGCTTCATGGAAACTCTTATCAACTTGGTTGATGTAAATGTACTTTTTGGAGGTCTTTATGATTTCCTCACATTCCTTTTCAGATATTTTTAAATGCTTTTGTTCATTTGGCTCTTTGAGTTTTACAATATCCCTGATATCAGAGTCGTAGTAGTGAAGAATACCATCACTTAGGTCTCCTTTGGGAGAATCCTTAACATTGTAAAGAGAAATTTTAGACTTATCGTTAGTCATTCCATAAAACCGGCCTTCGTATATTTCACTGTTCTTAGTATGAACTTGTAATAGTTCACCCTTCATGTATAAGTTGTCCATTTTGTGATGAGATAAATTGATAACTGTAGGTAGTGACTAAAAGATTTTAGTCCTTTTTGACAGGTTTTTCAGTTTTTTCTGTGTCACTATACGCTTTGAAGATATAAAGTCCTAGTGTAAGATGTAGGACGACTACCGCAACTACAGCGGAATACACACTGCTCGTAATCGGCTCCAGTCGTAAAATTCCATCGAATAATACACTCTTAGAGAAAAAGAATGATAACGCAGGTACCACAATAATGATCAGGCAGTATTTTATCACCGTCTGAAACACTTGGAAATCGGGTATCTCCTGAAAGCAAGTTGTCATTTAGTAAAAAATCGCATATTGTTAACTAAGAGAAACTATTTATAATCAGTAATTATACAGAAACTTTTTATAATCAGTAATTTATTGACTTACATTCGCACGTCCTTCAATCATCATAAAATAAAAGAAATTAATAGGATTAATAAAATTGAAAAACCCAATGCCGTCAGTCACAAGCTGCCTCGGTCACAAGAATGAATGAATGATTAGAAAGAATGGAGGACCGAGGAATTGATTTTTGTCCAAGTCCATCCATTCACTACAGATAATCAAGATCGACGATGGCAAGAGACACGACCATAGAGTATAGTAAATATAGTGGACACGACGGTAGCTATAGTCTGACCAACGAAAGCTGTCCAAGAAAAAAGACGGCAATTTAAAAAAATCAAGAGCTTGCTTTATACTGAGTCGCTACTATTTATTATTCAAGACATATTTATTTATATATACTTTATTGTACACCACAAAAATACATAACAAAAAAATACAACAACAAAACACTACAAAATATACAATGGGCGGCCTTATTGCTATCCGCGATCTCTTCCAGGCAACCTTGGAATAGACAGTGACATATTATGCGATACTTACATCAGTATTTCATATTTATATAATAACTACCTGCCCCGCTCCTGCTTCGCACGGGTAGCTCTAAGTACCTAACCTACCTTACCTACCTACCCTACCCTACCTACTAACCTACCCTATCCTACCTACCTACAAGCCTACCTACCCTACCTACACCTACTAAACGTACAAACCTTCTCCTGATAATAACCAACACAACAAAAAAAGAATTATCCAAATCGGTCCAGCTGCTCTCGAGATTTGCGCTTAGCAACACATTCAGCGATGTAGATACCGCCACAATGTAATAATGTTACTTAAGGTTGATGCGCTAGGGTGGCCCGCGAAATTCAAATTTTCTTACGTTTTTTGCAATTTTCAGGTCAGTATCAGGTTGTATGTTGATCTAAATATTATTACCGGTCGTAACAAATATGGATTTATAGAATTCTAAACATTAGAATCAGCAATACAACTCTCTAAGTTAATGTAAGTGTATTGACTGACGATTTCATGAAATTTTCATTATATAAAATAGTCAACAGATAATAATTCGTAGACAGCTTTTGTTGGTCAGACTCTATGTTTTTATTTCCATGGAAGATGGGTTGGCCTTTAGTGTGGAACGCAACGCGTGTATACGCTTGCGTCATCCCATCTTCCTGACTCGGCGTGCTGTGCTGGCGCTGCTGCTGCGGCTGCGGAAAACCGCAAGCTGTGAAAGCATACCTAATAGGTAACCGTATCGGTCAGTATTTATTTTGGGCCGACTGCTCATGGTTTGTTCAAAAACATCTCCAAACGGCTGGTTGACACTTCCCATGACCCAAAGGCTGGCTATTACCTTGGCCAGCCAGAGGCTAAGCATTGCCATAAAAAGTTTGCAAATGTGGCAATAACAATACCGCCAGTAACTTACTGTACATTACCAGTCGACAGCGATGCGGAGGAATTTTTCAGTTTAGTATGTTAGTTGCTTTTGTTATTAGGTTATGCTATCATCGTGTTCGTCATCATCATTATCATCGTCGTAATCATCATCATCATGGATTGGTACCATTTAAGGCCAACTCTAGCTCCATGCGCGCTCATTCGTCAAATCTAACAGCGCGCGCTTCCCGGGTTTCCAGTTACACACTTCCGTCCCTTTTCATGAAATGACTCTAAAGCCCAACTCCGACAAAAATGCTAATTAAACAGTTTTAAACAAGACAACAGACAAAATATTTAAAATCCGGAGTCACACGTCGTGTATAATCTCGTCGTGTTTAACAGATCACGTGTGACTCCAGATCTAGCCGTAGGTGAGTATAAGTTCCTTGCTCCGGATGCCTGTAATGTCTTGTTTTTACCTAGGTACCTACCTTTTTAATTAGGCGTTTTTGTCGGGATTTAGTTTTGTTTAAACCTTTTATTTAATTTTAGTAATTTTGGTGTTATATTAGATATATTTTGAAATGTGCTAATTAATTGGATCAAATTTAACTTTTGCGCCCAACTAACTCCGATGCCAGACCCATACAACATTAGTGTTTGTTTATGCTAAACCCGAAAAGGGGTCATTGTACCACATCATTTTGAACAACTTTTTCTATGGGACCAACCTTGAAATCGCGAAAAAAAAATCTGCTGTTCCATACATTTTGTCGATTTAAGTGAACACAAATGTATGGAACAGCTCTTTTTTTTTTCGCGTAAATGAGTTGTTGCTGATGTTGTATATTAGATATTGTATATCAGACTATTCACCCCGGAAAGATAGACCATATCCCTCAAAGCAAAGTTGACTTAACTCTAAATGTCTGCTGTATCCAGTGTCATGGGACTGATGGGATATAACTCTGTTTCTCGTAGACGGTATCCAAGAGAAACAGAGTTATATCGACTTCTTACCCGACTAAATCCTCAACATGGTCCTCGCCATCTACAAGTATCCACCGGCTATGGGCGTTATCATTTGTGGTCTGTAGTGTACAGAGGCGTGTAGTGTGGTGCTAGTCTTAATTGCGCGCCACCATCGCCATCGCCACCGTATCGTCTTCTTGGTGCGGTCTCGATGTGGTCTAGGTTACCCTAAATTCAATTTACGGATCAATGCTTTTTTTTTCACTTCAAACTAAAAATTAAATATTCAGCATTTATCACATTGATGTTAGTATGGATGTTATCTTCGTGATGTTTCACACTTTCGCTGCTTCACGGTACTTGCACATGAAAGGATGATGAAAAATTATAGCGGAGTCATAATGATTTTAATAAGCCCTAAAGTTTATAAATATTTGTGCATCGGTTAGAATAGTGTCACACAGGTTTTGGTCACGCTATAAATTAAGTTATTTTCTCAACAATGTTCAGAATACAATCTGGTATTCTGTTGATGTGTTTTGTAAGTACGTTTTCGTCGTCAGTCATCTATTATTTGTAATTTTAACAGTTTTATGACTTTCATTCGTCCCACAGATCGGGTCAAATAGCACTTTAATTGATTTTAATGAAGTCCAAAAGAATATTTTACAGTGGAAGAACCAGAACTTGCTCAATCTTAGCGAGGTTAGAGTCCATGTTTCTAGAATATATATTATTTGCTCCACTCCACAAACGTTTAGAACTTTACTGTATTTAACAGATTGGAGTTACAACTAACGGTGGTTTTGACTTTAGTGATGTAAAAAATAAAATTTTACAATGGAAAACCCAAAAGTTCTCCGCTCTCTGTCCATCAAACGGGTAAGTTTTTTTTCTGGTTAAAGACATATATTTTAGAAAACTTATTTTAGTAAATTTAGTAATTTTATTACAGCCGACAGCTGCAAAATTTGTTAAATATCGTATGCAGCACGGCACAACCAACTAACGTTACCGTAAGAGATGCTTGCATTACATGTTTTTCGCGAGTGACATCGATGGCTGAGGTTTGTTTAATTTCCTTTGTAATCTTGGAAGAAGTCCCAAGTTTAGTTACCTACACTTTAACATTTTTTTATATTACAGGGACCACAAGAGTTAAATGCCTTAAGTGTTTGCGCTATGCAGTATTTTACAGGTGCATACGCGACATGTGCTTCAGCTCTTCTGGTAAGATTTCCACTCTCATAAACTATTTTTTTTTGTATGATCCGTTTTCTAGGCATTTTAGGCGTAGGCATTTTCTAGGTACGCCGTCCCATCATAGACCTCATCCATGGATAGCTTTCCATTAGGTGAGAGCGAGGTCAAAAGCAAACCTATTAGGCAATAAAAAATACAAGATGTCTACTGTAAAATAATAATACCTACTGTATAAATATAATATCAATTGATTCGTATCAATTCTATCCCTACTTATTGAGAAAAGGGGATTCAGGATGGGTTCGGATCAGGGCCGTAGCCAGGAATTCATTTCAGGGGGGGTTTCTGCAAACTTTTTTTTAATAAATTAAGTAGGTACCTATTTCTGATTTCAGAGAGGGTAGAAAAACAGATTTAAAAAAAAAGACTATTTTCTTCATTTTAGGAAATCTTATCTTATAATGTTATGATTGCGAGCGACGCGACCTCGAAATTTTTAGCATCCAGCTTCGAATAAGTTAGGTTTTCTTTCTCTTTCACCGATCATACAGAAATAGAAGTAACTTTATCGACTTAATATGCAGAAAAGTTTAATAAGGATGATCCAGAAAAGGATGCAAAAATTTTCGCACCCCGCCTGGGAGAGGCTGGGGGAGCTCAGAATATCTCAGAGAATGCCGAAGTTGCAGGAATTTATTCAATATAAACTCAGAGTCGATAAAAATACAGTATTTAATCAATAAAAGCAATTTTCCTCTTTTTCGGAATTTTTAAAAAACGTATTGCGAGCGGAGCAAGCTGAACATTTTTAGCATTCAGCTTCGAATAAGTTGACCGATCATACAGAAAGAGAAGTAACTTTACCGACTTAATATGCGGAAAATTTTAAAAGGATGATGCAAAATAGATGTAAGAGCGAGCGGAGCGAGCTCAAAATTTTAGCACCCCACCAGGGAGAGGAGGAGGTTAGTAGTTAGTCTCCGAGAATGCTGAAGTTGCAGGAATTTATTCAATACAAAATCAGGATCGATAAAAATACAGTATAGTAAATACTCTTACTGAGAGGCTGGGGGAGATTAGAATATTTCAGAGAATGCTGTAGTTGCAGGAATTAATTCAATACAAAGTCAGAGTCGATAAAATTACAGTATTTAAGCATACTTTTACTGGTATTGTAGATTATAAAGTACGCCTATGCGAAATAGATTACAATTATCTGTTTATGGAGGTACCCTAGGGGATCGATCTATGGATTGAGATTCTGGTTTCTCGCATTTCGGGGGGGGGGTTTGAACCACCAAAACCCTGCCACCCTGCTACCCTAGCTACTCCCCTGTTCGGAATGGTGCTACAGCTGCTATGACTGACTATCCGTCCTAACTTTACAGGCTCTGTCTACGTCGGCGTTAAATGTGTATCCATCTGGGTGTTTCATGGGATATTGTGATTTTGTTCGTTGTCTTAGAAGAGCTAATTCGGTTAATTTGGTACGTAACGATGACTAAGGTCTAAATAATTTTGTTTATCTTATCCAGATTAAAAGATAAGCTATTCATAATTTTCAGATTACACAATGTACACGAGAAGCCAGAACCGGTGTTAACATAACAGTAGATGCAGATAACTTGCGATTTTATAGAAATGTTACCTCTTGTATATTGTCAAAGTCCAGGTGTGGTACATTTAATCCAATAACTGGAGAACCTCAACTTCCTGGTTATACTGCGTCAGGAGCAAGAATCAGTAACGCTCTTCAGCTTTCAGATTCAGGAGAGCTGAGAGTTTTAGCCTTTTCTACCAATACTCCTGTTAGTAATTCTTTTTGTTCGGTATCCTCAAACTTGACACAGTCAAATTGGCTCACAAATGTTTGCTAACTTCTTAGAATGCAATTGTGTTTTTTAGTTTTATGATAGTTTCTCTACGAGACCCTTGTGAAACAAAAATACGATAGAACGCAACACTAGTTTTTTAAGATATAGGATTTATGTTGTAAGTCGTTGTCATGCCGTTTCAAATAATAGAAAACTTAATGCAAACGTCAGTTGTAATGACAAATGACAATGACAATAAATGTCAATGTCATTTGTCAACTGACAATTCAACTGGTAATTTTGCGAAGTTTAAAAAACTAATAAAAAATTGCTATTTTTTAAACTTGTTAACTTACTAGTTAGGTTCTGTGATTCAAATTTTATTTGCTGTAAAAGTATATGCAGGTCTGTAAGTAGCCACTTTTATACTTTATAATCTTCGAATTTTCAAAAGTTTGTTGTACTCATGCTCGAACCTGCAATGTTGTTAACTTTAATTACTTAATCATAATTATATAAGTTCAATTAAATTTTCATTGGAACTGACTAGAATTAATTATTTTAGATGGTACTTGCTCAATTGTAGTTTGGCTATGCCATTGAAATTTCTGAAAAACAATGGTTTGTGTTCATTGCTTAACTAGTAAAACATTATAAAACAATTTCATCAATCTAATTTTCACATTTGCATCTCAATATACTTAATGTTTTTTTTTGGGATTGAGCTCAGACCAAATAAAAAACCAAGACAAAGCGCTGCGAACAATACAGTGAAGCATGCCAAAACTACACCACCGCTCTGTGCATACACGCTCAAACGCACACATTTACAATCAAACTACACCAAAATATGTGCACATATGTTTACAAAACCGGCCTCATGTCACTGTTGACAGAGCTCTGTCTTGGTTTTTTATTTGGTCTGAGGGATTGAGATGCATATTATTATGTCCTGCAGTGTAAGTTGTTGACAGTTATGATTGTGAGTTTTGAGCTCAGTTATTAGCTAGTAATAATATATAAGTATTTTTATGTCTTTTGTATGTAAAATTTTAAAATAAATTACTTTAGAACTCTACATCTCTACATCTGTATAGCTTAATTTTATCTGTATGTCAATGATTGAGTGATAAGAATTTCAGCTGGAGCAAATTGTATAAGGTCAATAGATAAGATAAGGGTCATTGTGTTACGTCTAAGAAAATCTTTCCTATTAATTCAAATAATATCTCCTTATCTATACTAATATTATAAAGAGGAAAGATTTGATTGTTTGTTTGTTTGCATTGAATAGGCTCCAAAACTACCGAACCGATTTTAAAAATTCTTTCACTGTTGGGAAGCTACACTATCCCCGGCTGACATAGGCTACAATATATCTTCAATAAAATTAGGGCTCCTTACTAAAACTCCAATAATGTAACACAAGGTGTAAAAAAAATTACCTAAAATAGCCGTAGATAAGTACTTAGTGCGAAGCCGGGGCAAGTAGCTAGTTTAATATAAAAGGTATGTTATAAGTATTAGGTGAGTTTTCAAAATATGTTGATAGCTGTGGTGAATATTGTTCTGTCTGCTAAGATACCTAATACATAGGGAACATTCATAGTTAAATATTGAACAAGTATTACAATTTACAAATAAAAGATTCAAATTAAACTTATTATTATTAATTGACAATGCTGTATTTATCATGCATCATTAGGTAAATATTATTGGAATACAAGATGTCCTAGTGAACTTTGTACCGTGTGAGACAAAATTTCGAATTTTCGTTTGTTCCTTTGGGATTTTCCTAATTTTTTTTTCCCTAAACCACTACATTATAGAGGAGAATTTAAATAAATAAAAAACAAATTGGTCGAGCCATTTTCGAGTTTTTGCTAGACTAACGCACGTCAATTGATTTTTATAGATACACAAACCAGAGTTGAAATAGGTACCATAAAAACTGCAGATTAATTCTTGGATTTATTTTCAGAAATAGTTTTACAAAACTTGGCTTTTACTGTTTTAGTTTTCTTTTTAATCTTCTTTGTTAACTGAATGGAAGTATCAGAGTCAGAGTTGTCTGAAATAATATTGGTTTTGGCAATTTGTTTTTTTGACTGCACAGCAGTTGTGACATAAGCACCTTTTTTGAATCGTGACTTCGCCTGTCGGTTTTCCACAGAAGCCACCTTATTTGCTTGCTGGGTATTCCTTGGTATGTCCGTAAAACTAGTATTATTTTGGTAAGGAGAACTGTCAGACTTATTTTTTAATCTGGAATGATATAAAGCAATTCATCATTCCATATTGTAGTTAAATTGAAAAGTTTCTTCTTATTGATGGGCAAATTATGTATGGTGGGACTAATTTAGATCTATACTCCATTTGAAATAAGATTAGACATGTAAACAAACCTTAGGCATAAGGATGGCATTAAAAGCAAAAAAAGTTACACAATACCAACTGTCTACTGCAGCTGCCATTTGTCGTGCCACCAACACAATACAAGTCAAAATCGGTTGAACGGACTCTAAAAAAGGTTTATTTAAATGTCTAATCTTATTTCAAATGGGTGTATAGCTACAGCATACTTGAATTATGCTAGAACTAAGTAATTTAACTTTTAAATCAAATAGGACAACTATTAAATTCTTTCAATGAGGTACTACAATGCCGATCTACTCACTAAATGAGACACAAAATATGTGTATAAAAACAAATAAGCACGATTGATAATAATGTTAAACATCCTTTGTGAAAGATGGAAGCAATGATACTCACTTTCCTTTTTTTTTCCAAGGCTTAGGTAATTTGTTCATAGGTTCTAAGATATCATTCATAGAATTTGGCACTTTAAGTGTAAGCTTTTTGGTTTTAGATTTCTTCTTCTTTTTGTCATCTTTAATTTTCTGCTGTTCACCTTCAAGCTCCTCCAGTTTTTTGGAGCAGGATCTATAAAAAGTAATAAAATAATATTAATAATCTTGGTCAAGCAAAGTTATTTTTTAATCACTACATATAAGGAAAACATTGAATTGGTACCGTAATAAAGCTTCACTGTCAGTGAAATAAGAATTCATGGCAAAACTTGATATGCCCCAAGACAGTGGACCTTTCTCTTCAGTTTGAACACCGGTCCATACATTTCTCTTAAGTGTAGTCAATTTAACCTGTAGTTCAGATGGTTGAGTACTTCTTGTTTTAACATCAGTTAAGCACCTAAAAGTTATGAGTGAAATACTATATTTATTGATTAATTTAATGAATTTGAAACTGATAAACAAACGAAAGCACCTAATAATAACTAAGTTTGTGCTTACGAAAAACCCCCCAGTACACGTTGGGCGAGTCTGTTGGCGCGCTCGGCCAACGCAAAATAAGTAGGTGCCTACACGCAAATCAAACAGAAAATCATGCAAAAGGCCTAGTAGGTACTATACTGGGGGCTTAAGGTATGGGTTTGCGCAAGTAATACAATGAATCTCTAACGATATGCTTGATTTTTGACGATCGTTATTGACGTTCGATATGTTGTGTTTTGACGATCAATGAGATCTGTCAGTTTCTTACAAAGCTTGATTTTATTGATCATTACTGTCGCCTGTTAACGATCGATAAATGCCAAGTTTGAACTTTGTATTTGGTGGACATCACTAAACTTTCCTGATGACAAACACTACGATGTCGATCGTTTGTTGCTTTCACGTTTAGGTACGTAAGTACTAGGATTTTGTTTGATCACACGTGTGGATTGTCTAAAATCTAGCAAATCTGTACCTAGGCACAATAACTCACGACCATCATGTCACCATCAGTAGACCTCTAAAGTACAGTCAGGGAACTTTATGACTGAGCAGGTTGACACATTACCTACTTCAATTTCCCGCAAAAGTATTTCATACGACTCAGAAAAATGACATTTGTGATATGGATTTACGGACAATTTAAGTTGAAAGTGGAACTGCTAGGACTTTGACACTAGGTACTGTAATTAAATTTAAATTTTGTTGTCATACTTCGCTGGTGGTAAACATCTGAATTGATGCCATGATGCTGGGTTCAGTCTCGATTTCTCTGTTGTTTCGTTAAACATTGATACACTTCTTGGTCTTCTACATTTTAAGGTTTTCTCGGGGTCTGAGTGGTATGGAGAATCACTTGTCTGGAACGTTAAAGTACTGTTATAATTTATGATACAAATTATAACATCGAAGAGTGTAGTAAGTGTACAGGGTGCTGTTTAGAAATAAATCTTTGTCTATGCAGATCAAAACCAAGAGATAAGCTTCCCTAGTGACTAAAAAGCATCGGTAAAATTTCACCGAAGATCCTTCGTGCATGTACTGAAAACAACGCCAACAAAAAATAGCGTGATGTCTATTCGGGCACGAAATGTCATCCCTCAAAGTAAATCACGTGAACTACGATAAAATTGAAGGCTACCGGTGCTTTTACGATTTTCAGTTCAGGTGGCATTTTCTTCTTCCGCCTTGGTTTTGATTTCACCGACGAATGGATCAGTTTTTGAACTCTCCTCATAGGACTTTGGTTTCCGTCGTAAGATTCAGCATCCGATGACATATCAGTCATTGCATCAGATGTTAAATCTATTGTAGCTCTTGATACCTGCAATTTAATACGGTTGGTCATTACAACTTTGTTTCCACATTCTTCTGATTGACACGAATAACTCGAGTAACGACCTGTAAAGTTTCCCGTTTCGTTTTCTTCCTTTCGATTCGTTTCATCTTTTCTAACCTTGGACGTTGCTTTCTAGGCTTCTGTAAATTCAAGATTGACTAATTATTACATACGAATATTCATTATTCAAGTACTTTTTGAAAACATAACAATAAATCTCACCTCGTTTATATTTTTGTTGATATCAGGGAAAATTGGCGAAGGTGGTGGTGCAGGCTGTTTAGTCTTAGAATCTCTTCTTGGTCCACCTTCTGAACTACTACTGGATGTATCCCCTTCATCGCTACAATAAAACATGTTAGAACGCATTTTTACGACAAAATCATATTATTCTTAGTCATAATAAATTTACCTGGAATAATCTGATAAATCAATATTCGTTGGCTCATCTGCATTTGATCCTTCTTTTAATAGTCTGGTAACAATTTTTGTTCTCAATCGCTCCTTGCTAGGATCTTCATCGCAGAAATCTAGTAATGTCTCGCAGAATGTTCTTCCTAGACTTTCATAGTCTTGGACAGAAAAGTGTGTAGACATCCTACTGCCCAACTCTGATCCTCCAAAAGAAGCTTCCATAGTATAGCTATTAGATACTCCTAACATCCATACCACGACTCGACCTGTGCCTTCTTTACTACGTTGTATTCTAAACTTACAATTTTCAAATGAGAACTGTAAAACAGAATTGTTTAAAATCGCTATTAGTGCAATATACGTAACTAATTTCGATTAAAATTTCGTGTACCTTATCGGCAGCGTTTTTGTGAAGCATCAAAGGGAATACTTGCTCTTGTAAACGTTTGTCCGTGGTTTTTCGGCTTTCGCATCCATAAATGAATATATTATGTTTCCGGGAATGTGCGTGGAGATCAACATACATTGCTACACCACATTCCTCCTGTAATCTGACACATAATAATTGGTTATTAAAATATACCCAATTTTCTTCTTGAAAACACGTAGGACAGGTTTTATGCTCCTTACTAACCTGCGTATCATAACTTTTGTATGCCAGACTGGTGGATACGTTTCCCTTATAACCGTTCGATATTGTCTATTCAAGTCCTTTCCGGTCAGTGAACATCGATTGTTTCCAACGATTACCTGTAATAATAGAAAATGTATGTATGCTTTGACAATGTCTGACACATTTTACTATGTATTGTTTGGAATATATTTGTCACTCACACCATCTGGATTCAACATTGGTACTAATTTAAATATAAATTTTTCCCTCAATTCGCGGGCTTGATTCGAGTCACCAGTTAAGTAGTCCATGAAACCTTTCATCATCCAAGATGAAGGAGTTTCTCCGGGATGTACTCTGGCAGTTATAACAACGGCTTTCTTTTTCTGCGAAGCCAATGACTGAATTTAATCTTATACTCGTTTAATTTGAACCAATGAGAAGAATAACAAATCATTACCTTTTGCTCTACTTCACAAGAACTTGGTGGGGCTGTTACAGTTAAATAATACACATTATTACCAGCTAATGTTCTGCAAAGAAGCCTCAGCTTTGCATAAGTTGATTTGACTGGGTGTGATTGTAATTTAGATAGATATTCTTGCAGATCAGAATAAGTGTAAGGATAACAATGTGCAATGTACACAGCGTCGTCTGTGTGCGGGAACTCAATGTTAAATGTTAATGTATAACTTGGAAATTGCTCCTCTTCCTCAGACCTGTAAACAGATTGTACTGTAGTATTAACGTATGTCATTGATATGAACTCAAACAGTCACGTTACTTACGTGGAATCATTTTTAAAGTACGCGATGTTATCGCCGCATCGCCTCCACCCGATCGAATGCAACTGTGCGTCCTTGGTTGAGTATAATAGAGGTCGCATGCCTTCGTTGTATAAGCTTTCGGCTTTTGATAAGTTCACTATGGAAAATCTGTAACATTTTGCGTGTGTATAATTTTTTTAGGAAACAGTACATAAAGTTGAATAGTCATGCAATTGGTATTACCTGTACGTCATATGCTTTTTTGTGTTCGTGACTTTAAAGTAGAACCATTGCATATGTCTATTCGTATAGAGGTCAGTGCGGAGATGCAGTTCATAATAAGCTGACGTTATGCGTATTGCTTTGGCTAAATTTCCACTTTCGAAACGAGATTCAAATTGTAGTTCATCTACACTGCCGTCGACTTCGACACTTGCACACGCTGATAGAAATAAACGAGACCCTCCTACTGTAGAACGACTAAACTGCAACACATTCAAACAATCAGCCACTTTTTACGTTGTGAAAGAAATGACTGTGTTCTTTACTTACATAGTTTACGGCACTCATAGGATAATATTGGAATATAACTGTCCCTGCATCTTCACCGACAGGTTGTGGTTGCAGTTCTTTTCCTGAAGATGTATAATATGGTTCTGGAGATGCGGGACTCCATACTAAGTGTTGTATTTTTTCTTCAACCACCTATTAGCAGTTTTATATTATTAGTACCCTTTGTATATTCGTCCGTTTACTTCGCTACAGAGAATTATAGGAATTTTGTAATTCGTTTTCCTATTAAATTTACTGAACCAAGGGATATAGCATTATAGTCAGCAAAACTTTTTGGACTTTATAATATAATCTTTCTGTTAAAAATATGGACCTGTTGACTTGCTAGTCTATTAGTCTTCTGTTAGATCATCATCTGCCTACTAACCAAACGGCTATCAGTCTAACCAGATGCAGTTGAATACCAGTATTTTACATGGAGCGACTGACTGCTTGTCTCACCTCCACAACTCAGTTAGTTAGTTAGTTATCTTCTGTTAGATCGTCCTATAAAATTTCTAGAGTCAAAATTAAAGTTAGTTATTTTTTAAAGTGCTCGTGTGCTCAATGCACTTTCAGATATTTTTGTCAACCAAATTCCACCTAGAAATGAAATCTACAGCAGGTTTGGAGTATACAAGCAAAGAATCCACTTACTTGACATTCGGTTGGCCACCGAGGTGCTTGCTGCGGACAATCAAGCTCCTTTGGAAGTGCAAACAAATCTCTTGGTTCTCTTAGTTTAGCTGTCGTCCGAAATGTTCTTATATCCGTATTTATTTCTAGCTGATTCGTTTTAATATTGTTTTGAAGAAAGTTTGATATGAATGTCCCTGCATCAAAGAATACATCCAATTAGTTGACGATATCATCATCCTCGTGAGTCCTACCCTTAACCTAATTCGTTTGAGAAGATGCACCATGTGTTCTCCTTTTAATCTGTATCAACCTACTCCCTTCTGGTCAGATAATTTTACACGCAATCCCCCTCTACTCTTATAACCATCCAATGCCACATAGGTAAGATAATAGGTTGATGATGCAAATCCGAATATTATTTTATATGATGTGTTTTCTTGTGTTCGAAAGTTTGAAACGAGATTCCACTTAGGAGTGAATGATTCATTATAATGTGTTCTATGGCTTAGTTTTCGTTGAAATTAAACGGTCGCCCATAGCATTCATCGCAGCTTGCGTATTTGAAGGTATTTCATGCTTCACAAATAACATCAATAAGCACGCGAGTCCCAACGACGAATTATTTACCGGAAATGATGTAAGGTATCTAAAATACACAGCACATTAAAAGCACGCGACAATTATGAAATTAGCGGGAATTATTTTAATGTCGGTCACTGTACCTATATCAACTTTACTGTCGAAACATACAGGACTGGAAGCTAATATACTGAGATTGTTATTTGTAAATACTTTATTGAAATATGCTCTATTTTGACTTATCAGTTGTAAAGTAATGCGAAAAGTATTGTATGTATTATATGTTGAAGTAGCGAGGCGTCTTAAAGTTAGTAAAGTTCAGTAATTGTTTTAGACTTTTTGGGCTAAGTACATAAACCTACCATAAATGTTTATAATTTACCTTTACTGCATATTGGGAATAATGAAGCCTGTAGCGATTTGACTTGCTCTATGTTGGCTATGAACAAATCATTTTGCATTACAGGGTTTATCGATGGAAGTGTGAGTGTTACCGTCGTGTTCTCAATGAACTCCCTTCTTTGTTCTTCTTTTTCAAACATCATTATGCTTTCTTGAGCGCTTTCGAGTTGTTTCCACCATAACATGTTAAAAAAGATTACGAAAAGCTACATTCGCTCTTTGCTAGCACAAATTAATCTTTGTCATGTGTATTTCTATAATCAGCGATGTCGAGCGTTCCATCACCATGGCTACACAATTGTTTGAATGTTAGTCGTCAAGTTTAAGTTTTTGGCGTGTAACCGGCGGGCTGCGCGGCGCTCCGAACTGAACTGACGACATCAAAAATAGGGGAACTCGCTTTCGGTTATTGGAAGACCTGCCAGTAATGTCATGCTTCGACCGCATAAAGCTTATCAGGTGATTGGTGACGTCAAATGGTTATTCATGCGAAATTCGGTATTATGGAAATTTCGATGTCGGAAACCTTTGATAGAGGTCAAATTTTGATTTGATATATATGATGTTTTACAAATGTAATCAAGTGGAAGTTCATAAAAATCATGACTCACGGTGACAGGGATTTTATTGCTCGGATTAATGGGGGAATTAGGTACATTTAGTACTAAAACGTTTAGGTTTTATAGTTTTCATGAGCTCAGATTACAGAATCTTAGAGATATTTAAATTGAAATCAATTTTTCGGTTCTGTTCGAATTCGAATTTCGAATTTCCCTAATCTACAAATATTATGGTAGCTACACCGTAATTATATTAAAAGCAATTCACATACCTTGGTCATTGTCTTCAGAATCTTTTCCTTTATCTTTGATAGCAGCATCCAACTCTTCACTCTTATCTTCCATGGTAATGTGATAGCGAATTGAGTAACTTTGCGGAACATAGAAGATTCTAATTACCATAAAATGCACATTGTTATCGTATTACGTAGGCGTGTGCCTGACTAGGGTGCTTAGCTGTTATAAATTCCAGTCGGCACCTCTGTCTAGACTAGTCTGCCTGTGCTTAGGTAGACGTATGGTGTCAGCTGTTTAAACCGTGCATGACTCTATCACATAGATACGTTGGTACCTATTATGAACTTCGCCGAAAGTAGGTGATTCAGTTTTATGCTCAGTGAAATGATCTGAAGTAAGTAGATATATGGCGTGTTTATAAACTTTATCTGCACATGGATTTCTGTTCTGGTAAACAGAGTTGGTATACTTGTTAGATTATTCACCGTGACTGTGTGATAACGTTTCTGCTGAAAGCCTAAAAGGTGACTGCACTTCTGCGAAGCAGGTGGTAACTTATCGGTAGTCGTGTGGAAAACTTCGTAACTGGCCTCAATTATGGCCGTAAACTTTAACGTCCTCGCAGACTTCAGAATACATAGATTTTCCTTCGAACTTTCAACAGCCATTGAACTCTTTTATCGTAATCATTGAGACCCATAACTTTGACTATTGAAATCAACTCACGCAACTGAACTGAAATTACATCTTTTATTGTTGTCTTGAATAAGGTATTCAATAAGATGGGACATAAATGATGTCCACATGCAGTTTAGACAAAATCGAACCTAATTCATTTTTGCAATCATTTTTAAGTAATACCAAACCTTAGAAATTATTTAAATTGGGATTCTCTATTCCCCTTCGGTTCTCTAGCACGTCTATCAAGCTACAGGCAATTACATTTATAGCTATACGTTTGCAATAAAATTATATATTATACAATCGTTAACGTAACATGCAGGGATACGTCGCACATTTATAATAGCCCATTCAACTTTTTATAATCTTTTTATCAAAGGTAACAACCGTAATTTGGAGTTTCTGGGATAAATAGAAAATTTGGTTTACTTCGATGAAAATATGAATACTTATTCATTTTGTATTTAGATTCATCAAACTATATTTTTTGAGCTGATAGGCTATTAAAAAACCGGCCAAGTGCGAGTCGGACTCGCGCACGAAGGATTCCGTACCATTATCTATAAAAACAGCAAAAATACCATGTCTGTTGTATGGGAGCCCCCTTAAATATTTATTTTATTCTGTTTTTAGTATTTGTTGTTATAGTGGCAACAGTCTAACTATCACGGTTCATGAGATACAGCCTGGTGACAGACGGCCAGACAGCGGAGCCTTAGTAATAGGGTCCAGTTTTACCCTTTGGGTACGGAACCCTAAAAATGATATTTAAGAATCGCTTTACTTTTTATTGATTATTGTAATTGCAGTAAACGTAAATAATTTAGGTATTGTATATTAGTAAATAATTGCATTGGCCCAAGGGGCTTGCGTGGTCGTCAATATTAGGCAAATATATTTATTGCTGCTATATTTTCGGGATATCATATATTTTTTTTCTTTTTCGAAGAAAGCAATATTTGAGAAGTCAATTGCCCGACTCATAAAATATATTTTTGCTCCGTGTTTTTATTTCTGTCATGGCGTTCAATATGCTTTTTAGAAAATTGGAAACTAAAAAAGTAAGAAATTTACATAAATCTTCGATCTATGCGAGCGAAGGAGACGCCACCGACTGTATAATGTACAACGTGTAATAATGAAATAAAACATTTTTGATTTTTGATAACAGAATGTAGATTTTATGGTGATTCTTTATTTTATAGTAATGGATCGGGAAAGCGAGATAAATAATTAAGCTTTGTAATGGATTTCCAACCCTATACGACTAAATCAAGACCCTGAAACATCTATTGACGAAGTCCTGGTAGAATTGATTTTTCATTAATTACTCTGCTCATGTCCCTATTTGTCACATCGTGCAAATAATATTTATGAAGTCGAAATATAGATAGATAGAAAATAGGAAACAAATATGTTAGCCATTTATGAAACACTTGAAAAAACTATTCATAAGAAGCTACGCATAAGTACTCTCTAAAGTTGTACGCTGTATGTTGCCTAGGCAACTTGCTAAGTGAAATCGATTTCATACTACCCAAAGAAAGTATTCGCAGATTTTTTGCTGGTAAGACTTATTTGTTTTAGTATCCATTTCTTAAATAAGTTTAGCAATAGATTTATGTGATCTCATTAGGAAATCTCTTTATTTTTTGCTTTTGCATCAAATTGTTCGCTGAACTTTTACTTACATGAATTTATGTTCAATATGTCTGTTCGTTTATATATTTTTTTAAAGACTTCATTGTCAATCTAGTTTATAGGTTGTTTATTTATCACCAATATGAACTTATGAAGTGACCTACTGTACGATATAAAAGGTAAATACGTATCAGCAGCGAGGGGTCAATTTTTATGAGAGGAAGCCGAAGGAGTGCTGTTCTTAACTTACTTACTTATGAATAAAGTAAATATGAATTATTAACTTAAAAATAAAAGTCCGTAACTGAATTTAACACCATCTATCGCCAAAGTAGCAGAACCAAAAATAGGTACGCATATCATAACTTTAATTTTTTTACAGAAATAAACTGAAATATCATTTTAAAATTAATAAAGGAGTTTATAAAATACAGTTGAAAAGGTGAAAACGAAATAAAATGTGCAATATTCCTCCATCTCGTTCTTGGTGATGCATTTTTCTATATCTGTCTCTATCGTAACCCGATAAACACCGGCTTGCTATCGTCCTTATCAAGCGGTGCCACGTGACCTCATGACGGGATCGCTATTGTATGAATGTTTAGTTCCCGATTCTGACGTTTTGGCGCCGGGTTATTTTAGGTCATTTTTTGTTGTTTGCTAATTCAAAGCCAGAAATAGGCGTTTTTGTGGTTTGAATGTTATGGTGAATTAAATACCCTGTAACTATATTTTTTGGCAATAGTAGACGCTATTGTCTGTGCCATTATTCAATAGCGGTAGACTTGCTGAATCTCCAAAGGGAAGCCGGTAGGAATCGTGTGCCAAGTGCATGTCGAAACACGCACAATGAAGGGTTCCGTAGTTATGATGAATTTATCCAAGAAACTTAACATTGTAGTTGAAAAACTTATTAACAGCAGAACATGTTTTGGCAACTGCAAGTTTAAGTTAGTCGATTATTACTCGGTAACTTGGTGAGCCTATG
Source organism: Lithophane ornitopus (assembly GCA_948473465.1). Classification (NCBI taxonomy): domain Eukaryota; kingdom Metazoa; phylum Arthropoda; class Insecta; order Lepidoptera; family Noctuidae; genus Lithophane; species Lithophane ornitopus. Next base: position 11,247,101 of record OX419620.1, on the reverse strand, counting down.
TAGCGTTGATAGTTTTCCTTTATATATACTACTGCCGTGAATTTTTTCACATACCCTAAACCAACCATTTAGCTGGAAGGGGGGGGGATACTTGACTCTAACAAAAATTAGCACTTTAAAGCTTAATATTTCGCAAAAGGATCCCTGAATCCATAAATGGTTTTCACAAACTCACAATACTTTTGAACGTCCTTTCCGACCATACCCCACACCATGGGATTGACGAGAAAAATAACCATCCCCACTTTACGTGTAGGGGAGGTACCATAAAAAAATATTTTTTAAGATTCTATTTTACCACTTTGTCGGCGTGATTTATATGTAAACAAACATAGATGTTTGTATGAAACTATAAGGGTTCCTTGTTGACTACGGAACCCTAAAACTGACATGGTGTTAGCATTGAGGGTTTCTTTCCAAAGTCAGTCTTTTCCGGCTTTGCAAAAGGTTTCCTCAGTTTTCTCTCTGAGCTACCCCGCGTTGGTAGTCAGGGAATTTGATTGGTACACAAATTAACCTACAACTTTAATTGTCCATAAATTCTAATAACCATTGTCATTCTTTGACACTCACATAAAATGGCTTTTTATTGTTATTGGCTATAACGTGGCAAGCAGGAATCCGCTGGATGCGAGAAGCACAGAGCCGGTCGAAGTGGCGGTGCTTGGAGGCCTATGTCCAGCAGTGGTGGTGTTTCGGCTGAAATGATGATGGTGATAACACCGCAAACGACAATTAGGTTCCCTGACTGCACTTGGCCCATTTGGGCGCCAAATCCGACTAGACTCAACTTTAGAGGATAAATCAGGAAATATTAAAGCAATTTTGAACCCTAAATATCTAAAAATATTTCCGAAATAATCAATGAAATCGGAAAATCTCAATTCGGCACGACTTTATTTGAATGCCCTACCCCTAATACTTATAAAATTCAGTCAGAAATTCCTACAACGAAATAAAATTTTGACTTTGGGTAGTCACTCTGCTGTCAAGTTTGTAGTTCTGACTCTCAGGTCAGCCAACCGATAAAGTTATTAAATATAATTTTCTTCTACTAATACGAAGACATTATGACTTTCCGTGTCGGGAACCGAATAAACCCGATTTGCATTACACGGCTAAAATACGAACAGTGCCAGGTGGCTCATCAATTAAAGTCCGTGACTGTACCTAAAATATGAACTATTTTATGGTTCAGTGAGACACCATAAAGATTTTTTTTCAGTTTGTTTCGCTATTTTGGCAAGTAACTATGGTGCTTGAATATTCCGTCTTTCGATACATACCTAGTACACGTATTTACAATCACAGAAGCACGAAATACTACCTTTTATTAAAAAGTTAAGTACAGAAAGACGCTGCAAAGTTTATTTAGCTAGGAAATAGTGTACCAAATTAGACATTAATGCAGTTTAGGGCGAAACTCTCACTACTTCAAACTGGTTCTATACATTGCAAAATTGCTTGGACACTTATCGCTTTGGCCTGTCTTGCTAATAAAGTGATTTAGTCATCAATAACGTTTTTCAATTACCTACTCTATGTTCACTTGTCTATGGAAACGTGAGAACTATGTGTCTAAGGGTTGCGGGGTGATTGGCCGGGCCATGGCACTGCCTGGTGCGGATCGATTGACTGCTAGACGAGCCATCTTATAGTCTTTTGTCATTCATCAATCGCCCGTTGGCATAGTTCATGTTTCGTGAATATTCATCGGATTTGTAACTACTAGTTACGGGTTAATATTAATAGTAGTAAATTGCTTGTATACATTACTTAGAAACGCGAATAAAAAATAGTTACGAATTTATCAGAATTAAGTTGGAAACCTGTATGAACATGTTATCTACTTTCCGATTTGCAATAGGTACAAGCGATTTCAATTTATTGATAGCTCAGGCATTGGATTAATTTTATCACAGATAACTTAAACGTGTGATGAGATACTGTTTCATAAATCTGAGCTTTCAAGCTTGGCATTTGTTATTAACTTATTACAATAATACAAGATACAACAATACAAGCAAGGTTGCCTGGAAGAGATCGCGGATAGCGATAAGGCCGCCCATTGTATATTTTGTAGTGTTTGTTATTGTTTTTTGTTATATATTTTTGTGGTGTACAATAAAGAATATATAAATAAATAAATACAATAAATAGTCACTCGTGATCCCAGTTTCCGCTTCAAAATTCGATTACCGCCTTTTGTATGACGTGCGCTGAAATGCTCAGTGATTGGTAATGGCATGGCAAATTAAATACTTAGGTACGCTTCCTGGATAACATAAATAAGAAAGAAGAATAAGAATAAGAATAATTTTATTTTTTCCAAAATATACAGACATAAAATAATAATATGGTGATACACTACTTAATTCTATGTTCAGATATTGAAACATCTGTGTCTGAACTAGATATAAAATATCTGTATTTCAGACATCAGCGCTCCTCCCTTGTTGTAGGCGACACTTAAAAATTAATCAAATTGTTTGACCTCTATACACATCTATAATAGACTCGATAGAACATTACATTACAATAATAAAATAAAAGAAAGTGACAAATATAGAAAAACAATCTTAAAAATTAGATGTATTAGTGATGGCCTCCAGTGAGTAGAGTGTAAATGAGTGTATGTGTGTTGGAGGGTGAGTATTACTGAAAGCTAATTTACGATCGACAATAGGTTTTCGGTCTCAGTGTAATTTAGCTTACGAATGCGGTCCACTACCGCAATTTTACAAATTGGTTTAAAAAGGAAAACCATACAAGCTTAATCAAAGGTAGTTTTATTCCGATTATAGGTATTCTAATATACAAAATGCTAATAATGACACCTTCCATATTTATACTAATGGTATTATTGTAATGGTATGTTAATGTACTGTGCTTGTAGAAAATAAACGCTTCTTGGCATTTTTTCACATTATGTAGGTACGTAGTTTGGAGAATGCCAAGACTTTTTACGTAGTCATAAAAGTTTAAACCATTTCGTGCACGCACCTATACGTTTTCGAGATGGATTAAAGTTAAAAAACAATGGGAAATGTCATGGCTTGTGTAGGGGGGTATTACACGAAGTTACCCACATTACACTATCATATCTATGATCATAGATATAATGAAATTGTAAAATAGACATTATGGATAATGTGAGTTTCGTATATAGGTAAATGATATAATAAATGATAGTGTAATATATCCCTAAGGCGTATATACTTACCCTTATTATGCCTATTTTACAATTTCATTACAAAGACATGTAGGTATGACTTATAGATCTATGATCATAGATATACGTATGATATTGTAATTTGGGTACCTTAGTAACCGGTGTTTTGTAGCAGATTGAAAAGTTGCAATTAGTTAGTAATGTATTAAATAACTATAACAAAATAAAAAATAAGTAAAGACAAGGTGGGCTTACCTTGGAGAATAACTTGAGTCTCACTCATTCGATCATGATTACATTTGAGAAAATGCCTAGAAAAAAATAATAAAAGTTTTTGTGTTTTATAGGGCCCTATCTCTCAATGTCAATTAAAATTGTTTCCAGACAAAAAAATCTAGCAATGGGTCGGAAAGTGACAGTTGCGGTGACCACGCTGAATCAATGGGCACTCGACTTCGAAGGCAACATGAACAGGATCCTGCAGTCCATTCAGGAGGCTAAAGAAATGGGCGCGCTGTACCGCACTGGGCCGGAGCTAGAGATATGGTAATTTATTCCATCCTCCCTTGCATTCTGATGCTATTTACTAGACAGTCCCCGATGGTTAAGGTCCCTAAGCGAGAGAAAAATCATCCTCCGCTCTGTTAATAATTATTGCTGATTAATAGGTACCCACCTATAAAATGTCTGACATGCGTTCCGAGATATTTTTGGGGGGCCAACTGAAATAACTCCGGTTACATTTTCTCACTTACTTTCTGTAGTAGACCATAAACCTTGTTTAGTAGTTGTTGTGTACATGCATGCTGTTGATGACCAAAAGTTCTCATATCATGTGCTATTCTAATAAAAAGATTTTTGCAGTGGCTACAGCTGTGAGGACCATTTCTACGAACCAGACACATACCTCCACAGCTGGCAAGTCCTTGCAGAACTCCTCAAATCACCGACATGTAAAGACATGTTGATCGATGTTGGCATGCCTGTACAACACAGAAACGTGTCGTATAACTGCCGAGTAGCGTTCCTGAACAAAAAGATACTTCTCATAAGACCAAAGATGCTGTTATGTGAAGACGGAAATTATAGAGAAACTAGGTGGTTTTCGCCTTGGACCAAAGTAAGTGCTTTTGATAATAAAATATAGGCCTTAAGATGACGCTTAATACCAGATTGCAGCAAAAAAATCTAGAGTAAATTAGCAAATCCCTTTCGATTGAGTTCTATTACAAACAGGTTTTATTGTATCTAATGTATACTTTAGATTCTGTTGTAGCTTTGGTGCACTGTATTTCCAAAGGCATGTATGTAAATTGTGTTTCTAATTATTCACAAAGGAACGACAGACTGAAGAATACTATTTACCTAGGATGATATCGGCGATAACGAACCAGTCGACGGTGCCCATTGGAGACGCAGTCATTGCTACTAAAGATACGTGCATAGGTTTCGAAATATGCGAAGAATTGTGGAATCCGCAGAGGTAAGACGAGTGATGTTAGCCATAGATACATGTATTTACCATAGCGATCCAAAACGATCATTTGTATTCATGGTATCGGGAAAAGCGTAATACATCCAATTTCCTTCAACGAAGATACGGTGGCCAAGAAAGCTGAAGATATACAATAAACTTGTTATTATCAGCTTCTCATCTATACATATAATAAATCTGTAGACGAGGCGTTTCTGTACAATGAAAAAAAAAAAAAAAAAACGTAGGTGGAGTGTCCAAGAATAACCAACAGATGCCATTTCTACCATTTTTGGAATTTTTGTCTGTTTGTCTGTTTGTCTGTTTGTCTGTTTGTCTGTTTGTCTGTTTATCTGTTTGTCTGTTCGTTTGTTTGATTGTTCCAGTATCACGTAAAAAGTACGAAATCAATATGGTTAACTTATACACTCAAATATTGTGTGTAACTCGATGTTTCATTTAGTCTTTGTTTCATCGCAATCGCTTCAAAATATCAAAAGATATAAGAGTTTAAAGTATTCAATAAGAATTTTTTATTAGTTACGTAATGTAGATACACGTAACGACATCGATTGTCGTAAAATGACACTAGCGTAAAACCAGGTAGGTTTGTGAGAACGTGTGTAACACACGATCATAATCATCATATGTTCACATACATCGCGCGGAAACATAACGCGATACATTGTGAATTTACCCAATCTAAAGTTTGGTTAATTCAAGTTTTCCAAATCCATTGTTTGGTAGCAGTGCCATAGGTGGCGCTATCTATCTTTTAAATCATGATACAAATATTAACATGAAAAAATGGTGATAAATTTTAATTTCTTAAAAATTGTAGATTGTTACATCGAGCAAAAAGTGAGTAATTAAGGCACGAATGCGCTTACTAAATAAACACGAGTGCATTAATTACTCACTTTAGCAAGGTACGTAATCTACTTTTCTTTCAACTACCAATGTACCTGCTGCGATAAAATATACCTGCTCAAGGTTAACTCAACTCAATCCAAATCAAGTTAGGTCAAGTTAGGTCAAGTCAGGTCAAGTCAGGTCAAGTCAGGTCAAGTCAGGTCAAGTCAGGTCAAGTCAGGTCAAGTCAAGTCAAGTCAAGTCAGGTCAAGTCAGTCATGGAACCCTACGTCTTTTCTACATAGCTTACAGAGTGTTCGACCGTTTTCCCATATATTTTGACAGTATCACTTCGTGCTCGATAGATGGCGTTGTTCATTTAACGTCATTTTCTGAATGGTGGTGTTAAGAGTCTCCGTAGAAGAATGACTTTCGCCAAATTCATAATTATCGAACATTTGGCTCATTTTGAATTGAACACATAATCCATACTAATCGATGCTTAAAAGTATAAATTCGATAGTAACTCTGTCTGTCTGTCCGTCTGTAATTCTGTATGTTACCTTATCACGCCTGATCCACTGAACGGATCTCGATAAAATTTGGTAAAGAGATAGATGGCATCCCGGTGAAGAACATAGGCAATTATTTTCTCAAAAACAGGGGGGGGGGGATATAGGGGATGAAAGTTTTTATGGGAAACCTATCATTTTTAGAGTTCCGTAGTCAACAAGGAAGCTTTATAGTTTCGCCATGTCCGTCTGTCTGTCTGTCTGTCCGCGACTTAGCTCAAAAACTTTTAATCGACCAACTGACATGTGCAGTTGCAAAAACCCAAACATTCTGTATGCGAGAAAAAGTTTATTATCACTTTGAGGGACAGTAAACGCCCATAGACGTAATAACAATAAAACTGCGAAAGTTTGTTTGATAAAATAATTCATCCCAACTACGGAACCCTTCATTGTGCATGGTTCGACACGCACTTGGCCGGTTTTTTTTTAACTTAGGGCTGTGAAAATTTATGCTTTTTGTAACTAACAAAGAGTTACGTTTTTCTAAAATCCTCCCTCATGATTTTAAAATTCACATGTAAGTACTTATTATTGACATTTTTGCGGGACTCTCTTCAAGAGCGTTAAGGGATTGAGAATATAGTCATAGTCCGTATCTTGAGAATCTGTCCACTCAATCAAAAGTTATTACTACTTGGCTCTTGGCTTGGAACGAAGAGTTTGAGTTTACCAGTGAGTACTTACTCGATAGATGGCGTTGTGCAAATGATGCGATTTTCTTAAGGGGGATGCGCCGGTAGCCCGCGAAATTCAAATCTTAAGTTTTTTGCAATTTGCAAGTCAGTGTCAGGCAGGTTGTATGTTAAAATGAAATTGTTTATTCTGTAAATAGGTTATTGGAATCACTTTTACACGTCGTCGGCGTTTCCTATCTGACTACTCTGAGAAGAAAGGCCGAAACAAACTCAGTCTCTTTTAAAGTCCGGACATACCTAGGTCAGATATTGGCATATTGGTCAGGCCCTATGAGGGCCATGTAGATTAGAGTCTGAAATGGTCTTTTGAGGAATGAACCCCACAGATTTGAGGGAACCTGTCCTGTCACTGCAAGTATTTGTCAGTAATAGTGGAGCTCGGCTCAGAACTTAAGGAGCTCAACGACTCGACGAACAATACCAAAGAAAGGACATTTGTGTAGGTCGCATAAAGTTCTCAACTTGCCAGACCATTGTTAAAACTAACTGAGAACGAAAAAATATAATAATAAAAACAAAATAAACATCCACATAGTCCTCACATTCACAATAATACAATACTTTACAAAGCAGTCATGTCATTTTGTCAATATCCTACATATAATATTCAATAATGTGAATTTGTATATAAAACTGGTAGGTATATTTTGATGATTTTCACTTATTCAAAATGTCACAATGCCAAAATGACAAAATGTTAGCAGAGCGAGCAGCTCAATCCCATGCTTTTTGTCTTCTAAATAATCTGAAATTGTATAGTACCCTTTTTTACAAAGTTTGGTTTCAATACAGCTTTGAAATCGTTTAATGGGTAAGTTTCGAATGTCAATATGATTAAAATATGATTCGCGATCGTAGCAAATAGTAGCTTTACAGAATAATAACCATTAGATACAGGAATACAACTCCTGCAATATTAGTTAAATTAGATAAATACATATTTAAAACAACAGCGTCTCATTATTTAGATCAACATAAAACTTGATACTGACCTGTAAAAAGCAAAAAATATAAGAAAATTTGAATTTCGCAGGCTCCCCCAAAGCTTTCGCCTTAGTTTCCATCGTCCATACAATATGCCATAGTATTTTCATTAATCTTTATACAATATTTTTACATTAATCTTTCCGACAGTTTCATACTGCTGTCCATACTATCCACACTATCACCACAATATAGATATGGACTACCACTAATATATAAAGTTACTGGCTGTCTCATGTCTGTTACTTTTACGCCGTAACGCCTAGGTTGCCTAGACAGACCACGTGGGTTATGGGACATAGGATACTTTTATCCCGGTAGCAGGTTCCCGTGGGATAATTTCCGACATCCACGCGGGCGAAGCCGCGGGCAAAAGCTAGTTAATTATAAATCTTGCAAAAAAAAATCTTAGCATAAGCATAGTCTGCCTATAAAGTTCCCACTGCTTTGGGACACGGGCTTCGTCTCTGAGGGTGATTTTATAAATAGCAGGATTACATGTTTTTGTACAACCTATTTTCTTTCACGTTACAGTCGCCACATTCCGCTTAGCTTAGACGGTGTGGAGATCATATCGAATGGTTCGGGAAGCTACATGGAACTGCGCAAGGCGTACGTCACAGTGGACTTAGTCAAAAGTGCGACCTTCAAGAGTGGGGGCGCGTATTTGTTCAGCAACCTGCGAGGGTGTGACGGGCAGAGGATCTACTTCAATGGTTGCTCCTGTGTGGCTGTTAATGGGGACATCGTGAGTAGGGGGCTGCAGTTTGCGCTGCATGATGTGGTTAGTATATTTGGTCTAATTATTTTTGAAGAGTGATCGTAGTTCGAGTTCGATTTTGAATTACGTCTGCGAATTATGTTCAGGCTATTCTGAGGCCCCAAAATCAGAGAAGCCAATATAAAATACCTAATGAAAAACTTTTCCAGAATTCTAAAAAGTAACGTTTTATCACATTATTTTACTGCTATACTCGTACTACATCTTGACTAGAACTTTTTTTGCGTCTGTCATGTGCAATATCGAGTAATTTCCTAAACTTCCTTAGATTCTCGAAAATCTTTGCAATTTAGGGACTTATATGTATTTTTCACAAATTAAATAACTCGCACAAGTCTACAAAGTTGTATATTTTCATAGGAAGTAGTGACAGCGACGATCGACCTCGAAGACATTCGTTCCTATCGGACCCAAATCCGCTCTCGATCTCACTTGGCGGCCTCGAACCCACCGTTCCCTCGCATCACAGTTGACTTCGCATTGTCAGACGATGATGACGTGTATCTGACCACGAGTCCGCCCATCCAGTGGAATTATTTGACGCCTGAAGAAGAAATTGAACTAGGTAACCTTTCTTATCAGCCTGTAGACTTTGATTGCTAAAAGAAAGCATAATTATAAAACCCTTTGCATAGTGATTATCAATTTGCTTCTTTAGAACGCTTTGCGACCGCTATTTAACGATCTTGAGTATATTGTCTTGAAAGATTTATTTGATGCTATAGAAGAATGCTGCTGAGTTACTGTGAATTATTCTTCGTATTTTTTCCGTGACCCTTCGGGGTCCACGAGTGTGATGTAATGTGAAGTATAAGTAAATAAAATACAAAATAATGTCAGATTTATTAATGATGCATTTGTAACATATCATTTAGTATTAGTATCATTATAAAACCAGATAGTTATACACAGGTCCGGCTTGCTGGCTATGGGATTACTTGCGAAGGTCTGGACAAGGAGGATTCTTTTTACCATTGAGTGGCGGCGTGGACTCAACAAGTACAGCTTGCATCGTGTTCTCTATGTGCACGCAGATATGTGACGCTATTCAGAAAGGAGGTTTGTAAACTAATCATGGAAATAACAACTAAGTGTCGGTGACGTGAAAATTAAGCGATTACACCAGATAACACTCAAATCAAAGTTGTGTTGGCTAAAACTGAAGAATTATTGTATGTCTCTAGACTCTAGATTCTTGAGTCTGACACAGACATGCAATAATCGCTATATATGTATGTTCTCTCAAGAGTCTAGAGAACTTGAATTGGAATTTATCGTCACTATTTAACTTAGTGATCGGCGGAGGACAGGGTGTTGTGGCGCAGTCTGGGAGAGGCCTATGTCCAACAGTGGACTGCGATAGGCTGATTTGATTTACTTAGTGATCCTAGGGGTGTACTGCCGCACAATTGGCGGGGTTCGCTAGGACCGATGCCTGCCAGGGTTGCGCGAAAGTCCGAAAGGGATACCGGGACCTTGGCAACAGGCAACTGAAGGAACACGGGTGGGTTTTAGTCAGTAAAAGCCTGACACGCCCTTCCGCTCCGCCCAGAGCGGGAGAAGTCATTTGATGATTTACCACAGTCAAAAATTGTTAAATGATTCAGGCGTGACCCTGCGGAAATCCATTATAAAATACAATAGACGTAGATATATTTAGTAACCTATTCCGCTTGACTATTCTTCAAGAGGCATAAAAAACCCTGTAAGAAATCGACGACCTGAAAGACGACGGACGATTTGATTCACTTTGCGTCCAGCGCTCGGTGTGGTAACACGCGAGTTCTGGTTTGCAATTGGTCAATCGTCATCCTGGCCTCGTTGAGAGGTGAAACACGTATCGATTTCTAACAGGGTTTTTATGACTCTTGAAGAATAGTCAAGCGGAATAGGTTACTAAATATATCAACGTCTACTGTATTTCACAGTCAAAAAAAAAAACACCATAGTTTATTTGTAGTTACTTGGGTTACTCGTTTATAAACCCACTGAACTATAGCCTCTTTTATTGAAATACTAAAACTCGCCTTTTAAAAATTATATCATCAGCTTGTATACAGTAGTAAATCTATAATAGTTTTGAAATATTTGCAGAAAGTCAAGTTCTATATGACGTCCGTAAAATCCTGTGTCAATCTGACTACACGCCCTCCGACCCGATGGAGCTGTGTAACAGGTTATTAGTAACGTGTTACATGGCTACGGAGAATTCAAGCCAGGAGACTAAGCAGCGTGCTTCACAGGTACACATGTTGTTACTGTTCCGATGTTTTTTTTTATATCTCTCTAAATATTAGTGAATAAAGCAGCATCCCTGGGGGCCTAAAACGGCGACATTAGCAATTCCTCTAAAAGCAATTCATTTCCAGAATCCCAGTTGTCATTAGCAATTCCTCTAATTTGACACAAAAGCAATTCTTAATGTGTGTACCATTTTACGAATCTCCATAGAAAACTTTCAAACAGATGAATTATTTCGTAATAGGAATCGCACGCAGATCATATTATGAATTGTAAGTTGGTGTCATTTTACGATGATTCATAATATTTTCCTAGTATGATTCAACAACAACACGTAGTGTTTGGGTTTGCGACTGGTGAATCGTCATCGTTGAGAGGTGAAACACGTGTCGATTTCTTACAGGAGTTTTTATGACTCTTGAGGAATAGTTAAAGGAAATAGGTTACTAAATTAAATATATATACTTCTATTGTATTTTATTGTATGGATATGGGTTTAATCAATACGCTTGGAGATCGCAGTATTTGTTTTTGAATAAATTCATACTGGGCGTAGTATACGCCCCGAATCTGTAGTACTGTATTCGGCGCGGGAGTTTTGCGAAGTACTTTTTCTGTGATAATACCTACTCATCATTTTTTTTTAATTATAAAATGAGATAATAATTATTTCTCTTAGCTGGCCAGCGAGATCGGTAGTTATCACTTCCCGATAGTGATCGATGCAGCAGTGAGTGCAGTCATCGGTATATTCACCGCCGCCACAGGCTTCGTACCAAAGTTCAGGACTAAGGGCGGCTGTCCACGACAGAATTTAGCTTTACAGAATATACAGGTAGCTACTCTTAATATTCTCACACTATACAAAATCCTAAAGCCATATAATAATTAGATTAACCTATTTTTACTTTTAAAAGTTCCATATCCTATCAAGAGATAGGTATTTAAACTTTAAGCTTGTAGATTTTCTGTTGTAAGAAAATTAGTTCAATTATGAAACCGAGTTAAAATAATTGTGACCCTTTAGTAGTTTGGTTCATGTCTCTGATGTGTCTATATTTGTGAGTTTCGTTCGATACCAATACCTAAATAAAGTATTTAGGTTTATTTTTAAATTTGCAACCAGACTTGGGTCAATCGACGTCGACTAGTCGATATTGATCGCCTTAAAACATCGATTGGTGGTCGATCGATGGTTGACCATCGATCGACCATCGACTGATTACAATACAATCTATTTGCACGATCGCTAAATAGTTTTAACCTACTGCTTAAAAAAAATTGCTTATTTATGTTTTAGTCAATCTTCGAATTTAAATCTACTTTATTCAGGCCCGTCTCCGCATGGTGCTCTCGTACCTATTCGCACAACTAATGCTGTGGGTGCGCGGCCGGCCGGGCGGCCTGCTAGTGCTGGGTTCCTCCAACGTGGACGAAGCGTTGCGCGGGTACATGACGAAGTACGACTGTTCCAGTGCTGATGTCAACCCCATAGGCGGTATATCCAAGACTGATCTGAAGTCGTTTTTGCAGTATGCTAAGAATAGGTGAGGAACTGGAAATTATTAGTAATCTGTAATATTGGTTTGCCCACCGCTTACGATTTACGATACAAGTAGTGTTTTTCTGTTGCTACCGCAGTGGTGGTATGTGAAGTACTAGTTAAATAAGGATATTAACAAACACCGACCTTTTAAGTTTTTACCAAAATGCGGCTCATGCTTCCTTTGACTTTGAGAACTGCTCCCATCTGAAGGCACCCTATATCTAAATTCTAGTTTTGAAAGGAAGCATGTGTACTAGTCAGTTAAAAGTGTCAATTCAGTAAGTCACAAGAACTTCTGCAAACCCATAGTGGATATCCTAATATAACGCCTGATGACTGATGCCTTTATTTATCAAAAGTAAAAGTATTTATAGTATTTTTATATTTCTTATGATATTTTAATTCCTCACAGATTCTTCTTACCATCCCTCTCGGAGATCTTACAAGCGCCTCCGACAGCAGAACTGGAGCCGCTGGCAGACGGTCAGATCACGCAGACTGACGAACAAGACATGGGCATGACGTACGTAGAACTGTCGGAGTTCGGACGACTGAGGAAGACGCAACACTGTGGACCGTTCAGCATGTTCCATAAGCTGGTACATACTTGGAGCGATAAGTGTACGCCGCAGGAGGTAAGATTTGAAATTAAATATTTCGATTACGACAAATGCGTTAACTAACTCAAATCTGTGAGGTTTTCTCTTTGGTTCTCATATGGCTTCAATGGCCTGACCAAGATTATGCCTGGACTTTATAATATCTATGAGTTTCGGTCGTTCTTCTCAGAGTAGTCTGATAGGAAACACTGAACTCATCTAGTTTTAAAACGTAATTTATTTTTGACGTGTTATAGTGTTTTTGAACCAATTTACAGAAACAAATATCATTTATCATTGAAAAGTGCAAAAAGGATGGGGTTTCCGGCCATCTATTAGTTCGTCTGCCCATTTTTGCTTAGCAGCTGCTGTTGAAGTAGATCCTTAGAGGACTATTGTTAACAAGACGCGCGAGTCAGGCAGAATTGAAATAAAGTAGTTACTTGAATAATTTCAAAAGTGGGTTTACTGGCTGGCCACGAAAAATATAGCTACAGGGTCAAATTAAATTAGTTCGAAATTCCGCAGACGTAATGAGTATCGATATCTTAAAATGATAAAATAAACATCTTCGGAATTTCGTTAGCTAATTTAATCTAACCGTGTTATTCTATATATCGTATAATCCGATGTGGTCAACTATTTCCTCCATCCAATAGTGTTCTTATCTTATGTCTTTATATGCTCCTGATCCATTTCAAACTTGACTTTAACCACAGTATAAATATGAACAGTATGGAAACTAAGCTTATTTTGAACTAATGACCCGATAAAAATGGAGGGTATCCTTTTTTAAAAAGATCGCGGCGACCACTCTTCACGGCACCCTTAACTGAAAGTCACTTTGGGGGAAAGTCAATGAACACGTCTATGTGAGTGTGCTATTTCGAACGTATACTACGTAGTTTCTGTACTGTTCATATTTATACTATGCTTTAAATCTCTTCTTAAATGAAACTCTAAGAACTATACAATTCATTTTATTTTACAGGTGGCAGAGAAAGTGAAGCACTTCTTTCGTTGCTACGCGATTAATCGTCACAAAATGACGGTCCTCACTCCGTCATACCACGCAGAAACCTATAGTCCTGATGACAATCGCTTCGACCACAGGCCGTTCTTGTACCGAGTACATTGGAACTGGCAGTTCAAAGCCATTGACGATGCAGTAAGTATAATATCAGAGTAATAACTAACATAGAGGCGTCTACCGATCTTTTGGCGTCCGAATGAAGTTGAAAGGGGGGTTGTGTTCGTTCGTAAACATTTGTGAATAGAAATTGTATTGAAAAAACAAGATGTCGGCGTTAGTTCAGAAACTGGACACACGCCAAAAAAAAATTGTGCGGTTGTACATCGGTCACACAGGCCTTACAGTACTGAGAGAGTGTCTCAAAATAAGACAACTCGTTCCACTACCTGATAACCAACGACACTAATAGAAAAAGGGAAAACTACAGGATGGAGGTAAATAACTGCCTCTATGATAGGCGCGGGACATAGACAAGAGGCGAGGGGTGCGGGCGAGGCGATGGTGCGGCGCGGGCGTTGCGCCGCTCTTTTCCTATTTCATACATACTGTATAGGAGCAACGATCGCACCCAACCCGCGACTCGCCCGCGCCCCGCCGCCTGTGTCTGGCCTATGCCTCGTCGCTACGAAATACATATAAATTTATTTGTTGGTTCATGATCGAAATTAAATAAATTTATTTCCCCTCACAAATTATTTTTTTAAGAAAACTGTTTTGTAATATTTACATATAACTTCTTTTTTTGTTCGTCAGGTAGCACAGATGTCGAAAGAGAAGCGGGGATCAAGCGACCGGCCTCAAGACCTCAAGTTAAGCAGCGCGTCCACTTCCAACGTAAACTCTCACTTTATGCGGGGCGATAGGAAGGGTGTCCTCATATAAATATTTGAATTCATTGATTGACTCGCCTTATAGTTGCAAAAACAATAAACATCAAGCTTTAGGAAGAGACTGTCACAGGTTATGAGCGACAGAGAAGACACTTTTCAAAGCTGAACCACAGTATAAATAAGTAACAGTATTGTCTTCGTAGAAAACGGCTGAAATGACGCGCTTCGAAATCTCGGTGTATATCAGTACGCAACAGTATCGAGTACGCGGCAGTTTCGCACGGATGCGTAAGGTTTATCTACCGAAGGTTATTATTTCAAGTTCACTGTCGAGATATAAGACTGTTACTTTATTATACTGTGGCTGAACTTTTACTCTCGATGTGTAATTTTTACGACCTGCACCCTAATTACGCATACGATCAATCATAATCTACTTCATTTTGACAGTTGAACAACATTCATTGCTGAACAGTCAAATTTTGCGAGCTTAGATAAAGAAATGGATTAGCAATATTCTTCAAAATGATTCAGATTGTGATTGATCGTGTGTTACGCAATTAGGGTGCTGTTGCTAATAATATGTATACTGACTTCGCTGTTGTGCTTTGATCTAGGTAAGATTACTAAAAAGTAGATGCCTAAATGCTTAAAATACTGCTGAAACTTGGACCCTAATAGTGGCTTAGTGCGATATATTTGTGGCTCATATAATGTATAATAAAAACTGCTTGATTCGCTTGTTTGTAGTATATTGAAAGCTACTTTTGAATGCAGTTTTAAAATCGAACAACGTATTGTTGTATTGCTTGCTTCAAAAACGGTGAAGGAAAACATCGTGAGGAAACCGGCATGCCTGAGAGATATTTCTCGATGGCATGTGAAGCCAAGTCAGAGGCCCATGGGTGGCATAAAAAGTTAGTCACTAACCACTCTAAACAGAAACATTGCTGTATTTGCTTTTAAAAACTTATCTATGGTATGGATGTTAACTACTGCTTTTTACTGTATCATGTAGTTAGAGTTAACAATATATTAAAATTCTAGGCCTACGTCATAATTAGTGATTGTGATGGTTCCTAATTATTATTATTGATACACACAGGACAATAATGAAGTGAGAAATAGCTCATGATGAAAACAAAACACGTCTAATTTTCTGCCTTAGGGCCGATTTAACCAATGCCAGATAACTTTTATTCGGGGAATAAAATTGACGTCTGACAGTTTTTGTATAGAAAATCTGTCAATAATTTAATATTTATTCGCTGGATTAGACTTATACTAGGGATAAAAGCTTGGTCGAATTCGCCCTTAGGCGTAGAAACATTTTACAGTAATGGTGACCATACATGAACCAAGCTGAGCGGAGACCTGCACGAATCGACCAATCACAATGGTTGAAATCCTCATCGCGTCTCTCGTCTCGTCCGTAATTGGACGATTCCTGCACGTCTCCGCTTCAGTGGAAACGCACCCTTTTATTAGATACCCCATTAATTAGATACCTATTTAAATCCAAATTACTAATCAGTTGAAATGATAAAATGTTTTCTTGATTTAGCCGTTTGAGCAAATCGATTGAAATTTTCTGGTGATAATATATAATCAGAGCCAATATGTATTGAATTATAGCATATTATAGTTTTATATTGCATACAACTATAATATGCTATAATTTTTTAAAATTTTATAACTAGCGATCTATAAAATTTGAATCATTTCTTGAATATTCACTAGTTAATACTTATTCAGTGATTTCGATCAAAATATATTTCTGGTCTTTTATTTTTATTTATGAGCTTATTAAAATAATTATTTTGTAAGAGAAACGAAACGACACAAATTAGTGTAGATAGCTTAGCAACTTAATTAATGAAATAGATATTGTTTTCTGACGAATTTACGTACAAATCCTTTTGTTAGTTTTGTATTATTGCTACAATAAATTGCTGTTAAATGACTTTGTTCTTTCATTTATTAAGGGAATGGCTGGCTTTACTCCAGGGGGAGAGAGAAAGAGCTGTGCATTCGTGAGTCTCTTTCCACCGAAGCTAAGCGGTATAACAAAGCGAGTAAGATGTGCGCGGACGCAGTGCGGTAAGATGACATGTCTGCTTCTACAACTACGACACAACCACGGGACTGTGATTCGGCGGGGAACTTCTAGTAAAATGGCGAAATTACTATCTTTACGTAATAAGTAAAAAAACCGGCCAAGTGCGAGTCGGACTCGCGCACGAAGGGTTCCATACCATTATCTATCAAAACGGCAAAAAAGTCATGTCTGTTGTATGGGAGCCCCCTTAAATATTTGTTTAATTGTAATTTTATCATTTATTTTTAAAGTGAATATATAACTAAATATTCTGTGAATATTTCAACCGTCTACCTGTTGCCGTTATCAATATCGAGCAAAAACGAGCAAAAAAATCAAGTTTGTTGTATGGGAGCCCCCTTAAATATTTATTTTATTCTGTTTTTTAGTATTTGTTGTTATAGCGGCAACAGAAATACATCATCTGTGAAAATTTCAACTGTCTAACTATCACGGTTCATGAGATACAGCCTGGTGACAGACGGACATACAGACAGCGGAGCCTTAGTAATAGGGTCCCGTTTTACCCTTTGGGTACGGAACCCTAAAAAAGAGAACAAACATCTTTAAGTATTATATATAGTAGTTGCTAGTTAGTTCAGGTCATATTATTTATTTCTTATACTCGCGACAGTCTAAGAAGTCCGTTTTGACGTTTCGTTCTCGTACTTGTAATAAAACGTTATGCCTTGAGAATCAGTTTCAAGCAATGTAGATAAGTCGTCGATTAAAAACTCTCTAAGTATGTTTAATCGATATGTCTCGAGAATCAGTATATAAGAAACCAATTTTTTTTTTCATCGCTACAATATAAGAAACCAATATCTTTTTTCATCGCTACACAAAGGATTTTTATAGCTGTCAAAACGCACTTCTAGATTGTCGCGTATTGATTTTTGTAGGAGTGTCTAAACTGTTACTAGACTTTTAATGTAGATATGAAGAATTTTTTTAAAACTGACCATCATAAATAATATAGCGGCGATTGTAATGTAATATCATGCCGGTATCTCCCGATGAGTTCGACAGAGTTGTATAATCGATCACCAAAAATCGCCAGTTATGTTACAGTCTCATGCCATAGGGGGCGAGCCTATTGCTATTAACCGGGCAAAAATTCAAACTCCGGGCTGCAACTAAAAATATCGGAATTAGTTTTGACCGTATTTAACAAAAAAGGAGGGTGTCGCAATCATAAAATAAATAATTACAAATATTAGTACATATTTGTTTATTAAACATACAACAAGTAGTTCCAACTCAATATTAATCCTCGTATCCGTCAAACTAGGTACATCATTTAAATTCCATTGTTGTTGCCTTAACTGAACAATAACTCTGTAAAAGATCGAAACAACTATACATTAAAAAAAAAACAAATGCAATGCGGGGATCACGTCATATTCTAGGCTTGCAGAAAAAATATCGATATATCGATTTTTTTTGGCGATATTTTTTATTTCGGTATATCGATATAAAATATCAAGTATCGAAAATGTATCAAAAACTATATATTTTTTCGAATAGCAACACCGTTGTCGCCACTGAGTAAAATCGCCGGAATATAGAGCCGTAAAGTACTTTTTTTTTTAATTATCAATTATAGTTCTTTTTTCTTTTTTTTGAAAATTTCAAAATGTCACCGATATTTCGATATATCGAAACAATATCGATTTTTTTTTTAAATATCGATACGATATATATCGATTTTTTTTGGCACTTCTTGCATCCCTATCATATTCGTCATAGGTGGAGTCTATCTATGCCACGTCTTTCTTTCTGTTGATTGGATGGCAGTGGCAAATAACAGCGGACAATCAAATCATTTGCCATGCGATTTGATTTGACCATAAATCAAACTTTATTGTTTTTGAACGGTTTGTTTTGTTTTTGATAGGTATTCAAATTAACAAAAGATTTTCTTTACCTTTGAAAAACTTCGAGATATTGTTATAGCCTGTTTCGAACGCGTCCTTAATGTGTAAGGGGTTTACTGAAAAATATAAATATAATTAAATATAGGCAACTATTAGATTCTAATACTGTAAGAAGGTACAGTACCAGGGTGTGTATGACGGTTGAGACATGCCTAATTGCCTACAGCAAGTAAGAGACTACCACACAGATATAGAACGCCATCCAGAGTAGAACAATTTGTAAAACTCTAATTAACTCGAAGCGTGAAAGCGAGTTACTGTTGGGAATGAATACACAATACCTACTTATAACCTACATTGCTAAGATAGTGGTTGACTATTATGGGGTACCTACCTACACCAAGTTCCTATAATGTCTAGTCAAGTTATTTAATGAGTACCTAACTAATAACAAAATATGGGTGAACTATTTACATTCAATATTTATTGAGAGATTTCGGGATGAAATCTAGGGGCCTCAATCGGCCACATTAGCAATTCCTCTAAAAACAGTTCATTTTCTGAATCCCAGCTGTCATTAGCAATTCCTATAATTTGAAATAGCAATTTTGTAGACCATTTTACGAATCTCCATAGAAAACTGTCAAAAAGATTAATTATTTCGTAATATGAATCGCACGCAGATCATATTATGAATTGTCAGTTTGCGACATTTTACGATAATTCATAATAATGGGTGTTATACCCGACACCGTTATCCTTGAAACTAGTGGTTTGGTGTCATCTATAATATACTTTTTTTATGGGACCAAACTTGAAATTGCGAAAAAAATCTGCTGTTCCATACATTTTGTCGATTTAAGTGAACACAAATGTATGGAACAGCAGATTTTTTTTCCGCGATTTCACTGTTGGTCCCATAGAGAAAGTATATTTATAGATGACACCAAACCACTAGTTTCAAGGATAACGGTGTCTACCCTAACACCCTGTATATCCGTATTATGATTTTGCTAAAGTGACCGTTTTAAACCCCCTGATTCTTTTGAAATAACATCCTGTATTTTTGACATTGGCTTCTGTTCCATGCCCGGCTGGGACGCGCGACGTTTTAAAATGTTTGAAGGGAGTTTTGCTTTTTTGATATATAAGTAAATCTTGAAATTCCACTTATAGGCTATAGCCGTAGAAACATGTTGAAAAACTTCAAATTATCTACTCAGTATTAGTACTAGGTATGAATGGTAGAGGTAACTGGTTTTTTTTCCAAGTCAGACAAGTTTTTTTTAATGAAAAGCTTTCAGTAATATTGTACGTCGGTACTTACAGAGGTTTGAGTTAGGAGTTGGAGACGCTTCACTGTTCGGCCCTGAAAATGTCCAAATTCATTTGTCATTTTGCTATTTGTCTAATGATATAGAAGCAAGTTTTAATTTGGAAGTAATAAACAAATTATTATTACCTATCTTAAGCTATTTTAGTTCAAAAACCTACTCATTCCAAATGCCTGATTACTTAATAATAAACACAGGCTTGTAGAAAAACTCCAATTAAATATAACCGTATTTATGCTCGAAGACCAAAAAATCGCTCCGTCTGGAATGCAACAGCGAGGGCAGAGGAGGCTAGACAAATAAATACACTTACATATATAGATGAGTTTATCATTATCAGTATAGCCACTTTTTTATCAAATAATAGTTACCTAGGTACCTATATAAAATATAGAATTTAATCACTTACCTCCCGCTGATGCTTTAGGAGCGGTGGTGGTGGTGGTGGTAGCTGTAAAGAAAATAAAAATAATTGAATCACCGCGTCACTTCGGGGTAAACAAAGTTCTAACTTATACCTACTTAGATACGGAGTTGTAAACTCTTTCGTGATTAATATATATGTCGTAGGGAAACGAGGAAACTAGGGATTTCACGAAATCCCTAGGGATACCACGAAATCACGGTAGATGTCGAAAAAATGTTTAGTGGTATGACAAAATGCTAATATAATGTCAGTGATATGTCGTTTCACTAAACTAAATCTAGTAAAATGAGAAAAGTGTTAACTGATAAAATAATACATAAAATAAAATTACAAATTAATTGATGCATTTTTATTAGTTATTAAAGTTTCAATTAACTAAACATTTATCCTGGCGATGATATTCTACCTTTTCTATTATAAAATACAATAGACGTATATTTAGTTACCTATTCCGCTTGACTATTCTTCAAGAGTCATAAAAAACCCTGTAAGAAATCGACACGTGTTTCACCTCTCAACGTTATTATTATTATTATTTATTCACCTTATTATTGTTTAATGAATGACCTGTGAATGAAAAGTGTTGAGCAAAATGAGATTTTTCTGGACAAGTATTCCTATAAGCTGCAATATGTTCCTTATATCTTGTTTGGAAATTACGACCAGTCTGACCTATGTAAATACCAGGGCCGTAGCCAGGAATTCATTTCGGGGGGGGTTATTGCAAACGTTTTTTTAAAAGAAATTAAGTACCTATTTCTGATTTCAGAGAGGGTAGAAAAATAGTAAATACAGATTTAAAAAAAAAGAGTATTTTTCGGAAATCTTAAAAAAATGATTGCGAGCGAAGCGAGCTCGAAATTTTTAGCATCCAGCTTCGAATAAGTTATCTTTCTCTTTGACCGATCATCCAGTAATAGAAGTAACATTTCACACCCCGCCTGGGAGAGGCTGGGGGAGCTTAGAATATCTCAGAGAATGCTGAAGTTTCAGGAATTTATTCAATACAAAGTCAGAGTCGATAAAAATACAGTATTTAAGCTTACTTTTGCTGGTATTGTAGATTATAAAGTATACGCTTAAGCGAAATAGATAACAAATCTGTATAAGGAGGTACCCTAGAGGGTCGATCTTTGGATTGAGATTCTGGTTTCTCGTTTCCCCAAACCCCCCCCCCCCCCACCCCCTGCCTACGTCACTGGTAAATACCATTACAATCATCGCAATTTAATTTATGATGGTATTTACATAGGTCAGATTGGTCCTCAGACAAGCCGGACAGACAGACGGACACGGCGAAATTATAAAGGTGTGTCCAAACATTGAGAGACAATTGTGCGCGGCGGCGCGCTTTGTTTGGACGACTGCCGCGCTCAAAGATTTCTAACAAACATTCGTCAGTACTTAATTGTGTTTGGAGGTATTATAAGCAAAGCTACGACACACGCAACCGCTTTTATGCCAATAGAAGTGCGCAACGTGTCTCGGATATGCCGCGCAGTACTGTCGCGCAAACATTCGTCGGTTTAGTCTACACTAAAGTGCGGCAGAAACGTGTCCTGCAAACGCCGCGTGTTGCTACCGCTCTCTTGCCGCGCAATGTTTGGACACACCTTAAAGGTTAGCTCGCCGTCCGATAAGGACCAGGCCCGGGTCGATGGCGCGTAGTGTTCCACGCGCGCCTCAAAGAGATGTGAGCGCAATTGGCGGGGTCCGCTAGGACCGATGCCTGCTAGAGTTGCGGGAATGTCCGAAAGGGATACCGGGACCTTGGCAACAGGCAACTGAAGGAACACGGGTGGGTTTTCACACACGCCCTTCCGCTCCGCCCAGAGCAGGGGAAGTCATTTGATGATTTACCATCCCCAACAAAAACAAAACACACTTTTTACAAGAAAAAATCAACCGACTTCCAATAACACACAAAAA
Organism: Lithophane ornitopus; assembly: GCA_948473465.1. NCBI lineage: Eukaryota > Metazoa > Arthropoda > Insecta > Lepidoptera > Noctuidae > Lithophane > Lithophane ornitopus. Next base: position 11,224,654 of record OX419620.1, on the reverse strand, counting down.
AAGGGAAAAATAACTTTAATTTCGGAAGTCGGTGTCTTTGCTTTTCAATTTTCGGTTTTTGCCACCGACTTCCATAAATACAAAAAGAAAACAGACGAATTGAGAACCCCTTTTGAAGAAGTCGGTTAAAAGAGGGTCTTATTATTTGCACCCGAGTTTTTTGGTGGCCAACCAATGGTTTATGGGTACATACCGAACTAAGTTTTAAAATGTTTCTATGATTCGATACAAGAGCCATAGGTTCAGCTGCGGAATATTAGATAGCCACTTATTTCAAATGAAGGGAATGCATTTAAATTCCTTAACGCCTTTCTTTGTCCCGTTCCTAAAACTGATGCGTTATGAATGTTAAATGGTTTAAGTCGAAGACTACTACTATGCGTTTCAACACGCATAATCCCACATCGAGAAATATAATAGACTCCAAACAGCATTATCAGATTCAATAAGGTTTAGGTAAGTACGTATGGGAAAAAAAAAACAATCTTGCGTTTAGTTGGTTCTTGGCACTACTTGGTGCCCTTGATTTTGTTTGATTTGTTCCCTCGGATACCTCGGTGAAATCACTATACAAACATAAAAAATACGCGTCGAATATATTATAATCGAAACATTAAATAACTTGCCCATTATCTGGACCTGGTTAAAAAAAATTATGGCCTACCGTCGGATGCAGGGGTTGCCGGGGTCGTATCGCCATCAGCTGGCATAGCGCTCTAAAAAAATAAAATAAAATAATCTTTATTTCGGATAAGTAACATCCATATGGGTTGGTAAATAAAAAGACAACTTATACCTATGTTAGTAAACTTATTATCTATTTGTTAACAAGGTTGTTGTACGAGATACATCTCCAAACAACATCACCTAATAAAGGAGACTCATACCGCCCCGCTATGGTCTTCAGGATGGAGTTCGAGCTCTCCCGCACTCTGCAGAGCAAAGAGGCAGATTTCCGTCTGACGATGGCGTGGAAGCCATCGACGTGTGCTTGAGCAAACATACCTGATGCACTGCAGAAACGGGGCAGCCCCATCAACATCCTGAACCCGTTATTATATTGATTTTGAGATTTCTCTTAAGATTGAGAAAATTCATTAATACATTATAATTTCAACAAAGTAGTAGATATAAGTTTTTAAAATGTTAATGCTTATTAAAATAAAATGGTAACTTACCACGTATACAAACGCTGCAGCTATTACAAAAAAAACTATGGCGCACTTCATTTTTACTTAATTATTTGTTTACTTTACTGTTGATCCAACGTTAGCGTCCAATTTGGTACTAGTCTGTTCGCAGCACTATGCGTGTTATATACGAAATCCCTGTACCGAAAAATACAATAAACAATTGACAGGGTAATTGGTACTCAAGTGTTAAACTGTTTGTCACTCATTACCTCCTCACTAACTTTTGTTAAGGGATCACTCACTGTCTGTTTTTTCATGTCAATTCGAGCCATGTTGAAAGATTATAAATACCTATGTAGGTACTATATCAGTGAAACGTAGGTAAAGCTGAGTTCACGTAGTAGGTACTTGAGAATCTATGGGGTTATTATAATCTATAGATCTAGAAAATCTTAAACAGTAATATTCGCGAGAAAAAAAACATACCTATATAGGTATGTCTTTTTTAAACTAAAGTGGAATATCTGAATATTTCACTTTAGTTTTGTAAGCAGATGTAGGCAGGTACAGAGTTAGTCTTCTTATTAAGTTATGGACAATATTTCAGAATTATTCAGTGAATATAAAATATTGCAATAAGTAATTAAGTACAGCATTTTTGTACACCTGTTTAAACAGTGTGAGAATCGCTTAAATTTAAGTAAGTATATAGCAGAATTCATACCTAATATACTTAACTATCTATGTGTACCTATGTTAATTTGAATTCATATTTATGAATACCGCGTTTAAATAACAAAATTAATTATAATTGACTACAAGTAGGCAATTTTCATCGATATGTTATTTTACGGGTATGAAAAACTGGGAATTCATTGCAAATGTAAAGTGGGGACTTATACCTACATCAGATGGCGTAATGTTGATGGAATGAACTATACAACTCTGCGAACCCCTTCGGTGACTGGTGTGATGGTATGTTATGTCGAATTCTATCATAGTATATCTAATGTTAATACAACGGTTTTAGCACAGAACGGGTGATTTCAGTTCGTGTTTAAAAATAGTGCCCAAGTATTTCAATAATAGCACCATAACATTCTCTCTCTAATATGAAGTCATCCTTACGCCAAGGAAGACAACTTGTTAGTTATGCGACCGTCAATTTTACGCTTTTCAAACACATTTTTGCACTCGTCCGCTTAATTATCATACTTGAACTTGTATGGACAGAATATTTTATTGTTCTAGTTGTACTCATGAAAATGGCTGAAAAATAAAAATAATGACGCAAATGTATGTAGATTTTTCGTGAATGGAAACAACACTGAAAATTGTCTAGACTAGTGGTAAATGATATGTAACAGGAAAAAAAATATCCAGAAAATTTTGTCGAATTCTGTAATGAGAAATCGCTCAAACATTTCTACTAACATACATTAGTAATATATGGTTTTAAAAGAACCAAAACTCTTTCACCTTGATCGGATCAAAATCAAACTCGGGGGGAGTTAAAGTGATGTTTTCAACTTTGTGCACTTCTTTTAAGTTAGGAAAGGCCAGCTGAAGCTGAACAGTAATGTACACGAAGGTAGAAGCTGCAATTGTCAGTACAAGGCCAGTGTTGAAAGAAAACATACCGTATACGGAAACATTGGCATCTCTTACTTCCAAAATGTTTAATATGTCCTTCGTCAATTTGAGGTTTTTAGCTGAAAAAATGGAAGATGTTAATATAGATATACATTCTTTTGTTATGCAAAATTAAATTAACCAGAACTGTTAAAGTAAAGCACGCATTTTTATCGCAAGATAAAAAACCCCACTAACCATAGACCACATTCATAGATTTAATTACCTACGTTGAAGATTTAATATTTGTATTCTTAAAGTCGTTTGGTCATCCTTCTCAATAATTTAGCAAAGACGGGGGTAATCGTAGCAAAATTTTAACACACAGAAGCATAACAAATGAAACAATATTTAGCGAGAGACGTTATTGATGGGTGTGAACGTCACAGGATTTAAAAAGGATGTGGTGTGATGTTCCATCTATCATGTTGTTATAGTCGGTGACCCGAGATAAGTATCCACCTCAGCTAAGTAGTAAATTTTTACGTAGGGTGGATAGTTATCTCGGATCACCGACCGTACTTACTTATACCTACGGTAATTATAATGTTATTGTACTAACCAGAAGAATTCGGCTTCAATTGTATGTAAGCGCAGATCAGTTTCATTTGTTCTATTTGTCTGAAGAACAAATCTGACTGAAAGCTTATTATTAGTAAGTGAAACCAACTCGCGACTGACCAGCCCAACATAGCAGTCGCCCTCATTATCATCGTCTGGAAAATTATAATGCGTTAGTAAATTACAAGACCTATGTTGGAAAAAAGTAAAGTACCGAAACATGATTTCATAAATAAGTTGGTAATACATACATCAGACGTTTGAACATACATAATAAATGTTTGAACTGCCACCAAAGAGCCGATTGCGATCGTTAGTACAACTAAAACGAGCTGAAAATGTAAAAACACGTTATTCTTTAATCAAAGATTCTGGGAATTGTACTGAGCGATATTTTAATGAGAAAACTTACAGCAAAACTGTAGCAATTCTCTATACGTCGTAATAGATCAAAACACATTTTGAGTACGACACAAAAATCTTTAGTATCAGGTCTAGTATGGAAAGTCACCCGGTCATCATATTCATCCTTCCAAAACAACGTGTGGAACAGCCATTGTTTCGGAATGTATTCCATTTTAATCTTTGTTATTTTCATTAAAGCTACATTCAGAAATCGACTTCTTTCGGTTAGAAAGGAATATATATATATGAAGAAACAAAATTCATCGTAAGCAAAAAACATCCAAAGGAAGTAAACACTTCCCACCACATGTATCGCGATGGAAACGTTGAATACAAAGTACATATAAGCCACGACGAACAATTGAGTGAATCCAATCGCGGCCACTATAACTCTATACAAGATTATTGATATTTGTCGCATAAAGGCAGTTTCTTCAGCTCCGAGCATTGTGTCAATTTCTATAGTGTTTAGCATCAAGTCCAAACCTGCGTATTGGTCACCAAAAGTAATGTCAGAAATAAGTAAATTTCCAAATATCGTAAAATGCAATATTACTATATACTCGACTATACTGAGGTTCTTTTCTTGCGGGTTAGAGAACCACAAAAGGTAAGATGCACTGGCGTTGGCGTAGATTAAAACGAAAATGTTGTACAACTTTGTGTTTCTTTCGACAATCATGCCTTTTCTAATGACAAACCGACAAAATCCAGTTATTTCTAGTATTCGGAAAATGTTAATGAAATTTTTGACATATTCTTTCATTAGTTGATTTCTAATGGACACTTCCATTTTGTTACGTCTTGAAACGTAGGAGCAATAACGATGACTGAGAAATTGGAATCAAAATATTATAGTGTCATCATCATTATGAGACATATCGTACCCTCCGGGGTAAAATCAGTTTTACCCCAGAGTCAAATTAGGTTACTATCTTTTGATAGTTGCTTATTATATCGACTCAAATACCAATAGGTAATTTTAAATTCAATTTAAATGTGATAAAAATCATTAATTGATTGTTTTTTCTTCAAATTCTTTGACATTTTGGAATACTTATAGGTAATAAAACAACGAAAATTTTATTGATGATATATTGCTTATCAATACAGAGTAACAAATTGTTTGTTTCTTAAAATACAGTTTGAAATTGTATCGAAATGCTAATAAATGCAACAGACAAGTATGTATAACGAAGGCATTGCGCTATCACAAATGTTACGAACCGCGTCGACGCATCGACTAATGATAAGCCAATAAAAAAGTTCAGATCTATTCAATCTTACCAATTGTACAAAATACTTTAACAATATCCTTTTAAAAAATCTCATAAATGCTAAGTAGGTACTACTAACATAATTAGGTAATATTACTTTCTCAAAATTTTACTACTATTTTCTAAATTTAGACATATTTACAATTCTTTAAGTACCTAATTTATCCACAAGCTTCGCTGTGAAAGCGCAAATGTATCAATTGAGCATCATAGTCTTTTATACCCTCTTTCAAAAACTCGGAAGCGCTTCATCAAGGCGACCTTGATGTCTAATTAAAATTATAACAATTGACGCATTAAATAACACATTTACACATTACATGATTCTCACACACACTCACAGCACAAACTGTAACCGATCAATATTATAATTTAAATAATATAAATACTTCTAGAAATGCAGTTCAACTTGGTACGACATGTCGTGACGCCGCTACGGGGCGACACAGTCGAATTTAAAAAATTTGGACTTTATTAAAGTACAAAACAAAAAACAAACATAACATTTTTCTATAGTTACAATACAAATTAAAATTGTGACATAATTTGTGTTATTAATTTGAGAAATAATTAGGAGCTAGTATCACTAAAACGAGGAAAGAGATTCCTTACCGTGGATTTAATTTATACCAAAGCATAAAAGCTTTGATATTTTGTTTATGGGTCGGACAAGAAGTGTCATCCGATCCATAAATCGCTTCATTTCAAGCCAGCAACGTGTACATCGTATCTAGCACCATCTACTCTTACTCCATCACTGTCATCACGACTATCGCCTGTCTGTCCTGGCTGGTTTGAAATGAAACTTACAATCGATTTCTATGAGACAATCGGACTAAACCTATTTTAGTCTAACTTAATACTAATCTTAAACATAATCCCGTACCATCACCAAAGATTGCACATAATACCCGATACTTTGATTTTTTAATTGCAGTCATGCCTAACTATAGGCCAGTGGATTATTTCACATTGACTGTTAAAAAATTAAGGTATTTTTTCAATGGAACAAAACATGGATACTGTTCCGTAGTTTAATACAACAAATCTGTATTATCTAAAAACCGGAATGTCTACAATAGTAGTTTGGAAGACAAAATCAATTACATAACTAAGAGGAATTTCGAGTGTGCAGGCTCAAATTGAACTAAATTAAGAACTGGGCTTTTTGTAAAATATTGTATACGTTTAAAACGGACGGAATAAATTCGTAGTGTTAAGTACATTTAATTATGCCATATTCAATAGATTTGATGGACCATGTTGTTGAAAAAATCCGATACCTTAATTGGTACCTGTTGTTTGAGACTTGTATTCATTAGAGACACATTGTTCTTATGTATGGAATGTGGTATTTATTGCATTAAACAGAGAAATACACATAGTATGTCCATGTATAGTTTGATCCATAGTACAAAAATGTCCTTAATGATTGCAAGTGTTAATTATAACAGTTATGAAATTATCATTAATGTATGTTTAGTTGTGTACTGGCATTGGCAGCTGTCCTAGAAGCTGGTTCGCAAACGTCGCGTTAGTGAACTTGAAGTGTCGTTTGTCGTAGAACTTGAGCAACGCGGGGGAATAAGGGTGCTGTTTCTTTAGATGCATGTAATGTTCTTCTGGTTCCGATGTTGTGTGTCCGCATTCCTCACAGACGTACATCTGGAATTAATGAAATAGATTTTGTTAGTGACGATATTCAGGTTCAAGGTTTTTTTATACATAGTCTACATTTTTTACAATTTTTGAGGATAGCAAGCATAATAAAATGTATGAAACGATGCGTCCGTGTGATTTAATAATCTTTCATTGTTTCAACATCTCAAATGTTGTATTGGAAGTGGCGATCGTGATTAATTGATTATACTTATGCTGATATGGCTAACAATTAATTATGTAGGTTCTTATGGAGACCACATACGTTTTTCAAATAGGAAATAGAGAAGTAATAATCACCTTAGTCCTCCTTTCTTTGTACGCGTAAGTGTGTTGAACTCCGTGTACTTTCAGGCAGTGGGATTCCAGAGAGCATCTTTGGGTAAACGATTTCTCGCAAAGGTTGCATTTGTAGGGTCGGACACCGGTATGCGTCCTCGTATGTCTTTTCAGGTCGAACGTGTCGTTGAATCCTTTGCCACAGAAGGTGCATAAATATCTTTTCACATCTGAGTGGCATTTCATATGTCGGTTCAGCAGCCTCTGTAAAGTGAAGTTCTTGGAGCAGACCCTGCAAACGAACTTCGTGGGATCGTCTTCGCTAACTAATACTTGTTTGTTCTTCTCCTCTTCTCGTTGTCTCGCGTTGGCTTCCGTTGCTAATGGATTTTTGACACCGTGTCCACCATTTATGAATTCCAACGGGAGTTCTGCTGGTAGACCCAACTGTAATTAAATAGAGAAATTATAAGACTTATGTTCTAATTAGATACATGTGAACTTGAAGATAGTGAAAATGTGCTTCGAAAAGGTTTTTGTGCCAGAAGAAAAGGTTGAAATTCATTATTGAATTATAAGACTATTACTTCTATTGTGACACGAATACAATTTCAAATGCAGTAAGTTAAAGCATAAGTTGATTTAGGCTCGGCGTAATAAAATGTATTTATTACAACTTCTATGTCGTATTTATTTTTATTTGACGACATAGAAGAAAGGAAAATAATGCATTAAAGCTTCGCCTTAAAATCAAATAATGCTTACCCTTTGTTGCAAGATATGAACTTTGCCATCGCTGGCAGAGGCTTTCTTGAAACTTACAGCAGCAGCAGGACTGAGAGACGGGTTCTCGATGTGACTGCTTCCGTCCAGAGAGTTGTTCCCGCCGGGTGATGGCAGCGACGTGCCGGTCGGCGAGTCCAGGTCCAGAGAAGGATGACTAGTGAAGGGGAAGCCGGGAGATAGGATTTGTTGTCTTTGTTGCAGTTGCACGTGAATTTGTAATTGTTGCATTTGTCCTTCACCGTGTTGTAGAAGCGCTGGGTTCAGTTGCATCAATAAATCTGCTGGCCGTTCTTTTGCGAAATTGTAAGAGGAACCCTGGTTTTCTTGACTGGCAAATGCCAAATAGTTGGCCTTTTCATAGTATTGTCTACTTAAATTAACTTGTTCTGCTAATGATTCAATATCAACTGGATTGTGTACTGAATCTGGGGTGATAGATGATGATTCTCGGATATCAGAGTCCGTTATTGATTCTACATGGTTGTTTAGTAAACTAGCGAAGTCCTCGGCTGAGTCCGAAAGGTTCCCTAATATTCCTTCATTTGGTCCGGGGAATGTCAAAGTATTGGCAAATTGATAGTTATCTATTACATCTTCACCCATATCTACTACCATTGACTCGTCGAAATTGCTACCATAATTGCCAATAGCGCCTATATTTTCTAATTTGCTTTCATAATCAATTTCTTCATCTTTTAGCGCTAATCCATAGTGAGCATTTTGCATTAATGAATATTGTTTACTTTGTTCTGGGAAGTTTGTAGCATTATCGTTATTTTCACAGTCCATGTTGAATCCATTGATAATATTGAATTCATTAGAGAAGTTGCTATTGGCATTGAATGAGTTTTGGCCGCCTTTTGTGGATGGGCCTAAAGTTTCGTAGAAGGGAGGAAGACTGCCTGTAGGCGGGCTGTTAGGTCCGTAGTTAGATCGACCATCACGTCCATTGCCACCACTTCCTGAACCACCTCCAATTGCTCCACCACCACCGGATGATGGCGCTGTGCCGCCACCACCAGAACTAAAACTACCTGAACCCCCACTACTTTGTGAGCTGCCACTTGAACCAGTGTTACCGGTTGATCGACCGTGACCCGCTGCGGCACTGATGATACCAGGGACTTTATTCGCTGGGCAATTACGAAGGACAAATGATGGCCTAGCCAAAATTCCATTTGCGATTTTGGAACTACTCGTTCTTCTCTGTTCCCTTATTTTCTTTTCCGTTTCTTCATCTTCTGATTCGCCACGTTTTTTCGCAATGACGTAATCAATGGGCTGGTCTTGTTCTGGTTCAGGTGTGGGCAATGTTGGCGGTATACTAACGTCAGATAATTCTTTTTTCCCATCACGAAATTGTGACTGTGAGGGTGTTCTTTGTATAACTGATACTTTTTGACATGTAACACTGTTGTCAATGCCAGGGGAGGGAGCTGATTCTGGTGATGGGGTATTTCTGGAGGGCAGCACTACTGGATCACTGTCTAGCGTATCTTTTTCTTCTTTAATTAGAGGTTTGTCTTCTTTTTTCTTATCTTTTGCGAAGACAGGCAAGTATTGTTTACGTTCTGCTTGAGTAAGAACGTGTCCTCTTTGACTGCCATATGGGATATCACCTCCCAGTATCGATGATACAAAACGGGGTTCTTTTGAACGTTTCTCTCTTGTATTCTTTGCACCATTGCTTTCGCCGAACACATCTCGCTCTGCAATAAAGAAAAATAAATTAAATTTCGGAAAAAAGTAAATAAATGGTTTGAATTAAGTATTTCTATGTTAGTAAATATGATATGAATGAGGGTGACGATTTATTGAAGTAATCGCGACAAAACGAGTTATAATAAAATAGTAACTAGTCGTCCTCGGCTTTTTACTAACGTATTCATGTGGCGTCGGAGGCATGAGGCCTCGTTGACGTCACTGGTATGTGCCTCCATAACGGTAATACTCGCCTCCACATATACGCTCACACCGTTGTATATGTGTGTGTCTATATGTTTTTGTGTGTATTTGTCGCATTATTGTAATTGGCGCGCAGAGCACACAACAGTGTGACAAAATCAATCTCGACCCAAATCTGCCATCCATTGACCACAGTTTTAATCATTTAGTCTGTGCTGAATGTTTCCTGTCTGTCATTATATTTTACTTTTATCCTAAATGGCCGAGTATATTTTATAAGTTAAAATGATTTATTTTATAATACTTCTCTAGGCACTGACAATGAATAAAGTATCTAAAAATTCAACAATTTTTAAACAATGTATAACTCGAAATTTGTTATGCAACGCTGTTAAATAAGAGTGAATTTCAAAATTTAAGGAAGTCGAAAATCTGTAGAAAAAATCCCTCTATTATAGCAAAATACGCGTAGGTAGTCAGTGAAAGTCCCAAGGTTGGGCCAAACGAGTTTCTTTGCCCTTTCTCGGCTTTTGTTTGGGACCCAAGGACGATGCCTGTGCATTGTTGGGGCTGTTTTTTGTATGAGCTTGTAATTGTATGCGTCTGCGCGGCCGGGCGTGAAACGTGGGCTCTCATTTTGAATCTCATCGGTCGTCCATAGGCCACAATTTTGTATTGCGTTCAGTTTCTAGAAGGATATTTTGTATGGTGTGCGTTGACAATTTTTATAGCGGCACTTAAACCTCGTAAATATTTTATGTCTGCTTTTTGTACGCTACGCTCATTCCTTCGTCGGTTTCTTAGAACTGTCCACAAGCTGTCCCTCGCTATTAGGCAAGCTTTGACCTACAAGGGACATTATAATTTATTATAATGCAGTCCTTATAGCAATTACAGCATGTGCATGCGTTTCGCGTATGCAACAAATGGGACAGATAAGTAATGGATTATTTAAGAATTTTGATGCTCTTATTTAGTAACAAAATGGTCATTTAAATGGCGATTTAATAAAAAACAAAAGTTTATATAAACGATAAGCCCTTGCTGCCCATTGTTTGTTTTAAAGGTTACCTCGATTATTAACTAAGTAGGCACTTAAAATTAATGATTCAATATTTATCTAAAAATGCTAGTGCTGCTACAACTTTAATGATAGCCATCACAGTTGTTACAGCACTAGCATTTTTTAAATAAATATTGATGAATGCAACTTAAGCTAACATATCGTACATAAAAGGTAAAGGTTTTCGACAACATATACGTTTAATATAATTCTCAAAGAATGTAAATACACATCAAAGATATGGACTGTAAAAAAAACGTCGCGACTTTGAAATAGCTCACGAATTTGGAATAAAATTCGCTGCAGATGGAGTGGAATGCCGTAGTCGGCACACTTTATATGGCGAAGATGGAAATGATAACGTTTTGAATGTGTGACAGAGATATATTATTACGGTTTGAGGTATGTCTCAATGTAAATTAGCATCTTTACGCCGACAAAAAAAAAAAATGGACTGATTTTCAGAACTCTTGCATCCAAGCATTGCATATTAAATATTAAATTGAATTAAAGAATTAATTTTGCAGAGAAATTATAAATATACGAACTTATAATAGGTACTTATCAAATTCAACGTTGAAGAAAAGGGATTGTATAAAATGACATCAGATTGGCTTAATGACTGCTGTGATACACGAATAAATTTGCTATTAGCAATTTAGTATTTTATATCTAAACGAGTTAAACAAAATGGAACGATGTTAAGTTAAAACAGTACATGCCCTCTAGACAAGGTTGTGTTACAGTTTCAATTAGTACAATATATCAGCTCGCTATAGAGATATACACACCTGACTATGTTAATTGGAGATACCTTTTAGAGTTTATTATCCTATAGCCAAAATTATTCACGTATTTAGCATGGACAGCGTTGTTCTTCTTTATTCTGGTAGGTATATGTTCCGATATTTTTCCTAAATCATAAAATCACCTTCATAATGTGTTTTGCTTTTAATTTGGACTTTTACAGTTAGTATATTTTCGTAATAAAAGGTCCCTGATATGAAGAAAGTACATAAACTTAATTTGTATGAACTCTACTGTTTGTTAATTGAATATTCATTAAACGGTAATCTATTGAACTTTAAAATTTGAATAAAATTTAGTTCGCGTTCCTAATTAGTTTGACTTTATAAGGTACCCAAAAATGCAATAGGTAACCACATTTTCGCACTATGCATTTGGCATTTCGAAACCAGATTAACTCCGTGATTAATATTCCGAGTGTTTCTGCGACCTGATATTAGCACGTAAGAATATAATGAGAAATGGCTTTAAACATTATTAATAATGGACGTGTTTTGGGCGCATTCCGAGCATTATTACTGTTATTTTGAATTTAATCTATCTAATTTCAGACTGCTTTCAAAGTACTTCGCAACTATTCAATGTAACAATAAAACCAATAGATTTGAAGACTGATCATAGGTAATCTTCTTTTGTTAATACTCACTGCAACAAAATTACTTTTTGAGAGGTAGTACCTAGGTAAATTCAAGCGTCATTTTTTTTGGTTTTATTTCAAGAGGTCAAGATGGTAAATGTGTATTAATTAGCTGATTAATTCGCAAATGATTTCAATGTTTTTCGCGTTACTATGAGATTTCCATCAGTACATGTTACTGCCGTGTTTGTACGTGTTACCGTACATCGCTTCCACTCACGGTCACGGTTATATCAGCACTTATATGATCAGTTGACCACCGTTAGCGTTTTGTGCTGACGTCATATTCGACGATTGGTATATTATGTTCTTAGTTTTTAGCTTAATGCGTCATGCGCCTTTTTTTGTTAGTCTTTTAAGTGATGAAAACTTGCGCAAAAACAAATGATTTTTTTAAAATTGAGTTTCAACACTATTATGTTTTAACATTTACCATCGGTCCAAGTGTTCTGCTATGCCATTTGACAGGTATTATAAACAAAACCCTTGTTCTCGCAGCGATTAAAACAAACAAAGTCACATGAATCACAATATGAGTTACACATTTAAATAGCGTGGTTTTTATTCTAAAACGGTAAGTCAAGGCCCCGTAATTACCGCGTCCATATCTATTCAGTTAGTCGATGTTTCCTGTCGAGGAGCACTGTGCTTCAACCTTGAATGCGAACACTCATTATTTGGCCATTAACGGCAGCACATTTTGGCAATAATTAGCGATTCTCGAGCGGCCGACTTGTTCTAAGACAATTTGGAGCTAAATACGCGTGAGCCGTTTGTGTTTGTAATGATCTTACGTAGGCATATCAAGCTCTTTTCCTTGTATATCAGCAGAATTCTAATGCAAAAACGTGATCATCATGATGAGGTATGAAACCTTATTCGACCAACGGTTTCCTGTTGTTTTTCCTGCACACATTACTTTTTCTTTTTGTTATAATACTACTACGTTTCCTATCGCTTCAATTATTAAGTTATCAAGTCGGAAACAAAGAAATTATTTAACATAGAGACTGCCTTATTGCGATTTCACGGTCGTTTATAAGTATTTGGACACAATTATTGAAGCATGTTTTGGGTAACGCATACCTGCTTATTAAATTACAATTGTAATAATATCAAGCAATCACGGTGTTACTATGTAAAGCATTAATAACCTTAACACATTTTGCGGCTTGCACCATTACGACTCGTGTTCTTAGTAATTATCGATACATTAATCATCGACAAAATATTATTCTAAAATGATTAATTATGGGTTGTTCCACTGTTACGTTACACTGTTACAATTACAATAAACGTGCGTAACAATAACTAAACCTTCGATGGTACTTGCACCTATAACTGGCTATTTTGATAAATTATATTTATTTTTTTTATCTGACAGCTTTTACACGTTTTTGAAAGATAGGTACTTTGCATTATTTAGCTAACAATCATTCTTTTCTTGTACATACAAATACCTACCTACAATTTGCAAATTGACTTTTTACCCCATGATTCCGCAACGCATTATGACTTATTGACCACCCAAAAATAACGTAAGTAGAAAAATTACATTTGAATAATGATTATGCCGTACACGTTATATTAAAAATTGAACATGATATATTCTTAGTAGGCACACAGGCACGAACACACAAAGGCACACATGGAGAGGCGGCAGTAAAACTTGCCCGAGGCTTTAATAAAAACTAGCGAGGCAGCGGGGCGGACTAGTATGACCTTGCGGCCGGGGTTATCGGACGCTGTTAGCATTTAACGCATTATAAAACGTAAGACAGCTATGAAGAACCGCTCCGGTCGGAGAGCACATAAAATTCCGTTGAAGCCTTTTTTCCATAAGCTTAAGTACCGATAGCACACGGTACATAGCTGCGCCCGCGTCTGTCGCGGTGAAGAATCGGTTAAAAGGTCGCCTCGAAGGACATTTTTTTGTTTTGAATTATTTATCGTGGGCGCGACCGCATGTGGACCGTTCGGACCATATGTACGCGTGTTACACGCTCACAAATCTGCAAACACTCCGACGTCTCTAATGCTCGTAGCATTGATGATTTAGGAGCCTTTACAGCTGCAAGTGAGTTAACTTAATGGTCGTCTCTCTTAAAAATAATTTCGCATAAACATTCACGTCTATGTCTGACATTGAAGGAAGGAAGAAAAGGCTGTTAAAGTAACGCGATTGTTTCCCGCACAGCCTTTGTTCCGTTCGCACATGCGTTATCTAGCCATGAATTGGTACAGTCTTATACGAATACCTACCTACCCACGCCTGGTACGCCTACTAAATGTAATTATTTAACCTTCCGTATATTTTTCAATACCACTTTTGATACACAAAAAACCGATTCTAATACGTCTCTCAGACCAAACGGTCGCAAAAACTGTTCAACGCTTTATTATTATTTTGATCACGGCGTGAATCACAACCAGATATGGTGAGGGTTAATGACCCAAATATGTTTAGCGAAGTATTCAAGGCTAGAGCCAACTAATTCGACTAGCTAATAGAAAAAATTCGGTATCTTAGAAGGCGATCGGTTGGCTTGTTTTCGTGTGTCCTCTGTTTCAGAGGCAACTTTAACTTTATTACTCGTTTATCCGCTAAAACAATAACCGTTATTAAAATCTCAAACGGTCGGCAGTTGATAATAAACTTGAAGCCTTGAAGTAATACGATGGTCAAATACATTTCGTTTAGTTGACTGAAAATAGCGATGTTTCAGAAGGAGCTGTTAACTTTAGAACAGTCAAATAGGTGTGCTCCTTGAATTAAAATGTTTGGCATTATGCAGACATAATAAGCCAATAAGAATTTTAGAGGCGTGTGTTTTTCGGTTGCTATTCGCTTTGTGAATCTCAGTTAGGTGTCCTCTAATGTTTATATAGACATGTTGTAAATGTCACTTTGGTTTTGGTACATATTACGTATTCGTGAATATGTCTTGTGTAGTAGGTACTAGATCGTGGGCGGTCCGCAGCAAATTGCTCCAAAACACACGAAATGATTATCTTTTATTGCGCATGACACAACAATGGAGGAGATGACCTTACGATCGAGATTTAAGCCGCGGTTAACCGCTCGCTATTTATTTTACTTATATTTGTAACGACATATTTTTCTTGCGTACATACAAAAATGAATTTTCTGTTACTCTGAAGAATCTGAGTGACGTTTCAAATGATTGTCTAAAGTAACACGATATTTTAAAGTTGAGATAAAGGATAAAGGTGACAGTGTTCTAGGTGGTCGTAAATGTTTGAGATAAATGGACGGTGGCTTCGATGACGAATATAGCTTTATCGAAAATACCATATGGGCTCTACGTATCTACCATAAACTTAACGCTACCTCCATTATGCGTATCGTTTCTTTTGAGAGGAATTGATTTTATGTGATGTAGGTACCTAGGCAGCGTTATTTAAATGCAAATGGAAAAAAGTGATATCATCTTTTCAATGCGTGGCGCTATTTTCCTCGCGTTAACAGGTGTTCTAGTCTACAGTTCGCGTGCAGACCAAGATATTCAGTGCAGAAATCATATTTCTATTAAGCACGTTTTGTGTTAGAAGTAATTAAACACAACAAGTCTTCAAAACGCCCAGAAATTAAGTAAAAAAAGGCTGTTCTGAATTCACGCAAGTGTGAACTTGAACCACATCTAATGAACACGTTTGTTTGGAACAGAGCACACCATAGGAAGTAGGTAGGTACCCAAATAGACCAAACCGTTGTTAGGGATTGTCGTTGGTTGCAAGTAAAATTTATTGTCCACGTGTTATAAGTTTACCCAAGTTGTGCAACACTGCAAGTGGTTGAGAACACATTCGCACGGTGTTTGCGCGTGCGCAGACTCGCAGACTCGCGGACGAGGCTACGTCACTAGTCTGTATTTGTTAAAATTACCGTTTAACATGCCAATTGTTTATCAACATTAGTATGTATTTTTGCAATGTGGACAGAAGGCGGCTTTGCTAAATTCTTGGATGAGACTTCAGCTGGTTTGGTCTTACATAAATTACTAAGCGACAGCTAGTAAAGCTCTGGATTCTACGATCCTGACTAATTTGATCCGCTGTTAACCTTACTGATCAGCTGTTGAGGTCACTTTAGTCAGTTAGCATAATATTGAAAAGGCTTTTAGATTTGTGTGGCTGCATTGTTAAAAATGGCAAAGTCATTTCTTTAGACGTGCTGTTAAAAACTAAATGGTATAAAAATAATAGTAATTACTATTTTTCCGAGTGTTGCTTCATCATTAGATTCCCGTTATCGTCTATAGAGCGCATATAATCGCAGAACTGCTTTGCGGTTTATCTTTGACGGCGTTCGCGTAGAATTTTATAATATCAATCACGCGAGCATCGACGCCGAGTTTTATTGTTTCCGCAATATAGGCGATTGGACACAGGCTGTGGTCACCCGCACCCCGCAACCCGCACCAGCTAATGACAGATGCATTTGAAAAATGTTTTTGTGGTCACACTGGACTAGCAGTTTCACATAATTATATCAGCATTTGCCAAATTTTTGCAAATTCTTGCGAAATATTTGATGGATTCTTTAGCAAAAAGGATCGAATTGATAATGATTTGATATCGATTAATACTATTCAATAGTACTCCTTAAATGACTAATGCACTACAACCCACTAGTTCTAAGATCTATCTATGAATCATGCGTCAATTACACAAGAAAAGCGGTGACTTGCTCGTGTCGACCTTTTTATCAAAATTGCAAACAAAGTTTGGTAAACATGACTCCCTGTGTTCTTATATAAATATTGATTCTCCATATATGTATATTAAGCAGCGAGTCCGCATGTACTTTAAGCTGCATGTTTTTCATCAAATTTGAAAAACTTGATGTCTGACAACTTAGTACATAGAAAAGCAGATGTGCAGTAAGAAACAGGTTAATTCGCAATTATAAATACATCGCCCGTATCCATCTCGCATCACCATGGAGTATTTGTGAGGACATGTGTGAGACGGTGAGACCATTCCTAGAACCACTGGCTACTCACGTGCACATCTTTGGTAAAAAAAGAAGAAAAAAATATGGCGAGCCCTTGAGTAACCGTCACTTAAGTGCGCCGTCGGATGTTGACTCTTTAAGTCAATTTCCTTGTAGTATGTACTCGGCAGTTCTCGTGGTTTATGTTTCGAAATAAGAAATGCGTTGGAGTATTATTTAAAGGAGGCTTAAGCTTAAAGGATGCCTTATATGGTTCTGCCTTGACCGACTAACTGATGAGGTCTAGGTTATGATGTTAGTCTGGTTTATGGGTTTAAGTTCTCGTTTAACGTAGTTTTGGGTTCAGAATTATTTATAGAATGACCTCGTTCAATATTTCGACAATATTCACAGGCGGTGATGAATACGTAGCTGTATTTGCTACGATTTTATATGACCACTGAGTTCAGCAGGGTTATGCAATGTAAACTAATAAATTCTCAGAATAAGTTTTACACTAGCATAACGCATTAACAGAAATGTCCGCCACGACTGTTGACCCCCAACTCAACAACACAATCCACGGGGGGCGCCACGCGCAAATAGGCAAAAAGCGATCGAGTTGTCACAAAAACTTCAGTTATATATAAATGTTACCAAGTAAACGGCATTACTGGCGATTGGAACACCATTAATAACAATTATACCAGCCAAAGTCGTTCCGAGAACAGATTTTGTGCGCCTATTCTGAATGTAATCGCTTTTTTTATGATCGCCAATCTTTAAAAAGGCAAAACCTTAAAAAGGTAGCTGGAGTACAATGGGTAAGGATACAATAGCCACGGCCACATGGCGAAATACGTTTCTTCTTTTTTAGTAACTCGTAAAGATGCAGATTTACTGTTCACATATATTATGGCAACACGCGATAACGCATGCGCTTTTGCTTTTGTTGTCGGTCGCATTTGAGCACATGATTTGACTGTGCATGTAATTGGTAACAAAAGAATATTGAAGATTGGTAACAGAAGTAATATAAATTATAAAATCAGTAAGTATCTTATGTATACATATATAGATTTTGGTACCAATTCGTAAACGTATGTTTAGTTGCAGGTCCAGGAAGAACTGGCTGATTGTCAGACGATGCACAGTCTTTCCGAAGAATCGAGTATGGTGATAAGGGGTGAATAGGGGAGCTAAAAAAATAATTTATCTGTACTTCACCCTCGGAGCGTCTACGGGGGTTATTTTTTTTTTGCAACAGCGTATGTATCTGATACTTCTTTATGGAAAAGACTCGATATTTTTTTAACATGCTTAAGCAAGTGCGTATTTCAATAAAGGTTCCGTACAATCAGTCGAAATTGGCATTTGTCCAAATACGATTCGTGATCTGCACCACAATAGTTTTATTAAGAACAATATATTTCAAGAGTACAGTTGGGTGCATCTCAACGCAATCCCTTGGCCTTAATGCGAACGTCAACAGCATATGTTAATTGATGCGCACGATTCTGAAGTTGTTTAATTAAAAGTATGTTCGGTGTACTTGCTTATTATATTATTATGTATTAGTATTTATAGTACATATTTCATTACAGTGACCGTGTTAGCTTTGAATACAGTGGAGTGGATTTTAAAATTACTGTAAAGGATTTTTTTACCTACATATTATTTTATTTCCATGTTTATTTGGGTCGTTCATTTAAAATAACATAAGATGCAGTTTTTACGATTTGTAGTCGAGTCATTATTATAGTAATTTACTATAGATATGATTTTCGAATTTCGTTAACGCGTTTCCTAAAACTGTCTTCCACATTGTTCTTTTGTCAAGTCTAATCCTCATGATCTCTTAGTAGAATTAGTACAATCTTATTTAACCGGTAGGTAATCGTTAGAATATTTCTTATAAATGAATTTACAGTACCTACGCGTCAGTCTAGTACTCTTGTATGTGTAGGCGCATAGTGCATTGACGTCTTTCTACTCAGATCGGATTGGCACTCGATCGTACGGCAGCAAACCGCAGGGTCATTCTTAATTATTCACGTGACTGTCGTATGTCACGTCACACCTTATTATCGTCTAACATCGATAAATATTACTTACTTAATAAAAAATTACAATTGCGTAAAAATTGCAATGAAATTTCAACATCGTTGGAACAAATTGCTAATATCACGATAATTAAATTGGTACTTGTGTTGTTCTATAATGTCTTAAGAATGTGGGAATTGCATAATTCATTAAGTTTTTGGTAACGGTTGTTGTTAATGACCGCGGAAGGTCGGCAAGTTAACCGTTCGGTTCTCACGGCAAGCGCTGCGGGGGGCGGGGGCAGGTAGTGGGAGTTATTAAGTATAAGTATTAATATCAAGAAAGAAACATATTAATGTTAAAAACCCCTCTAGTTATTGACCCCGATATAATAATAATAGTAGATTCGGGATGTCAGGTCGACAACTCGTTGAAGTCTTTTGTACTGAACTATTGTAGTGCTACGAAGTCATGCCTTTGAATAAATTAATTATTATGAAACAGTACGTAATTGATTTATGGAATTGTATAATAAATTGTTTATATTGTGGGTTTATAATTTTCTACACCGTTTGTATTGATATGGGCCGCAACAACGGTAAAGATAGGTAACCTTTAGCTTTTTTGCCGTCCTTAATACAATATTACCACATAATTATTGTTCCTACAAAGAACTAACTATTAAAAAAGGGACTTCTGTATTTGAAATATTTAAAGTAAGCAATAATTCCCTATTCCCTTAATCATTTGCCAATATAAAGGCGGCAATGAATAAATGTCAATAGTTATCGCTACCGGCCCTCTTGCTCCCCATCTTATTTATAGTGCACATTGCTGCAGGTTGGGGTCGCGCGACCTTCGGGCCGACTCATCCGTGCCCTTTTACCCACAGGTGCCAACACACCTGTAATTACTTTATTCGTATTCACTCTATTTTTAAAGGATTTTAAGTAAGTATGTTCAAACTAAAATTTTCCCATCAAGTGCACCACATGCGGGCTTAACGGTAAACGTTGACTCACTGTTTTGTATTTAGATAGCCAAATTGTTTATACGCTATACCTGTGATGTTAAACATTTATAGTTCGTAGAATTCAGGTGATTTGCACCATTTCATGACAACATTTTAAAGTTGTAAGGAAAACAATACAAGTAAAAGTTAAGTGTCCATACTTGGATGTTCTGCAAATGGTAATACAAACGAAGCAGAAATAGAAGAAAACAGTTGTAATTGTTTGGTAATTGAACTCAGAAGCGAAATTAATGCAAATACGGGACACATACGTCACACAAGTTAATTATATTGAAATGACAGTCGAGATTGCGGTGACTAACCTAAATACAAAGCGAGCGGCAATGGCTGGCGGCCGGAAGTCGCGCCATTGTCCCGCAACCATTGACACCTCGGTACCTATCATCCGGTCAATTCCCGTACCGTGTGTAGTTCTCCATTTAATAC
The DNA here is from genome assembly GCA_948473465.1 of Lithophane ornitopus. Taxonomy (NCBI): domain Eukaryota; kingdom Metazoa; phylum Arthropoda; class Insecta; order Lepidoptera; family Noctuidae; genus Lithophane; species Lithophane ornitopus. The sequence continues at coordinate 11,204,051 of OX419620.1, read as the reverse complement.
AAAAAAAGTTATAGTATATAGTTGAAATTTTCAAGTGCTAACATCCCAAAATTTTGTTTGACTATCGACTCTTAAAGCTCATGGTCCCTTACATGATTTGCATTAGAACTTAATGTATCTTACATGTTATAACATTGCATTATAACGAGACTACTTAATCTTTGACTAAATAACACAAATTCCATTTGAAAAAGCAGTAAAAGGTAAAACTAGAAGTTACCGACGATGAGAATAAAGTTGTCCGCAATTACATTAAAGGCTTTTGTTAAAGTTTTGCCATAAATTAAGTCTACAAGCATAATTATGAGAAAAAAAAAGGTCTAAAGTACCAAGTCCTGTCTAGCTTGGATTCTCACTTCCCTGGAACTGTTCCAAACACAGTACTGTAATTTGAATAACCTATTCAAGTAGCTTGTGGTTAAAATTTGGATTCAAGTCACCGACAAGACGATAAGATCAGTAGTAGGCAAAAGGATTTATAAAGTATCGTCATAAATTCATTCAGGATATACCCAGCAGACAAGATAAAGTTTGAGTGTGAAACATTAAGGCAAAATTTTAGCACATCTATGAGAGCAAACAATTCGTGGAAAAACGCAATAACACGACAGTTATATCAGTGATTCACGCTTGGTTACTACCTGAGACCGTTAAAATGTGCAGTGACGATAGCGGACTGTTGATTACGTTTTGTTTATCTTAATCTGCTAAACTGCTCAATGACGATAATACGATTTAGAAAAAAGAAGGATTAGTATATCTAAGATTGAGTTAAAAGTACTGACCTATAAAGGATTGATCTAACAAACCCTAAACGAGTTCTGGAGAAAAACATGTAACAGAGTTATTCCCAGAATAACATTAAGCAGAAGAAAAGTATGTCTCTCAATTTGACAAAACCAACGATAGATTAGGATCACGCAAGACACACAAATGATCGCAGGTAGACATTTGTTGGCGAAGCGGAGCCGAGAACTGGATTCTGTTCAACTGTGAGTATCTTTTTTTTTTGGGCGAGCAAGTGGCCGTTAAGAAGGAAATGAAAAATAAAAGCTTTGATCGGAATGACAACGATGACGACTTGGATAAATATGAGACGAATGAAAATAATGTTTGAAATACATATGAAGAATGTATGATACTACTAAAGAATGCAACTAGAGAAGAATTTAAGGCTGAATTCGAGAAAGATGATTTCAAAATTACGTAATTTAGGATGATCATTAGACTGCTGTTAGATAAGATTGAAACTAAAAATATGGAGAAGAAGAGAAGAAAAAAACAAAAGAGCAAGACGTGTTAAATCGTGGAGACTTACCGATACAATCCTTATCCTTCTTGGAGAGGAGTGCAATGGGACCATCATCAAGCGGAGAACCAGGGCAGAGCTGGTCGCTCTTGCTAGCGAGCAATTCCAGCCCTTCCTGCAACCCCAGTTGCTGCTCATGCAGCCGCTTCTTGATCAGGAAGATTTTCGGCATCTTCGGGCGCTAATGAACACTACATACACTCGATCCTTCTGTTCGTCTATGTCACTTGGTCTTTTAAAATTCACAAATCAGCATCGTATCACACTGCACGTTAAGTTTCCTCGCGTTGTTGATGTTTATTTTGTGCGTACAAGTTAGCGGCACATGTGGTACCGTTGGCCGCTGCGAAAGGACTGAGAGCTAGTGTGCGGTGCCCGCGACACCGTTGCCCGAACAGGTCCGCCCCCGCCCGCGCCGGCGCCGCCCGCCTGGCCCCGTGCGTCCGCGCACCGAACCACACCGGCACCTCCGCACAAGCACCGCTCTTGCACACAGCCACACGCACCAGTAAAAGTGCTATTTTGTGTATGCCAGTTGTTGCTTGTTCTATCTCACTTTGTTCTAACACTGGTATTTTTTTACCCTTTTCTTTCATATAGCCATCCATATAAATAAAAAGAAAAGCCATAATGTACGTTTTATTCTGTTTTCTTAAATCCTTAAAAAATATTCTTACACTTCTAAGCATGAAATTGTTTGTAAAGAATGAAAAAACATTCGTAACTCATACTTTGGCACTTTTGAGAATACAGATATTTACATTAAAATTTGTGTCAGTTGAATCACCAAATGAGGTCTTCCTTCAATACTGGATCCTTTGCATTAACAAGATTTTCTTAAATTACCATTGCACGGACAATTATTAGCTGACTAAAAACTTAACATTGGTAGATATTTTCGGGAACTATTAATTGAGACTTACATATTCATGCTTAGTAAAAAGATAGTACACCCATTTTATTTCAGGTAAGGACCTCACAGCGTCTGCTGTCGGCAGCCTTTCAATTAACAGAGAGGTTTGCAAAACAATAGAACCCGAACGGGCAGACAGCAATCAATATAAAGAAACGGGGATTTACTTAATGGTTATGAAACAACATCAATAAACTTTACAGCTTCAGTTATTTAAACAGACTTTGGGAAACATTGTATTGTTAAGCTCATCGCAGTGGAAGTGTCGGCGCTTTTGGGATTCATGTCACATATTCATGACGCCCCATCCGGATATTTTATTGCATCGCCTTTAACAGTTATGGATGTACACAATATTCTAGTTTGTCGCATGCCGCTTCCAGATTACTCATGCCGTTGTAATTTTTTTGAACCCTTAAGTATAATTCATATACAAGACTTCCTTCTTTTTCATTTATGTTTCCGGCAGTTTCCATACCAGCGGATATCTGGCTTATCGAGATGGTGTATATTTAACGCGTTTTGCTTACCTACAATAAGATGTTTGTAACAAATAAAAATTAACAAATACGTTCATAGAAAGACCCAAATTCGTAGATTAGAGTCTGGAGGTTTATCGGTGCCAAAGAGATTAAGTCTCCCGATATCCTTATAGAAATCCCGAGAAAACGGGTTTTAGTGTTTTTTGTTAACCAAATCTTAAGCACGGTACAAAGAACGTGATTATTCATTTAAGAAATAAGAAGAATGGTGAGATTACACGGCTTGATGAATTTACTCTAGTGCTGAGGCAGGTAAGTTTCATCTTTAAAAGTAATGTTTTACCTTTTATCTTTGATTTCATGTTCCTCATTATGTCTATAACGGCTTATGGGCTTATCAGAATTTTTCATATTTTTTATACTATTTCAACTATATTCAAGTGTTTCAGGTATTATGGTTGTTTCATCAGTGTTTCTGTATTAAATGGTGACCCCGTGCCGTAACTAACAGTTATCTTGGAGTAAGTTAGTGACAATTACAAAAAAAGAAAAAAGTGCTTCAGGCAGATTAAGCCAGAATCCTTGTGACTAGTTATGACATGCCACATAGAATATATCCGTTTGTATTTTTTTTTAAATCAATATTATTAAGAGTGGTCCAAAATATTTTTAGAAACCATTTCACCATAAGAGCTTAGTTTTACTAATGCTGGTATAGGAAATATTTTTCAAGCAGTTTCTAAATAGTAAAGATTGGTTTCATTTAATGAGTCAAGATATGAAACCTCATAAAAAAATATTTTTCAAAAATGTATGTACATATTTGTTGAGAGAATCGCCTGAGAAACAAATGACCCACCACTATGTTCAAATGTAAAGGTCGTTAGTAATCCAATCAGCGCTATTTTCATGGTTAAAAAGGCTTCATTTTACAGATCATAAATCATTTTTTTAATAAAAAAAATGGACCTAACGATTCCATAAAGTGGCAAGGAGTTGTTTACACAAATAAAATAAAACTGTAATACGCTACCGAATTGGTCCCGTCGGGTTTTTTAGTAAAAAATGGTAGCGATTTTGCGTTTGCGGCGACTGCGTGAGTTTTTTGTTGGTCCTTGTAACAAGTGATCGTTAAATTGCTGAATTTATTTTTAGAACTTACCATTGCTAGAGTTCGTTTTGTCCATATTTAAATTGAACCAACTTAATCAGTTCATTGATTCCTCGTTTGCATATTTTGTCATTGTTGTGCTTAAAATAAAGAGGCTTTTTAAGTCGCCAAATATGGCATAAACGTTACCTAAGTTTTTTCCAACTTATTTTAATTTTACAAAATATTGGTTTTTGGAATTGGAATGGTTTTTGGAATTTTGTCATTTAAACTTAAGTATTTAAAAAGTGTATGAACAACATCACAACATTGATTGTTAAGTGGTTACTGGTTAGCTAAAAAGTAGGGCAGCGAGGCTTGTTTAATAATCGTGTTGGGCTCAGCAACCAATGCACGTGTTTGGGAGTCGTGCGCCGGCGCAACTTCGTCGTGCGAGTTCTCTGCCATCGCTGAGATCACGCCAAAGACGTACTAACAAAATTATCTTATTTTGGATGTGATAATTGACAAGTAGGTATACAAAAACGCATTCGGTTTAAAATTCAGCCGTGCTGGTAGGTATAGCATTTTTTACTTTTGTTACATCGTGTTTTTGGTATATTTGAGACCGTGAGGACAGCTTGGAGTATGGATGAGTCAGGGAAAGCCGGATGAATGGATTGTGTGGAAGATGATGTGATCAGAAAGGGGTGGAATGAATTATGAAATGACGGCTAGCGGTGAATACAGAGATCAGGTCATGACTCCAAATAAATTGGGATGAAAACAGGAGGATCTTGATTACTGATAGTGCTTTTGTTGGCTGAGGTCTATCTATAAATAAAATCTTGTTTGCGAGAAATTGTGGGAAATGATTTGTACTTTAGCACATTTCATGCACCCACTTCTGGGCAACGCCGCCACCAGTTAAACCTTTCTTTTGTGTAAGCTGTTTTTGTTTCTTTACTAACAATGTCGCTACAAATATTTTTATCTTCAAATAATTAATCTGAATAATAATAAATCATTTCCGTCATCTCATATTTTTCTTCATAGATCGCGGCACATCTGAGCGACGGGCTGGGCGCCCGGACAGTGCGTGTGCGTCGATTGCGCAACGATTGGCTGCACGGCGCGCGCGCCGGTTCCACGCCGGTAAACCGCCTCAAGTTCTCGGCAACGATAACCTCTTTCATGATCAAAGAATAAGTGGTAGCCAGTATTGGTGCCAATGTTTTAGAATAGGTACGTGGCCAACATTTGCTGTGAACACCTTTGAGAATGTTTTCCATCATTGCAACGCAAAACAATTTTACTTTTCCATAAAATGCTTGAATTGACGAGCCAACTTTCGGCTTCTAAAGTCCGTTATTAGAAAAAAATCTAAACTCAATAAGATTTCAGGAAAGTGGGTGAAAGATCAATGAAAACATTCGACTTTTAGTAAGGTCTGACAAAAAATTTACACAAACTCACGCCATTTTCCCATGGGTATGTATATTCTATCTACTCCCATGGGACATTGGCGTGAGTTTATGTTTATCTATTAGTAGTAGTATATAGTTTGCTACTAAACAAAACAAAAATAAAATAATTTAAAAACAAAAATGTTTCTATATAGACAGTTTTGCGTTCTACGAGTATCAAATGTGCGATGTTTGTCAAGAGGTCATAGGATATAGCGAGATATTTGTATGAATTATTTATGAAAATATATACGGCATTCTTAAAATTTTCGGAATGAATGAGTTAGTTCCTTAATCTTTTTTTAAACAATAATAACGGTTTTTATACCCGTTATCCTAATATATTTTTTTAGTAAAATTGGGCAGTTTGGGCAGTTCATCATTTGGAAAAACCGTCGAAGGTCGAAGCCGTTAACTAGGATTCGGATTTGACAACTATGTTTCGAGGATCACGCAATGATATTCTTGAGTTATTTAAAGCCCCTTCATTGAAAAAAATCGTTAAGTAAATTCCACAGGCGTAGCCTTAGCTTTGAAACGAACTCTGTTCAATCATATCAGATAGAACGTCGGCGTCGGTTTGACTTCATTCCACGGCGATCACAATGATATTCTTCGACGTATCTCGACGGAAACTCGCACTTGACAGGCGCTCACGCATAGCCACTGAAGGCGAACTTGATCTTCAACGTTCGATTTAGAAAACAATGAACAGGCTTATAATAGGTAAAAGTTTACTAGCTTTAATGGGGCTGACTGCTACTATGTATGTTTAAACGAAGCTGTAGTTTGCACAACTGTTCCAAATCTGCCGTTCGCCTTTTAGTTGAAACGGATCCACGGATTGGTGATGTTACTTTGCCTGCATTGTGTTATAACTTGTAAGGTAAAAATGATGTAGCTTTAAGTTCTGGCTTAGAGTAGCATGTCGAAGTGATTCCTTGTCAAATATTTAAGGGTTGTGGTATTCGCTGTCCATCTTACTCCTACGCTTACAAAAGCTAACGTCGGAAGGTGCAAAATTTTGGTTCCGGATATCTATTAAGAAGTCCAACCCAACAGAAAAGTACGAACCCAAAAAAACTGAATATTACTCATGAGCTCTGCCCAATGACGGTCACATTAAATTTTCTATAGCTCCCATCGTATTTTGTAACCAAACCAAACCATGGCGTTACATTACATTTTATCTCCTATCCCTCAGTTTGCATAGGCGTTGAGCAAAAAGTGTTGGCACACGATAAGGACTGCAGAACAGTCTAGCTACCTTTTTAGAACAGTAAGCAGCTGGTTTCTAGGCTTCCTGCCAACACCGCTATATTCCAAACCAGACGATAAGCAAGTTAATAACATCCCGTAGTTGCAGAGCTTCGTCTTCCATCAAGTGTGCCGTGTAAATAGATCGCGGTACAACGGTACCACACCATGTATTCTCGATGATTGCCCTGAAGCACGCGCGTGGCATCACAGGGGAATAAATTGCAATAGTATTAATGTTTTGAACCGGTCCACTGATTACAACTCAAGTGAACACGCGTATTATTCAATTGGTCGCACGAGCCTGCCATTTTGTTATGAAGCATTGCATTCGTTTATGTATGACTTGTATGAGTGATGTTGTTTGAACTTGTTCTTTTTTTGTTATTTTTAAATTAAATTCCTATTACTATTGAGTCAGGGTGCTTATTTAAACAATGTTGAAATATGAATTCAGTCTAATCATTTGATATTTCGCAATCGATTACTTTTTGATAAGGAAGACAGGACTTACTCGTTTCCTATTTCAAGTGCATCAAAACGGGTGTTCAATATTGAGCGCGATTACTTCCACGAAAGCCTTTCGATGCTTTTATATCAAATAATAACAGCGAATAGTGAGCTTTGAAATACATTTTAACCTGTGCACAATATCACCAGAATTGGATTCTAATAATGAATTAGGTAAGTAGATAAAAATGCTGATGTCTGGAACCGTTTTAGGTATACCAAATAAGATATTGATATAAAATATAATAATAAAGGCGTTATTTAAAAACGTCTTTATTTTGGCTCGTGTAAAAGAATTAAATAACCTAGTTAATTGAGTTTTAACTGAAGATAGTAAAATTATAACAAATTGCTTTGAACAGCTGTTTATTCCAACTTATGTTTCGCTAATTAGCAGAAAATTAAATATAAATATGGATTATAATTTAAAAAAATTGAATATTCAAGGAGATTTTTTCGTTTACTTTTCAACAAGTTTAAGAGATAATTTTCATATTCTTTTTAAATAACACCAACTGATAAAACAATATTGTTTGATTTGGTACCGTCTCAGATAGTCTGAAGATTATACAGGGTGTTAGGGTAAACACCGTTATCCTTGAAACCAGTGGTTTGGTTTCATTTATAGAACGTAAAATCAATGGAAAATGAAAACTTTATTTTTTAAAGAAAATCTACATTTTACCGCAAGAGTATTCCACTCTTTCACCCTAGGGCGCTAGGGCAACGAACTTGCATCTCAACACGGGTGGGTGATGCGGGACGTGACCTGACCGGCCGCGAGCGCGACCCCTCCCTCAGTCAGTCAGCTGTTTCGCTAGTGAGCACGGTGTCGGATAGAAACTTTTTAAAATCTTTGAATGAAGATAATGTTTTTTTTTATTGTTACTCGGTCATTTATTTTTATATGTAAGTCAACTACCCATGGTTTGAGTGACACCGTTGTTTACTCTTACATCCTGTATTTTTTTTTAAATATTAAACTTCATTGTTTTTGTCTTTTTCTTAATGCAATCTGTCCTGGGACATTCAGCAATAGGTAGATTTTTGTTCCTGATCTTGCCCGGTATGAAGCCACTGCCTCATCCGATCGATACTACAGCACATTCATGCTGTTTGTGAGTAAGTCTTGGGGTGCCCTTCTTTTCAAGAATAATAACCATGTATATTCTAAACACATCAGTTCAAAACGTCTCACCGTATGTGATAATAGTTTGCACGTTAATTATACAAATTACACGTGATAGGACACGGACGTAGGTCGTAGCATCGCCTACGTGATTCGTAGAGCGTTATCACCCGCACCGAGTTCTGAACAGTGAATATTTTAAAATAAATACCTATGTCTGTTATAAACGTCATCGTACACAAACTGGTCTAGAACTTGATTGCATGTTGTGTCTATGGCAGGTATTTCCTATGATAGCCATGCAGTCGTAATTCTACATAGTTTATTTATATACCTACCTACGATTATCTAAAATACAATTCTTAAATTCACTGACAGACTCACAGCCTAAACCGCTCGGGGTTACCAGCATGAAATTTTGCACAAGATTTTATAACGTAGGTAAGTAGAACACAAAGGGAGATTTTTTGAAAATTTCCCCCCTTACGGAATAAAACTTTGTCGGGTCGGTCGTCAGAAACCCGAAAGTCAGACAACCAGTTCTTACCAAGGGGTATCGTATTAGCTCCAGTTACTGGAGGTCAGATAGGCAGTCGCTCTATGTAAAATACTGGTATTCAGCTGCATCTGTTAAGACTGGAAGGACCCCAACATAGTTGGTTTGTCCCCAATAAAGATGTTTTAGAGGTTAGATGAGAGTTGCTCATGAGTTGAGTGATGTTTGGGAAAAGTTCAGGATCAAATTCGAGATAGATGAGTCATTTTTTTTTGTACAATTGACTAATATGTAAATGTTTTCCTTAAGGTTGATGCGCTAGGGTGGCCCGCGAATTTAAAATTTTCTTACGTTTTTTGCAATTAAGTTCATGTGTAGGTTGACTGACGATTTCCGAAATTTTCATTCAATGGACTTACATGAACTTAGAGAGTTGTATTGCTGATTCTAATGTTTATAATTCTGTAAATCTATATTTGTTACGGCCGCTAATAATATTTAGATCAACAAACAACCTGATATTGACCTGCAAATTGCAAAAAAACGTAAGAAAATTTGAATTTCGCGGGCCACCCTAGCGCATCCACCTTAAAGTTGTATCAATAGCGCGCCCAATTTTTTTTGAATTGGGCTTTGAATTAGGTATTTTCGAAGTACTGGCTAAGCAAAATCATGCCCGATGCCTATGCATTAGATGGCGCGGGACATACACAAGTGGCGTGGCGCCGGCGTGGCGGCGGTGTGGCGTGGGGGTTGCACCGCTCCTTTGATAATTCGCCTGCGCCACGTCCGCGCCCCGCCGCCTGTGTATGTTCCGCGCCTGGTCGCTCCTATACATTTTGTATGAAACATGCAAGGAGCGGCGCAATGCCCGCCCGCGCCTCTCGCCACTTGTGAATGTCCTGCACCTTAGGTAGCGGAATTACCAACCTATTAAGTTTATTAACTATAGGTACTGGTTCCGGATGTTCTGGCAGCTTATTTATTTGAGCACTTTGAGGATGCTATATTTCCTGTTGTCTGCAACTACGTATATGTATTTTGGAGGTAACATTTTGTAAAAGAAGCGTCTTATTTATAAAATTGTGGAGAATGTTAAGTCCATACAAATGCATACATTTAAGTCACATACAATAGCATTGTAAAAAGCAATGTCTTTCTCGAGAAGGCCACGATCTAAAAATACCGAGTAAATTGCGTATTTACATTATTTATAGAAATAATATTCAATAAATATAGACAGGCCGTTTTAAATGGTAAAAGGTTGTGCACATTTGCAAATACTACTCAGAAAGAAAAGTAAACTTGAAATAAAGTAAAAATAATATCGATTTCGTTAATGGAAAAGGGTCTTGTAAGGTAAAAATGTTAATTGTTTTGAAAAAAACAACAAGTGTTTCAATTTTGTGTAAAATTAAATAATTACTGAATATCAATATTGGTTTCCCGAAGACCAAAAGATACAAGGTGCATTTTCGTAATCACGCATGGCAATCAAGTTGGTGATTGCAGAATGTTGTTTTAAGTGTATAGCAGAAATCAGGATGCTGCAATATCTTCAAGATCCATTAGTTTCTTTTGACTACAGGCACTGTGGGGGATAAAGTAATATTTTCTTTTCCGATGTCACTGGTAAGAAATGTCTAAGGTGTACCTATAGTAAGATCTAGTTATATGAAAATGTCAATCGTGTTCCGATACCTCTCAGGCATAGCAGTTTTAATAATAAACAAGTCGTATGACTAATTGAAGAAGTAGGATATATAGAAGTAGGATATATCGATAATGCATGTTCATGTCCTGTGTCCTAAAACACTGAATCTCTTACAACGGTACTTCGCTGATAAATAGCTTTATTTATTCATTAGTACAGCCAGTGAACACACCATTGTGTGCTTAGATATTTCGCCGTAGGATTATTAAAAGCATCAATTTATTACCACCTACCGGTTTAACTCTATCCATTTAGAAATAACTATTATGACTATGACTTCTATTGATGGCTAATACCTGTATCGAAATGAAAATTATATTGTTGTTTCCATAAAAACTTATAAAATGTTGTAATCTTCTGAGCTCGTGTACAGTTCTATGACGCCCATAAGTTCCATGAAAAGTTCAATTGTGAGAACTCTTCGTTACGTGAATTAAACGTCAGAAAATTCTCAAGGCATGTTCACGTGTAGCTAAGTACCTACCGACGTATACCGGTTGTCAAAAGGCTGCGTGGTGCGCGGGCGACGGCGGGGCGGGCTGCGGGGTGCGCGGGGCGGGCGCCGGGTACAGCGACCGCAATAGCGATGGTTGCCGCGCCGCAGCCACCATTGCCAAGATCACGGACCGCGCATGCGCGGCGAATGTCAGCCACGTCACGATCGAGCTTCGTGCTATCGCGATTGGATCGTTCGGATTTAGAACTTGGAATACAATCACGATTTAACTATCGAAATTTCTTGTTGCCTGTACTTTAAAAATAACTTGATGTAATTTCCTCCTCTAGAATGATAAACGTAGCAATAGCATTTATACAGGTACTTATGCATGGACCATTTCCATGAATAGATTTTCTACTTCAGGCGTAATATTCAAAGTACTTACTATAACGAATTCATGAATTTGTTTTTGGTAAAGTTTATCAAGACGATAAAAGTCGGGAAATGTTTGCGTGATAAAGTCATCAATGTACGAAACTGGCGATATTACATGAATGTGTTTAATTTTTGTCCCACAGAAAAATTTGCTATCTACATTCCCCTGCAATGTTCCTCAATTGATCTCACATCAATTTTATTTCAATCGAGCACCAATCACGCACGGTTCCCGTTCCCCAAACGAGTAGCTATTATGCAACCGTCTCACATAGACACGCACGTTTTTTGCCCACCATCCCCACGGTAAATAGTGTCCCAAGACTCCTGACGAGCTTTGGTTCGCGTCGTCGCCTTGTATGTATAATAGCCCTTGCCCTATCTTTATATGGGCCGAGCCGTAGCCTCCCGCAATCCTCATTCAGTACACGTAAGGTAGCGGCCCTAAGGACCGGGTTTTTGTAACAGCGCAACAGGTAGAAAGGAAAGGATTGCGAGTCCAGAGCGAGAACACATGACATCATCTTCATGTCTGTCTCGCTCGGCGCGCCGGCGCAGGAATGCCGGACGATTTGTGCTTGCGCATAATACAGACGGTTCGTGCGACCACTCTGTAGTTATAGTTATGTATAGCCGAGCATAACCAACACACACTGCCCTAATGCGTACGGGTCATGTAGCGGGATTTACAGAGTTTAGCCAGTGAAATTTATATTGAAAGGGAGTCTGATGATTTTCGAACATTATCACCTTTTTTTACTTTATTTGTTCTATTTTAGAAGCTTTCTGTTTTGTTAATATTATAATAGTAAGTTTTTTTTTCTTGATCCTTGAGAACTAGGTACGTTTAACATATTTAAAAAATTATTTTCGGTAAGTTGAAAACTGAAATAAAAGACTCAGTAAGATTCAGTACGGCACGCACTGGATATTGGCGACATAAGCCTATAGCCACTCATCCCGTATAATGCAGTGTTGCGCGTTAATTTAATGCAGGTATCCTATTTTCGTATCGATATCCACAAAATACATCAGAGTATATGCAACTGAAAAAAAAAAAACAAATGGTGGACGTAGATAGTAGCTAATTACCTAACTTCCCTTAGGGAAGTAAGGTACTTAGCTTATACTCTGATGTATTTTGTGGATATCGATACGAAAATAGGATACCTGCATTAAATTAACGCGAAACACTGCATTATACGGGATGAGTACTTAGCTCGATCTTCCACGCACGATTTTCTTGTTTTCTTCAATAAATAATGTTTTTTTGTCCCTAGATAGGGATCTTGGAGCATCACCAAAAATATCTTACCCTTATTTCCAAGGGCCCAGCAGGAACTACACAAGCTTTTTTAAATCAGATCTGTCAATCGTCGAAAAATTCGCAAAATACCCCTAGAAACGTGACTTCTTATTTATACGTTAAATAAATAAAGCGACGTTGCGTCTAGAATATTAAATAAACAGTAAAACCGGTACCTGAGTGTATGTAAACATTGTTGAAAAAACTTCATTTCGAGGCGATAATTGAGGAGAATCCTGTTGAATCAATTCACAGAGACCGATGTGGCAAAAGTCGTTTGGAAGTCAAACGCTATGCTAGTCAATATTGAGAAAAAATATAGTTTGTCAAAAATATATTGAAGAAGCTGTTAATTGAATTAACTGGTTGTATTATAAAGTGCAATGTTTTGACTATGATGTAATTTGAAGTTCAAATGATGATGTCCGAATTATAAATTATGAAGAAAACAAACAACACTTGAATACTTACTTGTTTTATTTACAAACTGAAGTTTTGAGTACATAATGACAAAAGAAGACGTTATTGCTGTTTAATATTTGTTTAAATTCAAGGGAGGAAGGTATGTTCATACGTCGCTCCCGAGTTTTAGAGATACCAAAAGGCGTTAATGTTGTTGGTAACTCGGAAAAAATGTATTTAGCAGGCCTATAAGGTTTTGTGGAAGTGAGGGTCTAAAAGTAGAGTTTTGTTATTTGGAGTTATACCACTTCCAAATAACAAAATTCTTTGACTGTATCAGACTGTCATCTAACAGAACCAGATGGGAGATCGTGAGGCAAGCTATGACTACACCTGCGATTGGACAAAACTCATCTTCACCACGACGGCTCTGTCAAGAGCGAAGCGAAGAAGAAGATAATGATAAGGAACAGTGTCACCTGGAATTCCCTTGGCTCCAACCGGGGACCCCTATGACTCCAGCTATAGTTTTTTTTATTTGTCGTTGATAACTTACTAGACGATTACCATAAATTACTGAACTTGTTATCAATTAAAAAGGTTTCGTTTAAATAAATCATTAACCTAACATTCAGACTTATAGCAATTTTAATTGTGATTATTTAAATTAATATTATCTTAAATAAATTGCTAATATTTTTATAATTGGGTACAACTTACATTTATAATATTAAAGTTCTTTTCATTTTATGAAACGGATCACTTGTGCAGTTCGTAGCACCGTAGGCATTCGTAGCAATGCCGAGACAAATAATTAAATCCTCTAAAAATATATTTTATCTAAAGCTTCCAAGGAATAAAGGCTCCTCCTTTACTTATCTATTTGTCAAGACTCAAGACTACGCTTGGAACTCCAATTTCGATTAAAGAGTGGTTTTTCTTGCCGGCTCTTCTCCATAGGAAACGACCAATTGGAACCGTGCACCTAGCTTCTGACATTTCATAAGTGCACATGTAGGTTTATGTGAAATATTTTATTTTTATGTTTAAGAATTTAATAGTTTCAGGTACGCATTTTTTTTAAATACCGGCTTTCATACTTTTATTTTCATTTGTAGAGGACGATGATTTAATGTTTTCATGGTTTTATGTATTGTATTTAGTTACCCATACTTCCATATGTGATTTGAGTCGGTATCTATACATCTAGATTTATAACTATTTGGATTTGGATGCGCTTTTCACCATCATTTAGAGCATTTATTCCGGAAGGTTTATGTGAACACCTGTGTACCTAGTATAAATTAATATTTAATTTCGATTTAGCACAGAAATATCCATGTTATTACATGTCGCTATTGCATCCGTGAGAAGCAAGGGGGTGTCGCTAGTACCTAAAGTATAAACCAAGATAAATGTTGGATTGTATACATGCACGCTAGATGTGTCTGCGTAGCATAGCAGTGACGAGTTGGAAATTCTACAAAATGCGCATATTTTACAACAGATTAAGAATTTACACTTATGACTTAATTAAATATGAAGATAATATAAAGTAATGCGTTTAATTAAAATTAAACGGAACATATTCGTGTCGGCAATGTCGGCCGTTTCTTGGGTAAATATGTTACCGCTGAGTCGCTGGTCACATAAAAAGTTTCCTCCGAGATCCGGTCTCACTGGTCCGTAAGATCGACGACCTCAGGTCGCCGTTTGACTTATGGAAATAAGTTTTCTTGCCTCATCTGACTGATAGACTTTGATGGTTTTATCAATGTTTTTTAATTTTCATAATTGTGGGAACTTCGTCTTTGGTGCCTATTTTTCCGAGTCATTATTTTTTTATGTATTGTGTATCGTTATCATAGCATTCAAGTTTAACGTTTCAATTTGATTATATTTTTCATTCGCACCTTTGGCATCTATAAATACCTATAATTCCATTCTTGCCAAATCCCTTAAAAATGTCATACCTGACAAAACCGTCCTATATATAACCCTAAAATGCTTATGATATTTAAATGCGCTTTTTCGTTGGAAGCTTCTAGTGGTTATTTCGCATGCGACTCCTTTCTTCGGCCCCAGCGCCACCGCGCGCGCTTACATCAGTGACGATAACGTTATGAGACTTACGCGACCGGTTACGAGCCGGCAGACACTGCAGTTCCACTTTTGTTATATTCTCCATCATACATTATGTTTATATTGCTTTTATTTATTAAAGATACAAACATTATCGCAACTAGTCGATCGTCGTTAAGAAAGTAGTGCAAGACTTTTATTAGAATAATAAATATTCAAGATTTAATCAATATCAATTTATTTCTGTTGTAAGAAATAATTTATGATTGATACTGTTTGCTAATAGGGCTATGTGTATGATTATATTATAATGTATGGGAGAATATCGATGTACAGGACAAGCAGGTGCAGATTCATAGTTGATGCTAAGATTAGCACCTTTCTTTCTTCTCGTTTTTGGAAAGAAGTACCTTAACATATCTTGCGGTAGGAGTTGACTGTTAGAAATCGTCACGTAAGGAAAAGGCGTTATACCTCCTCCATGCGACTTTTCCTCTCTCTCTCTAGCTCTTTCTATTATATACGAGTATATATACGCACACACGGGCGTGCGAGTATAGCGACAGGAACTTTGTTTCTGACGGGGGCACACTTTTTTATAAGAAATTCTGTTTTAGCCTAGCTAGTTCCGATGTATCTCATGTTTATTGAGTTCCAGTGTGTGTTCATGTCTATAGGGATTGAGCTGAAAATACTATCTTTGCAAATATAAAAATGTGATATAAGGATATCATTATTTTCATGAAAACGGGAAATATCGTATATGTATAAGTATGGGTATAAGTACTTGATTATAATAATCATTATTATAATCAAGTACTTATATTTAACTGAAGTTACAAAAGGAGAGTCGCCTTTGAGAAGGCAATAAAAGACGAGAGCATATAGGTAGGTACGCATATTTCAGGTATTGTCAATATTTACATGATATTTTTTTTCATAAAAGCAGGAATATAACATAGACGCGACATAGCCGGCAACACCTAACTATTACAAAGCAAGCGATGTTGCAATTCAAGAGCCGAGGCTGCTTTAGCGGTCGCGCTCGGCGGTGCAGCACGATCTGGCGTTCCGCTCTGCGCGGGCGCACGCCCCCCTCCCCACGTTTCCCCCCATTTCTTGCTGCCCCGCGGCCCTGACCAAGACACAGACCCCACGGAGGCGAAATGTTACGAAATTGAGTATCGACCAAACGAGTTTGCGTCTGTAGTGCAGGCCTACAAGACGATGTCGTAAGTGTTCAATGGGAATTGGGAACGGTAGTCTAGTTTACTTGCATATGCCAGGTGCATCGGGTTTCCATTTTTAGAACGACTCTTTTATGACGCGAAAGAAGATGTCTTAATAAAGATCGGGCTAATTGTGTTTTGATTTACGACGGTCAAGGGTAGAATTTAAACTGTAATTTCAAGAATGCACGCGTGGACGCCACTTTGGGTTTGTAAAACATGAGTTATAATAAGTTATGATTTACTAATTGTACTGGCAGTTTTATTATGGCATGTTTCGCCCCGTAATCTTCCCGTAAGACCGTCATTACAGGTGTGCAATTTATCTTCTATACTCATTACGTGGATGCAGTAACTTTGATGAGCTCGGCCTATGTTTATTATTTATGTATGGCATCATGTTCGTATGTACGTCTCATGGAAAATTATACCTGTAGTAAGATGTTTTGTAGAAAAATATAGTGTTTAAATTCTCGGACTAGTAAAATACGAAAAGGCGTTACGCAATGAATTATAATATTGTGAAATTCAAGTAGGTATTATGTCTGTTTATATTTTTTTATTAAACAACAGACACCCATATACCGATTATTACATATTTACACGTCTAGATTAAAGTGAACTTGAACTGTATAAAAATAACTATGGAAATGAACATTTTCACACTGTTCTGCAGCACATAAAAATTAGCTCTACTTTTATATCGACCCCAATTAAAATTGTTTAAAAAGAATTAGCCATACACATAAACCAGACGACAGGACGGACGCTAAATTATCTAAGGTTTTTATTGGGAAGCAATTAGAAATACAGGGTGTCCAGTAAAACTTGACATCTCAGGGCAGTGGTGCTTGCGAAGAAAACTGTCAACAGTATGTCAAATTAAGAACATTTCTGTTTAATTCTCTATTTGGCCAAGTGCCAAGATACTGTGGCCGCTCTGCAATTACAAATGCCTTCCTAACAAGGCTATTTGTCAGTCAGTACAATTAGCTTTGTCACATAAGAAGGGGCTTGTGAATTTAATCGAGCCTGTCATCAAACACTTCACCTGCTGATTTATTTTTTCGCAGCTTTTTGTGTTATCGGATAGGCAGAGAGTGATTAAAATTTAAATGCCAACACTTTTGTCCTCTCCTCTGACTGGCTTTTTATAATTGTTTTAATTAAGGTGTCCCATGATAGCAATGCGATCATGAAAGTCGATACGACAGTAAAGTTTATTTAAATGCGTAGGAAAGTCTAACTTTAGTCGGTTGTTAACATTATCCAACAAAAGACAGAAGTGGGGAAAAGTTTTATTTGACAATATATTTATTTCCACGGCATTTTCGATAATTTTCTTAACTGATTTTAATTAACTGCCAAAAGAAGCAAAAATAAAGTTTAAAATGTGCACCTTTTATCAGTTTTCTATTTATTATTACTTTTGCTAATAAAACAGTCTAGAAAATAACAAAGCGAGGTCTCGCTTTGGTTTTTCCTAGAAGGACCATTGACCATGATGATTTTGATGAAATTTGACCCATAGGCAGACCATGACCTGGATTAAGTTATAGGATACTTTTATCCCGATATTCACACGGAATCAAGATTTATGCGGGTGAAACCGCAGGGCGCAGCTAGTCTAAAATATAATAATGACACACTGTAGATGATAGGTTGTTAACCCATCACCTACGATCACCACAGTAGGTAGTACCACTAAATAACTCGTTTCCTTTACTTGACATTTAAAAGTAACGTGGGTGGACAGCTGACGTACTGTATATTTTTCTTTCACTGTTGTAATGCAAGGAAAATATGTATACGGTCTGACCATTTCTTAAAGTACTTAGAACAAACTGTTAGTGCTTGTCTGTAATTGCACATTGCGTAAACATTATAAAATTGGAAGATGTAATGTTGAAAATGTTAAAAGCAATTCTATCTATTAAATATTAGGTAGGCACTACATTTGTGCATTACACTCGCGACAATCTAAGAAGTCCGTTTTGACGTTTCGTTCGCGTACATGTAATAAAACGCTAAGCCTTGAGAATCAGTTTTAAGCAATGTGTCGAGAATCAGTTTATAAGAAACCAATTTTTTTTTTCATAGTTACTCAAAGCATTTTTATAGCTGTCAAAACGGACTTCTTAGATTGTCGCGAGTCTACTAAAGAGGCGCCACAACACAACTGCCAGTGTTTGGCTTGACCGTTTTTTTGTTCGGACAATATCTGGCATATTATAGCGCACCTATACGGCAAGCGATTAGGCTGGTCGTGTTAACAACGAATGCAATTTTCAGATAATTTAACGAACTAAATGGCCCTTGAACCTCTAGCCCAAAAACACAACAATGTGTTACATGTTAAGATTATATCTGTACAACTTAACAAATTGCGAAATAACAAGCAGCTGGTACAGTTTTAGTATTTCCTTTATATCCTTACTAACATGGAAACCATGTGTAATATCAAGGAACCCTAAATCGCTGTGTCAAACACTCAAACAGACTAACCTGTGCCTGTTGGCTGTTTCACTTGTGTGATGGTTATCACAAATCTTGTGCAGGTGCTGCGTCGATGTAGAATATGATTTTGTCAAGTTTTTCGACAACGCGTGCGCGCAGATTGCTTGCATTAATTATTATGGCTTCATATAAAATGATTGCACCTGCGTTTGGCAATAAGCTTTAATTTTAGGACAGTAAATTGGTTTTGTTAGTTTATTTTTAGGATCTTAAAATATAAAAATATCTAAGAGCATATAGGTACTAAAATATTGTTACTACACGTTATTTTATTGAAGTAATTACGATTAAAGTAATAACGTTACTAATAGGGCTTTATCAAATCACACCTTTCTTCTGTGGGAGACTGTAAAATATTAAAGGCACTACGTGTGCCTCAAGTGATTGCTATGTGTAATGTGAATTTGATAGTGTTCAATTACTCCGTATCTATCATTAAGGACCACCGTAGAGTGTTGATGGGTTCCTGTGATTATCACCACAATGTTTGTAGCTACACTCTGCGTGGTGAGGGTTAAATTAATTTCGCAGTTTCTATCTTATCTTCCGCGTAATGAAATGCGGGTAATTTTTCAGTGACAATCATAAGAGTTTGCGAATTAACTTTTGAAAAACATTGTAATTATTTAAGTTCGGTACAATAAGGTCTTTGTTATTTAGTAGGTAGGTTAGTAGGTCTTTAGAAGACGGGGAAAGCCGTGTTAGAAGCGTAATCTTTCATTCAAATTGGTTGGAAAACTTCAGTCAAAGCTATGGAATTTTGTCAAAGAAATCCATGCCTTACGAGTAAGAAACGTCTCCCAGATACAAACCAATGAATGCATTTTTGTAAAGTCAAAGATTTTGATGGGACTTAGAACACTAACAAACACACACACATCACACATCACATCTTAATGTTTATGTTCATTAACTCAACTGAAAATAAAGACGCTAAATAAGTATTCAACATTCACCAACCTGTCGCGAAGATCTTACTGAGTCACTTGAAGCAAACCTCAATTGTACACGCAGAGTTCAAAACAGTTGGCTACAACAAAGAGGTGCCATGCATATTCATGTTTCGCGCCCCCTTTACTAGCGTCCCGGCTGAATTGCGCCCGCGCCGCTGTGACACCGATTCTCTACGTTCAAGATGCTTCGACTGTATACGAAAACGTTGATCGCTTTTGGACTTTGTCACATTAAACTCGTTACTTGTCATTTGAAGTAGTCATCTTTATTACGTTGGTGATATGTCTTTTTTCACGACGACTTTAGACCCGTTTAATTTGACAAAGTTCTAAGTATGTTCTAGTTTTCATAGGTCGACTGCACCTACAGGTAAATAAATCCTTTGTTTACTATTTAGGACGGACAGGTGGGACGGTTAGTACAGGTTCATATGTGGAGCAATGTCGCTGGTGATGATTAATGTTTTCAGGGTAAGGAATCAATTAGATGGATTTAAAGTGTGATGAATTTTATTAGGGACTGGCTGATACCCACGGCTTCGCCCGCTTGACAAAATATATAGGTACTAAAACCTTCCTCGAGAGCCACTCTATCCATTGATGAAAACAGCATGAAAATCGGTGCAGTAGTTTTTGAGTTTATCGCGAACAGACAGGCAAACGCGGCGGAGTACTTTGTTTTATAATATGTAGTGATACTGTTATATCATGTTAAATTAATAAGACTTCTATCAAAGGTAGAAAGACACCGTTGGTTTTACTGAAAGACAGAATCATAGATTTTCTGATCGATCTTTTTATGTTCGTTTTTTTCGAATCTATCCTATGCATCTTCATGTAAAGAAACTATTAAACTTCGTAATGCTCAAGTCAGTAAATACAAATTAAATAAGAAGCCAGTCATAGAAACATTACCTGTTAGGTTCAAAAGAGGCAGTTATATTGCTCAAACGCAAACCTATTCATGATCTATTCATTACAGCGGATGATACAGCAAAATAACCATTTGATCATTCGTAGATCGATGTTTTTTTAAATCGCGGAGGCTCCCTCGGGTTCCTATTTCAAAAACCAGTCGTTTCTTACCAGTGCAAAGCAATTTTATCTGTGAGTGCAACATAACAAAAATTAAGGGTTCGGTACAACGCTTTTCTCAAGCAGATGGAAATTGTTGGTGAGATTTTTGTTACCAATTCCTTTATTTCATTAATGAAATCAATGCTTTTCAAGTAATTATATGCAAAAAACTTATATTTCCAAAGATCTTTCGGTAGAAACTTTGCCCTATTGCTAGATTTGTTTAAGTTTAGCAATAGGTCTTAGCTAGACTTCTGAAAGCCATCATTGCAATTCACTGCTATGTCGTGTAGGATGTTTGCACGCAAGTAATCTCTAATCTCTACAAGCAATGTCGTATTGCGGCATGTGACAGGTGACTTCGAATCTTAATTACAAATCGTTTCCGACATGGACGGAGCGGTGCGATTTTTTTTTAAAGATAATAAAATTTTACAATATAAAAGGGAAGCGTGAAAGTGGTAAAATATACCCAATTTGTAAACGTTATTTTAATTGTCGTTCCATAATATTAACGTTTTTTATAACATTTGCGGTTTTGTTTTTCAGTTTCACGATTGGAACTTACAATTCCTTGCAAATTTTTCGGCTTATTAAGCATACTCCATTATGTAAGTGTCAATTTTATTGCCTGTGACTGTGGTATACAATAAAAGTGAAGCCTCAAATGACTGGTATCGTCCAAACACTGTTTAGACGGTGCAACTTGTATTATTGCTTTAAAAATGGTAGGTACCTACGCCACAGGAAATTATATCCCACAGTGTAAACCAGGCTTCTCTGGACAGCGACTGATTTCCTAACGCCACTATTGACGTGAAAGTGTGTC
This sequence comes from Lithophane ornitopus, assembly GCA_948473465.1. Lineage (NCBI taxonomy): Eukaryota > Metazoa > Arthropoda > Insecta > Lepidoptera > Noctuidae > Lithophane > Lithophane ornitopus. The sequence continues at coordinate 11,182,416 of OX419620.1, read as the reverse complement.
TTTGAAAATCAAATTCAGGGTCAGTGTTTGAAAATTTATCAGTGTGGATTGGGGAAGAACCTTTCTGTGGGCATTTCGGCATGGTATACTCAGGAATTAGAAGTTAGTTACGCAGATTTATAACCAATTTCTTTTGTTCTCTACTGTTGGCGACTATCTATCAGTCTTGCCAGTTCCGGAGGAGAGTATCAGCAGAAGCTGTTGGTACGTGACGCATCCTAAACGCGTTTTCAAATAGGCTAGTACATATATTCATAATCGCAACTTTATTTCTATTTAATTGTTTCTTATTTTGAAATCGTTTCCATTGTAAACTTACTTATACTTAGTTTTACAATGTGTCGCTGCAATTTGACCTACTGCCTTGACCCCTTATGCGGTTCACAATTTGATCTAATTTCTAGGTACGGAGTAAATATCACAGTAATTAATATTATTTAGGGCATATCATACTGAATTTTGTTATCCTAGATTTATGGGCAACTAGCTGCGCCCCGCGGTTTCACCCGCGTAAGTCTCGATCCCATGGGAATATCGGGATAAAAAGTATCCTATGTATTAATCCTGGTTATAAACTATCTGTTTGCCAAATTTCATCTAAATCCATTCAGCCGTTTTTACGTGAAAGAGTAATAAACATCCATCCATCCATACTTACAAACTTTCGCGTTTATAATATTTTTTAAATACATTGCACATTTGAAACACATGCATTGAAATACAAAACAGCATTTGATTGGCTCGGTTTGTGTAATATAAACAGTTGCTGGGGATTGCTCTTAGCATATAAGATGAATGTTTCCTTGTGTGGCCAACAAATAATACATTGTTTGGTTTGGGTGCTAGTGCATGTAAGATTTAGGTTGTTAACGTAGTAACAATACTGAAAAAACCACCTAGGTACTATAAAGTATTCTATAATAATAGCAGTAATTTTCGCTAATAATTCTGTTAACCATGTATTATAATTACCAGACAACAATAGGAGCGAGTACTTGTCTGTTCTAATTAGGGCATTGCCTTTTATCACGATTCAATACGCGGCTCATGAATATCAAACAGTTCATAGATATTACCAAAGTGATGAATAGCTAAAAGTACTAGGAAAGTACTTTTTAACCGCCTTTGTGGTCTAGTGTTAAGATCACCGGTCTCAGACCCAGAGGTTCCGGTTTCGATTCCCAGTGTGGTGGGGCTTGTTCTAAGTCCACCTAACTAGCTACCAACTTCTTATCTAGGTCAGTCACCATAACAAAAATGTACATTGATTGTACATTGTACTGTTTCGGTAGTTAGAGGTTAGATAGTCAGTTCCACTGTGGTTCAGGATTCCTGTTGATAATTTTTCTTGTAAAAACTGTTAATAATTTTTCGTGTAAAGTTACGTTTTAGTAATTTAGCTAATTACAGATTAACAAATTCGCTTTAAAATATCGTACTTTATAAATAATATCTTCATTAGTCTCCGGTTACCTCTAAGACTGTTACATACTATATACTACAAAACCAATCGCCCAAAATGTGAAAAAAGTTCTTTGGATTATCCCACAAAACTCTTCCTCTAATAAAAACCACGCCGTTTTTACATACATTACAAATAGGTATTTTATTATGTGAAATGCATTGGTCATTGGCCTAGCTGTGCCAACGACCTGTAGGGATCAAGCGCGATGATTGACCGCCGTGACGTCGGATGTGATGACGAAATAAAACTATTGCGTTCTAGTGATAATTGGTAAAGTCACACCCTAATAAAGGCCTTTTTCGACCATCCTCTTTGAAAAGGTTAGTGAATGTTAACCCTGTGAGTCGGTCAGCTATTTCTTGAACTATTTGTCAAAGTCTTCTCGTATCTACGTGATTTCCATCTAGCACTATAAAGGTGAAGTTTTTGCCATAAGTACCTATTTTGGATTATTCCAATTTGCCCCACCAATCTGTCCTACCAGTGGGACAAACTGGAATGTTCAGAATTTTGTCGTCCACTGTACCCCACTAATTGATTTTTGGCGCAAATTACACTCTCATAAACTTTGACTTCACTTTTTCCCACTTGGGCTGGCACTGTTGGATTCTAAAATCAATGAAGAATAATTACGTATTAGAAAGGCACACATGGGATTATATCAAGAGATGGAATACTTTTTCTCCAACACAATACTTAAAACTTGATCACCAAACTTTTTGATCAGCGCAGTGATTCACGAATGTCCCACGTGACTTCTCGTAGCAGGGGTCTACGAGAAAATTGATGTTGCGTACTGTAGGTTTATCGACCGATGGGATGATTAGTTTGCCCTCTAAAATGCTTACCTTTATTTTAAGAAAGGTTGGATATAACGGTATATTTATATAAAAAAATGACTCAAGCTTTGCAATAATAATTTTGAGAGCAATAACCGTAACAAAATCTTATGAATGGTTATTGCGTGTAGCGTAGCAAATACTTAAAACTTTAATACATTCTTGTACTGCGAATTAGTTGCCGGAACTATAGTATTTGATAAAGTCGCTTACATTGTAAATAGAACATGTAAATGAGGGATGCGATAAGTTATGTCACTCCTTGGGTGAAATAGAGCGTGAAGATAGCACAACTTGTTTTCAGTATTTAAATGAAAACATTGAACAATCCTGTTTATGACTGAGGGTTGTAAATGTCTAACAGACTGATTTTGCTCAGCATTTAGTAGCTCTTTGACGAAGTAATTATGCTAAAAGAGGTAGGTACAGTGAGTATCTTTGGATAATGAATGGTTTTGGTTGTAACTATACGAATACAGATAAATCTTTAACTCTCAAACAACCTGTCCGTTTAAATTAGAGACAGTTGATCGATTTTGAATTGTAGTTAGAAGATTCTGATCGAAGTCTTTTTAGCACAAATCCTATACAAAATTGGCACTGAGTCTGGTCGCCGCGCCGTCAGATATATTGACATACGGCTGATTTTCTTACTGAACAATTGACTCTTTACTGAAGTTGATATCATATTGTTATTTACCGTATTCACTAAACCAACTTAATAACGTGCCGACAGCATAAAAAATACATCAAATACGTAAAATAAAACACGTGAGCGAGGATAAATAGGTACACTTGGTCGCAGAGTCACCGTTTCATGCAAAAAATTTGAAACACGATAATTGATGATGTAAACCTTCGATCACACCCATGTTCCGGGCACATACAACTAAAGTCTGTTGTTTAATCTCGTAGACTAATTTGATATGTGCAAATGTCAAACTCCAAATTGAAAAAAACAATTATCAATCACTTGAAATGTCAAATGACAAACAACTCTATAAAATAAAATTGTGCAACATGGTGTAGGTACTTACATTTAAAGAAAACATTAAATTTTACAACAAAAATGTGGAACCGTTCATTCTCTGTTTGTATTTATAAATCTGGTAATGTTTCACGAGAGTATGTGAGTATGTAAACCTATTTCTTTGGCACGCTCTGTAGGCTACAGAAGGTTTAATGGGTTTTAACATATGAGGTGTCGTTAGATTCGTCTTAATTGTGGGAGTGACATAGGATTTATACAATTTATATATTGCATCTGCAAATACAAGAAAAAGGGAGGGGAAGGTTTTGTTAAAATAAGTTATTACATTATTCCACATGGGTTTAAAACCAATTAAGACATTAAGACAGAGAATTAATCGTCTTTATCGATTATAAAGACGATTAATTTCAGTATATCGAACAATTTAGACGACTTTTAAACTTCATTATGTAAAACTTTGCGTTTCACGGAAACTTAGAATAGTTTCAGGTATGTATTTGAATAGAATATAGAATTATTTCAAAGAATTAAAATGTATTGAGTAGGGACGTAGTTGAATAGGTTGGTCAGGCGAGTATTGTAAGAAAATAATATTCATGTCAGCCAAATTTCAAGCGTTGAATTATGAATGATAAAAACTGAAATAGCAATGTGATAATGTTACCTCATTCAATTAAGTTTTTCACGAAATAAATTTAGCACCGATGGACCATTGTCAGCTTTGTAAAGAGTGAGTTAAAAATCTAACTGGCCACGTCGATGACAAAAAACAGTAATGGATGCAGGCATTGCACGTTCGCACGACAATGACCGACGGAAGCCGAGCGTCCGGTGTCACCTGCGCCAGAGCACTTCCCTACGCAACCTGAATTATTTCTAATTAATTGTTTGTCTGTCTCTGTAGAATATATTATAACTTCTTGACGTAAATAGAACGACGATCAGAATCTGATAAATGTGTGTTAGGACAAGACATGTGCTGCTTTCATTTTTTCTTGTTTTGTTTGAAGAACATATTAGCATGCAGTATCAGCCTTAGAAATGTAAAATAGGATATGTTTTGAGCTAGATGTTTGTTTTCCTATCATACTGAATCTATATAAATGTATTTTTATTAGAATATTATAACGGAATGGAAAATAAATTGTCTTTCTTCTTCTTTTTCGTGTGGTTAGTAGTCAATAACCTGGCGTCAGAGTTGTTTTTCAGCCGCCCATGGGCCTCTGACTTGGCTTCACATGCCGCCGATAAATATGTCTCAGGCATGTCGGTTTCCTCACGATGTTTTCCTTCACCGTTTATGAAGGAAGTGATAATTATACAATACGCATATGAATCCGAAAAGTCAGAGGTGCGTGGCTTGGGTTCGAACTCGAGACCTATGACTTGGCAGTCCGACGGTCACACCACTAGGCTATCACTGCTATGTTAAACTGTGATGTTCTTTAATTCCGACTTTTTATTTTTATATCTCGACGGATACTGATTTTCATTATAAAGAAAGCGGTCATCCTCATTTTTCACTTAGCGACACATATTTTAATATTTAGAGAGCCAGAATTTAATATTTCGATTTCCATTGTCATTTTCATAAAGTTCATGAACACTGAATTTTGATATCGTCGGATATTAGGTATACTGCGATATTCTGACTTACATTTATTATGTAAAGTATAATATTATATATTTTTAACATATTTTTTTGATAATCTTCATAATTCATACGCATAACATATTGTTTCCCGTGTGCCTCAGAATAATATTCAATTTATTTTTCGCATCACTTTATTTTATCACTTGGGGATTAGCTTAGCTAGTAGCATGCGGTAAACGTTGCTAACAGATAACGAATTATAACTGAAGTTAAGACCAAAACCTGCACTCGTCTTTATAGAAAAAAAAAAAAAAATTTGAAAATTCTCTGAAATCATACGTTTCTATTTTAAGTATTTCAGGAAAACATGGTTAATGAAACAAAATAATGGCGCTTTTCTTCTCATTCTCACGATTCTTGTTATGAGTCACAGTTCTCAAGTCCGTGTGATGACCAGCAGCAATTAAACCCAAGGTTTCCCATGAAATCTTATCGTTTAAAAGCTCGCTTAGATTCTAATCATACGAATTATAACGAGTTCATAATACTTGTGAATAATAAACTTTTAGAACCAGGAAGTTAATTAGTTATTTCAAAACCAATTGCGAGAAAAGATTAGTAGATGAATTATCAAATACTCACGGGGAATGAAAAGAAATCTTTGTTAACATGAAAGCGATAGCGTTGCCCGCAAAATTCGAGTAATTCGTCAACTCGTCCTACATGCCTTTTTTTTTTTTTGGCTGGTAAATCATCAAATGACTTCTCCCGCTCTGGGCGGAGCGGAAGGGCGTGTCAGACTTTTACAGACTAAAACCCACCCGTGTTCCTTCAGTTGCCTGTTGCCAGGGTCCCGATATCCCTTTCGGACTATCCCGCAACCCTGGCAGGCATCGGTCCTAACGCACCCCGTTAGGTGTGCTGACATCTCTTCGAGGCGCGCGTGGAACACGACGCGCCATCGACCCGGGCCTGGTCCTTATCGGACGGTGAGCTACCCATTGCTCGCCATCCGCAAGCCCGCGCGTATTGTGGCCGGGAATCCGCCTGGGATTCCCGACGCCCAGGGTGTCTCCAGCGGCGGCGGTTAGGGGCGTGAGGGCGCAGACGTTGCCTCTCCCTCACGCGTTCCGCCTCCTCCTTCGCGAGCATTACTGCTTCGCAGAAGGAGGTGACGGCTTCCCATGTCCTCTCGCTCCGTACCATGTCCTGGACCAGGGCCGGACGCGAGAGGTCATTGCTGCCAATCGCCTCCACGAGGACACGGCGGTGCTCCGCCCAAGCAGGGCACACCTCCACCGTATGCTCCACCGTGCCCTCCGGACGATCCGCACAGTGGTGACACCCGGGCGTTTCCTCCCGCCTCCTACACAGGTACCTCTGGGTTGCAACAATCGCACTCTCCATGCGGCCATGAGATCCTGCCGGAGCTCGGTCCGCTGTGCCGCGATTTCTCGCGGCAGCAGAGTTACGCCCCGGCGCTTCATCTCCTCGCGCCACTCCCAGATGTGCGCGAGGACTTTCGCCTCCAGATCCCATGGCGGTAGTCCGGCAAGGAGGCTCGCCGCCTCACGGGAGACCGTGCGGTATCCCCGGGCGTCCACCATGCCTACGGCCCATTTAGCACGACTTGCAGAAAATCAAAATAATTGTGCAGTCGTTCTAAATGGGCCGTAAGCATGTAGGACGAGTTGACGAATTACTCCAAAATTCAAATGTTCTTACTAATGATGAATTCTAATGATTGTACTTTGGTAAATATGTATTTGTTATGGGCGCATCTAACTTTCACGTTTAAAACACGAAAATTGTGATCTGCCATTTTCCTCTTAACCAGCAAATTCGTTTAGAATTAGGAAAACAGTTTGGATCTTAGTGGTTTAAATAAAAGATTTAGGTCTTGTTATTAAGACGCAGATGTTAAATGTTAATTTAATGTTAGCCCATCGTTAAAGATTACTACATGAGATACACCCATATCAGTACATACTAGATACTCAATCAATCAAGATCAATCAATTAAGCCTTTCTAAGTCCATTGCTGGACATGTGGACATGTGTGTTACCTAAGTGGCTTTAGATACTGATCTCCGCTTATTATGTTTTACTTTAAGAAGTGGGTTTCTTGTTTATACAAAAAGTCAGTACCTACAACTACATGGCAAAAAATAATAGGTTACTAAGGAATCTACAGTCTTATCGTAATATAAACACAACCTTGCTAAGAATCATTAATAGTTTTCATGAAAATGCAATTCTTATTTCTTTTAAATCTTACCACCAAACCTAATAGTCCTCCAAATCGACCGGCCATGGCAGCCAACCTCAGTGGAGATTAGCCATCTACGCGACAAATATTATAGTGCACAAGTATATGCGCAGACACAGGTGGACTCACTCTCGTAATCCGATGGGACTGCAATCCGATACGACCGGAGAGAGATCAAGCGCAGGACCAACCGCTTAACTCGCTTTTCCAAGGCACGGGGGTATTACACCGCCGCCACCGCCACTTCCAAAGTCCAGGCTTTACTGAGAAATTCCTTATTTAAAAAACCCGATTATACTTTGCATGACCTGGGAATCGAACCCAGGATGGGGTCCTGGGCTCAGCAGTCGCGCTTGCGACGACGAGACCAACGGGGCAGGTACCACGACTCAACGAAGTAACGAGACTATACTTAATAATTTTGATAGGTCAAACAATCCCGCCATATAAGGAATACGTCGAATCAAATAAAGGTAGCAAAGGAATCCAACACGGAAATTTTCCTGTAATACGTTTCAAGTATTATCATTTAGTCGTAAAGCATATAAGGACATAAGTGAACAGTCGTAAAAATAGCATCAAGAGTGAAAATGTTGGATGCGGGCACCCACACGACGCGACGGAAGTAATGTATATGCAGATATTAAACTACCTACATTGAACTAAATAAGTTCGTGCTACGCATTATAATTAGCTTTGTCTTTGTAATTGCTTTGTTTTGTTCCAACAATGTATTTGAGAATTTGGAATTTTTATTGTTAAAGAAACGTTGAGACATCTGCCTCATGTTCGGTTTCTATATCTTACGGAGCGGTAGGCTATGACTTCTATCTCGATATTAAAAATCTGTAGTCTTTGTAGCGTGGCGTAGCAATCCCTTGCATTTTTTCCGGGTTCAAACGGCTACGAGTTTTTTTTAGTGTCTGTAGGTACTACTTGTATTACGTCATCAGTAAGGGCGCCTTCAAATTATAATAATCTAATCTCTAGGTTCGAGCATCATAGTGTTGTACATTTAGTATCGACCTCATCGATAAATTCTTCAACCTGATTTTCGTTCATGTTTTGAATCAAAACGACGCAACGCGGGTGTAGCGCTGTAATCGCGCGTTTTTTTTATATGGATTAATAAAGCAGTGCGGCGGCAGTGCTGCATGTTGAAGTTGGCCGTGAGTATAACTTAGTTCTGGAAGCAGAGGACATATAATTCACAGTAGACATCACAGTACAGAATACCCTTTCCCAGATTATCCTTTTTATAAAAAAAATTGTACAAAACAAACCGCATATATATTATGCACATAATTTGAAATGCAGCCATATAAGCGTGAACTTAATAATTTGTAAGTATTTGGTATTCAATCGAACCAAAAGTTCTTTCAAATTCGGCTTAAATATTTTGAACTCTTGAATTAATTACGAATTCAACTTTAGTGTACCTAAAGTACACAACATAATATAACAAAATGTTATAGTGTTGACTTCCATTTTTTAATCTTGATATAACGTATGGGTTATGATACCTGATATATACAGGGTGTTATATATATGACGTCACACAAGAATCCTCGCGCAATTAGAGTTTACCGCGCGATGGACATATATAAAAAGAACCCGACATCAATCGTTGGGCAGCTGCTCGCCAGACACGACATTCATCTGGTCGCAGGGTCCTCCCTATTCTAAGAGGATGAGTGAACTTGACACCATACCTGTTCCTCATACCTCTAAATTGGTGACCCCGAATATGAAAGTCAACGCAGCCTTCGCTCCAGCACAATGTAGATACCGAAACATAGGTATACATTTGTTTTAAAATGTATTAAAGATTCGAATAATTTGCAGTTCCATGTATAGAAAGTTTATTTATCTTAAACGTAAAGTTAATCTGATTATATTTTAAGACAATCACAAGTTATTCTCAATAATTTGAGGGTTAAAGTTGAGGTGCCTTAACGGTACGAACACTTACGATTATGAACGTCCAGCCATATTTTCTTTATTATTAATCATGCCAATTACTATAAAGCCAATCATTGTAATTATCCTCTATGTATTTATTTGAATATGCAATAGTGTTAATTGTCTACAAGTTGTTAATTAACAAAATCCTTGATTGTATCTCATTATCTTAGTTACAATTCCGGACTTATAACTCACCATAACTTGGCAACAGGCCGCGAAGTTAACTGTAAAGTTGACTTAGCCAGAGGATTGTAAAAAACTTAATCGGTAACAACTGGAGCGAATCAGGTGAGCGCACTAATTGTGGAACGCCAATTAAAAACAATATTGTGCAATATTCGATAGGCGATAGAGTCACGGAACATGATGAAGTCACTTACCCTACATCGTTCATGATCATGACAGATGTTATTCACCGGAACATTAATTGTTGTGAATAGAGATGTGCCCACGCATGCCCAAAAGTCTAATGACCACGAACTGTAAGAACACATACATACATACGAATGAATATGTATTTATAAAATTGCACGATTTCAAAGTGGTTGGGTGGGTCGTTGGTGGTTGGTTGATTGGTGGGTTTCCAAGTGGTTCCAAGTCTGCTTTGTTTGCATTCAATACATTGGAGCTCTGACAATACTTTCAATACTTCTAATGAGTATAAAATGAAATGAAATGAAATAGTTTATTCTGTAAATAGGATATTGGAATCACTTTTACACGTCATATTAAAAAATGTTAAAAATAAGCTAGATGAGGTCGGCGTTTCCTATCTGACTACTCTGAGAAGAAAGGCCGAAACAAACTCAGAGGTCACAGTCTCTTTTAAAGTCCAGACATAATCTTGGTCAAGCCATATGAGGACCATGTAAATTCGAGTCTGAAATGGTCTTTTGAGGAAAGAACCACACAGATTTGAGTGGACCTGTCCAGTCACTGCAAGCATTTGTCAGCAATGGCGGAGCGATAAAACCGTAGTTGCTAATCGAAATCATGTTTCGGAGTAAAATATTAAATGCACTTATTCTGTAAATGTAGTGTAATTAATCACTCATGAATCAGAGATTTCATTGGGTGAATGAGCTGCGCCTTTCTCCGGGCATTGACGTTGGTATACTAAAACTTAATTTGTTTTCCCAAAATATTTCGGAGGTAAAAAGTAATCACCCAGGGAAGAACCAGAAATAACATAATATCGTAAGCTTGGTCATGTCCTAGTTAATGCGCAGGCAACCGGTTCCCTTTTGAGTAAGTTTGAGTCTGAAAATAACTTGGAAAATGGCTAGAATAATAGAGTGGAGAAGTTTTGATGAAAATTGTGAAAACGAAAAGAAAATATTCTTAGACAATTTTCTTGACTTGTCTGATGTCTCCTTTTCAATATTTTTATCCGCCCTTCTAAAGGCTGGAACAATTTAATAAACGTAACTGATATTGTTTAAAAATATGAGCGCTGAGTCATTTGTATAAATCCAAGTTTGCCCCTCCTAATATAGGAAGAGTTTAAGTTACGACCACGATAAAGACATTTAATTTAGAACTTACAATCATTTAAAATATAAATTCCTCAATACAACTAAATCTGTTTGCAGCCATTTTAGTCCACAGATTAATGGATGGAATCATCATAGTTTACGAAATAGTTATGTGCTTAAATGTCAATAATGCTATGTAATTTAGTGGCCATTACATGCTTCGATTTGCTTCGCTCAACTAAATTTGGAATAGAGCGAACGCCACACATTCTCTCGCGCTCATGTTAGATAAAGCTGCCATTGTGAGATGGTAGTTTGGTAGTATGGTCATTGTTGGTGGCAGCGCGCGTTATAAAGTCGTTGGATTGTGGCGAAAAGAGGTCGCGGGGGCGCGGGAGGGGACGGCCGTTGACCGACGACAACCTTATTGCGTTGAGCCATGAGCCAATGTCTAGGGTAAGGTCCTCGGACCCGAAGTGGAGTGCTGTTTTCATTGGTACGTTTCCGTGGGCGGCTCGACACGGTTCGGTTTTTTCAACGTTTGCAAAAAGAGGTTGCATAATTTCAGACCATAAACGTTGCGAGCTCGTTTACTTTGCTAAATATTTGACACAACCATATTTTCATGTGTTGAGAATTGAGTTTAGTTTACTTTTTGCTAATGAGTATTCATTTGCTAATGAGTTTTCAATTATTTTTATAAATAGGTACTTATACTGAGTTATGTGTAGGTATTTTCAGTTTAGTTGGTAATGCTTTCAGACATTCCTAAGTCAATATTATTTTTATGTCATTGTCGTTAAGATTGAATAAAATAAAACAACCATGTTTTATTTTATTCAATCTTTTGAACTAACATTAACAATTAAAATAAAAAGTTCAAAAATATTTCAACGACGCTGTTGCGTGCACGACGACATCGAATCGTTTTATTTCTATTAAGCAATTGCTTTAGCAACTTTTTTCTCAAAATTACGAATCAAAGTATGAAAGCTCGTGAGCTTTTTATATGACGGCGATAGTTTGGCCATTCGCCTCAAGGCTAGATGGTTCCATTCGAGAGTGTAAGAGAGGGTAATGCCCTCCGAAGTTGTTTGTGGCAAAAAATGGGGACACTGAGAGACCGGCTCACTTATTTTGGTTAAGTTATGAATCAGCGTGAGAAATAATACTAAATTAACAATTGGTTTTTGTTTTGTTATTTCCATTGCCAACTCTTATGCAAGTGGAAGAAAGTTTTATTTAAAATATTGGATTCAGATTGTCTGTATAGCTGATAATTGAAAGTTCAACGCTTCTATTACATTGTAAATAACAAATACCTGTAACTTACTTTTTTTTGTTTTTAAACATTAAAAATACAAATAAATTATTCAATAAAAGCTCTGATACATACACCAGTGAGCTTGCTTAGGACGTCCATCAGGATAAAGGGTGTGAATTTATAAATTTTTCCATATCTTCGCAGTAAGCCAACAAAGGACTTCAGGGACTTGACCATGCAAACCAAAACGGAATTTCAAAATCATTTGGAATTTCAAAATATGCCCCACTTTCTGCCGGGATTCAAATTTTTCAATATAATCGTATTTCTATACAGTGTTTACTCTTTTTCATGGTACCTACCGTAGAACTGGTGAAGTACAGACTGGACGTTTTTAAACGTGAACATTTCGCTATCAAATTGCTAAGGTAAAAATAGCTAACCATTCAAATATTCCTCATACAAAAACCTTCATCTCTTAGCAAAAACATTTCGTCGAAAAAGCAACAATTGATTTTTCACACTTAAGTCCGTTCAGATGCAGGCATTGGCACCGCGCCTTGACCCCAGCACTTCTATACGAGTACAAAGCCGTCTGTACACCCCATTAGAAATTCTTACTGCGACCTATTAATACGAGACTTCGTTGAAGAGCACGACAACGACCTTAAAATCAAATTCAACATGCAAACTAAACGTCCCGAGATTGTTGTAAACAAGAACGTGCCAAAAACCTTGATTTTGATTTGGGAATTCAGGGACGAGTGACTCGCTACTACTTGAACTACCTTTCCATCTTCCATGGAAAATGTACTGCGCAATAAGCAATAAGGGGTGTTACACACTTGTTCAAGTCGGCACATTCGATTTGGCAGTAGGTACCTATTTCTTGAACAACAACCGACCCGAAGCAATTACTACATTGTTTTATTCAGTTTCCATTGGGTTTGTGCCGATCGAAATCTAGCCTCGCTGAATCATGTTCGAGTCGGCTCGGCACAATTCAAGCTACTCGTAAGCCGAGCCGAACATATATCTAGGTACTTAATTGTATTTTATATGCCGTCTGGCTGTGCCGAATTATACCGAACCGAACAAGTGTCCATCACTCCTTATTGCTTTATTGTTTACCACTAAGTGATTATTTCCTATATATATTGAATTAAAGCCGCTGTTAAAGTGATGATGTCGATATTGGATCTTATACTGACACCATTCATACGCCACGGCTCCCATAAACTGTTACCTACTGTACAGGATAACGCCGTACATCGGATAATATTTTATGTATCGTTGTCCTCAATAATCTCTATTTACTAACAGTAAACTAAATCTCGGGACTTTTACTATAGTGTGAATACTTTTAATGAAGTATAAAATATACAAAGTATGAAAATGTTTAAAGGCTACTTAAAATAGTTATACAAAAGTTATGTATCGCTTTTAAATTAAGTGAGTAGGAATAATCGAAGCATATACAGAGTGTAAAAAGCCCATCACATAGCCGTCAACTACGCATTCTGTAAAACAAATAAAGTAACATTGAACAAAAATAATTGCTGGAAAACGAATTTTATTTTTGGTGCGAAAAATCGCTGTTTACGGTAGTGTGAAACGTAACGCAAGCAAAACATTGTGTTTATGGTTGCATGCAACGGTTCAGGGTTCGTGGGGGTATTCGAAATTAAGAAATAACATTTGAAACTTGCTTTCTTTAAAAAACGTCTGAAAAAGTTGGAACTTTGTTTGACCTATCATATTGAAATATCTCCGTAACCAGAATATCACAATGACGGGAACGGATATCTATGGACGGGAATAATAAGTGACTTTGGGCTTCGTAAGCAACTTTTTACACCCGTTATTATATTAATGATTTCGAAGAGTTTAAAAGGAAAGATTGAAGATCTAAAATACTTTCTAAAGATGGTTAAATTATTTCTATTTATACTTTACATCATCGACCAGTAAAATACGACGTCCTTCATACGTCGTATTTTACTGGTACAAACCTACGTAGGCCCGATTATTATTCCGTGTAAACATTAACATCTGTGATTTATTGACCGAACACACCCACTCTTTGTAAACATTCATTCAGTTTATACTTTTCATCAGTCATACTTGACTTCAGTAATATTAATTGAAGCTGTCACAAACAATTATTTTTTCACCTCACAAGCTCGGAAAGATTCTGTTTGTCATTCGAAATCTGCGTGGAAAATTTTATTTACCCCGCTAGCGTGGAAAGAGTTTTTAAAATTTGAACATTTCTACTAACAATTTTCTATACCGCCGGGTCGACTGATAATTAAAATGCATCAATACTTATTTTATGTCAGAGCGCCAACCTCATTTTTAGAATAATCGCACTGGCCAGCACGAAAAAAAATCGCTCAAAGCGCCTAAAGAAGTTTTCACATAAAAAACTTTATATAATTTTCTTCTGTATATTCAATTCACTTTCCACCTTTTGGGTTTGTTTAGCAGTGCAGAGTTAGTGCAAGCGATACATAATGCCGAATTGAGCTTTCTTCCGGAAAAATTGCGCGAAAAGTACATAAAAGCTTAGTACAATATTTTTGTACTAAGCTTTTATTACAATGCATGGAGACACCTAGCATTTTCCTCACTGTAGTGAGGTGAAAAGTTGTGTGTTCCGCTCGGCAGCAAAGTTTTTCTGGGTCTCGTACCTTTGAAACCTGAGCGTTGCGATGGTTTCAATACAGGTACTCGCGCGAAAAAACAACTTTGCAGCCTTGCATAACAAATAACTATTTATTAATCTTCATCCATTCCAGCCTTTTCCCAAGTAAGCATGGATACTTCAATGTTAAGGCGAAAGCTTCAAGGTAGCCCGCGATATTCTATTTTGTGGTCGGGGTGGGTCGGATGAAAGGAAAATGCTTCCTTGAGGGTTTCTCATTTTATTATACCTATCACACGCAGCGGTCGGGCCTCTTGGCAAGCCCCCTGGTGCCTGACGTCTGTCAGCACACCACAGAGCTCTCTATCGACGAAGGAGTTCGTACACCGCCGGCTATAATTTGCATTATTTGTTGAATAATGTTGCTGATTCTAATGATTATAATTTTCTGAAGCCATATTTTTACGGTCGCGAATCATATTTTAAGCAACATATAACCAGAAACTGCCTGACCAAGGCTGTGCAAAGAACGTATGAACTAATATCGGTTTTCAAGCTTTTGACTGCCTGTCCTGTGTGTGAACAAGCTATAGCGTGTTATATGTACACACACACATAGATAAGTACCGACTCTGCACTAAGCTTTTGATCCGTTCAGATAGGTCGCGAAACTATGATTGGACTGTGGCAACACTTCCTTCATAAAACCCTCATTTCAATATTTCATATCCTACATATCAATATTTCTGTCAAAGAAACAACGGAGAATCAAAACAAAGTGATCTTTGAGAAAATTGCTTACGTGACTAATGAAAGACATCAACGGGAGCACGAATTTAAACGTATACCTACCGATCATAAGGAAAACCTCAATAAAACTGTTGTATTTAAGTCGCAGGCTGTACTGGCGTCACACACGGCGGCTCTTACAGTATCATATGCTAATGTTATTAAGGTTATAACGCCAGAATCGGAATATTTAAGAACAAATTGATTGGGAAATGAAAAAACAAGTAGCCGTTTCTTAGTGCGTTAGTAATGAAACGTATGTTCAAGAAATCTCATTAGAAATTTCATACACAATAGACTTTATTAGGCACTGATTTGTTTCAGCAATACTAATAAGCCTCGTGTTGGTCCCGCTTGAAATTATACTAACGATACACTCATAACGAGCAAATTACCGATCATTATTTTTACAAAAATATTATGTATTCGGTAATCGGTTTTCCACACGGTTATGTGAAATAATTGAATAACGTATAAAACAAGCAATAATTGCTTTAGTAATGACATTCGATAAGAATATTATTTTTAGTTAATAAGGTACGAACTTTTGTAAATTGAAAACACGGCATTGCGTTATTTTCCCTAACAATTTACCTATTTTAAGGTGTCTACAAACGTTAATTTTCTTTTACAAATGATTTAAATAATCTACTATATGAATACTTATAGGTACTATAATGATGATAACTTATTTTAGAAGCTGACTGCAACTTTTTCATTTAATCATATTTTTATCAAATCAAATCAAAAATCGATTTATTTGCTATAAGTGTTTGTACAATTTCGGTCTTAAAAATAAGTAGATCCATAACGCTTAATAATGTGATGTGTGTGATGCGCTTGTAATGTGCTTTGTAATGTTCGCATAATAATGTTATATGCAAACATTTGTGTTGTTATCATAGTTATAATTAAATTAAATTATAATTAGTAGCAACATTGTTATATTATTATATATATTAAAAATAAAAAATATATGTCAGAAGGTACATAGTTATTTAAATCGTTGGTAGTGTGGAAAAGGCTACGTAAGTCATCAATTAACATTTATAAAACCTGTTTGTTATTTAAGCAACTGTTACAAAAACAACAGTTTCCCCTCAGGGACATTCGGTTAACATTTACATAATTGTCTAACCTTGTAGCATTTTCCTCGTAAGATTACGTACCGACCGAATATTCAAAATGCATTGTCAATTTCCAGTTAAACTGATAATTAACTGGACTTGAATTTATTAAAAACCTACAGTTGTGTTTTGAACACTAAATATATCGGTCAAGAACAACTCAGAGGAAAATTTTTATTCACTTGGGTCTTTACGAGTATGAGAAATATTGGAACTTGTTTTTTTTTAATTTATGGTGAATCGGGTGGTTTTTTCCGGTATGGGTTTTGTAAGTGAACACCTAGGTGTGTGTATTAACATCTTCTTGTAAAGATAGACTATCTTCCACCCATAACTCCACCTCTACAATGAACGATTGTCTAATACTTTATTTTATTAGAACTACCGAAAAATACCTTGCTAAGATTTTTTGTCTTTCGATCTATTTATTCATATAAATAGATTTTTTTTTTAGCTTTTCTCATGAATACCTCAAGCGATGCTGAAGAAATGATCCGTCCGGCCCAGGTCTCTCTTCCAAGCTCTTCCGGCTTTAAAATATATGCTAGTTTAAATTGTGGTATCTTACTAGTGATTTGTGTAACTTCGGCGTGTTATCTTTAGTTCCATAAAATGCCTGCAAAATTAGGTCAGTCTAGCTCAGGCGATAAGCTACCTGTCGCTGTCTGAAATGCACTTTGAATACCAAAATAGAATCTAAGTTATTATGCGCAGGCTCAGAGGGTCGCTTAAATCTCTGCTCACCTCATTATGGTGGGACGGGAGATACATAGATACAACACTAATCGCCTTCGGGTTAAAACCCGAGAATGTCCTAATAACACATTTTTTATTTTACCTGTAAATCGTGCGAATGTTGTGTTTTTTCTCAGATTATGTTTTTTCCTGTTTTTGGAACGGTAAACTTTTAAACATAATGATTATTTGTGGTTTGTTGTTAATAAATTATAATAGCATTTAGCTTAATTCACCCTACTACCGCTAAAGGTAGGTAAGGTGTAAAAAGCTGCAAATTCAAATAAACCACATTAAATATGTATTTACTTAAGTTAATTAAAAATAAATGTACTTACAACTTTAGAAGTTGAGATATTAATGTATGTTTTTAATTATTCTGACATGAGGTTATGAATCGTAAAAGTAAACTCTGATCCTACACTTTAGCCTGTCGCCAAAATTAAAATTAATTAAACCTGTCTTTTAAATAAAATTAAAAAAATACAGCTCAATATAAAAGCAATAACAAATACTCATAATTTATTCAACTCAGACTACACGTATTGCACTACTTATTATTTCAAAGAAATATTTTTGGTGTTTCAAAATCTCGGTCGCGTCAGGACATAAACAACTTAGTTTATATGTTAGCGAATAAAAACTTTATGCGATATTACGCACACATACACAAGTATCATGAACATCAAGATAGTGTGATTTTAAGCTTTGTCTGTATAGACATAACGTTGGAAATTAGTAATTGAATTGAATAACCGCGGGAAATGTAGGGTTGGCAAAGTAATAACGGATGTTTTTGCTGGAAAATTCTAGAAGATTTATTTTTGCGTGACGTTTCCTAGTAAGTGTTATATTAGTAGGTATTATTGATACGAAACAAACTATTAAATTATTGGCTTTTACTAACAATGTCCTAACCTCGTGTTTTTCCGAACGCAGTGTGAAAATTGAACACGATACTTAAATTCTTTCAATAGCAGTTCAAACCAGTTGAGACTTCATATTATTAATTATCGTCATTTCTGTTTGTTAAATTATTCAAAATCAATTAATTACAACAAGAATACACAAAAAAACGCTACTAGGACAAACAAATTACCGTCATCATTTTCTTAAAGTTGTTATCAAATGCACAATTCCCCACAATTAAAATATTCGAACGACGAATCGATCCGATAAACTGATATAGGTACTACCCATGAACAATTTAATGTGCTAACGCTACTATTTCACAGATTTTCCTTTCCATGTGTTTGAGGCCCTGGCGTGTGCAGGCTAACGGTATCGCTCACGTGTCTCCGCGAAGCCATCGACCCTCAGCGGCCTCCGCGCAATACACCCTTACATCACGCAAAAAGACTTACAACACACACTTGAATCAAACAAAATTGGACCTTAAACCCAATAAGTCAAAGCGCATATTTGTTAAAAAAAGTGGTGCTAAATAAGACATCAATATCATTCAAAATACCAGTCGCTTCAATTGATCGCTGGAACATAAATCCTTACATAACTGATTATAAAGCGTATTGCTCTCATAATACAGTCGGAAATCCTTTGAATTTTGTCGAAGTCTCAAGAGTAAGGATCAGTTAATCTAGTTATTCATACATTTATGTACTTCATGTATTATTTATACCATATTACAATCAACTGAAAACAATAAGAAGGTATTTCCACAGTATTATTTATTATGACGAAATAGACTTAGGTAATAGAAATATTATGATGAAATCTTAGGACAAAAGCAAAACTAGGTCTATTACATGTAGGTATTATTATTATATAGGTACTTTAAATAAATAGACATAAAACATAAGAATATAACTGTTGTAAATGACTCTACAACGTTTATTTTATTTTATTACCTAAGTACTACTTAAAGAACTTTTTGAAAATCGATCAATCAATTATTAAAAAATCCAATGAGTGGTATCACTGAGAACATGAAAATTAATCATTATATTATTATCTTCATTTTTTTTTTGACATTATATGTAATGCATTTTTGATGAAATTCATAAACTTAATACAGGATTTCATAATGTTATATAATATTCTTATAATGTACCTAGTTCTGATTTGCATGTAGGTACCTACTTAATAATGATAAACTTATTATTTCTACACCAGCAATGGTAGTATGTGTGAAACAGTGTTTAATGTAAGATCTCAATTTGTACCATATACTGAGAAATAAATAACATTCATTCATTTATCTAAAAAAAGTAACATTAATTGCTTCCAAAATATTATTTGACTGTAGGTACAATCGTAAAAGCAAAAAAAAACATCAAAGCATATGTACAATAAATTTAATACATCCTGCCAATATATTTATTGTAATGTTCACGATAAGAAATAAAAGTTCAGGAATGGATTTGTGTACCATTAAAATTACTATTATCTTCTCTTACGGAAGTCCCTTTCCTTTCCTACTTTCCTTATCAGGAAACCTTTTTTAAATATGGCAACTTATACCAAATACGTTTGTGTTACGTAGGTTCATAGTGACAAGTGACTTAATTTTCACCATAAGGATTGATGACTATTTTATAAAAGGCTTGCTCCAAAAATGTTTGGACAGCTTACAAAGACGGAAAAGTTTATAAGGTACATTTCGGTGGGAAGAGCGAACATGGTTTTTTTAATAGCCAATGTGGACAACAAAGGCTATTAAAAAAAACATGAATGCACTTCTGGGCAAAGGCCTTCCGCAAGTCCTTCCAGGTATTGGTTTTCCGCATCGACTTAAACCAGCCATCGCAGTTCGGCACCTCTTTCTGGTTCAGCCCCGGCAGCGCATCTTCAGGCATTAAATACTGAGAATACGGGCTAAATTCTGTGAAAACTAAGTTTTGTTCAAATTTATGTTCCTTAAACAAGTCTTTATCACAAGTTTTGTTTAAACCAACTTCGTATATGTTTCCAGTTACCCGTTCTGTCATCCATTTTGCAAGCACTTCCTGGCATTGATTAAGCTGAAACTTGGCATACTCTTCTTCGGTGACAACGTAAAAATATGATATCATGGAGCTGGACTGATGGAGCCCGACGACGGCGGGAAAGGAACTTCCCAACTAACTAAGAAAGCGTTGTTGTTTTTGAACACGTTGGATTTGTCGTGAACGTACTCAAGCTTCTATGAAAATATTAAAGTTATATGTTTATGCGAGTTTTATTAAGTACTTTTTAGTTCATTAAAATCTTGTTTAAAAAAATATTTTTACTTATATTTTATTATGTCAAGGGTAGGGTGCATTATCGTATCACCAATTTATAAAAACACTATCTGTTTCATTCTATAACTACTAAATACGGGTAGGTACTTAGCTTATTCAAACAGCTGTAACGCATAAGTAAATCGATTCAATATCAATATCTGCAATTAATGTTTCCTATACAAACATGTTAGTCATCACACAGGAAAAACTAAAGTTAACCCAGCTGCGTTTTTCCCTTTTATATACAATTGACCTTTAGAAGATAAATGCTATACGCGTTATTTTATTACCCGCATTTCCACTGCAATGTCCGTAAACAAGGAGGTTGTCATTATAAAAAAAAAACTGTATGAGACGACACAACGGCTTAGATAAACGACTTGCTGAATAAAAATTTCTGAAAATAATTTTTTTTATGTCCCAAGATTCTTTAAAAAATCGTCCGTTCTTACCATGATTTTTCATTAACTATGGATGAGTTTATGTATGTGAAGACGTAGGCGATAGCGATGGGAGTAATTATTTTTAATTATAAGAACTGACTTTCCACCTTTGACAAACAGAAAATAATTTTGAATTAATTAAATTTATTCAAATGAGAGCAAATCCTTAATATTTAAAACACGTGAAAACCAACGTACAGGGAAACGTGACTTGAGAAAAACATTGGCAAGACGTCGGGTCCAGAACGGTTAATTTAACATTTATTAAGACTGGGCATTATCATAGAGTCACGTGAAGGAACTGAGTTGAATGTTGGGTAGAAAACAAAATGGCTTGGTAACAAACTATAGACTAGCGAATGTAAGCCTGCGTACTCACTGATGGAACCTGACCTTATAATTTTTTAAATTTGTTCTGGCGGAGACGGTTTGTTAGCCAACGCCGCGGGTTTCAGGTAGCAGCTGATTCAGGAAATATGGCTGGAGAAAAACTTAACGAGCTATGAGCTTGAATTGACTTATGAAGATACTTTAAGGTTTAAAAGTTGGTATTGGATTATTATAATAATAATTAGGGAATTATTTGAAGACATAAAGGGGTGCTTACAAATGTTTTGCAAAACTTATAGGATGACATTGTCCTTGAGCAAAACTTTGATCAAAATAAGCTTATTTATACCACAAATAAAAATTATTTCACCGTCGATGTAGCCCAAAACCAACACCTAACATGTATCATATTATCTAAAAATAAATCACAACAGCGACATTGGCTAGTTAAAGCAAAATTTAATTTCACCTCATTGGTAAAACTATAAATATTTGGGGGAAAAGCAAAATTAAAAAGTAAAATCGTTTAAATTTAGAATTTCTGATCAGCAATACTTTCATCTCACGTGTTTCACGTGCAGATGGCAATGGTCCCTAGGGTTCGCTACTTTCAGTTTTTCAGTGTTTTATTCAGCATGATGTCAGTAAACGTGACCGTTTGTCACAAATCCCCACGCTGCTGATTCGTCAGACGAAGCAGTCCAGTTATGAAGTACTCTTGTAGAAAGCACAATTTGATACGAGTCCCAAAAAGGATGCATGATGAATATGATGATAGTCATGTTAAAAGTGGTTTTGTTTTCTAAAATCTTTTAAAGTTTTTTTGAGATTTTATGGGGATCTTTAGTTTTTAGCATTCAAAATTTAGTTAATTTTTTTAGTTACTGAACAATGAGATAAAATAAGACAGTTTTTTTATGCAAGCACATAACAATAACGAATAAACGAGAAAGCAAAATTTCATATTGTGACAGCCCTGTTCAAGGATAACAGTCACGTTTTACTACTTCCATTCAAATTTACTGAAACTCACTTTATTTTCAGAATATCAACTACTTACGAAGGGCATTTTTGCATCTCGTAGTCTAGACTTGAGATTATAGGTATACCGTCAGAAGGAAGTGGACATTTATTTAACAATTAGTGATTGACTGACCAATCAAATCGACACAGTAATTATTCCCTTCCTGTCTAGTAGGTATGTACCTACACGATGTATTACCCAAATTGACAACCAATTTGGGTAATACATCCTGTAGTTCACACTAAGCAGTTATCTAAGCTTTCAGGAAGCTTGATAATCTGCTTCCTTTTGAAGGACTTCTGCTATAGCAGATTTTTTTCAGCAAAGGCTGGCATCTGACCGGTTACGGAACACGATACTGCGCTCTTTTTTTTTTTTTTTTGTGGGTGTGAAATTATCAAATGACTTCTCCCGTTCTGGGCGGATTTGAAGTGCGTGTCAGACTTTTACTGACTAAAACCCACCCGTGTTCCTTCAGTTGCCTGTTGCCAGGGTCCCGGTATCCCTTTCGGACTATCCCGCAACCCTGGCAGGCATCGACCCGGGCCTGGTCCTTATCGGACGGCGAGCTACCCATTGCACGATACTGCGCTCTAAGACGCAAATCGTAGATGTCACTCAAAAAGCAGCGAAGCTCATGGGACTGGGCCGGACCAATTTGCCGAATGTCGGATGCATTGTGGGCTAAGATCTCCACGACATGGGTTCCTGAAAACGTTGAACGGGATCGCGGTAGAATCAGGCGAACATGGCGGGGCGAACTTGACGCTTATAGGAGGGATTGGTCCATATTGGCTCAGGATCGAGTTGAGAGGAAAAAGGAAAGGGAGGCCTTGAGCCTGCAGTGGGACGATACAGGCTGGTTATTATTATTAGAGGCTGGGGGTGGTCCTTTAGTGGAGCCGGATATCAGCTATTTGTTTTGCGTGAATTCTTTGGTCAACCATCGGCCTGGAACAGAAAAATAAGGAATATATATACATACTTGCAAAATTTGTCCTTAATACCCTGATCTGAAGACCTAAATACCATTCGTTACATAATTATGAAATACAATTATACGGTTATAAAATGTGGTAAACAAAATGGAGGTAGGCAGAACCTACAAAACGCAATCTGCTACGATCCTTACATACTCCTTTTGCTTCAAACTTATTCATAAAATATTATGTTATGTAAACCCTTTTTTACGACATACGTAGCTGTGTAACTCTACGTTCAAAAAGACAACTGTCTTTTTATAAAACGAATGAAAACTTTGCCGTTGGTGATATTGTCGTCATTTAGTTTTGTAGTCTTTTGATGTATCTAACTGAACCCACTCAATCGTCGTTAGTGTTTCTAAAACAGGATTTCATATTTGAGTTGTTTTTCTATTTTACTGATGCCAACTTACTATGCAACTGTCACTCCTAGTTTCCATGCCACCACGTGTTCATTTTCATTTTAACATTATATCATAATGCATGAATGCATGTATATTGGCTGTAATCAGCTAGCTTTTTGTGGTACCTACTTACAGCCAATGTATATTCAGTTTCATTGTTAGCCATTATAACCTTGTTCAATAAAACTGTTGAAATGACACAAGACTTTGTATGGTAAACTTAATTCAACTCGTGACAAAAACAAAAGAAAATCTTCTAGATCTTTAGAATTTTCCATTGACCTCATGTTTCGTTTACCGTAATCACATCACCTTGTTATTTTCGTCAGTGTCCTTCGCACAAACTTATGCCAGATTGCGTAATGACGTCTCATAGAAGAGGTATGTACATAAAGTAACATAATTCAAAAAAAGGCCAGTCACGTGGCTTCTGCCGACCCCATTTGTATTAATTTCGACTATGAATACTTATGTAATGGATTCTGTCAACAGTAAATTGGACTACCTTGGAAAATTGGAATGGAAAATGATTTGTTAATCTGCTGATGCACGGTGTAGTCTGAATAAACAACGTTTACTGTACTTTCGTCGGATATTTTGAATAAACAACGTGGACTTAATTACAGAACAGATTCATGATTTCATAAAAAAAAAATCTCTTGGAACTTCTGATTTTTGCAAATTGTCGAGAAAAAAAAAGGGGAAACTGACTGAAAAATGTTAATGATAATAAAAAAACAAAAGTATAATAGCAGAATTTATTATAATAGCGCAATTGCTTCAAAATTAATACAGTCTAATCTGATATTTATAGCTGTCAATTTGATTATCTTTCTACATAAATTACAATATTCATAAGTTCTCTTTATATGCATACTAGCGACCCACTCCTGCTTCGCACGGTTTTTATGACTTGACAAAACATCGATATTTCTTTGTTATATGTAACTTTAATTAACGTGTTATACACATAAACCTTCCAGAATAAATTCTCTAAACAATGGTGAATACCTCATCAAAATCTGTTACGTGGTTTAAACGAACAACGCGGACATACATACAAACACGAAAAGCGATTTTAATTTATAATATGTATAGATAATATAATATATAGATTACGTATAACCTCATAATTCACGTCACATAAATATCCTGTCAATTCGCCAGAACTTGTTCGTTAAGAAATTGCCAATTTACTAACTACTTTTTTCTTCATAACATAAACCATGTTTATTTATTGCGAATAAATAATGGTGTAATTTTTAATTTGAAAACATCACCATTTCCTTTGACATTTGTATTAGTGGACTAAGTTCAGCTGTGTAAGCCGCTGATGTAATGAAGTAGTGTTTTCTTTAAGTTTTTATTAGGCTGTATCTAATGTTAATACCGACCCCAAAAAGTTTAAAGTCTCCACGTCTGCGCAACGGAGTGAGTTGTGGAAGACTTACATCACATATACCGACTTGATTTAGGCACATTCCATACAATTCTGTGTGAAACAAATGATGATGATGATGCGAAGAGTCTGTTCAGGTTCATGGCCCAAATTTAATCCGTAGCAGTGTGTATGTATGGTATAATGGACTGTTATACGACTTGCGGTTATAAAAGTCCTTTAATCCTTAGTCCCGTTAAAGAATAAAAATAATAATTTCAGAATTATTTATGGTTTACACACCTCAGACAATTGCTAGATATTGCAGTCGGTAGTAAGGCATAATATCATTCCTGCGGTTGGTATCCGCAAGGGTGCGAATGACCGGATTATAAGGAAGTGATCACGCGAGGCCGCCGGGCGTTCTACGTAGGACTAGCCCGTCGTGAGAAATGAAATGAGGTGTAGAATCTCGCTAAGAATGATCCTTTGCTAAAGACTATTCAGCAAGCGGACTTGGATAGTCTCCAAGTAGTGGGAAGGATGTTCCTAGATACTGTTTACTTCTTGATATTATCATTTTATAGAAAAATTATTGAGCATACATTTATGTCTATCATTGCAAATTATCTCGCTATGCAGATGTTAAAAGCACTCCACTTAATATTAAAGTAAAATTGATCTTTGAGTTAAATTATGCGTACTTCATTACTTTAGGCATGCGATTTTATAAATTAAAATTGATGTATGTTAGTCACATGTCACGAACGATTGTTATTACATCACAAACACATTTGCTCCCCAAATTTATGTATCATCCGATTTATGTTGATTTCACTTTTCGCCTGTATTCGTGGAAATAACCCAAGAGATTGTTGCGCAACTCTTATAGCAGTTACTTATGAAATTATTGTAATTTTCTTGACTGCTGTTTACTTTCTTGAAAGTAATTATATGTTATTATATTAGGTCTTTACCTATGAAATTGCCGTTCTGCAGTACTGGCCATTTCAAATCAAAATAATTTTTGTTTGGCTAAGAATTCTAATTTCAAATTAATTTTATTTTAAAAACATGTTTTTTTTTTTCCAAAAGTAGTCATTTCTTTATTGATTAGTGTTACATTTTCATCGCATTTCAATCTTTTTCGTCATCATGGATACGTTAAAAATTCGAGTAATTATGGAATATGAGTACCGTCGTGGCAGCAACGCGGCACAAGCGGCACGCAACATCAACGACGTTTACGGAGCTAACACTACAAACCAACGCACCACCTGTTATTGGTTTGCTCGCTTCCGTTCTGGAAATTTCGACCTGAAAAATGAACCTCGCGGTCGTCCGAAGACTTTGGTCGACAATGACGAATTAAAGGCGATTGTGGAAGCTGATGATACACAATCTACGGCTGAATTAGCAGCAGCTTTCGACGTTAGCGTCAAAACAATATTGGTCCATTTGCGTCAAATTGGCAAGGTAAAAAAGCTTGACAAATGGGTGCCCCACGAACTCAATGATCGCCAGCGCGAAGTACGCGTCGAGACGTGCCTTGCACTGCTCAACAGACACACAAATGAAGGAATTTTGAACCGCATTGTTACCTGCGATGAAAAATGGATTCTGTTTGATAACCGCAAGCGCTCAGCAAGTTGGTTGGATCCTGGTTCAGCACCTAAACAATGCCCTAAACGAAAACTTACCCCTAGAAAAGTGATGGTCACTGTTTGGTGGTCTAGCGCCGGTGTGATTCATCACAGCTTCTTACCAAACGGGGTGAGCATTACTGCAGATGTGTACTGTGAAGAACTGAACACAATGATGGAGAAGCTGGCGCATCTCCAACCAGCATTGGTCAATCGCTCGTCTCCGCTGCTCCTGCACGACAATGCGCGACCTCATACTGCACAGCAGACGGTCTCCAAGTTGCAAGAACTGGGGTTGGAAGCTCTCCGTCATCCGCCCTACTCACCAGACCTTGCGCCTACAGACTACTACTTTTTCCAGAATTTGGATAACTTCTTGGCGGGAAAAAAATTCAATACCCGAGAGGCAGTACAAAATGCTTTTGAAGAAGTCGCCCGTCCAGCTGATTTCTTTAAGAAGGGCATCAATAAACTGCCACTGCGATGGCAAAGATGCATTGATTGCATGGGTGATTACTTCGATTAATACAAATAAAAAATTCATGAAAAAAATTCGTTTAAATTTTTTCATACAAAACGGCAATTTCATAGGTAAAGACCTATTATTATTCACTTCATCATATCGCTTACGATGGGACAATCATATACCCCAACATATTTTAAATAAATAAATAAAGTTAATTTAATTCAGATAACTAGATCCATACATTCCGATTTAAAAATTAAAATATAAAAACAAAATAAAAATAAGATAAAATAGGATAGGTACAAATTTAAATTAACATCAAATAAACATTAGCATCAACATTCATTACATGTACATTTAAATTACCCTCTTTATAAAGGATCTCCACAGAGGAGAAGAGATCCTATCTGCTATAGTCTTCAGAATTCCGTTGCAGCTGCCACGCATTCTGCATATCAGGGATACAGTTCTCTTGCGGATGATGGCATGAAAGCTATCAGTGCGATACAGCGCAAACATCCCCGATGCACGACAGAAGCGAGGCAGCCCCAACATCATCCTTAAGATGTTGTTATATTGGACGCGCAGGACATCCAGCGATCTTTTGGTATGACTGACCCACAGATTCCCCGTATAAAAGCTTTGACAATACGCCTTAAACAGCGTTAACTTTACTTGTTCAGAGCAGCGGAAGAATCTGCGGGCCAGCATATTACCTCTGACCGCTAAAGCCCTGCGCTCCCTCTCAATATCAAGGTCGTCTTCAAGACCCTCGGTAATTAAATGCCCCAGGTATTTAAATTTCGAGACACGATTTATGCACAAGCCATTTAGGGTAATATTATGTGAATACTCGGGGCATCCACCGGGGGCCCTACAGACCATATACTCGCTCTTTTGGATATTGTATACAAGGCCATGTGCATCAGCATAGGCCTCACATACTCTTAACAACTCTCCGAGACCCCTCACCGTCGGGCCCAGCAGCACCATGTCGTCTGCGTAACTAATGAAGTTTTTAAAGTCATTCCTAGTATGCGATCATAAACATTCGTAGAAGCCACTTAAGAGCGAATTTTCACCAGGAGAGCAGTATGCACTTGCAAGTATGATATGCGTCATACTTCGGTAACTGACGACCCGTCAAGCATGGTTTATAGGTGTGGCCTATATCGAACAGTGTCCGTCCAATATCAAACAGATGTCAAGATCAAAATGAATTTGTTTTATCGCTTTTGGATGCGTAGAGCGCCTTCAAGGAACTTTAGACTCTTTTTTACTGATTTTTATTTAAGGTGGAGACGACAATATGACAGTAAATTTACTGCGTACGGCATATCTAATGCCGTTCGCAGTCTGGAAAAGAAAATCCAATCAAATATATCCAATAGTTTTGTTACAGATAGTTTAATCAAAGATTGGCAAAACACATAGTGGGCCCATCACTGCTATTTAGTTTGTTTGAAAAATCACTTTTTAATTTCGTTGCGAGGATTTATTTGATTTGTCCAAAATACTCATATGCATTAGTATTGCCAGTGTTTTCATTTATTGTTGTATTTTTGTCTCCACATTGTATGCTGTGGTTTTTATTTTTTTGGTTTATTAGTTAGTTTGCCCCAATAAACACATTTTGTTTCTCTCTTTTTTTGGAGTAAGTTTAGCAAGTGCCTTTTGTTTTCTGGGATATCCTACTATGATCGCTACGATGATGTGTCTCTGCAAAGACGATGGAAAGATAAAAGAACGATGTTTGACATGTAACACGACGTCAGTAGACTTCTTAGATTTTCTTTCTTAGATCTCAAAATCGTAGTACGTTTAATTATTATCAAAAATCAGCACCTGCAATAACTTTTTCAACAGTTTACCGTATTAACTAGCTTGCTTAGTAAATGAGCAAAATAACTTTATAAACACACAGGCATTGTTCATATTTTACGCAATCGATAGTGAGTGTGGTCGGTAGATACAATCATAGTAGGTTAATATCATAGCAGTAATGTTTTTTGAATAGTGCTTGATGGAAAGGTATATAATATATGATTATATCTCAACAAAGCTGTTAGAAATATATTGTTGCAAAGATAAATAAGAATTACAATTTTATTTTTTATTTTAATTAATAATATAATGATTATTTTAGTTGTTTTTTGTTTTTACCTAATACATTATTAAATAGTAACAAAAAATATTATAAAAATATAAAGAAATATATAAAAATAGTGTTCCGCCGGTGTAGAGAGTAGGGTCCAAGCTAGCGGTGGTTAAGGCTCCAGAGAGAGGAACCTCCTCACGATGCGAGCCGTAGGTATAGAGGAGTAGTGCCTTCTGAATCAGGCCCTTGATCCAACCGCCTAACGAGAGCCTCGAGAGATGTTCGTCGAGGCTTTCGGCCATGAGGCCATTGGCCGCTACAACAATTATTTTAATTATTAGTATTAATATTTTTTTAATAATTTAATTATTAAACCAATAGAAAAATAAAACAAAACGGAACAGGAAATGTTAGGTTTATGAAATTAAAAAATAGGTAATAAGCTTTGTTTCTGTAATTATAGGTACACGTTGTTTTAGTAGAAATACAGTAACAAAAGAGGTTTCATATGTCCCATGTACCGCTACATAATAAAAATAATACGTAACTAGTAGTTTACGGTTGACATTCTAATTTCGTATGCACCCCAGCACGTGTGTCCTTCAGTATTGAAAATGTCCTTCGCAGCCTGCGCTGTTACCGTTTGTTTCAAATGTCCGGCTAGTACAAATAAGACTGTATCTTAGATTGATTTACAAATTGATCTAAGCGCAACTGAAAAACATACAAAAAAGCTGTTATAAATGCTGTGTAATAGTAATAACAATGAGGCGTTTATAGTTGATGTTCAGAATACCATTGCATTAGTTTTTTTGCGAATTCCATGTTTGAGAATGTTTCTTCAATTTTTATGAGTAGGTAGTTGGGCAGAACAATACTGTTTTTTTCATAGAACATAGCTGATAGAGATAAGGGGCTCGTGACTAAATAATAACAGCCGCACGGGTCGATCGAAGGTTAAGCTACGCTCGCCGCGGTCGGTTCGTGGATGGGTGACCATCCATTACATGTCGAGACCCGTGCCTCGGAAAGCACGTTAAGCCGTTGGTCCCGGCTGTCATTCGTAGATATTTGACGGTCGTGTCGACTAGTCAGGAGCCCAAAAGTCTGACAACCAGTCTTACCAAGGGGTACCGTGTTACCCAGTAACTGGGTTGTGCAAGTCAGATAGGCAGTCACTCCATGTAAAATACTGGTATTCAGCTGCGTCTGGTTAGACTGGAAGCCGACCCCAACAGATAGAGTTGATTTGGATTATGTTTTTTGAAAGGCTCCAAGGAAACCTAATTCGGAAATGTAGTGGTCAGAATTCCTTAAAACCTCTTCATTTATTTTTATTTCGTCTTCAATTGACACTAGTTATGAGAAAATATTGATGGCCCATGATTGCTGTCCAGGATATGCCGAACACGTGGACGCTGTTTTAATTCACCCCTTTGTATAAGATGCTATAACGAATTAATTCAACAACGATAACCGACGTTAGAGCCATCAAACAGCCTATTAAGGCTTTACAAGTTCACACGGAGGCACAGGTGCTACGCTTCCATTCATCTCGTTCGTTCCCACGACCGAGTTATATTCATCTATTGTTCACCCCCGCAATTCATACATCCCATTCAAAAGGTTGGGGGTGAATCTCGTACAGGTAGTCCGTACAAGGTGTTATAAGAAATACGTTATGACCGTTGGCTATACGTTATATGTAGGTACAATACGGTAGTCAACGCGCATAATAAAATGTGTATTGGAGTACGTTCGAAGGCTTTGTTGTACATTTTAAGGATGGGCAGTAGCCAACGGTTATTGAATGTTTGTCGATTTTTTCTTGCAAATAAATTGATGGCGTCCTGAGAAATTGCAGGCTTTAGCAATAATTTTTATGCAGGGTTTTAATTCTAGAGATAAGCGATCTTTAAGTTTATAAGATAATTATAGGTTCTTAAGGTCATTAAGAAGCATATAAGTGTTTTTACGGCTTGCCACTTTTATCAAGTTGTATATAAATACATCATATTATAAAACCTACGTCACCATTTTCAAGCCACGTGCTTGGACTACCAGAACCGGTAAATGTTTGAATTATAATTTCATTAATGCAGTTTGTGATAAATATTCATGTAGTAAGCTATTATTATTAATTATAGTTATTTATATTTAGAAGTTCTTTAGATTATAACATTCCAGAACGCTATGAATTGTATGTGTTTGTAAATGTTGTAATAGACCAAATAAAAAACCAAGCCAGAGCACTGTCAAAAGTGACGTGAGGCCGGTTTCGTAAACATATATGTGTGCACTTAGTGAGGTGTAGTTTGATTGTAGTTTTATAGTTTTATTAGAATGAAAGATTGTAAATGTGTGCGTGTGAGCGTGAACCTATGCACAGAGTGGAGGTGTAGTTTTGGCATGCTTCACTGTATTGTTCGCAGCGCTCTGTCTTGGTTTTTTATTTGGTCTGAGTGTGTTGCATGAAAAGTTTTTTTAAAGTACAAGGAAGTTGGTAACAATGGTTTGTCGAAACGGAAGTATATCGGAGCTAACGGCGGCGGCCATTATACGGCCATTTTAGAAAATGTACACACCTTATATTTTATACATAAATAAATTGACCTCGAATGTTTCGTTTGACTGTCATGGTGGACGTAGGGCAGGGACAAACTATCACTTTTGCAATATTCTAAAGTATAATTGGCAACACTGTCTGTATAGTGCCTAATTAGGTATTTAATGCTTTGTTTCTGTTTGCCGTGTAGTTTAAATTGACCAGAAATATTATTATGTTTTAAGCAACATTACATAGATTAAAATGAGCTTGCCTGTAAATGGTTAGTTGCTCTTTAAGTAAGCTCTTAAAGCTCTGTAAAAAAAAAGTCCGTGACTATATTTAACAAAAAAAATCCACGTTTTCATTCAAAAGCTATAAATATGGTCCTCAAAAAGCACAAAAATAAACCGCCCATCAGACTTAAGCCGCGACTTTAAGTGGACGCGCGACGTCCAGTAAATATGATCCTACAATTATTGTTTACGCACTATAAATCTCCCAGTATCCATGTTGTTATGCGGCCGAAACGCCATAAATCCTTCTGTATCGTAAACTTTAATTTAATAATTATGAACGTCATGACGCGGAAATCATGAAGCCGGTCGTGATACCTAGATATATAAAATAGGAATGATTCGCGTGGAACAATGGGTCGGGTTATCGAACTGCAATAACATTTCGGTGAAGGTCCCTGGTCTGCGAGGTCATTGCTAAACTATTTTGCCGCGTGATTTAATTCTAATTCGCGTCGGAAATTGTTTTAGTTTTAAATACTTAACAGTTAGAGTCATTGATTAGGTGATGAGTTGCAAATATTTTGTTCACTACATAAGTAGGTACTTATACCTACTCGCTAGTACAAAAAAACACGGATTTTTTCCATTTAAATCTATTATTTTATAATTTTTTGAGTTTTCTTGGTACAAGTTGAAGGATTTTTATGTTAACTATCCTTTTTTTGTTTTTAATCAGGCTCTCCACAATTGCACCGCCAGTTTTATAAAACACGATTCAGGGATTAGTTTCCATACTTACCACATAATATTTTAATTTCAAGACAACATTTGAGTTTAATGGTCTGAAATTGCCAACATGCAGTGACCAAGCGTGTTAATATGTATATAAATAATATAAATTAACAGGATCAAAATTCCTTCCTACCCTCCATATGATAAAGCCTTGACAAATTACAGGCAGATAAATCGAAATGTTCAGTCGTTGCTCAAAAATAGAAATAACAAATGTCAGCAGCTAACATTTAATCTTTTTTAGTTAATCCACTTATTAAGACTAAAGATTATTGACACTTTAATGACACATGATATTCTTTAATTTGGACTGGAATGCCGATAAATAATTGTATGCCAATTTATTTAGATAGTAGTATATAAATGTTTTGCCTATAGATCAAAGGTGAACGTGTTCGGTTTCTTATGAACCATCTTGCGTTTCATGGAAATCGAAATTTATTGCTGTTGCTACGGGTATGATCAGGGCTTATTTTTTGGTTGTTCCTTTTATTCCATTATTAAAAAGAGGTATGTAGGCTGGCGGTTCGATAGTGTGCTTGTATTACATTCAACTAACGTACTGTACGGAGGGTTGACTTAAAATGTTAAAATATTTCGTAGGCTCAAAGATTGTCAATTTAAAAAATGTCAGTTATATCGAATGTAAAGTCTCTTTTAAAAACTTTAATTTTGCGTTATCGCTAAAGGAACATCTTGCAAACTGTCCCAATAATTAAAAGGTTAAAAATATAACCATCCAATGCGGGTGGTTCCGTAAACCTATCTAGTATATTAATAGTAATATGCATATTAAAGACAGTTGGCTTGCTAACCTAAAGATAATAACGTTATTATATTACATGACAGCTTTAACCTCCAAAGGTGAACTTAAATATGCGGGACGGAGTAAATATGTACATATGTACCCGACTGTACCTAGTTAGAGCTTGCTTGTCAAACGTGCACTCCCACTTAACAAAGGCGTTTGTTTTTTAAAATAATTACGTCACTTTTTCATTGTTTAGTATTTTTACCGGACTACGGCAAAACCGAAAGGACGGGTTATGATTTAAGTATGTTTGTTTTTTTAAATAATTGCGTCACTATTTCATTGTTTGGTATTTTTGGATTACAAGATAATTATACCTTAGTATTTTAGTCAGTTCAGGCATAACTTAGGTAGTTAATTTCAATTGAGCATGGAATTGGTTGGGATCGTGCTATCCAGCTGCATAACTGTAAAATAAAAATTTGTACCTCGGGACCAGAAAATGTATGTTTTCATTGGCTAGTAAAAGAAGAGCTTTTCCAAATGTAACATTCAATGTGATAACGAAAAAAAAAACGCGCATTAAACTTCCTCTAGAATTTAGTTTTACTAGACCTTTATGTAAAAACCAGATTGTTTATCTTTAAAATAAAGCGTCAGTAACATTCTCAGGTTAGGCCGAGTCCGATTAAATTACTTTAAGAACCTGGAAAAAATCTTGCATTGCTATATTGACACTAAGCTTTGTTTACAGCTAAGCTTATCCAACCGAATAAAAGAGGCTAATCACAAGCCAAGTCATAATAAGAACTGAAAGGAACGTCCTTTATAATACGTCAGTTAATCTGGATTAGGTCACATTATACAACTGGAAGCGTCAAGGTTTGCGGTCATGCGTAGGCGTATAATTACTATATATTTATTGTTAGTTGCTATTGTTCCGAAGTGACATTTTGGAATGGCCTCAATTATATAAACAATACCCCGAGCTTTGATTTTGATATGTTTTTTCTATGGTAATGTGTGTTATTATTAATGTATGATTATTGTGTACCTCGATTGGGACTAATTGATAGATTGCGTTTGTCTGTCTGTTTAAAAATAATCTATAAACAAAACAAAAGCAAAAACTAAAAATTCTTAAAAAAATATAATTGTTATTTCTTGTCTTACTAACTGTACCAAACGTTGATAAAGTTTAAAGTTCCACATAAAAAGAAATGTGAGACGACTTGCAGAATGAAAATATTCTTTATTTTGATTTTATGCAAGTCGTCCTAAATGGGCCGTAGGCATGTAGGACGAGTTGATGCATTACTCTATCTGAGTTTGTTTTAATTTGGAGGAGGCTTTTTGTATTTTCTTTAACCTCTCACGGAAAAAAAATGTTTTGCTCCCTTAATTTTTTTGAGTAGTTTATTATCTGCCTACATTGATAGGCAAAGCTAAGCCAACATTTGATAATGATAATTTTGCTGATTCTTAAGTTTTTTACATTAGATCTGACCTCCTCTTGATTATCTTATAAAATGTGTATTAAACATAGCGTATTACAACATCGCTTTATTAACTCAATTTACCTTAAAAGATGAATACTGAAGGTTTTAAGTACTGCACTCAGTTACCACTGCATTCATGGTCATATTAACCGTATTAAATGTGTAGTTTTATTATTATTGCTTGTAATTTAAGCTCCATAATATGTACACTGACTTCTAAAGATACACAGGCAAATTGCACTCACGAATACACTTGAATCTAACTAATATTATAAACGCGAAAGTTTGTAAGTATGGATGGATGGATGTTTGTTACTCTTTCACGCAAAAACTACAGAACAGATTTGGATGAAATTTGGCACACTGATAGTTTATAACCTGGATTAACACATAGGATACTTTTTATCCCGATATTTCTACGGGATCGTGCATGACGCGGGTAAGACCGCGGGGCGCAGCTAGTGTATAAATAAATAATAAGGTTAATTTTTCATCATTAAAGACTTTACTTGTAATGAGAATTTATTCTTCTTTATAAGTGTCAGATATTCGTTCTTCTTCATATGAAACTTTCGAGACGAATGAAGCAGTGTGAAAGTGCATATTTTACACAGCATCATAAACGTAAAAAAAACCTGATTTTCAATAAAGCCCATTTAAAAAGAGGAATTACTTACAAGTATTTGAAGACCGTGAAGTTTGGTTCCCTCACTCAGCTTTATAAAATGCTTGGGGTGAAAATAAATATTACCTCGGGCCCAGGACACCTGCGGTCTTCAATTATTGGCACTATCTATACAAATAAACAAAGAATCGACTAAATGCTTTCATTTGCATACATTCTCTTTAAAAAGACTATTAATAATATTGAGTAGATTATTTTTTATTATGTATAATTGATGTAGCAACGGTTTGGTATCTTGGTTGCTGCCGTCAACATCTGATTAGTAACTTATTTAGGTGTGTTTAATAAGTTATTTAGCAATTCACTTACACTTAGACAGACTGGAAGCTAACTCTATTTTAGTGTTGTTTATGAATAATTTCTTTATCACCGGATTAAGTCCGTTTCGAATTCCCTATGCAAACCAGTGCTAATAATTCGGGTCCTGAAAAAAGTTTACACTATTTCTTACAGAAAAGATTTACATACCAAATAAAAACTTAACTGGAAATGCAGCTTGTATATGTTTGTAGTGTTATGTGCTATTCGTCCATGAATATTAAAAACATAACATTCAGAATATATAAATGTCTATATAAATGTCGAGCATTCACCCCACAGATTGATATTTAAGACCTTACAGCGCAGATTCGCGATATTTATAACACCGTCAATATTCGATATTAGTTTTTATTGAATACTTAAAAATGAGCATTAAATACAGCTAATGGTGATTCGTTCGTTTAGATTCTAATAATATACAAAATGAAATTACAGTTTAGATAACGTTAATGTAATTGAGATAATTATGTGGACCTATCGAGTGACTTATTGAAATAGGAACAGGGAAATAAACAGTGCATATCTTTCAATGTTCTTCACAACATTATTATGTGAGATCTCATCGATTTCCGACTCTTGGGTCAACATTTTATTAATGAGTATTAAATAACTACTTTAGTGAATTATTAGGTACTATTACTGGACTGACGGGCACTTTAATTACAGTCGTAAATATTATAATTTTCCAATAAATTAAATCAGAATCATTACTTAAAATATGAATGTCTGAGCTAATAAAGGCGGTTAACTTATTTAAATCATCGTCGCTCACGGCCATCTAAATCTAAATAATATAGCCGTTACATTATTGTGACCGGTTCACAACAGAACAGAAAAATAGAAAAATAATCGTGTTGTTACGCTTTAACGTATCCGATGCTATTGATATGGAAAACTGAGTTGCCAAACTGTCACGTGAAAACTCACGTTGCAGGCATTACACAAAAACCTTCACTTTGGTTATTCACCTCAATCTTACTGCTATTTACTAAGCTGTTTATATAAATAGCAATATAACACTTTTTGTTAGTAAAAATCAAATTAAGAAACCACAAATGGTTCAAGACTCCATTTAGTAACGCCACCTAGAGACTAAAAAGTTAAACAAAACCCGACACGCAAGCTTACAGCACACAGCAAAATGATTGCGCGGATGTATGCGTCTACATTCAATTCTAATCACGCACACAGACGCCGAGACATAGAAAAACGAACATTACGTACCCACACAAACTCGAATCGTTACAGCCTCTTACGTGAAGAACGTAAGCGACTGCGGAACTCAAGATGGCTGACATTGGCAATGGCAGGTCGTTGACCCAGCGCTCGCGCAGCCTTCAAAGCTTAGATCTAGCATTAGAGTGGTTGTTATTTTCTGTCGTGTTTTTATTTTATTATTGGACTGTTTTGTGCGCCGAATGTTTTTTGTTGCGCTTATGTAATTACTTATTGATTTGGAGTGATTCAAAATGATTTAAGCATATTTTCATGACATGAAACTGTTCATTATACAGGCTTGCATAGGCTATCATAATAATATTAATTTATCAGCGTAGGAAATTGTCGTTATTTAAAAGTATGTTAAAGTTTCAATTCAGGCCCGATTTCATCTGAAACTCTTGATAACCATAATTTACTGCAATAGGTAATAAAATGAGTTGTATCAGGTACACAAATAATAATGATTTAAGTTTATTTAGTTAGGACATACCAAATGACTCCGTACATACTGATAAAACATTTTATTGGAGAAAAATTACATAATTATAATATTAATTATTTGAATGTATTCAATCTGCCTAGCTATTCCCAACTATGTTAGGGTCGGTTTCCAGTCTAACCACCAGTATTTTATGTGGAGCGACGGCCAATCGGACCTCCACAAACCAGTAATTGGGTAATCTGATACCCCTTGGTAAGACTAGCTGCAGACTTTCGGTAGACTTTCGGGCTTCTGACGACCCGTAACGACTGTCAAAGATCCACGGATGACAACCGGGATCAACGTCTACGTACTTTCCGAGCCACGGCAGAGTCTCGGTATTTAAAGATCCATCCACGGACCAAGCGTAGCTTAACCTGATGGATCGACCCGTGCGGCTGTTATTACTTAGCCACGAGCTCCATTATTATTTGAATTTGTTCGTGGAAGTGAAACGAAATGCTTTTGCTTTTATAAAAATAAAATATCGTGTAATAAACAACTATGAAATTCAGTAAAGTTTAAACTATAAATATTATTTTTATAAAAGCTGACCCATCACCGCAGTCAGAGAAATAAAGAGAAACAAAATCATTTTGAATCTCTCATTCTGAGTTATGAAATTAGATATCATTCAGAAAAGTAAAAAATAAGTAATTTCATAACACACAAGGAGAGATTTAGGTAAAAACAATCAAAACAACCTTAAAAACGTTATACTAAGCTAAACTAACAAAATACATAGTTACAAAACCGAACATCCGGATTCAAAACGTCTACAAAAGTAAGAAATAGCAGAGTAGATTGTATATTAGCAAGGCATGATTCCATGAACATTGATCATTGCGGTAGTGGCTCCGCGGTGCGGCGGGCCGGCGCAACCGCGGAATGTAGCTCAAACTAACGGTGCGTGCGCGCGCCGCGAAAAAACTCAAGTTCACTATCACGGAAGATTGCGCGCCGACGACGACGCCATTACCGCTCGGTTACGTTGTCGCGTCGGCTACTAGGTATTATGCCACTATGTAACTATGCATTCATTGCATAACGCGTGCTATATACTTCACCACGCATTTTACATTGAATCTAGACTGATAATTTATTAACGCTTCTGCACGTTATTCATCATTGTTTGGATGCGTTGATGTTATCGTCTGAAAATTATTAGGTACAAGGCTGTTATTTTTCATACTAGGTACCTACAATGTAGCTTTTCTAGGAAATTTATCGGGAAAATTTTCACTTCCGCAATTTTTAATGCTCTTATTGCACACAACATTCATTCAAGCTGTAAGCTATTGCTATTAGCAGCAATATAATAAAACAAATATAAACGGCTGTAAAATAAATAAAAAAGCTGCAATATTATTGTCGTTCGCTGGGTATACATGGCAATCTTTTTAATTTTATGATAAAATTGTTATAAAAAGTTACTAGGATATTTCCATGACGTGGCTAATATAATAAGATTCTCCAGTCAGCAATGTTTGTATAGTGGAGTGACATCTCAAATACCTATAAGATTTCAAAAAGAAGAGGAATTTCCATAAAAATCTGATTTACCTTTAATTGATAGTTTTTTAACTTTTTATTGTGCACCGTTATCGGGTAGAACAGAGCTGGTAGATAAAAATGTTAATTGTGTAGTAATCACAATGACTATTATACGGTTCACATTGACATTAGATTCGCTCTCGTAACGACCGACTGTTAGTTACGAGAAGCATCCGGTAGGCTTATGATTCATGGAAATTACTTTTGAAAAAATTGGTGTTCTGTTTGGAAAATTTAGTTTTATTGGTTCGTTGGTTCTAAATGTGGCTTCTGACTATGATGAGTAATGATGAATTTTGAGAGACATTTAATGTAGACTAGACTGCAAGCGACCCTAATTTGTGTAAATGGACTTCCACTTCCATAATTTAGTATTAAAAATGATTTATGCAAAATTAAATACAGACTTGTTCATGAGTTCATCTTAATATTAATTAAACAGAATGATGTCAGATACCACACAATAAGCTCAAATTAAATAAAGAACATCACCATTATGACCTAACAAAAAACCAATTCAATGTTTTGTTTAACGTCTGAGGTGGGTAGAAAAACGATGTTCCTTTAATGAACTTGCAAGCATATTTTTGTATGATTCCGATAATCTTCAACACTGATGAACAGACGATCTCGACGATCAAAAAAAATTGCAAGTTTGTCTTTTATCGGTATGAATAACGATCCGTTTTTAAAAATAGGAACGGACTATAACTTCATATGAGGAACCCCGTACCAACAACGAGTCGTACTTGACTTACAATATTATCTTACATCTTCTATTACCACTGTTATGACGTGAGAACCTCGATTGTTCCGATTGCTGCCACGAGTGTGGGTAAATCTGCTTACTCTTCAATGCTAATGGCGGCTAAGTACGCGTTTATGGTGCTTCAGACTGCGGCATTGCTTAAAGGCATAATCTTCAGAAATCTTTAGACTAGCTAGACAGACCGTCAGTTTTATCATAGCCTACACAATTTCCTAGAGGGTTCGGTTTAATTTTTCAGTATTACTTCTGTGTATAATTTTTTCGTCAATTTACGGATATTTCATGCTGGAAAAATTGAACTACAAATATTTTTGCCCTTATCTGAATTGGTGTGAGGTTGTCACGTCACGTCGTTTTCATCTGCATACATTTCTAGGTTCAGATCAGGGATAAGTGAAATGACCTAGAAGTTAGATACATACTGAATGCATTTCATTTCCACGAGTAGTGGCAGATTGCCAGAGTATCTTGTCAGTACTGTTGCCATTTCCGGGTTGCTCTACTTATGCTACTAGGTGGAGATAATAAGCTGGTCAGGTATTCTGAATAAGGATATCTGTGTTCATGACTTTAAAAGAAGCCCTATACGAAATTTTGCCAATTTTGCTAATTACGTGATTTTATTGTCAAAATACTGTGTTTCTATTGGTTCTAATGCAAAATCATTTAATTTTAAATTATGATCTAATCTTAGCATCTAATGAATATAAAACCTTTAGAAATACAGTATTTTAACTGTAAAATTAAGTCTGTAAAATCACGTAAATCAGCGAAAACCGTATACGGCCTCTTATGATGCCACGATAAATAAGGAGCTAATGGAGAACTTTTCCCAGCAATGGGACAAAATTGACTGATTATAATAACGATAATACAACAATTCAATATACATTAATTGTTTTATTCCTATTATAATCAATAGTCTGAAAAAACATAAGAATAAGCTATATATACCTAGGAATGTTAATTAAGTTAAAAAGATAATGGTGGAGTTGATGAAAAGTGTAAGTACTATGAGCATATTGTAATAAACCAAGTTTTATGTGAATTGTTTCCGATGCCTTTATTTATGTCTAGGGCAAAATAAACAATTGTAATATAATTATGTAACAAGTGTTTAACAATACGTTATTGTTCCAAAAATTGTTACAACATATATGGTATGTAAAGTTAATAATAATTATAATGTGTTTACAAGTGAATGAAATTATATACAGTTCAATAATTAATTAATATACTGAACTTGATATAGTTATGAATGATTTATTGTGTTATTGTTCCTACTTACATATATAAATAATCTAACGTATTCCGATAGGTGTTTTAGTTAATTATAAATATATAGTGTCCATGATCTTTACTTGTTAACTTCTAAAACATAAGAAAGAGTCATCAGTTAGAAAATAGGCACAGTTTAATGACCTAAGATGAGGACTAGTTAATGTCAGAAACAAAATTAAACTTTAATTAACAAAGCAAGCAGATAAATGAAGTGCCAATACTTTATACTACCTGCTATGATTGACATTCGATAAAGAATATCTATTTACTTTGAGTGATGATACACGATATAATCATTAAAAGAAGATCAGACAAAAACTTGATATAAAAAAAACAATCACTTTCTTTCCATTGTAAAATAATAACTCAATGCAGAGATCCATTCCGATTTCTTTTAAACAAATGACCATGTTGCAACCGCCTGCACCTGTCACCAATTTTCGACCATAAAATAATACAAATCAGGTGCCTTGTTTTAGAAGATTCATTACCACTGTCCAATTTTAGTCCAACATTTTGGTGCTCCAAACGCGCCTATAAAATGGACTTTATTGTAAGAACAGAAAATCTGTTATTCCGTAGCAATGTGAGTTCTAATGACCTATATTTGTAACATATGGGTCGACAAGGCAGCTGATGGTAGGTCAGGAATGGGTTACTAAGGCAATAATTTCGGCTGCTATTATCGAATATCGGTTTGCTTTATTTTTGGGACTGAAGGGATTGCTGCGGGCGTACGATGTTAATAAGGTGTTCAGTTTCTCAAACTTTTGCACCTTGTGTTATCAAATCTTGGGCATCTAAAAAGTTTATTGAAATAACCTGGTTCAACAGGTGTGGGAAAGGGTTTGCTGATTTTAGTTTCTATTTTCTTGGTCGATATATTGATTTACGATGTTATGTAAAGGAGGTTGTATATCAGTTACTTCATACGCAAGGTGGTGTTTTACAGCTCAATACTTGCTCGAGTGATTTATTCTATTATGCAATTATGTTTGGTTTTGATTTCGAAGTTGTATAAAATATTTCCTGTTAAAATAAGTTTTATTCGTTTTGTAATTAGATCAAAGTTACCTTTAATGCCGTTTCAGGACGGTCTCCGACTTAAAATAAGACGTCAATAATATTAGAAGCCAAATAAAAAAATAGAAATTGCTGCTCAAAGATGTAGCCGCCACTTAGTAGTTTCTGATTAATTTTATTATAGCCATTAGAACATTTTTGCAGGATATCTGGTATTATTTGTAAATAGATTAAAAACGACAATAATATCGTCATTTATAACTATAAGGCAATACCTATTACATTTAACGAACTTGCTGCCAAACGCGCAAAAACTTATCCATATTATACATAGCCTTATGATGAACTAGACATGACACATTACCCAGGCATTAAGTGCTTCAGGTAAAAGGTAATATCGATGAGGTAAAATGTGAAAACCTTTATAAATGCTCATATCGACATTATTATTAATTGCATTTCTTATTGCGTTGCAATCTATTTATGTTTTTTAGTAAAAACGTGAGGCCGGGTTTGTGGAGTAAATAATTTATTGTTCCAGAATACAATATTAATGACAAAAAATATTAACATAATTAAATTGTTTTTTTTTTTGTCGCAATGGCTGGCGTAGCGTCTAGTTAACTAGGGCTACGCCAACTAAACCTTTTCATATTATTTGTCAAAACTTTAGCATCAACGAAAAAACACTGTTTCTAAAACAGCAGCCTCACAGCCTCATCTACCATTCTATAGATATTCGTCGGTGCATCTGCACGGTGCCTCGTAGGAAACCCATCACCCTACGATATTGCACCTGCGGCATGCTCCCACGCTTGTGCGCTACCTATTACTGTACACGACTGTACATTGTTACATGCTACGTTGGTACCTACGTAGGTACTGCTTAACGTCTTACCTGTTTGTCTAGACTTATTAAGATCTCACGATTAAACCGGAAGTTAGGTAGGAACAGATAAAAAGAGAAAAAAAAAAGTGTGTGTGTCATTTTTCAGAATAAATAATATTTTAACTATTTTCATTGGAGAACAAGGCATTACATTAGCGTTTAGAATGGTAAACTTCATCTTTCAATGTATACATATAAGAAGCATCCACTAGCCACAATCGATTTTACACAAAGTTTGCCTCAGGTACTGATTTTATTTTTGACCAGGTATAAAGAAAAGATTATCAATTTCTTAAATTCTTAACAGCATCAGCCTACGCTTTAAGTCTAACAAATTGTCTTCACAACTTAACGTAAGCGTGCCACTTATGGCTGCAATGGGTATGAAACTTACTGGACCTGGCAGTCACTGTTAAACTTAAGCCGATTTTACAAACAAAGTGTCTTTCTTGCCATACTTCGTTTAAGTAACAGGAACAGGAATAACAATTTGTTTAACAAGAAGATCATCACCATCAACAGCTATATTCCATCCACAGCACGGTTAGCATGACCACAATAGAAATGGGTTTTGTCGACGGAAGAATAGCCAAAATAATAGATAAAAAATCACAATCTGTCATTTTGTCTATTCTTCCGTCGAATACCCGTAGAAAACCCGTTTCTATGGATTTCATGCTACGCATACTGCAGTGTGTAGGACTCTCCTCTTCTTTGTGTCACGCTCGGCTCCGACGTCTATGCTGGTCTCCCTTCATCCAAGTCCTACCTCCAGTCCTCTGTTGGACATCCATTCATCTGGCTATTGCTCTACTAGTACTAAGTAAACATTCAGTTAGGATTCGGCTTCATCTCCCATCATTAGTTGCCAGTGTTAATAATACATTGTATAGTAAATTGTTAATCCATTACCGACAAAGTACAGCCTATGCGTAGGATGTTACATAATTTCTAATTGTTACCTATTGAGGGCGATATTTAAATGCCATTGTGAGTACAAATTAACATTAATTGTAGCTTCCTAGCTTGATATATAAATAAAGCCTAATTGATAGCCTGTGTGTGTCAA
The DNA here is from genome assembly GCA_948473465.1 of Lithophane ornitopus. Taxonomy (NCBI): domain Eukaryota; kingdom Metazoa; phylum Arthropoda; class Insecta; order Lepidoptera; family Noctuidae; genus Lithophane; species Lithophane ornitopus. The sequence continues at coordinate 11,138,144 of OX419620.1, read as the reverse complement.
ATAGGCACAATGGTATCGCGCAAGGTGCGTTTATAAATAGGCTGACATTTAGTTATTCGCTTCGGGTCTGCACATATGTTTATGGCTCTCATTTATTTAAAGATCAACAGGAAACTAGTCCAAAGTTCAAATAGGAGTGCAGTATTTAAATGTGTTGAAATGTTTGGTTAAAAACTCTGTATAAAACCACTACCTACTGGTAGTGCTATTCTTTAAAATCTCATCGTGAAAACTTAGGTGAAATGAGCTGTCACTCCACCTGACGCTAGGGATTGACAGCTCACTTCACCTAAGTTTGCACGGTGAGGTGTTTACAGAATAGTCCGGCTGTTGTTACCCCCTATAGCTACTGCTTTGAGTAGATTTATAAAATGAACGAGTTTGTTAGCTATATGAATATTGATTAAAAGTTTATTATAATATATACACACCACACAAATAAGCGTTTATACAAGTCCATTGCGTTTTTTGGTAAGTTATCAAAGTAATATGTAGGTACCTCATTTTTTAAATGTAGGTACTTTTTTTCCTTCTGTGTTTATCTTCGACATTATTGACATCGATGAAGGAAAATCATCGTGTGGAATCCTGAGGGGTAATTCCCCTATTTTTAAGAACGTTGGCATTCTATCTGTCAAAAATACCTCTAAGTTTCATATATTTTTGACAAGTTTTTACGACTTATGCTAGTTAATACAAGGTTGAAATCACCAACCCGCCTGGTGCAAGTGGTGCGCATGCTCGTGCTTTCTCTTTATGAGAAGAGGCTTTTGCCCCGCAGTGGGAAAATAAAAGCCTTAAAAATATTAAAATAAACCTATTTTAGTCAAATTAAATCATCTGAGAACAACATTTTAAGTAGTATAAAAGTTTTAAATAATATAGAAACCATATTTGGCTTGACCGTTCGAATATCGTGACAAATCCGAACAAATAATTTTGGGGTTGAAGTTATAAATTAATTTAATGACGATCACCGTGATCAAAGATTAATATCTCAGAGTAGATTGCCGTGCTTCCATATAATTTTATACTTTACGAGTCTACGGGACCACCTGGTAGCGATAAAAGATGAAAGATAATTTATTAATTGTTTCACTTAAAAGTACACTCAAAATGTTAACTGCACATATATTGCAAAACCAAATAAATATTAATTGAATAAAATTCAATTTGGATTTCGGACCGAATTTATGCGACGCGACGGGCATCTCTATATTTGGCCACATTTTCAACATGTTACTGATATAATCTTTTTTTATCATGCAGTACAGAACAGAACTTCAATGCACCTCAAATCTCAATATTTCTCACGGTCAAACCATCAAACGCTTTCACTATTTTTTTGAAATCATATCTTCATAGGTTTTTTGCTTTCAATAACGAACAAAAAATTGGTAAAAAAATCCCTTTCGATTTCCGCTCAGGCGCCATCTGCTATTATTCTTGTCATGTGTTTGTTTAGATTACTTTTTTTCCTCTGTCCGGATTTCACCGGAAGTTGCCTCTCAATGAATGTGGTTTAACATTTAATTTTGTACATTATAGTGGGCTATGGTTAAAGTATTCCATAATCAGTATGAATGGGAAGATTGGATCGCTTAACATAAGATATTGTGTGATGCAAAAACTATAAAGCTAAATTATGGTATAGGTAGGGTGAGTTTATGAATGTTTCTTTTTATTGATGGCTACATATAACATTAAATTGTTTCTGATCAGGTCAGGGTTTCTGGTTTGTTTATAATCACATCGTCTCTGCATCATATTTTCACTTTTCCGATACCTCCTTTTTTTTGTTTTTGTTAACCACTTAAGAAACTTCTTAGCACTGCAGCACTGTCATATTTTTATTAACTGGTAGCATAGCTTAGTCCAATTAGTTGCTCCATTAAAATAAAACAATGTGTTCAATTATGTATGACATTGTGTATTAGGATTAGTTTTAATCCCTGTTTTACGATCGAACCATAATTATTATGTTCTGCCATGACACGTGATCTGATTTTGGAACGAATTACAGTTTCACACTATTGTTTGACTTACTTGAAATACTAATGAAGTCGACATGGTTTCTAATTGTTCATTAATTTTGTAATAATATATACTGTGATTTACACGGTTTTGTGATAGTAGTTATTAGTATGTACTTTTATGTTGAAGTTTATTATTATGTGAGGACCATTGACAAATATATTACTACTATTTATACCAATGGTGAGGACTTAATATTCCATCCAGACGCTGGCGGCAAACGTTAACTAAAAAAAATAAACAAAAAATCCTATACCTACGTATTCTATTGTACTTACCGCTAACACAGCTCCATATACCATTGTTGCATCAATAAAGATAATACCTGAAGAATAACCGATTCTATTGATGCACTCTGGGCTCCCAATACCGACCCATATCTACAAAACGTTCTAACGCCTTTATGTAAATCCGTCCAAGTCCAATAATGGGTCCTTCTTCACCCTTCAGTGTAACAGTTTCAAAGAAAGTTTTACGGCCAAAGATAAACGTTGAACGTTAGTTTCTTTGCGTAAACAGGTAAATATTTTTATTGCCTCACAAAGAATGTTATCATCAAAAGGACCGCTCTGAGCTTTCTTTCGGACAAATTGTGTGATGTGATAACAATGCGAGAGATAACATTTTTGTGATACAAATGCTTGTGCGATTGCACTTATTTAAATCATTTAAATTTTTTGCATTTTTATGTTGAATTCCGAGAATTACTGTAAGCTGATTTTTATCTCTGATAGTAGTGATACCTAACGCACTGACTGGTACAGCTGTGCGATCATATTCTTATAAGTAAGTAAATTCGATGTAAGTTCTAACGTAATTTGTTAATAATTTGCGGATAATTAACTAATAATTTTATTTATTTGCAGAATATAAATGTTCAGGGTCTAAAACGATAACACATGAACCACAAATTCAATACTGAGTTCAATATTCATCGCATTCAGACTACGAGGCGCCATCTATGAATGATACAAGCCGCAGCTCATAAAATATGCCCTGAACAATAAAATTGTACTTACTTGCGTAGTCATTTAAAGAAATAGTAGTATTTTATTCATAGAGTATCTAACATAAAAAAGTATTAAAAAGAGATCGTTATAAAACTTACTAACTAAAGGTTTTACGAGAGTAAAATGACCTTTTTCAACTTCCCGGCAGTTGAATGAATTGCAATTTTTTTTTACAAACACTTGGCCTTCATCCAGGTTAACCTTTTTGGTGCGAATTCTGGAATTTGTAGAGTCACACCAATATCACATTCACCGGATGCAATATAACCCTTGCACACAAAAACTGAGAAATTACGTTTATACGATAAACTCAGTTTCCGAAAAAATGAGTAACAAATAGAGAGTTGTTTCCTGCCCTATTGATCAAAGTGATGTGTGCATGGTGGCTATAAATTGACGTTGGAATACGGGACGGTTTGATCTACTTTACCGTTTGCCTGTGAAGTTGATCGAAGTGTCGTGCAACAGTATGAGTGAGTTTCGGCAGTTCCTATGTGGTTGAGGATTCTGGGTGAAGCTCGTTTCCATCTTCGGCCTGATCATCACTTACTATCAGGTGAGATGCGGGCCATTCCCCGTTGACGAAAAATGTTGAATTACCACCTAGGTATATAAAATATTATCGCGTCGATCTAAGTCAATTTATTGCCGTGAGCATATATTTAGGATATGAGGTTTACATTAATCTTAAGAGTTCAGTTTTAGTATGCAAATTTATGAATATAGCACATTTAGATTGCAGTTCAGATGCTTTTATCCGATATTTGTCAGATAAAAATGCATACCATTTTTCAAAACAGGGTCAAGTCTTTTCAAAATAACATCGAACTTCGACACTGTAAGAGGGAATCAATTTCTCGCCCCCCCCCCTTAAGACCTAGGCCAAATATTTTTTTATATTCGGATAGCTCATGAGCTAAAGAGATGCCAATAAAAAATTCGCGGGGTTATGTTAGTAAATTCATAAAATTTTATGGTCACCCTACAAATAAGGTTTCCGAAAAAAGGTTTGTTGTTGCTAGGAGCGCATCTGTCAAGGTTCCCACGGGCTGTAGGAAAGGATTGTACCCCTGACAAGCTTTGATGGTCCAAATGCGATACTCTCAGTTTATCTTACCTGCACTATTTTAGACCATTCCAAGAGATCCGTTTCTTTTTATGAAACAGAAAAAAATAGAATAATTTTTATGTTTCTATGATAATGTCAAAGTCATCTGTCTTATAACTAATGTAAAGCAACACTGGATTAAATAACTGGAAAATCAAGGATTTCAGAACATTAGTAAAGAGATGAAGCAACGGATAAATACCACCTGAAGAAAAGACATCAACGCACGAAACAAGAAGACGCTACGTTTTTTTATATTTTGAATTTCAAGTATGTTTTTTTTTCAACGATCTATAATTATGTTACGATAAAACACTACAAATAATTATATTTTAATTTAATAAAAACAATATGTAATTTCTACAACGATGCCTAATTAGGTACCTATTTTTGCACTTTAACAAGTTCTAATTAATTTATATAATTATAACATTACAGTTAAATCATGGTTATATCTCTTCTTCTTCGCTTCGCTCTTGACAGAGCGGTTGGAGTAATTCGTCAACTCTTCCTACATGCCTACGGCCCATTAGGACGTTCTTTTGATTTTCTGCAAGTCATCCTTAATGGACCATAGGCATGTTGGACGAATTGACGAATTACGCAGCGGTCGTGGTGACGATGAACTGTTTCAAATCGCAGGTGTAGTTGGTTATATCTATCTACATACTTCAAAATGTTAACTAGAAAAAAAAGTTATATTATTATTATCACATTTTTAAATAAGGCCAGCGACAATCTAATGGCAAACAGTCGCTGTCATTTTGAAAAATAAAAACGAAATAAAAATCTTGCGAACCAGTTCACCCAAAAATTATTTGCATCTGCTTTTTAAATACCGGATGGCACGAACGAAAGCATTAAAATTTCTTTTTATTATACTTAACCACTATCTTCGTAACCAACATTTTAGAAAATGACTGCGGTACGTGAAACGATACATTGTAACTTACAAACATTAGCCGAAAATGCGTCATCACCGCTTTAAAATTCGATGTTTGCAAAACAAAATAGCATGTATGTTGGTTAGCACTAGCCATAAATAAAACGAAGTAATAAACATAGTTTATGTCTCGTGAATTTTGTTGTTAAACAAGGGAATATCTTTATGAAGTTAATTTTTTTTTTCCACAAACAAATTACGTTTGGATGGCTATTCTGTCTGCACTGTGAAGCTGAATAATTAAATAATAATATGTTAGATTTTATGTTACTTGATACCAAAAACTTTACAATTTATAGCTTCGTAAAATAGTTCGAGTGTAAAGAACGGGTCAGTGCAATACGTAAGATGTAATAATAATAGAAAAACGGTTATGTAGCGTTATATTGTTATAACTATTGTATATACTATTGAAAATCTCATGGTTACCTATCCATAGTCAGCTAAAGTTACATTTCTAAAATGTGTGTTCCATGGTTTTCTCCGTCCACAATTTGCAAATATTGTAGCCATGAATTAAAACGTCGTTTCTTTCTCAACACCCAAATATATTATACTCCTGTCAAAAAAAACTATTTTTGAAAAATTATTAATCTTCGCATGTGGCACATTCACATTTGTGCCAATCCCGCGGACTGATTCTCTGGCACAATGGCTAACCCTTTAGCGGTTTGTGCAAGCACGCCACATGACTTGGAATACTCGTATTATCTTCGAACCGCAGACGCAGATTGCACAGATTGGTCACAAACGCATGTAATTTTTTTTTGCGTGTTATAAAAGTACTGAATTGTGGCCGACAGATGATTTCTGTTCCTGTGTTAATACGTGCTACTTACGTCATTATGTGTTTAGGGGTCAGTGGGGTTTTTGGTTAATCCGGATACATTGTCATGTTGGCCGAAGAACGACGTGACCCAAGTTTCGGCATTATGTAGTGACAGATTCATAAATATTGTATGGCTGCAAAATACCTGAATTTTTTCCTTAATTATCAAATACCAATAAAAAATTGGACCGCTCCTCACAATAATAATGTCATTTTTTTAATATCACATAGAAAATTAAAAAATAAATACAAATTATAAAAGAATTCATTGCAAAACTTGCTCTACGTATTTGCTTTTTAAAATATCTACTGAACCCTCTTGTCCATCTCGTCACTTCCACATTTGCCTACAACATTATTGTGTCAAATCTTTAAATAGCTTCGCAATTGACAGGAGCACATTGCGTGTGTTTTGAGACGTCTGAGTGAAGCGCAAATGTTCACAAGGTGCATACGTGAATTGTCACTTTTAAATGATCAATCATTATTTACTTTTATCTTCACAGAGTATTCAAATATGTGCTGAAGACATCTGTGGATTCGCGTGGAGGTTCGAATACGTCGAAGAATGACGGAGTAAAAAGCGATTTATATACTGATCGCCAGTATTGACTGTATTGGTCGTATGATTATCTTTTACTCAAGACGAACCATTAATGCAACGGAATCATATAATGTCTTACTAAAGCTTAAAGCGAACGTTATTAAGTGTATCTTTACCTCTTGAACACGTAAAATCAAAGTGTGGCTCTATTTGTTAGTCAAACCAATTGGTGGGATTATCTAACATTATGTTATTATTTATGTAATTTCTTTCTTAATTTTATCATCCGGTCAATTCCTGTCAAAAGCATACCAATTGTAACCTATCTGGCTTTCCTATAGAAGCCGAATCTAATTTAGTTGTTAATGGGCTAGGCTGATGACAATCGCTCTAAACTCCGCCTAAGTTTATTTGCCACCGCCACGCCTAAAGCAACCTAAATGTGACTTAGCTACTTACGATCCAAGTGTCATGCTACAATGGAAGTCAACCGGTTGCTGCCAGCTTCCGCCCATTTCGATACAAACTATACAAGTCAATCGTTCTGGGCGCGACTCCGTGACATTAAAACACCGGATATTTTAATAAACATATTACCTACTTGTAAGGTATTAAAAAATAACTTGTTTTATAGTAAAACAAATCAGTTAAATAGGTACCAATTTTTTTTTTTGCTAACTCCCGGTTTCTGGTTTCTCGCTGGATTGTAAAATTGCTAAACCAAGCCAGGTTTACTTGTAATTGGTTGAATGAAACAATAAAAGCTATTGTTACTACTTGCCACGTTATTTGTCACTAATAGGATTGATAATACATTATGCGTAGAAACATGTTTCATTAAGGGGGATGCGATAAGGTAGCCGATGCGATAAGGTAGTAAGCAGGTTTTTCTTTCGTTTTCCTTGCAATTTGCAGTGTCTCATTTGTTCCGGTCGCGGATCATATTTTACTCAACATACAACCTGATTTGAAATTGAATTAAATTTGAAATTGAAATTTGAATTTTGCGGGCTAAACTGAAGCTTTCGCCTTAAATTATTGCACTTTCTTCAGCTAGTTACGGGGATTAACTATATTGCTGCCGCGTATCTAAGTCTAACTTATTGTATAATCACATTTCATTAACTGCTGTGTGTTATATTCATTCAGTCAAAGATAACTTTATCTCGATGACCGTTTCGTCTGAGTCCAGTTTGTGCAATGGTCCGGTGTGAAAACCGGCTGCGACACAAGTGTAATGCTAAGTTAAGTTTTTGGTTCTTAAAAAAGTAGCAATGCTTTCAAAATAATTAATGGAGTTTTTGACTGGTCTAGCTAATTTGGACGTTAGCCTGTTCTTAGTTTAAAATAAATAAAACAGAATATTGGATCGAAAGACAACGGCGGATCACATGCTATTACTATTGTAAAATAACTCTTATCTACAAGAATGACAAAATCTTTTACTCTGAGGTACGTCGATAAATGTGAAATATCTAAAGCTTTATGACCTAAGTTATAATACCTTTAAGAATAGCGTAGCTGTAGATACTAAAGCTCTAAACATTTCTGTCTGCATAGCTTGTTATTAGATTATAATTTTCATTGCTGTTCCATTAGAAGTTAATGTTCTTTGATAAACTTAAATGTTAATTCCCACGTAGACATACTCCCCTTAACCAAGTACTTATAAACGTTGACTTAAATTTTGAACGTCAAAAAATGTATGGTTAAGCAGACGTTAATCATTACTTTAAGCAAAATAAGCAACGTTTATTAGTAAAGGAGACTATATTCGCGCAGAAATTCCTCGTTACTAAATACTAGCCAAAATCAATTACTGAACAATCACGGACAAATATCGTAGGTGCTGGTACCGGGCTTACGTCAAGTTGAAAGACCGATTAAGATGTTTATTTAGCCTTAATTACCGAACAAATACTCCATCGGCATATGTATTGCGATATGTTTGTGGTACATCGTCTGTGGTCCTCTCTTGTGGGCAAACATGTGTCTGGTATTTAGTAGCCCGATGCTAAAGGAACAATGGCGGCCGCTGTTCAAGATTTACTTGGAAAATAGAGACTAATTGGGTGCTGAGCTATGTAGCAGCGGAATGGGTGTTAATGAATTTTCGGAACCCCTACGGCAACATAATTTATGTATAATTATGTGGTTCATTGATATAGGTACTAAAATATATCAATTATTACTAATTTGAAGTCAGTGAAAAGATATAAACTTTTTTTTTTTAAGTCTGTTTTGTTCTAAACCAAACTTAACAAAAGAGATTATTTTCTACTACAAGTAGAAGTTTTTTAGTTTTTCCTGTAGGTTTTTACTTGGCTTGCCATAGAATTCTAATGAATGAATTCTAATACCTTGTTCGGGTATGTAATAACAATCTTAGGCAGGATACGTTGCAAAGGAATGTGAGTCTGCAACCGCACCTAGGAGCTAGGTACTCAGCATCCCATTCATTCTTGAACCCATCGAAACTTTTTCTGGTGCACTCTGGACAGTTAGCTCATAAAATATCATATTTATCTATATATATAAAACACAAGGGTGACTGACTGATCTATCAACGCACAGCTCAAACCACTGGACGGATTAGGCTGAAATTTGGTACACAGATAGTTATTATGACGTAGGCGCGCACTAAGAACGGATTTTTGGAAATTCGACCTTTAAGGGGGTGAGAGAATTCGTTTTTATGTAAAATTTTACTCCTTGAAATATAGACTTGAAAATTTGCACGATTATTTATCTATGTAAATAATAAAATTTGCCATTTTTTTGTTTTTTTAAATACCCCCTAAATACCCCCTAATAAACGGGGATTGGGGGGTGTCAAAGTTTGTATAGAAAATTTTTAACGCTCTAACCGATTAACTCGAAATTCAGCATTTATAGTTAAAACCAAAAACAAAGAATAATGTGTAACAGGGATTTTCAAAAACTTACCCCTAACGGGTTGAAAAGGGGTAGTCTATATCACAGCTCAAACCACTGAACGGATTGGATTGGAATTTGGTACACAGATAGTCTTTATGACAGAAGCATCCAATAAGAAAGGGTTTTTGGAAATTCGACCTTTAAGGGGGTGAAAAGAGGGGATACAAGTTATATGAAAAATCTTATATTCATTTGGTTAGTAAACTTGAAACTTGGTACGGCACCAATACTTAAAATAAAAAAGTACTTGTTTCGGTGTTTAAAAAAAATCTTCTCCTAACGGGGTGTAAAAGGGTAAGAAAGTTTAAGGGGTAAAGATCATAAATAAATCTAAAGAACGTAAATATTAATTTTAGAAAACTATCTTTCAAAGAGGGTGGTAAACTTCAACAACCCCTGTTGTTGAAGTTTACAGAGGAAAGTACTAAAACCACGCGGACGAAGTCGCGGGCAAAGTGCTAGTAATATATATAATATAATATAATATTTTCTTAAGAAAATGATACCATATAATATCAAAATTACAGTCTCAAGTAGGTATATCAAGATTAACAAGGCAGAGAGAGCTTGGTAGAGCATTGAATGTTTGTCAATTTGGCAGAAAATGTCGCTAGAAAAGAATTAAAGAAATGTTGTTAATTTAAAAAGTAGAGATAGTAAAATACTTTCAGATCAACATCAATTGAGATCTGTCTAGGAGTTGTTTCAATGGTGTTTTTTGCTGTACACACAATTTCCGCGACTTGACTTTGTCCTTTGCGGTGAACAGGTGCCTCTAACTAGCGATGAGATTAGTGTGGATACGACTGGCAGAATTATAAATATTATGATTAGATAAGATTTATTTTTTATTTTATTAAGGTGTCATAGTATTGAATTGGTTTATAACGGTTGTGTACGGGATGTGAGTACGACTTGATAGCTAATACAATTTTTGAATAATTTTATTAGTTTTAATTTTTTTGGAAACTAAACAAACTTTAAAATATCTCAGTTACTGTTGAAGATGGCAAAACCAAATATAATCTACACAGTCAAACGCAAACTGAAGATCCGGTATTATTCACACGTATTTTTAGCATATTCGTGTATGTTAGCAACCTTCAATTAACACGAGAATATTTCCGTAAAAATTGTGTAGTCATATCCACGCTATTTCGTCGTCTATTACAGCGGGGTGAACGGCCTCCCTTGTCCTCTACGAGAGCTGTAACTCTTAGAGGCCTCTCGCAAGTCCACAAGTTTACTTTGTTACTTTAGTGCCGCACTTTGAACCAAAACGATAGTTTCAGACGTCAAACTGCCCATTTAATACCACTTAAGAAGATATAAAAAGTTTTAAAAAGATTTTTTAAATGATGCATCTTCTTTTGCACCAAAAGCAACATAAAAGTGAATGAAAACAGTCTAGACCACTTAAAGTTAGCTTCACAAATCTTTTAAGTCTCGAATTCTTTACGACTGTATATTTTGAAGTCAAAAACCGCATTAAAGGCACGTAGAAGATGTATTTGGTGCATCAGTGTAATCTTAGAAGTCGTTGTTCGCATTTAAGATGCCGATATCAAAATATCATTTGCATAAATCTATGCGAATCTAAACCCGCTAAACAAGATTCTAAATCGATACTTCGACCATTTTTATCCGCAACTAAAGAACCGTTACTAATTTATTTAATTATTATGCCAATACTTCTTGTTTGCCTCGAAATATAATAGGCTAACGTATATAATTCTTTACTATTTTAACTACGTCATCGAGTACACTAGAGTTACGTGAACAAACTTTGACATATTATGGACAGTTTAAGAAAACTATAAATATGGTGCTAATGGGCAACTATTTAAAATGGCGAAAAAGACTTCCACAGTGACAATACTGGTATCTGATTGTAAAATAAATTCAAGTCATTTAATGCGCGCTGTAATTTGGAAGAGGTAAAAAATTCTGGCTAGTGTTAATGTTAGTCATTTGTCATAGCTTAAATATCTGCTGGATTTTGAACCTTTTTGACAATGGTTGTTTATTGTTTTCGCTGTAGGCAATTATTATTCTTAATTTTTGTTTTTATTACAGATATATTATTCACAAAACGCACAATGGTCAATTTGATCACAATATAATCGAATATTAAACATAACATTAAACTTGTAAGTGAACTTAACCCTAAGTTTACCGAAATAACCACGCGCTTTTCTTGTTCTTTCAGAATTTCGTAAACTCTGTAATAGGAAAAGCTTTTCAAAAATGCGAACCACCTTATTTTTATTGCTCAATAGCAATCCTCTAACGGATTTCAAATGTTTCACAAACCGTCGGGACGAGCATTACCAAAACGGGACTAACTGCCCGTCCTGCACCGGACATAGGAAATAAATTTTGTCACTCATGGAGGCTCTTCTAGTATAGGTGCCCATTAATTAACTTGTTAATATCCATCCTTCTTCTTCGAAATTTTCTCATAAACCAAAATGACAAAGATTAGATTATCAAACTTAACTTAGCTTTAAATTGCGTAAGTATTCTTCAAAATCTTAGGTATCGTAGTGACATCACCGCGATCATCACATCCGGCACCTCAATCTTGCTACCATAATCTTGGACGCCGGAAAATGAGTTAAGGCTCTGGCGCTCAGGGACTGGTCTTTGGGCCTCTGCGACTCATTGCTGACCTACTGACGGAGTATTGACCCCCACGACGTTCACTCACACTATTTTATTGGCCATTCATTCTTACATAGTTTTTATAACGAATTTTTTGTTTGCTTGTACTAATTTTGAAGCCTGTTTTTCCTGAAGGCTATTTTTGAGGCCTGTTTTTCCAGTGATGTGCTGCAGTTGTGTACCATTACAAAATGTCCGTTTCTTGAAAGAAACTGGCAAGAAAGGTATTGAGTTTTGTACCTATTACTTATCAGTTATCATACACAAATTAAACGCTCATGCAACTCCTTACAGAATGGAAAAACTACGGGGAAGGGATGAAGCTGCGTCAGTGTATCATACATGATCAATGATGTAGAAAGCAATGTAGAATACTTACAATAAAAGTGGAAGGGGCTATAACTTCTGTAAATCCTGATTGTTGTTCACTAGGTATTATTTTTTGTAGCACTTGTAATCAAGATAATTCTAATAATACTGGCATTAACATTTTATATAGGTATTGCTTTTCTAGAACTGTCTCTGTACCTTTCTACATCACCATTTCACTTATAAATTGAGTCCACGCGATATTATGCCGGTTATCTGGCATTGTATCAGTAAAAGTATCATAATATTGTGACCTCATATCAGTTATGTCATGTTATTTCGGTTACTAGCACGTGTGGTGATTTCAGTTCAGGTCAGGCATTGTCATCAACAACGACCGAACATTTTTGGGAGTGATTTATATAAGACAGACGTCTGTGAGACGGCCATATTTTTGTATATATTTTTTTTAGTTCTGAAAAATCTTCTTTCTTAGGTACTCAAAATGTAACCCTTTTCACAACTATGATTTTCATAAATGATCAATTGTTTAATTTTATTGAAAAGAACGTAATACTGTTTTACACAAAACACGATATTTTCTGCACTTGAATCAGAATTAACTTCAACATTATTCATGCAAGGAAAATTTCCTCGTGTATCGGAATTTCACGTCTTAGAGTGTCCTCAATTCTTTTCCTTGTAATCAATTTCGAAGAATTTCTGTTTTGTGTACCTCTTTGTTAACAGACATGAGGGCAGAGGTCGGGAAAATAAGTATTGTTGTTAGGCAAAGAAGACTTTCGTTTAGTTCGTCACTACACGTGACAAAAACTGTGATCGAGTGACATGTCCTGTATGGAAGCCCCAGCTTATTTAAAAGCTTTTCTCCAACATCCTTCATTATCCATACTGATGCTCAATCTAATGTTAGCTATTGAGAATAGTAAACCAAAATATGACTTGCTATAGGAATCCCCGGATTATTTAAATGCTTTTCTCCAACATCCTTCATTATCCTTGATACTGATAGTGAAACAGTGGTGCTGAAATTTGGCAAATCTAATGTTAGATATTGAGAATAGTAAACCAAAATATTACCTGCCAATCAAAGCCTGACAACAGCTAACATTAAATAGGCTTGCAGAAGCCGTAGGTTTCTGCCTTTCACCGCAGCGATTGTGTGACTTCATGTATTCTCCATTGAATGTAGGTAATGATAGTTTCATTTGATGTAATCTTCGCATTTTTCCCTCTCGGCGGTAATCGAGTGGCCACGGTGCTCACGGCAGGCCCCCCATCAGCTGACAAACATTGGGGCCCGAGTATTGACCTCTGGCGATATATAAATATAAACCAGTCCAGATTTTTCTGATGCACATTTTTGAGAAGCTATAGCTTTCATTAAGTCATCTATAGTAAATGTACAAGTTTCAATTAAATTACTGTACTTTCCAAGGCTAAAGTTAGAATGAGACTACTAAAGTCTGTTTTTTATCTCGTAGACTAATTTGACAGGTGCAAATGTCAAATCTCCAAATTGAAAAAACAAACAACAACCATTTGAATTGTCAAATTAGTCTACGATATTAAAAAACAGACTGTAGTTTTTTTTGATGTCTAAATGTCATAAAAAACCAAAGGTTTAAAATTGAAACACTAATGAGATCAATCTTTTACTGTATTCGATTATGCAAATGTTTTAATTACATGATTAGTTTGGAGATCTTCGGCAGTTGGCAACTTTTGTAAGGGGCAATTAAAATAAATGGATATTTTAATTCAAAACCCTCATTAATTTATGTCAATAAATCACGAACCACCGCCATAGATTATTGGTGTGTTAATTGATTTGTTGAAGCTCTATAATAAATCAATTATTTTAATTGTAATGAGTAATTCTTCGTGTGCATAATTGCATTCTTTAGTCACCATACAAAATCGAATTAAATTGAATTATGGTATATAGACATGTCAAAAACTATTTAGAGAATTCGACGATACAGCATTTGAATGATGTATTGTAACATTACTTAGATTTATTTTGACATGTTAATTTATTTTCTTACATCTTTCTGGGTTGAGTTATTTAAAAACATTTCCCAACCTCGTCCATTATTCTCAAGCCAACATGACCCACGATGACCACTTAATTTGCTTGTGGGAAGTTCCACAGATTTTTGAAGTGATAAAAAATTTGATTTCCTTCGGTCCAAAAGAGGAATAGCGAACTTAGGCACCGCTGCGTTAAGTATGGTTTCATCTTATTTGGTCGTCCCAGTTTTTATGATGACATTACACATTTGTGGTAAGTATTGATAGTAGGTGCCTAGATGTGTCATGTACGAAGTTCAAACAACGAGTTAGTGGTTCGTCACGTCAAGTTTGTCTTGGTTCTTTGAATTTAGCACGTATCTGTGTCGTCGTGACGTAGAGGTCGAAGACATCTGCCACTTTGCTTTCTCATTAGAGCGTTACATTTCTGTAAGTGTCATAATGTCTGTATTGGACGACAATTTTCAAGTATTGTTTTAGCTTTTAAGCGAGAATGTTTTAAAATAATATAAATATTTACATTTGACACTATACATTAGAGTTAGTGAGCAATCTCTAGATTTTAGAACTAATATTATATTGTTTGCTCTATAAAAAAGTTAGAAGAATTTTGCCTCAAACCGTAGCTAGAAGAAACTGCGTAAGTTTTAGTTTAAAAAGTCAACTATTATTGTTCTTGGCTTTGAAGATAAGAGCCTGCTGGCGGAAAGAGAGTCTTAGTTCCTTACCACTGAATATTTTGAATGCCTTCATTTAGTGCGTTTTCAATTCTGGCCTCAACATTTCTTTGTTCCTCCCACAATCGATTCACGAATGCACTGTGTGTCATGTCACTTTTTATTTACTTCAAAAACATAATGTTAAACATTTAAATTAACATTAGCACTAGTACTTGTTGACGTCCCGTCATGTTCTCCTTAATAACCATCTGAAGTTTTAATGTACATTACATGTGTTATTAAGGCGAACATTCATCTACAACTCGTTACAGGCAATACAAGGGCAGTGTTGGCATTTACAAAGGTACTTGTTAAGAATCAACAATGTCGTGGGGCTAGTATTTGCGGGACGAGCAGGATACAAACCGGTCCGGTGCAGCCCTCCCGGTAAAAACTAACATCCTACCAGTACTTATGGCCAGCTACTCCTTAAGGCACGGTTCGATATCTTGTTCTTTAATAGTGCGAAGAACTGTTTTTCTGAATTTTTCGGGAAATTATTTATTTAGTCTTTCGTTGTTCTGTTCGCAAAGAGAAGCTTTATTTAATTAAAATAAAGTTAATCTTTTCTTATGTAGATCTCCTATGACTTAAATAGCTTCAGACCTGTTAGGATAGTAATTTTCCGGAAAAAGGTAATGGAAACCTTTATACGAAATAAGTAACTGTTGCAACATGTAAATCTATAATTCATTCACACCCAAATCTCAATAATAAATAGTTATACTTCATATGTTTACTTTACCTTACTTTACTTTACTTAACTCTTAACACCTTTCTCGCTTGACAAGTTTTAAACAAACATTTTTATGTTCGTCCGGAAATAGTTCAACACTTAATACAGCTTGACTTACCGACTTTACTTAATACTCAAGTCTACATTTCTAACTTAAGTATTGCAACATGTCCATACTGGTTCTTCACGACAAGTTATCAGTAAGTTCTGTTACTTAACGAATTAACTAATATCCGTGTAGTTTCTTGAATCAAACTTGTAAGCTGTCAAGGATTAGATAAAGATAAAATAATAAGCAGATGCGGGTTCAATACATTTTATTGAATACAAAAACAATTAGACATATTTTCAGATAACGGCGCCTCAGGAACACAATTAAACGACAAATTTCAGAATGCAAAAGTGCCAAAAAAGGGAAATGGAGAAAAATAATAGGCAAGATGTTAAACATATTATTTTTTTACTTTGTAGAAGCTTTGTTTTTGTGGGCGGTTTTTATTTAATAATAGCCACTTAAGACAGTGCGGCAACTGAGAGCAGGTTTCTTTTTTTGAGTATCAACAATTAAATTACTTCAGTGCAAAAGTTTACTTCACTATCAGCAGTCTAGATTTCACAGTTCCTCTATTTCCTCAATTAAGGCATCAAATCACTTTATCATCTGGTAAAGTGATGCCACGTTCATATTAACCAGCTATGTTGATTGCAGAACGTATAAATAATGACAGTCCACTATCTCCAAGCTAACGAAGGATAGAACGCCTATTTCCTTTACAGGATGTTGTTACACACGCGGGTATATTTATGTAGACATCCGCTTTATTTTCCTGATCTAAATATAATCAAACATCCTCATTAGTATTGATGTCCTGGTTCTTTTGACAGAAAATGTGCGAGTTATTTTCACGAACACCTGAGAGTCAATTCTCTTACTTAGAAAATGTTCACATTAAAGTCACAATCTGTCAAACTTGTCAAAAATTTTGGTAAATTGATGTTTTTTTTTTACAGATTGCGAATGAGATGCGAATGTGAACGTTCTTAAAAATAAGGGAATTGCCCCGCAGGTAATTGAAAGCCCATTATAAAAGTAACGGTCTGGCAGCGTTTGTTATTGTTTTTTTTAAAGGCAACCAATCACAAATTATGACAGAATTTGTGATCGACAATTTAATGGTCGGAGATTTGATTAGGTATTGAAAACCGGGGGCTCATCAAGCTTTAGCCTTTTTATTACAGTTGTGTTATGGGCCATTTTACCCGCTATATGGCAATATACTTCACTTGTACCTACACTAACCTAAAACTGTCTCCGGTAAACTGTAATAAGTTCAAGACAGCCAACACCCAACCTTCCGGGGACCACAGGCGTGACGGCAACATTACCCATACAAACAAACACTACAATTACATGAACTGTACATCGTGAAAAACAAGTACCTACACTACCTCTACCTAGGTACCTTAAACAATTGATGACTGCAATGGAAATGATAAATGGCACCGTGGGTAATAACAGCGGCAACGACATCAAATCACTAAGTAATATAACATTGCGCTGCATTACACAAGTGACGGTAATTTTGCGACGTAGATCGCGGCCGAGCGCGCCGCTTGCGCACTTCCAAACATAGAGTATGGAAACTTGCAGTACCTCCTTCGAATACTGGTGTAATTACGCTTAGGTAAGTGTAGACTACGTGCGAGCATGTAAATGCGTTTGTGCATGTGCATTGATGCTGTGTAACTTTGGTAAAAAACACTTCATCGTGTCTAGGCAATCGACTCCTTATACCATGGTGTTTAAAATATTCCCAATCCGTATATAAATCTAAATGTATTCGGAAGAAATCATAGCTATTCCACTGCCAATCTAATCTACTGGTGGCAGTTCTTCACAACCTTCCTCTTGCCCTTGGTTTCTGAAAGCCTATTTAAATTCATTGTAATGTATTGTCAAATATCATGTCAAGTGACTTGATTGACTATTGTTGTTGATCCTGTTATTTCATTCAAGCAAACTCAACCGGTTAGATTTGACAACTGATTTGCTGATCAAAGTCTGATCAGGTTTTTCATAAACCACAGGAGTTAAATATAATTAATTATAGTGACAGATAGCGAGTATGTCGAAAGCAGTTGACCCTGAACCCAGTCTGCATTCTGCAATAGACCAGGCTGTAATGAAGAATTATAAGAGCATTGTAGTTAGAGTTATATTTCATGCTTATATTAGAAATCAACATAGTTGTTTGCAGTCTTAATCCTAGCAGATCCTCAGAAAAAGACCAGTATAAAATGATGCTTTTTTCACCCACCAAGCAGCTAATGTTTCTGTGTCTGGTGCTGGTGTAGGCAGATTCACATGAGACATTTTCCACTGAACATTTCTTGCCTTTGGTATTGCAGATGTTCAAAGGCCGTGGTGAGCATTTATCATCACGTTGGCCGCCTGTTTCCCTTAGCATACCGATATCTATACTGAGACAGCCCAACTTAATTCCTGTATCGTCCCATCGTTTGTGGAACAGAACCACATTTTTGCACTCCACCCTGGTTTATCCACCACCTGCTTATTTGACACAAAAAACAAAACTACTCGTAATTTATACGAAAAAACTTCAGTAGAATGCCTACTTGTACATTTTTTGCTTTAGTCTTTGGTAGCGGAGGCGCGGCAGCGGGCGGTGGGAGGTGGAAGTTGCGCGGGAGTGGAGCGAACCGCTGCGCTGTCACGGTCAAGGACAGTATTAGCTGCTACGGACACTATTATGATTACACTTGTCGTACTGTTTTATACTACTGTTATGTGCACATGTTACGTACTTAATTTATTACTTAGTTGATTCGTGTTTTATGTAGAAATGTACTATGTAATACGTCTTGTTCGTATGTTTTATGTAAATGTTTGTTTGTTGCATTATGTTGTTGGTACATGAGTTATGAATATTTGCTAGTTTTATTAAAGGGTTAAGTTAATGTTAAACATTGTATGTAAATGGAAAAAATCCCCTGACTTAGAAAACATCGTATGGAAACTGTCAATATCTGAAATCGTCAACGCGCAAGTAACAAGTTTGATAAATTTTGGTCAATGCTCCCTTCATAGTTATTTATAGGAAAGTTTACAGGTTTATAATATCTATTTATTATACAGGTAGTGGTATCAAACTGCGGTTTTCCTGTTGTTTATAATATCATGGTTTTCTAAGAAAATAACGAGGTAAATTGATCATAATTATTATTTGACCATTGTATATATTGTTACTCTTAGATAGTCCATAGAAGTGCATGCTGATGCTTACGTATAAGAATCCGTAAGATAACAAGTTCTTGCATCAAATATTGTCAACGAATGTCTACCGTGATATGCAGTCAGTCAGAGAGAGCCCTAGCGATTCTATGAATTTTTAACTAAGCCATAAAGGTGAATCTAGTTTCCTACAGGAAGTGACGTAAGAGCTCATGCTCATTAAGAGCCTATTACGCCATGAAGCAAAAATTACAATAATCCAACAACTAAGTATGTTTCAACCATTAAGTTTTTATAGTTTGCAATAAATTGAATATAATTTCAAGCGATGATTTTTATGTTTGACATAAAAGTACCGCTTTAACCTATGTTTTAGCTGCGATAAGAACTCTTTTAAAGCCTTCTATAGTTTCTTGATAAACTTTTAGGGTTCCGAAGGGTGCAAAACGGAACCCTATTACTAAGCCTCTGCTGTCCGTCCGTCTGTCTGTCAGTGGGCTCATGAACCAAAATAGGCAGACAGTTTTACAGATTGTGTATTTCTATTACCGCTATAACAAAAAATAATAAAAAATTAATAAAGTTTTAATAACTAAATGGGGTCCCATACAAGAAACGTTAGGAGAACAAAAGCTTTTGTTGTACGATTCTTTACAGAATCTATGATGCTACAGAATCGTTAATGATTTAACGATTTAAGAGTAAAAGATCGTTATTAAAATAAAAGCTTTTTAGTCTGCATTTAATTATTATAATACACTGCCGGACCTATCTCTTCTTATAACAAGAAAGCCATTACGATTAATTACGACATAAATCCCCCATCTATTAAATTAAGAAACAAAGGAAAATCTTGCCATCCTCAACTTTAAGATAAATCTATAATACCCCGATAACGGTATTGTTTCAGACAGAGTAGTAAAGCTTAATCTTGTCTCTAACAACCTGACCCAATTGCTCTTGATAAAGACTTATAGACGTCTTAAGACTCATCCTGAAACGGTAAACCTCGTCACCATCATAAAATACCGACTTTTTGCTACCACAGCAAGTACACACAGTATCCGGCAAGTGTGTGAAGAACCGGCTGCAGCACTACTGTGACTGATAGAATTAACATTTGATGGTAATCATTACGAGCTATACAGTTCCAGTATAAGCTGACGTCGCATTGTATAGGCTTTCCATGTTAGAAGAGCTCACCTTCTACTGGAATTTTACCCATAACTTGATGTGTCGTCGAGTGTACTCTGGGAAACTCATAAGAATGAATTGTTTTTATTCATACGAATCGCGTTAACTGTTCACTGGATTTTCTACAGCGTTGTTTCACATTAAGTTACATTAGTTAGTAGTCAACGTTCTTTGGTTTTTTTTTGGTAAATTAATTTCGGTGGAAGCACCTGCCGTCTTTGTTTCTTAGATAATTACTAGTTTGGTTTAAGTAGTCTGATGATAATTATTACTTTATTTAAACTTGCTCATGATTTTACACAAACTTCTACATTGGTGTACTTATTGCAAAAGTTTTACAATATTTAACACTAAACTATTTACACTAGGAACTAAATTAAATGACTAACTAACTGTACAAATAAATACAAAATCAAAAGGACCCTTATTGCATAAATAAATAACTCCATTCGCTTTAACATCATGAAAATATTGATTATTATGAAAAAATAATGAACCAAATAAGCAACGTTTGGAAGATTGATTTTTCCCACGAATTTACCACAAATCGTATCTACTCTAAATGGAAAACCACCACCGGAAATTATCAGCCCTAAATCAAGTCGACGACATTTTATTGATAGAGAATGGAACTGGGCTTTTCCAATGTCGAGGTGCTCTGTCACTTTGTGGTCTTTCATAATGGCTTTCCGAAATAGAATTCGTACGATTCAAGGTTTGCTTGTTTCAACGAAAATTTCATATTGACTTCTTGGTCCTAATCCACATCTGTTTCAATAATGTCATTTTATTTATATTGTTGTTTATAAAATTAGCAAGAATTTTTATTATTTGGACTTTGCGCAAGTCATTTTGCTCACACAAGGTTTTTAATGAATATGAATATATCCGAGTGAACTTAGCAGGAGTGATTCTTTAGGCTCTGCGATGGGCGTTGACTGATGAATCCTTTTGAAGCATCGTTCAATCATGAAACATAACATTGCAAAAGGTTAAATTAAGAAATACAGAAGCAGATTCAATAATATTTTTCCAGTTTCCTTAAACCAATATTGTTCATCCAGAAATCATCAACCTGGTTCAATTTATTTTATACGCAAAAACGACTTTGCTGGTTGAATTTTTTGTTAGATAAATAAATTGAATAGATAGACTGGCCTATACTTTATGAGACAAGTAGGCTGGGTGGATACTTAATAAGTTTGTGCCAAAATGGTGAAAATTGTAAATAAAAACCCGCTCATTAGGCGTTATGTGGGATTTTAGGATACCTGAAATATAAAAGCGGCACAAAAATCTCATTTTAATTATTTTCTGCAGGAGGCCCTAATTGTCCTGTCCACGTTGACTAATTGACGGGCTCTTCACAGTTCAATTTTAAATGGTTTTTATTTACAAATGACTGGCTTCGGTTAATAAACAGTCGTAATTATGCGAGTGCTGTGTCCCCGTTCGAGACGCGGAGACGCGGAGAATCGGAGATAAAGGCTGGTCCAGTCGTGGGGCACAAACATAAGATCTGTCAGCAATCCATCAGTTCGTTTTTGTTGCCATTCAGCACACGTGTGGAGACGTTGGTACAAACGGCTTTACACAATGGTTAACCTTGGGCTTGAAGTTCATTAATGGCACAGTCGAGAGCACTTGATCCAATTTGAACGGACTTTTTTTTACCAAGTACACGAATAACATGGTTATTTAGTGATCAACGGCTATTGTTTGCGGTTTCCATTGTGTGGTTTGTTTGTACTGTCTGAGAAAATTGATTTGCCTACATGTAGCGCTATCTACAGCCTTACTCTACAAATAAAATCCAAAGTAAAAAAATATTAATAGGTATAATATTATTATTCAATATTAATGTATCAATACGTAGCGTAATTCATTGCTATTATAAATTTTAATACCCCGTTACTTTGGCTAAATTAATGACATGAAGTTTATTTGTAACATAACAGAAAACATTAAATAATAATAATTTTGTTCAAAATCCTTGGCCATAACATGTAAAGTAACAAGATACTAAAAATTCGAATTGGCTAAGTCCAGTAACATAAACTTAGGTGAAATTAATAGCCCGTACAGTTAGGTGGTTTACAGCAGATCTATTGCTTCATCATAAAGTATCAAGTCAACGTTAATAATCTTCCCCGCTAACTTAAATTGATCTATAATTAACATCCATGTTATATAAATAATATCTGTTGCAGGTATATTGATAAAATGGTTGAATTAAGAAAACTCTAGAAAGGTATGTGAAAAAAATATTGTACCTAAGCCGCTCTCATTTTCCGCTAAGATCAATAGTCTGCGCGTCTACTATACCCGTAATTTAAATTTGGAAAAAAAACAATCCCTGTGTAAAGGATTTTTTTTACGCTTTTGGACAATATTATAATCTACTTAATAGGTGAGTATAGCATAATTATAATGTTTTTAGAGTTAGAACAATAATCAATAGAATGGATCAATTTTATTAAACACAAAATAATTTAATAACAGCAATTAGTTCGTCTCCCATTTCATGGGACTCGAACATTACTGGCGGAATTTCTTCGGGGAAACAATTCGTGATGTTATGTTATAAAATAAATGACTAAACCAGATTTTAAAAGTAGCTGCTACACATGGTTATACTAACATGGAATAGGTATACATGGTTTCGTACTAATTACAGTAATTGTTGAACTAAGTTTACAATAATACCCATAAATAATAGAAGTGGATTTACGAAGTGGTCTTTAGTTTTACATGTGGTTATACCGTATACCGTATATCGTTTTACGCGTTTGTATAGGTATTATGACATATTGATATGTATTTACATTGTATAAACTACACGCTTTCAGCAATCATCATAATAAAATAAATGTTTGAAACTTGAGGGAAAAATTAATTAAAAAATAATAAGTAATAAATAATACTAACTTTAATAACAGCATTTGTATTCTGTAACCACCTCACCGTGAAAACTTAGGTGAAGTGAGCGTGGAGTTAGCTGTCATTGTCATCGATACCTACCGATACGAAGACAGTGACAGTTCACTCCAAGCTCACTTCACCTAAGTTTTCACGGTGAGATTTTTACAGAATAGCACAGCAGGTAATAATTATTTAACATGAGAAACGAATAGGACCCATAAATAAAAAAACTTAATACAAACATACACAACATAAATAAATATTATAATAATATTATATTTAATTAACCTTACCAGATACGATCTCAGTATAAATGTTATAATATAATAATTTACTTAAGTAATGTTAATATCGATCATAAAAAAATACAATAGACGTTGATATATTTAGTAACCTATTCCGCTTGACTCAGTCAAGTGTCAAGTCAAGCGGAATAGGTTACTAAATATATCAACGTCTATTGTATTTTATAATGGATTTCCGCAAGGTCACGCCTGAATCAATTAACTATCGATCATTAACTAAAAATTGTTAATTTTTTCTTAATTTTATTTTATTACTTTTGGCTGTCTCTCACAGAGAGGAGGCCTGTGTCCCAGCAGTGGGAACATTATAGGCTGATTATGCTAACCTTATGACATCTTATTAACATTATGGAATGCAATTAAAGATAAATGAATATGGCTAGTGTATCCTATTTGACTCTTATCAACAAAATAGTAATGTTCTGAATCAGTCATATTTATTTTTTACCGTTCCCTCATTTTACGTCAAAGATTATTCAATCATTGACGTGAATAATTGAGAGTAGGTAGAGGTCAGAGATGTTATTTTATTATAATCATAATAAAATACCATCTCTGAGTGCGGCAGTAAGAAGGCAAAAATGCCAATTAAGTTACAGGCACAGCACCTATAGAATTTCAAAGAAATGTCTTGTCTTGTCGCCGAAAGACGATTAGATTCCTTTGCATTTATAAATATTTCATGAACAAAAAACTCATTTTATTACTTAAATCCGACTATATTAATTGGATGCGGCGATACTGATGCAAATTTCAGTGGCAAGACAGCGCAATTAAAGGGCAGTAGTAGTACAACAGTTCATAAAAGAGTCGATTTTACCGAAGAACCAGCTAACGGTGTTGAGGACCTTGAAAATATTTTAGAAAATGCCAGAATGTATTTAATCAATATAAATGTTCACCTCAGTTCAAACAATTCCGTGGGGGATTAATGAATAAATCAGTGTTATTTCAATTGCTAAGCACTTGGTTCGTCTGAGCAAAGCTGGTTTTTGTATCGGTAAGTCATTTTAATTTACACAGATTTTTGGCACTCTACAGTGAATAAGTAATATAAGTATGATCATCCCTAACCTTTAAAACGGTGAAGGAAAACAACGTGAGGAAACCGGCATGTCCTAGAACCAAAAATTCGAAGACATGTGACATCTACCAATACGCACTGGGCCCGCGTGGTGGATTACGGCCGTTAGCAGTGGGAACATTATAGGCTGCTACCCTGTATAAACTTACATATTTTTGGCAATTTTAGCGATGCGACGCGCGACATATCGGATAAACAAGTATGACGCAGTTACACGCTTTATTATGCGTGTCACGATATTTCCCGGTAAAGGGGTAAGGAACATCGGGTGCATCACGATTCAGATTATGCGTAAGAGCTAAGTGATGATAACAAGTGATAACTGGAGCTTCATTAAAGAACTCTGCTCATGTATGTATACAAATAACAACTAGAATGTATTATTCACAAGGGTTAAAATATACTGTCTGATTAATAATTGATAGCTCGAATTGTTGTTGGCAAGTTCGCATTTTATAATAATAAAACTTTAACCCAAACCACCACGAATGGCAATAATTTTTACCTCACCTTAGTTCGGGGCAGTCAACCCATCTACCACCCTGCCTGGCAGACTAATATTTTTCTACAACGACGGTAGGTATGAGCAATTATTGTTTAGTTAATGGGACATTCTTGGACAGTTCTGCTTACACCCAAAATTAGCCTGCGGCAATTACGTTTGAAGAATTAGACTTCTGCTAAAAACCTCTTTACGTAACGCCGTTCTTCGATTTATTATGAGCAGATAAATGCTCGTAATTTGCACAGCTGCAGTATATTTCTCGCTGCTCCCGCGCATAATGTATGCGTAGGCAAACGATTGACGGACGACCAGTCGTTTTCATTTACACATCTGGTCTTAATTGGTTCAAAACTATCTGTTATGCTAATTTATTTGGATGTGGATATACCTTGTAAAATTATTTTTTTGTTATATTTTTGCGTGGCGAGTCAATGGTTATCCATTATATAAAATATAATCTCAAAAGAAGAACTTGGATCATTTCCCTTATATTCAGTAATATCTAACAGTCTTTGGACAGCGTAATCATTAACTTAAATTAAAATAGTATAAGACCATGGAATGCTTTAATTGCTTTGCAAGATTATGGAATAGCTTTTTAATTATTTAGATTCTTTTACGCTAAATTTTAGGGTCTAATTTATATTATATTTTATCGCCTATAATCTATCTACCTAAATAGGGTAACCCTTATAATGTTGATTCTTAATTTTAATTTTAATGTACGTACTTACAGTTTAATGTCTACTCATAATTATCTTAAAATTATATTCTTGTGGCATTTATGGGACGAGTAAATTTCATTATTATATCTTCATGCATGCAAAAATATATGCAACGTTATTATACACCAAAGTTATGAATGTAATGGGTATATTAAATTATGTTGAACATTTTATATTTCATATTTTACATGTACTCTATACGCTGTAATACGTCAGCCGCTACATACATGAAAAATAAAAGGTGAAAACCTGCATGCATGTAATTTGCTATGCATATATATTGCGGGTGAGGTGTAAGTTCAGTCAGGAAATTAATTGTTAAGTAAATTAAGACCACGTTAATTTGCCGTGAGAATGACAATGAGAATTATTGAGATTATTAGTCAATTTGCTTAATATTTATTTTCCCTGACTGAACATATACCACACCCGCAATATATGCATAACAAATTACATGCATGCTACAACAAAAACTCTGTTATACTTTATTACTTTTACATAACATGTGCAACACGATGCACTGCTGTTCAACATTTCATCAAGTAGACATGACATGAAGAGATCAGTTTGAGTTATTTTAATGTTACATGAACTAATCGAATTTCGTCACTGACTTTGCCTCATCAGACATGTGTTATACTATAATGAAGAAGTACTCACGTTGTTTTTTACACAGGACATTTTTTTTGTCTTAATACTTATCTTCATTTGTTGCGTATACACATGTGTTGGCAGTCTGTCAGGCTAATTGGGTCTTGTTAATTGAACTGCTGACCTTGATATTACTAGGAAAGGAAATGGAACATTAGCGCCTTGACTTTCCGAGAAAACAGTTTAAAACATTAATGTGTACTAAATTTTCACGAAAATTAATACCTACTTGAAGCTCCTTATTTCTGTCTTTGATATTATAACGTATGTAAATTAAAAAAATAAACTTCTAGCCATATTTTTTCTTATCTAGAACATTTACCATTCGTTTCACAAATTGCCCTTGATAAAAACCTGACCTTGAGCTCAGTATAGGAAACAAAACGGCATATCTATTCTGAATGAAGGCGGTCCGTTGGTCGTGGTGTAACGCGAACGATAGGCCAAGGCCGTGTGACATAACACCTTACGTGTCGCGCCGTTAGCTGCGCGCGCGCACCGCTACGCCCGGCTTTAACGACGAGCACAGCTTTTTATGCGTATGCACTACTTGCGGAGTTGCAGCTGATACGTAGTTTCAAAGTTATTTATAAACTTGAACTAATATTCTTTTAATGTTTTAATATTCAATGTTGCTGGTGCTAAGGCGTAATGTGATAAAGAAAATATTTGTTTCTTTTTTAAATAATTGTGCCAATAAGTTTACTGTTTTATTTACTTTCATTAATTCCTATACCAAAATAATTATTTTGTACACGGTTTAGTGCCGTTTACACAGAGTTTTATTTCAAAAGAACTGTAGGAGGATAGTGTTTAGTAAGCCAGAGCACTCTTCAGAGCAATCAGTTAACATCCCTATTTCCATTTCTAATTAGCGAACGAACAAATCTTCTTCCTCATCGATAGTAACATGGCGTGATGAGAATTCAAATCTTATCTAACGATTAATGACTTGCTATAAATAATAGACAGGTATCTAACTGTTTATGAGTCTGTTTCATAAAGATTACTCGGAAATTACTCATTTGAATGGATCCATAATTATGCGTCATCTACAAGTCATTCCGACATTGGTATGCATTATTTTCCGATTTATTAATCATTTTAATGGAAACAATTAGAATATAGCCTTGGGGTACAGTCACGGACTTTAATTGATGAGCCACTTTCAAACTATTCAATTTTGCAGTTTCATACATTCACGAAATTACACGATTAAACACAAACTCAAATCGCATGCTCGTAAACAAGATGAAAAATTACTAGTAATCGGAAATAGTCTATAGAGGTTGACTAATAAGTTCTGAATAAAAAATAAATACAATGTTTATCGAATCTATTTGATACTGACCTCCTTTGAATCTGAGCTCATTAACTCGATAATTCTGAAAACCGATCCGAAGACAGTGACAGTTGAAATGTCGATGTCAGAGACGTTATTTTCTAATTTTTCGAAATAACTAATTAAAATTTCTCCGTACGCAAACGTTACTATGGCTACGCTAGAACAATCGTCGCTAGGTTACGGTTGCTAGATCTGCAATTGGTTGACTTTGGGTAGTCACTCTACTGTCAAATTTGTAGTTCTGGCTCTCAGGTTAGCCAACCGGTAAAGATATAAATAAATTTTCTTCTTCTATAAACGAATACATGACTTTCCGTGTCCTTTTTTTTTTTTTTTTTTTTTTTTTTTTTTGGGTGGGAAATCATCATATGACTTCTCCCGCTCTGGGCGGAGCGGAAGGGCGTGTCAGACTCTTACTGACTAAAACCCACCCGTGTTCCTTCGGTTGCCTGTTGCCAGGGTCCCGGTATCCCTTTCGGACTATTCCGCAACCCTGGCAGACTTTCCGTGTCCTGGGTGTACGAGTATAACCGACTAAGCCCGATTTACATTACACGGCTAAAATACGAACAGTGCCAAGTGGCTCATCAATTAAAGCCCGTGACTGTACATAAACATACCTGTGTACTACTGTAGTTCTATTTGCTTGAGATGCAGAAGAGATTTTCTGCACATGTGGCTTCCCTGGTACCTTATAAACGGCATAATTATGTAAGAGTCTATTAACTGCTCCCAAATTACCATGTTTATTCTCTTTACATTCATCCTTGACATAATCATTGTATTTGACATTATTCCTATTATTATAGATACCTCCAATTTAATTTCAACTCCTAGTAGCTTTTGTGGACATGATAATTATTCAATTTGTTACAGTTGTAATAGCAATCACGTCATTTGGCTGAAATAGGTTTTTATTTTTATTTTTTATTGTTTGTCTTTTATATAGATTATTTTCTATTTTGTGAATGTGAGAACTTTGTAGGCTTATTGGACTGTAGATTTACTGAACAACCAGGTACTATTTTGTTAAGTACCTGGTACTTACTTGTTGAAAGGCCTACATTGTCCTCCCATGCCTACTAATACTGTAATTTGAAAATATTGTAAAAGCCAATTATTTTTAAAAGAGTAACCGTGGAGTTTCTTGCCGGCTCTTCTCCATAGGAAACGACCAATTGGAACCGTGCACCTAGCTTCTGACGTTTCATAAGTGCCCATGTAGGTTTATGTGAAATAAAATATTTTGATTTTGATTTTGATTTTGAGATGCAGATAGCCCCTGAAAAACTGATTCAGGTCGATTTCGTGGAACAGTCTGTGTAATAGTGATGACTTTTCTTCTAAAAACAAGCTTATACTTGGAGTTGCCATTTATAATCTGTTAGTAATAGGTATACAGGGTGTACCGGGAAAAGTAGATAGGAAAAAATCACGGCGATAGAAGTCCTAAATCAGATTGTAAAATAAATTTTGCAGAACATAAGTTTTTATTTTTATATTTATCATTTTATGTACACACATTTAGAAACGAACAGAAATGTCCTACGTACACACATACAAAATACAAGCCCATTAATGTTGCACCAGGGCAAAGTTCTCTTCTCACAGAGAAGCCATGAGTCAAAACATACATAGGTAGGGGTTAAAAGAGGTCCTCCATCACCCTGATGCTGATAATTCAGCTTTCTACACACTTGTAACGCTAATATGGATAATATTATTTATATTTTTTTAAATTGGGTCACTGTGTCTGCAAGCAATGAGCCAGTAACATATTTGTCCAAGATTGCCATCTCTGAACATTATTATGCGTGAGTCAAGCCATTTATACGTATTTATTTACGTCGTATTTTACCGCTTAGCCGTGTCTCGTAAAGAGGAAAATTTACAAAGATAAACACGTGATAACGGTAAAAATGTAAACTCCGCAATTATAGTATAAACGTATCATCTCGCTTCAAACCATTTGTGGTGGTTTGTAATAGAGACGGCCTGTGACCTGTTTTTTATATCTGGATAGTAATATATACTACTAGATGCGCCCCGCGGTTTCACCCGCGTGTGTCTCGAGTCCGTGGAAATATAGGGATAAAAAGTATCCTGTCCTATTCCAGGTTATTCCAGGTCTACCCATGGGCCAAATTTCATCTAAATTCGTTCAACCCTTTTAGCGTGAAAGCGTGACAAATAAACAACGAAACAAACTCACTTCCGCATTTATAATTAGTTAGGATTTAGGCGTACACATTACATATGTGAACGTAGTTCTACTTTAGTAGCAGGAATGATAAGACTCCTCCTTCACTATTAGCCTTGAAGAAAGAACATCATCACCTTCGCTACTCAATTATTACCTACATGTTCAATATCATCACAGGAAGACTTCTTTGTTTTATGTGATACATCCACGATCATCAGATCCCAATATTACGCCAGTAAACACTCATAACAAGATATGATATTCCATTCCATAAGGTAGGACGCTCTCAGGCTAGGGAGCGACGATCTTCGCAGAGTGGCTGGTACCAGTTGGATGAGAGTTGGCAGATTCGAGTTGAACGGCGTGCAATGGAAGATACCTATGTCCAGTAATGGACTGCTATAGGCTGATTATATGACGAAACATTCCCATATTCTGCTCTTACGATAAATGAGAAAAATAGTGGGATAATTATAGGTTCCCATATTGCTTCCCAAAGCCTAATAAATCTTGATGATAAAACCGCAAATGCCGACACATTACGCTGTCGTTACGTCTCCGTGTCGTACCGTCGCACGGCGGGAGGCAACCAACGGGACCGCCAATCAGAGATTACGTGGAAAATAGCGTGTCTTCACAAATAGAGAAACAAGCCGCATATGTACTAGAACATATAAAATTAACTATAAAATATAATAGCGTTGTTTCAAGCTTCAGTATAACCATCTCACAAATCGTATTTATTTTCCTACTAAAACTGTGCGAAACTGTATCCATAGGTAGTAAAAACCAGGTTGCAGGAATTTGCGTACTGTATTGTTCAGTAGAAATATGCTATTATACATATTTCACATTATCTTAACTAGGATCTCTATTGCAATACGTTAGAAGAACGGTTTAAGGCAAGCGGTTTCCTTTTGACGTCATTGTATGGGTTTTCCGTTGAAGTTGAATTCCTTAACATAAGCTGGCCTCGAGAAAAAATGAACTAACTAAAATAATAATTTTATTACTTATTTACTCTACGAACCTATAGTAGCAATTCAAATAAAATTAAGTTATCTGTTTCAGCAAGAATATTCATAGCAATCATAGCGCTCTCCACAGAGCTACGCAAGTACGATTTTGAAAACAATCGTTTCGATTTTTATCGAGACATGCAGAAAGCTAATCATTTAAGTGTGCTCATACATGGTAAGTGACGACAAATCGTAGGTTGAGTAATAACTACGTTCGTGATAAGACCATCACAGAAAATTAAAGAATGGGTTGAGGAGCGCCACCATAAACTGCTTATTGCCAATCAGCTCAGCTGTTACAAATATTTGGCACCTAAAGAGAAATAGGCTAAGAGTTTGCAGCTGACAAAATTTTTTTCATGGAAAATTTTCGACCCAGTGAAACATGGCTACAAAGGCTTGTCCCATGTTTCTCTGGGTCGAAAATATTTGTAATTTTTCCCTTCCGTTCTCCACTGTCAACCGCCATCCCTCACACAATCTATGCATCTTTCTTTTGTCTTTTCTGTTTTAGTCACATGCGTTATATAGTCTTGTATATGTCTTGATATAAAGATGTGATAAGGAGGGACCTTATCACATCTTTATATCAAGACAAAAATGATTCCCCGACTATTGCTGATTTTATTCCATAAATACCTATTATGGATGATTTTTGAAGACTCGATGACCTTTGCGAAGTCGTTGGTTTTTATATCACTGAATTAATTTATTAGTTTTATTTTCGCACTAGCCTTGCAACAATGGTTTATATCATATAATTGCGTAGGTCGTGTGAGTAATGGTTTTATTATGGGCTGTTACGAAGGCCCTTCAGAATATTATAACCTTGTTATAACATTTAAGATCGTTAAATTGATGTCTCTGGCAAATCTTTATCTTGTTCGTAGTTCAAGACATAAAACGCGCTTGAGAAACTGCCGATTTATTCTGTGAAAATCTCACTGTGAAAACCAAAGTGAGATTGAAGTGAGCTGTCAATAGTGTCAATCTGAAGAAAGGGCTGACCGTCGAAATTCTCTGCAGAACCTGTACCATACTTAGAGGGTCCTACGCAACAATGATGCTGACGTACGTAAACGTACGTTTTAAACGCCTATTCTTGTCACGAAACTAACCTGTCTGATGCTAGAGATAGATTTAAATAATCTCTGGGAATCTGTGTGCATGCCCATTTATCTTTTGTGTAATTAGAAGAAAGATACCTAACTACGGCAAACTTCGTATTTCGTCAGTCGTCGGATTTCTATCAGTTCCCTTGCACTTGGTGCTGACTGGACGCTCTTCAATCGATTTGGAAGTATATAGAGAGCGCCCGGTCTGCATCAAGTGCAAAGGGCAACTGATAGAAATCCCACGCTAGATGAAACACGAAGTTTGCCGAGGGACATTAAGAAAATTGTTGTACTGTACTAAAATGCATTTCTTATTTATGAATGTGGAAGTTGTTAACACATTCGTTAAAGCTTTTAAATAAACAAATAAAACTCCATAAAGATAACGTAACTTCCTTTCCGAAAACTTAATTTATAATGACTTCGTTCATTAATTTCCTGCGGGAATCTAATAATATTCTGTGGCCAACTAATACAAATTTAATAATCGCAGCCGTCATCCGGGTTACACTGCATCTATTAATACTCGACGTCCCGGGCTGTGATAAGCCGGTCGGCTGTCCGGTTAAACCTGTACCTCCGTCCGCTGCCCACTACTTGCGCAGTATCCTACATCATTTTCTTTGAAATTTCGTAAGATTACAATCTGAATGGCTATTCTAGTCTGTATTAGTGTTACGTAGAAAAACGGTAAAAACATAGGCATTTATGCCATCGTCTGATGCTGAATCAAGTCATTTTGCGGATTTTTTCTGACAATCCAAAGTCCGAATCGTTGTTTGTCATCATGATGTTTCAAATGTACGGATTTTGATGAGAAAAATATTGAATTTTGGATGTTCGCAGTCCATAAACAACAGACTACAAACTTGCGACAGAAGGCAGGATTGTGATGAAATAAACCAAAATCAACCAAAAACATCTTTATTATACCTAACAATCGAGCCAACAGCTCATCAACTACAACTATCATTAAATATCGACAGAAAATCAAACAACTTAACATTACCTCTATACATGACGCATAACACATCAAGCAGTCTTTAAAACGATATACAGTAGCTACGTCTACAGCCATAAAGCTTGATAGAAGCGCGCCAGATAAAGACACCAGTTAAGATGTCCACAGATTGCACCAACACCATCCATTACAGACCAGCTTTATTAGCTCAACTTACTAAAACAGTTAATTTCTGACCGTTTTACTTAATGTGAATTGTGAATTCGCAACTCAATGTCTACTCTGCAATGAATATGCATTTTCTGAGCATATTCTAGACCTAAACGCTTTTAAATGTGTGCACTTGAGAATGATGTATTTTCAGTGGGTAGTTTTTGTGTCATCGTAATAATGATGTACACCATCAGACTGAATATAAACTACTGGACATAAAAATCCAGATAGGTGCTACAATAAGCAGTCAAACCGATATTGATATTTAATTAATCTCGCGTAACTTTACATACATTGCTTTGGGAAGCAGTGTTCAAACACGGTATTTTGTTAATATCACCCAGAACGCAGCTGCCTAACGTTTTTGAATTATAATGAAAGTAGACAGTTCATCAAGATTGAAAACCATATTTTACTGAGATATATTATTATGAATGCCGATGAAATGATAATCGTTTTATCAGCTTGAGCTATGGAAGAAGACACTCATAATTCCAGTCCCAATACACATAAACAACCAGAATACCGAAATCTCTGAAGAATTAGAGATTGCTTGATAACGTAAACGTTGCACATATAAAGATCCTTAGATAAACACTAATTTGGCATGCGAGAGACGAACGATGAATGTAAACAACAAACAAATAGACAATTAAGACTTACTTAGACACTTGAGGTTTCTGAAGACGGTTCGTCCGAAGGTAAATGTGCAGTCATTAGCCCCGTTTAGTGCCAGAATAAGACTTTGTAAACAGTTCGAGCTACCGCAATATTGTTTGTCGAGTCTCCTTTCGAAATAGGTTGATGATATGCTGCTTATTCAGGTCTGTGGAATTTAAATCGATTCGAATTTTATTCGTCTTGAAGTAGAATAACATAATCAGCCTATAACGTTCCCACTGCTGGGACACAGGCCTCCTCTCGGTGAGAGAGAGTGGGCCGTACTCTACCACGCGGGCCCAGTGAGGGTTGGTAGATGTCACATGTCTTCGAATTTTTGGTTCTAGAACATGCCGGTTTCCTCCGTTTTGAAAGCAGTGATGGTGAAATTATTTACACAAAGTAAAGCGCATGTCTGGGGTCGAACCTATGACCTACAACTCGTAAGTCGCGGCCGTTGCCACTTGGCCACCACTGCACTTACAGTTGCTGAGTATGAATAACAATTTCAAGAGATTTGACTTCTAAATAAGTGCTACTGTGGTGCTACGAATTGTCATCAAGTTTAAGTTTTTCTAGTGACACAAGTTTCCTTTAAATACAAATATGGTATATCACTTAATTATACCTTCTATTCTGGCCTCTTCATAAAATATTTAAATATTACCAGCATCCCAGTACCATCAAGCACAAATACCTAACCCTCTTGCGTAACCCTCGCCAACCACAACCGCTTCCCGCCGTACCTATCCTTGGAAGCCTCGATTGTCCTTGCTTCTCAGTCCCAACGGCGGCAACGTAGATATTTGGCGATAAGTACAGTTACTTATCGATTCGGCATTG
Source organism: Lithophane ornitopus (assembly GCA_948473465.1). Classification (NCBI taxonomy): domain Eukaryota; kingdom Metazoa; phylum Arthropoda; class Insecta; order Lepidoptera; family Noctuidae; genus Lithophane; species Lithophane ornitopus. Next base: position 11,103,258 of record OX419620.1, on the reverse strand, counting down.
TCTCGTCCTGGCATTCGAAGGCACCAAGTCGCACGTGCCTCGAATTTCGTTGCATCAGTCGTGAGAACCGACGGTGAAGTAACGCATGTAATGGTAATGAGTACCTGCCCGCGAACTTCGATTCTAACCTCTACAACGTACTTGTGTCACGCAATAAACTGTGCTGTCTTAATTTTGAATTCTGTAGTGGATCGTTGTCTTGGATTTGGTAATAAGCCTGTGAATATGAGTTCATGGATACCATAGAAAACAACAGTTGAATTGGTTTATTTGCGTGTTGGCATGATAGAGGCCAACAAAGTTTATTTTTATCACAGCACCATTGTGTTAACCCTCGGATCAGCACCATTTTCGGAACGGCTTATTGCATAGAAAGCAGTTATTATATATACTGCTGATTGTATGTATTTCTGTAGTATTTTCATTTTTCTATACATATAGGTAATGAAGTATTCCTATCTGTCTATTAAAATTCAGAACAGTTTTACAGTTATCCAATTAATACCTAATGAATTCTCATCATTTAGTCCATTGCTTGCATAATTTAAACGAATAGATCATGTTTAATATTAACATGAATACATGATGTAAAATTATAATGAAAAATTAAGTAAAAATGTGAGTATGCTCTAGAATCAGTAACACTTGAGCATTCGTCCCGTCCCGTCCAAGGTCCCGGCCTAAAAATCTAGGCTGAGGAATACATGAATTTTAGTCTAGGTATATCTATCTAGTTCGTGCTACACGTGCAGAGACAGAAGCCAACTCATTCCCAACGTGACCACTCATGCCAACCCGGTGGCCATCCTTTTAAACAATACTGCGAGCCACGTGAGCAACATCCTTTTAGTATGTGACCCATTTTCATTTATCACTATGATAATCTTTGTATAGTCAGCAGCTCACTCTTCCAAAGATGGGATACCGAAATTACATAAATCTTCTATGACTTTACAACCACATTAAGTCGTCAATCTTGATGTAGCGTAGCGTAGCACACAAATTATGGGAGAATGTTGAACGTGATTAGAATTCCAAGCAAAAATATATGTTGTAAAGTAGAGGCGTTTTTTTGTGCGTGTAGGTATTGCGAATTTGCCTAGCAATGAGGAACTTCACACACTAGACGCGTAGCGGAAGCTGCGCTCGATCAGATTTAGTACGGACCTTTGTTCAAACCTATTCAAATTCTGTACTTTTTATATAAATACAATGTGTGAATGCTATCGCTTTTGAAGGTCGCCGGTCGAAATTGTAGCATTTTATAACAATGGTCAACCACAATTGCACGAACGAATGCCATCATTCATTAGAATTAATTCATTGACATTGGCAATGATACCATCTTATCTAATACAGTTACAGGTTTTGACTAGCATACAAAGGGTTTAAATAAACCAAATTAAATAAACCAAATTTCATTGAGTAAGTAAGTAGTTATTTTGTTTAATAAATAAAATGTACTTGAAAAAAAAAGATAAATTTTCTTTTCACTTTGTCATTTTTACTGATCCTTCTATTTTATGTTAGATATTCGATGCAGAACGTTGGCGCAAATCAGGCGAACTTATAAATAAATCCTTGGGATTATTGAAAGTCGTCATGCGGAATTATTGTAATACTTACTGCGAATCAAAAATTCAAAGTGTACCTTCTATTGCTCTCAAAAGGTTCGCATAAGTTTGTGTGCTTAGCTCTTTACAAAAGCGGTAAACATCAGACAGGTACCTCTCATAAATAAGTACTTTGCTAATTTCAGCATTCTAAAAGGCATTGTATTCGTTGGCTAATAAAGCTCTTTAATATTTAACTTAAATAAATTCTTAGAATATTTAATACAATACCAATTTATTTCCATTATCGGAACATAAGATAACACAAAAATAACATTGCATAACATAACAGAAGTTCATTTATCTATCGCGATTAATTGCAATCGATGTCTTCTTTGGCCTTTATAAACTCAACTACAATAATTTTTTTATTTTATTTTAGTACTGCCATTCGCGGATCCTTTTTTACGTGACAAGCGTTAAGCAAGAAGAGAAGTTCTTTTGTTAAAAAAAAAAAAATAGATGACATAGAGTTGTAACGCGGACTAAATATCCGATGCAAAACCCTTAAGCAGAAATATGCAAAACTAAACTAGGTACGTAAAATTACCGCAATTCGGACTATTGTTAGTTTTGTAAGAAACAAACGGAAGGCCTTCTCGGTTTCGACATATTGTCCAACAAACTTTAATATTGTGTCCCTTGAAACAAAAGGGTGGAATGAAAAGAAATACTCTTCCTTTAACTTTCAATTTCACTGCACCATATAATTTATTGCGTCTGAACTGTTACAAATATAGACAAAAGTGGTGCATTTGTATTCTCAATTTTACTTTAAACTGTTTAAAAAGATGGCTTTGTGGAATTGTCAAAGGAATTCGTACCGTTGAATTTGTATCCAGAAAAGTAAAGGCAGATACGGTATTGGACAATAAATAAGTTTACTTTTGTTTATTACTTTCTTTATTTTTTATATCGTAGTTGTTGCTAATGAACAATTCGATGGCTTGTTTATCTAAAAACGACCCCACTCTGAAGACAATATTTCAACTGAATTCTCGCCTTTATGAATAAATTATCCTTGATATACATATCTTCACTTAATGCAATCAGTATAATCCATGTTCTCTTGATAACCAAATGACATCCCCTTGTAGTTTATAGATTACAAAAATTAGTAGAGATAAACCTCTCGCAAGCCTTGTATGCTACCCACGCAAGGAATGTTGCTAAACTAAAATAGTATGCAAACATTTTTGAGCTCATATCATTATATAGAAAGATTCAAGTTTTGAGAGGCCCAGTAGGTATAATCACGTACACATCTATACATAAGGGAATATCACAAAGATAGCCGGCAATCCATCCCTTTCACGCTTGTAGAACTCTCTATGGGTGAAAGGAGATAGCTGATAGAGCCGGCTCTCACGTAAGTTGGCCAAAGTGAAATGACCGCTGTTGACCATTTTGGCAGTTGCGTCATCCATCGAGGCTTGAATTCAAAGTTTTTTATTACATACATGACATGAATAAAATAGAGACAAGATGAAAGCAAATTACGTTTAGACGAACAAATAAGTTTTCAGCGTGCACATGAATTACTAATGATGTTTAAAAATTGCAAAAAAACAAATACAAGACACCAAAACTTTGTTTATTTTGAAACTTGTTAAAACGTAGATGAAATGTGTACATAAGGAAAAAAATATTACTGAAGAAAATTGGTACCTATGTAATGGTTCTACCAACAATAACTGAGGTAGGTTATACACCTACTTTCAACAGTCATAGTAATAGATACAAAGATGTTTTTAAATGACAAAGGCGTTATGTAGGTAGTGCGAATTAGTCACATCTGAATTCTTTATCTCAAAAACCGTGTTTTTAACTACGAACGCGTTCAAGTTCAGCGACGAACGCGCTCTAGACGCGGTTAAGGAAGGATGAAGCCGACCTACTTGTGGTTCCCTGACCTCCGCCGCAGCCTAGCACTGTGTTCGTTCTCGCTCTTGCATATACAGTGACACCTACTGCTATCTCTGTCACTCCCGGAATATTTTCGCAAACGCATTTGGAAAATGGCGCAGCGCAGAAGCGCGGAGGCAAGTTGACGAGCTGCGTGACAATGAGGTTTTATGGGTTAAAGCTATGACTGACTGTTTTGTATTCGGAATAGATTTGTGGAATTTTAGTTATCTAGATTCTAGATAATGAAAAGACTGGACTGGAAGTACAATTGAGTCATCATTTCATTAGTTATTTAGATTAGTCGCAGATATTCTATTCTAGATTCGGAACAATTAATATAAATACACTGACCTGACACTGAATCAAACGATACACAATTGGAACAAACACACACACACACACACCACACTCACATCACACATATATACCAGATATACCATACAACACCTGAAATCACCCCACTAGTCTCCATTCTGGAATTCGTACCCAGAGCCCCAAGATACAGACAAAGTTTGGGGCTCACTGGTAAATAATTTTATTACCTACCTATAGGTAATATTTTAATCTACTTATGCCATCTCAATTTGGTGTTAACCTGTAAACCTGCTTACTGTATTACATGGACAATAAATTATTTTCTATTTCTATATTTATCCGGTTCCCAGAAGTAACATGAAATATTTCTCCGAAAGAGTTGACACAGGTCTAGCTCACCCCGATTTCGCCTCATAACTATAAGACCCTTGTAATAGAAGATTAGTGTCCGGTTAACCGTGATAGCCGTGAGCCTGTCAAATCCAGGCTGATACCCTAATAAATGATTACCAAATCCTGGCTGCTACTAAGGAAAACGCAAATGAAGGAACCCAATAAACTCAGAAATTGTGTCGATATATTTTCGTTATTCTAGTGCCCATCCGTAGCAAGGCCCTCGTTAAATCTTATAAAAGTTAAGTAACAAAGATAATGAACTAGGATAAAGTTTCGTCTAAATAATCACGCCTGTAATCCGCAAAGGGTTAGGGAGAGGTATGCCTATTAGTACTTACACCTACATTTCGCCAGTTATGTTCAAGTCCCATGCGGCAAATCCAGACTCCGGGCTGCTGCTGAGAAATTCCTGATAGAAAAACCCAATAACACTTTGCCCGACCTGGGGATACGAACCCTGGACCTTATACTCAGAAGTACCTAACACTTGCGACCACTAAACCAACTGGGCAGTCTCATTTATAAAAAACCGGCCAAGTGCGAGTCGGACTCGCGCACGAAGGGTTCCATACCATCCTACTAATTTTATAAAGGTTTGTGTGTTTGGATGTTTGTTACTCAATCACGCAAAAACGGCTGAATGGATTTGGATGAAATTCGGCAAACAGATAGTTTATAACCTGGAGTAACACAGAGGATACTTTCTATCCCGATATTCCCACGGGATCGAGACTTACGCGGGTGAAACCGCGGGGCGCAGCTAGTTATCTATAAAAACGGCAAAAAAATCACGTTTGTTGTATGGGAGCCCCCTTAAATATTTATTTTATTCTGTTTTTTTTTGTATTTGTTGTTATAGCGGCAACAGAAATACATCATCTGTGAAAATTTCAACTGTCTGGCTATCACGGTAGCCTGGTGACAGACGGACAGACAGACAGACAGACAGCGGAGTCTTAGTAATAGGGTCCCGTTTTACCCTTTGGGTACGGAACCCTAAAAAGGCTTTTGTAAATGTATATGTAGGTAAGTTGGCTTTTTAAATTAAGTTAGCATTATAATTATAAATGACAACAGCTTTTTTTATATATATCAAATACATATCTCAGACCATGTTGGTTACATAGCTAATTAAATCTAGACTGATAAAAACCAGCTCAGAAGAATCGAGTTACTCAACATCTGTACATTAGGTATAGGTGCTCAGAATAACGTGATAGAATGTCAATAAAACACAAAAATACCTCGTTAAATCTCGTCGAAGGTCATTGACACTTTGCTTAGAAGATGGCGCGTTTCGCGATTTACCTACTGTCTGTATAAAGTATTTAGTCATTCGACAGCCTGCATCCGGTTGTGAAATGAAATGTACCTATAAAAAAAATCTATAAATGTATAATAAGTATACTCATTTGATATTTAGATATTTTTTTAAATTGCTAACCCATCTAGCTCCTGAATATCATTGTGGTCATGGTCACTGGAAATTTGCATTTCCAAGTGCAGTAGGTACAGGTATCAATCCCAGTTAGAATTTTAATTGTTATTCTTTTGAAGTTCCCGTAGCCAAGTCTGAAAAACAAAGGGTTTCAAGGCATCTGGCAGATTCATCCATAGAATGGGCGAATCAATCGTAATAAAATCCGAAAGCCACGCATTTTTAAATAGAATTCATCCTAATTGCATTGTTGTTAATTGGAGTGCAGTGAGTGGTGGCCCAGGGAGTGCAGTGGTGGCCCAGTGGTAACGGCCACGACTTACGAGTCGTAGGTCGTAGGTTCGAACCCTGACAGGCGCTTTACTTTGTGTAAATTATTTCATCGCCACTGCTCTCAAAACGGTGAAGGAAAAAATCGTGAGGAAACCGGCATGTCCTAGAACCAAAAATTCGAAGACATGTGACATCTACCAACCCGCACTGGGCCCGCGTGGTGGATTACGGCCCACTCCCTCTCACATAGAGGAGGCCTGTGTCCCAGCAGTGGGAACATTATAGGCTGATTATGCTTATGCTTATGCATCCTAATTGTTTTCCTTTGGATGGTCTTCTTGCTTTCAGAAAGACTTACTCTGTAGCTATAGTGATTGCAAACCAGAAGGAATACCCAGAGACTACGAATCGAAGGTGAGACCGCAATCTCTACGAACATAACCAGAGATGAAGGAATTTATTATCAGGCGCCAAACTTGTTGCATATCGGCTTGGTATATGCTGGTAATATTATTAGTATAGGAAAAACTAAGGTAAGGACAAAAAAGAGTAATTTTAGCCATTTCATAGAGGTTTCAAAAAATTGTAGCGTTGCTTTGTAAGTCCTGTAATTTCATTATGTTTAGTTTTTTTTTTTTTTACATTTTCTTTACTTAGATATATGGTAAAGCTTTTACAATTAAATAAAAAATAATCCCAGATTTATCCATTGTGTACAGAATTCAAAGAATTGCGCATCATCCTCCATTATTTTGCAATAAGTAAGTAACCATGTTGGTACGCCAAAAAAATACACAATAAGGCAATATATATATTCATGCTCCGTGTCTCATCGAACTATTCACATTGATGTGACGTAAACACCTTCACACCAGTGACCACAACAGCATCAGCCGCAAACGGGACAAAGGCTAAAAGAACATAACTTAGCCATATAAAGAAGGACACGAGCGCACTGAATTTCATTTTCTAAAACCCGATTACACGGCCGAGGTGACGCAAGGCGGCGGAGGTCGGCCGCGACACAACACTCGAAAACGAAAGGTGTTCGAAACTGAAATCGAAGGGAGTGATCCCGTTATCCTGTGCCGGACCGCGGAGATGGAAAGCTCCCGTTAAAGCGTTAACGTCATGCGATGCAATCATGCAACAATGACTCACGGCTCACGGCTCATGCTCTGCGACTCCCGCGCTCGACTCTGCTAGGCACTCCTTACCTGCTCTAACTGTACTCCCTCGCGTCATTCTCAAGGACGTTTTGACTTAACCCACTTCGTACGTGGGCTGGTATTAAGTGGATTTGTAGAAACAAACTCATTTTCTGGTGGTCTTCGCGTTTTCGATTATAACGGTAGCTTCCTCGTTCATACGCCGGCCGCCGCTCGTATGTTGTTATTTTCTTTCGATTAGGTCACACGTTGCGGTAATTTATCTTCTACGTAGGTAAGTACGTAGAAGTTGCCGGATATCTTTCAGGATCTTCCTCTTGTATAACTGCCTTAACTTATCCTGTATCCGTACTTATTTTTATTAAATTTCCTGTAAATGTTCTTAGGCATAGCGATGAAATGATTTGATATACTTAGGAGTCCCGAACCAGGCCCAAGGAATATATACTCACCTACGGCGAGATCAGGACCCTGCAATGTAGCTGTGCATGGACCTTAATGCTGTGAAGTATTTTTGGGATATGCAATTAAGTATAGTTAGGATACCCATCCTTCTAATCATTGTTTCCCAAAAACTCTTTTTTTTTATATATACATTTTAGTAAACGTATTACAACTAATATCTAAAGGCATATAAGCAGGATTTTAATAACGACACGGGTAGAGTTTGTCGTGAACTCTACATTTACATTTTATTCAAAACTTATGTATCTGTATAATATACGATGAATCAAGATGACTTCGATGTAAAAATATTGGGTGTTGTTGTTCAGGTTTCGTAACATTCTTACCCATCTTACCTCACAAGGACTACCACATCCATATTACGCCTACCTGCATGACCTTACTTAATCGCAACATTCAACATTTCCTCTTCAAATTATTCATAAATGCTCGCAAAACATGATAAACTGCAGCACAAAAAACCCGAAACTAATAAAATATCTAAACAACGTCGAATAGATTGAGGATTGTCCACACAACTCTTTCACGACGGCAATGGCGTGTCCCACTTTAATATAACGGCACTCGACGAGTCCTGACCAAAACACTCCGACGTGGCCGAACGCGAATATATCCGCTAATTAACCTGTTTCACACTCGGAAACTCATTATGAGGGCTTTAACCTTCATAGTTTTTCACATAATAGGTAATTAAATCGTGTAACAAACCGCTGGCATTTACTCTGTTATTATCTTTAAGTGCCGAGGTGAACAATGAGGAGTTCTAGGTTAGGTAGATATATTTCGCGGTGCAAGTATGACGGTATTTTAGGTTCGTTAATTGAAGGAGCAATGAACTTTTTGGAAATGAGGAATGGTTCTGCGTTACTAAAATGTTTACTTCGGTGCCTTTACTAACGATGTGCTTGGGTCTATTAGAGAACGACCAAAATAAACGTCATCTTCTTAATCACTAGTAAAGTCTAGGGGTCCTTAATGCTGATTGGTATCCTTTCTACTCCACGACATCTTTTTTTTTTTGAGGAGTTTCGGAAATCATCAATGTTTTCTCCTGCGCTAGGCGGAGCGGGAGGGCGTGTCAGAATTTTACTGACTAAAACCCACCCGTGTTCCTTCAGTTGCCTGTTGCCAAGGGTCCCGGTATCCCTTTCGGACTTTGCCGCCACCCTGACAGGCATCAGTCCTAGTGGACCCCAATAATTGTGCTGACATCTCTTTAAGGCGACTCCACGACCCCTGGACCAATGGATATTCTGTTTTATCACCCTGCTATATTAGAAATAAGTAGGTACCTACTGAAGTTGGCATATGGAATGATTATATCTCGCTATAATATGTCGATAGTTAAGTTAAAGTATGACTTTAAGAATAGATAAGGATGATTTTAGATGCAGAATGATTAAGATAGGTAGGTAACCTTCCATATAATTTTTACAAATACAGATCTAGGTACCTAAGTGATTTTAATTTTCTCACATTAATGAGAAAATTAAAAACAATTAGGTACCTAGATCTGTATTTGTTTCTAGATTACCACTTATCCACAGATTATAGCGTGGTGACGCCGCCGCCGCCGCTACGTTGTGGCGCTTGGCAGACTTCTATCCAGCAGTGGACATCATTCAGTTGAAATGATGACAATGATGCAGGCGCTTCATTCGTATTGAAAATGTGTAAAATCATTAAAATTATTGTGGCTTGTGTCCTCTGGGTTAACAGACAGGAAGCAAAAGGGCCCTTAAAAAAAGTCCTAGAAAACTTAACTAGCATTGAACTTCATTAAACCAAAATCTATGTTATTCATTTAATGCTGAGGAGTTCAATCACCTCAAAAATTCTGTAGGTATTGGATGTCAAATAGGTATTGGTGGTTTAAGCGCCTGAGCTAACATTCATTTCCTTTTTGATTTTCAAGATGTGCTGCAAACAAAATGAAGCTAGGCGCTTTAATAATCATGACTGTTCATAAAGATGACACTTTATTTCGACATAAATGCCTCATTTTTTTATACCTGTCTTTTATCTAGGTAACAAATTATTAACAAGATTTTCTCAATGTGGAAGAGGTAGGTAGGTACTGGGCCAACTTTTTAATTTTATACGAGGGAACTTCGGGAAAATGTTTATTGTTGCTTAATGAGAACCTCCTCCTTTTTTTTCGTCGATAAAAAAATAGACAACAGTCGCTCAATAATGAGCACTAGTGTTTTCTATAAATTCACTTGGTACCTACTTTTTGGTAGAGGAACCAATTAAACGCCAAATTGAATTAAGCGCCATCTACACGGACTTGCTTGCACCTACACTTGTTACCTAGATCTAACCAACGTCGCAGTAAAAAGAAACGACAACAATCAGAAAGCAACTAGTCTGTGTGTATATCGAGAGATGTCGCTGTAAGGAACAACTTCAAAACTTTGAGCGTATGACAAAAGTCATGAATTAAATTAATTTGTCGGGTTCGTTTAAGTAAATCGGTACAAGTAATACGTTTTTGGGCATTGACTTAATTTCAGTTTTGAGGTTTATTCCGAGATGCAACCAGTTCGGAGCTTTGCATCCATCGTCGCTACACGAGCTATGATAGATGAGACAAAATAAAGTAAGAACCTCAATCAAAATGCCCAGTTGTAATAAGTACCTATTTATAACGAATAAACAAATTACGATTCAGTCCTGTTTAACGATGCTGCAGATGTAATAAGAGATATGTAACGTATTTGCATTCGGAGAAAAACCTAAGTACTTATACATATTATAAGATAAAGTCAGTTTCCATGTCTGTCTGTGTAACCGCGTTGTTCCTCTAAACTGCTGATTTAGATTCGGTTTTCACCATCATTTAGAGAATTTACACTGGAAGGTTTATAATACATCAAAATAAACTTACAAATAATAATGAAATCTTGATATTTCGTAAAGTTGTAAAACCGTGCGAAGCAGGGGCGAGTCGCTAGTGTATAGGTAATTAATGACTTCACAGATTTAGTTATTTTCCAGTAGCAATATTATGCATCATAAGTACCTACTATGTACTAATTGCGTTTTAAATCGAACTGGTGTAACTACAAGTTTTTCTAGCTCAGTCTTGAACTTTCAATCAGGGCACAAGGCACTAAACAACCAGCCAAGTGTGGCGTTTATATTACCTATTATTTATTTAAGGTTTTTTTTTTAAATACTTGTACCCCATTTGAAATAAGATTAGACATTAAAACAAACCCTTTTACAGTCCGTTCAACCGATTTTGACTTCTATACCGTAGGCATACGCATTAAAAGCAAAACAAGTTACACAATACCAACTATCTACTGCGGCTGCCATTTGTCATGCCATCAACGCAATAGAATTCAAAATCAGTTGAACGGAATGTAAAAAAGGCTTATCTATACGTCTAATCTTATTTCAAATGGAGTATAGGTAGGTACTTAGTAAAACTTTTCCGAATATTATAGAGATTTGCGACATAAAATCCGTTAACTATTAGGTTAAATATGATGCCATGCAGAAGTCGTGAAGCGAAAGATGATAGTACCTATATAGGTATGAGTCTCTGGTGGGCTACTGCCCGACGATTGATGTCGGGACGTTGTATATGTACCTAGGTATGTGCTGGTCGCGCGGTAAACTCGCGTTGCGTCGCACTCTGTTTTGCTTGTCGTTAGTGTTAGTGTAGTGCGAAATTCGCATGTGGCGATGTAGATGCCGCCACAGTAGATATACCTATCTCTATCATTAATTCTATTTTAGGGGTTGAGAGAATCATAGTCCTACATTTCTACGGGGTAATTGCGAAACAGACATACAATAGCAATGTCTATATTTTGAATTTTTGACAATTCAAGAACATTCATTGCGTTATTTACGTTGTCGAGTACACGAATCTTTTATATAGGTAAGTAGGTATATGAGCAGAGACTTAGGAATTTCCTTCAAAATTCTACCGCTTGTGATTGAAAGTGTTGTGTTGAAAGTTACGCAATTGGGATGCTGGTATTTCTGTTTATATCTTGAGTAAGTAGGTACCTACCTATTTCTGACGGTCATATTAGCAATGTTATTATTATCTTAAGGTCCCTACTGAACCCTAAGCTGTGAGTTTTAGTTACGAATAATATTATGCAATATCGAATGCCAAAGTAATTATAATAAGTATAGATTTTGACAGTAGTGTTTTGTATAAAATGATTAGGGCTAACAGCCGTTTTAAAATCGCCAAGGTAAACAAGGTAGGTACCTATACATTATTGGTATCCGTTTGCTTACGTAATTTATATAGTTATAGATACCTACGTCAGGTCTGACGTAGGGTCAGGTCGACGTTGGTATATTTCCATTGGCCCATTGATAGCAATGTATTTTCGCAAAAACAACAAAAAATCTGTACAGTCAGCGGCAAAAGTCGCAAATACTTCAGTTTTTTAATCTTAATTATTGAGCTAAATATTTAATTTAAATCGGAACAGAAGAAAAGAAATTAAAAGAATGTTAACCGGTACCTAATTATTAAATGAAATGCTGAAATTCAATGTGTTCTTTTATTGGCACAAATAATTCTATTCTATTTTGGCACAAATAATTTTGTGCCAAAATAGTGTGTAAAAGTACTTAGCATGTGATGGATTTTTGTCGCTGCACACCGTAGCCGCGTAGACGTCGCGTAGAGGCTGTGTAGATGCTAAGCTAAATAAGAGAAACATCATACTGTTTATTAGGTGAGCTAAAGCTAGATAAACCCGCCTTAAACAATAGAAATCTTTCAAGCTGAAGTTAAAATGAAAACTTAATTAAAAACTACCTTCGAGCTCACTTTCCTGACTGCCGCACACGGGGACCGGCCACAACCACAAAACGCCGCAACCGGCATATTTCCTGTAGTAAACGCCGCCGCGGATTTTGTGGCTGTCGCGTGTGGTCCGTGTGCGGAAAGTCCATATAAAATGTAGTTTTCATACATTTTATGTGGACTTGCCGCACATGACCCTAAGAGAAGTAATTGTCATTATTTACCTAATTGTATCTACTTTGTTTTTAAGATAGAATAAAATGTTGTTATAATAGCATAGTTAATAATAAATGACGCACTATTAAACGCAATATGGTAGTTTGATTAGCCATACACTCATAAGCACACAACATAAATAATGACTATAATTAACCCTACACTTACCTTTATGGGGTAGGTACTATGTAAAATAAAATAGGTACCGCTCGATATATTCTTCCACTAAATGAGAAGAAATTTAAAACATGCATTTAACAAGCAGATGACAATGTGTGTGTTGAATGATGACCTATATCGTCTATAAAAATGTGCATGTCGAACCACGCACAATGAAGGGTTCCGTAGTTGGGATGAATTTATCCAACAAACTTAACATTGTAGTTGAAAAACTTACACTTAACACTTAAACTTAAACAGAACATTTACAATAATTCAGTAACAATAAATTAAATAATCACCAACATTGCATTTAAATTTAAAAATTCATTATCCAGTATTAAAACAACTTAATTTAAACACAAATATTATTTCGCAAATCATTTGATAATGGCTGTCGTTTGTCATCTATGAACTCATGTAAGTATACTGTGATAGCCCTTCCTCAATAAATTATGTCTGTAACTTGTTTTTAAATAAGTTTATGCTTTTACAAATACCGATTGAATTCTGAGACTGTGATGAACCAAGTTCAATTTCGGTTGGATTGTGGAAGGTAATCTTTTCTACGAATATTATATCTAGCTTGTCTTTCCTCATCGGTCTCGTGCAAATTCTTGACAAAGTTGGTTAACGACACTAGAATATACAGAAATGGCATTGTTAAAATGTTTAGTCTGATAAAGTGGTCCGTACAAGATTCTGTCTGTTTCATGCGGCACATTGTACTAAAAGCTCTTTTTTAAATTACAAATGCCGAGTGAATATTGTACTTGTAGCTGTTGCCCCAAAACTCAATACTCTGAGCCTTGAATCAACCAAAGCAAAGTATTTCATCCTAATTTGGGCCAAAGTGAGTTCATCCCTCAGGCTTCTGATTGCATAGCATGCAGTGCTAATAGACTTCTGTATAGACAATGTTTCAACCTTTCAGTTTAATAACGCGTCAATGTGGACGCCTAGGAATTTAACATTATCTACTACTTCGACATTGTTACCACAAGATACAATCTTAGACTAGCGTTATTACGTACCGTTGACTTGAATAATAAACCCTTTGTTTTATTCACATTAAGTTTTAAGTTATTAGTACCAAACCGGTTTTCAAAAGCTTTTAAGGCAGTATTAATCTTGGATTCTAAATTACTCTTATTATCTTCAGAAACTATTGCATTAGTGTCATCTGCAAAAATAATTAGTCTTTGTCTATTAATAGTTTTTTAATATACTCAATCAAGTCATTTTGGAAAAGGATGAAGAAAATTGGTCCCAGAACGGAGGCCTGAGGGACACCTCGGGATATAGTGACTAGGTTCGATATATATATTTTTCTTCTCCTTCCACAATCGACTTAATCTCTATTTACTGGCGAATATTATGCAAATAGAACCTGAATAGCTTTAATACTTTCTGCCATATACCATAATGTTCCAACTTGGCCAGAATAATTTCATGGTCTACTTTATCGAAGGCGGAACTAAGGCCAGAAAAATACCTGCCACTTTATACTCGTCATTTAAATTACAGACAACCTCATCAATTAACGCCTCAATAGCATCGGTGGTTCCTAATGATTTTGGGTATCCAATGTGCTGATTATTTAATATAATGTGAATTTTTAAGTGCCTCACGAGCCTATTCTTTATATTTTTTTCGAAGATAATACTGCATGTATTATCTTCGAAAAAAATATAGGGAAATCGGTCTGTAGTAAGGATCTGTTTATAAACCTTTCTTAAAAATTGAAATCACACGAGCGATTTTACACTCATTATAAAGCGATGCTAATGGTCAATATTATTTTAATAATAGTCAGGGCGATTTCGTCATAACCAACAGTGGACCAATAGAGCAGTTACATACCTACATAAACAATGATATGCAAAATATATCACCACGTTCTAGCTTGATTACTTAGATGTAAACATCGAAGTACTTTACTATTACGATATTGTGATTATGTTATAAGTATCATAATTCGATGTATATCATAAAAATAACAATTATACGCCATGTTTTATTCTGCACATTACTAAGTACAGAATTGAGTCAAACTTGCATACTTATACCAGTAGGTACTTACAATACTGGGGCTGTGTTAGGTAGTAACTAATGGAATTCTAACGATGACATAGGTTGATTCCGGCCCAAAGTTTGGCTCCCATTTCCTCTCGGCGCAGATTTGGAAACAGAAGTAGGCTAGTATTACGCCTACAGAAAGTGAAACTTTCAAAATATTTAGAAACTCGATTTTTGTAATATCTCTGGCAAAATGACCTTCAAAATAAAAAAAATGCGAATATATTGCATTGCGTGTGTCTCATTCAAAAATGACATATTTCATGAAATTAGCATAAATCACATTGTCATGCTGTACCTACCAGTAAATTTTTATTAATTGTCAGGCTAACGCTTGAGGTCAGGGTTAATCAAATCATGAAATTTTTTCAAACATTGTACTTAGGTATTTTTAGGGTTCCGTATGAAAAAACGGAACCCTTATAGGATCACTAATGTGTCCGTCTGTTTGTCCATCTGTCACAGCCCATTTTCTCCGAATCGAATGAACCGATTAAGTTGATATTTGGTACTTACCCAAACACGGACGTATTACGTAAATAAATGAATTTTGGATAAGTAGGTCACTTTTAGGAGACAAATAGGTAAGTAAATTAAAAAACGTTTTGCACACTGTACCGTGTGATGTATCAAATGAAAGGGCTTTCTGCGAGGGTCTCATTTTTTAAATAATTTTTATATACATAATAAAATTTTATTTAAGAAATCAGATGAAAATTGACCATTGCCCCTTAACTCCGAAACACCTCAAATAAAAAAAATACATAAAAAGTTCTATAATTAAAGATTACAGGAAAACCTCTATGGTATTAAAATAACATGGTAAATCTCCCAATATTGTGCGTACAAACTTACATTTACTGCTGGATTGTATAGGAGAACATGTTTTTCAACCACACTGTAGTTTGTTCTTGGGATAAATTCATCCAAACTACGGAACCCTTAATTGTGCACGATCCGATACGCAGTTGGCCGGTTTTTTTCCAAGATTTTGCTGTTCACGCATGACCAGCTTACGAGCACGTCGTGTATGTATGGACTTTCAATATTAGGTACAGTCACGAGCATAAATATATTACTATGAACAACTCGGCAATAATAATATCTCCATCTCCATTAATATCTCCCGTCAAGATGACGGCAAACAATTGTGATCATTAGAGGAAGGCATATACAAGTGGCAACACACTCAAGTGACATCGAAAGAACACCAACACTATCTGACGAAACAAGCGACGCAAAAATATAGGATGCTGCATCGGCTTCTTCTTCTTAAAAAACTACCTATATCTGTGCAGTTGTATAACAAAGTGCACTCTGAATAAAACGCAAGGATACAATAAGGGGGCTATTAGATTTATGTGAAGCCTGTAGCCTTCCCCCTGCAGCTAAAAATGTGTGTATCATACCTTGATATCATAACCCCACTTGATTGGCGACCTTTCGCCGAGGGCTAATAATACATTGAGGTACCTTGAAATTAGAAGCATTAGGTAAATGATGAGTGACTTTAATAATACAAATTTTTTAACAGAAATTTGATTGTTGAACCACAAACATGGTGCAAACCTGGCAAATTGAAAACAATGGCCACATTGTATTTACTCGAATTAGAATTCCAAATTGCCGGCTAACACGTAAATAACTTGATTAATTATTAATCAAACGAGTTTTTTTTACGTCAATATCTAGTTCAGTTTCACATATTTGGTAGCATGGGGTGGTCGTTTTTCTAGAAGCGACGAATATCATTTTCGCATTACACGCCGGTTTTTCATTCACATCGTCGTATGCAAATCCTAAGTTAAACGACAGGCCTGGTGGTATCCTCTTACATCGAGAGAGGGACAAATTGGTAAACCTGATTTGCTCCAAGTCAGGAATGAGTTTGAACAGTCTTATGAACACCGGCTCAAGAGTAACATTACAAAACTTAACATGCTCCGTTGTGATAAGCCCTCGCTTGTATTCGAATCTGAATACAGTGGGATAGGACACAAGGCGATTTTCACAGATATACGATGCAGTTTTATGAAGAGGACTGGAAAAATAGTTGGATATTTCTATGAACCTTGCAACTTCAGCCTTGAAAGCGTCAGACGAATGATATCTATCTGGAGCTTCTTCAACGAGTTCAGCTTTTGTTTCCTCCTGGACTGGCTGTAGGTTTGCGATTACAGCCTCCGTTGGTATATAAGAGTCTAAACTTGGCATCTGACGGTTTTTCCTGCAGAGCGGCGATTTTTTTCTACTAGGTTGTTGATTCATTGCTATTTATTTGTACTGTACTGTATTATCTAAATTAGGAAATTTAGATAATAAATTTTAGGCACGTTATATATACAGAAAATTTAGTTTCATTACAAGCTTACAACAAGCTCCCTATTCAAAAAAAAATAATATCGAAAAATGTGCTCCGTGTGACAAGCTACATTTTTTTTCTGTGAAGTAAACACATGTCTGATACACACAGTTGTTGACAAAAAAGGTAGTAATTAACAAAAATTATTAATTTTCTACATACAATAACTTACTGTCTATTTACATAGTTTACGAGACCTTCGTTGTTTACATACTTGTACAATAAACATATCTAAACACACAAAATTATTGTTTAGTTTAGGCCTTATATTAAGCCTCCTATTATTCCTATTTTAATGTGAAGGAGGACAGGGTGAGTGTAGACTACCATGTTTACTATTTAAATAAACTGGCCAAGCCATAATGAACCGCTTTACAGGGGTATTATACTATAGTTTAGCTACAAACTTTAAAAGACATTATGTAATTGTTTTCCTTAACAAGCTTTTTTTAAAATAACCAGTATATCTGACGTAGATGGATTGTCGAATCCGCTGTTTTACAAAAACCCCTAGTTATTTTACAAAACAACTCCGTTATGGATTACCATTGCGAGACGTTTAACAAAACCGCTACCCACGTTTAGATGTAATGCAGAATGGCTTATGTGCAGTCACAATAAGCATTTGATGTGGCTTCTAATGCCGAATTGGTCGCAGTAACTAAGCTAGGCCACCATGACAATTGGTTTAGGTTTGGTTAGAACTGTGCCTAACCGCGCACGAGCCGAACGAGCGAAGCGAGGGGTAGGTAATTCCAAGTTGGTCGCAGTTACTTGGCAATTTAGTATTTTTAAGACTGACTTTCATAAAACTCTGATGTTTTAACTTCTGTTAGGGTCATTTACACTAATATTACTCGTTTTATTTGTTAATGTTTCGTACACCATTATTGTTTTTATGGCAGACAGAGCCACCGGCGACATAATTCAGAACTAAAGTCAACAATCCGACGTTTCATTTCACGCTGATTTACATAAAACCTCTAATCGTTGACCCGCTGCATTGATAAATATGCATTCTGTGTGATAAAGTTCAGTAATTCTGAAAAACCGCTAAACGTAGTTCAGCTATTTTACACAACGGAGCTGTTTTGTAAACCAGCGAACTCGACAATCTAAACTGCGACATATCCACATTATCCACTTCCGTTCTTTTAGAATTTGAATACGCGCCGGTGGCATTTTCTATAGCATTGTACCTAGTACCTATCTACCAAATCTCTATTTTAGGAAGTGCAAGTGAATTACATCTCTAACCCAAGTAGTTGCTGAGATCTCCATGGTCGCGCAATCCTCCACGTTACGTTCGCGCAGCCAACATAAAACCCTTCTAACTTTATTTCTACTTTGACATGTTCCCTTCGATTTTGACAGATCCGGTAATTTTTTATTGTTTTTTTCAGTTTGGATATCTTGGCGGAGCATCGTAACATACACCCCTTTATGCAGGGTGGAATACAGTATTTCAGGGTAAATCAAAAACCTGTGTCTATTAACTTAAAAAATATCAGCAAAAATGATAAAATCCCATTTTCGAGTATCGGCGCACTGGGCGTACGTTTACCGTAAGCGCGTAGGCGATTTGCTACGCAGCGTAGACATCGCGCGAAGGCTATCGTTTCGTGAATCTTCAGGCATCTAATAATTAATAATTATGTTTTATTCTACTCATATGTTTTGGAGGACCAGCGGTGGTCCAGAAGTAACAGCCCCGACTTACGAGTTGTAGGTCGTGGGTTCGCACCAAGACAGGCGGTTTACTTCGTGTAAATAATTTCATCACTGCTCCCAAAGCGGTGAAGGAAAACATCGTGAGAAAACTACATATCCTTGAACCAAAAAGTCCGAAAACATGATTGTGACATCTACCAACTCGCACTGGGCCCTCGTAGATCATAGCCCTCTCCCTCTCGAGGAGATCCAGGCATGTGTCCCAGCAGTGGGAACGTTATAGGCTGATTATGCTATGCTATATGTTTTGGCGAAAATAAACTAGTTGGGTCTTCAGCAGTAACACGATTGATTTACATAGATCACGTTAGGTCGTACGTTTTCTAAGAATATCAAGAAAAAAATATTTATATTAAAAGTGAAGTACCCACACTTCCTGTGTTAACGCTAACTGACCTTAAAGGTCGTGGATTTGATTTCCTCGTCGGAATATAATTGATATGGCCTCCAGATATTTGCTCCAAATCAGGATTGTAGGTATACATGTGATTTGTATTAACAATGAGACTCGTTGTTATAAAAAATACAATTATGCGTTCTTTGAATTAAAAAAAATAGTTTCCATGACGTATCTAGTGCTGGATAGAGGCCTCTAACAATTTATTGTAATATACTGCAAGGGTATGTGACCGCATACTTAGTATTATTCTCTGTATCGTTGTGCGAACGTGTTAACAAAGTGAGTTTACACTGTCTGTTTGTAATACTTGGTTTGACTTTGCGGAAATTAAAGCTGGAGCAAAATATACTTTGGTCACCTAAATATACCTTAGCCTTATTTTGGCCCGGAATATTTTAGCAGGCATGTCGACAGTATGTTACAAAAGAAGGGTATGAGATCGTAACCAAACCTCGTCCCTGTTTTACATTTTGCCAGCCTCTGAAAAGTTTGCTCGCAGAGAACTGAGACCAAAAAACTTTTTACAAAAAAAACAACCGACTTCCAATTTTGAGTTTTTTTTTTGGAAGTCGGTTGTTTTTTTTTTTTTTAAGTTTTTATTTTTCACTTTTTAGTTGTGGTACCTACCCCACACAAATTCGAATACCACTACCTGCTATGTAAATAACAATGACGGAGTCAAACAATATATCATCAAGTGGGAAAAAATACGTAATATTGAAGTTAACTCAAAAACTACGCAATCAAAGTTAATAAAATTTATATGGGACAACATCGGAAGCATGGCCTACCAAACAAAAAAAGAATCATCAAAATCGATTCATAATTGGCGGAGCAAACCAGTAAAATAAACACAAAAAAAAAAAAAAACATACAGACGAATTGAGAACCTCCTCCTTTTTGAAGAAGTCGGTTAAAAACCACATACGTACGGACCGTACTATGTTGCGCAAAAACAATTATTCATCCACTTTTACAATAATTGTAACTAGTAGTATTGTTATTGTATAAATGCCGTTGTATGTTAAGATTTTAAGAAGTAGGTACTGCCTCGTTGGTCTAGTAGTCGCAAGCGCTGAGCATGCTGCTGAGCATGAGGTCCTGGGTTCCATTCCGGGTCGGGAAAAGTGTTATTGCGTTTTCCATCTAGAATTTCTCAGGAGCAGCCTGGAGTCTGGATTTGTGGCCGGTTTATGGCAATAGGCTCGCCCCCTAATACATGGGACTTAAAACATAACTGGCGAAATGTGACCTCTGCCTAACCCTTCGAGGATTACAGGCGTGATGTTATATTATGTACTTTTAGGTATTTTCTTAAAGGACATAATTATTATTACACTACGCTGCGCTTGCCAGGGTTGGTCCGTGGATGGGTGACCAACTAATACATACCGAGACTCCTCCGTGCCTCGGAAAGCAAGTTAAGCCGTTGGTCCCGGCTGTCATTTGTGGATGTTTGACAGTCGTTACAGGTCGTCAGAAGGTCGAAAGTCTGACAACCAGTCTTACCAAGTGGTATCGTATTACCCAGTTACTGGGTTGTGGAGGTCAGATAGGCAGTCGCTCCATGTAAAATACTGGTATTCAGCTGCATCCGGTTAGACTGGAAGCCGACCCCGACATAGTTGGGAAAATGCTAGGCAGATGATGGCATAATTATTTTTATCTATTGAAGATTGCGAGCCCTGAGTATTACTTCCAAAGTTTTCAATTTGACGTTTTGTAGGTATCGGCCAACTTTTTGACTTATTTTTATGTAACGATGAGGAAGTGTTTTGATTATTTAAATTAAATATTGTAATTAAACATTGACATTGGCAAGTCACTAGGTATACAAGAACTATTGTTTACCAAGTGACTTGTCATTGTAAAGCTGATCGACAAACAACCGATTGACACGTACCTACACGTTCCTTCTCATGAAATCGATTGAAGCATTTGGTCATATCTTTATCTAAATCTATATCTTATTTATCTATACTTAATATTATGAAGCTGAAGAGTTTGTTTGTTTGTTTGAACGCGCTAATCTCAGGAACTACTGGTTGGAATTGAAAAAATCTTTTTGTGTTGGATAGTGCATTTATCGAGGAAGATTATAGGCTATATAATTTTAAAGATTATAGGGATATATAACATCATGCTACAACCAATAGGAGCGGAGCATAAATGAAAAATGTTGCAAAAACGAGAAAAATATTCCTTGTTGAGAGCTTCCGTTGCGTGCGCTGCGTAAACGGTTTGAGTTACGCAAATATCATCTATGATGGAATTGTTCCTCTTTAAAAGTTCTAAAAAAAAGGATCAATTTTTTTGCAACAGTTTAGTAGACTCACAATGTCAACTGCACTGACCATGAAACTACAGTTAAAAGCTTCTACGACTGGATAGACTTATAAATACCACTCCGAACTTGCTATCTATTGACATTGGCTTATGTAGCAATAAAATTGACAGCCAAACTAATTTTTATTATATGCTAATGTTTTAAAACTAAATAATAAAAGCATAACCAAAATTGAGATCACTCTGAGTAAAAGATTAATTCATGAAGCTGCCTACAAGCTGGCTTACGTTCTATCGGTAAGGTCCTTTGTCGGCATAATTTCTAAGAAATTGCGCGGCTTTTCTTCTATTCGCCACCATATGATCCGTGGCCCCGGCAAATGGCCTATTCGCTACAGTTCTTTAAGTACAGGTTGCTCCAGGATGGTAATTTAGAAAATTGTAAATAAATCACTAAGTAATAACGTTTGATTATATTCAAATATTTTCATAAAACTAATACGCGAAATCGTTTAAGTGTGTTAAATTAATGTCACCATTGTAGCGGCACGTTGTATATGTAGTAAATATTCACAAAAGTATGAAATTGATACGTAAAAGAAACAATTTGTACACGCACACTTACACTTGCTTTTTATTATTGGTTCTATTTTTTTTTGCCTTTATGGTCGCTTTATTGTTGCAGGTTAACGGACGTATATCCTCTGGCTGTACCGCGTTACTTCGTTTTCGGTTAGCCGTCTTTCTTCTTTTTCTTTTTTCTCGGCTCCTAAGGGTCGTAGCGTGATATTAAATATTTTTAATACGACTGGTTTTTCCAGAGATTAGCACGTTTAAACCTAAAAAAAAACAAACAAACTGATCAGTGTCCCGAGCCTAATACTTGTTTATTTTTTACCTGTTACAGTAACTTTATCCTGAACTACCGTGACAGACAATCCATGCACGAGTCAGATATGTGGACTTACCGATACCGAAAAATAATATCGATTAATACGCCCATTACTCTTACTCAGTTCAACAACCGACAAGCACTGGTTTGGTAAAGACTTGACTGGCGATCAGTCATTATAATAAATTCCAAAGACAGGTTTGACTTGTTTACTTAAAAAGGATAATAATAATAATGAAAAAGCAATAAATCGCTAAACAATATTAGATCGATCCCCAACACCCAATATTTTCTGCGTTTGCATTTATAAAGTAGCAATTTGAAATTCATTGGTATCTAGCAAAGGTCTGTGATAGTGCTAAAGATATTTTAGCGCCTCATAACTATCTTTTGAACCGCACTGCGGTGCTACCTAATTTTGGGATATCGATTTTGTCGTAGGAGTTTTAGAAATACTTGGATTTTTACTAATAAAAACTAAAGCTGACTTCATCAGTTACCTTGCCAGTCATAAACTCGCGAAATCATGTAGTTTCTTTGCCTCGATTTTATTTTAGGCTGAGGATGTGTTTTTACAGTCGTAATCCTAAGTATTAACTGGGTCGGTAGCTCGGTACAACGACACTATAAAGTTATTTATCACTTGCTTTCCTCCCGTTCGTGTCGTAAAAGAAGACTAATGGTATGTTAAGTGTAGAGTAGAATACTTACAACAATATGCCCAGTGTATTTGGACTGAATCGTTTCATATGGTTCCTTGTGCTGATTTCTGAGCCTGCATTGGCTAGACATTGGTGCCGATTCTCTTGAACACCGAACTAAACTATCACTAAAATTCTTTACTTTTGGCTATGGGAGTCTTGGAGCTATTCTGCCAAATAAATTCTTTAAATTTAAATCTTATTTTGACACACCTAAAATCGAATTTGACAACCGCCGCGCCTCCACTTGGTAGTTGTTTTCCTACCCCGTGATTATTTTTTAAGGCCAGAGGAGCACAAGGACGGCAACCTCGATGTGTTTATAATGGAATTTTTCATTTTGTTTTATGGCAATAAGGAAAAAAGTATAACCAACATGTTGAGTATTAGGGGTTTAAGGGCATAATGCTAAGGTTAGCATAACTGTAATTTGGTCTAATTTGTTTTAGCATAATTTGGAGTTGCTATAATTTTTTAAAGCATAATTTATTTATTCGATATTTAATCGTAAGCCATAAATATAAACATTATTTATTATTATTTGGGAATTACTTTATTGGATTAGGTTAAGGTGCGGCGGGGGTGGCCCTTGAGCCGCGAACATGTTTGTTTTTTAACCGACTTCTAAAAGAAGGAGGTTATCAATTCAGAGGTTTTTTAGGGTTCCGTTCCCAAAGGGCTATTACTAAGGCTCCGCTGTCTGTCTGTCCGTCTGTCCGTCTGTCACCAGGCTGTATCTCATGAACCGTGATAGTTAGACAGTTGAAATTTTCACAGATGATGTATTTCTGTTGCCGCTATAACAACAAATACTAAAAATAGAATAAAATAAATATTTAAGGGGGCTCCCATACAACAAACAAATTTTTTTTGCTCGTTTTTGCTTGATGTTGATAACGGCAACAGGTAGACACTTGAAATATTCACAGAATATTTAGTTATATATGCACTTTAAAAATAAATAATTAAAATAAAACAAATATTTAATGGCTCCCATACAATAAACGAGATTTTTTTTGCCGTGTTTATAGATAATGGTACGGAACCCTTCGTGCGCGAGTCCGACTAGCACTATGCCGGTTTTTATGTTTGTTCGGGCATACGTCGTATATAAACGGATTTGCAAAATTCTATTTTTTATAATAACTCGTGCAGAAACTCTCAGAAAGCACCATTTGATGAAGTGGAACTGATGATGAAGACCACAGATTTCCACCGGAACTACTCAATAATAAGTATTTCACGGGTTGCGATTAGATTACATTATGGTTGCCAAGTAATTTATGCTCGTCACAATGGATATGGTGAAGTGAAGCTGATGGTGAAGTACAGGGAGAACTCCTCCACGATTAACGTCGCTGCATCGGCAAAAGCAATATTTTGTAATGGTTGTGAGCAGTTGACATTAGGCTATTGTAACTTAGATAAATAAACTGACCCATTAAAAAGCGCGAAATAAAAACACTACATAGTGTAAAATAACTTAAATTTCGAAAGTTGGTGGCATAAACCAAAAATACAAAACCAAAGGAGTGAGTTATATTTGAATTTATTATTTTTATTCCTGAGAACATTATGTGTAAATATCATTATGCGTTTATAACATTATGCTGCATTATTATTATGCCAACAGTATTTATGGCAATTAACATTATGGCAAAACATTTATGCCTAATAATATTATGCGTAATGATCATTATGCTGAGTTTCGTTATGCCAATGTAAATTATGACAATCAATTTTATGCTTAACATTAGTAAACCGAGTATTTTAGATACAGAACAAAATTTTTGGTTAAAACGTCAAATTCACAATAGCATTCACTAAATTAAAACTCAGTGCCATCTTAGTGCTGTCAAACTATAGTTAAGTTGTGTCACTATAGTCTATTTCAGAATGGGAAATCGTCGTTTGACAGGAATAAACTAAATTTTAGTGATTGTTAGTTTAGACAGTTTGTGACAAGAGAATCGGCACCATTGACCGCTTATTGAACGACCACATACAACGTACAATCACACTTTGCAGACGGATTTCTGACCTATTTATATATTTAGAGCAGAAAGATGGACGCGCTGCTGCACATAATCCTGTATTCGATTCTTACAACACCCAAGAGCCAAGAGTTTATGGTCCTTATTTTATGGAAACTTCACGAATGAAAAATTGTTATACAAGTGAGACTGAAAATGTTTGACCCCAAGAACGTTCATGTAGGTTGAGCTAATAGGTACTAAACACCCATATGAACGGAAATAACGGTTAAAGTTTAGAAACGTGCCGCCTCAATAGGGATAGGGGAGGGGTGAGGTTAGCTTTCTATCAATTCTCAATAATAACTGTGATATCTAGAATAGTTTTCCCACATGTACTTATTTATGGAGAAACATAAAAACCAACACGTGACTTAAATTATTTAAAAAATAACGTACCCTTTAATATTATTAGCCTAAGATATATGACTCATAATTACATGCAACGTTGACTCCACCGATCAGGTCATAAATACATAAACATGAATAAATCACCAGGTAACCTTCATGAAAATATAGCATCCATCTCCACATAAAATCTACGAAAAATCAAAGCATGAATGTTGTGTGGTGAAATACATACCCATTAGCCAAATGTATATCAGCAAGGTGGTAGGAGCGGTCCGGGGTGTGCTGGACATCCATCTAAGTAACGACACTCGGGATTGTCAAGGTACCTACATCTGGGATTTTCATAGCACTAGTTGGTATTAGGCAAGTTTTTTGATTTCCCAAAACACGCTAACACACTCGATCTTCTTTTTGTGATGTGCCACAGGTGATAAGTGCCCTAGCTTATTAAATGAGACTAACTTCGATGTAGCGCTCGCTCGTTGGTTACAGTTCTAACCTAACCCAGTTGGTCGTGTCGGGGTGTCCTATGTAGGGTAGCTTAGTTACTGTGACCAACTTTCAAAAAGGCCAGAAATTTATAAAAATTCTCATTTATTTATTGAAAACTACGTGTGCGGTCGGTGGACCCTCGCCGTCAGGAACGAAGTTCCTTCTCACGTAGATATGATAGTTAAATTTGGAAGCGCCCCCAATTGGATCTCAACGCACGAACCTCCGCCGGCTAGGTAGTGGGTCCCAAAGACTATAATCCAATGGTCCAATGGGACCCCATTGGACCCCAGAATGACGTCATACGACACCCTAACTATGTAAATATTTATTATGCTATCCATCAATTCTTACGAATGTGCGTTTAATAAGAGAGTTGGATGAAACATTTATATGTTATCGCCATTAAATGTTTCATATTTAGCGAGCAATTTTATTAATTTACCTTTATTATATCCAAGTCTGTATTATGCAATAACCGCCATTTTGATGACAGTGGTAGTTGAAGCTAAAAAAATGGGGATTTCGAACAGGGGCATTGAATAATAGGTACCTATAATCATTTAATTATTTGACGAATTCATCCATTGTTCAAGTTAATTAAGTGGTAATGAAGTTTTTTGATATCCAAAGTCGAAGTTTCGCGCCAATCGTGCGTATTCAAAATGTTTTATACAAGAAGAAAATGCCCAATGTTGACGTTATATACAAAGACAGGTTCAATAACACGTTTTAGTCATTACCACTAATTAATTTGTGATCAAAATCGACGACCTTTTTTCTTTTTGTTGTAAGTACGAAATCGATTATGCCAAACAATTTTTTTTTAACTTCGATCGACTCGAGTAATTATTATGAATTTTAGAAATCGATACTTGGAAATTGAAATACAATTCTTTTATTCATTAAATACAATTAGCATTGATAATGATATATACTTTTCTGATGTAATTTTAATCGCTTTTCGGACATTATATTGAAACCAAGTCAACAGACGGGAACTATGACTGTAGCTACCTCATTTATAGAATTTCACGCCGAATTTTTTCTATATTTTAATTTAAATTCTGAATGCGTTTGCTGTTCAAAATTATTTTAATTTATTACACAATGATATAGGTATTGTGGATTTTATTTTGAATACTTTCTGATAGTTTCCTACAAAATGTGTACATTAAAATATGTATACATTTTGTAGCAAACTATCAGAAGGTAGGCTTAGCAAAATATTATTTTAATATGATGATAAATTAGGTAATTCTATAAATTGGGTATTTCGCAAACGCTATTACATGTCATTTTTGTTTTGTTAGT
This sequence comes from Lithophane ornitopus, assembly GCA_948473465.1. Taxonomy (NCBI): domain Eukaryota; kingdom Metazoa; phylum Arthropoda; class Insecta; order Lepidoptera; family Noctuidae; genus Lithophane; species Lithophane ornitopus. The sequence goes on along the minus strand of OX419620.1, from coordinate 11,075,879 downwards.
TGCATGATCTTGGTAGTTTGTTAGTTAACTTGAGTACCTAAAAGAAAAAAATATGTTATCATTTCATAGTATTTCTCGAAAAAGCTATGAAAATCAAAGTAATCGAAAATATGTTATATCTGAAAAACTATTGACTTAAAAAGCAAAATAACATCTTTATTATTTTAATTATGAGATCCAACAATGTTCAAACCCGCTTATGTGCATAGAATTTTTCTCCTCCCCTCGGTTACATGTACACTCGGCTACACATCAAGCTATACATTTCCAGTTTATGCTGATCTCGCATTGTATAGAATTTCCGTACAATGCGAGGTCAGCTTATACTGGAAATGTATAGCTTGATATGTAGCCGTGTGTACTTATGGGAAATGCCACACCTAACGTTAAAAAAAATTACTTTATTAATAAAATATAAACACTACTACTAAATGTCAGAGCTATCCGTACCATCAACGACCTTCTTACTCAGATTGATGTGTTTACATGTTGTTTTAGTGAATTCGCAAGTATGCTACAAGCAAAATAATACTTAATTTTAACTTAATTTTATTTTTACTGTTTTTGTTAGTAATTATGTATTGCTACGTTTTTGTGTTGTTTTCTAATTTGGTTGTGTTGTAAGTATAATTTTACTATAGTTTAAGTTCTTAACGGTCGCATTAGGGTAAACCCTGTAATGATAGTTTAAGCTGTTATAAATAAATGTATAAACACCACCTACTTAATAAATACCACTAGAACTAAAATATTTCTGGACTGGATTTCACAAAACAAAAAACAAAATCTTTCAAAAACTATGTTACAATACGCTTATCTCTTATACTATTGAGGATTGAAGAAAATCCGACGTCAATATCTAAATTTTGCATAAATGCCTTCTAAGGACCGTAAAAAGTAAATAAAATAATTAATTTATACAAGAATGTGAAATTACTAGTAAGTAAATTATAGTCAATTACGTTGAATATACTCAAAATATGAGTAACTTACCTTGCTCAGAAAAAATATGTAATTACTCGCATGGGGTCACGACTCAAAAGAGCCGCGACGCATCCTCCAGCTGCAGCAGCCTAATCGTTACTAAAGTATAATCTTTGAAGAACATTGTGAAGCTACTGGGAGCGCCAGGGTGTTTCAACCAATGCGAGTACTCACCCCATGTGAGTAATTAGGGTTAAGTACTAGTAAATATTTATTTAAATATAATGTAAGAAGAGCAGGTGGTTCGATTTACGATAGGTATCTAATAGTTCATGTTATTGATCCATGATAGTAAATAACTACCTACACATAGTCATCCGAGGTTTTTCCCAAAATAAAAAAGTGTACTCTAAAATTAAATAGCTTAAGTTGTTCAAAGGTCAAAACGAGTAATGCGATTAAAATTTGACTCTTAATTTTCCGCTGTCTACGTTGTATTGTAGCTCTAAATGTTACAGTTTTATTTTCCCTCGCCGTGCATACATTATTTATTATGAATAGAGAGGCTTTATGAAAAGGTCTTGCTTGCAACTTCTTCATTTTCAGCGAAAAATGAAGCCCGAACATTTTCAGTGAATAAGGTACTTATGAATATTATACAACAGTCCTTCGTGTTTTTTTTTTCTGATTATTTGAGATGTGCCTTGATCCGAGGTTGTAACAAATCCAGTTTCTAATTTTGCAAAGTCATAGTTACAATAATTTATTCTGCAATTATCTGGCTCTAAACAATTTAAGTTATAGATGTTCACAAAAAAACTAACGATATCACGTCTTGAACCCGCAAAAAAACTACGCTCAAAAATACAAGCGTCATCTCCTGTGTGCTAAAAGTAGATTTTATTACTATCCATTTATGTCACGCATAGAGATAGGGTAGTCCCCCTGTTGACCGCGACCTCTTTAAACGCTGTTACGTTAGGTTATGGTTTATTAATAGTAACGCCTATGAGTGCGAATAAGACGCAGAACGCAAAATGTTATACGAAGCCATTACGTGATATAGCTATTAACTCGTTTTATCCTTCGAACTGCAACTCCCAATTAATAAAGCGTGCCTATAATAGGTACAGAATTTCCACTTTGATTTTTGTAACTGTCCTTCAAGAAAATTAATGTCAAGTCCAAGTTCACGAAAAAAAAATGCCAGTATTGCATTTCGTATCTCTAGCTAGGGCAATGCACTGAGAATCCGTGGAAAAAACCCAAATGTTCTATAATCTATGGCAGGGATCACGCATTAGTTTCATTGAGGGTCTGTTTTTAGGGTTCCGTACCCAAAGGGTAAAACGGGACCCTATTACTAAGGCTCCGCTGTCTGTCTGTCTGTCCGTCGGTCACCAGGCTGTATCTCATGAACCGTGATTGTTAGACAGTTGAAATTTTCACAGATGATGTATTTCTGTTGCCGCTATAACAACAAATACTAAAAAACAAAATAAAATAAATATTTAATGATAATGGTACGGAACCCTTCGTGCGCGAGTCCGACTCACACTTGGCCGGTTTTAAAAAATAATATGACTGTCGCGGCCCGTTTGGTTGACGAAAACGAAAAAAATCTGATTATTTGTTTATTAAATAAGGAATAAAAAATACTATGCAATGAACAAAAATAACAAAGTATTTAATAGTAATGTGAAAAATTACATTTTTTTATTTTGAACTATCTGTCTGGAGTCATCAGTAAAGTTTGGTAAGTTTGGCTCAAGTTTATTTTAATATTTTTAGATTAAGTTTTAGTTATAAATTTGACTGTTTATCCGTCCGCATAAAATTGGTCGGTGGTCCGGATCTGGACCGCGGTCCACGTTTGGTGACTCCTGTTCTACGGCATAAACTCTCGAAGGCCACTTTCTGACGTCAGTTGCGTGGAAATGTACCTACAGGCACAAAAACATTAATTATTACCATAAAAAGCGGTTCATTTTAACTTGGTTTATTTTTAAACCTTGTTTATCGACATAGCACGATGATAAACGAGTTATTGTGTTATTAGACATGTTAGAATGATAATTAAAAAAATGTGTTGTATAAAATGTATACATTTAACATGTTTAGATAAGTATTTGTATGCCAGTCCGTGGCGAAACATGTAAGATCATAAAACTATATAAATAAATGTAACATAATGTTTTAATGCAAATAAATATATTCTATTCTATTAGGAGGTTGATTGCGAATAAGGGGTTCTAGTGGAAGCTTTGTAGTTAGACCTAAACAATACTGAGATAAATAAACAAGGTGCGATGACCTCACATAAAGTGCAGTTATTGTGCAGGACTAATTTTTAGGTCATTCAAATGCAATGCTGCACTAAGACAGTATCGCCACAAATTGGAGCAATTATCATATTCACTGATTCGTTTAAAAAAGTAATCACTTCGGCACCAGATATATATTATACAGTGTTAAAGAAATTGCGTGCCATAGCTTCAGGGTGAGTTCAGAATCGATAAAGGAAAAAAATCTGCCTAGCCTTTACCCAACAATGTTGGGGTCGGCTTCCAGTCTAACCGGATGCAGCTGAATACCAGTATTATCGATAGTAAGAATCGATAAAGGAACCCGTAAAAAATAAAAATAAAAATAAAATACCTTTAAAAAAAGTTTTAAAACGTCCGAAAAATATCATAAGATGAACCTAATGTACCTACTAATTAAATAGCAATCGTAGAATTGATTAAAATGTTGATTAAAATAAGTTTTTATTTTGTTTATATGCTAATTAATAATTTCCTAGAGTTACTTACCTACTATCGAACGTAATGAAATACCTACGCCCGAACACTTCGATAACGCCGGGTGAAGGAAAGGTAACTAGGCACGTTAATTACAATTCCAGCATTTTAACAAATAAAATAATTTTAATTGTAAACGATTGCTATTTTAAGTTAGGTTGGTAGGTACTAAATTAGATTGATCTTGCAATTTTTTTTTTCCTTGGTTCCTTTATCGATATTTAACCTACCCCTTACCTACCCCAGCTATGGCACGCAATTTCTTTAACACCCTGTATAACACAAATATTCCACAGGACTCACGGCTTTGGTTTTACGGCTCTCCAACACGACGCTTTTTTTGCCAACATATAGTTCCGGGTCTCTAACTCACAAACATGTTATTTCTACTCATAATTACGTTTATATTGCTTTGGTAATTATGGCAGATAAATTGCCCTACACCGCCCCAAGCCCGTCCATGGTCCATAGAGGCCATGTTTAGCTGTTGAAGCCAAGGACGTTCAATATTGACTGGGAAATGACACTAACGCCCGTAAAAGTTTCAAGTAACTTCCTGTTTTGGAAGCTTTTACAAGTAAAATTACCTTAAGTGCTTACCTTAAGCAATTCACAATGCTAATGCGTTTTAATCAATCTTCAAAACGATTCAACCGGAAAATCACAAAAAATTATAATATATAAACAAGATACAGGAAGTTATGAAAAACAAACAATAATTCTATCACACATAAGATTTTACCAATTTTGCCCATTTTAGGCGTTCAAGGTTATTGTGTTTCCAAAAATCTTGTTTTTATTTTTTGACAAAATAATACTTTGTTGTATTCTTGTAAACTGCTTCAAGCAATACCTAATAGTTTCTTTTGTGCAATAAATTTTCCCATTTTCGTTGAAAATCTGGAACATAGACATGTGAGATTGTATGTTCAACATGAATTTTAACACCCCAACATAGTTGGAAAAAGGCTAGGCAGATTGATTAATTGTAATACCTACATAACATGATTCCACGAAAATAATGTAGAAATCCATACTAATAATAAAGCTGAAGAGTTTGTTTTATGTTTATTAATGTTTGAACGCGCTAATCTCTTATACTGCCAGTCGGATTTGAAAAATTCTTATTGGATTTGATCAAATTCTTGAGAAAGGCTATTTAGCATCACGCTAGAAAATTAAGGAGCCGAGCAAAAAGAAAAAAAGGCTTTTTTACCCGACTGTGCCAGAAGAGTATGTATGTATGTATGTATGTTTGTATGTATGTTTGTATGTATGTATGTTTGTATGTATGTTTGTATGTATGTATGTTTGTATGTATGTTTGTATGTTTGTATGTATGTTTGTATGTTTGTATGTATGTTTGTATGTATGTATGTCTATTTCTTTGGCACGCTCTGTAGCCTAAACGGCTTGATGGATTTTAACGTACGAGGTGTCGTTAGGTTCGTCTAATTGTGGAGTGACTTAGGCTATTTTTTTTTTAAATATTTCATCTGCAAACAAAAAAAAAGGGAGGGGAAGGTTTTTATTAAAATAAATTACAATATTGGTATAAAAATTAAAGCTATTTGTGTTAATTCCAAATATATAAATTAATAAGCTTGAAATAAAGCAAATTAATTAAAAAACAAAAACCCGACTGCAATTCCTTACAAAAAACAAAGTTCAATGCTTGTTTTTCTCTTTTCAGTTATAGGTTTTTGCAGTCGGGTTTTTGTTTTTTAAATAATTTGTTTTCTTTGCAATGCTACACGATGGGTCAGCAAGACAAGAAATTTCACGCGGGCGAAGTCGCTAGTAGAAACTAGTAGTAAATAACTCGGACATGATACCTAATTATATTAACTTCCACTGAAGGTCATTTTTTTTTTCCATAACATTCAAGGCTCTCTACAAACAGGCGCGGTATCGCGGGCGCAACAAGGGTAGCACTGCCTGTCGCGCCCGCGATATCGCGCCAGTTTGCACGAGCCTTCATATCAAAGTAAATGCGAAATACTTTTATAATAATAATCTTGTAGGTAGGTACAGACGGCCGCACGTCAGTGGTAACAAAACTAGTATAAGCTGGTCTCTACTGGAACTCGGTACTACGCTATGCTAGCTTAAGGTCAAAGAGTCACCGACGTGCTGGCGATTGTACATAACTATGTGTAGAGTTTATAACGACCCAACATATATTAGTGAAACACAGGTAGGTGATGTAGGTAAAGCATTTTGATACCTACCTACATGAGGCAAATTTTCATGGAATTTCTGGTATTCAGGCTCTGAATACAGAAATGCCCTCAATTTGGAATCCGGAAACAACTACCAGTAGTTGTATCCGGTTTTCAGTTTTAAATTAATACTGTATGTATGAACATGAGTTTTCAGCGGACAGGTAAATCATCCATCATCATTCTTTTAACCTTAGCCCAATTTATTTGGGGTTAAGACAACATGTCTTTTTCGTACATACTTCTCTATTAGTCGTCATCTCGGTAGCCCCTTTTCTAGCCATGTCTGAATAAACTGAAATATGAAGATGCCTACCAATGACAGAGATGGATCAGATACTGATAGCTACTGCAATGATTTGGGAAATGGTAAGTTGGTAGGTACACTGAATGAAATACCTTCCATTCCTACCTATAAGTGCAAATCTGAAATAACATTTACTTTACAATTCAAACTCATACATAAATGTAAAGTTCCAAATGATTATTGAATGCTTTTAAAGTATATAAGTACCTACCTACTTACAGTAAGGTAAATTATTCGCCACCTTGCCCTTTATTTAACCTGCAGAACGACAAACTGTTTCTGAAACAGTTCTTATCTTTTAATACAAATGAAAAACATAAAAAACTTGTAATCTGGCATATTTTCTTTATTTCATTATTTACATATAAATTATATTTTTAAATATTTGAATGAAAAATATAAAAAACATTTAAAAATATAAAAAATTGTAGCCCATCGGTATCGGGTACATGGGTCTGTTCCCGATAGCTACCCGGGCCGGTCATATTTTATTATTAAGATTAATCAGAATTTGAATCTAAGTTTTAAGCAAAACAATGACGTCAACAAAAAAAAAACAGGTTCACCTAAAATGTATTTAACATATTGTACCTATTAACACAAAATGCTGAAGTACACGTTAAGGAAATTAAAGAAAATGTAAAAAGTGAACATTGCGTAAAGGCTTCTTTTATTTCAAGCAAATTATCTGAATGAGGACAAAACTCTAGTCAAATTGGCATATCCCTATTATTCCAAAGTTGGGTTACCTAATTTTTTTAATGGTTTTTAAACCTTTGAAGTAACTGCCGTACCTATATATAAAAAAAAATAACAATGAAAATTACCTACTTGATTACCGAGTTCATTCTACCACCAAATCTTACAATCAACTTTATAAGTATAACTAGTTATTACTTTTGTATTTTTTTTAAGTTACGATTTAGATAAGTAATCAACATAAACTAAGAGTAAGTAAGTCCTACTTACCACAAAAACTTAGACACTTGTTCAACGCGTGTTTAATGTCAGTTTTATGACTAACTCCATACAGAAATGTCATGCTTAACAGGGGTTTAGGCTAAACAACTGATAATAAACACGGTTTTGTAGTAATATGGTAAATATTTAAAAAAAGATACTTCGTAAACACTTCTTTTGTAATAAATTTAATCAATTTCGCTTACTAATGGTTACTTGTGAGTTATACTAATGAACATTTTAACTCTACATATAGGTACCGTTGTCATACAAAACGATAATAATCAGGAAATGTTAAATAAAAATGTTTGAATCTTAACTTAATTTTAAAGGCTCTTTCATACAGGCGCGACGCCGCCGCATTGTTCGCCGTGAAGTTTTCTCAGAAATTGTTTTGTTAAAAGTCGCGTCGCGCGACAAGTCGCGCCAGTATGTAAGAGCCTTAAACCAAAATAAGGCAGTTCATAAAGTTATTGCGACACTTTAGGGTAGGATCTGACCGAGTGTTTAAGAAAAAAATAAAGTGACACGCACTGACAGCAAATGTTCTATTCTATTTAAGGGGTTCCGTACCCAAAGGGTAAAACGGGACCCTATTAGTACTACTCCGCTGTCTGTCACCAGGCTGTATCTCATGAACCGTGCTAGTTAAACAGTTGAAATTTTCACAGATGATGTATTTCTGTTGCCGCTATAACAACAAATTTAAAAAAATAGAATAAAATAAATATTTAAAGGGGCTTCCATACAACTAACGTGATTTTTTTGCCGTTTTTATAGATAATGGTACGGAACTCTTCTTACGCGAGTCCGACTCGCACTTGGCCGGTTTTTAATAAATGACAAGCAAAGCCGATGTCGACTATTCTGCCAATGTCAAATAAGGTTGTATGACAAAAAAAAGGTTAATAGGTAATAATTGATTGAACAAATAAAAATCTTCGATTGATAGGTACAGTTGAATACAATGTTCCTATAGTAGATCGTACGGGAGACAGCAAATATTTTTTAGTACTAGTACTACAATAATCTTTTGGCGCCAGAATGACATTGACAGGATTGTTGGTAAACATTTGTGAAATTGTCACAGATATCGTATCGAAAAAACAAGATGGCGGCATAAGTTTTGTTCCGAATTTGGCCACGCGCCAAAAGGACCTTGCCAAATATTAAAAAAAATTAACAATAAAAATTACATGATTACTGAGTTAAAACAGAGAATTTACATCCATAAAACAAATCTTACAATTACTTCACACGTATTACCTACTAATTATAGCGTTTGTACTTTTTATATGTTACGATTATGTTAAGTAATCAACATAAACTCAATAATGTTTAAAAAAAGATACCTCGTAATCACTTGCAACGTGCAACTAGGTATCAGTAATCCTAACTAATATTATAAATGCGAAAGTGAGTTTGTTTGTTTGTTACTCTTCCACGCTAAAACGGCTAAACGGATTTGGATGAGTTTGGCACAGGGGTAGACCATGACCTGGAATAGGACATAGGATACTTTTTTATCTCGATATTCCCACGGGATCGAGACATACGCGGGTGAAACCGCGGGGCACAGCTAGTAAATAAGTAAATACCGTTAAAAAAAATGGACTAAGGAACCTTTAAATACAACTACATATTCGCTAGCTCTGAAAATCTAAAAAGGCGGGTCTAAAACCCATGTGGTAGGCGTAACCCAGTAGACAAAATGTATTGCTTGGAAATGGATAATAAAACAAAACTGTTAAGGGTCCCCGAAATGATCAATTGCAATTGTAGTAATCTTGACAATCGCTTCAATTGCATTTGGTAGGCGATCAATTTGCGCATCAATGTGTATTAATCACGTAAACGTTTACAATTGCAATTGATCGTTTCGGGGACCCTTTACCTACTGATAAAAAACTACAGTAGGTAGTAACGAAACAAAATACTTTAACGGAATACCTAATATTGGGAAGCTGCAGAAAATTTATTACACAACCCTAAAAAAATCGGAATTATTTATTTAACCAGGGAACCTACCTAACTAACGAAACTATCTGTTTACGAAATATCCATAGATGCGTCATATTAGATAGAGGTCTTTACAAATCTGTGGGATAATCCACATCATTATTGCGTTGTATACCTTTGTTCATCCGTAGTTTTTGCACTATTATGCTATTTATTGCCATTCATTACCTACCTATGCTATGACTAGTAGCAATAAAAACTAAGATTTTTTTAAATCTGTTAATAACAAGCAAAACTTTGTGTGTGATTTACGATTAGTCTTCAACAATCTGAATGAATGTGCGGAATTAAATCATTGCATACGCAGCTTTGTTTGAAGAGGAAAATCAAATAATTGAATAATAAAAAGAGGCCATAATTTAGTCCAGGTTTCGCACGCTAGTACCTACCTTATTTTATTCTGATTAGTGTGTTCAATGTTCATGTTACAAGAATACAGTTTTCTTAGACGTTAATGAACGTAAATGTTTTAAGTTCGGCGATCGAACACGGTCAAGTACGCCCAAATTAAACGAGGCAAAGAATGTGTCTAGTTACAAACGCACCGAAATTTGCCGACCCCGCAAATAGCGAAATGCTCACATAGTCAGGATAATGCTTACTCCGAACTTCTAGCAAATTACACTCTCCGCAACTTTTTGTCTAACCTTTCTTTTTGTTTGTAAACTACGAGAGAAACAGTTTGCAAGGTAACCGTTAAGTTAAAATGGCCACTGGGAGTTACTTTGCTCCGTATAAAATGTTTTGAAACAGAGATTCTTATGCAGAACAGGGAAAAACGAGCTGCTCGAAACTTAAAGCAAAAGTTTTATTTTATTTTTTAAATTTTATGTATCTAAAACTGAAAAATACTGATAATAGTTCTAAACTTATAGATTACAGGAAAACCAATAAACAGTCTGTGGTCTTAAAATAACATAGTAAATCTCTCGATATTGTGCGTAAAAACTTACATTTTGCAGTTGGAATATATAGCAGAACATGTTTTTCAACTACAGTGGTTTGTTCTTTGGAAAAAAAAACATGGTAAATATCATATTAAAAATTATAGTACGTCACCATGCGAGTTCAACTCGCATCTGTCCGATTCTTGGGTTAACATGCAGTCTGTTGGATTCTCAACCCACGGTTCGACGCCGAGAGTTGAAAATCCAGGGTCCGGTCAAATACTTGTGTATGTAATACATCGTGCAAACCGTGTAGGCTTAGATGGAATGACTGCTCACTTAAGCAGCCTGCTGTTCAAAGTGGCGTTAAGTACCAATGCGTTTCTTTTTTTCAAAATCAAGTGTCAATGCACTTGCATAATATATAAATTCAGGTAGTTAAAATACGTAAAAAAATTGCATACCTACTTAATTTAACTATTAGTTTACAATTTAACATCTTGTTTTCTACCTATCACTTTTATAAATTATGCATCTTGGAAAAACGTTGTTCTATTACATTGTGTAAGTATTAATATGTCCACACCGGAATTTAATTAGTTTTGTTCTCAATAGGCCATTTTCTGAAGTCCATTACCATTATAAAGGTGATTTTTCACTGGAAGCTGTCGGACAGTGTTTAGACAATAATATATTCTATCAACACCCAAACTATAACCACTTGAAAAAAAAAATATTATCAAATTCCTGCTTTGTTGCCAAATCAGGCTGATTATAAGAAGCATATTAAAAAAAAAAACTGATCGACTGTACGCGCAACATGTGGACTCCTGAGCAGCTTCTTACATCCAAACCGTCAATAGGATAGACTCCTGATCGCCCAGTTCACTATGCCACTTTGCCAAAGCGGCAACGCTAATTTCGTTGATACTAGTCGTCAAATCGTCACCGTCGTTAATAAACATTTAAAAATATTTTTAGACGATATAATTACCTACTGGAATTACCAGATTGAAATGAGAGACTTGATTAACCACGCTAGGAATAAACAAGTCAAAAGAAAATGCATGAAATCTTAATAAATGGAAAAACCGTAACCGAATGAACTACACCTGTTTTATGCAGCAATGCAGTACAAGGCCAAATACAAGAAAGTCGGCCGACCCATTTACACATGGAATTACAACCTAAAACAGGGACATGACTTACTTTGGAAATCAATTTTGGATGGACACGGCTGAAGACAGAAATAAAAAACCGGCGAAGTGCGAGTCGGACTCGCGCACGAAGGGTTCCGTACCATTATCTATAAAAACGGCAAAAAAATCATCTCTGTTGTATGGGAGCCCCCCTTAAATATTTGTTTTATTTTAATTTATTATTTATTTTAAAGTGAATATGTAACTAAATATTCTGTGAATATTTCAAGCGTCTACCTGTTGCCGTTATCAATATCGAGCAAAACGAGCAAAAAAATCAAGTTTATTGTATATGCCCCCTTAAATATTTATTTTATTCCGTTTTTTAGTATTTGTTGTTATAGCGGCAACAGAAATACATCAGCTGTGAAAATTTCAACCGTCTAACTATCACGGTTCATGAGATACCTACAGCCTGGTGACAGATGGACAGACAGACAGACAGCGGAGCCTTAGTAATAGGGTCCCGTTTTACCCTTTAGGTACGGAACCCTAAAAAAACAAGAAGGCTGCTTGCGAGATTTACAAGAAACCTAAAATGGATAGTAGCGAGACCTCGGAAAAAGACTTTGGAAATAGCAACGTGTAACACAGCTTATCAGTGACAAAGAAAAGAGTTGAGAAAGCAGTCTAACCCCGCCAAAAGATTCACCGGTGAAGCTGACCTGAACCAACCTGGCGGCGACGTCGTTAAAAGTTAAATAGATAAATATCACCCGAATAGTGGTGAGTGAGGATATTCATATCCTCTTGTCGGTTGTGGCTGCGGCGACGCTACGTGCAGCATCGGATACGCAACTTCTGGGTGGTCCTGTAACATGAAAGCGCGTGGGACCACTTGAGATTATAACGTCGATTAGTCTTAAGTTTTGTATTGGAGGTGTTTATAAAACATATGTCGTTGGAATCAGAATCAGATATATCCGGTACGGCTCACAAATCCTTCCATATCCTAAGAGCACGTCTTCCCTACCATAACCTCTCTACTCCTTGATATACAATGGTCTCTGTAGCCCCATGAAACATGAGGCTCCAGGTTTCATTCGATTAATCGAGTCTGGTCAAACCATGCTAGGCTCGGAGCATGTCATTCATTCATCCTTACTAATATTATAAATGCGAAAGTAACTCTGGCTGTCTGTCTGTTTGTCGGGCTTTCACGCCAAAACGACTGAACCGATTTAAATTAAAGGTACGCAGATAGTCTAGAGCCTGACGAAGGACATAGGCTACTTTTTATCGATATACCACGAGGGCGAAGCCGCGGGCGGAAGCTAGTTCATAATAATTACTGGAGTTACCAATACCACGGGCGGTTTATAAGCGACCTTTCAATTTGTAAGTGATGATAAGCAGATCAATTAATTATTTTCCTTCATTTTATCACGACAATATATCATTAAATATCGCTTAGTAAACAAAACATTGACGTAGATAATCACTTAATTTCCTTAAAATGACAACCAAAACTTTCTGACACTTACGGCTAATTTCTTCATCAAAAGCAACAGCCAAAGTAACGTCAAAAAGAAACAAAAACCGTTAATTTGACTTTTGACGTTACTTTGCCTGTTACTTTTGATGAAGAAACTGACCGTAAGTCTTGTATTAAATTTTTTCCCAACAAGCCATAATTCTTCCTTCCTCATGATTGTGTCGAATATTTTTATTACCATTATGGAAAACGATTTTGGGAAATGTGTAGAAAATATACAAATTTTACTTGGCTGTTTTTTTTTAAATAACATTTGCATACTAATTTAGCCTATGAGTATCACGCAGCGGTGACGACGCTTGACGTCATGCGCGTGTATATAGACTGTTGCGCAGGAGTTTCATAGATAGTCTGTAGTGAGACACGTTGAGTGTCGTTTGGGGATAGGACAATTTGTCTACCCCGCAGTGGAGGTGATTCTTAACGAGAGGTAGGGAGCCATTTTCTAATATACCTAGTGAAAAATATCGGTTTGGTTTCGCAAATTCAAAGATAAAAATTAATTGTTTAAATTGCAGGTTAATCTAATTAGACACATTTCCCATTGTTTAGTGAATTTTTAACGTCTTAAAAATATAATATTTTGCTTACTTTCGCAAAAGTGATCATTTCAGTTTATTTTATCCTAAGTATAAACTGGTTCAAAGTAACCTTAAACATTTTACTTGTGAAATCAACCGTGCGAATTATTATGATTGTTACACAAAGCTCTTTTATCATCATCCTTCATTACAACATCTCTCTTATAATCACGATAACCATTAAGTACTCCGTACTTTTCTAATATTAACAAACATTTATACCTACATCTAAAATAACAATCATATTAATTCAGAGGATACAGTACCTACGACTTTTATTTTCTTAACCTTGTTGTCGCCAGCCATTTACCCGCGTAAAATATTTGATTAATACATTTGCCTGAATATTATCGCTGTTAAGAGGAAACCACAATATGTATTGTAGGCTGTATAACGGGCTGATGGACGCAACTCCACTTCCAAGCGCATACTTTGCGTACCTGTCAATAATATTGCAATAAATGAGTTTTTGTACGATCAAATCGTAGTAATCTTAGAATCTTTCACAATATGATTGATCCAACAGTGGATCTAACCATCCATCTATCCATAGTTTAAGTGCCGGGCATTTTGTCGGTGTAGCAATTCCCATCTTGTTCTAACCAGTGCCACTTGGCTATTCGTTTAAACTTGAGTGTTCCCCTTCATCTGGACTGTATATCTTCATTTTATTCTGCATGTATTTGCTCTTCTCTGTCGGTTAAAACCTATCTTGTCAAGTAAACTGTAACTGTACTTCGCCTTTTCGTTTGTTTCATAATCAGTTTTTCTTTCTTTATTTCTGTCTTCATTCCTCACTATGAATACCTAGGACACTTTTTAATTCGCTCTGCTTTTAGCATAAACATAAATTTATTCATAACCCTTTTATGGAATATGCCTACACAATATTGTTTGCATTGCCTTCACAAGGCTTACCTTAGAAATCTCACAATCATACTTAGGTAAAGGAATTTATCTTTACCTTAATACATTCGAATGAATGATCGGCTCAGCATAAATTAGGCTGTGTTTGCGGAATAAACAGCTTAATACATTAAACAACAAGTGTAAATTTTGCATTAAAATTTTGCATTTATTAAGAAAAATCACGTCCAAGTTCAAGGCCAATGTAGAAAGAACTAGTTATTGCAAAATGTGCTGATTATAGGTACTTACGCGATTCTTTTCTTTCGTTGAATCTGCCAAAACAACGGAATAAGTAATAAAAAATTAAAAACGAAAGGGCCAACCTATCCAAAAAAGGTACCAATATTGGTTACGGGTATTTTACCTATATTTGGGATTCATCACGTTCATTTTCTTCTGTGAATAGGTCATGATTTTGAAACCGTCATCAGAAGTACATAAATTCGATCTCTCTCTATCTAAGCTGACTTTTATGTTAATGGCATTAAGTAAGTAAACTAAGTAATTAAATAACGTAGTAAAGTTTTGAAAGTTAAGCCTATTGTATCCAAGAAAAAACTTGAATGATTCAGCATATTTTCATTACTTACGTAAAACTGCAAAAACTTACGTAATTAGTAGAACGCAAATAACTAAGCGCAATATTTTATTACCAGAACAAATTGCTAAGTGATTGAATTGAGCATCGTTTTATATTATGGGATGCTTCATTGCCGACAAATGTATGCTATAAAGCTTTAACAGTAATCTTTTTTAGTATCGCATAAACATACATAACTTTTGATTCAACAGGATCCATAACTTAAGTTTAAAGTATTTTACTACCGCGTAAACATAAAAGTTGTACATAGTTTCTTAAAACACGTTAAGCTTGAATACAAACTAATACTTGCATATACTTGCATTGCGAAAACTTCAAGAAACTTCAAAAGTTTTGACGTTTCCTTTACTCGAATGGGTGATTGTGTTACCCACAAACATAAACCTGTAAAACTGTCGTAAAGGTAGGCCATGAACGCAATTTCCTACGGTTTCGTTTGGGCCACACAATACTAATTTTATGGGGATAGGCAGTAACAAAGTTCAACAAAACCTTTAGGTACTAGCAATTCCATCGAGTATTTCTTAAAGTCGAGCTCCGAAATCCGAAACAATATCCTCAGAGCAGGGCTTTCAATTTTTTTTTTTATATTTCATTTTGTAGGTATGCCAATATACTGTTGAGTAAAGGATATAGAGTAGATTTCAGTATGAGATATAATACAATACATTTGTAAAGGAAGCACTTTACTACTTTTTATAATATCCTATAGACTTGTAAAATTAATCGCACCAATTATCTGTATCTATTTAATAATCCACGAGTACTAATAAATACTGCACACAATGTTAATAAGTACTCATATAATGGGTACTAGTTTAATAGTTATAAACTATAGGTATACTTCAATATGTAGATAATCTACAAGCTGTTTGAAATTCAAAACACGTTTGATATTCAACAAATAATTAATACGTATGTAGAAAATTAAATTATGCCTGTTTGGTTAAAATTTACGCATACTGAAATCTGTTTGACGTAGGCTATACTTAGTCAAGCACGTGGCTTCACTCACGCGAAATTTACCTAGGAGGGTTTATCCTTAAAGCTTGTGTAAATGTGCCAATGCTTATGAAAACTTCTATTGAAATTATAAACCGTTGGTAGTCGAAAATAAGAGATAATTATAGTAACATAAGTCTCTATTCGTATTCTCAAATAGCCACATTTCCGATAAGTACTTCGAGGGTCACAAGGTGTAAGCGGTATTAATGTTATTATACCTTAGGGTCATTTAGTTCTAAATAAATAATTGCAACTTAGCCCATTTTTGCCCAACTTCGTCAAATGTCTGGCGTCATCGGTAGAGAAAGTCATAATATTATTACCTACCTACTACGTTTGACCCCGCAAATAAATAGTAACGATGGATGGAATATTTTGGTTTACTGATCTAACCTAAAAAGTTCCATTCGAAGCAATCCAGTTATTGATGCATAGAATTAATAATTATGCAAAAAAACAACGTATCACCAAACACAGTCATGCGCGTTCGCGATGTTTGCCTCTTTTGTGCCGTTAAAGACTAGGCTATAGGTACAATATTGTAAAAGGTGATAAATATCTACCATTCTCATTTTATGTCCGTAGTTATTATATTATGTAAATAAATAACAATATTAATAGATTATCATTATTAACTTTTATAGGGAACTATATATGTAAATTATAATAATTAGCCATTTATAGGACTGCCTATGCATAATGATGAGCTTAAAAAGAACTTATTCTAAACTTGTTTCAAGTTACGTAGGTAACAAAACTTATGAACATGTTATCTACTTATCTCTTCTATCTGATTGTTTAATCTAAGTTTAGTCAGGAACCACGTTTTAGAAACAGTATTGTTAATAGATAAGGATCTATCATTTGTGTTGAAACCGATATCAAGATTGTAATCGATTTTACTTTCAATGTTTATCATTTCATTGTAAGAAATAGTGATACGAGACGCTATGGCGTCACATGGAGGCCTAATCACACGAAGGACCAGTGTGAACTGTGGATCTGATGTTAAGTCTTACACTTTCTTCGAAACCCAGATTGTTAACACTTATGAAATTCTGCAGCTGTAAAATCATCCCAATATGAGCTACACGGCTGCCGAAAGCGTGGTGCCCACCAGCACCTGGGCTGCCACCAACATGTTCTACGTCCTGCTGGTCCCAGCCCTGATCCTCTGGTACGCCTACTGGCGTATGTCGAGGAGACACATGTATGAGCTCGCAGCCAAGCTAAATGGGCCACCCGGCTTGCCACTCCTTGGAAATGCGCTGGAGTTCACCGGAGGTTCTCATGGTAAGCTATGAAATTTCAATTAGACGTAGTATGAAATGCTTCGCAAACTTTAATAGTAAGTGTGCTCTTGAAATAAGCAAACAGCCGGCTGGCACCCAAACAACATTTCTAACAAAAGCATATCTTGCATCACAAAGTTGAATCATAAAAAGCGGAAATGTTCATAAGCCTAGTTTTGAATAAATCCTCCGAAAGCAGAAGTATAACGTTAAACTGTATTATTTTATAACTGTATTATTTTCTACAGACATCTTCAAAAATGTCATCGAGAAGAGCATTCCTTTCGACGGCGAGTCTGTCGTGAAAATCTGGATCGGACCCCGTCTCCTGGTGTTCCTGTACGACCCACGTGACGTGGAGCTGATCCTCAGCAGCCACACACACATCGACAAGGCTGATGAATACAGATTCTTCAAGCCCTGGCTCGGAAATGGTCTGCTGATCAGTACTGGTGAGTTTATCATAAAACATGTTTTATTAATTAATTTTGCAAAAGAATGCTTCAGAAACGTTCAGCTGTAAAAAGGCACCGAAGGAAAAATAACTGATAGGGCACAATTATTTCGCGAAACGAAGCGATAAAAAAACCTGCTAAATATAAGTATGATGTAGAAAATCGAATTAAATTAAAACAAAATGATGTACATCATTGTTTCCCTTATTCCAAGACACCGTTCAACTCTGGCTTCAAACTGTAATAAAGTTTATCTACGATTCTAGAATGTCAATTGGCTAAGTTTTATTGAGGAAAAGATTTTTATCTTAGACCAAAAAATCCTGGAGGCTGTACTACATGTACAAATAAGGTCGTTCGTTTAGTTCCACTTTAGACATAAACAAAGCAAATCCATAAACAAAGTACAGGAAATACTTTACAGCCGCATAAAGAAGTCTCAATTAACTCGTAATTATCAACGATACAAACATTGATTAGATGCTTCAAATGGCCAAGTCTTGTGAACCATTCTAACATTTATTTTTATTGTACTCTTAGGCCAGAAATGGAGGTCTCACCGCAAGCTGATCGCTCCTACCTTCCACTTGAACGTACTGAAGAGTTTCATCGACCTGTTCAACGCCAACTCGAGGGCCGTTGTCAACAAACTGAAGAAGGAGGCTGGAGATTTCGACTGCCATGACTACATGAGTGAATGCACTGTGGAAATCTTACTTGGTAAGTAGACTTTCATCTCGTCTCTTTTAAAATGAGATCAACGTCTCTATTGACTGTTCTGTGGCTAAGGAAGACTTTTCCAAATTCGTACCAGTAGTTAAATGCCAATTAAGAGTGTTAATTCCTCAAATAGCTCTACAAAAACAGAATTGTCAATTTCATTGTTGTTGAATAGCGATCATAAAATTAGCCAAGTCATTACCTATTTACGCCAGTTTTGCGTTAAACATTGAAAATTTCAATACTAATAAATGGAAATGAGGCGGAAAAATACAACTTATGGTTTCAAATTATTCAAACATACCTGAATACAAAAAGTCTATTGTATTCATTGGAGTCAATAAATTATTTGTACCCAACAAAGAATTTTAATAAATAGGTAATACAACATTTCTTTTCATTTCAATGTCGCCTACATGCAACTAGACATGCGTAGGATCATTCAGTTTTTGTTACCAATGGTGCTATGCGCGTGCGCCGAATAGTTATATTTTGAATATATTCCCTCTCAATGACTCGTCTACTCAATACAATTCACTTTGATGTTTAGTTAACTAAATACTTAGTAGAATATAGGTGTGTCTGATTTCCAACAAAGACTCGTTGGAAGCTGCATCGACGACTACCAAACACTACGAACTTCTAAACATTCTCAAGATCTAAAGATGTATAGCAACCGATAGGTGTTCAGTCTACTGGTAGCCTTCACATGACAATCTAGTACCATCAGCAGTTCGTTTACCTAGATTAGAAAGTCACATCTATATAAGATAAATGTCAAGGGGCTATAAATATAATTCAAGACAATAAAACAAACAACAAATATGCTTTAAATTCGCTCATTCGCAAACATAAAGACTACAATTAAAGTAAAAGCACCCCAAAACTAGACTGAACGCGTTAAGTGGAAATGGTTTTAAATCTCAAGGTGTTTGCACAAAAATAAAGCAGGATAACAAGCGATTTGTATGTAATGTCACGTAGCCAGCCACGCTGTGACAACACGGCGGCCCTCACATGGACAGCAGACCGTGTTCTTGAAGCAAATGCCCCGAGAACCTATTAAACCGTTTGCGAAATGTACGAGACGAAGATTACCTATGTGTTGATTCAACTCACTCTTATACAAAGTTATGTTTAATGTACAATACTCGCGGGTCGCACCGCCACTGCAGCGACTATCTATTGCATATTGCATGATCGTATTATGCGGTTTTAAGAAGTAATTCCATGCAACTATAATTCCTAGATTTTCAAACTACGCAAATGTACATTTATCACGTAGCTAGTAATCGCCTTATTGCGTATAATAATAATAGTCATTAGAAGGAAGTTGAGATAAATAGAACGCTAAATACCAGTATGGATTGCATCCGTGATGTTTATGGTGGTAATTATGTAGTTTGCTTAGAACAATTTATCCGGTACAGTGCAGACCCGCCTAAACTTGCGGTACTATACCTACACACGTTTTTCCTTAAGCAGAAAACGAAGCCTCGTAAGGAACTAAAAGACCTTTGTGTATTAGGTTCCAAGCTTATTTAGGGGTTAACAAAGCTTAAGAACGACCATTAGACTTATATTTGTATTAATATTAGCTATAAACGTTGTCGCTATCAGAATTTTTATTTTTGCTATGTGACCAGACAGGCTTCCAAAATCATGTGCCGTAATATTATAATCGACGTACTGCGTGCGACGTGCGAAACCAGATTATGCATCTCGGTGCGAGATTTCAATTACCATCAAGAACACCGTGCCAAGTCATTATTTCATAAAGACGAATCTCTACGGTCAGTTTTGATGGAAGTATGATTGAATCATTGGTACGTGCGTGGTACCACTCGGCACTGATTCATAGGGCACGTAGTACTACTGGGTGTCAGGTTTGGCGACCCCCCACGTGCTCACGTGCTAATGGCCAATATTCGCCATTCCCGGCCACGATCGTTACGCTCCTTTATTGCTATCCTTCTTACGCAATTGTTTTGAATTCAATGGAGGTCAAAACTCTTTCTTTTATTAATATGAGTGTACGACAGCGCGTCCGGCGAGCACAGTAGATTTAATATCAGCTGATGTTCAATCGAATTTTTGACAGTAAAATCAAGCCGCATTTATGTGCACCGCATAATCGCCCTATCCCTAACAATCAAACTACAACCATCCGTCTATTACACAAGTCCACGGTGAGGTCACACTAGGACTGTCATTTTAAAACTACCATCATTATTTACTGCTAATAGTTTAAATCATAACCCTAGGGATTATAGGTATTACAAATGTATTGTTTAGCCTTATTATTGGGCACTGCAAGGATATCTTAATCGCTTTCTTTCTCTATTTATTTATTCTAGAGACCGCTATGGGTGTCAGCAAATCCACACAAGACCAGAGTGGATTCGAATACGCTATGGCTGTGATGAAGATGTGCGACATCCTTCATTTGAGACACACTAAGATCTGGCTGAGGCCAGACCTTCTCTTCAAATTCACCGACTACGCTAAGACGCAGACCAAACTCCTTGACGTCATCCATGGTCTGACCAAGAAGGTAACACACACATTACTTAATACTACATCCTAATAACTCGATTTACGAGTACCTAGCCGTCCTAGACTCGATGACCTATTGGACGCTACTGGGAACTAGTTATTGATGCGACCATCAAAGGCGATGGAATAAACTAGCATTATAATGAACCGCATATAAATAACTATGACATTGATTGTAGGTACTGAAGGATTTATCTCATTGCACTTATGAATTTTAAGGTTATCCGAAGGAAGAAGGAGGAATTCAACTCTGGCAAGAGGCCAACAATCTTGCAAGACTACAACACCGTCACCGAGGAAGCCAACAAAACAACATCAGTAGAGGGTCTGTCGTTCGGACAGTCGGCTGGTCTTAAGGACGACTTGGATGTAGATGACGCCGATGTAGGACAGAAGAAACGTCTGGCTTTCCTTGACCTACTGCTCGAGAGTTCACAGAGCGGCGTTGTTATTTCCGACGAGGAAATTAAAGAACAAGTGGACACCATTATGTTTGAGGTAAAGATCCTAAATGAATAGAAATAGACAACAATTATTTGTTTTATATCATATAAAATCATGCATTAAATAAAACGTTTTATTCAGGGTCACGACACAACTGCTGCCGGTAGCAGCTTCTTCCTATCAATGATGGGCGTACACCAGGACATTCAAGATAAAGTTATAGATGAGCTCGACAACATCTTTGGTGATTCAGACCGCCCCGCCACATTCCAGGATACTCTGGAAATGAAATACCTAGAAAGGTGCCTCATGGAAACTTTGAGGATGTTCCCTCCAGTGCCAATCATTGCGCGTCACCTCAAACAAGATATTACTCTTCGTAAGTAATCGTTTCTATTTCCGCTGTATTGCTGAAACATTTATGTACGGACATCTAGATAAAACCTTATGTTTCAACAGCCTCCTGTGGTAAGCAAGTGCCTGCTGGTACCACTGTTGTGGTGGCGACGTACAAGTTGCACCGCCGCCCCGACGTGTACCCTAACCCTACCAAATTCGACCCCGACAACTTCCTGCCTGAAAAATCTGCCAATCGCCATTATTACGCATTTGTGCCCTTCTCCGCTGGGCCCAGAAGTTGCGTCGGTGAGTACAAGAAAAAAGCATAGCAACATCTTAGAGAAATCTGCGATATATTCTACGTTTTTGAACTAATTTATGTTTTGTTCCCAAAGGTCGTAAATACGCCATGTTGAAGCTGAAGATTATCCTGTCTACGATACTCAGGAATTTCCGCGTCCACTCCGATCTTAAGGAGTCTGACTTCAAATTGCAAGCTGACATCATCTTGAAGCGTGCTGAAGGATTCAAGGTCCGCCTTCAACCACGCAAAACTACCAAAGCGTGCTGAATAGTTGCATAATTATGATTCCTAAATTTAATTTATATTTATGTAAATATGGACGCATGGCTCTCTCTTTTTTGTTAAGCCTGTGCTGATAGCACAGAATAAAATAATTTTGTTACATATTGTTATTGTCAAGAATGATGTTATATCGGTGGCAGACCTACATGGGAAGGTATTGAAGACGGTGCAACCATTTGCATGTTTTGCTCAATATTATTTAACTATGCGGTTAGTTCTTTGTAAATAGACATTTAAATTTTACCCTTTGTACGTTGTATGATGAACGAGACGAAATAATAAACTTTATATTAAATATACTACATTTTATTTCTAAATACCTACCTATTTAGAATAATATGCCCTTCTTATGAAAGTGTAAGTAATTCATTTCAATAACGGAAAAATAAATATTATAATAATTATGTAGGTTGAGTATTGGATGCTAGAGTCGATGATTTAATTACACTAGCACGAAAGCTGCTAGTGTGTAAATTCGTGAGATCGGTGATCGTTGGTTGTCTGCTGAGCCCTTCGCCGAGTTCATACATAGATCCTTGAGCAGTAGACTCTTTGGCTGCTAATTGAATCCTATAAAGATAAAAATAATGTAGCGAGTACAGCAATACTGTTCTTATACAAGACCATTATTTCGTTGCTAACACCTTTAGTACTTCATAATTTAGTAAAATAATATGTACCATAGCACATCCAATGGAGTTCGGTGGTGTTCGGGGCATAAACACGGCAGGAAGTCGTGGACCTTTTTCTTGACCCACCAGCCCGAATGCGATAGTTTCCACTCAATCGTTTTCATTTTAGCGACAGAACATCCGCCGGCCTCTTTCAACAATTTGAAATAGGAGGCCATTAGTTCTTGACCTGTAACATTATTTGACAATCGTAATTGCTGGAAAAAAATGTACAATTTTACCTACACCACATCAGGGTTCATTAACATAATAATAGTCATCTATAGCCTGCTATGTAAAGTTATTTGTCAGAGACAGATTAAACTTATCTCCCAACCTCTTTCGAAATTCCACCAGCATACCGTGTGGCGAAGGTTTATACAGATAAAATGGCTAAAAATCATGTCTCAGATTGAACTTCAAGACAAATACCGGCAGAAATAGCTGTCATAAGTCTTGATTGTTCAGCTTCCTCTTCGAAAATTTGTTTTTTGTCCCCATATATCGCTCCTATATCGTCTGTTGTGTCCTTCATCACATTCATATCTTCGAGGTTGGCACCCTGCACCTTTTTAAATAAATAAAAAATATTATTTTACAAACTTGAAAAAATGGTATTAACCAAATTCATTGCCATTGTTATTGCGCAGTGAAGTAAGACTTAAATAGGAAGTAATGATATGCATACCGATTCAAAACGAAAGCCCATGAAACAAAGAAATGCTTCAGCCAGATGCTGGGTGCCCAGTTCTGGCCTCTCCCGCCTCAGATGGAGCTCGCCGAGTAGATGTAGCGCCCGGCCGAGCTGCCTCCTCAGGCCATGCTCCATGGCACTGGCTCCCATCTCCGTCAGCAACTTCGCCGCAGCTTCATGCTCACCCAGTCTGTACCAGATAGATTTTATTTAACACTCGATTTAGGATATAAGTTCAAAAATATTTCCGAATTGAAAGAAGCAAGATATACACACACAGACAAACTCTGCTAAAAAATAATCAATGTAGTGCAGAAAATAAGTACCTACAGAAGAAGAATCCTTAGAAATTCTCTAAATGCAGGTGAACACAGGTGGAATAATGACATCGTTTTGATATAGGACATGTTAGACGCAAATTTTAACAATGAGATTGTGTCGAAGGGATTTGAATCCGTTGTAGTATAATAAATAAATAATGAGACCTAAATAATGGACCCTAACAATTATTTTGCGAATAGCTGATCTAAATGCATAATATTATGGTTATTACAACATGGATTCAATAGAAGCGGGCTTGCAAATGAATATTCTTGTTTAATAAGTATGCACTTATTTTATGAAAAGTGGAATATAATTTGTATGAGAAGTCACAATATGAAGTAATAAAAAATAAACAGAAACTTTCTTTTTTCAAATATAATGGTTGTATTATATGTATAGTTTTAATTATTATTTCGTTTATTTCACTTTAAATACATACAAATTATATTTTTAAATATTAGAATAAAAAATATATAAAAACATTTAAAAATATAAAAAGTAGTAGCCCACCGGTATCGGGAACAAGGTCCAAGCTACCGGCGGTCAGGGCTCCAGAGAGAGGAACCTCCTAACAATGCGAGCCGTGTCCAGGAGTACCGCTTTCTGAATCAAGCCCTTAATCCAGCCGCCCAACGAGAGCCTCCATAGGTGTTGGTCGAGACTCTTGGCAATTAGGCCATTGGCTGATAAGACTATCGGCACAATGATCGCAGAGTCCACATCCCACATGTCGACAACCTCGTGAGCCAAGTCAAGATACTTGATTTGTTTATCTTTCTCGGCCTTCACGAGGTTTCCGTCATGCGGGACTGTTATGTCAATGATCATTGCGCGCCGCTCTGTTCGATCCACCACCACTATATCAGGCTTATTGGCAACAATAGTCCTGTCAGTGATGATGGATCGATCCCAGTACAATGTGATATTTCCATTTTCGAGAACTGGGTCGGGCACATACCTGTAGTACGGCACTTCCGATTCCACAAGGCTGTATTTCAGAGCAAGTTGCTGGTGGATAATCCTGGCTACAAGATTGTGTCTATGCAAGTACTCTCCGTTAGCTAGATGAGAATATCCAGAGATAATGTGACGGATTGATTCTCCCGGTCGGTGGCATGCCCGACAAATGTCAACCGTGCCGTCCTTCACAATAAATCTCCGGTAATTGTTCGTCATGATAACTTCGTCCATAATTGCACAGACAAAACCTTCGGTTTCTCCAAAGAGGTCACCGAAACGCAGCCAGGCTAAGGACGCTAGTAAATCTACATCGGGTCCATGCAGGGCCCGGAAAAAGCGTCCGTGAAGCTCCTTACTCTGCCATACCTCCTTGCGATCGTTAGTGTCAAGCACTACAGGCTTGCACCAGTTCTCTTTCGCCAAGGAGAGCGGGGTGAGGCCCTTGTCCACCGCGATCACATCTCGATGCATTCCCACGTCGGCTTCTAGGAAATATTCCCTGAGACTGCATATCTCGCGATTGTGGAGGGTCTTAGCGTTTAAAAAGCCTCGACCTCCACACTTTCGCGGGATATACAGTCTCATTACCGATGACCGTGGGTGATGCATTCGGTATGCAGTCAGCAGCGTACGGACCCTTCTATCCAGGGCGTCAAGTTCGGTCTGAGTCTATTTGAGTATGCCGAAAGAGTACATCAAAACCGGCATGACCTAACCGTTGAAGGCGCGCACCTTGTTACCGCCTGATAGAAGACTATTAAATACTTTCTTCAGGCGGCCAAAGAAGCGCTCCATCAACGATTGCTTCATGTCAGTAACATTGATGCCTAACGCTTCCGACATACCCAAATACTTATAGGTTTCGGATGCGGAGAGGGCTCTAAGGTATATGGAATCCGAGAGTTGGGTTCCCACGGATTCCACAATCTCCCCTCGCTTTACATGCATGACCGCACATTTATCCACACCAAATTCCACCCTGATGGCTCTACTGAAAGTTTCAGTTACTTTCAGTAGCTCCATCAGTTGTAAATTGTTGGGGGCAAAGAGTTTTAGGTCATCCATGTAGAGGAGGTGAGATATAACCTGTCCACCTCTCCTCAGCCGATAGCCTAGACCTGAGTCCTCCAGCAGTGTGCTTAGAGGATTCAGGGCCAAGCAGAACCAAAGTGGACTCAAACTATCGCCCTGAAATATGCCTCGCTCGATCCTTATCGGTTCACTATTCCTCTGGATCCTTATATAGCGGCATATGTCCTTTCAAAGTTGTCAAAAAAAGTTGACATTCAAACAACATTAGTAGCTTATCATGGTCTAGTTGCATCAGTTCTAAGATTAGGTATTATTTTCTGGGGCAATTGCAGCTCAAGGGAATACATATTCAAGGCGCAAAAACGCTGCATTAGAGCGATGTGTAGTTTGAGGACCACAGATAGTTGCGAACCAAAGTTTAAGTCCCTAAAAGTGCTCACATTTCCATCATTGTATATTCTGGAAATGGCCATGTTCGTAAAGACCAATAAAAACCTTTTTCCCACGATATCAGAAACTAGAACACGACCTGTCAGAAATCAATACAAAAATTTATTACAAATCGAGTCCTGTAACACAGCAGTATTAAGGAAAAATGTTACTTGTATGGGTCCTACCATATACAATAAATTTCCAAATGTAATAAAAATGATACAATTAAAAACTTTAAAAAGAAATTAGTGGCCTTCCTAATAGAAAAATGCTATTATTCGATTAATGATTTTTTAATGGACAAAACTTTTTAGTCAGCAATGTGTATTATAAATATTATTGAACATTATGGACCATATATATATATATATTTATTTTTAATTTTAATCTAAAGTAACATTTTAATTTTGACATTTTTCAATAATAATAAAATTGTAATAATTGTAACTGTGACATTTTAATTTGTAATTTTATTTCTAGATAGCTTCATGATTTTTTTTTTAATATTTTTGCTTGCCTATTTCCAGGCAGAATGTACATGGCTCACTCCTATCTACTCCACCTGTATTTTTATGTAACCTACATTCGTTGCAAATAAATGATTGATTTGATGATTTGATTTCATTTGATTAACCGTAATTAAACATACCTCCACCACGCGGGCCTAGTGCGGGTTGGTAGAAATGTGACATCTACCAACCCGCACTAGGCCCGCGTGGTGGATTACGGCCCGCTCCCTCTCACAGAGGGGAGGCCTGTGTCCCAGCAGTGGGAACATTATAGGCTGATTATGCATGCATGATTATGCAAACATACCTACGTTTCCTAGAAATTGCTTGAAGCACCTACCTGCACAAAATATTTGACTAGAAAATTCTCACCAACTCATCTTTTATATTGTTTATGTCACACGCACGAGTATTAGGTATAATTATCAAGAAGAACTGGTTCGATAGGAAATACTTTCCTCGACTTTTGTTTTTTAGCTGACACTGTTCCGGACCGCATGGAACCAGTCCTTGCGGTACGTGTCCAGGTCGTTTCGCCATTTCTGCCTTAGCCGGCCTCCGCAGCGACATCAATTTTTAAACGACTCCAAAAAGAACAGTAACCGACTTCCAAAAAAAGCATTACAAAGTGAAAAATAAGGTAGACACACATCGGTAAACACAAGTCGGTAGAAAAAATAGAATTATACAAAACCGAAGACACTTCGGAAATAATAATAGTTATTTGTTATGCAAGGCTGCAAAGTTGTTTTTTCGCCTGAGTACCTATATTGAAACCTGAGCAAGCGAAGGATTCTAGGATAGAATCCTGAGCGTTGCGAGGGCTTCAAAGGTACGAGACCCAGAAAAACTTTGCTGCCGAGCGTTACACACAACTTTTCACCTCACTACAGCGAGGAAAATGCTAGGTGTGCTCCATGCATTGAACAAAAATATTGTACCTAAGCTTTTATGTATCTACTTTTCGCGCAATTTTTCTGGAAGAAAGGTCAATTCGGCATTATGTACCGCTTGCACTAACTCTGCACTGCTAAACAAACCCAAATGGTGGAAACTGAATTGAATCAGAAGAAAATTATATAAAGTTTTTTTATGTGAAAACTTCTTTTAGTCCAGGAAAATAAGTCAAATTTGGGTAAGTATCTCGGAATGAGAGATAGTCAGCTATAAACTTGTATAAACCTTTATTTTGACAGCCTAAAACCTGTCTCAAAACCTACTTATCGTAGGGTGTCCGCGTAATTTTTTTTTTCACCTCACAAGCTCGGAAAGATTCTGTTTGAAATCTGCGTGGAAAAGTGCATTTTCCCCGCTAGCGTGGAAAGAGTTTTTAAAATTCGAACCTTTCTATTTCAACAATTTTCTATACCGCCGGGTCGACTGATAATGCATCAATACTTATTTTATGTCAAAGCGCCAACCTCATTTTTAGAATAATCACACTGGCCAGCACGAAAAAAAATCTCTCAACGCGCCTAAAGAAGTTTTCACATAAAAAAACTTTATATAATTTTCTTCTGTATATACAATTCACTTTCCACCTTTTGGGTTTGTTTAGCAGTGCAGAGTTAGTGCAAGCGGTACATAATGAAACCTTCGAACCCCAACCCTTTGAAACCTTCGCCACGCTCAGGTTTCAATACAGGTACTAGCGCGAAAAAATAACTTGGCAGCCTTGCATAACAAATAACTATTGTATGTTTTTTGTTTTTTTTTGTTAAACCTTTTTTATTGGGCTACTCTATTAATTCTAAATTATTGTAAAACGTAAGTCAAGATTCGTACCGTTGCATAACAGCTGCCATGTGCATCCTAACCTCGCAGAGCCCTTCTATGTTCTGACTTTGCTCGTGTATCTTGAATGCTCTCTCAAGAGTCTTTTGAGCATTGTTCAAGTTGTTCATCATTAACTGACAAATGCCGATTTCTATTATTGCCTCTGCTGTTTTGTTTATTGCGCCGGCTAAAATATTTCAAATATTATAAATGTAATGTAATGGTGGATCCTCACAGCCGGTAGCAGGTACTGCCGGCGTCTTGATCACAAGCCGCCGGCAGACACCGGCAAGAACGACTGTGAATCGATAATATAGTTTTGTGCGAACTGTTCCCCGCTGCCGCGCAGTGCGCCCTCATCGGAAAAATAGCCGCTGGGTTTGTTGCGATTGCCGCACGCAAAGCCAGCCGGGCTGTCCACATAGCTCGGCCGGCTTTGCGTGCGGCAATCGATCCACATCCAACATAAGATAAAAATCCGAACCAATTCCAGCTTGATCTTTTAACTAGGTAGTTCTACATATTTAATACCTATGACTGCCAGTAGTCCTCTTATTTGACTATGCCCAACCTAAAGAACAAGAAATTACCCTCCGACAAAAATATTCTACCTATCTATTGAACGTGACAAAGTTCCGAAGATTTGCCTTTCTCAACTCTGGCAAACCCCTACCCACTTACCGTAACTACATTAAAAATAACCTAAAAAAGCTACGGAACGAACGAATGACTAACTAACCATCTTTAGCTCTTCTCTCAGCTAAACGAGCCAATCTCTCAGCCTTAGCGGTGTCCGACTTCCGCACCATTCGCGCTTTGTTGAGGAGGACCCTAAGGAGTTGTAAGGCAGTGGACTTAAACACAGTATCAGGAGGAACCACCTCATCTTCTTCTTCCGCTTCGTATAAAGGCCAGTCCTGCAAGTCAAGTTCACATTTCTCAATAATGAAGTGTGAACAGAAGTGATAAATGTACTGTATTGTGGAAACGCAATGTTCAGAAGTGCGTGTTGTACTAAATTGTTTGTATTATAATTATAAATACTGTCACTGTCAAAACTACTTTTACTGCAAAAATCAGTCAAAACTAGTTTCGACAGGTCAAAACTATTAGCAAACTTCGTAGCTATTTCTTTGTCCACCATAAATATTGGGATAAGGAAGAAAGAAAGAAAGAAAGAAAAATTGTTTATTCTGCACAAACTAAACGCTAGGAAAAGGGAAGTAAGGGAAAATACCGTATACTTATATAGGTAATCAGTTTAGTTAAATGAAAAAAAGACACAACCTTTCCGATAGAACTATCTCTCACTTCTGTCAATAAAGTAAATGGTTCATCGGGGTCTGCTCCTGGAACTAATAAATACATAGTTAGCAAAAATCGTTGTCATAAATTCAGTAATAGAATTAACTTACATTTGTCCAGCAGGAACTTTCCAAAGTGGTATTTACAGACAGCTTTCAACCGACCACCATCGATAAGGTACTGACTAGACACCGCAATTGATGCTTGAAAAAATTTCTCGGCCAACCATAGAATACCCTTTTCCTTTTCAGCATAGTGGAGCGCTAGATTTAGTAAGTGGATGCATTCTTTCTTAGGATGGTCTGGCGGTGGAATAAATAGATTCTATTAGAACCTTATTTTCCAAAACATTACTTACACATATCAGCTAAATTCCTATGTCTAAGGAAGCCATCAGCGTTCCACTATTTTTATCATTTAAAATGTTTTAATAGGTACTTTTTTAAAGAAATATTTAAAAATGTGTTTAAATGAAAGGAAAATAAATTAACGGAATAATAATAAATAATCAATCATTGCACAAACCTTCCTCGTGTTCTTTTTCCGCCTTTTGCAGAATGTCTGAGATGTGTTCCAAATAATCTTCTCTTTTTCTGAGGTCTACTACAATACCGATATCGTCTTCATTAACAAGCTGTACATTATCATAAATGAGGTCTTGTAGATACGCTGACGCATCTGCATACCCGGATTCTCTCAGTTCCCAAATGAGACATTCGTGTAAAGGAAATTTACGCCTAGAAAAATGGTAAATTTTCAGATCTTTCGAAAAAACTTGGAAAGATCTTCAGGAAAAATCTCTTTCTATCAAAAGCTCTGTTCGTATGTAGATTTAGGTCGCAAGTACGACTGCTGAACGTTAGGGCCTGGGTTTGATTCCCAGGTCGGACAAAGCAAGTCGCAAACTTAGCGCCAGGCTTACCCATATTACAAGAATTACGAAGCTGAGCGAAGCTGATCGCTCGAGTAAGTGATATTTGTGAAGCACGTTCCTTACGTACAAACCTTCGTACGCCATTGTTATCGAGAAATGCTAAATTATGCAAAGCTCTGCTTCGAAATGTCTCCAAACTAGTTTTGGTCATACATGCCATCAGCTTAGGCAAAGTTCGCTTTTTGGGAAACCCGGTACTGGAGGAATCCATTATCGTTTTTTGACTTCGCAAACAGTTATTAAAACGGTTTTTTGAAAATACTATTAAAATTATAAGTGGTTACAAAGTTGACAAGATTTTATAGTAAACAGCAAGAAACATGTTGTAGCACATATTTTTGACTCACCGGGCGAGGTAAACAGTTTGTCAAAAATGACACAGACATTTTTTCACTTTTTATTTCAAAAATACTACTGGCTATTTGTATTCTTTTCATGTCTTGTGCAAGGAGTATATATGTATTTAATGTTATAATTATGTAAAGTATCATGTTTGAAGAAATAAATTATATTGTTTAATTTAATTATAGGTATGTTTATAGCTACGCTTATTGATATGTAATACGCTTATATGTATGTTTTATTTCATGTAATTGTTCAAATTAATATTTAATAAATAAGCCTATCTGCTTGCCTAGCGAACGTTCATCTTCATTGCCATGATGTGATAATTTCGGACCAAAGTAGAATGTGTTATTGTGGCACTTCACATCGCTATTCGGTATTCGCGTTTTTTACTGTGTTTTATTCGGCTATATAACGTAAAAGTCCGAATAACTCGAACACACCGTCCACACATCGTCATAAACAGTGAATATGCCGAACATCCAAGAATATTTTTGCAATCTAAAGATAATTAAGTATGCTTATCTAAACTCAAAGATGGACGTGTTGACGGCAGCCACGATTATTTTTCTCTGTGTTAATTACTAATACATGTATAAAACCGCACTCTACTGAGCAAGCCATGTGTGGATGGTAAACGAACTTATTCGGCATATTCGCAATCCTTTGATATGTGACCAAAAACGGACAACCCGGCCGATACGAGTGTTCGTGTATTTGCGTATTCGTCTTATTCGTGAAAAATAGGCAAATATAGGCGAATAGAGTAACTTCACATCGTCGTATTTGGACAAATAAGACGAATACGCGAACATGAATAGCGATGTGAAGTGCCACCATTAGGAAGACCCCAAATAATATGATACAATAAAGAAACCTTGTTAGTTTTTACGAGTGCTCTTGTTAAATTTTATGATGAATTCGCTACAGTCCAGTCCGATTGTGGGGTCGGACTGGACTATACCGATCTTGTGACCTGAGGTTACCTACCACATGTTGAATAACTATGTCGAAAAATATTATTAAAATTTCAGTCTTTGGTATTGCGCTAATAAGAGCATGGAGAGATGCAATAAAGATCCCTCTCGTTGGTAGGAGTTAGCAAATGGTAGACCTCTTTGGTGAAACAAAATGTTTATGCGTTTATAGACCACCGGAAGAGACATCTCGACAACAACAGACACAACCTCAAGGGTAAGCCACCCTCCAACATATAATACCATAACCATAATGGTATTCTAAAGTGTTGTGAAACTGCACAGTCGTTAGGACTGTGCAGTTTAGCTAGTAAGGCATGTGCTTGTAAATCGTCAGTACAAGAAACAGTCACCGTAGCCGAAATCAGCATGCGACGTATTATTACAATAAAAGCACATTATAATCACAGGTCTTGGTTATTTCTTCCAATTTGGTGCTAATGATAAAACGCCTGCAATCTACTCGTAGGTACATGTATTATAACGATATCTCCGTCACGTACGACGCGCGAATGTGTCGCAACATTGCTCATTACATTCTACATGATTGTATCTATCGTCGTAATAAGCAATACTGCGCACATTCACTATCTGCTGTTGTAGGCTTGCTTCAGAACATTCCCGAATTGGGTAAAGGTATTATAAATTAGAGGAGAGCAGTGGTGGCCCAGTAGTAACGGCCGTGACTTACGAGTTGTAGGTCGTGGGTTCACAAAAAATTCAAAGATATGTGATATCTACCAACCCGCACTGGGCCCGCGCGGTAGATTACTGCCCATTCCCTCTCACAGAGAGGAGGCCAGTGTCCCAGCAGTGGGAACATTATAGGCTGATTATGTTATTATAAATTATGAATTTCGTCAAACACCTAGGTGAACTATACCTTGTTTTTTCTATAACTGATCAAAACAACTGTTTTTTGTGGTGGTATATCCGTAGTCGTTACGTCCTCGAGGTTGGATCCTGTTTGTCGAATTTTTTCCATCTTATTTATATAAGTCCCATATGCGCAACATTTTATTAAGTTGAGTACTTTAGTTACCTACTAGAAATGTTAGTTTCTGAGTTATGATTAGGCTTTTATAATAAACTCCCCATTGACATTCAAACTTTGTATAAAAGGGTACTATACAATTTCAGATTATTTAGAAGACAAAAAAGCATGGGATTGAGCTGCTCGCTCTGCTAAGCATTGTGACATTTTGATAAGGTACTTATTATGGAAAATCATCACCATTTTTATATACAAATTGACATTTTTAAATATTACATACAAAATGGCATGATTACTTTGTAAAATATTGTATTATTTTAATTATTGTGAATGTGAGGACTATGTGGATTTTTATTTATGTTTACATTTAATTTTTTCGTCTTCAGTTAGTTTTAACGATGGTCTGGCAATTTGAGTATTTTATGCGACCTACCCAAAATATCCTTTCTTTGGTATTGTTCGACGAGTCGTTGAGCTCCAGTCGTTGACAAATGCTTGCACTGACTGGACAGGTCCACTCAAATCGTTGTGGTTCTTTCCTCAAAAGACCTTTTCAGATGCTAATCTACATGGTCCTCATATGGCTTGACCAAGAGTATGTCTGGACATTAAAAGAGACTGCGACCTCTTTCGCGAGTTTGTTTCGGCCTTTCTTCTCAGAGTAGTCAGATAGGAAACGCCGACCTCATTTAGCTTATTTTTTTTTTTTTTTATATAACTTGTAAAAGTGATTATGATATATATGATATCCTATTTACAGAATAAACAATTTCATTTCATTTCATTTCTGAATTATGATTAGAATTATGCTTTAACAAAAAAGGCCATATACCTGGTGGCCTAAAACGGCCATATTAGCAATTCCTCTAAAAGCAGTTAATTTCCTGAATCCCAGCTGTCATTAGCAATTCCTCTAATATGACATAAAAGCAATTCATAATTTGTGGATCATTTTACGAATCTTCATAGAAAACTGTCAAACAGATGAATTACTTCGTAATATGAATTACACGCAGATCATAATTATGAATTGTCAGTTGGTGACATTTTACGATGATTCATAATATTTTCATATTGTGATTCAATGTGATTTTGCTAAAGTGACCGTTTTAAGCCCCCTGGCCTTTTTTTGTTCGAAGGTTCGTATATAAACTAATTTAAATTACGGAATTGTATTTGGCTCTGTGGTTCCGGAACCAACAACTGCTGGCTAAGTTTGTGTAACGTTCATGAGGATACCTTACCTGATATAATATTAGTCAAAAAGTGTAGAATGAAAAACAACCTATTTTATATTCAAATAGGAATGCATGTTGGATGTATCGTTGCGGACGACAGAAAACAGAGTGCTGGGGCGCAACTCAGGAGAGGCCTTTGTCCAGCTGTGAACTACAATGGACTGGCATGCTTGCCAGTCCCCGTTTTAATTCGCTACACACTTATTGGGACAGCGTAACTCCATTTTTTTTTCTTAGTAGATTTCAAGACAGAGTTTCGGAATACCCAACCTATTCTAGCACTTTGAGCCCAAGACAGGGTGGAGCTATAATATTTGTCCACGGCCCAGACTTGAATTTGTTCTTGATTTTCTTGCTCTTCTCACCACACCCAGGGAAAGCAATGTCAATGGGTTTGTAATATCACAATACCATATGTTATTTTAATGATTATGCTGTAAAACGTATGCTTTAAGCTTATGCTTTAAAACCTATCTGTTATACCTTCGCAATTCTCTTTTATTCAACACCTTGACGGAGTACACAGATTTGCGGCTAAAATCCTCCAAGCCAAGTCTGGTTAAAGGTGATACAGGAAGAAGTATCCTACGAGCCCGCATCCGCACCGGCACTGTTGTTGTCGACATAGACTTGAGAGATTCACAAATTGACTTATAAAATATAAATTCAATAATTAAGATAATGAAAATATTGATTAAGTATAATTTCGTCTTTTTGCAAGTTCAATTGCAAATGTGTGACGTATTTATTGTTTTCATTTAATTAAGCAATCGGGTAGGCTAAGTCGGCCCTGAAAGGTGACTTGTTTCGCGCCTAGAGTTTCAGCCATCGAGTCGCCTACAAAATATAAATATGTAAGACGTACGTCGGGCCCCGGCCTACTGTTAAACTTAATAATTTAAATTAAGTTTTTCCTACGGTTCGGCGTATAAACCGAACCGTAGAAAAAACGTGTCTGTCAACAAACTTAGTGATCCATACAACACTGCCGACCATGCCTTCAGAGCGAATAAACAAAATGTGTGTGTACAAAAGGCCATAGGATTCGATATGCGATCATTTCGGTTATCTCTAAATCATTGATGGGTGCGTCTGTTTTTCTTAGGCACTAGGCTCAAAGCAATTCACCAGGATACCAGGGAGGCCGAAGATTTATATTTTAAATAAAACCTTTTCTTATAATTAGGTACCTACTTTACGGACTGTTAGATCACCTAAATCTAGACTACTGGGTTGTTTAATTTATATGCACATGCATAAATTAAACAACCTAGTCTAGGCTTTATGAATACATACATGCCTTTGCAAATCGTTAATTGTAATTTCAACAGTTTTCCAAATGAACGAAATAAAAGCAAATAGAAGTCTACTTACACATGATTGAATGTAATTGGGTGTAACCTTGAATTGAGGTAACATTATCACGGCCGGCGACACACGACCCACGACCCAAATAGAACAAATTATAGATGTTAGGCTGACGCCACACACTCTTCGTACAATGTTACATAATAAGTATCTCGTGGGTAGTTTTTAGAAACGTTAAGTAAGACTGTCATCAAGATATTCAAGTATTAGGTTTTCCTATGAACACTATTTTTTTTTTCTTGTTATTAAAATGGTAAGTAGGCACCGGACAGGCAATCAAGGTTCACTTTATACCTCCGACAGAAAGTAGCTTGATAAAGTGACACGAAAAATAATAGCGAATTCAAATCTTAGATATAGTAACCAAGAGACTTGCAGACTTGCAAAAAACAGCCTAGAATTTAAAGTTCAGGAGCCTAAGGAAATTCATAAAAAAACCTATGATTCGTATAGCATATGCAGTGTTTTTGAATAGCAAATTCTAAAACTCATATAGTCGGCAGTATGTTTTCAACTTAACATTTTGTAGGGGGCGTTTGAGGCTGGCGCCGAAAGGTCGCGCGTCGCGCCCGCCTCACCGAGTCACTAAACTATTTCGATCAATTCTACCCTTGTCTGTCTAATCACCACCATTACGATTTACAGTCGATACAGATAAATCGCCAATAAAACAACGATTGCGTAATTTATCAGTAGATAAAATAAATAGGACTCGTTTTATGAGCATGAAAAGTCTAGCTAGAGTAGTAGAATGTAGATACATTTCTTTACATAGAGCCAAGAAAAAAGGAAACATGACACATACGCAAAGGTTACATGACGTATGTGTAGCAGAAAATATACAGGGTGTTAGGGTAGACACCGTTATCCTTGAAACTAGTGGTTTGGTGTCATCTATAATATACTTTTTCTATGGGACCAACTTTGAAATCGCAAAAAAAAAATCAGCTGTTCCATACATTTTGTCAATTTAAGTGAACACAAATGTATGGAACAGCTGATTCTTTTTTCGCGATTTCAAGGTTGGTCCCATAGGAAAAGTATATTATAGATGACACCAAACCACTAGTTTCAAGGATAACGGTGTCTACCCTAACACCCAGTATACAATAGTAGGTACATACTTTAGCAGCCAGTGGGTAATATGGGATGAAGGAAAATAACATTCATAATGGTGTCCTCACAAAATAAATTAACCTCACATAAAAATAGAATATCGGTTTATTTTTTCAAGTGACTCATCGACGTGATAATTCTAACAACTTGATACTTTTAGTTAGTACCTACACTCACTCTTGTATAATTAATTCTTTTAATTTTACAACGCATTAAAATCCAAATATATTCCACTAGTTAAACACTGAACCGGTCGAAGTGGCGATGCTTGGGGGAAGGCCCGTGTCCAGCAGTGGACGTTTTTCGGCTAATATGGATCATGGACGGAGATTCTACTATTAATTTTTGGGTCTTTCAGCAGGCTTGGCTCAGTATTTACGGTGACTCCTGTCTAGTCTTTGGGAGTAGTGTTAGTTTTACTATTTTTGACTTCAGCCTTCTGGTTATGGTCGGTAAATTCTACCGAAATAGCTGGTGACACTTCAAGTCTAGTAGTAGGGCTTTCACTAGTAGAACCTCCGTCGCTAACTTCAGGATTTTCCACGTCTTCTTTCTTTCCTTCTTTTTTTTTCTTTGCATTCTTTAGTGCCATCAGCATTTCTAAAACAACCAATTTTATGAATGTCGCGATAGGATAATAATCGATTCCGTTTTCCCAGGTTCAACTTAATACTAATAATTAATCATGTGAAGACTAGTGCCATTTAAAAAGTAATATAAATTCATTGAGTAGAAAGTAATGGAATGATTCGCAATTATTGAATTATTTTGAAATGTATGAGATATGGATGGATAATGTCCAATGACATACTGGTAGGTCACAATTTGCATAAGTTATAATTTTGGAACAACGGTAATACCCGTGGAAATCCAAGGATCAGGCTGCCGGCTAATCTCTGTCAGAGATCCCTTGGCGTTTGAACTTGAAAACCACGAATTAGTCAAACTAATCTACGCCCACTCAGGCCTGATTTATTCGAGCAGCTTTAATTCATAAATGAAGGCGATTTATCCTTTTGTTATCGGCAACCGGCTGTAAGCGAGACGTAGACTATGAGATACCTACCCTTCACGATCTGATAATCTTTCTCGTTATGAGGTGTCCAGACTAAGCTACATCTCATTGTTCCCAATTTAAAAAATCCGAACAGCGTCGCAGCCCCTCTACAAATGACGTACATACCAACATTTCTAATTACACACGTATGTATTCTGAACAAATGTGCAGGAACCATTCTAGCGCCGTAATGCGAAAACTTTCATTTCGCCAAACCATTGGAGCGATGGGGTGAAGCTTTTCATTTGGCACCTCCAACTGGTAACTGTTATGGCCGCAGCAGTAAGAATCACTTACCTCGTCGAAAATTCGCGGAAAGTGGCATGTTTTTATTAGCTTTTTTTTACGATGCCATGTTGAATATTTTCAATAACTGAAATTCCGTGTTTTTCTGCATTTTGAATTTGTTTTCCACGATTTTAAATTTTATTCACTGCCTCGTTGTTTGACACAAAGATGTTTGACAAGCACAGAGTATATTTTTATATTGACAAGCTTCTAATGAAAGATCAATGCTAAAGGTGAACATGCACTTATATGAAGTAGTAACGTGATTTGAGCAACATGAGCCGCACTGCGCATTTGTGTGTGGGTCATGCTCTCACCTATTCTTCAGTATTGAACGTCACTCTTTCTTGTTCCTGCATCGACTTGGGCTTCCAAGATAGATAGATAGACTACGCTTTATTGCGCACGAAAATCACCATCCAAAACCACCGCGACAAATCTGGAGAAGTCATTAGAATTCCATTTTGCTAAGTTGTGGTGCAGACATCTGATGTGAATAGACGAACAGATAAACAAACTAACGATTATGAAGGACTGCTTCAAGATTTCATGCAAATTGTAAAGAAATTCTCCGCGTTCGGTGCGTGCGGATCTTGAGGTGCCACTACAAAAACCGTGTAACTGCAACGACATAAGTGCGCATCCACCTTTATTCGCACTGGGACATTGACACTTAAATAGTGTCAAAGAGATTACGGTTATTGAGTATTGAGGTT
Organism: Lithophane ornitopus; assembly: GCA_948473465.1. Taxonomy (NCBI): domain Eukaryota; kingdom Metazoa; phylum Arthropoda; class Insecta; order Lepidoptera; family Noctuidae; genus Lithophane; species Lithophane ornitopus. The sequence goes on along the minus strand of OX419620.1, from coordinate 11,036,841 downwards.
CTAGGTAAACAAAAATATTAACTATGGTTTTGCAATTTTCAGTACAGGCGGTGGCGCGGCGGTACAATGGCGTTTTGTACATATGGCCAGAGAAACATGTCAGCCGAATTTTTTGGACTATCTATTTCATGAGATAATTTTTCAGAAGTTGCTTGGTTTCCTAGTAATATTTTATTTTTAGTTCTTGCTTTTCTTTGATAATTCGGCGTTACATCGATATCTTTGTGATTATCAAAGTTGCATTGTTTAGTAGTTTGTTAATCGTTATTTGCTATTATTCGATGGGAGTAAAATAAAATACACAGGTAAAATGCTAACTTCAAGAAAAATATTGAATAATGTAACACAAAAGAAAAACTTAAGGTAATTGGATCGCTATCACTGAAATTCCTCAAGTTGAAATTGAGTCAGGCTTACATAATTTAATAATGATATCTTGAGAAAAATAAGCATTGAAAATACCTAGTACATCAGTAGATATTTACTTCGTCTTCTTTAGAATATTATTGCTTAATTAGGTACCTAAATTAGGCGCTCTGATATCTGGGTTGATCCGTTTGACGTTTGAGAGAATGGAATCTTGAAACCATTTAAAGTATCGTGTCAAAATTGAGCGAACCCCCTTCATCTGGTTCCGTCATCATCAGTCATCATCATCACAGATCCGTTCGCTCCTCGTCATGACAACACGTTCTTTGCTGAACAATGGGGAAATTGCCTTGCCGTCTTTCTTGACCTTACTAATGAATCTCTTTTTGCAACAAATGAAGATCAAGATATCAAAGTCGTCGTCTGGATGCCGAAATATTAGGCTCATCAATAAATAATTAGCAAAGTAATAGGGTCCTAACCAAAAACTGTTGTAAAAAGACGCTTAACAAACCCGAGAGTCAGGTATACACGGGGAGTATAAGTGACTCTCGGCATTGTGATTTTTTTTTGTACTGGATCGTACCTGGGAATCATCTGGTTACGGACATACTGACGATCAAACTACGAACGTCCTTTTTTACTTTTTTTCACGAAATGAAAAAAAAATTCACTTAACTTTAAATACGACAACTCCTGTACCGTTGCAGGCAACGTTACATTGCACGCTGTAAACAGTGATTTTACACACCACAACTAAAAGTCGTTTCCCAGCAACAATTGTTGTTAAAGTTTGTTATACATACAGAATGCGTAGATAACGGCTGTGATGGGTCTTTTTACAGCCTGTATTTTGTAGCAGTTGACTCGCATGTCACCTAATATGAGATCATTTTCTTTACTTAATCCGGAGACTTAATTTAATTCGTTCATCCCACATTTCGTAGAATCTTGTTTTCGGCGGAATGTTGTCATAATTTGTCACTTTCAGTTTTTAGTCCTTACGCGCTGCAATTTGTCTTCATTACCATTTTGTAAAGCACCCGCGACATCAATCTTCTTGTATACGGTTCTCATTAAGCTGCGAAGAATTTATATTTGGTAGGTATGTTTGACGTTTTTGCATGAATCTTTAATGATGCACTGGTAATTTTCTTCGAGATTATGAGTAACGTTCTTGGTACAGTGCCTAATTTTGTTGATTAAATAATTATATCCCTCATATTTTGGAATATTTAGACAAAGTCGTTCTTCATTAATTCGAGAGGCCTATCATTATCATCTAGTCGCCGGATGATGTGAAGTAAGTTTAATTACAATTTTGTCGAACGTCGATGTGCCATGCTCATTGCTCAAGCGTGATCAAGAGGAACTTATTTAAAATCCTCAAGTAATCACACTGCACGTCACCCACCATCCCACTTTATCCCTGAAATATGTCAGGATACGGTATCCCGCAAGTCTGCTATCCATAATCCCATCGATGACAGGTCATAAGAACACGCACGCTTCATGTATTTCAGATGAAGAAAATCTGTCGATAAGACTTACGATGTCTCGTAGAAAACCCTCCTCTGTTACTGAGTAGTTGTACTTATTTAGAGGCAGTATTTTCCAAGGGCTTATGTTGTGTTGAAAACTATTATTGGATGATGTAAGTTCCTGGGAATAAGCAGCTGGAATTTCCAATACGTAGGTTAAGTAATTGCATCTCTTCCGTGCTCTGGCAGTCATATAGCGATACCCGAAAATAGGTACTCATTTATAATCCGGTCCAAACAATAAAGTGAATGCATTACGTTGCCATACTCTCCATTAATAGAGTTTTCAGTCCAACGGTGACACAGTGCCGTCTGCCGTCACACAGGCGCGTGGCGTGTCGGCTAGCCAGTCACAAAACCGCAACTGCATTGCGAAACAACAACGTTATTTAAAGCTATAAAGCCGTTACGACATTTACTTAGTAACTTATGTCTTTATCCTCTATCTTTCTTTGAGAGACGAGCAAAATTGGGTCATGTGAAGCAAAATTTGCAAGCGAATGCGTCAGAGTAGCCCGCGATATCCGATTTTTCTAACGTTTTTTGCAATTTGTAGGTCAGTAGGTATCAGGTTGTATATTGATCTAAATATGATTCGGAGCCGTATCAAATATTTATTTATAGAATTTTAATCATAAAAATCACCAATACAGCTCAGTTCATATTACCTTTATAGTCATTCAATAGGTAGGGTACTATTTCATGAAATCATGACATTTGAGGTCAATTCTAACTTAAGAGTTGTTTTGCTGATTTTAATGATTATAATTCTGTAAAGCCATATTTGCTGCAGTCGCGAATATTACACTGATCTGCAAATTGCAAAAAACGTAAGAAAAATTGAATTTCAGGGGCTACCGAAGCGCATCTCCCTTAAAACTCACTCAAGAAAGGAGAGGAAGAAGATTATAGTATGTGAAAGTAATTGGAGTCATACGTAGAGTCCAAAAATGTCATAGGTAGGTTTGAAGGAACCTACAAGTCTTAGAAAAAAGTAGCAGTAAGGAACTGCATACCTACCATCATCAGCAAAATGAACCACAAGTTTTAAGATACTATCCTCTTTCAATTCATATTTTTTGCCCTTTACATAACCATAGTAATGTCCACAATAGGTTTATTTACACAATACTCGTGAACATAAAAGGAGCAAGTTTCATTTACTCCTGAGTGTCACTTATTGTGAAACGTCCCCCCTGTCCCCCAGTCCTGGTCAATGTTCCAGATAACCCTACAATTACCGTGCTCATTGCTGGCTTAATGCAGTACATTAGGGACTAAGTAGTTAGCTACAGTTGAGGGTCGCAGTGGATACAAGGATATGTACTTAGCTTTAAATGAAGTTTAAAAGTTGTGCAAGTAACGTTCAAACTGTATTTCTAGTGCTTAATTGAAATTATTTCACTGTTTGGTGTTCAAAAGCTCCACTATGCATAGTTGGAGGTTCGAGGGTGATTGTTTAAGCTAGCAAAGTACATTATTGTGTGTTTTTATATTATGATCACAGTAAAGTCCGTGTTTATTTACTTCAATCCGGGTACGGACGTGTGTAATGTGTAATGTAACTCGAATTCTGTGGACGGCACTACGAGCATTACATGTAACACTCGGGCTTGCGCTCGCGCTGATCCATGCGCTATCGGTTTTTAGCGCGAACACAGGCTCTCGCAGTCGAATAGGATTCGCTGCAGTTCACACTATTCGCATTATATTACACGGAACATTACATTATACACGTCTGGACCCGACTCTACATTGAGAATTTATTTAGAGAAAAATGTGGGTTAATTAAACTGGGGTAAATATGGTCTGTTTCGCATAATCTAAGGAAAACGTAACGAACGCTAGGGACGTCTACTCTGGCCTAAAACGTGAAATGAAGTTTACATTAACATTTTTACAGTCATCATGTTAACGTTAATTCACGTTTAAAAGCAAGTTTACGTCGTAACACGATCGCATATCCGCAGCGCAATCGAAGGTATGCAAATTAAAACACTTGCAAGATACGTTCAACGATACTAAAATTAACATTCTGGAGCTTTATCAGATGTCAAGTTAAGCGATTGTATGAATCCATTGGGATTGTATCAGTTTGCTTTCATAAAACGAAACTCACTGGGAATTTCTCCAATAGTACCTACGCGCTAACATTACACAAACGTCCAGTCTTTTCGTGGTGTAATGATTTACTGAAAGGTCCTAGGTATTCATTTCCTGTCTATATATCGTAGATTTTGTTCACCTGTAAAGGACATTTACGTTTTTCCCGATTATTTATAGAAGGGTTCTTGACGTCATAGCAAGGACTGGTCTGGACTGCAGACGTCATTGGAGTATTCCGTAAGTAGATATTCAAGTCACGCCTACTTGCAATAAAAGGTTATCTAACAATATCCCGTCGGCATACGACAACATTAAATATTTATTTACTTTTTTGTACGAAGTTGGAGTTAATGAATAATCTTCCTTTTATGTCGTCTGCATTAGACGTCATGTACTCGTCATCACTCCAAATAAATAAAAAGTTAAGACAATCATCATACGAAATGGGGTTTTAAATAAGCATATCCTAAGTAGTTGGTGGCACACTTGTCACAAGTAATGTCCAGGTGATATCGTCGGTTGATAGGTATGTACATACTTAATTTCATACTATGTAAAAGGGTAAAAGTCGTCTCACCATGAATAGAAGAACTCGTTGACCGTCCAAATAAACAAGCCAATTTTCGCGAACAAAGTTGTGAGAAGGGTAGACAGAAACCTTATTTTTTCTCCTTTGATTTGACAAGCTAAAACATTGCCATTTCCATACATATTACTAAATTATCATTTATATGAATTGCGCCAAAAAAACACGTTTTTTCGCAAAATTGGGTTCTCGAACTCGATATGAGTCGTTAAATACGGCTCAGTGAGGACGGAAGAACGAACTCTGTATTGTGTTGGCAGAAGACGCACATAAATTTTATATGTAGGTAGGTATGTTGAAACTTCTGTGTGAATTACCGACTGCAGTGGATATAAGGGAACTTCGTGTTACGTAAGAAGTGAACGACAGTTTTATACTTGAAATGTTTCATGGATTCTCAAGCCATCTAGATATATTGTAAGTAAATTCAGTGAATAATAAAAGCTACCAGGTTTTATTATTTTATTCATTTCAATAGTCAGTAGATAGCTCGGTATTCGAAATTTTCGATGTTACCAATATTGTCGCCACAGAATATAATGAAAACTTCAAAGAGTCCCTGACACTCCCACTCAGAGACTCCCAGTCGATACCCCGCCGAGACAGTATAGGTACCCCAATTTATACAAAATGACGAAGCAAACAAGTAAACCCTTTCTCAGTCTAATATCGAGACCTATCAACACGTACCACGTTCGCTGAATAGAAGCCCATACTTTCGTTTTCTTAAGAAAATCTCTAAGACAATAGGTATCATCTATCTTTCAGTCCCTCGTGGATATTTATATAAAGGAATCCTTTTTGTTCAAATCGTCAAACCAGATTAGGGTACACCAATAAATCTTGAGGATCTATAGAACTTGATTCGACACTAACAAGTAATACATTTCACAGATTTCATTGCGGTTTCGTTCACATAACCTCTATCGTTATCCTACGACCACTTCGAAGTTTTGAATTGCATGCCATACGGCTGCAAATACAAGGTTTAAACATGACCTCACGCACAGCCATAAAACACAGCTTGAACAACAAAGAAACTCACATAGTCGCAGTATGGTGCTTTTCAAATTGTAATAACATGTCATATGCTTCAAGCTTTATTCTCGAAGAAGAACAAACGTTCACACATATGGTGCTGAACTGTATTACTAAAATAAGTTAAACTTAAACAAACCTTTACTAGGCTTCTTCTTCTTTTCTAATCGATGACGTAAAAATTTGTGTTAAATGAGTTGAGCCCAGTAGGTACCCCATAGTCATCTTGAATTAAAATTATTGCTGCAACCAGCTCTTTCAAGGGGTAAGCAGCATGGAGTCTAGGTATTTTTACCCGACTACGGCGAAGAAAAAAGGAGGGTTATGATTTTGACCGTTATGTATGTATGTATGTTCATCTGTTCCCTCCTATCTTCTAATTCTATTCTTCTAATCGTACCATGTTGGGTATCAAATGAAAGGGCTTAATGAGCACATTTCAAAAATATATATATTATAAACCCAAAGAATAAAAAAAAAATTAAGTAATAAAAACTAAAACCCAACTACGACTAAAAAGGTATAAACAAGACCCCACAGACAGACAAATTAATCTGTCTGTCTGTGGGGTCTTGTTTATACCTTTTTAGTCGTAGTTGGGTTTTAGTTTTTATTACTTATAACAAGATATGTATGTTATATCACATTTACTACTGCCCAACGCCGTAAATCGAGACACACAAATAGTGCGGGTAATAAGAATGACATTCACGATTTCAATTATTTAAATTTCTAGGATTCCTGAATATTCCATTTACAGTTTAAACTTCAATTTGTCACCTACTTTATAAACGTTGAATTATCTTATCGGGGACATTACCGTACCCTGTATAATGCAAATGAGTCCTGGCTATAATCTAAGTTGTGAATACGTGCTTGTTTTACCAACAGCCTTCCTCAAGATCCTCACCTAATTCCACGCGGTAGCTATGTATGAGTAACTTACCGGAAAACCGAAACAAAATATCAAATCAATAACCTGTCTGAACTGGCTTGGTAGAAGAATAAATTAGCTATTTTTGGACAAAGATTATGATGATAAAACATAAATAGAACCACGGACAAAGGAAAAGAAAAAATGTCTGAGAAAAACGACAGAGGGTTATGTTGAGCATCGATTAAAGCTAGACTATGGTCAGCCTTACAACGTCTAGAACAGGACACCAGGGTCCTACCTACTCACCTCCTGCGTACTGCCTTCGCACATCCTGAGGGACTTGATTGAGCTGAGACTGTATACAGGAGTCCCTCAAATCACCTCCAGTACTGTTCAATTCAAACTTAATGGCGGCTTGGAAGTTAGCTACTCGCTACGTAGTACCCCACACCTCACCCCCGCTGAAACATTAAATTGTTGATGCGCAGCGACTAGCCTCATATTCCGAGCCGCCATTAAGTTTGAATCGAACTCTAACAAGCTTTATTTTATTTAAACCTTTCGGGATTTCAGGAGAAACAAAACATAGGATACAATTTATGGCTGACCCACAGCCTATAACTCATTGTAGTCTGCCTCAATCGGCCTCTTAACACAAAATGTCTATTAAACATTTCACAGCCAATATAGAGGGTAGATAACTCACTATAACAGTCTTATCTGATCTTAGGAACTTATGTAAGTAGACGTATGTAATCGTACATAAAGCCGGGTCAGCTCATGAATGATCTTGTAGAAAGTAACCGCAATAAAACTGAAACAAAGACGGGAACTGGAATTTATATCGAAAGTTTTAAGCTCTGAAACATACGCTGCAAACTATTCTGTAGTTGTTAAGAGACAACACATTGCGGTCCCGGCTGTAAATCTCTATTACCTACATGAAAATGGTGAAATGGAGTTTAGAAATAGCTATAATGGCTCTTTATTGTACGACTCAGAGTCATCCACAATCGGTACACATTCATCTATACAAACAAAAAAAACACACGGACATAATACATCATAATACGATCGATATAGAAGTGTCTGTTTGTAATGTCAAAATAACAGCTTTTCATTAAATGCTTTATGAAAGTATATACGGTATTTATAATAAAATAAATGTCCGTCTGTCTGTCTTTTTGTTCCGGCTAATCTCTGAAACAGCTGGGCCGATTTTGACGGGACTGTCACTGGCAGATAGTAAGGATTAACTAATGTCACTATTATTTTAGAATAAGAACGAAGAATTAGGGGTTCCAGGCGGGTGAAGCCGGGGACAGCAGCTAGTAATATTATAATGAAGTAAATATTCTATAATAAATACATTATTATACATCTAACACTACAATACTAATAATATGTACAAGTATATAAAAAGGGGGGAAATAATCATTAAAGTGCATCAAAAAATTCTTGCGCAAAGTAAATATTCTTGACTTTAATGTAAGGGGTAATCTTCGGAACTACTGATCCGAATTCGAAAACTTCTTTCAGTAATGGGAAGCTGCAGTATAGCCGAGTGTCATATGATAAGATAAGATATTTTAATTTAAAACAATAAACACGCGGAAGAAGCCACGGGCAGAAGCCAGTACGGTTATAAAAAGGTTCCGAAACTCTGAACACACAGCCCTCGGTGGAGCAAAATGCAAGACCGTTCAATGATTTAGTTTAGGCAGAATATTAGAAAGATTATCCAATAACAGAGGAATCGTGAAACACACCAAACAACAAGTAGGAGGGGAGGGGGGGAGGGGGGTTTGGGTAGTCCCGTGGACTTACCCAAATAACAATGCTCCGTGACCAATTCACAGAATGTACGTATTAAGTAGAGTGACCAAAAGATTAAGCTCACATATAAATGGGCTGGTTCCAGATTATATTTTACGAAAAACGAATGTCCCTGCAATTAGATAATATGTAGGGGATGAAGATTAATTGGTGTAAGTCACGACAAATGAACGTTTTAATTGTATCTACTATCCAGTGATTTATGTCTGTGTTTGGTACCTAACTACTTACTTCGCAGTTGTAGGTCGTATGTTCGAACCCAGGCTTTGTATAAATTATTTCTTCATCACTGCTCTCAAAACGGTGAAGGAAACCGGAATGTCCTAGAACCAAAACTTTGAAGACATGCGTCATCTATCAACCCACAATGGGTCCGCGTGGTGGATTACGGCCCACTCCCTGTCCCTGAGATGAGGTCTGTGTCCCAACAGTGGGAACAATGTAGGCTGATTATGTTATTTGTGTTGCTCCTTATACTTATTAGTGGCATAAAAGTGCAAATACAGTGTGATACCTAAGGTTTATAACAATTTAACTTTAACAGTACAAAAATACGTATTACTTAACTTGCTGCTCAAAAACTGATACAAACATTTTTACAGTCATATATTTCTTCAACACAACAATTTCTTCTGATAAAACACACGCATAGGGATCTACTGATAATTTCAACCCCAAAACATCAGAGACAATGATAGGATTTTATTACCATTTAACAAACATTACCGTTCAATATTAACCCATAAATAAACGATATTTAAGTATAAAATCGTTTAACTACAATATAATACTGCATAATGGCGTGTGTGCCAATAATTAAAGGAGCTTGGCTTTCATAACACTATTTCATAAACATCCGTTACAGCAAAAAGCTTTATAAACTTTAAACACACAACACAGCGACAAAATAACAACCCAGAGTAAAGTTATGAGCATGCGCACTGCAAATGGAAAGCACTAACATAAACAATGATCGGTATTTTCGAATAATAACACAATAGAGTCATAAAGGCTATATTTGAAGCGTAGTATCATAAAGTGGGGTAAAACATTGTGCCAGCACTTATGAGCTATATTTATCGTGAAAATGCAAATATTTCAAGTTCCCAATAAGTTAGAAATTGGCTCTCATCGAAATGCAAAACTTTTGCACCTGGCGGGGTTTTTCGTTCTTTTTTGGTCGATTTCTTTGCCGCTCGTTCATGACTAACCAACCAAAAATACGGTTTTCTTTTTATCATTAGGTAAGTCATGGAATGAAACTTCATTTTTACGCGCGCAATCACCTTTTGATTAATGATCTCAGTATACAGATATTAGACGTGTTTTGGTAACCGAAATAATAGGAGAATTTTAATAAACATATCTAACTCTTAATACATTGAACCCAGATACGTGTAAGTGGGTTCAATGACCGAGTCCCTCACCACAATGTCTAGAACTGTGTTTTTCATGAAAATTGGAAACATGACGAGGCGGGATCCTAGGCAATATTGTTTTCTTGACGCTTGTAAAAACCGCCCGTCACGATGTGATTGGAATTTTATTCAGCATTCCTCTACATATTTTTCATATGAACCGTGTACTGAATCTGAAAATTATGTGAAAAAAGGAAAAATCTGAAATTATGAGGCGTAGAACGTAGGTACTTTGTCTAACTTAAAATTATAAAGTGAGAATAATAATTGGTGTACTGATTGCAGCAGATACCAGTCAGGTCATGTCTGCCAAAGTGGCTGTAAATTACAATGCGTATTTATAGCCTATAGGTAGGTAATGTTGTAGGTTCGTTTTAACAAAATTGTATCCATGGAAATATAAGTAATATTTCTTAATTAAAATACATATTCAAAGGATATTTCTAGGTCTTCCTTCGTTACGTTAAATGTCAAATTAAAATCCTTTGTTGCAAAAATATGGGTTCTCATTATTTATGAAAACAAGAAAATTCTCGTTTCCAAGCGGAGAGGTCGCTGTAGGAAATGAATATTTCCTTTGACAAACAAAATGCGAAACATTTGGAGTTGAACGGTACCTACACAGCATGCAAATGTCCATTTGTTGAATAGTTATTTTAAATATGAAACAAAAGATGCTTGCGTTTACTTTTATTAATAAAGTTCATTGCCTTGCTATTATTTTTTAACACAACTTTGCTGCTCTTTGCTTGCTTCTTACCTGATGGTAAGTGATGATCAGACCGAAGGTGGAATTGAAAATGTTTCTTATTTTAGAATTCAAGGAAAAACCCCGGTTTTCAAATACAATTAATATTGAACATTAATAAATGCTTTGCAGTATTTTGACCTCTCTAATAATATACGAGCGTCAGCGTTTTTTTCTAGTAGGTAGTGAAAGGTTACCTATGTATATTAATGTCAGGTCTGCAATTTAATTTATTGGGCACGCCACGATAAGCGGCGATAAGTCCCCTCTTTGAGGAGTGGCTGGAGAGGCGCCACGGCGTCCTCACCTTCCGCCTGACGCAGGTCCTCACCGGACATGGCAGCTTCGGGAGGTACCTGTGCAGGATTAGGCGGGAGGAAACGCCCGGGTGTCACCGCTGTGCGGATCGTCCGGAGGACATGGTGGAGCATTCGGTGGAGGTGTGCCCTGCTTGGGCGGAGTACCGCCGAGTCCTCGTGGAGGCGATTGGCGGCACTGACCTCTCGCGTCCGGCCCTGGTCCAGGCCATGGTACGGAGCGAGAGGGCATGGGAGGCGGTCACCTCCTTCTGCGAAGCAGTGATGCTCGCAAAGGAGTAAGCGGAACGCGTGAGGGAGAGGCAAAGCCTGCGCCCTCACGCCCCTAACCGCCGCCGCTGGAGACACCCTGGGCGTCGGGAATCCCAGGCGGATTCCCGGCCACCATAGGCGCGGGCTTGCGGACGGCGAGCAATGGGTAGCTCGCCGTCCGATAAGGACCAGGCCCGGGTCGATGGCGCGTCGTGTTCCACGCGCGCCTCAAAGAGATGTCAGCACACCTGACGGGGTCCGTTAGGACCGATGCCTGCCAGGGTTGCGGAATAGTCCGAAAGGGATACCGGGACCCTGGCAACAGGCAACCGAAGGAACACGGGTGGGTTTTAGTCAGTAAGAGTCTGACACGCCCTTCCGCTCCGCCCAGAGCGGGAGAAGACATATGATGATATCCCACCCAAAAAAAATAAAAAAAAAGGTCTGCAATTTATGCACTCATTAAAAAATCTGCTCTACCTACAAGGTTACTGCAATGAACTACTTAGATGTAAGTATAGTAGTTTGTATCTCATCTGTTATTTAAGTTCTCATGAGAAATAAATTCTACCTAATTCTAAATAGAGTTACGGGAAAAAAAGGTATTCAGCTGATGGTCTGCTATGAATTAGAAGAAACCTGCAAATAATTAATTATGTTATTTATTGTAGAAATGCTGTTTGTGGCTTGAAAGTAGGATAGAACTAATGTAATATAGACCATGACTGACTTATGTATCTAAATTGGGTACATTTCTCATACCTTAATAGGTACTTTTTATCAATAGAATACATATGTGTGTGTGTTCATGTATTAGTCACGTGTGTTTGCGGTGCATGAACCACTAAAATCAAACCAAAGTAAACATTGGATATATCAAGATAGCAATAACGCACGTGTTCTCATATTGCTAGCGTTTATCAGGCAGTACCTTACACACAATTAGCAATAATAAAGCAGTTAATTGGGTGCTAAGTTTTTCAAACCTAGTGAATATGAAAGTTAGACATGCGGAGGTATTATTGTTATCATTACTGATTCCTAGTTGTGAAAATATTTTATAAGCTTCTTCTAGCTGCATACTAAAATGCTACGCAAATAGCGCCTACTTTAAAATTAGTTCTTCCATACCACATCCTACGCTACCAACGCGTTATTTCTCCACGCAATACTGTTACAATACTCGACTCTCGAATATCACTAAGAATACTCGACACTCAAATATCAAAATACCGTGAGAATAAATAAACGTTTACATATAATTTCAAGAGGAAAGCTTTTCCGCTTCATATCCTGCAAAATTTTCTTTCCGGGAAAGTTGTTTGTGGTCGGTACTTACTTAGAATTTCCTGGTAGCTCGGATTATTCAATTTCTTATACATGAATTCTGAATCCTTTTATTGTATACGTAGAGGATTCTTTTCAGTTTGTATCATCATAATCATCAGCCTACAGCAGTCCACTGTTGGGCATAGGCCTCTCCTCTTCCACGCCATTAATCTCGATTTCCGGCAGATTTATTTTATTTTTCCATTTGTAACTTATATGAAATATGAATACGTACCTACTTATGAATTATTTTTATAGTTTTTTACCAGTGTAGACATCCAAAGATAGGTATATACTATATAGATATAGATAGGACATCCGTGTCGCTTACTTAATCAAAATATTTAAATACCAACTGCTTCGGTAATCATTTGAATTGTATGAATTGTAAGTAAAATTGGTCGATCGCTGTTTCTCATAACTATTTATGAGTACCTATTAAAGCAAAAAAGAAAACCGAACGAGTACTTACTTTAGCTAGGTAAGTATATATTTCAGGTTTTGGTAATTATTATGACTCCATAGAGCATCTAGTGGTGCAAGGCAGAGTAGAAGGTAATAATGCCACGAGGTTATGTAATGAGGTCACCGATGCGGTGGCCCTGTTAATGAATGCGCCAGACTGTCATCTAACAGATCCAGATGGAGGGAGATCGTCGATGAGCTACGGCTACACCTGCGATTGGACAAAATTCACCGTGACCACGACCGCTCTCTCAACAGCGAAGCAATGAAGGAAATTTTTTATGGAGCACATCATAGACGTGTTGCAATTTTAATCATCGTCGTCGCTTTTATATCTTGGAATTAAAATCAAAGAATTTTATTTTTGGGGCACGTGGCTATGTAATAACAGCCGCAAGGGTCGATCCATCAGGTTAAGCTGCGCTTGCCGGGTTTGGTCCGTGGATGGGTCCATCTTTACACACCGAGACTCCTCCGTGCCTCGGAAAGCACGTTAAGCCGTTGGTCTTTGACAGTCGTTATGGGTCGACAGAAGGCCGAAAGTCTGACAACCAGTCTTACCAAGGGGTATCGTATTACCCAGTTACTGGGTTGTGGAGGTCAGATAGGCAGTCGCTCCATGTAAAATACTGGTATGCAGCTGCATCCGGTTAGACTGGAAGCCGACCCCAATATAGGTGGGATAATATAGGTTGGAAATATTCCTTGAATAAAGTAGGTACCAGTTACCTACCTATATTGTACCTATTCTAGAAATAATGGAAATAATAAAGACAGAAATAATAATGTTTCATTCACTTGGGTGAGGAAAATCGTTTATAACAGCGACCCCATTTAGTGTTCTGTCTGAAATGATTAATGGGGACAGAACCAGTGAAAACCCTGTCTGTAACAAATAATCCTGTAAATATCATTGATATTTATTTATTTTATAGTAAGCAATAACAAAGTACTAGATAACTGTTTTATATAAGTTGTTAAGTATTTTATTTGCTGGGGGCGTAAATACGAATGAATATGGATTGTTTTCGTAATAAAACCTGTTTCGATAAACAATGAAATCTATCTAAATAAAATGCAGGCCGTTTTCAATAAAAATAAATTTTGGATGTCATTAAGTTTACTTTTTATTTTATTTCGTTTTCTCGATGCAAAAAGCTTGTGACATTTTTTTTATTTGAACTGACCAATATTTTGAGACTTTGCACAGAACCTATTTCATTTTATTCGGATAATTATTTATCTCGATCAAGCCCTATGGTTTTTTTCATATTGTTCTCATTAAAGTCTAAAACCGTATTCAAACTTAAGAGCCGAACCTCACCGGACGCCATGGCGACGTAACCAGGTCGCACTGCGCGTTTATTTATTTAGTTTAGCTTACCTGGCATCCCTTTGGTTACGCAACCAACCATACCTACATTTTGTTGACGACGCGACCTGGCTGCGCCGCCATGGCGTCTCGGGGAGGTATGGCTTTTCTCTAAAGTTCCTTTTAGTCTAAAATTCCTTGCAAGTCATTTTACCATACTTACCTTTATTTTAGCGCCTAAATGCGGAACCTAATTACTTTGAAGTTAAAAAAATAACAAAAACATTAAATTCAATCACACGGCCTAACGATAAATTCATAACAAGCAGGACGTTTGCATGTTTATAAAATACTCCATTAAAGCTGCTAATCAATTTACACACTTAAATAAGTCTTATTTGTTTCTTAGATCATTCCGTGAGATTAGAGCTATAACATAAGGCGGTTAAATAGTGGCCTTGACTCGATAATTGGAATAACTTGGCAACGAGCTAGGAGCTACTGTTTCAGTATTTGAGGCAGACAGCCTCGGATCTGTAGCTCATAAGATATTTATTAGCATAAGTGTTTTGTATTAGTTAAAGCGAAAGCTTTATGCAAAGGCTTTATGGTGTTCTTACATAAAATATATACTTAATTAAGCCTTAAATACCTACTGAAAAACTTATTGGTGTCACCAAACGAATTTCAGTTGATATTAGTAGGTACTCTCTATCTGTTTTTTCATAAGTAGGTACCTACTTATAAGAAACAAATTAAGGACCATCATCGATTTAAATCGATGGATTTTACGATTTTACTAATACTAGCTGTCAACTGAACATGGACAATTTGACATGAATAATACAAACCCAATACCTTATCATATTAAAAACTATTTTTTTTTTAATAAAATTTCGAAATTAGTTGATATACCTACCTATGTACCTATATGATGTACCTACGTTCATTCTTAAAATCATACTAATCCAGCTTACGCATTACGCAACAAATATTTTAAAAACAAAAACTCTTTAACTAACAGTAGGTTCCACAGACCTAATTATTTGCATACCCTATAGTACCTATATTTTATCTTTTACTTTATTCCCTCAACAATAATCGTAAAAGACGAAAAATAAACTTTACGATGCCTATTTGCTCTGACGAAGGACAAATTACTAATGAATTGGATTAAATATTCCAGAAGACAGACTGTGTATTTTTGTTCCTATCTGGAAATATTTGAATAAATGAAATAAACACGTTTTCGACAAATAAAATAAACCAACCGAATACTAATTTACAAATACAAAAAAATACAAAACAGACACACATATTCAAGTTACTATAATAAATAATCATAGTTACGCTATTTAACGGTCTATTCTATTCAATGGTGCCAACAAGACGACAAGGGACAAGATACAGTGAACGGTCTGTAGAGTGCGTCTCATCAAATAGTTCCTATACCATCATGTTGGTTCTAGAGACTATTGAAGGACTAATACGAATACGCAACGCCTCAACGGAGCTACATATTAGGTCTGTTTTTAGGGTTCCGTACCCAAAGGGTAAAATGGGACCCTATTACTAAGACTCCGCTGTCCGTCCGTCTGTCTGGCTGTCACCAGGCTGTATCTCATAAACCGTGATAGTCAGTGGACATTTTTACAGATGATGTATTTCTGTTTGCAGCAATAAATACTAAAAAACAGAATGAAATAAATATTTAAGGGGGCTCCCATACAACAAACGTGATTCTCGCACTCGACTCGCACTTGGCCGGTTTTAAATTGAACAGTAGAACCAATATTACGGCAAAGAAACTATTTGATGAAACGCACTTCTAGAAAGGTAGCTGCCGTCACTAATGTCATCTGTCAGTAACCACAAATGAGAGCTTGAAAGTAAAGTAGTCCAACACGAGCGGCTTGTTGCGATAGCGATGATACTGTGGCGATGGTGATCATGGTGAGCCAGTGAGAGATATAATCAACTTAAATACGAAATCAACAGAATTCTACACTAACTTCCTTACTAATAAACGTATTATAGCAGGTGAATAGTTACACACCGATTTCTCTCTTTCAGTCGTTAGTAATTTGACTTTCGAAAGAAGAAGACAAAGCGTTGTGTAACTATACTGACGCTATACAACGTTTATTAGTAAGGAGGTAAGTGCAGAACACATTTTTCCTCCAAACATTATTAAGGAAAAGCCATATCAGTGAAGCACCCTGTGTAGCCACATATTAGTGAAACTTTAACTAAGCTAAGAACAAAGTTACCACAATCTTAGCATGATAGCTGTCAGCGTTTACAACTTCATAATTAAATTGCGAACAGGAGCTTTCATACCATTATATAAAATTGTACAAGAAAATTACATTGCAGACCAAGATGAGGAGAGGGCGAATAAAAGGCTAAATTAAGTCTTATAATCAAGGTTTTAATGTAGAGTGGGAGCTAAGCCTATACTGCTCTAAGACTGTGAATTAAAAAAACTAATTTTCGTTCCGTCGACGAGCGTACCTATTTTAAAGCTTGCATTAAGTATTGCGTCGAGGTCTACCTAATTATGTCTTACATAATTAAAAAGCAGAATTGATAAAATCTGTATTTCTTAGAAAAGTTTAAAAAACTTACAAACTATTCATGGCTTATTCGAAGTAGCTCCAAATCTATTGTTCTCCAAACAATTTCTCTCCATACATTGATTCCCAAGAGCTCCATTGGTACTGAAGTAAATAAGTATCATAACATAATACAGATTTTCTAAAAATGTTGCCCGCCATTTTCCTTATCCAAGTCAACGGTCCGCTTACTAGACATTTCACGTTGCCAAAAGCTAACAATAATAATGCAAGCAGTAATAACAATTCCCTAGTTCAACGACTGGGGTGTTGACTGCCGATCGAAAGGTCACGAGGTCGAATCCTGCCCCATTTTATCATGAAGCGTCTAGCTCCAGCATAATATTTAGTTTAGTCGATCGGGACCTATGAGAACGTAATGAAGCAACATATTGGAAGAACGCGGATCCATTTAGAATTTATTTAATTCACCACGCGAATGCAATTTCAAACTTTGGAAAATGTTTTACATTTTATGCTGAGAGCTGAGAACCATAACTTTCCTTTCAACATTAAAACACGAAATAATTTGACAATGCCACTACTTCGTTATTTGAACTATCATGGAATCAACCAACCAAAATGTTGCAATCGATAGCCTGATGATATTACAGCCATTATTTGTGTAAGCGAATGTTTACAAGAGCATCTCTCAGATAGCCGAGTTTACGCAACCAGATGATACTGAGCAGGGATTCGCCGGGATTCAATGCTGAGAATTTGCTGTGTGATGTCAGTTTATTTTATTTCGTAGTGCGTTATATTAGCGTTGTTTATGACGTCACATGTTAGGTATTAGATATCTTATTGACCTATCAATGAAATAAGGCAGAAAAAAATATGGAATATTTTAGTTAACTTGTTTTTTGTATGTAAAGTATACCTAACTACGAAACACGAAGATTTTCTCTCTCCCAGAGCAAGGCATAAGAAGCAACTTTTCGCAAGCTGCCTTTAATAACTTGTTTTGTTCTGAGGAAAAATATTCTCGTAATATTTGGCATGTTAACACTTCGACCCTGCCACAGATTGCAAATTATGTTTTGATAGATTATTTTTTGTATAGTATAAACACTGTACTACTATATCCCATACTATTAAATCAGCAATATTTGTACCAATACAGGGTGAAATTGAATTTATGGCCATCCTCTTAAGGGGTCATTGTACTCATCATAATCTCAACAAGTTTCACTGTGGGACAGATTCAGAAAACGCGAAAAAAAATATTGCTGTTCCCTACATTTTGACGAGCGTACATAAATAGGGAACAGCTGATTTTTTAAATTTCATCCTGGAATTTATTTGTAATCACGTTCTCTAAAACGGCTCTAACGATTTCGATGAAAGTGGTAATATAGGGTTTTATGGGAGCAAACAATCGATCTAGCTAGATCTCATTTCTGGGAAAATTCGTTTTCCTGTTTTCACCCGAGCAGAACGAGGTACTTCTGTAAGTACCTCGACGACCGAGTTCTGTTCGGGACTTCGGCCAAAGTTATGCTCATTATACAGATAATAGTCCTAAATTCAAGTCCTAAATAGAATACAATCTAGGTTCACGAGTTAGAGGAACAACAGAAAGGACTTAATTTGTGTGAGGATTGAACCCGGCCACATTTGGTTAAGCACATACATACACAAAATGACATACGCGTCCGTTCCGATAAATTAAATCTTTCGTTCAGCCACAACACATGTGTTACGACAACAAACACGGCTCGGCTATAAATTTTTAATTAACTTTGCCAAGGTTTTTTTTATCATTTTACGACAAGTTCGCAAACATGATGTTTATGCGAATACTTATTTATTTATATAAAACGGAATGTTTTAGCTTTTCAAGCAAAACGGAATTTGTATCATTAAAAGTTTTCCTGCTATAATGTTTCGTACAGAGTTTCTTCCGGTATTATGGACGGTTCTTAAGAAATTAGACTCCATTCAGACTGCAGTTTTGCAGTTGTTGCGCATACTGATTATTAAAACTTATACAGGGTCAAACCAAATTAGCTAGGAACTTCGAAGACGTGATGGGTATCGATATCTAAATCATGATTAAGCAATGTTTTTCAATGTGTTTTAAATGTTTTTTTTTGGGGTTATCAACAATAGTGTAGGTACGTGATGAGTATCGATATGATAAAACAAAACTGATTTCTCTACTCATACCTACTTTAAGTAACTGTTCTACACTACCAGCGGAAGATGTCGATGACCCCAAAAAAAGTCATGAAGTCTTTTTTATTTTGTCGTCTTTGGATATCGATGCATATCACGTTTGTGGAGTTTCGTTAGCTAATAAATTAGCAAGCAAAACTCCCTTTGACCCTGTATACTTAGATGTAGCAACAAATAAATAACTGCCATTCAGAATAGAACAAAGATATCCTTGAAGTCTATTTACTCGTTAGTCATTGCCTACACGAAGATCCTAAAATTATCATAGACCAACAAAATCTTTCACAGTAGACAAAGAACAACAACATTATATCAATGTTATAAGCAAACCAGAAACAACATTCCATTGTATAAACGTTTCCGGACTTTTAATTACAAATCCCGCGTCGTGTGTACTCGGCGACAATTACGGCAATTTAGTCGCACCCTTGTTAATTACGGTCGCGCCTATCTATCACACATAAGTTAATCGATGTACATCACTGTTGGACACTGACCAAAACTGAGATACCAGGCGAAATGTAATTGCCCTTTCATATAGGTGTAAAAAGACCCGTCAACTACGCATTCTATACATCAAATTAAGTAACATTGCACAAACATAATTGCTGGGAAACGACTTTTATTTTTGGTGTGAAAAGTCGCTGTTTACAGTAGTGCGCAACGTAACGCGCGCAAAACATTGTGTTTATGGGTGCATGCAACGGTTCAGGGTTCGTGGGGGTATTTAAAATTAAGTTATAACATTTTAAACTTGATTTCTTTAGAAAACGCCTGATAAAGTTGGGACTTTGACCTTCAATATCTCCGTAACCAGGTTGGTATGATCCAGAACAAAAAAAAAATTACAATGAAGGTGACAAGTGACTTTCTGTTTCGGTAAGCGTCTTTTTACAACCGATATGTCCGGAAAAGTATTTCGCTCCGTTCAGATGCCAAAATCTGAAAGGAGCCGTGACATTACAACTTGTCATCACAAGTCATGACTCATGAATTATATTTTTAGTTTTAAATAATAATACCCAAACACTCATCTAATTTAGGGATGCAAGAAGTGCCAAAAAATATCGATATATATCGAAGCGATATTTAAAAAAAATATCGATATCGATTACAATATATCGAAAAAAAAAATATCGATATATCGGTGACATATTGAAATTTTCAAAAAAAAAAAAGATCTTTGATAATTAAAAAAAAAAAATTTTTTATGGCTCTGTATTCCGACGATTTTACTCAGTGGCGACAACGGTGTTGCTATTGGAAAAAATATATCGTTTTTGATACATTTTCGATACTTGATATTTTATATCGATATATCGATATAACGAAATAAAAAATATGTCCAAAAAATATCGATATATCGAAAAAAAAAAAATCGATATATCGATATTTTTTCCGCAAGCCTAATCTAATTAGGTACGAAACACACTTCATATTTCTCCTATCCTTATCACAGTTAATTTAGTCTTGGACACACTTTGCTAGCATTAAATGCTTTCGAACCTATACGTAACGAATAGTTATCGTATTGCAGTATCAAAAGAATTCAGTACCATGTCGATCATTCTTGTGATCTCATTCTAATCTATTGACGCCTATGTTCAAAGTTGCGCCACGGTAGGTATGTTTACGACTTACAAAACACGCTACGCTGTCTGGCGCAGTTCAAGCATTATAATAACATAGCAGAACATCACGCCTGTAATCCCTAAAGAGTTAGGCAGAAGTGTCCATGTAATATAACCACATTTCGCCACTTATGTATAAGCCCCATATTATAGGACAGACTATTCCCATGAACCAGAAATCCAGACTGCCCGGGCTGCTTCTGAGAAATCTGCTCCTGATGGAAAAACCCAATAACACTTTGCCCGACCTGGGAATTGAACCCAGGACCAATTTATGATATCAAAATAATAAATAATTGTAAGTTTAATCTTTAAATAATTATAACTACACTATTGTATTAGGTAAGCCTGTGATGATAGTTGTATGTGTTTTAAATAAATAAATATCTAGTTATATAATAAATACTTTTAGCAGATTTGTATTTTTGTATACGATACAAAAATACAAATCTGCTAAAAGTATTTATTAAACTGTTTACGATGTCTCAGACATCTGTTGATAGTGTCCTATAAATCACAAGTTTTACTGCTGTTCACAATGGTCATTAGGCTAATTTTATTTAAGTATTATTTCACTGCTGTCTGTCTGAAGAGACGGCGTGCCTACTTCAGGATTCCTCGCTATTTGGCGCACCGTACCTAACAACTACCGCATTCATGACCTACTTATGAATTGAGAATACCTTGTTCCGCAATTCCCAGAATAAACGAAAGGTATCGAGTATACGACGAGAATTATATTAAAAAAGAAAGAGGGCGTAAGATATGGTTCTCCTGAGACTGAATAATATACGAATGCCAAAACAATAAAGTAGAACGAAACGAAACGATAATACTTTCCTGTTACTGTAAAGGTTATCGTTCTTAATATCAAAATTTTACTCTCTCTTCGCTTTGAGCGATCACAATGCTTCCACTGTACAAGTTTATACGGCTTTAACTGGCATGAAACTGTAGGTTTCCCAGTTTTCAGAACATTTCGATTTGTGTGAGCGCTATTTGTCTGAAGTTCCCAACAGCATTTAGCGAACTTCGTTTGGATGAGAAAGTGATTGAGAACATTTAAATAAAATATTATTATCATCATCTACGGAGCGTGGCATTCTCTGGAAGAGGGTTACTCAAATTAAACCAATTTAAACTTTAAAAAAATAGTGATTAACACAAACCATTTATTTATATAGCATCATCTACAACGTGTATGGACTAGTAAAGCGTACTTTTCTATACTAAATGTTTTGATGGAGAGTAATGTCATAATATTCTTGTGCTAGTTTTTTGAAGAAGCCATATCTAGGGCCATCATACTTAAGATTTTCACTCAGGATGATACATAGTTTTCAAAAGAGCGAAGTATGACCAGGACTTGCTTAATATCTGGAAATGGAAACATAACTAAATATATTTAGTTAAATAATACTCAATCAAACATAGAACAATACTCAACGAATCAATCTGCCTAGCCTTATCCCAACTATGTTGGGGCCGTCTTTCAGTCTAACCGGATGCAGCTGAATACCAGTATTTTACATGGAGCTGTTACGGGAGGTCAGGAAATGGGTTTAAAAAAAAAACAATAAATAATGGAGAAGAACGTCAGTTTAATGTCTCTGACCTTGGCACTAATTTTGGGACTGGCACACACGAGAAATACAGAGATGATGTCTGTTCTGAGTACGGGAAGAGACTGGCGCACCGCGAGAGCGGGGAGCCAGTGCAGTCTTTAAATTGATTACTTGACATTTTCTTAGTAAGTCCAGGAAATCAATTAATATTGCTTATTAATTGATTACCCTAACATTGGGAGTCTATAACAGAGCGAATGCATATCTGACCTCCACAACCCAGTAACTGGCCCGTAACGACTGTCAAAGATCCACGAGTGACAGCCGGGACCAAAACGTGCTTTCGGAGGCACGGAGGAGTCTCGGTATGTAAAGATGGTTACCCATCCGCGGACAAACGGTAGATAGGTGATCATCTTTATAGTGGTCTAGTATTAGTTCATTAATAATATTGGTAGGTAACAACATTAATTATTAACATTATAATGACACACTTACATTTGTAAAAGCTTGCAAATTAATTTTTAACATTAATTATTAACATTATAATGACACACTTACATTTGTAAAAGCTTGCAAATTAATTTTGAAAAATCCATTCGCCGTTAGTTCACAGGGCTTTTGGGCTCTGAAAATAATAAAAACCTGTTAATTGTATCAACATGAGTAATATACCTAATACCTACCTACATTATGTACATATAGACGTTAAAGTCTAATAACAACACCTTATTAAAACAATGAGGAATCCTTTCCTCTCTGCCGCTTCAATGTTATACCATTGGCTATTGTATATGGCGTCGCCCACTTGCATGCTCTGAAAAATAATGAAAACATTCAAGTCTTAGGAAAGGAGAAACATATCAGTGATACATCTATATAGAATTACTACGCCATTGTGATGCATATTTTTTTCAAATAAATGTACCCGGTTTAGATCATGTTTAGATTGAAACTGAACCCGGTTTAAAACTGTAGGAAGCTCCTATGTGTTCAAAATTCAAAATTCAAATTCAAAATATCTTTATTGTGGGGGCATACGTTAGTTACAGGTCTTATAAAAAAAAGTTTCAATATGTCCTGCCTAATAGGCATAGGTACTTACAATTAACTTACCGATCTCATAATAGTATCGCCATAATAGCAAAACAGAAATATTTGCATCAAACCGAATATTAAAAACGCAGTGAAGGACGCCATCATAACAACATTATCGACCACCTAAAATTAAATTCAAAATACGTAATCAAATAAAATACACATAAAGGCTCCCGAAGACAGGCGCGACGCCGCCGCCAGTAGAACAACTTTCATAGAAATTATTCTACCAGAGTCCCGACGCGCCTGTCTGCAGGAGCATGTTTCTGATCCAGTAGATGTAAGTAAGTAGGCATTATTATTTATTTACCAAGACATTAAATCCAGTCACGCATATAATTACTGAACTAGTTAGTGCGTTGAATAATATTGATTTCGAAAATATTTCCTCTAATAAATTGACGCATCTGAAAGTAACATTAAAAATAATTATTGAATAGGCATTAAAATTTTTAATTTTATGGGAGATTACGCCATGCAGTTAGTTAAAAACTGGGTAGCCTATTGACCGGTCAAAAGGAAACAAACAAAATGTTCTTATAGCAGTTTGTTATTTTACTGTTAAAAGCAGCGAATGTACGAAGTCTTCTAGATATTCTCCTTTGGTCGCCTTTTTCAATTCAATTTTCAGGAAACATAATTATGTAGGTTGCTACCTACCTAGTTCATATCAAATCTTTACCTCAGCAATTCAATATGTCGAACTGCTAACTTTTTAAATTTCAATTGCTCACATCTGTGCGAGTCCTCATTTACGATTCTCTCCATGTCATAGTTCAGTAAACAAAACTGAATATGAAGAAACGTGCAGCAAGTAAAGAAGAAGCAATCAGGGCCGTATACCATAAACATGGCGACAACTGCTAAAAAATAAATAAATTATTTTTGATAATCTTTCCAGAAAACCAATGAAACAACTTATGAAAACACTAATAATAAAAACAAAACACAATGAAATAAAGTAGGTACTGTAGGTCATACAGATCAGGCAACCCATCTTCTCATAAATAAGGACCTCAATGAATAAGTTATACCTTAGACGGGATATTATATTTATAAGGGATACCTTAGACTATTTTGAAAATTGCCTATGGCATATATATGTACGAGTAAGTAAGGAACTTGTAGAAACAGCAACTAACCTGACCACACCTGATGAATATAAATGCAGGGATAAATCCGGACATCAAATTCATTGAATGGATAGTACGCGATAAATGGCATCTCAAGTTTCACTTCAAGAGTTTTTAAATAATTCGGCACAATTATAAACATTGGTGCCAATGCAAACATTAACACACCCAACAGAATCAAATACAAAATCTTCTTCGTAACGTTTGTCAGCATTGAAACTTGAGTGTCTATCACTTTCTTTTTGAAGAGATTTCCTTCTTCTTCGATGTCCATTTGATTCACAAGCAAGCGTTCCATAGTTTCAATGAATTCATTATTATAATGCCCATAGTATAGAATTGAAACCGTTTTAAAAATACTTATATGGCAAAGAATGAGGCACGGAATCAAACGAGTTATTTCCACAAAACTTTTTCCAGTTAAAAGTGCTTCTAAACCCCATAACAACTGTGCAACAACTTCTAGGTTTAATGAAATTAAGTGTACACAGTAAATCTTGTGACTACGGACAAATTCAAAAATAGTTTTATTCTCATCCTTACTATCTAGGCTCAAGCCAAGGAACCTCAAATAAAAATTAACTCTTTTTAAACATTTTTTAAATTGTTCGAGCATTTTCGCAGTTTCGTCAGTGTGGCGGAAAACTCTTCAATACAACCGGCGAAGAATATCACTACTTTTCATTTGAAATACCTAAGCGAATTAAGTTTAATCCTACAGTATACAGCGTGTATGAATAATAATATACACTACAAGTTGTTTTCAAAAGATAGGGGGCATAAAACAGTCACTTTGGCAGAATCGTAATAGGAAAATATTATGAATCATCGTAAAATATCACAAACTGACAATTCATAACATGATCTGCGTGCGATTCATATTACGAAATAATTCATCTGTTTGACAGTTTTCTATGGAGATTCGTAAAATGGTCGTCATAATATGATTTCTTTTTTGTGTCAAATTAGCGGAATTGCTAATGACAGCTGGAAATTCAGAAAATGAAATGCTTCTAGAGGTATTGCTAATGTGGCCGTTTTAGGCTCCCAGACAAGGATTAACTAACAACACTTTTTAGGGTGATATTCAATGAAAATATTCTATTAGAGGATATTAACTTATACAAATGAAAAGTTCTTGTTGTAAGGAAGTTGTACGATTAGGTACATCGCACATTTATTTAGTGCGCTAGCTTATGCATACCTACCTATTGTTAATTGATTTATTACTATTATTATTGAGTACCTACACTTTTGACCGTTTCTTTTTTAAACACGTTGTTACAATTTAATAAATCATTTATCAAGAAGTCAGCAAGAACAGTTTTATTCAATCTCAACTTAATTTAAATTTAGCAAGCAAGTGCTCGTACAGAAGGGAACTATTGTATTACGTGTAGGTCACATCAAGTATTTACCTGACAAAGAATAATACTAATATACTAATATTAAAGTAAAGTAAATAATATGTTCATTTCGCACACTACTTTATTTGCACTTAGTCTTCAGCAATATTTGTAGAAATATTTGAATCATGCTGTAGAAAAGAACAATTAATGTAGAACTGTGGCATGAACGTCCATTTAAAGGTGTAAATAACACCTCACAGGATAATTACACACAACCAACACTAAAAGAAAGCAATATATAATTTTAAACCGACATTAAATAGGGGTTTTACTACGATTGATGTGTAGGTAAAACTGATGCGAAAGAACTGATCTTTAAAAGGGGTAATCGCACGAAGATTTTAATAATAGTTAATGTAGGCACCTTATACTGACTATTTACAAAATAAGTACATACCTATAAACTATTTTTTTTATTAGTAAATATTTTGCTTGTTTATAATTACGATTTAATAATTGTAATGATGTAATGTAATGTGTGTGTCGTGTAATGTTATGTGTGTGTTGTCTACTAATTATAATAAATATACTAATTGAATTATAATACAGTCTACGTTTGTGGCGCGTTTAGAGTGAAGTAATAAAATTGCTGACATATTAATCGTACATTTGTTTCAGAAGAGCGAAATAAGACCAAGAAGTACTCAGTATCTGAAAATAAATAGATAAATATTAGCGTGAAGAATGATTTCCCCTGTTGTCAATAAACATACCTACCTATTATTTATCTTACCCGAGTAAATGTTGTTAAATTAATGACAGTAAAACCGTAAGCTGTTAACCTGCACGGTTTTTGAGATCTGAAACCAAACATAAAAATAAAATAGTTATTACAATAGATAGAAATCTAATAGGTACTAGCCTAGCGTCACAAATATTTTAGTTTTTCTAAAACCCTCCAATAGTAACACAAAATAATTAGAATCATATCTCATAAAAGTTTATTACGTTACCATGTTTAGGTAACGCGTTGACTTAACTAAGTAATAAAAACAACTCTCATAACAGTAAATTATGAACATTTTCCCCTTTCTTCTTCATTCAAACCTTTATTTCTGAAATTCCAAATAATGTATTACTGACCGAAGTAAAACAATCAGAAGATATTTTCTCTCGGGCGCTCCTGTTTCATACCAAAGACTGTTGTAAACAGCATCGCCTACTCCCATACTCTGGAAAAATAACAAAAGATTACCACAGAAACTGAAACTAGACCAAATAATACCTAATTTATGTTATGTTCACTTACGGAGCTCATCACGTAATCACCGTAATAACAATAAAAGAATATCTGGAGCAAACCAAATGTAAGGAAGGCGGTGAAAGGTGCCATTAGAGCTGGATTTTTGATAGCCTGGAACAAAGTGGTTGCACAATTTATTAGAGACTCTAGGTCTAGAATTGAAATAAGTTTAAAATATTTCAAGCACTACCATCAGGTTGAATCCAGTGGCGCATATGATCAACGAGCTGGTCCCTACGTTGAATAAATTTGATTTGGAATAAATGATCTCCAATAAGTTGACACATCTGAAAAGAACCACCAAAATTAGTGAGACAACAGACTATAAGTATGTAGATCGTGAGTTCATAATTTGTGCTATAAAAATAAACAACCAAAGTAAAGACAAAGAAATAGTGAGCTGAAAAACTTTAGGTCAAAATAAATAAATTAGCAAAAGCGGCGACAAACTTCTGAACTCGTTTTGGCAATGTTCCACAGCGACTCAAAAAATGAGGATTTAAATAAAAGTCCGCACGAACTGGAAATCCCCATTTTTGCTGTCAACAGCAATGAGAAAGATATTTTGAACTGTGTTTATAAAGGTATTGAAAGACATTCCGAAATGAGTGTTTCGAGCTTTTATAGTCTTGATATCCACATTTTGCTTCAGCTATTATCGAATATAATAGAAATTCCTTCAGTAGGTACACTGATAACTAAATAACGTCATACCAAAATAGCTGATCTAGCAAAACAAAGCGATGTAGAGCGAAATTGACTTTCAGTAATGTGGAATCCATTAAGTTCATGGACTATTATCGTTTGTAGAGCAGCTACATACCGTATCAGGTGCTGATGTTTATTGACAAGTTGCACAAGCTCTGCCTTAAATGTATCTAGTGTGATATCATCTCTATTCCTCGCGTCTTCTTTCACAATCCGCTCCATGTCGTGTTGCAGTGTCAGAAATTGAGTTTGAATGAACGTGCAACAAGTTAAGAAGAAACAATCTGGCCCGTAAACAGAAAACACTGCCACCCATGCTGAAAATAACGTCTGACATAATATTATTGATATCAACATATACAAATACAAAGACTGCAGTTCCTGTAAACAATCATCAATAAAATGTTGTAAATAATCAATTTTCCACCAGCTCGATATCATTTCAACACTTCTATGTGGAACGGCTGCCAATAACAAAGCCGTAAGAACGATTTATATGAGGTCGCGGTTTCGCTATAAATCCACCATTATGGCAGCTCATATAAACCACTGATCACACGATCGAAATGCAATCACTACCAGAGAGTATAAAGTATAAATATTATTCCAAATGGATTTTCCGAATCCGTGCATTATTTCATGGAATTGCGCTGTTTATGTTTCCATGTCTTGCCTTGCTAAAGGGTATAGGGGTAAAGTTTATAATTATGTGAAAAACATTTGTAAGACAAACTCACCAGTCCACAGTTGATAAAGATATATAAACGGCCAAATTCGTATATCCAACTCATTAAATGGATACCATATAATGAAAGGTAGTACGAATTTAATTTCACCTGTACTAAAATAATAGGAACCAGTTATCAAAAGTGGTCCCAACGCAAATGCCACAACACCAAGAATATTTAAAATCAACAGTAATTTAGATATTGAAGACAAAAATGTCAGCCATTTCTTCGATTCCTCTTCAATTTGTTCGTCCTGTGCAGTCTTACTCTGCAAATTTCTCAACACCTTGACTAACTCAGTCACGTGGTGCATGTGTCGAATGAAGAAGTAAACTTTAACATCTCCTAGTAGGCATAACATAAGGCAAGGTATTAAGTAAGTAATTTCCCACAGAGAACAGCCAATGACCAAACCTTGTAAGAACCATATGAATGCACCAAAAACGTTTATGTTGAACCAGAACGTGTGAATGCAATAGATCCAGTGCTTTCTTAAACGTTGTAGCATAGTTTTATTGCTATCATCACTGTCTATACTCAAACCAATTAATTTCAAGAAAGTGTTTATTCTTTTGAAACATATTTCGAACTGCAGCAGCATGCCTATTAATTATTGTACTGTTTAAGAACGGTTTAACAGGATTCCAACCAACAGTCTCTGCTGTGCATAAACACGAGTATCTGAATCAAGACATTACCAATCCGTATGTTTTTATATTAAGTAGGTAATGACACCAATCTAAACACAGAACATGTTATTACAGAAAATACAAGGTGTTCAAAAACATTGCTCACAACATTGTAATACCGTGAATAAATAATATGTAGAGATTTTTCAGGAAAACATTGTGCACAATAACAAACAATAAAACATCAACACAAACATTTTACATATTGTGTATTGTGTGTTGCTTGCACAATATTTTCGTTAAAAATCTAAATATTTGGCTTCGTAATGATAGTTTCGTTTGCAGAAGCCAACCTGCGTTTTACTTGTTCAAGATTCTAAATCTTTTTAGACAATTACATGCTAGTGTATTTTTAAACTCAAACGACAGATTTCCAAGAATTTAAATAACGTCTGAATTTCCTCGTAACTTTTACATCAAGATATTTATAATTTTAAATCGAGTCCACCTGTACACAAAACTAAAAGGCTATAAAATTTAAAAAAATAAACACAAATTGCTCCATTACGTTGTATGAGTAATAACATAATTACCGACCCATTAACGTAATGATGGGTTAAGACATTGTTTAACTTAAAAAAAACAAAAATCCTAACAAGTAACATCTTCTACAGTAGCAAACTCATAAACAGACTCACGGAACAGTTCTATTAGTAATTCTTCATTAATCAAGACCTAGGCCTACGAAGTTTTTGTTGAAAAATTACTAATCGAATATTTAAATTGTCTGTTACACACCTCAAGATAAATAGTATAATAAGCCATGCCTACTTTATCTTCTTCGATCTTTTTACAACTCATCAAGAAGGTCGTTAATCACATTGTTATTGTTATCTAAACGGTGTTGAATGCTTGTTTCGAGCTCAAACACTTCGATGTTACACCTGCGCCATTGAACATTCCCAACAGTAAACACAACGACGATTACTCCCTAAACGTAGATGATGTCAATACATCACAAATGTCACGAAATAGTATACATCGACACATTTACTGAATGGGGTCATAAACCAAACAAATCGCAAGGGTGCGGCGGTGAATCGTAACATCAAATCTGAATGCGAGCATTGTGGTTATGACGAATTGTGTCGCACCCCTGCAACGAACTACAGTTAACGTAGGATCGTAGATTTAGTAAATGGAAGCGTCCCATTTGTCAAACCCATTGTGGCGAGATAGATAGTTGAAACCGGATATAACGAACGAACATTGTGAAACACTGAAAGGAAAAGAATAGCCGTTACGTAATAACACTGAGTTGGGATAATGTTATATATATAGATAGGTTTCTAAGTATAAAACGAAATAATTTATCAAAGTCAAACTTGTCAGAGTTGGAGATTACACAAAAATTCTGGGCGTTCTGAACATTCCTTTCGGGCTATTCCTTCATTGTCGTTTGGCGCCATCGATACTCGTTCTTTAATTGTATTTCAGTGCGGCAAGCCTGTTCTATTTTTCACGAGAAAAGAGTTCAAAGTCTTTTGTTGTAGGTAGCTAGGTAATTTATTTACATACCAAATATTCCACGTAACACTACACTCAACGCTTCGTTAATTCTGTTTGGCAAGTCATTCTTCAGTTTCCACAGAAGATGTCAAGTCAGACGTTAAAAATACAAGGATACATCAGTAGGTATTAATTTAGTTCACAAAGTTGAAACTGACTCATATTCACATTAGGCACAGAGCTAAATAAAACAGTTGAACCATAATTATATTCAAGTCGGATTCTATATTAAATATAAACATATATAAAAATAATAATTGAATATTACTACAATAAAATCTACGAATAATTTAGCATAAATAAGTAGAAATGGATGTTTCCTATAAACACAAGAAGTACATCATAAAGTTTCTATATTTTCCCATTATTCCATAAAGGCTTCCGGTAGTCAATAATTCTAATATGATTTATATTCTGTTCTCAGTAATCGTAAGTGCGTAAGCGCTAGTTTCGATACCGATAAATTTATGAAATCAATATTGGACCGACATGAATGAAGCACCGACAAGGAAGTGAGTCACTGACATAACAGTGGTATTATACCGAAATAGAATACAGTACTAAATATAACATTCGAATAATTATAAAAAATAATCATGAACAAACTCGTCCGTCAATAATAGCTTCTGGAATTTCCACGGCAATAACGTAAATGCATTCGTGGTTATTTATTAAAAACAAAGGATTTGCCGTTGAAACATGTATTTTCCACTATCGTTTGAGTTGGTTAAAAGAATGCACGAAATCCTATTTTGTTTTGTCTACGGATATTAATTCATCCACTAAAGTACCTATAGCTGCCTGCCTATCTTGGAGCCAGAGATCAGTTACATTCTACTTATGTTGTGGTAACTTCTGACAAATTTTTCCTTCGGATACTCTTAGATACAGCATTTTTGTAATTACCACAAGGTTTCAAGAAAAGCTGAACAATCAAATATTTACAGGCAATTTTTTCGTAGCCTAGCTAGTATAATTTTAAAAAATGTAAGCACATTACACAGTTGAAATTGGTTGCATAAATCCCGGTTAGATAAAGGCTCATAATAAAGCTCAGACAATTCAAATAATAGGATTATGATAAATGAAAGCAGCTCCGTCGGTAATTTTGTTTTATGAACTACCGCTACAAAAAAAATAAACATTCATTATAAATTTATAATGACGATAAAACACGAGTGTTCGTTAGTATCTCAACGCTAAGCGCTCTATAAAGAACACGATTATTAACAAGATGTTTTATTTCGGACTTTGTATAAAATATCGAGCTATCGACGCTGTTCGATATAGAGTAAAGAAATGTTTAGGTAATAAATTATAATTCAATACAAACAGAGGAGTATATTTCATTGGGCTATAATGTTAGAAGAGAACACAAATATACCGCATACGCCACAAATACCGAGCATTGATACGAGATGGTTGGACGCCGAGAAGAAATAGAGGATATTACCAAATGAGCGAATAGTTCCTAGTAAATACATGTGGTTCGCATTCGCCTTTATTAATGACTTGTAACTAATGCTTGGTATAATAAGATTTATCATGCGGATGTCCGAGGAGTGGGTGCTCCGAGTGTGGAGCTGGAAGAACGTTTTATGTTGATCGTATGAATGAAATCCTACTTTCAATGTCTAGATAGATAGATGAATATGTAAATATCTGCACAGGCTCTTACAATTTTTCTTTTAACAACTAAAAAAGAACTGTATCAAACCCACTGATTAAGTAATTATAGGACAGATACATAAGTTTTGTCTTAATTTTACAGGCAACAGTTGTATCTACAATCCACAACGCTGAGGCAGGGTTGATCAACATCATCAGTCTATAGCGGTAAACTACTGGACATACGCCTCTTCAATTTAGATGCCCCGATTCGCCAGGGCTGGTCTCCAGCGCTTCGCGATCGTAAAAGATTTGTCAAGTGATTACCGTTTTTTTACCGGCTAGAATATACACACACTTCCTCTTCGGGAGAAACCTAAGTTTTATCAGATTACTCCCAAAGTTCCTATTCCAGATTTCCATGAAGATTAGGCAACTATGTTCGTGATTACACAATGTCTAGACCATTTAATCAATGTAGTGTTAGTAAATAAAACACGTTTAAAAACGCAAATAGTTTATTGAACAATCATTTATTTAAATTCCAGCTTCAGTTCATATTGTGTATGTAAAGTAACAAACTGCATTAAAAATACGATCGTTATTCTATCATCGGGTATAGACTACATGTAACATGAAATTACAACATCTGCCAAAATGCTTACACTATTACACGTTTACAGGATGCAATGTGATATTAGTTACAGCTAGATATGTTGCCTTGCGTAAAATTTTAAACAATTAATGTCTTTTCAAACGATTCTGAGATATGTAAGAAAAGCGGCCATCTGTTCACAGCGGAAACCCATTAGATGAGTGAAATGATTTTATGAGTATATACTCAATTACTCATACAATCATTTCACTCATTCAATGGGTAGCGAATTCATTAGCATTTGGCTTGACATAGATCTAGCATCGTTCTGACAATGAAACGGCTAATCGGCTTCGAAGAAAATTCAAGTCCAACATATTTATATAATGTATAATTAATATAATACAGTTTCTTATAGGTTTTCCAAATGCTAGCTATAAAAGGCTTAGGCACGAAATAAATACTTAAATCTAAATTGCACACATTATACTATTTATTATCAGAAAAAAATTATACTTAAGTACGTCAAAGTAATATTATTTTAATTTGGTTTCTAAATACTTTTGCTGATCAAGCAAAATGCATGTATCACTTTTAAGACTGTGCTTACTTATCTATTTATAATGTCAAACTCTATTAAACCTAATTTCAATACGTGGGTATTCACCAACAGACATCCTACTGTACCTATACATGCCATATTATTTCGTTACCAACCTTATTATCTATTCTTCATAAACTTAGTCTGACATAAGCTTTAACACACGCCTTGTCGAGTTATCTCGCCGAGTTCTCATTTAGGTTTACATACTCGTGAATACCCGCCACTTTTCCAAGAGATTTTCCACACTTCTCTTTGCTTTGAATATTAAATAACTCTATATTAAATCGAATACAAAGATATCTTATGTCTGTATAAAATACTGAATAATATGACATCATGGTTTTTAGAATCAGTTTCGCAGACAGAAATGTGATATATTTTATTAAATGTAATGAAATACATATGCGCATACGTATGCGATATTCATTTAGCCTCTCAATTAATCACACGCTGCCGACTCAGACAACTAGTAGACGTTAGGCACTTGCTTCTAATTATTTATTATGCCCTTCAAATACTTTCCGCATAAAAATATTGATCTACAATAAAATACTTGTAAAATATTTAAAAAAAAAACTAAATAAATAAAACAATTGTTTAAGAATAAGTCAATGGCTAATTATTAGTAATTAAAACACATTCCTACCTAAACTTATTATAAATATTTTTGGAGTTGCTACATCTATCTGTATTCCGACTTTAAGTAGCTACCAACTACATATTTATATGACTTTAATTTATGAGAGATACATCAATAACTACTGTACTGAAGGTACATGGGAATGAGCTGCTCCAATTTTTTCCATTTTTTTTTTAAATTTACTTATTGAATTTTGTTATTTTTGATAAATTTGTATTTTATTATATACATATATAGTGACATGAATATTTACTTTGTGTAATATTATTATTATTTTAATTAATGTGAATTTGAGGACTATGTGGTTTATATATTTTATTTATCTGGCAGTTTGAGTACTACAGGCGGCCTACCCAAATGTCCTTTCTTTGCTATTGTTCGTCGAGTCCTTGAGCTCCTTAAGTTCTGAGTTGAGCTACACGATGACAGACAAATGCGTGCACTGACTGGACAGGTCCACTCAAATCTGTATGGTTGTTTCCTCAAAAGACCATCTCAGACAAATCTACATGGTCCTCAAATGATCTGACCAAGATTATTTCTGGATTTTATATTCACATTGACATTTTATGTATACTTACAATGACATGAATTATTTACTTTGTAAAGTACTACATTATTTTAATTATTGTGAATGTGAAGACTATGTGGATCATTCTTTTCTTTTTATTATTTATTTTTCCTTAGTTTTAATTAATCATGGTCTGGCAGTTTGAGTAATTTATGCGGCCTACCCAAATGTCCTGTTTTTGGTATTGTTCGTCAAATCGTTGAGCTCCTTAAATTCTGAGTTGAGCTGCACGATCACTGACAAATGCGTGCACTGACTGGACAGGTCCACTCAATCTGTGTGGTTCTTTCCTCAAAAGACCATTTCAGACACCAATCTACATGGTCTTCACATGATCTGACCAAGATTATGTCTGGACTTTAAAAGAGACTGTGACCTCTTGTTTTTGTTTCGGCTTTTCTTCTCAGAGTACTCAGATAGGAAACGCCGACCTCATCTAGTTTAAAAAATGTGTTTGACGTGTAAAAGTGTTTGTACAAACCTACTTACAGAAATAAATCATTTATCATTTATCATTTACACCTCTGCCTAACCTTTCGGGGATAACAGGAGTGAATGTGTGTGACAGGAGTGAGTGTGTTATGTTATGTTACATCAATAAAATGATCGCTGTTTCGACAATTATACTTACAATGTTTATACTAATCGTATAATTTTAACATCAAACGAGTTATCGTGAAGTCCTAAATCGGGGGCTGCTCGGAAAAACATCTAGAATTTTCACTTGATCATTCAAAACCAAAATAGTGGGCCCGGTAATATTGGTCGTGTATCGTGTTATTTGAGAAGCACATTTGTGAATGGATATTTATTATCTAAATGTGTAATACGTCAATGATCGAAACACTACCTACAAGACAGTGCGATGAACTCATTTATTATCCACACAGACAAATTCAAAGACTTTACAAACACTAAATTAATTACAATATACGAATTCTTAACGTCACGGAACACATGCATCACATAAACACTTTTACAAAAAATTAAAGAGAGTATCACCTATAAATATTAATGTGTTCATCACACTTGTCTAGACAAATACGCCACCGGTCACAACGTCTCTACAAAAAACGTCAAACAAAACGTTTTATGCGTATTCTTTTTCTGACATTGGCACAGAACGACATGCTCTACATATTTTCACAGTTTCACATTACTTCTCTCATTAACTCTGCCCTAACAGTATTCATAACGAGGCAGTATTTTAACTATTACGTATTGAGTGCCTTAATTCGAGCGAACAAGGGTAACTAGCCTTGAACTTTGACGCATAATGTCTAAATATCACGCGGAACGAGAGCGGCCGTGATCAAGCCCCGTATTATAATTGGGAATGGCATCAGCAGTGGCAATAATGGAAGCATTTCTTTATTAATATGTCGGCGATTAAACTTGTCTCAATTATATCCAAAAGTATTCATTCAGACAGTAACTTCGAGCTACTTTCAAATATTCAGTTATTCTACACTGATGACTCGTAAATGACGATCTGAACTATTGGAGGTTTCTGAGTAGGCACTGGGGCTGTGATGTCCCTAATGACGGCTTCTACTGCTGCCTCCCACTCCAGTCTTCGTTTGTCAGTGAGAGCATTCCCACCGGCGCTGCTTAATCGTGGCATAGTCACCTATAACAAATAGTCTAAAATGAGGCATTGGAAAATTGCTTTGAATTCAAGCTTTTATAATTAATAGTATTCCTTTTGTAGAAGCAGCAGTAGCTTAACAAAAAATCGGATTGGACTTTGCAACTCTTCCGTTCAAAAAAAACAAAGAGCAAGCATTAATTGGCACTAAAAGAAAATAGCTTGACGGCGAGCTCCGTTTGTTACCGTTTGTAACAAATGCTTTTGTTTTGTTGTTCTTATGTTGTGTTCATTCTTTGAGTTAAAAAAAAACGAGATTAGGCCTACTATACAGAATGTTTTTTCTAAAGAATTTAATTTTGCACGGCTATAGGTTACTGTTCCGTTTCATCATTTTTTGAAGTATCTTTAATAAACAATATATGTTTAATAGCGGGAAACATTAAGAAAAACATTGTTGCTAGAGAAGAACACTTTTCTAAAGATTTAAATTCGTACATCGCTGCATCATTTGACCAACTTTATGACCCCACGCTACTATTCGTGTACCACAAAGAGTTATGTATCTACAATGTTAGTAACCGCATGTGTTGCATGAAAGCTTTATGTGTTTTATTGGCCACATTTAACCAACGAGGAACACTAGAATTCAATTTTACTACTAGCCCGCTATATGGTAAGTATAGGTAGATTCCTACATACATATATTATGTGTAGTTGTGTAGAACATGCATACTAAGGGTATAATAAAGTGTCCATAATTTAATAGTAACTTACAAGAATTCCTCGGAAGTAACATCAATATCATTTATCCTATCAAACGGGTGAAGGAAAAAATCCTATCAAGTTGGAAAACAAAATCATCGACAACGACGAAACTGTCGGATCTTTCGAATGAAGGTCGCAACGCTGACGCACTTTTATAATAGTTCCCAGTTTTATGACCACTAGATCGGAAACTATAAAAACACGCTAAGACATTCATCTTATGGATTGTAAAATTCGATACTGATATTTTTGCCTCGATCGTAACAGACCCATATATCTTATTTAAAGCACTACAGAGAATACCCATAACAATTTTTAACATCTCCAATTTTTTATTTGATCTACTTATAACATTGAAAATGGACAGCCAGCGTTTTCAATTAAGGAAAGCAGTAATACTTTTTCCGCAGTGTAAAAGCATTAGAAAATAAGGCAAGCATTACTGCACGAAACGTGAATTTTATTGAGCACTAAAGCTAAAAGGGTGTATGTATCTTGCGACATTGAAGCGGCCTCGATTCGGCTTTAGGCAAGCTCTATACAAGTCATTACCAGCGAAGTATCGATTGATTCTCTCATAAAATACTGCGCTGGTAATGAACAGTATTCGTTATTTCATAAGCTTTAAGATATCTAAAAAAAAAATTAAAACTTATTTCAAATAACGATATTGCAGTACTGGCGTATGGACTTTTGCAAGTCGTGCCTTATTTTGTGTTCATTCCGCATGATGACGCGGTGGTAAATACAACAGCGTAAAGATTGTAAGCTGCAAAATAAGAGGACTATGTACATATGTATATATAACTGTGAATGATCCCAAAAGCCAGAATTATAGTAACTTTGTCGAAATCTGGCAAAATACCTTGGGAGGTGAGGTCCGAGGTTTTACCATAGTATCGGGACCGGTATAGCTTTTCTGTAAAATATATATTTTGTAAACTATACTGTCCACTATCTTTTACTGCTGACAAAAATCAGTGTGCAGCCAGTAAACACATCCTTTAGTTACGTAACAGACAAGGTTCTACCTTCATATTAATAAACAAGAAGTGGGTTATTCACAAATCCAAATGAGAGTTCACATTCCAACAAAAACAAGTAAAACTAAAGGATGCAGTGGAGTTGACCTAAATAAACTTGACACACAATCATAGTAACAGCAGTAAGAGTTTAACAATTAAATTATTACATCACTTGGTTACCAAAACATTTAAATCGTTGAATCATTGAAAACTCATAAAAATATCTTCTAAAAATCTCATATTTATTAGATAAAATATCTTAACTACATATAACTGGTTGAATGTTTACATATTTAAACATTAACACATGTGAGTACTTTTTCGCTTCTTAAAACAAGGCATCAATCACGGAGTCGCGCAAGTAGCCTGTGTTTATACTATCAACGAACATCTGTCATCACAAACCTCTGATCGCCCGGCTCGAAGCTTTGAATGCATTTCACTGCAATTTGTATTCCAACATTCAAATAACTTAAGATTCATTTCAGTGACCCCATTTCGCGTCATAGTGAACATAAATAGCTACTTACCACAGTGAGTACTTTACGGAGGTCGCTGTGTAGCGCGGAGACATCGACCCCTCTGCCGGCGTCGCCGAGCCTCCTCAGAGTGTCTGCCAGAGGGCCGGACAGCGCCCGCAGCTGCTGCCAGGACTGGGCATACTGCCGCCGCACCAGCTCGATTATCGTCGAAGTAAGTGCCAAGCCGATTAAAATGTATACCGTACATATCAACATGTACTTTGGTCTTTCTGGGAAAAGCGAAAAAGTATTTTTCACCTCAGCACCTCAAACAAGCAGGTTGTGCTGTTTACAGACAGTGTGCAACATTCAATTTTGGTGCGAGCGTGAGACAAAGTAACTTTTTAATTATTATTTTTTCTAAATTCCGAGAACATGTCATGGGTCACAAAATTCGAAATATTTGAATTTCACTTTGTTCTGTCTTTTTTACTTCGATACGAAAAAAGCGAGAGATAGAAACAAGTCGATTCGAAGTTCGATTTTAATTTCGATATCTTGTAGGCCCAAAAAAGAAACAAACAATAAAACGTTCGGATACACATACAGGTTTTAAATGTAATAAGTAATTTAACTTTTTTTTTTTTTATATTGTTCGTTTTACAAATACATGTGGTTTGTTTACCATGTGGTTTACGTTGTATTTTTTACCTTTAGGCAATAATATGGGTTTAAATATGAAATTGCCGTTTAATCGTGCTGGCCACTTTGAATTAAAATTAAACTTGCATCACGGTGTGAGATTCCAGAGTGAAACTTTTTTCACAAGATTCGATTTTTGTTTTTGCATTCAGCTTTTAACAGTAAAGATAACTACAGTACGACACAACTTAGATGTAGCATAAATGTGAAAATTTGCAATTTCAATTTTACGGATGTATTTGGTTATATAACTTTACAAGTTATTGCGTTTGCGTAAAAATCATTTTCACCTTAAGCAGTAATAAAGATTGGTGATTTTTCAGGTCGGATTGTGATCGGTTTTACGAATTTTGCAGATGCTACATGTGAGTTGTGTCATACTGTACTTATATTGAAAATTAGAGTATTTTTTAATACGAGTTCCGACGTGGAACTAACGCAGCGGAAACCGCTCGCAATATCAATGTTGCGTTTGGAGAGGATACGGCTAATGAACGCACCGTGCGTTTTTGGTTTAATCGCTTTCGTAGTGGAAACTTCGATTCAAAGAATGAACCCCGAGAAAGACCAGCCTCTAAGGTAAATAACGATTAATTAGATGCGATGGTAGAAGCCGCTCCATATAAACTACCAAGGAACTAGCGGCACAGTTTGATGTTAGCTTAAGCATATCCAAAATAATGATCAATCGGTGAGACAAAAAGCTTGCAAAATGGGTGCCTCATGATTTGACTGATCTGCAGAGAGAACCGCGTGTTGAAGCTTGCCTTACCTACCTTGTTGAACCTGTACAGAAGGGGTTTCAATACAAAATGCCTTCACTCAGTTTGTTGAGTCCAGATCCCCAGAGTTCTACCGCAAAGGCATAAATGACCTTCCCATGAGATGGCAGAAATGTGTAGACAATGGGAAAAATACTTTGATTTAATCAATATATTTTACCTCAGGAAAAAAATGGTTTCCGTTCTTCAGTACAAAATGGCAAACTCATATTTAGGCCCCTAATATGTTCTAATATCTAATATGTTCTCGCTGCTGAGGTGAAAAGTTGTATGTGTTACACGAGACCAAAGTTATTTGCATCTCGTGTCTTTGAATCCCTCCCTGTGCTCAATTATAGAATCCTTCGCTTGCTCGGGATTCAAAATCAACACTCGCACCAAAAAACAACTTTGCTCTCTTGTTGCACAAATAGCTATTGAAATTGGTTCATGCACTTTACGGCAAAAAGCAATATTTTAGTTTGCAGAAGTTGTAGATATATGTTATCTTTATATCACTGAGTTAAGAATTACTATGGATGAATGTGGTTTTAGCAAATATAAAAAAAAAATATGCTTACTAGGAACGATATCTCCGAATCCAATTGTGGTCATGGTGATAAAGCAAAAATAGAATCCATCGTAAAAAGTCCAATCGTCTTCCCACATTTTGAATAAGCCTGCCCCAGCTGACAAGTACAAGAATAGAAAACCTACAGCCCCAAAGGCATACAAGGATCTTTGTCCAGCGGGATTTGCTTCGGAAACTCGACTGCAGCATTCTGAAAGTTAACAAAGATGTCAAATTCAAAATAATAAGACCAAGGTGCATACATCTTGCAATAAGACAGTGCTAAATAACCTAAACAATGCTGGTTAGGCAATTTAAAAAAAAATATTGCAGATAATTATGTTTCAAATACCAACCATGTATAGGAAGTAGGAACTTTGTTGCATAACCAAACTGTACTTACTAGGCATAGCAGGTAGTTGTTTTGCAATTATAGAGACTAGTGTAGCGAACACTCGTCCCAAGTCAGCGATTACGGTCAGCGTTAAAGGTATTCCAATGAGCGCGTACGCGATACAAAATAACCTGCCCCAGAAGGTCTCCGGGACTATGTTACCGTAACCTGAAAACAGTATTTTAAATTAAAAACTTAATCGTGATGAAGCCGAGTTGAACGTGAGAAGATTACGAGTGGTCATCAGCTTAGGTCGCTTTTTGCTAGCAGTCGTGATATTGTAACTAAGTATCTATAAATTCCACACCACTAAATGGTGGTTCCACTCTACTATTGATGTAGGTGATCTGACCAAGATTATCTGGACTTTAAAATAGTCTGTGACCTCTGAGTTTATTTCGGCCTTTCTTCTCAGAGTAGTCAGATAGGAAACTAGGACCTCATCTAGTTTTTAAAATATGATTCATCATCTGCCTAGCCTTTTCCCAACCATGTTGTGGTCGGCTTCCAGTCTAACCGTTTTTAAAATATGATTGACGTGTAAAAGTGTTTCTACAAACATACTAACAAAAATGAAATCATTTTATATTTCTATGCAATTAAGTTACTCAAGTACCCAAACGAATATGAGCACCAAACTGCGACAAGAATAGAATATTTATATGCAAGATTACATTCACCATTGCAATTTAATAAAGTTTTTCTCCAACTGGTATTCAGATTTTTATTCCTTGTTCAAGTGCCAAATAAATAATATGCTTACATCGTCGTACACACCTATTGTGGTGAGCACAGTCGAAGAGAAAAACACAGCTTGTAGTATACTCCATTTTTCTTCTACTGGTGGAAAATTATTCTCCACTTCCAACGCCAATCCACTCGAGGACGCTTCTTCCAGCACCTTTTTAAATGATAAATGAATAATTTAATCATTGTGTGGAGTGAAGGGAAACAGAGTTTGCGGTAGTCGATCTAAGAAATACAAGATCCATACATTATAGGTTCTTGGTTCAAACCCTTCGTGTTTATGTACAGTACACAGCACTAAATGTCACGCGTAGTAAAATTCAAAAGTGATTTTCTCGTGGAATAACGATTGGAACTTGAATACAAGACCTATGGTACAAGACAAGACCCCTGGTACCTACCAAGAGCCTATGTAGGATAATTCCCGCTCATTCATATCTTACGCAATTCAATGTGATCTACAAATATCGTCTTCTAAAGTAGGTATATACAATATTTGGCCAAGTTTGCGGTCAGAGTCACGGTAAAATAAAGTAATGTGTCAGAGTGATTTTGAATTCCATATTAGTAAAGGAATCTACAGTTAAAATATTTTTAATGGTCCTCTAATAACTTTATTGTACATTTTTGTAGTAACTTACCCTCTCATACACGGCTAAATAATCGCTCAGAATTTTTTCGGCGCCATCATTGTCCGTGCCATTATTGCTCCGCTCAGATACAAAACGAATTAGGTTCCACCTCTCGGTAAGTAGTCTCTCTCTATGAAACTCCTGCTTGGCCATTTCGGCGGGGTACTCCAAAGCCCGGAACACCTAACAGAAACAAAAAAATACAGTTAAAGAAAAAAAAAATTTTTTTTTAGGTATATTATGGACACTGTACCCGGTAGCATCAAAACAGAAATTAAATCGTTTTTTTTTGGCTTTTTTCCGTTTGTGTGGACGTTACAGTAATACCGGGATAATAAAATCCCTATGTCCTAATATAGGTCATGGTCTACCCGTGTGCTCAATTTCATTCAAATCCGTTCGGCGTGACGACCCAAATTCACAAACATCCGGACTATCCTACAGTAATCTATTTAATAATAAATAATACTTAATATAAATGTAAAGTTTGTTTTTCAATCACGCATGAACCGTTGAAAGGCTTTGGAATAAAACTCAAATTCAATTTATTTCAATTAAGTACCTTAACCATTTACAGGCACTTTCGATCATGTCGTATATTAACACATAGAACAAA
This sequence comes from Lithophane ornitopus, assembly GCA_948473465.1. Classification (NCBI taxonomy): domain Eukaryota; kingdom Metazoa; phylum Arthropoda; class Insecta; order Lepidoptera; family Noctuidae; genus Lithophane; species Lithophane ornitopus. The sequence goes on along the minus strand of OX419620.1, from coordinate 10,993,855 downwards.
ATGTAAATTTTATTTACGTTCCTAACGAATCCCACAAAGTGGGATCCGATCGCCATAAACCTGCTGTTATTTTAGATTTGTATTTGATCATAAGTAGGTTCTAGGGTTGTAATTAATTTTCTATGGATAATTCATAAGTCCAGGGAACAATCCCTAATGCCATGGGACCACGGGTAATGAAAATTTCACACTCGATACTTTTTATCATGTCATTTACCGACCACCACTCGAGCAGAGCCGGGGGTAAACGCTACTACATAGGTATTAAAAGTATGATAGAATATATAAAATACTTCACCACAATCAAATCCAACCTAAAATAGTAAAACAAAATTTAGTTCAGCTAATCCCTCCATCTCCGTCGTGCTTTAATATAGACACTAGACAGGTACTCATACATGGACAAATACAGGCTTTACCCTTTGCCCCGTCCGTCGAGGTGGCTAGCGTGACTGGCTGAGCGCGAGTTCCAGGGTTCTACTCCCAGGTCTGTCAAAGTGATATTTGGTTTTCATTAGGAATTTCTCTGTAACATCCCGAAGTTAGGAAGTTGGCAGTGTGACACGCCCTCGCGCCTCGGAAAACACGTAAGTAATTCCGTTGTCCCTGCGCCTGATCTCTCCCCGGTCGTGTTGGATTGTCGTGACATCGTTCTACGAGAGTGAGAGAAAATACTGTGCACCTTTGTTTAGGCACACACTTGCGCACTATAATACGCTATCAGATATTTTATATGGTTCGTTCGTGGGAGCTTGCCCACAAAATCACATTGAGTTATGTGTATAAGGTAAGGTAGTGCACGAAGTAAACTAAACTTAATGATAATTCATTCGTTAACTTTATTTATCTGGAATATTTTGGTATCCTACGCTGTCGATCAAAAATAATTATAGACTGAGAACATTTCAATTTTGTTGCCATTCCATTCCTGCGATACTAATGTCATGCAGGTATTCTCGAACAATTCTTGCAGTGGGCGCCCTTGTATTATCTTATCATGCATAAAGATGAAATCCTAGCCTACAAACTCAGCATATACCATCACATGAGTATGTATCGGTCTAGACATTGATGAATGTATCGGTCGCTTCTTAGTGTTGGCAACAGTGGTCCCGTCACAACCTCAAGGCCAGCTTTTCCTTCGGTGGAAATTCCGCCCCAGACTGTCCATGACCCACCGCCATAACTCACCTTCTCTTTGATGCATAAATTGCTGAAAAAGTTCTCCCGATCTTCGGTAAACTTTCCTACGTCCATCATTGCCATACAGCATAGTTTCATTGCTCCATTGCAATAGGTATGTTGAATTCGCGTGCAAACTGTAGGCGCGCATTCTGTGTGCTCGTGTCAGTTTGTGACCATGAGCTCGCTTACTCGTATAAGGTTTCAGGACATGTTCTTGGAGTCTCCTTCTAACAGTTCTAGCGCTAACAGACAGTCTATGAAAGCCTCGAAACTGTTCTTGGACCTGAACTGAGGTGACGATTACGCAGGCTGGTACTAACTATTGACTTATACATGGTCTAATCAAAGCTTTTTGCTTCTTTAAGGGACTTATAATAAGAAGTGCCCAAGGCGCACGCTCAGTACGCTGCGTTTTGGGCGAGCTCGCGTTGGACGCTCGTCCAACGCAACAAGATTTCCACATTTTGTTGTACTAACTTTTGAACCCTCAATATCCTCGTATAACTTATAACTAGGGCCTAAGAGCGACCAAACTCCGATTGTCTTCTCTGTTTCAAATCCTCAATTCAGGAACAACGATGTTAGTGAATGTTGACCAGTATGTCAGCTTCAAAACTGCATAAAAACTTTTTCTCTGACTTATCCTTATTTTTATGTTTTATGCCTGCCTATAAACATAAAAATGCACGGTGGCTCGATTTAGGAGTTCGGAAGTGTATATTTCATAAAATGGCCAGACCATTATAAAGATATTAGATGATGTCAACTCGTACCAGTTATGCTAAGTTGGTGTTTGTTATCAAGAAGTGAGTTTCAATGTATGTTATGTTAATATTATGCTCAGTGCCGTAGGGAAGAATTAAAAAACTGATGAAGATAATATTACTGTACTTGTTTACTTTCGTGTAAAATACAGGCATGTGTACAAGCAGGGTCAAAGTAATACTTACGGGTTTATTCAGAAAATGCGTATATTTCGCAGAATGATCTACATTTACTATTTGCTTAAAGCAGACACGATTTATTAAATTGTAAACAATATTATTAAAAAGTTGTCTTAAAATCATTAAAGAATCACAATAATTTGCAAAACATAACTTCAAAAGTCCTTGAATTCCTCTGCGTAGAGACATTTCGAAGCCTTTTTAAGTTTTGTTTGGGCTACTTCGGGAAAATTTGATGTTTCTCCCGGAGCCTGCGCGTCAGGTACGAACGGAGGTTCTATTTTTTGGGCCAGGATTGCCGCCCAGTCTATTTCAGTGAACCATGCGTTACCTTTAATGCTAAATGTTCCGTCTTTTCCAGAACCCAAACGTTTGGATGGTTCCACTTGAAGGAACCCTCTGAGTAAACCTTTACACTCCGGGCTCACCGTTTTTGGACATTTATATTGTCCTTCTAATACTTTTTCATAAAGTTTGCTAGGATCCGATGCAAAAAATGGCGGGATTCCGACAACCATTTCATAAACCAAAACACCGACCGCCCACCAATCGACTCCGAAATCGTACCCCCTAGACATAATTATCTCTGGTGCCAAATATTCGGGGGTTCCACATAATGTCCAAGTTTTTTTCTTTATTATTTTGGAAAATCCAAAATCACATAGTTTAACATACCCAGTGTTGTCTATTAAAATATTTTCTGGTTTTATGTCTCTGTGAATAATACTACAATAATGCATGTATTCTAAAGCCATCACTACTTGACAGCAATAGAATTTTGCCAAGTTCTCTGAAAAATTTCCAAATTTCTGTAAATAAGTGAACATTTCTCCGCCAGAAACATAGGGCAAGATAAAATATAGATACATGTTGTCTTTAAAAGCAGCGTTTAGATTGACTATAAACGGAAATTGAATAGAAAGAAGTATTTCCTTTTCAAGTATTAAGTGTTTGACGTGCTTTCTCTCAACTACTATGGCTTTATCGACAACTTTCATCGCGTGGTAGGCGAACGTACATTTGTCTCTTACTAAAAATACTTCCCCGTAAGCTCCGTTACCGATTGCTTTGATTCTGTCATAATTTTCTGGAGACTTGTCAACTACAAAGGGTTCGTTTAACCTTTTACGAAAATCCTCTTTTAGCATTTCTAAATATCGTTTGTTTTCTTCATGATATTGTAGAGAGTATTTAGGCATACCTCGTTACATGCAATTGAATGTTCCATTTAAAAATTCTATCTAAATAACTGAAACGCCACGAAAATGTAAATAAATAATATGTATACAATAAACAACGTTCGATGATACGTCATGTAAGTATATGACGCACCATGACGCACAGATGACCAAGTCATGGACTGTGGTGTTGTTTAACAGATATTTTATGTTTTTTTTTTTTAATTTTATCTATGGTTTGCTCTTGAATTTGCATTTAGCATGGAATTACTACGTACTATGTGTATGGAAATATAGGCTTGATTTAGCTAATAGGATGACAACGCGCAACGTTATCTGAGTATTTACTATAAAGTACTTACTAATTCCATATCGTAGACCTAAAGCTACGTTTTCCTAGAAGAGCGGTGACCGCCCAAGTAGAGTGCGCTTCATCAAATACTTCCTATGCCGTAATGTTGTCTCCACTGTTGTAGGACCAATAGGATTACGCTACGCCGCTAAGGCGCTACCTAATAAGTCTATTTTTTAATTTTAGCAGTAGACCCAACATTGTGGCCTAAGAACTATTTTATGAAACGCACTCTAGGTTCCGCAATTTACCGGCGAATGACGTCAATGAAACGTTGGTTATGAAAATAAGTTGGTGTGTTTTCCTAGAGAGCGTTTTTGACACCGTAAAGTCAAACCCCGCCCCCCAAAGATTTAAATCACTAGATTTGCCCTCACAGTACGCAGTCACAAGAAAAAATGTGTCCATACTGAGAAGAGTTAGCTCACACATTATTAAATAGTATTTCCATGGCATATAAATGTATTCACTGCGTCAAAACGAAACAGAAACGCGACTATTTTTTTGAAGCGGTGGGGCGAATTGCAGCCGACCCTTAAAAGAAACCGTAGCTCAGAGGGGCAATTCCTGTATTTTTAAGAATGTTCGCATTCGCATCGCATACGCAATCTGTCAAAAAACAATCACAGAGATATATTTTTATATAATAAGAAAACAATCAGTTTACCAACATTTTTGACAAGTTTGACAGATTGCGACTCGAATGCGAATGTTTTTTTAAGTACGAGAAATGGCCTTCAAGTTATCTATGAAATTTGTGGTTTGCCACTGTCGCAGATGTGACGGTTGTAAATATTAAGTATGCGATTAAAATTTTGGTGTCTCTTCTTCAAAAGTCGCTATAGTCACCGTAAATACAAAAGATGCGTTTTGTCGCACAAAATTGCACTGTAGTCATTCTTTGGGATGTGGTTAAGATAGATATCAATAGTGTAAAAGCAAGTTAGCAGCTTCGAAAGCCCTGTACTAAGTGCGTGGTGACCGAAAAACCTCTATATTTTTGGACTTCTTCCAGTTTGTGACTTTTAACTTCTAAAAAATGCATCCTGCGGAAAAATCCATTATTGTTACAAAGAAAGTATACAATTTGAGCGCGCTACAGGTCGAAAAGACCCTGAGATAAAGCACTTCAAACTTTGGGCATTTTTCCGAGCAGGATATCGATTAAAATACTCATTCTACGAGGAAAGTAATGATGATGATTGATGACAAATGAAATTGTAAAGTAGATTTAGCTTTAATGTAAGCACAAGCGTAACCCTGTAGTAGGTACTAATAGTACCAATACTGCCTCATTGTGTGAACAGCATTGGCGAGGAGTACGAGCACGACATAATCTGTTATGTCCGCTGATGTCCGCATACCAAAGCTCATCTCACTCGTCTGCCCCCAACCAAAGAGGCTGCAGCCCAACATTCCTACCGAATGGAAATGGTACGGCTCGGAAGACAGCTAAAACAATAATTTTTCACTTTTTGACAGAGATATAGCAGGCGTAAATTACGTCGCGTTTTGGAACTCAACCGTATGTATTTTGTAATATAGGGAAAATGCGTAATGCGTCGTAATGAGACGCGATTTGGTCGCTTATTTTGAGAAAATACGTCAAACCGCCTTATTTGTCTGACTTTAAAAATTGTCCATTAACATTTTTTTTTGACATTTATCAAAATGATCAATGGAGCATAGACGGGGCCAATCCCCGAGACAATCCACCAATGAAAAGTGCAAAATCCGTGTCGTTCAGTTACACGTACGTCAGCAGAGTAGGTCAGTTCCCAAAATCACAAACACGTGCCTCTGGCTACTGAAAACAAGTAGTGGAATGGCTAACTGACTCAGACGGCAACACGCGTTCACACGAAGCCAATGCACTGCGAGAGTGGTGTGGGAAGCTATTGGCAACAGCAAATCTGAAATCGTTCAATTACAATGGACTGGCTTCATCAATGGCTTGAGGACAATCCAATGCAGTCTCCGGGATTGGCCCCTTCTACTAATAAAGTCAGTGATATGATAACACAGTCATGCTTTTTTTTTAATTTCCTGCGCTTTTTCAGGATCAACTTTTGTGAGCTAAAGTGTACTACTTGTTCGTCCTTCACAACGAAGGAGGCAATGCCAACACAACTTAACTTATCAAAAAGAAGATTACTCCACTCACCTAATAAAAACATTTTACAGGAAAATTTCAGAAAAAAAAACCACACTAATGTTCATTTGTTTTATCAATAGTGGAACAGTAGATTCAGAGGCATTTCAGTGTATATTTTATTGTTCGTAGTTTTAATAAAATAGGTACTGATTATACCAGGCCAATCGGTATCTTATTTTATTCATTTGTAATAATCAGCAAGTATTTCAAAAAGCTCGGCTAGGACGCGAAGCCAGCATGGGCGAAGACTTTCAGAGTGGGTATTCACAAACAAAACAAGAACAATACTCACAATATTTACATAAGCTACATCAAGATTTTGTGAATTCATGGAATGAAAAGTCGATGAGTAATGCCAAATTGACTGACTTTGAAATATACAAAGTTCTTGGCAATGGAGCCTTTGGAGTGGTCTATCTAGTAAAACATACGAATTCTGGCAAATACTATGCTATGAAAGCATTAGAAAAAGACAAAGTTTTCAAATTAAAGCAAATTGAGCACAGTTATTACGAGAAAAAGATTCTGTGCGGTATGAACTTCCCTTTTGTTGTTTACATGAAGTATTATTTTAAGGATAACGTATATATTTATTTTGTCTTGCCATACATACCTGGAGGAGAAATGTTTACTCATCTACGTAAGATGGGAAAATTTGAGGAAACCTCATCGAAATTTTATGGAGCTCAAGTAGTTCTCGCTTTGGAATATCTTCATTCATGTGAGCTAGTTTACCGTGATTTGAAACCAGAAAATATTTTAATTGATAAAACGGGATACATAAAAATTACTGATTTTGGGTTTTGTAAGTTGATACGTGGCCGGACATGGACGCTCTGTGGAACTCCAGAATATTTGGCACCTGAAATTATACTCAGTAAAGGGTACGGGAAGTCGGTGGACTGGTGGTCACTTGGCATTCTACTGTTTGAAATGAGCGCTGGTCACCCACCATTCTATGCTTCAGACCCCATGAGAATTTACGAGAAAATTGTAGCTGGGAAATACAGGTGCCCAGCACATTTTACCTCAGAATTGAAAGACTTAGTTGGACGTATTCTTCAAATAGATGTATCTAGGCGTTTAGGCGTACTTAAAGGTGGTGTTTTAGATTTTAAGAACCACAAATGGTTTAGAGGAATTGATTGGGACAATCTTTTGAATAGTCGGATTGTACCTCCATTTATACCGAACGTTAAATCCCCCGGAGATACAACAAATTTTGAACCCTTTGAAAATGAAAAACTAAAAGAAAGGTCTATATGCCTTTACGAAGCTGATTTTGCTGATTTTTAATACGCGCAATGTTTAAAACTCGCAATGTTTAAAACGCGCAATTTTTCGTGTAACTTAATGGGACTATAACGTAAGGAAATAATTAAGTTTAAGTAGGTACTGTATGTGTAAGGAATGGTTAATTTTTTAATTTTGACATAAATGTGATTTATTTTCTTGATACAGACCGTGTGTATTGTATGTACTTACGATGTACTCATGATGTGAAGAAGACATCCTTTGAATATTAAATAAATGCATAACGAGCTATTTAAACTGGGATTCATTTTTGTTAAAGTTGATCTTAAAACTTTTGCCACCACACTGTTAAGGCCCTTTCCTCATTGGTCGGTAAGAAGCAAAGGTTGGTAAGTGCCGTTCGGCAAAGTATGCTCTGTATACCAAAACTATACCGCACTGCTTAAATTTACGGACTTCACGTTTTACGGCATAATTTGTGCAGTAGGTTCTACCGCTTAAATCCTCGCGAGAAAATGTTGTCTTCTTCGAGTGATGAAGATGTTGTAGCGTATAATTATATATATTTATCTCAATTTATGAAAAAAACGAAAGCTTGCGCTATTGGCGACATCCATAAATTGAAACAAATATTGTAAACACCGAACTGGATGTTTCTACCGAGACGGTAAAGGCTCCCGCAAACAGGCGCGACTCAACTTTAACAAAACAATTTCTGAGAAAACTTTACAGTAGAACAATTACCGGTTGTCGCGTCGCGCGACAAGTCGCGCTAGTATGGACGAGCCTTAAACCGAAACGATTCTGCCCCGCTCCCGCGCATACCGAGCCAATCGGGACACGCTCATTGAAATATATACCCCATTTGAAATAAGATTAGACATTTAAATAAGCCTTTTTTACAGTCCGTTTAACCGATTTTGACTTCTATTGCGTTGGTGGCATGACAAATGGCAGCTGCAGTAGAGAGTTGGTATTGCGTAATCTTTTTAACTTTTAATGCCATCCTTATGTCTACGGTATAGAATTGAAAATCGGTTGAACGGACTGTAAAAAGGTTTGTTTAAATGTCTAATCTTATTTCAAATGGAGTATAGACGCTGGGTGAGCTTTCGGTACCGGGTATACCACGGGTATACCGAGCATGCTTATCCCGCACCGCTGACGCATCGATCAATGAGTAAAGGGCCTAAATCCTTTGCATTTATTTTCTCCATAATCCTTTATATTATAACTAGCTGATGCCCGCGTCTTCGCCCGCGTGGATGTCGGTACTTATTATACAGGATGTTAGAGAAAACACCGTTATCCTTGAAACTAGTGGTTTGGTGTCATCTATAATATACTTATTCTATGGGACCAACTTTGAAATTCAAATCAGCTGTTCCATACATTTGTGTTCACTTAAATCGACAAAATGTATGGAAAAGCTGTTTTTTTTTTTTGCGATTTACAGGTTGGTCCCATAGAATAAGCTTTATCCGAAGAAGGTGAATGACACAAGGGCTTTTTACACGACTGTCCAAAAAAAGTGTAATTTAACCGTTTCGGGCAGGAATGTATGGGTAAGCCGAATAGATTCTGGAACGTGTGTATGCTTTCATGCGCTGGCTATCCTATACGGGGCATGAGAAATATTGAGAAAATGCTATGAGTAGGGTGGGAGGTACTCACCAATCCACCCCCGCCCGTGTACAGCATGAGCGCCACGAACAGCCCCACATGGGACAGCGCCGCCCTGGGCTCGAAGCTCCCCCACCTTGACTTCGGAGGAGTGCCCATCAGGGTCTCCGTCTCCCATGACACGTTCTTCACGTTTTTACACATATTTTCAGGTCCTTTTCACTTTTACAAATAACTTCACCATTTCTTGTTTGTATAGAGTTCAATACCACCTATTAGTCATTTTGTGGAACTATAAGTGAGCAAAATTGTAGAGTTGTTGTATCTTTATTTACATTGATTTAGATTTTGGTCAAGGCTTTACAACTTTTGAAACATAATTATGTATTTTACCAAAATAAATATTTTGGTTTTATACAATACGCAGTTTTTATTTTACAGAGAGATAAAACCTGTAAGTAGGTCCACCAACCGATTGTTTAGAAATAACTAAATCAACGACGTTTGTCGCACTGCAGTACATCATTCAAATAAAAAAAGTTGCTAAGATGTTCCACCGTCGAACCCTGCTCAAATATTGAAGACATTGTTCAGACTTAGATCTTTAGGTCCTAAATCTTGTTACGGCTCTACGAAAGCTCTTGATTTGTAGCGAAGTCCAAGTCAGGCCAAAGTGAAACACGATAACTTTTCCTTTAATCCAAGACGTTCTACTGTGCTTTATGTTAAAGTCCCTAAGAAGTCGAATATTACGTATAGCAAAACTACAGTATGCCTGAAAAAAAAAGCATGATGCAAATAAGTGACTAATCTCCAGTTGTTTTCATGTCCTGCGTGAAAACAAGCACTGTTATGTATAAAAATGAAGTGCGTCTTATTGGTAATCGTGACTAGAGCATATTCGCTCCAAGCAGTCTACCATAGTTACTGAAGTGAAAATAATCGAACTCAGTTATTTACTGATAATACGCGGAAAAACCATTAATTAGGAAATGCCTACGTTATGGTAGTGTACGTCGTGTAAGAATTTACCTGCCCTTGGGTGACAGCTACAGCCTTCATTCATAGTCTAGTACTTAGTTGGACAAGGTGTTACTGAGCCTTTTAGAAAAAAAACAGGCGGGGCAGTCTTTGGAGCCTGCCGATAAAAGTGAAAACTAAGTAATTTGTGAATACACTGTATACTTATAGCTCATGGGAAGCGTGCGGTGATGATGACGTCAGTTCCATGATTTTTGTTCACCCAAAAAGTGCTCAACGCCTAAAGCAATTTTCACTTCAAAAATCATCAACGGTCCAGAATTTGAAATTGTGGCCGATATATGGTCACAATGCCGTCACTCACGCCTACGACGCATGACGTGTTTTATCAATAAGAGCTATCGTACGAAAAAGATTTCACAAAGATATACATAGTAGGTCTCACATATTCAGTACGTCCTAACTGTGGACGTGCTCTACTAACTGAAATAATGTGAACAAATTCTCTCTAGCTTGAACTATGGAAGCACGTGACTGTATTACTAAAAATGTTATCTAATTATTTATTGCCTCACTGGAAGCTGGAAGGTAAGGTGATCTTTATAAGCAGGGTTATTTATATTGATAACTAGCTGTTGCACGCGACTTCGTCTGCGATCCAGGATGAAAAGTGTGAATGTTTGAAAAGTGTACGGTGTGAATGTTTCGCCATTGCAAACGCACAGTAGAAAACAGTTTCTGTCAAAAATTGTATGGAACATTGAAAGGAAAAAGAGATTTAAACATAAATATATTGAAATCTCTTTTTCCTTTCAATTTTTGACAGAAACTAGAGATTTCAACATGTTTTGTTGTGAATGTTTCGCCATTGCTAACGCACAGTATAACAAAAACAGGTTATCAATAGTGCAACATTTTCATTTTTTTTTATCCGTTCTTGAGTTTGACTAATTAGTAAAAATCTTATAGCCAGTTGCAGAAAGAATACTTTAACTTTTAAAGCTGTCATTAAATACTAATCTTCCTTTTTCTTTCAACTTCTTTTAACTTATTGCAGAAAGCGACATTAGAATCTTGACACGGATATCGAATACTGACATGGTTCTTTGATGAAATTAATGGAATCATTAGCGTTCGATCCATTACGTAATTGGGCATTATGTTTGTCTTTGTGTAACTGGGTGTTAGACTCTTTAGTTAGACTTACAACTCGTACATCTACAATAGCTAACAGATTCACCTGAAGCCTTGTGCCCCGCCCGACTTGGCAATTCTAACTAAGGAAGTCAGGTACTTGCCAAGAGTCAGACTTTTGAACGATGTATTCAAAACATTCATAATATTATCTGCGTTATAATAGCAACACAGTGTTATACTCAATGTTTTGTTCATCTCATTTTTTTGTCATTCATTTATTTTACAAACATCTACAAGGTTTAATGATTACTCAGTAAATTTTATTTTTAAGTTTACATAAATTAATTGAACTACTTATCTTTTTTTACATCTAATATTATATACAATATACAATCTAACATTATATTAAAGAACTAACAATACTTACGAATAAATACACCTATGTAATTGTTAATTAGTTACCATGTAGGTAATAAATGCGTTGCTGTGTTTATCAGACTTTTTTAAATGAGTATAATACGTTCGAAGCTGTTGCGAACCTTTAATCATTACCTTAAGACACTGATGAATAGATACCTTAATGTACTTGATTTCGCTACAAATAAAGAGAACCGCTGAGCCATGGTATGTCTACGTGGCTTGCTTATCAAGTTTTTCGTCTGATTTATTTGGTGAATAAGGTGGTTTGTAAGAGACCATCAGATTAGGCAGATTTAGGTATCATAGTTCAAACAACATGCAGCTCATGATCTTGTTGAGTTGCAACAGATGGTAAGTGATGGATTATAGCAAATTAAGATTTAATATAGGTACCTACCTACCTAATAATATCTAATTTCTGCTAAGCAAATATATTTATAATACTTACATTATTGCAAAAGGTTTTGGAAAATGACAATTTTTTTATGTTTAAAACAAAATAATTGAGTAGAATGATTTTTTGTAAAAATCATAATTATTGTAATTATCTTGTATAAAATACTATTAGTCATTTTATATATTTTGTTTAATAATTTTTTTAATAATCTTAACAGTCATTTCCCGTATTTGGAAAAAGAAAATGAATAATTACTTAGTAAAAAAACTACGATTTTTAAAAACATACTACTATTAAAAAAAATAAAAAATCTTGTGACAAAAAGGGACTAATAACTTTAAATAAATAACCTGCAATGCCGTAGAGTTACATAAGTAGAACCAGATTTCCAGTACGTCTAGGTAATGCCATGAAAATGGTCGAGCGAGCGGCGGCATCGTGTTGTTTATCATGCCAATACACTGAAAGCACTCGGTTTATGTACCTAATAAAGTACCACTTCAATACGAATACAGCTTCCTCAAGGAAAGATCGTTATGTTTGATATTATGTGGTCTTGGATAGCCCGAGTTGATCCCCTTCATCAATTAAATATTCAAATGCTTAATTTGCTTACTTACACAAGTTCAATTCCTATTTCCTTCCCTCACAGCTTATTTGTGAGTGAAGAGTACAACGAACCAATTTTTAAAACTCATTTACAATTCCAGTATCAGTATTTCACAATCACAAGTTGACACAAAGTTAGGAAGTTCCGAGCGATCGTTTGTTCGGCAAAGCGGGACCGGCGAGCATCCATCCCCGCCTGCGACTCGCGAATAACTGAAATTGTTCAAGCTTTCACATCTCTGTAACTAGCGAGCGCACACAGGATGGCTTTTAGCGCTCCATATCGTATCGCTGTAAGCCTGGCTGAAAGGTTTTACTGGAAAAGTGCGAGGTGCCTACCTATATGGATCTATTAAAGGGGAAAAAAATCCTAAATTGGTTTTTCTGTGGGTGTTTTTACGATAATCCAGAGGCTTTCATTCCTTAAATAATTATTTAAAAAATTGAACTATTTTAGGTTACTTTGTACTTAGGTATACGTAAAGTATGTAAGTATTTTATAATACTTTTTTCAACACACTTGCTCGTAAGGTGACTCTTATTGAACCGCTTTTAGGTTCCTAATGCAGTGTATTATGGAAGCGTGCTTATTACTTTATATTACCGCACTAGTGCAGTAATGTGTGCCACAGTTACTGTACTATTAAATACTACTTAGTCTATCTGTACTATTAAATACGGGTTTATATCGTCTGTGGCAATTTAGGTTCACTACCCTAACCCCATTTGCGTATTATGTATTGCTAGCTGTGCCCCGCGGTTTCACCCGCATAGGTCTCGATCCCGTGGGAATATAGGGATAAAAACGTATCCTATGTCCTATTCCAGGTCATGGTCTACCCATGCCCATCCTCTCCTCTCTAGAGTAAGGAACGTCGCGGCAGCGCGGCGTCGGCGTCGAACGGTTCGCGTATTGCATTTTAATACTCGTGATAACTTCGAAATTAAATGTCCGATTCGAATGAATTAAAAAGTATTTTATTGCTACATAAATACCCTTGATGTTAAAACTATTTATTTGAATAAGAATTAAATGTATGTTGATAAAACTCTTTCGCAAATAATGCATTAATTTCGAAAAAATTTGACTACCATAAAAAAGGTTATAGTGAGTCTATCTTAAAAGATAGACATAATATATGCTGTCGCGGACTTTTTTTTTTTACTTTTGAAGAGAAACAATTCCATCATACATAATATTTGCGTAACTTAAACCGTTTACGCAGCGCACGCAACTAAAGTTATTTTCATTTATGCTCCACTCCTATTGGTCGTAGCGTGATGTTATATGCCTATAACCTTCCTCGATAAATGGACTATCCAACACAGAAAGAATTTTTCAATTCCAACCAGTGGTTCCTGAGATTAGCGCGTTCAAACAAACAAACAAACAAACTCTTCAGCTTTATAATATTAGTATAGATTAACATTATTATAATTTTATATAGGCTGTTCAGAGGTATTATCAGTGCCTTTATTTACACCCGCGCGCGCATCGCTAGCGGAAAAAACAACATCAGCCGCCATTTTCCATAAATATTTGTTAACTTTTTTGTTGTGTGGTTAAAATCATTATTAAAAATGTCGATTTCTCGTAGGGGTGAAGAGTGTAAATAATAATAAATAGATTCGACTCCGCCATGGTACGTTTAGTTATAGTATTTTTATTTTTTATAATTTGTTTTCTTATTCAAATCAAATTTTTGTGTATAGGCTGTCTGACGGTTTTGCCAGTGCCTTTATTTACACCTATGGACATATAAAACCAGCGCGCCATTTTCCATAAATTTTTATTATCGTTTTCGTTGTGTGGTTAATTATTATCACAAATAGGTACAAAATTTAAAGTAGTATTGTCACCAACCGACATAGAAGTTTTTAAAAGAAACTCCGGATAGTCAGTAGGTACCTGGCAACAAAGGTCAGTTAAACTTTATAAATTATAAATCTTTCATCTCTATAGTTACGTTATTGTAGCATAAGTTCTTACAACAAGTCTGTTTTTTCCTCGCAAGTGTGTTGAAAAACGTCGTATGAAACGCGTGTGCATTGATTATTACACTCTCGGCTACCTTCTCGCGCTAATAATACCGGCGCGACTGTAATAACCAAAAGGGCACACTCGTATCACAATGTACTATTATGAAAACCCCATAGGCTGTTTAACTAAGTTTAATATTTATTTATATAATATTTTAAACACACAAATGTACAGAGGTGAATTTATTGCCATATGCATTAATATTATAGTAATGTTTAATATTATTAAGTTGTTAACTAAGTTTGCTTGTAAAAATATGTAGGTACTCCAATAACATTTCACCTTCATTAAATCTAGTTATTACATATGGAGTATTCAATAATATACAGCTAATTAAGACGACAAGGCCATGACCACGGTAGACCACCCCAGAAAGAAAAGTTTATTAACAGCACGCGAGCGCCTGATCGTTTAATCTGAATCGAAACGCACCTCATTTAGTATTCGTGCGTTTTCCGGCAGGCGTCGCACTATGGAACTCATTGTGATAATTATGAATAAGTTTTAATGGAATTATGAAACTATTGTGGTCCTACAATCAACTCCGAAGGGCCCAAAATTCCAACATAGATTATTATACCTTTGATAATCTTGACCTTTTCGCTAATCCTATTCATAAATAAACTACCTACTTCCTTAACTTAAACAACCTCTATTCAGAAACGATAGTTTTAATTTAAAACTACTGCTATTAATATTAATGTTGATGACTGACTTGCACAGCGATTTCCATACATTAGGTATTTTGTGGCAGTGGTTTAGTGGTTAAATTCTGAGCAACGAGCCACAAGATGGTATTGACTGAGAAATATACATTAATATTCAAATAATTAATTTAATTAGAATAATTTTTAGCAGTAGAGCCCTACTGATAACACTAACGAGCACTTAAAATCGAATCCTCATTAGTGATCGAAATAGGTTTCACTTAAGCGTACTGGGGCACGTTGGGCGAGCTCAAAATACAGGCAAATCACGCAAAAAGGCCCAGTACTTATACGTTAGCCAAGCGATGGGCTCGCCCAACGTGTTCTAGGGGCTTAAGTGAAACCTATTTCGATCACTAATGAGGATTCGTGCCTCCTAGCAACGATACGTGTGCTTAATAATAATGCAGACCTATTAGCAAGCCACATAATGTGGCCGGTCGCCCGCCGGTCGAGCCCTGAAGCCTTGAGAGGACAGGTGTTAATTATACATATAACATATTACTTAAGAGGCTTACAACAGCAAAAGCGCGGTCACTGTCGGACTGCATAGAAAAGAAAGAGAAGCGCGATGACACAACACTGGTAATTTATTGCAAAATATGAAGCAATTATCTAATACAATAGACGTAGATATATTTAGTAACCTATTCCGCTTAATTATTCTTCAAGAGTCACAAAAAACCCTGTAAGAAAAAGACACGTGTTTTACCTCTCAACGAGGCATCCTCAGGATGACGATTGAGCAGTTGCAAACCAGAATATGAGGATGTCTCGTTGAGAGGTGAAACACGTGTCGATTTCTCACAGGGTTTTTTATGACTCTTGAAGAATAGTTAAGCAGAATAGGTTACCAAATATTATATCTTCGTCTATTGTATTTTATAATGGATTTCCGCAAAGTCACGCCTGATTCAATTAACTAGCAACTATCTATTTACAAAACATTAATTAATTGGACGAAAAAGCTTGTAGAATAATTTGACAAAAACTCATAATAATTGCAAGTAAGTATATCAAAATGGTTTTTAATCGTTAAATAAATTTTTAGGGGGTAATTTACCCCCGTATTTTTTTTCTATCATATCAAATTAGTTGTATTATGATACAACACATGAAAAATATAATTATTTCATGACATTATATGCTGAAGAATATCATAATTATATTTTCCTGATTTTATTAACTGCAGTGGATCATAATAAAACTTGCGTTTAGCTCCTTTATTCCCCTTAAGAAAAGTAAGTTTTAAATTCGTCGAGTTTATTTTAGTTATGTTACTCAAAGTCAATTATTTGGGCTCTTCGCTAAATAAAACAGCCGCAAGAGTCGATCGATGGTTAGGCTACGCATGCCGCAGTCGGTTCGAGGATGGGTGACCATCCATTATATAACGAGACCCCTCCGTTCCTCGCCATTGGTCCCGGCTGTCATTCGTAGATCTTTGACAGTCGTTACGGGTGTTCAGAAGCCCCAAGGACAGACAACCAGTCCTAATAAGGTGGGTATTACACTATCATATCTACTATTATCATAAATCTATGAGTCATCGATATAATGAAATTGTAAAATATACATAATTAGGGTATATCCGCCTTAAGGAAAGAAAAGAAAGAAAGAAAAAACGTTTATTTGCGGTAAACATGACGCAAAAAAGAAAATCAACACAAAGAAAAAGAAAAGGTTGGGGGAAACACGCGTCATATCCACGTAAGACAGCTATCGCTCAGCATATTAAGGGGATATTACACAATCATATTATATCATTTACATATCTACGAAGCTCAAAAATTACCCATAATATGTTTATTTTACAATTTCATTATATCTTTGATCATAGTTCTATGATCATAGATGTGATTGTGTAATACCGTAATAATCTAAGAGTAGGTGTGGGTAGGGTTGCCATCCGTCTGGGTTTATCCGGATTTGTCCTAGTTTAGAGGGCGTCCGGGGAACGTCCAGGCGGGATGGCATTTCAAGTCCGGGGTTTTAGGCTGCTGACAATCTACCGAAAATACGCGACCGAAATTACTAGACGTAGACGTAGGTGTGAAAAATGCGTCTGTTCGGCGACGTGAGTTCGGAAGTTTTGTGTGAGCATCTTTATTTTTACACGCTATACCTTATAAACAAATATTATATTATTATTATTCGGCGTCTTCTACCATTAGCCGCCGTAAATCTGCTGAAGACATAATTAAAAGCTATATCTCACTAGGTGTCATAGCAGAGTAAGCTGTTAGAACTGTGCAATATAATATTATGTTGAGCCAAATTTATCTTCATACTAGCGACCCGTTCCTTCTTCGCACGGTTTTTACGACTTAACAAAACATCGAGATTTCTTAGTTATATGTTACTTTAATATTAACGTATTATACACATAAACCTTCCGGAATAAAATCTCTAAACGATGGTGAAAACCTTATCAAAATCTGTTGAGTCGTTTAGAAGAACAACGCGAACATACAGACAAACACGAAAAGCAACTTTAATTTAAAATATGTATAGATGTATAGAAATGGGACATAATTATTACCAAAGAACCGTATCTCGTTGTTTTATATAATATTATCCTAACATTAATATTATAAATGCAAAAGTGAGTTTATTTGTTACGTTTTCACTCTAAAACAGCTGAACGGGTTTGGATGAAATTTGGCACAAGGGTAGACCATGACCTGGGTTAAAACATACTTACATACTTTTATCCGGATATTCCCACGGGATCGAGACATATGCGGGTGAAACCGCGGGGCGTAGCTATATAGTCCTAACTAATATTATAAATGCGAAAGTGAGTTAGTTTGTTACGCTTTCACGCTAAAACGGCTGAACGGATGTGGATGAAATTTGGCACAGGGGTAGACCATGACCTGGAGAAGGACATAGGCGTTTCATCCTGGATTGCAAACGAAGTTGCGGGCAACAGTAGTAGTCTGACTTTCAGCAGAGCTTTTTCACAAGCCTCACTTTCAGCCTACTAGATGCAACTGAGTTTAGTAGATAACAATCCAAGCTTTCGTTGCACAGTGTACATAACGCAGTTATGGGTACTCTACCACTTACACACCATATACGGCATAAACTTGCAGATAATAACATACATAGTTGGAGATGGTAATACTTGCAAAATGCGATTGAAAAAAATGTAGGGAGGCTGCTACCTAGTTTTGGGTAGCAAAATAGGCTTGGAAAAAATTACCAGTATAGTACAGTTCAGATGACCAGTAACATTATAAATAAATACTGACTCATAAAATTATACAATGGACGGTCTCATTAGGTAGGTTTTTCGAGAAATCCCAATAACGTGAATTTAAATCGTTCTGACGAAGCGGAAACAGAATGAAGCATATAAAGCTTCCGTGTCAAATGTCAATGGCGTTAATGGAACCGACTTGTATGAAAAAGTTTCTTGTAAACCCTGACATACACGATAGGAAATGCCGATCAACAGATTCATTGAGATGTTATTATCTAGGTACTAAAAAAATCTTAAATTCAAAACCGCTAGGGCCGGAAGCATGAAATTTTGCTCAAGAATTCAGTTTTATACAACGAAAGTGAGCACAAAGGAAGAATTTTAGAAAATTCATCCCCTGAAGGGGTTAAATAGGGGATGAATGTTTGTATGGAAGTTCGGTGGGATATCGGGATCGGGCGCACGGCTTGTTTTGCAATAAAGTACTTTGTTCCATACAATCACCAAAACATTGGTTGGTGACTACCATCGTAACGTGTAGAGCTATTAAGCCAAGTAGTACTTAGCAGGCCCACAAAACACAGGCCGCTTCCCCTGATGCGAATCGCCTCAAGAAACAATAATATTATTAAAGTTTCCATTCGTTTCGGGCAAGTAATTTCGTGCGAATCACCAATAAATATTATTAAAAAAATAAAAGTTAGAAAACTTAAACCCAACTACGACACAAGAGTCACCTAAAAATATATAAACAAGACGTCACAGACAGACAAATAAAAAATCCGGAGTATTAGCATATTATGGGGCTAATCGAATAAAGTATCGTGTGACTCTGGATTTTATATTTCATAACCCTTCGCCGCAGTCGGGTAATAAGCGTCGATTCGCCCGTTTCGGACGAGTGCGAATCACCAATATGTCATGCATGCACACGACCAACAGTTCAATAAAGTCGCATCGATAAAAAACACAGGTGTACCTACACATAACTGTTCTAGTTAGTCGCTCTATAACTTATGAAATTGGCATCTCTATTAGAAAATTCAAATTACAATTGGAAAATAAATTATGTTTCAGATCCGAGTTTTTCACTCTCATACATAAAATAATTCCAGTTCCAGTTCCCACAAGATTGATACAGGGCACTGACTTAAGTTATAAGAAAGCGTGACTTAGAAAAGATAATTTACAATGTTACAATGTCCCGTGCCCCCAGATAGGATAAGGTGTTACCTTTCTGTAGGTAAAATCAAGGCTTTATCTTTCTTTCAACGGCAACTGAATCGTTGAACTCTTACAAGATCATCAGTTCATTCACACTTTTCCATTTGTAAGTTTAATTGCACAAGTTGACGGCCGCGAGTCACGGCGGCTGACTTGCACCGCGGAAACATGCTCAGCTTGAACTCACTGTACGTTTTACATACACGCCGAGATTACATATACGTCACTAACTCACCGATACTGGGAAGAAACATAAAAAAACGATTTATGACAAAAAACTAATTAATTAGACATGCAAAGTAGAGTGTGTGGGTGTGTGTGTTATTCCAAACTGGTCTTCTAATATCGTATAAGTCATGTCATGTCGAACTTTTTTTTTAATGAAATGTCTACTAATATTCCATACCTATGGAAATGGAATATAATGGTGACGTTGTTTAAATGTATTAATAATCTATTCAATCTTTGTAAGTGACAATATTATAAAATGTAGGTATTCCAATAGATTTTAATCCATCCTTACAGACTAAATTATTTGAAATATTATGACTAATATTTGTATACCAGTTTATGGTGCAACATGTACCCCTTTTCGAAGTTTAAAGCTGTTTCCACACTGTGCCCTTTCATCTTCAACTTTCAACGTCATCATTCTATTCAACTTTTGTTTGGAGTATTCAATAATTGATTGCGACAAACGACGCGACGCCAACAACGTAGTCATCCACTGCACCGTGTTTCAGAAAAATAAATTACTTTGAAACAGGAACATGTCTAACCCAATAAAACGTGTTCTAAGTGACGTTTATAGATCTCAGCCTCAACCTTAACTCTCAAACTGTTAACTTACAGAAGTAAAATTGCTAGAAGACATTGCAAAAATTAAAAATATTGATAACAAATTGTTGATTTCACATCGATATAAATATTTAGAACAATCTATTATCGCTAAGAAAGAAATCACGTTTCCTCGTACCTACTTATCAAATGTTAATATGATATTCATAAAAATTATTACGGCCATATAATTATTACATAGGCATTAATTGTGCATATATGAATAAAAGTCTAGTAAGTACCTACCTACTAGATAAGCATCAGATTTTAAATGAGCAAAAATATTCATAGTTGGTCATTATAAAAATGCTTATTCATATTTTTTATACGTACGTAAGTAGACAGGCACTAATTATGTAGGTACTTAGGTAGGTAGGTACTATTAGAAAAGTTGCTACAAAGAATCTTGCTTGAGTCGATCATCTTCATATGATTGTTCATTTGTAAAAATTAAAAGGAAGCCGCACCAAATTGGAAACTAAGAACCAGAGTATAATGCTCTCTCAGATCAAGGATCTAATATCTAAATTAATAATGATTATCAATTATGTTAATAAATTCATCAGATTAGTCGTAAAATTCATCATTATAGCCAGGAACTAACACCGAATAACTTAATTGGTTTTCTAAGTAAATTCATTATAAATTTGTTTACTATAATGCTGGTACCTCTGTTTTATAAAAAGGAACAAGTTTTTAGCAATGTTTTATAGCTATTCTGGAGACACAAACATATTCTTTGCATAAAATTTGTATTACTTATTACATTGACGTGAATTGGGAACGTTTCCTGTTGATCAATGTGAGAAGTTTTTCGTACAGTCAGGGAATCCTAACTTATATTATAAATGCGAAAGTGAGTTTGTTTGTTTGTTTGTTACGCTTTCACGCTAAAACGGCTGAATGGATTAAATTTGGCACATGGGCATACCATGACCGCAGGTGAAACCGCGGAACGCAGCTAGTAGGTACTATTCCTCACCGTAAACTTCTGGCAATTGTTTTAATTTTAATTGACTCGCTGACTCCACACAATCAATTGTTTTAATAAATACAGAGTCACCAACAATGATTGTGGAAACCGTAGATGACTCAAAATAAACCAACAAACTTCGGATAAGTTTTACCTGTCGCTACTTAGCAGGGTACCCATTGTTCCATACAAAATGACCTGACCTTTGGATGTAGACATCTGGTTTCAAGTAGCTATTTCTCGCAATGGATACTTTATGGTGACCTATTATTAGAACAATAAATATGCGAAATCTTATCTAATGTTAATAGAAGTGTCCGCAAGTAAATTAATACTGAATAGTTTTTTTGACGTAAAGCTGCGTTTCCACTTAGCGTTCTGAATTCTGCGCGAGCAAGCATTTGTTCGCGCGGTAAATGAAAACTCTTTAGCGAGCGAACATGTTTGTTCAGTGATGATCAAACATGATTTGGTGAACAAATGCACGCTCCCTCATTCTTTCAGTGAATACGACGTTACAGCGAGCGAGTATTCGTTTTCTCATTTTAGTGAAAGCAGATGTTTTCTGTTTTGAGCGAATATCGGCAGAACAGCAATCATTATTTTGTTCTGAAGAAAATGTTCGCTCGGCAGGGTGATGAAAACGCGGCTTAAGGAAAACTAAGTATGAATTGGAGTCATCAAAAAGGGTAATAGAGGTGACTTTGTACGCACATTGTAACTTAAATGGTTTGACACACAGAGTTCTCTAATTTTATTGCATTTAGTATAAAATTAGCTTTATTAGACAGGTTTTAAACCAGAACTGTGAGAATACAGTCGCTAATTAGGTTAGGTACCTACATTTTAATATTTTCATCATTTCAATGTAAATCTTATTGATTTAATAATAACTTTTACATTTTGCGTCCTTTACGTATTTTGGATGTCATTAGATCGTTAAATGTCTTTGTTTTTTTTGTTGTTTTTAATAAAAAGATCTTTTAAAATTGTACTGATTTGACTGCCTCTTTGATCTAGTGGTCGTAAGCGCTACTACTGAGGATGAGGTCCGGGGTTCCCCAATCGGGCAAAGTGTTATTGTGTTCTACCATCAAGAATTTCTCATTAGCAGTCTGAAGTCTAGATTTGTGCGCAGTTGATAGCAATAGGCTCGCCCCCTATTACATGGGACTTAAAACAGAACTAGCGAAATGTGGGTGTATCAATAGGTACACCTCTGCCTAACCCTTCGTAGATTACACGTGTGATGGTTATGGTTATGAGTCCTATGGAACGCTAGCTAATTTACGATAGATTTTATGTCATGGGATTTTTGTTTGTTGATGGGCCTTATATAGAAGTATTTTCAGTGACATTACAAAAAACTTTCTGCTATTTAAAAAATATGATATCATGTATGAAGCCGTTGTTCAATTGAAAAAAATGTTCGCAACTAGTGTTTCAAGGTTACCAATAAAATTAAATAATAGGTATGCTCGGTTTAAAAAATAAAACCTGCAGGCATACCTGTTGATTAACGACCATACAGGCCGCTAACTAGGTAGGTACGTATTTCAACATTTTGCTCGTTTTATTTAAAAACCTTTTTGGTGTCTCAGAAAAGTAAATACATGTGAAGTCAAAGTATTTATTTGTGTGATTTATGGTGATACAGTAGATCTTATAATTAGGTTATGGTAACTTAAAAAACTACCCATTACATATTTTAACAATATAAGAATTTAAAATCGATATTAGGTACATACAAATTAACAAATATTTCAATATTTAGAATACATTTTTTTTTTAATCATATTTGTTGGTACCTCAGTGATACAATACCTAATGGATTACTCTGAGCTTTCTGACCTGAAGTAGCCTGTACCTCAGATTGAACCTATTCCTAGCTTTATTACAATGGCAATCTATATAAATAAATAAACTTGAAGTGTTAGCATAATCAGCCTATAATATTCCCACTGCTGGGACACAGGCCTTCTTTCTGTGAGAGGGAGCGGTCCGTAATCCACCACGCGGACCCAGTGCGGTTTGGTAGATGTCTTCGAATTCTTGGTTCTAGGACATGCCGCTTTCCTCACGATCTTTTCCTTCACCGTTTTGAGAGCAGCGACTTTTTGCACTCGATTATGTTAACTATAGATAAAGAAAACTTCAGTCTGTGCTATATTTTTTGACATAGCTCAGGCATTTATTTATGTCCAACATGATAATCTTATGATGCGTACGGTGTTAGAGAGAATGTTCTTGAACTTATAAAATCAACAGAAAACAAATAACCGAAATAAGTAGTCTGAACACTAGAACCAAACATGAAGAAAACATTATATCGGAGGAACGAACCGTTACCTATGGATTTCCGCAAGGAAGTGTCTTAGGACCTCCACTTTTACACAGTACATAAATGACTTTCCTAAATCAATGGACCATCCTGTAACACTTTTTGCGGACGGCAGTACTTTAGCTATACCCTGTAATAATAATGACTTATATAAATATGACATTAATAATACATTTATCAATAATACAATGGTTAGACAATAAATTAACATAGCATAATCAGCCTATAATGTTCCCACTGCTGGGACACAGGCCTCCTCTCAGTGAGAGGGAGCGGGTCGTAATCTACCACGCGGACCCAGTGCGGGTTGGTAGATGTCACATGCCGGTTTCCTCGCGATGTTTTCCTTCACCGTTTTGAGAGCAGTGGCGATGAAATAATTTACACAAAGTAATGCGCCTGTCAGGGTTCGAATCTACGACCTACAACTCGTAAGTCGTGGCCGTTACCACTGGGCCACCACTGTTCTAGACAATAATAATTTAAAAATTAATTTAAGTAAGACAGTAATTGTGCATTTTAGCCAGCGTTTATTGATATTTTCCAATATTGACATAACATACATAATAATAATCATAACAATTGAAACGGTCTAAGTTTCTGGGACTAGTTATTGACCGACATTTAAATTGGAAGGATCACATAGATTCTCTGAGTACGAGAAGTAGGTAGTAGTAGTGCCTATGCATTGTTCTTGCTGTCACGAAATGTCAATAGGGAGGCGTTATTAACAGCTTACTACGGTGTGGCTGAATCCGCCCTCAGTTATGGTGTTATCTTTTGGGGTAACTCGACTAATAGAGAAGTAGCATTTAAAGCACAGAAGAGATGCCTTAGAGCAATGTTTCATTTGCAATGCATAAAATTTTAATATTGCCTGGATGGCAATATTAAAATTTTATTTATATTCTTGAAATCGTTATATTTGTCAGTAACAATCGTAAATTATTTCCGCGCAGAGCAGATCAATTTCCCAAGAACAGGCGTGACCAAAACCAACTATGTGTACCTCCCTGTAGGACTGCACTTATGCGCAAAAGTGTTTTTCATATGGCTCCAATTTGTGTACCTATAATAAGTTGCCTAAGAGTTGGAAGGAGCTGAACAATGTATACTTAACTTTAAAACTATTTATTTAAAACTATCATTAAAAATTGTGACCCTCACATTTTCATTTGATATGTCACACACAGTTTGCAAAACTTTTTTATTATTATCTTATTTTCCTCCCAAAAGTGACCCCATATTCAAAATTCATTTATTTACGTTACACGTGCGTATTTGGGTCACAGAAATTCATGTCATGTCATAATCAGTCCATTAGATTCCCTGCAAATTGGCTGTGACAGACGGACATAGCATCACAAAACACATCTCGAGTTACTTCTAAAAAAGAAAAATAACTACAGATAGGCGTCAGATGGGTGTCATCTTAATTACACTCATTTATTTTCCATCTCTCATAGTTTATAGAAATCAATATTATCGTTATTGTTAAGATGCCCATTATAAATTGATTGTTGTTGATGACTGACAGAGATCCGTAGCACTGGGAAATCTACAGCTACACAATAACAAACGACAATGTTTCAGAAAAAATTACAATTAAAAGACGTTTACTTTGTACATCCATGCTTGCAGCTAATTAGGGTTGCCCTCTGAACTAGCTGATAGTAACTTACTTCTAAAGTACAAAAAAAACCCATCAGTGAAAAAAATAATAGAATACTAGTATTAAATTCAACATTGAATAATTTTAAGAATGCTTAAATTGTTTTAAAAGTTTGAAGTAACATTCACTAAACTGGATAGTTTGTGTCTCGAATATTCACTGAAAACAATAGAGATTCGTAAAAATTTATTATCGACAAAAATACTTAAATGTTAATCTGTAAACTTAAGGGACCATGAAAAAATTATTTAGTC
Organism: Lithophane ornitopus; assembly: GCA_948473465.1. Classification (NCBI taxonomy): domain Eukaryota; kingdom Metazoa; phylum Arthropoda; class Insecta; order Lepidoptera; family Noctuidae; genus Lithophane; species Lithophane ornitopus. The sequence goes on along the minus strand of OX419620.1, from coordinate 10,968,363 downwards.
ATCAAATACTTTTGGTACCTTGGTACCATGAAGGGATTTGGAATCATCTAAGTCCCTTCATGGAATATTCCATCAATAAAAATTTAAAACAACAATTTTAACTTTTTGGTAACCCTAGCACAAGCACTGACCGCGTAAATGCACAGTATTATCGTCTGTATGAGTAAGAAACATCGTTTATAATTGCGTACACTATTTTGACAAATAATTACAATGATCATGATATTATATCGGACGGAAAAGAGAATCGACGAGTTAACATAAATAAGTTGACCCGATCCTTGCGAGGCACAGTATGTGCTGAGCTCTTGTGCCAAAAAGTAATAGATTAACGTTACCAGGAGCATTGTTTAAGTTATATTTAAAGCTTAATATAGTAAGAACAAAAAATGATTGCAGTAAATAGTTTTGTGATTCTTCTCCTCGCGTACTTCGCTAATTGCGAAGATGCTTTTCTGCGTAAGTTAAAAAACATTTGACAGACTTTTTAATTAATTTATAACAAACGTACATTTAAAAATACCTTATTAAATATGGTGATATTATTATTTTTAACACATAAATCCAAATTAATTTTTCAAGAAAAAAAGTTTTGCCAGGAAAATCACAGTAGCATCCCGGAGTCTGGGTTTGTGCCCGGTTAATAGCAATGCTTGCTTTTCTCCCTAATTATCTCATTGTACAATTCTCTCTACCTCTGTAGAAACGCAGGTGTGATATTATGTTATAAAGAATTTTGTTTTCCATTTTCAAGTCAACTTCAGATGACGGTGCTGTAGTGTTACATCATACATTTTATTCGTTATCAACAATAGATTTCCAATAGATTGATATCATAACTTTGTTTATAAACACGGTCACGTAATATAATATTTATGTGACCTAAGTTACTATAGTTTAGCAACAAAGTTAAATGAACACGTGTAAGCCCATAACAAGTTCTAGTCCTGTTAATGATTATAAAACAATGTACAAAACCTTATTTATTGCTGTGTAATTGGCATTATAGGTAACCTAAGGTTACCACAATGTCAAATTAACCAGTAAAAAGTTTGTCACAGTTAACCTTTCAAGTCACAGAATTTAGGCCTCCTAATTAACCACAGCTGAGGATTATGACAGTGAGGACATAGGGTCATGAACATTAACTATTATTTTGAAAGGAAATTGAAAAAAGTTTTTTTTCTGGCCTTGGCCTCAAAAATAATTTGGCATTTACTACTAAACTGTTATTACAACGTCAAAAACGGAAATAAATGAGACCTTTTTGACACTAACATATAATTACTTATGTCGATATAAAAGCATCATAACAGTTACGATATAGTGAACTAAACAAAATTTTCTGATTCGGATCTCTGATAATCCTATCTGCGATGCGATCTGCTTTTTAAATAAAAAATATTCATATACATATCCTGGGGGTCGGTTGAGCTTCATACAGACCGAACCTACCCCTACTTTGAAAAGGAGGTCTCTAGATACATATCATAGAAATGATTTAACTTCTGAGCAGGATTTTTTGATCAACAGTTTTTTAGGGTTAGGTACGCTTCAAAAGGAAAAAACGGAAGCCTTATAGAATCACTTCGTTGTCCGTCTGTGTGTCTGTCAAGGCCCTAAGCTTTTTCTCAGGAACGCGTGGAGGTATCAATTTGATCTTAATATCAAATACGTAGGTCTGCGGTCCCTTGAATCTCTAAACGATCAAAGTCTATGCAATAAAAAATACAGCCATTTATGCGACATTTTTTGATATCTACTCGCAAGTAAAGGAAAAAGTCAGAAATTCGTCTAATTTGCAGTATTTTTTTTAATATTGGAAACTTACATTTGCAATTGGAGAATTGACCGTGACTTATAATAATATGATGTATGGGAGAACATGTTTTTCAAATACAACGTTAAGTATGTTTTTGAGATAAATTCATCACAATAACGGAATGCTTCATTGTGCGTGGTCCGATACTCGTTGGCTGGTTTTTTTATAAACTTTGGATTAAACCGAGCTTAGTTATTAAAATATTTTGTAAATGTAATTAAAACAAGTTAAATATTTGGGTAGGTATAAAAAACGTAACGTAAGTATCTATACTTACCTAACTAAGAAAAAAAGACTAAGTACATAAAGCACGAGGTCGGTCGATACCAGATAGGTTCAGAAAAAGTTCAAGTTTAAAAATATTGACAAGGTCGCGCAGAATATTTCAATCTCGTCGATCTGTACAGTTTACAATTCAGTAAAACCATTAAAGGAAAAAATAACTTTCTGAATAATAAACATTTTTTTAATTCTAGAGTTAATAGGTACCTACGTAGGATTATTTTATGTTTGTTATGCAATGCCAAGACTAAAACCATTGAAGATTTAAAACCTTCCTTGGAATTTTGTTAGACTTTTAACAAGAAGGAATTACAGAAAAATAACTAAATTGACAATAATATTTCAAAACTTCGCATAACACTTATTAATAAGCATTTATTTAGTTTAGCACAAAATCAACCTGCGACAATAAGCTCTTCTATTGAGAAGACCTAATTTTTCAAAGAGTTCCCCAAGGTAGGATTCTCTGACCCCTATTATTTTAATATTACAATAAATAATCATTTGTGTATGTCGACTCCAAATCCAAGATTGTAAAATATTATAAATAACATTGCCTTCTATAAAATATAAAAAGTAATAATTATTCTAAGAAAGGCAAAAAATAAAACAAATCTAACTTCCCGACCACAAGGCAAAGGTCGCTTCTCATCCAGCAGCGTATGCAATAAGTATATAGGTACCTAATTAATGATTTTATCTTAGATGATAAATGATTTATTAATCTTCGATAATCTGAAGAAAAACGATAATATGTATAGTCGTTAGTCACCTTGAGCGTCTACTAGAAGAGACATTCAAGGCTACTAACAAGAAAAGAATTGAACTATCAAATAAAGATAATTAAACTATATAAGGAGATAAGAAATTGAAAACCCTGTTGCGTATTTTTTGCCAAAGATTTTTACAAATAAAAATAAGTGTGGAAAAAATAAGTGTAGAGAATTTCGTTATTTCTAATGAATTATTATTGTTTCATACTCTACTGTTTTTTAGCCGACCCCAACATAGTTGGGAAAAGGCTAGGCAGATTGATTAACTTTACTGTTTTGTATTCGGTTTCCATCTGACTCCAATTACCAAATACCTTTGTGGTTAGGCACCTAGGTATCTTTTGTTGACAAAAATTGTTTATTGAAAAAAAAATACGAAAATAAAATGGCTCACCCTTTAAAGAAAAATGGCACCGACGACATCAGTAACGTGCTAAAAGCGGAGTTTTGTAAAGAGATGGATGCACTGGGCAAAGAAAGCGACGACAAGACAGCAAACATGAAATTGATAACTTAGTTGATTGCATGTGGTGTATTCCAGGGTTAGGATATACACTGACGAAAAAAATAAAAAGCCGCTGACTTATCGTGAAATATTTCCGAAACCACGCAAGATAGCTTCTTGAAGTAAACAGTGAGCAATATTTAAGTTTATTTAATAGTGCATAGAAAACACCTATAAAACTGTTTTCAAGAATTTTTCTTACTTCTTAAAGCGAACTTGTGTGATTTAGGAGATATTTAGATTTTTTTGGTACTTTGCAAATAGCTTTTTTATATTGCTCGTTAGTGTAGGTAGTTTCTAGTCTAGGTTTCTGAACTGAGGGCCTAGACGAGTAACAATCGCTTCCAAAGCGTTTCGTATTTCTACAACAACTTTAAACAGGATTGGCATAAGCTTTTTGATAGCTTAAGTCAGTGCTTTACATTTCTGCCTTTTCCCTATATGTTCACTATAATGAAGTAAAATTTTGTCTACAATCATCTGTTAGGGCCTGTTGACACGTACCACAACCACACCACATCGCAGCGACAAAATGTGAGTAAGCAGTGGTTACGTGTGAATAGTGTCGCTGCAACTTGTTGCAGTTGCTTTGTGGTTACGTTGTGGCTAGTGTTAGCAGACGGACCTGATCGTTTTGTTTGCGATGTGGCCGACCGCTAGTACGCGGCCTCCCTCGTGGTTGAGTTGAGGCTGCAAAGTGGCTGCGACATGGCCTTGATGTAGTCGATATCGCCCACATGGTTGATTTTTACAGCCAAATGTGGTCCGTGTGAATACATTAACTATTCATTTCATACAAATTAGAGCCCGACCACGCGGTGTCGTTGTAGTGTGGCTGTCGTTCGTGTGAACGGGCCCTTACTGTCTGTGTTGATGTGACGCAAAAACTATAGAGCCAAATTCCCGAGTATAATTGTTGCATATTTGCATATTTATAAATCATATTGAACATTAGGCCTAGTCATTACACTAATAAAACAATGAAGACTATTTTGAGCTGTATGCTTAAAATATGCATGCATTCTTTTCTTGTGTCTTCATTATAGCTGGAATGCAAGCCGTCAGTACGTCCGCAAAGGTCCCTAATTGGATTAATTTGTTTTACTTATCAGACACAAATTCCCACTGCCTATACGCTTACTCTTTTTCACCGTTTCCTCCATTCACTCATGGGGAGTTCGTCTTATCCAAACGACCTATACGCAATGTCATTTTATGTTCGAGATTGCTGCTAATAATAATTGCTACTTACAGCTAGGTCACATTATACATTTGGTACTAATTATCTTCCTATCGAATAAACGCCATCAATCAATTGGAATCGAAACGGCATGATTTTTTTTGCTTAATCTGAGTTTGACAAGGTAAACGATACGTGATCGGTTTGATAACCAATCATCAACGTCGTCAGGGTTGACGTGGACACACGGCGTGTGTTGAATGTCCTAATATTATGAGTTATTGAGTCATTAAAATGGAGATATGTACCTAATAGGCATATAAGGATGACCCTTACATTTAACGAAAACAACCCAGATGTTATCCAAGTGATATATACATGGACAAGGAAACCACCTACCATAAAAATAACAATTCTTTTAAACACATCGTAATTTTCCTTGTGTATGCAGATTTCCACGTGATTTGACCACAACTTGGGATTTTCTCGCGTTACAAAGAAACTATTGCATCAATACCACAACGTATTGACTTCGATTTATAAATCAATATGTAGGTAGGTATTTATAAAGCACCTGAGGTGCAATAGATTGAGGATTTCAGGATTATACCTAGATAAGATAAATCCGTACCTAATCACTGTAAAAAAAACTATTTACTTATTACATTGCATTTCAAATTCAGGATATAGGGACTCTTCTATCAACATTTAGCTGCTCTAACCCAACCGCTACCAGCCTGGAGATGTAAATTGAAAAAAACACAAATGTTTTTTTTTTAAAACGTTCATCAGTGCTACAAACAAAGATTAAGGAAATCACCATCCGTAAAAATGTAAACTTCAACGAGTATTGCCAATTACTTTGAGATATTTATATAATATTTGACAAAAAAATAAACGGTATTTCTTTATTCACCAAAATAAATCTAATAACAGCTAATTTTTAACGATAGCCATCTTACTATATTTTTATTTTCGTAATTGTGTAAACACCTAATCCAGAAATAAACGTGTGCGTTACCCTAGCAAAATGTTGTCGAAAATGGACATTTAAAGCTTATATAGATAATTAGTTGCCTAGCTTCTGTAAATGTTGCGCACATTTTTAAATTTGTTGCACTTATAGTTTTTTTTTAATTTCACAAAAACAATTCCTGCTGGAGTAACGTTTCAAACGTTACCCCAGCCAGACATTTTTCTAAAAAATGGAAATATTGAAATAAATGTTAGCTGTATAATTAGTTGTCTGGACGAGGTAAATGTTGCACTACATTTTTTTTTTTCTTCGGCTGCGAATTTATTCGACATCCTGCTGGAGTAATGTTTGTGGTTTTGCTGGATCTCTGAAACGGTTAAGCGGATTCTTATTATCTTTTGTACATGACTTCTTAGGAATTAGTTTTAATTTGTTGGGCAATAAAAAAAACAGCTGGGATTCAGGAAATGAACTGCTTTTAGAGGAATTGCTAATGTGGCCGGTTTAGGCCCCCAGTTATGTTTTACGTAACAATGTGCCTACCTAATAGGACGCGAGCCTTTATTGCCATCAATCGGGCTCAAAGCCAGATTGGACAATGTTCTACCTAGAAAATAATTGTTCAGTTTTTTTTCACATCTAATATTAATAATTTTCCATTTCAGCTCCGTACATCACACCGTGTGACTTCAAGAGTGATAAATTCATCGACTGTGTAAAAGAACAAATTGAGATCGCTCTCCCGAAGTTCACGAAGGGTATTCCTGAAATGGGCGTCCCATCTATAGATCCTGTTCACTTGAATAACATCGAGATAGGAGGCAACGGGCTTAATCTGACTTTCACTGATGCTGCTATGCACGGGCTTAGTCAAAGCAAATTGACGGAATTGAAGTAAATTGAACGATAATTAACCATTGACCACAAAAATCTCAATAATGATTAAACAACGAGTAAATGTTTAATCATTATTGAGATTTTTGTGGTCCTAAAGGAAACGAAAGAGATATAGAGACTGATTGTTGTCCACGTCCCAGTATTATAGTGTTCTTTGTTCGCTTTTCTTCTGACTTATTTATTCATCCTTCATGGCTGTTTTTATTTCTGTTCACGTATTTACTTCTGATTTCCACATACAAGACCTTGTGTGAGCTAAGTCCGGAAAATAGTTAATTGATTCAGGCGTGACTTTGCGGAAATCTATTATAAAATACAATAGACGTAGATATATTAAGTAACATATTCCGCTTAACTATTCTTCAAGAGTCATAAAAAACCCTGTAAGAAATCGACAAGTGTTTCACCTCTCAACGAGGCATCCTCAGGATGACGATTGACTAGTCGCAAACCAGAACACGACGTGTTGCCACAACGAGCGCTGGACGCAGAGAAGAGAGTTCTCTGCGTCCAGCGCTCGGACACGAACACGAACACGTCGTGTTCTTTTCTGAGAGTTTAACTTTGTTGAGAGGTGAAACTCGTGTCGATTTCTTATGGGGTTTTTTATGACTATTGAAGAACAGTTAAGCTTAATAGGTTACTAAATATATCTACGTCTATTGTATTTTCTAAGTCCGGAAGTATTTTCTAAGTATCCTGCATCATTTTAATCGATAAACAATGATCATTGAAGAATATAAGTTATGAAACACCAAGACCACGCTACACATTGTATGCAAATTTTCGCACTCTTGGATACCAGTGGAGTGTCGACTAAACTGCAAGGATTGTCTAGTGCATGAGTAACGCAGAATCAATACAATAGGCACAATGCAGCAATTCCATGTCACAAATAATTAATGCAATATACTTAGTAATGTAAATGCATAGACCTAAACGGGTTTCGCGATATTTTATACTTATTGACAACTTACCGAAGATTGCGTTTTTCTACTAATTATGGGTAATTTGTAGTTTTTCTACCTACAATTAAAACGACATAATTAAACTATGGACATTGGCTTTTACCCTGACTAGGTATTATTATAGAATCATGTCACTTAGTCATTAGTGTCATTACTTATCTGAGATATTTCTTTGGGGACCAGACTGGGTCCTATATTTTACTTATGCCAAACATAAACCATTGTCGACGTATACCATTATATTTTTTTCTTACTATCTCTTACTAGGACTCATTGAATAATTAAATATTGGGCATAACAATAGGATTCTAATGTCGTTATTTAGTTTCCCATATTTGTCTAAATAAGAAGTGATAGTGTAACTAATATAAATATCGTCGAAGAAAGACAACAATCTTCTTTGATTTTTAACCCTACATTTTTACCGTTTCAGGGCAGAGTTCAGTAAAACCGAGGGCACATTCTCATTGTCTTTCAAAGGCAACTTGAGTTTAACCGCTCAGTACGTAGCCGATGGCAGAATCCTAATTCTACCGATCCAAGGAAAAGGAGACGCATTTGTAAATGCACGTAAGTACAACCTACGTCATACAACATTCTTATGAATAATTGATACTTAACAATTCATATTATGTGACAACAATATTCAATTTAGTTTGATTGCTGATTCCAATAATTTACGGACCGTAATTGGTTAAGCTTACGACTGTTGTATCTTTACCAATAATGAAGCAAAGACCTCATAGCTTTACATAGTAGACCCTCGGGAACATGGAAGTAGCTATCCTAGGTAAAATTAGCTTATGAATCTATTTATATGCCCAGTTTGGCAATAAAAAATGCTACCATTGGTAAGCAAAACGACTCGTTTTCGTTTATAGAACGGATCATAAGACTACATAAGTACCTATCAAGGTACTTGAATGTTTTGCAGTAGGTATAACAAATTTCATGAATGATCCCTGAACTTGAACCTGTTTTATTAGTTTAAGTATTATTTTTTCATTACAATTTAATATTGCACCCTTGATTTGTGTCTGCACCCTAATTGCGTAATACACGATCAATCACAACCTGAATCGTTTTCAAACAGATTGCTAATCTAATGCTTTATAAGTTTGAAAAAAATATCTGCTCAACAACGTAAATATCGCGATGAATGTTGTTGAACTGTCAAAATGAAACAGAATCTTAATCCTTTACGAAAATGTGTTACGCAATTAGATAGCAGATTAAAACAAATAACGGAAGTAACCTTTAGGAAAAATAAATTAATAAAAATGTACTTATTATTTCCGCAATCCACAGAGGGCGTCGAAGTGTTCATCGACAGCAAACTGGTCCATGATAAGAGTGCCAATGGTGATTTGCACTTGAAGTTAGCTACGCCGCAGTACAAGTACACAATTGAACGCACCACATTCGACCTGAAGAACCTGTTCAACGGGAACAAACAACTTGGTAAGTACCTATTTAATTAATACATACTTACACAATTACATAGGTACCTACATACAAATATATAAAAAAGTGTCTGTTTGTAATGTAAAAATAACAGCTTTTTACATATGAAAGTATATATACGATAGGTACTTATAACAAAACCATATTTTAACTTTTTGTCTCTGTCTGTCTGTTTGTTCCGGCTAATCTCCGTAACGGCTGGACCGATTTTGACAGGACTTTTACTTGTGGATAACTGAAGTTATAAGGCTTTTATTGTAAAAAATGAAACGTATTAGGGTCCACGCGGGCGAAGCCGCGGGCAGCAACTAGTTTCTAAAATAAAATTGATTAAATTGAAACAAGATTCTTATTTAAAAGAGTGTCTGTGGACTTTCTTGCCCGTTCTTCTCCATAGGAACCTACTATGCTTTGGAATGGGCAACTAGCTGCATCTTTCTGACCGACCCCTTGACAATTCAAAAGTGCCTGTTATTGGTTTATTTGAAATAAATGCTTTGAGTTTGAGTTTGAAAAAAAGAAAATACAAGTGCCTGGACCGGTCAGGGAGACAAAACACGTTTAACTGTCCCAGTTACGGCCAGTTTCTTCATCAAAAGTAACAGTAAACTGTTCTTTAGTGAAGAACAGCTGACTGTTACTTTGGCTGTTACTTTTGATGAAGAAACTGGCCGTAAGACTTACTTTGTCATGTTGTTTCTACAATTTGAGAACTATTTTTTTACCTTTTCGCTGACGTCAGTCAGTACAAAGCACAATAATCCAAAAACACAAAATATTGTAATGGATGACTCCTTGAGAGCTTGAATGTTGAAGACAGGCATCTGCATGTAACTTATAACAGTAAGTACCTACTCTGGCGAAAAACAAATACTTAAATAATAATTTTGTTCCTATCAGTTTTTACGTAACATGGCAGAAATGCAACATACGATAATAGGAATAATTTAGTATGATTATGGACCCTCCGCATCATAAATTCTGCCTACTATCAATGCAACATCACTATATAGGAAGGGACCTTTTGTAAAGGAAAAATAACCGCAAAAACCAAAGGTTATTTTACCCTGCAGCTTCCCTGTATCACAAACTAGTATATGGTAGGTAGACTTGAAAAAAAGAAGACCTCAGCGAAACTAGTTCAGAGTATAGAGACAATTTTGATATACTTATCACTATACATACTAAATGAAACGATTGAACGACGAAGTTTCACGAAATAAACGAATGGTCTATGATAGCTGAAAAATCCTATACAGGGGGTAAGGGTAACCGTTGTCACTCAAACCTTGTAGTTGACTTAAATATAAAAATAAATGACCGAGTAACAATTAAAAAAAACGGCATTTTCATTAAAAGATTTTAAAAAGTTTCTATCCGACACCGTACTCGCTAGCGAAACAGCTGACTGACTGAGGGAGGGGTCACGCTCGCGGCCGGTCAGGTCACGTCCCGCGCCACCCATCCGTGTTGAGACGCAAGTTCGTTGCTCGAGCGCCCAAGGGTGAAAGGGTGAAATACTCTTGTGATAAAAAGTAGATTTTCTTTAAAAAAATTGTTGTCTTTTTCCATTGATTTTACGTTCTTTAAATGAAACCAAACCACTGGTTTCAAGGATAATAATAGGTACCCTAACACCCTGTATAAGGTGTATCAAATTTAATATGCTGATATATATAATTATGTTGCTAGCTATATATAGAGGTATAAATACTTATACACGAAATATTTTAAGAGGTCATTGTACTCATCATTATGGACAAATTTTTGTAAAGAACCATTCCTGAAATCGCGCAAAAAAAACAGCTTTTTGTCTTTTAGTTTTAGATTTAATCCCATAGTAAAACTTGTTCATAATGAAGAGTACAATAACCTCTTAAAATATTTCGTGTATTAATAGATACACCTTATACAATGTGGAGACGACAATACAACAATAAATGAAAACACTGGCAATACTAATGCATAAGAGTATTTTGGAACTATCAAATAAATCCTAACATCGAAATTAAAAAAGTATTTTTTTCAAACAAACTAAATAGTAGTGCTGGGCCGAGTATGGGGTTTGCCGATCTTTGACTAGCTATCGTAACTAAACTATTGGATATATTTGATACATTTTTTGTATGTAGACCGAGTACGTCATTAGATACATATACGGAGTTTCATTTTTTGTCGTATTGTCGTCTGCACTTTGTCCTAATTATTCCGACTAAATTGTATTTTACGTAGAAAAAAATACAAGCTTCTCCAACAAGAGACGTCGCCTGGCATCGGGCTATTGTATACAGGCTAGTCCGGTCTTCTTTGCACACTCACATAGACTAGATACCTGATAAACTTCATTGCTTTTCTTAACAAAACATCACCCCTTTATTCCCCGAAGAGTTGGGCAGAGGTGTGTGCCAATTATGTTTAAGTCCCATGTAATAGGTTACGAGTCTTTTGCCATCAACCGGGCACTAATCCAGACTACAGGCTGCTACTGGGATGTCAGCACAATTGGCGGGGTCCGCTAGGACCGATGCCTGCCAAGGTTGCGGGAATGTCCGAAAGGGATACCGGGACCTTGGCAACAGGCAACTGAAGGCAACTGAAGGAAAACCCACGTTTTAGTCAGTAAAAGTCTGACACGCTCTTCCGCTCTGCCCAGAGCGGGAGAAGTCATTTGACGATTTCCAAACCTAAAAAAAAAAAAGTCTTCTACTGGGAAAATTCCTAATGGAAAATCTCAATCCCATACACATTGGTAACTATGGTACCTACTTGAACGAATGATTCTTGATTAATAGAGTTTATATACAGGTTGTGGCCCATCACATAGCCGTCAACTGCGCACTCTGTACATCAAACTTTACACCCGTTATTCTTCCTCAGCGGAAACAACCCTTCAGTTCGCCAACGAGAACTGGCAGCAGTTGATGGACGAGCTGGCTCCGCCGGCCATCAAGCAGATCGCGCGCACCATCGTGAAGACCATCAACAAGTTCTTCTCCAAAGTCACCATCAAACAAATTATTAAAGGGTATTACGATTAAACTAAGCTGTGATCTAATTTAAAAGGTGTTAAACTCGTCATTATTCATGTTTGAGGCTGATGATATACAGCGATCAAGGCCAATTCCCGTGTTTAAAACTGTTCAAAATCATCTAGGCGACAATTACGTCAAAAAAATTCTTAAATGTATGGAAATTTTTACCCGACTGCCCCAGAAGGAGAGTAATGTTTGACAGATTGATATTGGGTTGCGACCATTCTTTAAATAACTCTGATAAGATGGCATGATGAATGACGAGATTCTATTCTCATTAGATTTTTCTCTACCTATTTTAATTGTTACTGTGCTTCAAACTTCGTGATTTCTTCGGGTTAATAAGATACGAACCAAATGTTTGTTAACTACGTAAAATCATTAATTATTCTATAGGCCGACTCTTAGATAAGATACGCAGTTTTTAATGTATAAAAAGGTGATGTTATTTGTGAATAGGTTTAACATAAATTAAAAATATTTTTTACCAAACGATGTAGTGTTATTTTTTTTCATCAGACATGGAACGACTGACTTGTTTGAATTTGATGATTTCTATAGGTACGCTGTGTTTGTATGTTTTCTCTTGGTATTTCACTCATTGAACTTATTATGCCGTCAAATAAAGGAATTAAAAGGAATAACTTTTCAAAATAGCCTTTGCAAAACTTTTCCACATCGAAATAGAAATCATCTACTTATAGATCTAAACCAGCTGGAGCTGTTATATGAAAACCATAGTTTCTAATTAAATAACAAAGAAATATCAACAATAGCATCAAAATAATGTATTAGCGCTAAGATCATTTATTTTTTTAATCATTTAAAATGTCGTATAGGTAAATAATGTCATAGTCAGTCCATTAATAATTTTCAATGTCATCGTTAATACCATCTTCAGTCTCATCATCCTACGCTTGTCCTTGTAATTCGTTGCTGCTGGTCGTGCTGTCACTGCCTCTTCGCTGTACGCGGTCTTCGGTTGGCGCTTCCATGCCGAAAGAATTGTTATCACTTCGGTTGCTAAACCGATGCATTGGATTAGACCAAGACCAGGGTATATTGGGAAGGGGTCTTCCTTTCTTGTACCACACAGTAACAGCTAACACTAGAGCTAAAACTGCGACTCCTACTGATGTCCCAATTAAACCGGCCCGTAAACGAGGCATCCGCGCGGCACCTAAAAAAGACAAAGATTAATTTATTGATATAAATAGCTCTGAAGACCTTGGCAATAAAAACCTCTAAAAGCCCTAAAAAACCTGATTGTATTATATGAATATTAAGCTATATTTTATTTTCTTTGTATTACAGGAAAAAATTAATTCAAATCACTTCGTGAGAGCCTTGAATGTGGAATAATTAATTAACTTATTTTGTACGAGTAAATTCTGATTATTAATTTGTGACATGTCGGTAACATTTGTATCTCTATAATCAGCCACCATGGTTCCAAAAAAGTGCAATATTATAGGTACCTAACCTTAATCAGATAGTTATTTTCCTCAAACAAAAGGAGAAACCCAGTACCGAATCGGGCGGAAAATGCAGTTGTCAAGTTTTTTACAACTGTTGCAATGGTAAGTATTAATTTTTACAACTGTTGCAATGGTAAGTATTTATTTTTACAACTGTTGCAATGGTAAGTATTTATTTTCTCTTTCTATAGTTAGTTTGAATCAATGATACTATCAATTTTAAATCTTACTAGCGTAGAGGCGAACAGTGTCCCTTGACTCAACCACATGATCGTGCAGTAAAGCTGCACAAGTCCATTCACCAAAGTCTTCATCATATACGGGGTTGATGGTCAGTGAGCAGTCGCCGTAGTCCAAGCTTCTCTCAGGGGTGAAGTAAAAACGATTGAGAATAGCACTAGAAAAAGTTAAAGCAAAAAACTTCTAAGTTTTAACATTTTGGTTACGAGTGTTGCCCCAGAGAGGAATGTAATTATCATTGAAGTTCTTCTTAGAACCCATTATTTTTGAGGTAACGTCTATTCTAATTGCATTAGACTTTAATTATGCCATTTCTATTGGAGATTGTACTGTACCTACATTAATGATTTAATTACGTTTCATTAAAAGAACATAATCCTTTGGTACTAAACGAAGTATCCAATTGTAGGTACTTACTTCTGCGCATCCACCGTAGAATCCAGACTCATACCAATTTTATTAGGAGCCAAAAATCTACAATAATCAAGCGGCCTTGGTCCATTCGAGGTGTGGCAGTACAAAGTAACACCACCACCAACCCCAGCACCAACTTCTCGTTCATTAGCAGCTAACGATCCAGTCACTCTTACATCGACTTGGTCCATGATCTCTATTCCCAGTTGGTACTTGTAACCCATGTGACATGTCCATATGCCTGCATCTTCTGTGGAAACGTTGGCAAACGTGATCCCACAGTCACCAGACTGAAGATTTTCGCCAGTGTACCTGTGCGTGTGGAAATAACATTGAGGTGATAGAGTATTCATTTTAACTCGCATGTTACACACGAATTGCATAAATGGAATTCCCAGAAGAAAGTTTACCAAAAGGGCTGTCCATCTTCAATTTGTCGCTCCACAGGTGTGAACTGAGAGCCGTTCGGATGCTGGAACCAACAATACCCAAGAGAGGCATCCGCGCGGCACGCTATCGTGAGGTTAGATTCCTTCTCAACGAACAACGTCCTCATTTCGTACTCTGACCTTTGGATGTCTCGCCTTATCCTTGTACCACCTAGAAGAATACATGTGCTTAAAATTAAAAACTTCCTTAAGCTGTCACATTATTTTATTTGTAGTCTTCACTTTGAACACGTTCACAAAAAGAAGTGCAAATATAAAGACGTGTTGGGTATCAATATCAAATAGTATAGAATAAAAAACATATATTATACAGCCGGTCAGTGGCCACTGGTAGTGTAGTTGATTCAAATTATGAGTTTAGAAAACCTTTTATTATTTCACCCAATCGATTATCTAATATAATCGATTGGGTATCGATTATCTCCACGTGAGTGAACATCATGCCTGTATTCCCCGAAGGATTAGGCAGAGATGCACCTGTACAGTACGGCCACATTTCGCCAGTTATGTTTAAATCCCATGTAATAGGGAGCGAGCCTATTGCCATCAACCGGGGACAAATCCAAACGCGAGACTGCTACTGAAAAAATCCAGATGGAAAACCCAATAGCACTTTGCTCGACCAGGGAATCGAACCCAGGACCTGTTGCTCAGCAGCAGCGCTTGCGACCACTAAACCAACGAGGCAGTAGTTTGAGAAATTATGGTCATATTCGATTAACTGTAATTGAATATGACCTTTAATAATATCGAGATACAGTCGAACAAAGATGATACTTAGATTTTTTAAACTATTCACCTCCTTCTACAGGGACAGTAATAAGTGCTTGCATTGGTGTCAACTGATGAATGACATTGCCGACTCTTTCCATAACACCAAGTGTGCATCTCCAAGTTCCATAATCCTGGGCAGTCACCGACTCTATTGTCATCCCACATTGTCGTTTGAAGACACCTTGGCCGTAGTAACTGAAAGAATCAGTGTTACATAGGGCGAAATGGGCTGGCCCAAAGGTCAAACAAAACTGATAAGACCGTATGTCTATCTAAGGGGCTGGCCACACATAAGAGACGTGAGACGAGGACGAGACGCAGACGCGGCAATTTGTATGCAGACCTAATAGCGACGCGCCTGCGTCTTGACTTTTCTATACGTTTTGTGCCAGGTGAAGTCTGCGTCCCGTCTAACGTCTCTTCTGTGTGGCCTGCGCCTTAGGCTTGTGCGTTATTCAAACAAAAGGATATTCATAAAGCTACCAACCTGTACCGACCATCACTCAAACCGTCCATGACATTAAAACCAGAAACTTCCGTAGTTTTTTGGAAACGGCAAAAAGTAATATTCTTTGTCGTGTGTAAAATATTACAGTACAAATGAATTTTATGATCGGCGGCTTCTCGAACGTAGCCCACATCGAGACGCTCCCCTGAAATAAATTCATAAATAGGTAGGTTCCAAAATTCAGGTAGGTACCATATAAGCATCAGATTTAAAGATAAACTCATCCTATCGACTTAATGGCTATATTTTACTAAGTACTTGGTCATTATAATGATTACAAAGCCAAGTTACGTAGCATGTATAGTCTATCTTCCAAAGTGGATACTTATTTACTGTCCTCGTGTCTTGGCTATCGAACTGAGACAGATTGATGTCCGTGAAAACCTTTATGTCTAGACATGGAAGAGGCTCGGTCACCAAAAATACTGATGCGAATCACGACACTAATGTCAAGATCACCTTTCCTCATATAAGGCAATGTCGAGGACACGACCTAGTAGCGAAACAGGTACATCAAGTGCTTGCGACGGTGCCCTTAATCGGACATCAGAGTCATGCCCATGCGTCACCGCACCAATACGATTCACAAGCAATCGCCAACCGATAACATTCGGACATAATTATGCACTTTACATTCATTAATTATGACGTTAAAAGTTTTATTTTTTTGACGACTTTATTTGATAACATAGAATCATATAAGCACCCCAAAATATTCCATGCACAACCAAAAAAGGTGATCAGAGCGCGATATCCGTAATCGATACCAAAAAGTATATAGGTAATATTCTTCGCCCCGATCATAAATCCACCAAGTTTTAATCTTTTATATTACGGCAACATTTCTCTTTTCTATTCCAAAATCCCATCAGAAGACCTTATATACTTTCAAGCTCCTGTATTTCATAAACCATGTAGGAAATTTCTCCGACATTTAAATCCTGAAATACCGGGATCCGTTTGCAGTAAAATCGTAAATCGTGCTCTGAATCCGAACGAATGTCTACTGTCCGACTGTCTGCGTGTTTGCGACTCTGAAACTTAATGTATTTTACGACGTGTAGCGGTGTCCTGCATTGTATGCATAAGTACTACTGTGCAATAGTATATAATAGTATGCAGAAACTTTAAACATAATTATATCACTACTCAGTGTTCTCACTACTCATGGTTTGACTAGAAGCTGCATTTAGGCATAATTAGAAAATTGTCACGGATCCTCGGATGATGGAAACTATCCTGACTGCTTATTATTTTCAGGACAGCAGCTATTTATGTAGGGTTTATCTTCTGTAAGTTTTAGCAAACAAAATCCTAACCAAGACATTGAAAAAAGATATAACCCGGCGCAAAACTCACCTTCAACAGCTACGTTCGTATCAACATGCAGTTCCGACACTCGTCCAGGTATTCCAAGCAAGACGCTCCATCTTCCCTGCACAGCTCTAGTGGTTCGATCCAAAGTCACACGACACTGCCCCGATACCAACGAACTCTCAGTGAATGGCTGAGCCACCAGGCAATAGGAGTTGTTCAAAGACGAGAGGTCCACTAGTGTGTGAGTCTGGCCATCTTGCAGAGATATAGCGTCTGGAGTGTAGCTTGTTATTTGGTCTGAAATAAAAGTATGAAATAACTGTCATTCAAAAATAAGATATTCAAACAATCGTACATCCGCATAGGTTTCAGTCATGTAACTGTATCACTAATATAGTTGTAAGTTTATTTTATTGTTACTATGAGTGTCATTGTTACTCTTAATAAAGAATTTATTTAATATTATAGTCTTCGCATAGTACCTAAGTTCTACTAACAGGGTGGTTCTTGTTTCTAACATCAAATGTTTCTATCCTTCATAATTATATAGAACAGCATTGCTATTCTGTAACCATCTCACCGTGAAAACTTGGGTGAAGTGAGCTGTCATTGTCATCGATACCTACAGCATTGCTATTCTGATAACCATCTCACCGTGTAAACTTAGGTGAAGTGAGCGTGGAGTGAGCTGTCATTATCATCGATACCAACTGATGCTAAGACAGTGACAGTTCACTCCAAGCTCACTTCATCTGAGTTTTCACGGTGAGATCTTTACAGAATAGCTTAACTGTTTAGAGACCATTATGGCTTTACCATAATAGTCTCTGCTCTAAACTCAATACTGTATTTTTTGTTTGAATAAGTACCAAGCGTGCCAGTTCGTGAGTTTATGTATGTACACTAGTCACTGCCTACCTAACAAAATTAAAATCCTGGGGAAATGTGATCCGGATCCAACCGCTTCGGCTTCTGATATACCTAAATGCTACCTATATCTTAATCAGGAATCTCTATCAGAAACGATACATTGTATACATATTGATTAGATACGTATTGCCATAGATTAGGTGCAGGCGTCTGAAAGATCCAATTGATAATGTTCCTTAGTCCCATTAAGTAATTCTTTGTATAGCGTTAATTAGCTGGTAGATACCTATATGATTACTTGATTATAATATAAGTAGACACTTAATAAGACTAAAGTCTAAATGAACAGTCGAACAAGCTATTATTATAAACAGGCAGATAACTTTCAACTACTTTTAACAATTTTTTACTTTTAAAAAGTTTTCAGTATTCAACAATCCTTTGACGTCACTCTCCTAAGCCGTATGCTCAAAAAGTTAAATTACACACACAATCAAAATGGATTTTGGCAGGGTAGGGGAAAATGAATATATTTTGCCTGTAGGTATAACAAATAGCTTGTTCGACTGTACCTATCTATTAGGTAGATATGCTTATCAGAAGGTAGCACGGCTTGTTGCTAAATACCTAATAACAGCCGCAAGGGTCAATCGAAGGTTAAGCAACGCTTGCCGCGGGTGGTTCGTGGATGAGTTCCACCATTACATAATGTAACCTCTGTCTCGGAAAGCAAGTTAAGGCTCTTACATACAGGCGCGAATTGTCGCGCGACGCGACTTTTAACAAAACAATATCTGAGAAATCTTCACGGGGAACAATGCGGCGGCGTCGCGTACGATAGGATTTAAGAGCCTTTAAGCTTTTGCCGTTGATCCCGGCAGTTTTTCGTAGGTCAGTACCTAGTCAGAAGCTCAAAAGTCTGACAACCAGTTTTACCACGGGGTGCCGTGTTATCAGTAACTGCATGGGTTGTGGAGGTCAGGTAGTCGCTCCATGTAAAACACTGCGACTATACAATATTAGATCCTACGTTCACCTTTCTTATATGAAAGGTTCGCCAAGGCATATTACAGTAAGGAAACAGTGGAGAGAAATCTCTTACCTGTGACTTGCACCTCAGACCAACCGGTGATGGAGTGGTTTCCTCTGGTCGCAGTCATTCGCCATCGCCCCACATCCGCTTGGACTACGTTCTTAACCCTCACGCCGCAGCCATCACTCCAAGGCTCGTATCTTCACACAAAATTTATATTGGTAGAGTAGTATGCTAGCACAGAGAGAAAGCTCTAATCATACCTGTCTTTATACTACCTACGGTCAATCATTTATTTTTGTTTTATCATAATACTAACTGCCCGCCCCGGCTTCGCATGGATATAGCACTTACCTACCCTACCTACCCCACCTCCTGTACCTACCGTACTTACCTAAAACTACCTCCCTACCTAGTTACCTACATACCTATCTACCGAGATATCATCAAAAAAGCCATTCTATACATTATAGAATGTATGAGAAAATGAATTTTCTTCATATTTTTTTTTACGTGAATTTTTCAGATATTTTAATAGTTATTCTGCTATTCGGGGAAGAAACAAATCCAACAAATCAAAGATCATCAAAATCAGTCCAACACAGCAGTTCTCGAATTATAAGTGTTGTAACAAACCCGACTTTGTTTTTAAAGATTTAGATTTCGATACAATTTTACCCAGCTGTATTATCACAATGTATTCAGAGTCGGCGCAGTACTTAGGTACCTTTCTTCCATATTCCCAGGCACAGTACGGGTTGGTAGATGTCACAGATCTTCGAATTTTTGGTCTTCATGAAAAGTCTTCCAGATACGATTGAAAATGAGAAATATTCAAAACTTAAAGGTTTTGAATATTTCTCATTATTTGATCATAGATTCATCATAGATTATTTGCCAAGGTTAGCCAAGGATACACACTGGGCGCATTGTTTATAATGTACAGAGTTGCTCCAGGGCAGGCTTAATTACAAGCTTTTAAATCATGTCAGTTAGTACGCTAAAGTAGGTATGGAGTTAAGTTACGGCACCGTTGGGAACACCTGTTGCATTAATATAAGGTAGGTTTCTCGAAGCCCATTTTAAAACACTGGTTTCATGTACAATCATGCTAATTATGGTACAGTCAGTCAGCATCAAAACTCGATTAACACTATTACTTTTACATTACCATGTAAATTGATACAAAAGTACTTGATAATAAATGTACCTACTCTGATATTAGTTCAAATATTTCAAGAATAAGTATTTTGCTCAATAGGTACCTAATTAAAATTACAAAAACTGAAAGGTTTTTTTTTTTCCTACCCTACGCTGTCCCTCTCCTGGGCTAAGGCCTCCCTCTACTACTTCCATCTTTCGCGAGCCCGCGCGTCCTCTTTCCAGTTTTGATGGAACCTATCCAACTCGTCCCGCCATCTCCTACGTGGTCTGCCGCGACCCCGTCTCACTGTCTCAGGGCACCAGTTCTGTGTTATTTGGGCCCACAGTTTGTCCGGCATGCGGCAGACGTGTCCTGCCCAGTCCCATTTAAGTTGGGCAGCCTTTTGAGCCACGTCAGCTATCTTTGTTTTGGAGCGCAGTATTGTGTTACGAACACGATCCGTTAATTTAACACCCAGTATACTGCGCTCCATTGCGAAGTGTTAATAGACTTTTATTGCTGACCGTACCTATATTATAAGAAAGCAACATTATGCAGTATTTAGTTAGTTACTAACCTATTACTGGGCGGGTAGTGGACGTTAAACGTGGCTCCTTCAGGAGTGGTCACCTCACAAGTCTGTTGGTTCTCCAGATGTTCAGACAGCCGCATCAAAGCTTCATGACCTTGAGCCACGTTCAGGTGTAGGGGCCATCCAATGCCCTGCTGCATGTGGAGAAGATTCCCTAATCGAACATCATATGTCGCTATCTGGAGCTGGGCGTGCCCATTGTGAAAGTAAAGTAACACTGAAAAAAAAAATTATAAATAACCATTGTATTTTTTTATGTAAACACAGTAGCATTTAATGATAACTAAAGGTTGTACATAGTTACAAACCTAATGAGGCAACCAGCCCTAGCAAATGTTTCTGCCACATAACTTCAGAAAATTCGAAATAATTCCAAAATATTTTTACAAAATAAATCAAATAAATATGGGTATCTTGGGCCACTCTTTAAAATGAACTGAAATTGCAAAAGTTACAGTGGCTGATAAAATTCAACTCTATCTGCTCCGGTCATCGATTATTATTGTACCTGCTCGTTATGATTGTAATTAATAAGATTAAAATCTTTCAACTAGATGACATTATCGGTAGGAGGACATAATCTACTACTTTAGAGCGGCACTTAGTCTGTGAGCGCTCTTTTTGCCTTTGGATCATTTGCCTGCCATCCAGATACATGTAAGTACATGTAGGTAAGTAAGTACCTACTTATATGGATAAATGCTGGCGAACATAAACGTGAGGATCTATCTATAGCCTTCGGCGTTGAGCTATCGGCGTTCAGATAATAAATGATTTCGATAGGTAGGTAAGTATACTTTTATTAAATAAATGACTGCAGCACATAAAATCAAAATCTAAATATTTTATTTCATAATAAACTAAGTATAGGTACATGGGCACCTATGAAACGTCAGAAGCTAATAGGTGCACGGTTCCAATTGGTCGAGTCCTATGGAGAAGAGCCGACAAGAAATTCCATGGTTACCTACTCTTTTAAAAATAACATAACAGCAGTCGTGAGCTAGCAACGGAAACGGAGCAAGTCATAACTATTAGAGTATTAACCCTTATCAGTATTCTGATGAACACGATAATAATCATAACACAAAGAAAATGATTAATTGCAGAGCGATACAACAATGTCCTAATCACGTAGGTAAGTTAGTTAGACAGTTGTGTCGTCAAGGCAGCAGATGGCTCACACAGGAGTCTCACAGGACTCAGGAGTAAGTCTTCGTTGTCGGGGTTCAGTATATGGTCACATGAACTATGGTTACCTAGTAGGTGCGAGCGCGTGTGGAATGCCGTTGCCTATATTAGGTACTTCTTCGAAAAGGTGATAGATCCCAAGGAGCAGCGTAAGGTAGGTATTGAGAAGAAACCAAAACTCTCCTCGTGTGGTCTCGTAAGTACTGGTATATCAGTGGCAGTACAGTCGAACAATCAGGCAATCGAAGAGCACAGAGAGAGATCAACCTATCAGTGGCCTAGTACGAGTAGTACGAACGCACGAAGAAAACGTACCTAACATAAATTCGATCGATTTTTAATCGAAAATACATTTTTGTCCGGTAGCATTTTAGCACAATTAAATCACCCATATTATAAACTTATAGATTTCAAACTAAATAAATGTTATTTGTGAAATAAGTATTTCCAATTCAAAATTCGTTCGAATTTACGTTAGGTTTTACTTTGTGGCGACATCTACATCGCCACATGAGAACTACGCATCAAAGACCTGACATCACACAAAAATCCTGCTGTCACCTAAATCCTGCATCACGCAATTAGAGTTTACCGCGCGATGTAATCAATGCAATCGTTGGGCAGTTGCCCGCCAGACACAACACCCGTCTGGTCGGAGGATCCTCCCTTTTCCATGGTGGATGAGTGAACATCACACACTGTTCCTTATTGGAACCCCTAAAACTTCGCTAGGCTCACAGATCCTCCGATGCTATAGCGCCGATAAGACTAGTGATAGAAATGGCTTAAGGCGAGGCCCGTTAATAACTTCCGATTGATACAGGTACCTCTACTGTCAGGACATTAATGCTTCGGGAAGTCACTGTGACACAGCCGCCAGGATCTTTGGCCTAGCCGCGCAGGTGACAGGTTTGCGGGCTGAGTTTGGATACAGCCCAGTTCCCGCATTCGATAGACCAGGTAACCTCTAACTCCCGACTATGTTCATGGTGTGAAGTTGGGAGTGAAAACTGTCGCCTCCGTCCATAGACAATAGAAGTAACGCTCTCCCCAGCAGATCGACCGTGTGCCGCCTGGAAGGTAGCTCTTGAGTTGTCTTTATTTTGTTGCTGGTATTATTGTGAGAGTGTGAGTATGCACTGGCGAAATATTTACGACAAAACAAGTTGAAGTCTCTAGTTCCTGTCAAAAATTGTATGGGAAATTAACAGGAACTAGAGATTTCAACATGTTTTGTCGTGAATGTTTCGCCAGTGCAAATGCACGATTAGTGTCTTGTTCAAAACATTGTTATAGGTATGTCAGATTTTTTAAGATACCTATAGTTGGAAAGTCAGAGGAAGGGTACTGGAGTTCATATCTTCCTAACAAGGTGTTCAATAACAATCACTTTTATAAAAAATATACTATTTATTGCTGAATTGCGTAAGTATAGTACAACACTGATCTTGATGGGTCCCTAAATTCAGAATCGTAGAAATTCATCGATTAAGTCTTCTGAAATATATTTGGAATCGGAAGCGACTTTGTACTCAAAATATATTGTTTATCCATGCGACCAGAATAAAGTTGTTTAAAAATTCCTTAAGTCGTAGAACAAGAATTCATGGCGCCGGAAACGGAAGATTTTGCTGTCAGGATCTTGAGTCCCAGGTCTGAGCCAAAAATGCCACATTGATGTATGATATAATGGTTCCTTTTTACTGCGGTTTTGTCTGTTGAATATTGTGAAAAGCACTGTGTATCCTGGATCATTTTCATTTACAGACCTTTTTTATTTTATTTGTATCCGAATCTGTTTACTTTCACTGTGTGTGAACTCCTGATTATTTGTCCCATTATTCTTCGATTTGTTCTCCATGCATTAGAACTTTCCATAACACTATGTAAAAATTTTCTAATGATTATTTGAACATGCTTTATGTATATTTTTGTTATTGAACTAGTATCAAAACTTTCATATTTCCGTACTCTTTATCTATTGCTAAAATAGCACCACCATTTTCAGATTTAAAGGCTGTTAAGTAAAATATTTGTATGCTACCCAATGGAACTTGCACTTTATTACAACATTTATAATTCTTAACTTATTTATTTCATAATTATTGGAGATCAAAGCACTACAGCCTAATTTGGTGGTATATTCACAACCAATTTGTGTGTTGTTTTTTCTTTCACTGGCAGGATTGGTATCACGTCATCAGCTTCTTTCATGAGCGCAGTAGGCATCTGTGAAAAAAAAGTTGAAATAATTATTCGAGAATTATATTCAGTTTTTACCCGACTACGGCGAAGCAAAAAGGAGGGTTATGATTTTGACCGGTATGTATGTGTGTACATGTGCTCCCTCATAACTTCTAAACTATTCATCATAATTTCACAAATGAGGTATCGCTGGAAGTGTCTTGATCGTCTGCTGGTTATAGGCTATGTGACGTCACATTTAATTAAATATGTCGCCCTCTAGTTAAAGGACATAGAGACATAAACTAAAAAAAGACAGACAAATAAAAAATCCGGAGTCACAAGTAATCTATTCGATTTATGCAATATCTATGTTATGCAAATGCACAAATATAACACGTGTGACTCCGGATTTTTTATTTGTTTGTCTGTGATGTCTTGTTTATATCTTTTTAGTTGACTTTTTGTCGTAGTTGGGTTTTAGTTTTATAACTTTTATTTTTTCTTTCATGTGGGGAAATCAAATTATTAGAAAGCACATTTCTTCAGTTCCCGAATCCCATTTTCAATTACTTAAAAAAGTATAAAATGATTTTTAGATGTTCATATCCCATAAGCAAGAGTTTCCCAAGTCAAGCACTTTACAGCTTGCAAAAACTCAAATATGACATTCTTACTTACATTTAAATCCTTCGCTTGTGCCTCCTTCACAGTGTACTCTCTCAGAACATAGTCAGAGTTGAGCCAATGGAACATTCTGGTTTCATTGGCTCTTACAAGCACATCATCCACTCTCAGGAAATATCTTAGCAGCACATACCAATATGAAGGCATAACTCTCTGAAAACATATTTCATAACATTATGTATAGTATGACAAAGAGTACTTACTAGATCAGCTTATCACACATAATCTCACTGTTATTACTATTATGTGTAAATGCTCAAATAATATTTCTTTTTTTTTTATATCTCCCTCTGTTTAATGCAATCTGTCCTGGGACATTCAGCAATAACATAATGTTACAATATTACTTCCAAAAGATACAGGTCAGTGACCAGTTTAAAGTTTTAAGTCAAAACATAAACACATAGCTCAAGAGGTTCAACACTTTGAAGTAAGTATATTTGTTTTTGGTGCTTCCAAGTGAAACAGGGCAAAGCTAGATGTAAGATTGTTGGAAGTGAAAGCTGGTGTACCACAGGGCCTGTTCTGTTCCTGGCCCAGTCTTGTACAACATATCTACAACAGATCTACCCACATTGGCTGGCATAACAATAGCAGCATACGCCGACGACATAGCCTATTTATTAGTTGACTAGCTTCCGCCCGCGGCTTCACCCGCGTGGTATGTCGATAAAAAGTAGCCTATGTCCTATTCCAGGTCATAGTCTACCCGTGTGCCAAATTTCATCCATATCCGTTCAGCCGTTTCAGCGTGAAAGCATAACAAGCAAACTCACTTTCGCATTTATAATATTAGTTAGGATGACAACCCCGAAATGGCCAGCAATAGACTCCAAAAACAGCTAGACAAAACTCATAAATGGCTCTGTAAGTGGCGGATTCGTGTCATGGCATCCAAGTTTAACCATATCCCCTTCACGCTCAGGCACGGAAACACCCCGCCTGTTTGTATTGGTCCTGATACCCTACCACAAACAGATTGTGTAAAGTATCTTGGCTTCGACTGAGATAGGCGCCTCACATGGAAGCATCACATTAAAAATAAACGGGATGAGATAGACCACAAGTTCCGCAACCCGCGTTGTCATGGGAAGAAACTCTGTGATCTCTGTAGGTAGGGAATAAACTCCTCATCTACAACTCGGTCCTAAACCCAATATGCACCTACGGGATTCAATTGTGGGGCATTGCCAGCAAAACCAACATATTCTGCCTGCAAAAGCCCAAAATAGTAACTTAAGAGCAATAGTAAATGGTTTGCTAGGAACGACGAAATCCACGGCTATCTACAAATGCCATCAGTAAACTCTGAAATCAAGCAGTACAAAAGACAACACAAGGTGCACTTAACCTTGCATCCAAACCTACTAGTTACTGAACCGTTAAACCTCACAGTGGTGGTAAAAAGGCTGAAGACAAACCACCTTCTATAAGTGGGAGGCGCAGCACTGGCTGCTCCGCCACAATGCCATTTGACATGGAATGATTTTGCTTATGGCCTGACTACCGATTGCAAATAGAATTAACAGGAAGAAAAAAATAACAAATACTTACTATTTTTACAGACAATTTAGACACCCCATGGTCATGCAATTCATCCTCAAATAAAGTCAGATCATGATAGAAAAGGATTTGTTCTTTTTGTTTCAGTACATCAAAATTTATGGATTCATCAGTTGCCTCTATGACAATATTGTCTGTGAGTGTGCCTTTGTAATCTGTTGAAAATGTCCAATCAAATGGCCGCTTTGGTTTCGCTGCATCTGGTCTTAAAATAATAAATATGATAATTATTTCATTCATATTATAGAGAAGTATTTACAATTGGAGCCAAAACTAAGATCTCATGCAGTTTTTACTATTTTTTGGTGATCTTGCTTTATTGATTGGGTGAGTTTTAACCACATATACCTATACTAGCTATAGCATATTTACTAGCTTTTGCCCGCGACTTCATTCGCATGGAAGTCTTAAGATACACAGTATACTAAAATAACAGCCAAATTATAAAACTCCCTCAGCACTCTATCTATTACTTGTTTTCACTTAGCATTATTTCAGATTTTTTCTTTTTCTTGCCTCTTAAGTAGGGTTGCCAGGTTGGATTTGTTTTAAATTGGGGCAGAAGGTAAAACAAATCGGGATTTAGGGTTGTAGATCGGAACAAAACAAGATATTTTAGGGTTCTGTACCTCAAAAGGAATAAACGTAACCCTTATAGGATCACTCATGCATCTGTCTGGCCGTCTGTCACAGCCAATTTGCTTCTGTATAGTATAGTAAGTCTGAATTATAAAAAAAAAGTTATGAAGCAATGGATTAGACATTTGTTTCAAACCAATGCAGATTGTGATTGATAGTGTATTAGGTACGGAATTAGGGTGCTGGACTGGTATTGATTTATCGGGCCATTCGGTGTCCCACTCAGGTGCAAATCAAGACGCGTCCCCAGACCCCTGAAAATCGGGACGTCTCGCGTAAATCGGGACACCTGGCAACCCTACTCTTAAGCGTTGTGGTGTGATGTTAAATAGCCAATAGCCTTCCTCAAGAAAAGGGCTATCAAATGCAAAAACAATTTTTCTCATCTGACTGGTAGTACTAGAGATTATCACATTCAAAGCTCATTAGCTTTATTATAAAGTATAGATTCATAGCATAGATATTGCAGACAATACAAATCATAATATTAATTATAATTATAATT
Source organism: Lithophane ornitopus (assembly GCA_948473465.1). NCBI lineage: Eukaryota > Metazoa > Arthropoda > Insecta > Lepidoptera > Noctuidae > Lithophane > Lithophane ornitopus. Next base: position 10,940,876 of record OX419620.1, on the reverse strand, counting down.
ACCGGGCTTCCTGCCAAGCCTCTGCACAAGAAACCTCAATGGCCTCCATCCTGCTGGCTACACATCTCAGAGAATCAAGAGGATTAAAACATATATTTGCACCACTGGTATGAGTCAACTTCAAAACATTTCTAGGAAAGACCATGTCAGGAAAGTGTGGTATCTTCAGTTCTTTGCAGTATCTGAAAATGTATGTTCTTATATCAATTAATAAAATTTTAATAAAAACAAAATGAAAAGAAGTTGGGGTGTAGGTACTAGGAGATTAATTGAAGTTATACACAATTAGAATATAATTGTTTTTATCACAATACAACGTTTTTACCCTTCATGGATATTCGTAATAACCTGTATCGTCAGCCAGGTAAGGTCTAATGTGACCTACATATTACAAAAAAAGGCTAACACTTACATACAAAACTGGCAAAATTGATCATCGTCGCGTTCGCAAACAACCTTTGTAGAACACACGCTAGGCAGTATGCAGCTCACATCGTACGATATATTCCACGGCCCAAACTGTATAGATTTCGAATTACTCGCATATCTTCTTGCATCCACACTGTTTACCTGTAATTAAAGAAAATTTCATCTTCAAAGGGTCTAAAACTTCTCCCGGCATTTTGTAAGGTTACGCCTGCAATATTTTTATTACCTCAGCGTTGAACATGTTTAAATATCCACGATTTGTAACTGTAAATCCTGGCGGCCAATTTTTACATAAACAATTAGAAAAATCGAAATTAAAAGTAATTAAATCCCCCAACCCCAGGCAAAATAAACCTACAAATCACTGAATGAATGGAATGAACGTGAAATTGATCACTCACAGAGTACATTTTTTTATAGGGTAGTCACTCACTAGTACATTATTACTAACTTAGTTTGACATCAGACAGACACAGGCAGGACTTTGACATTTGTTGCCATTTTTCGCACTACTGTACAATGCTGATTTCTTTACTCCCTGCAAACGATTGAACTTGAGACAACTTTGATTATACAAGTCAATGTCGTCGCGTCGTTGCGTGTGATTGATACGTGCGTGGCATTGTTATGCGGTGCATAGAATACATCTTTATGCTTTTTTTTTTTTTTGTTCTTGGGAAATCATCAAATCAAGGTCCCGGTGTCCCTTTCGGACTTTCCCGCAACCCTGGCAGATACATCTTTATGCTGGGGCTACATTGTCACGTTATCGTGAACTAAACTACGCGCTCTCTCTCTCGCACACCACTCGACGTCTAGCTGAGCAACAGAGAGGGCGCGAAGTATAGTTCGCGTTATTCCGACAATGTAGCCCCAGCATTACAATTTTCATCGTTATAAAATTAGGGATGCTAAAGTGTCAAAAAGTATCGATTCATATATCTTATCGATATTTAAAAAAATATCTAAATCGATTTCGATAAATCGAATAAAAAATATGGATATATAGATAGACCAGTGGAATAAAAAAAAAATTACTTTATATAATTCAAGTTTTAGGCTAAGAGCTCACGGAGCGGTTTTCACCCGCGCCCGCCGCGTTTGCGGGCCCGCAGCTTCTGTAAGATGTAGATTTATATACAAAAAGTAAGAACACATTTCACGACGCGTTTTACACCCGCGCTGCCCGCTCATCTTACAGAAGCTGCGGGCCCGCAAATGCGGTGGGCGCGGGTGGAAACCGCTCCGTGAGTTCTTAGCCTTATGAATCTAAATTCCAGCGGTTTTAGTCAGTGGCGACGGCACTGTTGCTATTGAAAATATATCGTTTTTCGATAAATCGAAATAAGAAATATCGCCTAAAAAGGTCAATATATCGAACAAATAGTATTGATATTCGATATATCGATATTTTTTCTGCAAGCCTAAATTAAATTACTTACTGTTTGACATCCGGACGGACATGACGAAATTATGGGTTTCATTTTTACTATTTGGCTACAAAAATAATTGCTAGTAACTACCCCAATTCCCGACACATCTTGACTTAGTAATAAGGCACTAAGATGCAAGAGCTAGCTTAACTCACTTGATGTTTGCTTAATCCATTAAGAAATAGGGTGACTACGCGTTACTTCAATTTGATATTTACCATAAAACATTTTTTTTTACCTTGACCTTCGAGACGTTTGTAATTCACCTTGTAAATGATTGTGTCTCCCGTGAGTGTGAACTTGTGAGTGGAGTGGGGGAAAATGGCAACTCTGTCAATAAAGCGTTAATAAATAGTGTTACCAAATAACGAATTAACCTCTCTCAGGCCTATCCGCATACAACAGTACCGGCACGTGCCGATCAGTAACGTATCGATGTGTCGGTGAAATATAATAATGTAGCATATATTTTGTACGATGCTATCCGTACTCGTCAGTGACAGCGCAGCACTGATATCACTGAACGTCACTGTCACTGACGACTAAGTGTTCTTATCGATACGTTACTGATCGGCACGTGTCGGCACTGTGCTGTGCCGCATCGCTGTTGTATGCGGATAGACCTTAGTCGGATAAAAAAGAAATTATCTAACTTGACTTCATCGATTTATAATCGACTAAAAACGTAGAATAGTAGTCGGATTAAGTATTTAAAAAACATCACTAATAGATTAACGGCCGGTGGCGGGGTGCGGGTGGTAAAATGAAATCAATATGGCCGACTTTCACCGGTTGGTTTGTCTGTTTGTGATATTTGATATAAAATAATCTTTTCGTATTACATAAAACTGTCGTGGATTATTTGAATATAATTTGTGTGTACGGTAGAATCTGCAACTAACTATGGAAGCACTTATACCAGTTATTAATAAGTTGCAAGATGTTTTTAACACAGTCGGAGCTGATGCCATCCAATTACCTCAAATAGTAGTTTTAGGAAATCAGGTAACCAATTTTTCTATGAATTTATATAATAATTCTGAACTACTAGACGCGATTAAAATGGCAGATACACATGATGAATTTCCTGTTGATATATATCTGTAGTGGTTATGTAAAGGTGTCAGTGGAGTTCTTTGTCCCCATTCTATTTTATTGAACTACGCTGTCATTGACCAAGACCGACCTCCCGAATACCTGATTCACAGTTACTGGGCTCAAGCTGCACTACGATATTTTAACTATACTTTGCGCATAGTCACGTTTCTAAATTATTTTAATCAATAAAAACATCAATGACATCATGAAGTTTCAAATTTAATTTTTGCTGTTCACCGAAAAACATGGATTATAATCTTTATCCTGGAAAAGTGCCGGAAATATAAGAATATCAAATGTAAAATTTTGTCATTTGCTAAATCAAAAACCAAGAAATAATAAGAATGAAAAATAATTATTATTTAATAAAAATAAAAAAATGTTTTATATATTTTGTTTTTCTAACAGAGCTCTGGCAAAAGTTCTGTTATTGAAAGTCTAGTGGGGCGTTCATTTCTGCCTCGAGGACCAGGGATAGTGACTAGGCGTCCTCTTATTCTACAATTAGTCTACAGCCCAAAGGACAGTAAGGAACATCGCTCAGCTGAAGAAGGTGAGTCAATATTTATTTCTCAACAAATATACAATTTAGTTCTCTAGTTTTTTATTCTTATGAGTTTGGCCTAAGTTATTGAGGTACATACATATTATAATCTTCCTGCCTTTTTGAGGAAAAACAAAACATTTAAATTCAATTTTGCAGGCTAAGGCTTATTTATAGGTCATCATAGAGAAAAGGCCTCATAAATTCCATTAACATTAAATTTATTTCCTTATGTTCAACTTATTCTAATTCATAATATACTATTGTTCAAATCATTATGACTTTTGTCGTTGAGGAATTATAACAAGTCTTTGTGTTTGTTAGATGCAGTTTTCAATGTCAAATAAGTATAATAGAGCATTGATCTTCTACTGTATGTAATGTTTTGATTGACTAGACAACATGAAATTGATAAATGTGCAGCTCCCAATGTCACTTTTGTTATGTTACATTGGCATGGCATTGATCTCAGACTTTATTGTCAATATAAATGAAGAGTAAAGTTTAAACTGTTTTTCATTATGAAAATGATTGAAGTAAGAAAACATTATTCTATAACTTTACTCAAGAATTTAATTAATTTAATACTAAAATATTTTTTGAAATATTACCATTGTGAATGTGGCACTGTATTTAGCAGCCTAATTAGTATTGTATTTTTATTTGAATGTATATTGCTAGCACTAAGAATCCAGAACACAGAGACATCACCATGGAATCCAATAGCTCAACTTTCCCAAAAATTAAATACAGGTTTGTAATAGTTACTGACTGTAATCAGTTGTATGAGCATGTTACATATTTAATTTACTTCCTATGCCACCAAATCTAATTAAGGTCTCTTGTAAAACCTTTAACTAAATGGATGTAAAAAATGTGATAAAACACTAGAAGAATGCTTTTGCTATTACCCAAGTTTAGTAATTGATCAGTAATTACTAATAATGAATCAATGCCATTAATAACTTGTTTGAAATTGTATCCATCTAACATTGCAATAAATCAAAGAATGATTCTTGAAAGCATGTAAGAAAATTTTAACAGCATGACTTCCATATTAAACATTATGGAAATAAACAGAGCTTGTTATTCAGTAAAAATATGATACCTTCTTAACTCATAGTGTTATGTGTAAAGAAGAATTAGACCTTTGATTTGGAAACCACTTGTTACCTTAGACAATATCTCTATTGTTACAGGTACTGTAAATCTAGAAGAATGGGGCAAATTCCTCCACACCAAAGACAAGATCTACTCAGATTTCGATCAAATGAGACAAGAGATCGAGCGAGAAACAGATCGCATGGCAGGCAACAACAAGGGCATCTGCCCAGAGCCCATCAGTCTCAAGATATTTTCAACCAGAGTTGTAAATCTCACATTGGTGGATCTCCCTGGTATCACGAAGGTAAACAAAGCTGGCACTCTGTATTGTTTTGTTTTTATAAGTCACTCAACTGTTTGTTTACAAGTTAACTCCTACTATCATTTTGGCACAACATTTATTCAGTTTATATTTTTAAATAGGTACCAATAGGTGATCAGCCTGAAGACATTGAAAACCAAATTAGGAATCTTATTATAAAATACATTGCCAACCCAAACTCCATAATTCTGGCGGTGACAGCTGCCAACACAGACATGGCCACAAGTGAAGCTATAAAAATGTCTAAAGAGGTAGATCCAGATGGCAGGCGGACTTTAGCTGTGGTTACTAAACTTGATCTCATGGATGCAGGTAATTGAACTCGTGGACTGTTTATATAGCTATCTTTGGAACATTAATAAAATTCAAGTTCATGGAATATTTATGGCATATGGTGGAGGTGTATTACAAGTAAGGTGAAAATTAAAGTTCCAAAAAGTAGTGTTAGACCATTTATCTAGAACATTTGTGTAAAATTAGAATCAATTTCAACTTATCTCCTGAATTAGATTACATGATAAGTTTTGATAAAAATATTGTAGGAAGACAATTTGACGAAAGTTTCATGATGAAAACCAATGTGTCTTCCTCAGAGCAATGATAGTTACTAAAATAGTGATTTATTTCAGGAACTGATGCCATAGACATCCTATGCGGGCGCGTCATTCCCGTAAAACTTGGCATAATCGGAGTCGTAAACAGATCGCAACAAGACATTATTGATAGGAAGTCGATTGGGGTAAATTATCTTCATTGTTTTTTACAAAATCACATTTTTGAGCAACAATTATTATTTGGCAATTAGATATATCTTAAGTAATCTTATGCCAATAATATTTGGCTTGAAAATTGTATTGGTATTTAATGGATTTGGCTCCAACTGCATTTACATTGTACAACATGCAGAAGTAATGCAAGTGAGATTGAATATTTAAGCCGTTTGCCTGATATTTGACCAACAATATCTACAAAATTTGTCACTTTTTCATTATTTGACACATGTCGCAACACGAAAACTCAAGAATCTAAAATGTGCACTTTTGGCGCTTTATCAATTTAATGAGATTTTTAGATAATAAATCAATGACAGGGCTTAAAATGCACACTACAGAAAGCAGTTCTGCATAGCTATTCACAACTGTTTGATACGTTTTGTGTCGAATCGAACATCAGTTCTTCTGTTCACAATCACAAATCCAAAGCCCGAAAATTTTGTCAGTTTAAATCAAATAGACGACCGCCATTCTTCCGACAGCTATTTGCTATACGGGCAAGGCAAATTCGATTCGACAACTTGTCGAATGGTTGTGAATAGCTATGCTGTTATTGCCTACTGATCGAAGTCTAATCACAATAATTGATCTATTGATTTCAATTGTTTTATAATCAGGATGCGCTCAAAGATGAAGCAACATACCTTCAAAGGAAATATCCTACAATCGCCACACGCAACGGCACACCGCACTTGGCCAAGACCTTGAACAGACTACTGATGCACCATATTAGGGATTGTCTGCCAGAATTAAAGGTAATTACCGTGATTTCAATGGATAAATAACTACTTTCAAGTTATAAAGTTGACTGTAAGCATCTATTTTTCTGACCTACTGCTCTGTTCTCTTTGACATGATATGAATCTGTGTATTGTATGAATATTTCAAGTAATAGCTCTGTAAATAGAAATACCAACCACAAACATTGTACTTTTTTGATATGACATCGGTTTTTCGCCAATTCAGTAAACTTTGACCAACATATCAACTTGTAATCTGTCTGATAGTGCAGTCAAAAATGTGGGTTATGATATCTAATTCAAATTCGTATTATCTTAAGAATTGTTTTAACCAAGATAATTCTAAGCATAATATAATGATAATGCTTATCTTATGTGTTTTTTGTCGCGGTGGGATGAAGCCCTTTTAATGGAAAACAATTGATATAACATTACTTGATTCTGTGACAACTGTTTTGCTAATTTTCTCCTCTTCATCATGACAGGTTCGCGTCAACGTAATGATTTCACAATTCCAATCTCTTCTCAACTCGTATGGTGAAGATGTGTCGGATAAGTCGCAGACTCTACTGCAGATTATCACAAAGTTTGCGAGCGCTTACTGCTCCACCATAGAAGGTACTGCAAGAAATATAGAGACTACGGAACTATGTGGAGGTGCCAGAATATGCTACATATTCCATGAGACGTTCGGACGCACGTTAGATTCGATACATCCTTTAGTCGGTAAGTTGTTCTCAGTTTCCAAGTGTACAACACTTCTTTTATTATAATATGCAGTAATAACTTCATTTTAGTTCCACAAAGAATCTTAAATTCTAATTCTTTACTTGAGTAAAACTTTCAACTGAAATTTGATAACAGGATATGAATGTGCTATTGTTATAATGTTATTATTATTAAGGTGAGTATACACTATAGCATTTTGTAGAGCATTTTCATGTAATGTAACGTTCTTACGAATGGAACAGTACAAGCAAAAGCTCAATTTGAAAAAGCATATCCATTTAATGTATCGTTTCTGCAAATGCTCGACTGCGTTCGACGAAATGCTCATGGCGAGTGAGCGAGAACCTATAACATTTATTCCCCTCGGCCCGCGCACCTCAATGCTTACCTTTGCTCGATGAAACGTTACACGAATACGCTCGTTGGTTTTTTAAATCAAGTTGTAACAAAACATCAAGAATCGTGTTCAAAGTTCGGTTCGATACAATTTAAAAACGGCGAATGCTCTGTGTTCTGTTACAAGTAAATGCTCTAGTCTATACTCAGCTTTATGCTCAATCCAAGAATGATAGTCATGATTAGACACTGATTATTTCGTGACTCATCTGAAGCATGCACAATTTTTTTATTATAGTTTGTCATTTTAATTTGAACCTTTTGGCTTTGTTATAAAAGTGACACAATACATCATCAGTGCATGCACGGAATTGAAAGAAAATGCCTTTGTTTGTAGTGTAAGATTATCTTTAAAGTTGGGCAGGAGTTCCCTTGCGTAAAATCTCGACTAATGATAAATGAATACTCACTAAACTAATTTTTGATTAGTTTCGTAAAATATGCGTTCGTGATTTATCTGCGATCCCTATCTAAAATGAATCGATGGTAATTCAATCACGTCGTAACAAATCGGATGATAGTTGATAGGAACAACCTTATCTAGATTAATAGCATTCTTAGTAGGAAATAATAACTATGTCGCTGCAAAATCTTGTAACAGTGATAAAACTGCGCCGTACAATCCTAACTTGTAATCCATACTTCCATACTAATATTATAAATTCAAAAGTAACTGTCTGTCTGTCTGTATGTTACCTTTTCACGCCTAAACCACTGAACGGATTTCGACAAAATTTGGCAAGGAGATAGATGGCATCCTGGAGAAGGACATAGACTGTAGGGCGTGATATATGGCATGAAAGTTTGTATAGGAAACCAGCATTTCATAAAGTATCCCGGTAGTACGTTCCCGTGGGACAATATCCGACATCCATACGGGCGAAGCTGCGGGCAAAAGCCAGTATTATAAATGCGAAAGTGAGTTTGTTTGTTTGTTACGCTTTCACGCGAAAACGGCTGAACGAATTTCAATGAAACTTGGCACATGGGTAGACCATGACCTGGATTGGGACATAGGATACTTTTCATCCCGAAGTACCCACGGGATGTAGACTTACGCGGGTGAAACCGCGGGGCGCGGCTAGTAGCCAGTAAATACAAGATTGTTATTTTTATTTATAACCAGGTTTGACGCGCATGGATATTTTGACCGCGATCCGTAATGCAACGGGTCCGAGGCCAGCCCTGTTTGTTCCCGAAGTGTCTTTCGAGCTGCTTGTAAAGCGACAGATCAGGAGGCTCGAAGATCCATCACTTCGCTGTGTCGAGCTGGTAAGAATTCTTTCTCAAATTAATTGTTGTTTTTAAATAAATAGCATGTAACATTAATTATAAAGTGAACGTCCCATCTTTCCATTTGAGGGCGTTTTCTGGTTTTAACTAAACGAGCTGAGCTTATAATTCTTTTGAAATATTGGTATGACATTTCAGTTCAGTCATTGGAGCATAATTATCGCAACCGAACACGATACTGATTTACTCGCCAGATACTGTTTGCTCACGTAATGTTTGTGTTTAGGTGCATGAGGAGATGCAGCGTATAGTGCAACACTGCGGCACAGAGGTGCAACAAGAAATGCTTCGTTTCCCGCGGCTGCATCAACGCATCGTCGATGTGGTTACTCAGCTACTGCGTACGCGGCTGCCAGCTACAAACTCAATGGTAAGTACCTACTAAGTTAGTATAGATAGATCGTCAGACATATCGTCTTTCAGCCTTGTTTACGACCTTTTGTGGTCACAAGGTGGTGATCAAGTCTCTCAAGTAATATAATAATTTAGTCACGTCTGTATAAATCATCCTATAGGAATCGTCTCCCACAGGGATAAGCCATGTTTGTCCCGAATTCGTCATGACTTGCATTTTTCCAACTTGCGTGACATATTTCGTGTGTAACAGTGATATCAAATTCCACCAAAAGTTTTCAAGATAAGCCTACACAGATGTAGACAAAATTGTTTTATGATATGTGTTATCGTTTCAATATCGCCGCTCACCGCGTACGACCTTGACTCGGACATTGTCATTGCGGTTTTTTTTGCAGGAAACGCATGTTATTATTTTTCTATAGGACACTGTGGTTATGTTTGTAGGTCCTTAAAATGTGTGTTTTGATAACTAGGTTTCCTCCGTATCGTAGATTGATTAGGTGTCACATACACACAAAAAATATATATGTAGACTACCATAATACCAATAGTTGTCGAGTGCGAGAATAAAACTGGCGATCATAAGTCAATTGCTCCACCACTTATTCAATCGAGCGACTTACCTATGCATGTGTTAATATTCGCAAGCTTAGTAGAGGCCTTCGTGTTTATAGACCAAAGTATCATAACGACGTTGAACAATAACCAATGACCGCGCACAATGCTCGTCAGCTCGAATATCGACACTCGCACACATACACACTCGTATATAATAGAACGAGACAGAGAGAGAGAAAGTCGCATGGAGGGAGCATCACGGTGTTTTCTTACGTGACGATTTCTACCAACCAACTCCTACGGCAAGCCGCGATAAGGAACTTCATTCCAAAAACTAATAGGTACCTCTACACTTAACCTACAATAAGGTATTATACTATCTTCAGGTGGAGAACCTTGTCCAAATCGAGCTGGCGTACATCAACACCAAACACCCAGACTTCCACCGCGAGGCTGCCCTAGTCTCCGGCCTGCTGAAGAGTACCGACAGTCTGATAGACGACCACAGCCCCATCTACCGTCAGAAGACGCCCCGACCCGCTACCTCACCGGTATTCACCATGTTCAAAGTATATATTATTATAAGCTTAAGTTACTATGTCGTGTGTCTGTGGGAACTAATGGCACTAACATGAGGTAAGTAGTGTTGTTGTCTAACTCCTTGCAGTTGGACATCGTGAGTACGTAGCGATTTAGTGCGGGGTAACTGTGGTGGGGTTAATTTATAGAGCAGTCTTGCGAACTGTTTGGCATCTATCGGACAACAGCATTCGTTGTTTGCAGTGGTGAAACTTTGCACCTCGGCGGAATGTAAAGTGTACTGGATGGCGACATGCAGCCTCTATTGAATTTGTGTTTGTTTATTTATTTTATTAGAGTAATTGCTGTTAAATTCCATGGTGAAAATAGTTTTTAATACTTACGACTAGTTTTTTCATCAAAAGTAACTGCCAAAGTAACAGTGAACTGTTCTATTTTCAATCTTCGGCGCTGAGGCGATGGTTGAAAATAGAACAGGGCAAAAGAACAGTTGACTGTTACTTTTGATGAAGAAACTGGCCGATAATAAAGTTAAACTGTCTTGACAATCCATCAATATATATATTAGGCGATGAACCACTGTATGGAGTAGATAGTAATACTGTTGTAGTCTACAGATAGTTTATCAATTCTTGTGGCTTGTGCTGTTGAAAAAATTTAATTTGTAGTTTCAAATTATCTTAGTATGTATTTAGAAACAAACAGATTTTAGCATGTCGTCTAACTCAATTAATAACTGACTTACTTTTTTGTGTATGGATAGGAAAATATGTATGTGGGCAATTAATTAACTGAGGTTTTGCTTTATGGAATCTGGCAAGTTGTTGCCATCGAACAATGCACCACACAATGATGTCACTGCATACCCCGTTCGTTGCTTGCCTGCGTACTTAACTCTTTTGCCGAGTGTACCTAAATTGACTATTGGTATACCTAATTTTCTTTTGTGAATAAACTACTATTACCAATTGTTTTGTAGCTATTTCTTCAACAAATGGGTGAAAGAGGGTCCACCCTAGTATTCTTGGCAAGTGTATGGGAAGCGCACAATAAGGTAAAATAAATTTCGCACCATAGTGGGTCTAGTGCCGTAATATTACAGTCTCATATTAGCCACATTGTCCTACTAAATCATATGACGGAGTCATGTTGGTGAAGCTTTGAATACTATGTGGGCTCTCTCTCAGAACGAGTGCACACAAAGACTGTCCAGGCGTTCTGCGTTTTGATTGACTTTCGCAACTTCGTGATTCAACCAAATTGTCAGTCGTAGTTCGCATGGATAAAGGCTTTGTGTGCGCTATATGTGTCGCAAGTTTAAATGACAAGTTCTTGAAGCGCATTTTTAATGCATATAAAACTGTTGATAATGCACTTACTGGGTCTCGTCAAGTAATTGTCATATGAACTTAGCTTTATTGTTGCTGACTAACCTTTTCCATTAGTAAACATTTTCACTGACAAACTAATTGTAAGTAATATATAACTTCTAACCTTTTGTAATTCAACAACTTATATTATTTCTTTATATTTTTGTGTAATTTTATTTCGTTGGTTTTGTACTAGATGTAGCTCCTAAGTGCATGATAATTACAAACGTTCTATATCGGGCACTTTCACGCACAGACTTCAATGAATGAAGCTTGCCTTAAACATTGGCTATTCTCTTTTTAGCATGTGCCAGCGATCACGGATGGTCAGGAAAACAGGTCTCCAACCAGCAATAACAGTGAATCTCCAGCAACTCCCCAGGTAAAAGAAATGGTTTACTGATGGTAGATAGAATAATAACGAAATGCAAATATTCCAAAAGTAATTCGTATTTATATTTGCATTTCTGAAAATATACATAATAAGTAAAAATTATGCACTGCACAACTACCTACTCTTTATATGGATCATCGCCCTCCCATAATAGGTAGACCTAACACATATTCGCCCCATCACGCATGATAGACTACCTACTGTAAAAATCAAACGCTTAAATAAATGTCAAGTCCCAAACTATGCGAGCTTGGGAGTTAGGCCCTTCTCCCACCACACTTGCACGATTCCATTTTATCTTGCTTCCAAGGTAATTCCACGATTCTATCAATTTCAGATGAACGGCACACTGGAGAATAAAGCTATGACCCCGCAGAAGCCAGTGAACCTTCTGCCTGAAGTGCCGAGTCAAACGTCGCGCAAGCTCTCCGACAGAGAACAACATGATTGTGACGTCATCGGTAAGTAGTTTTGCTAACTCATTATGCATTGGTTGATCGTCTGGAATGTTGAATATAAGCAAATTCACCTTTGTTGATGGGCTAAGGAATTTAATAAAATGACGTATTTAGCCACATTACTATTAACATAATTTGGTTTGGTTTAGAGTGCAAATAACAACTAGTGGTTTAATAACGATTTTAATCAATCGAGTCGTAACTTAAGTTTGTCACTATATCACAATTAATACATTCATATTTTAACTCGACATTGTATCATTCAACAGTATTTTCTTGTGATGCTAGGTGGGCGGAGCGATGAGCCGTCAATCGTATTACCTAACTCTGAGACAGTAGACGGCATCAACGTGATGCAATTGAATCAAATGGGTGACTTAGTGGGTGAGGATAGCGAAGTGGTGTACAAAATGCTTTACTCATTTTGCTCAGTTAAACTTCCGACCACCTACCATCGAACTATTTTGCTTGCTGCTTGTTTACTTTGAATTTGTTGTAATTAAATTTGACTTCTTTTTACTAACCCCTAATCAATGTATTAATTATCAATAATGTTTCTTTTATAGTCGTATTCTTAGAGATTTATTTCTGTAATTATATTTTCTAGTTACGTGATATTGTGTTATATTTGATGTGGGGATGTTTCACTAGTTTAATTCGTAAAATAATTAATTTTACAACATTATTTTCACCTAACATTCAATCACTCATCACAAATCATTAGCATTGCGTTTTAAAAACGAACCATTTAGCACCTTTTACTAACAACAGGAAGTCGGTTGGTTTGTATAAGGATTTGTGTCAATTGACTATCATTTCCTTTTAGAAACCAACATTCTGTGGTAAGAACTAAGCAAACTTTCTTTTACAGAACGGCTGATCAAGTCGTATTTCTACATAGTGCGCAAATCGATCCAGGATTCAGTACCGAAGGCTGTGATGCATTTCCTAGTGAACTATGTTCAGGATAACCTGCAGTCGGAGCTTGTGACTCACCTGTACAAGTCGGACCAGGCAGAGAGCATGCTCAACGAGTCGGAACATATCGCGCAGAGGAGGAAGGAGGCCGCGGACATGCTCAAGGTTAGCTAATTTATATTCATGAAAGGTGACTGAAGCTAGCAACTTTTCCCAAATGTATTAATGGACGTATAAAACATCCGTTCTAGTAAAATCGTATTCTACTGCACATTAAATTATTCATCTAGCAAATAGGTTGCTGCCATTTTTTTTTTACCTAAATCCAATCGGATTTTCAATATCTAATGGAGCCAAGACATGCTAGCAATTACTAATTTTTTTCGTATATTTCCAGGCTTTGCAGCGTGCCGGTCAGATCATCAGTGAGATCCGAGAGACGCACATGTGGTGATGCTCGCTCAATGACGAAGACTCTAGTCTGTGAATTAGTGAATTTGGGCCCAGAGCTCTGTACATACTCCTTTTATGTAGGTAAATTATGTGCATTAGGCTTTTTACTTACGATTCACATACATTTGCTTTTATCATTTTAACTCTGCAGCTCTCTTTGCTATTTATTAGATATATTTATTCATGACATTTTGTCGGAAACCAAAAATTCGGAGTAAAAGCAGAAAATGTAGAAGCAAATGCGTGTTTAGATATAGTTGGACATTTTTAAAGTGGCACCGCGTACCGAACTGTTAATTAAGTATTTAGTCATTTTGCAAGGTTTATTGTAGAAAGTACTTATTGTTGTCATTTCATTAACACCAATTACATGTAGCAAGTTCTATTTGTATCATTGTGCATAAATTGTTTTAATAACTCGAGCTCAGATCTGTGTGTGTTTTTATTAAATTGTATCAAACTGCTCACTTATAAACCTTGTTATTATGTATATTATGCCCTCGCCAGCATTTGGCGAGTCATTTTTATAGTCTTGTTAACTTTTTATCTATGTATGTAGAACTTGAGCATGAATTTTTAAAACACTTCAAAAGTTCACTAAGGTATTCGTTTTCCATTTAATTAATCGTTTATAGCCGAGTGATGCTAACATAAGCTTAAGGCTAGTCACGTCATAATAATTATCACATTTCATCGTTCTGACTAGGCTATATTATAATATTTTGACAACTAGTAGTATACAATGGTTACGCAATTTGGAGATGTCTTAGCTACACCTAAATCTTGTTGTACGACTCTCGTGCGGGATCTCGCGCACTAGATGGCTACGTCTCCGGCCAGCCGTGGACCGTGGCCCGGTCTGCGGCCTGTTAGCCGTTGCGACTTACAACCAAGTACGCGATTAGCTGCGATTCGCTGCGACCAGTGGTTGTGGCCGTGGCCGTCTAATGCGCGGAATCCTTAAGACGTGTAATGTACTCAAAAACCGCATGCATGATAATGCTAATGGTACTTGATACATAGAAACTATTACTTTTATATTTTGGTTACGTAAAAATGTGCCAATACATTTTATACAAGGGTGCGCCGGTGGCTTAAATGCAATGCAGTGTTTAAATTTTACTTAGTATAAATAGTGCACAAACTTTATGCTGTTGACTTCAGTTACCATTTCACTATTGTTAAATGTGGAACATGCACATAAGGTAGGCTTAACATAAAAGTGTATTCATAATTATAAACATTGTAGTTAATAATGCAGTGATATTACTTGTAATGTCTACTATATAGACATTTCCATAAAAGTTGGCTGTCCTTATTAGTTTTACTGTACCTTAGAAATGAAATTGTTTCGCTCGTTTTATGATTGAATGGTGTGTTAGTCAGGTAATATGAATTGATTAGTTGTATATTCTGTTTATCCCCTATTTACAGGGTTGGTTGGATATTTTTTTTTAAGTACTTGTCTGTGTCCGATTACTAGACTTTTTATCATTGTCGATAGAGGAATAAATTGCTTTTACAGTATATTTTTAATATAGTTCCTTATTCATTAGTTTTAATTTCGCATGCTGTGTTATTCAATTTCATTCACGATTTCAAGTCATTTTGTGTCATGTCCATGCTAAAGTAATTTATTTGTTTTTATCATGAACTAGCATAGTGAGTATTCCAATGTTACATGATGTATTTATTGTTGAAGTCCAAAAAGTGGTTTGCTTTATGTATCAAACGAAACCAATTGAATGTTACATAAATAAGATTGTATTTAAAAGTCTGTTAAATATTAAAATAGATTAATTGTCATGGTCACAGTGTCTTTGATTTCTACAAACACGAAATTATTCCTCAGACGTTGAGGTAAGTCTGCAGTCCGAAATGGACGTTGAGAATTTGTAGTTCATCAACTGTACAGCCCATGCTTGTTTTGTTGCACATTATAATAATTATGTCAACTAGCAAAGGCATATGCCCTGAACAAGTAAGAACTTGAATAGGCATACAGAACTAGGGCGGATACAGAATCAAGAAAAACACGTGGATATATTTTTATCGACTTGGATAATGATATCGTATTGAACTCAATATAATATCTCCTAAACTACGGCCCGACTAAATCTGTGACTTGGCCACTGATTCCGACTAATTTGGGAGAAAACAGATCTTGGCTAGGTGCCCTAGCTTTTAATATTAAAATGGGCCAAGCTGGAATAGGCGCTCCCCAGATCGGTCACCTATAAACCCTTATAACTTTTGAACGAGTAACCGACTTATTCTGTTTCGAATAATTAGCGACAATTTTTTTGTGATATCAATAAAAATCCCTGATTTAGATCACAGAGGACTATGGAACTTCCTTTGCCGTTATGTTGGCTGCTCTGTTAAACTTTAAAAATGGACCAATTAGGACAAACACGAATAACGACGCTACACGGACGCTACCTTGTTTTGATAACAGTGGAGCCAACCTTACTGAAAGGAACTATTTGATGAAACGCGAAAACTATCAAACCAAGCACCGTCACCGTTTTCTCGCATTACGACACATGACATTATACTCTTGCAGTGTGGCGATTCCGGTAGATTCTGCCAAGTTCTACCACAGGTTTGATAAGAATTTTATTCTCATCTTAGTCGGTTCAGCCTCGACCATTGAAAGCCTATCCTGAAGGAGCAGGACGCAGTATTGGTGCCGATTCTCTTGTACACCGAACTAACCTATCACAAAATTCCTTACTTTTTACTATGAGAATCTTAAAGCTATGCTGCCAAAAAAGTTTCTAAATTTAAAAGTTATAGGACACACCATTTTCGAGAAATAAGCAAAAGAAAATAATAAAAGATACAGTACTGTTTTGCAACTGAAGTCGAGGTGTTGGTTTGAATTTTAGTTCATGACATCTAATTTAACTGCACACCTTTTTAATCGGGATTAAAAATAGGCAGATTTAGTTAGAAAGTCTAAATTTTAGGTGAAAAACGTCAAATTCAGAATAGCAAAATTGCCATTTTCACTAAACTAATAACTCAGTGCCATCTTAGTGCTGTTAAACTAAAATGTAGTTAGGTTGTGTCACTATCTATAGTCTATTTCAGAATCGTTGTCATCGTTTGACAGGAATAAACAAAATTTTAGTGATTTTTAGTCTAGTTTAGAGAATTTTGTGACATGAGAATCGGCACCAATGTTTGTTTACAATTAAAAAAAACAAGTTAGATTTGAGTTATTGTTTATTGAATAATAATAATAAAGATGGTATTTACATGTAACATACTGAAATTTTTTTATATTGGGTTTTAAAATAACTTTATTAACATACATGTGCATTGTGCAGTGCCCACTCTGTTAGAATAACACATTATTTTTTATCAATGTATATCGTTGAGATAGTGTAGCAGTATTTGTGTTGATCATCAACAAAATGTGTAAACATGAATCCAAAAAACAAGCAACAAGTTAAACAAAATTGTTAAGTTGACTAACAAAGTTGTTAAACCCAAGGCGATTACACGTCCTATATAACAGCAGAAATTGAACTATCCATAAAATATAAATGTAACAATTAGGGGTTTTGAATGACACAGCCAATAACAACAACAAATGTAAAATTCGCACTATAAATATAATTTTTTTTTTGTTATATCGACATGGAAGTAAAACCTTAATGATGCAGACATTTAATATTACAACAAATTACGAGTATTTTTTGTGATTCTTCGGTTTATTTACACAAAGCAAGTCTACGGCTAATTATAATACTATTTGTCATGGCTACCTAATTTTATCACTTATGGCAAGGAATGATAAACTTTGTGACATTCTGTTAGTAGAATTTAAAAAATAATTGCTATAATAGTGAACTTTCTATCAAAAATATGTTAGTTACCCAGTCTACACGGCATCGCAACAAAACTTTATGGATATGTTACATTTAATTATGATTTTAATAGGTATCTGTTAATTAATTAATTTTACATATATATTGTGCAAAATATCTCTCGATTCAGGGAGTCGGTTAAACTCCCTTCGTAACGTGCCTACTAATAATTCATACAAATTCCGCACTATCGAGTTATCTACCATTACATACCTATATTTTGTTCTGATATTGATAATCTTTTCCTAGTTAGTTGCCTAACATCTAAACACGGAACAGCATCGATTTAAGTCTATCTAAATACTGTTACATTACAAAAATGCGTAAGGTGTTTGTACTCTTAATAGTAATTTTGAAAAATAAGGATCCTATTTTAATAGGTACATGCGAAAAAGGAGTCTATCACTATTGCCTATTAACTAAAAATATCAGTTACAATACATACGTTACTAAAATTAATTTAATTTTGAGATTATTAGAGATTGTTTTATTCGAATAGTAAAAATACAAGTCTCTGTAATATGCATTGTACTTTACGAAGTGTGGCAGGAGAGCATCGTTTAAGATATTAGAGTTGTAGTAGCGACCGCCTAATTACAATCTAAATAGACACTATTTTGTAAAAGCCAGAAGGCGTTAACGTTTTGGGTGTTACAATCTACCCTCGAATTTAGATTAACGATTTATTTAGAATGTATTTTATTTTGTGAATCGATCATTCCTTCTATTGTTGATATAGTTACAGTGTACTTTATATATGGCGTATTATTAGTGTTATTAGGTGCGTTCACACGGAGGTGACGAGGTTGGTGCGCCTGCGCGCGGTCCTGTGCTAGGAGACGGGTTGCTTCCTCTCGCCCTCAAGCAGCTTGTCGTCTGAGCAGAACTTTTCCAGCTGCTTCACATAGTACGTGTTGAAGTTTAATCTGAAAAAATTGGCTTTGTTGTTAAAAAAAAATACAATAGCCATAACAGCGATCATAACAAAAGAATTCCAATTAATTTATTTTGTGAATACAGTGTAAATTATTCACATATGTTTTAAATTAAAAGTATTAAAACTGGCCCAAACTATGTCCCACCAAAAGGCACACCTAAATTTTATAATAAGTAATTAATTATTAAAACACAAGAATTATCGCATTAAAAAAAATGTCTCAATTTCATGGTAAAAGTAGTAATTGATGAAGATAATTATGTATGTGAAGTGGGGTGAACCCGTAGATATTTTACAACATAACAATCAAGCAGTGCAACTAAGATTTTTGTATATACACAGGATCAAAGACCTGCTCACGGGGCTGCTAGAGCGAAAATAATTACTCCTGCCATAAGGACTGGCTCGCATTAGCAAAGAACTAAATTGGAAAATGAAAAAGGGGTTAGTTGAACAACGTCTGAATTTGAACATTATAACAATTTTCAGGAATCCAAAAATAAAACCACTTACCGAGCAGATATATTCAACAGTTTGTTGGTATTGTTGTCTCTTGCCATTCTCTCGATGATCGCGAGTACAGACAGCAGCGCGGCTGTGAACCGCAGTCCGTAGCGTGACACCGAGCGGGAGAACGAATCTGCGGACCCGCTCGTTGCTGTCCCTCCACAACCCGCGTCCTACACAGGAGGCAACCGATTTTAGAACAAGATGTATATGAATTCAAAATCTTAGATATAAATTATCAAGTCAAAATTTATTTAAGTAGAACCATTTTTATTACGACTTAGCACTCAAAAATCAACATAGGCTACATTACGGTTTAGTGTGCGATTTAATGGAATGTAAATGATCAAAATCTAAGATTCTGAATTCCAGTGTAGTTAGCACATGAGAAGACTAGGATAGTCCTCTAAGTTCTAAATAAATAGAACAATATTTATGCCTAGGAAATGAAAATAAAAAGCTACAACATTGATATCAATATGTTATTTTATAGTATTTGAGTTTTGGGAAAGTAGAGTGTAATCAATGAGTTCTAAATATAAGGCAGATATTGTAATAATACATAATAAATACTCACTGTAAAAGTCTAAAACAGAAAAGTCATGAAAGAATGGTAAGAAAATATAGGTTAATGTTTTTGATATATCACAAATACTACATGGAAGCAAGATGTATTAATAAATTCATTAGTTTTTAGCACAACATTATGTTAAAACTTTACCTTTTACTAGCAATGTGAAATGTTTTTACCCAATTATATTACACGATTTAGTGAGCGCGATTTGTGGTTGGCTGTTGCCAAAGATCTGTTCACAGTGAAATTCTATGATACTTGTGATATTATTTACTTTGCACCAGTGCACTAGTGTTACTGTTACTCTTGGTATATACCTCACTATAGTCTGTATTGTCATACGTCGATCCAAGCATACTGTTAAGCTCTGCGTCCACGAAGTACTTGTGCATCTCCTTTTGCCAATTAACGTGATTTGGTAGCGTTAAAAGAAAATACAATAATAAATTAATGTTAGAAATCATATAGGTATACTAACCTCTGAAAAGCCTTGCTAAATATCAATAACAAAGTATAGAAAATATAAATACTTGCAGCGGAAGAAAATATATAACATAATATTATGTAAGTATAATCATTGCTTACTTCAGGGATAATAATATAAAAACCTTCACCAGATTTGGAAACATACATAATATTGGATACATATTTAATTACTTTATATCATAATAAATACACTGAACTAAAATTACAAATAGCCTGCGAATGCATTTCTAAGTGGAAAACCACGGTTTTCAATTTCCATTCTATTTGTTATTTCCTGGACTTCAAAAAAAAAAAAAAAAAAGTACAATCATGATGAAAAGTGATTTCTAATTTCTATTAGAGAAGCAAAAAAAATCAGTTGTATACCTGTAAATTCTAAAAAATTGTGATTAAAAGTTTTCTCTTTTTAAAAACGTATATAACGTGTCACCTGTATGAATGTACAGAACTGTACGCAGACGAGGCACAGCGTGGTGACGGCCTTTAACAGCTGCGGACTGGTGAGCATGCAGTCGCCGAGACACGACTCCAAGAAATCGTTGTGACGGTCCAGCACCTCGTCCACATTGTGAACCTGAAAAGCATTAAAGTTTCAGATATCTATCCACTGCTTGTTATTTCCCGCCTGCATTTGTGAATCCTTAGATAAAATAACAATTAAAAGACTGCCTCGTTGTTCTAGTGACCAGCAAGCGCTACTGCTGAGCATGAGGTCCCTGGGTTCGATTCTCAGGTCAGGCAAAGTGTTGTCAGGTCAGGTCAGGTCAGGCAAAGTGTTGGGTTTTTATATCAAGAATTTCTTATCAGTATCAGTCTGTAGTCTGGATTTATGCCCAGTTGATGGTAATAGGCTCGCCCTCTATTACATTGCATGGGGTGTAAATAGGTACACCTTTGCCTAATCCTTCTGGGATTACAGGCGTGATGTTATGTTATAGTAATAGAATGATTATCACAAAGGCTACTGCCATTTTTTAAGCTAGGTACTTCTTAATACAAGCGAGTGTTGATTGAAGTAGCGTTCAAAAGTATTGCCCTCGCCCTTATTTGGGTAAACATAGGGTCCCAAATCATTCGTCAGAAAATCTACTGTAGCGGCTGAAAATAAATACCTCAAAGGAACTCATTTCGCAGGTTTTTATTCATATTTAGGTAATCATGAGCGCAGAGTCCTAAGATTCGACGAACGGACTAAGACCGATTGCAACAGATCAGACTGTAGGTACATCTTTAGATTGAATACCCGTTTTTTATAAATGAACTCGATTTTTAGACATTTTGAATGTTCCACCCTGAAAACTTTGTTATAAAGGCTTGACTTCTTACACCTTACATAAACGGCGTCGAACCAAAACAGTGAGTAATACAACCTTGTGGTGTGACGCGACCACTGGTAAGGAGCACCGCCTACAAATTATCGCGAATCCGCTCCGCCCACAGAAAAAACAGAGGCTTTGTAAAAAACTATAACAATATGGCTGACCAAGCTTTTCACCTTGCGACCTATTACCTAATTATTAGTTCGTTTATCTTGTTACATTATACCTACTGCTCGAGGATGCTACAATGACCAGAGGACATGATTCATGGTTGGTTGAGATGCTTCGCTATGTCAAGACAGGTAAAGATTGAAATGAGTCATAAAATACCTAATACCTAAAAGATAAATATCTTGAAGCAGCTAAGATATTTGACCCTTCGATCTTCAAACATAAGAATTAATAGTATTTAACCACAGCCTTCGATTCACAACAAACGTAAAACCAATATTCAACAGTTTAAGTTTTCGACGTAATCTGTAATTGTAATATGAGCAATTAAAAACGTTTATGTACATCAGTACGGTCTGTATGGTCAGTAATTGCGTTTGGTCAGCACAGTTGCAGGATAAGTGAGCAACTATCGCCTCCCACACGAGCGGCGCGCGCGCAACGCCTCACTCTGATCACAGGGCCGAGTGGCGCGGCCGTCCGCCGCAATGCGAACAACAACCAATAGTCAGTGAAGTGCTTGTGAAGTGAGAACTTTCAGAACTTGTGCTATTGTGATACTCAGGTGGGTTTGGGAAACATTCAATTCTTAAATTCACAATTATCATAATTATCATTACAGTGCATCAAAATGATCAACACGTATCAAATTAATAAGTCGCATCGAGATCAATTCGAGATCCTCGTATTTCATATCCATGTTTTCGAAGAGTTCCGTATCGTATCGGACTGTGTTTTATGCAACCAGATACTTAAAAATTGCGATGAGTGCAACTCAACAATGAAAGTTATAATCAAATGCAAGCGATAGGCAAATAGAAGGGAATACGTCACTCCTGCATGAGCGATTGAAGATACAAATTCTAAAGCTTGTTATAAGTAAAAACACATATTTGTGCACAAATCTTTTGTTCAAAATTAGGGAGAAACTGCGTAAAACCACATATGCAATTAACTTTGAAGTTTTTTACTCCCTTGAAGAGATCAAAATGACAAGAAATTCTGTTTGAAAATATGGGGCCTCAAATTGTTCCAAACGATCTTTTCAGTCTTTATGCAATAATTTGTTTATGACCGTGACACAAAGTTTTATTAACTGTACAAAACATATGTGGGTGTAAACATAGAAAAGAGATCATCCCATTTGCTGGTACTCCAAGCCCTAGACAAGGTCGGCAAGGGTGACGTCATTATTATTATGATGACGCAGGACATGTGGGTCGGTGAGCCTATACAGAGTGCGGGAACTTAAGCCATGTCGGCTGTAATTGATTAAGTGGTAGACAAATGCATGCGCTGAGCACACCCCAGTACTGCCAGTGAAACGAACGTATCCGGTGATAGTTTAAAAATATATTTTTAAACATACATGCAAAACAAACACTGTGTAATAAACTACTTTTTGCCAAGTCAAAACATGCCCTTTCCATACCAGAAATGGTTTGAATTTGCAAGATCACTCTACGACTGACGGTTGAGACTGTTAAGACTAAGTGGAAGGAATAGGGATGGTCTTTGTCGAGCAGGTTGAAAAACAAAGACAATGAGCCCGTTAAATTGCAAACTGCATCGTTCATCGAAACGTGAAGGTTTACGAACGGTCAATAAGTGCGTACTTCGCAAAACTAGTTAGCCCAGGTTTGCTGTCCGCTGTAGCGACGGCTGTCTTAGTAATGTGAATTCTTGTGCTTTGTGTTTTGAACTGTAATCGAAAAATTAAGAATTCTTCGAATTTAAACATCCTAATGAAGTAGGTATGTATGCGACAAACAGCCCGTATATTGGGTATGTTTTAGTGACTCATTAAAGTAGGACAAGAGTCCTTATTAGAGTGGAGACAGGTTAGCAATGAGTAATCAGGCAGATATCCGTACAGGTAGATGATAATAATAATAATGTATTGTCACTTCTTCGAATGTAATTGATGGGAAAAAACAGAACTTTACAATTAAAGCTAAGAAGCCGAAGAAAGTGAATTGATAAATAACACATGTAGGCAAAGCTACAAAAGATGATTGGTTGTGAAGACAGACCAATGACTTGAAAGACAAGCCATGACCTCCAACCGACCTCTATACTGGACCTCTATTAAACAGGTGCAAAGTAGGTACTCATTGGAAAGCCACTTGCGGACATAGAGGAGGGTCCAGCGATAAAAAATAAATCTAATATTTGCTGTTAATCCGTATCTCTAGTACCTTAGCCAATAAACAGTCAATTTCAGTAAAGGAGAAATACTTCAAATCACACTACATAGTTACTTAAAGCAGATAAAACTGTTCTTAGTTCTAAAAGAAAAGCTGTTTGACTGAAGGTTCTTAGATTCTCTACAATTTGATGTAGGTACCTAACAATGTATGGATAAAATTCAGTTTCTTTTTAAAAATATGCGTCACAAATGAATAGATGTTTTGTGTGACGAATACTACGCAAGATTGCGTGATAGAAACTTCTATTTGTTAGCTTAAACGTTTCCAACAATTTGATTTTTATTTGTGGAACCGATATTTCAACCAATTTCAGATTATTCATTCGAAAAATAAGAACCAATAGTTTTGAATCGCTGAGCTATTCCATTCAAAACAAAACGCTTCTTCGTGTGTACGGTATTTTCAAGTACCTACCAATTTTGGCATTGGCGACACAACTCTGGCCTAAATAAATTATATTATTGACGAACTTGACCGGTCATCGAACATAAACATTGATGCAATCGTTGACTAATGATGACGGAAGCTCGCCTACATAACCACCATGTTACCAAATACAGAACATACATAGGTCGCAGCCAGACCATCCGCATAATCAAATTCATATTGATTCAGTAAAACGCTTCCGAGTGCGACACAGAAGTCAACAAACGGTACTTCCATATATGAAAACTATTTACAATAGAAATTAATTTATATGGCGAGTGACACTATTTGTTATGGCCAAATATAGGTTCTAATATATGGAAGTGTGAATACAGAAGTACACTTTATTAGAGCCAGTGACTGCACTTAGTGAACTAGGTTCAGTTAGTAACATATTCGTTTGGATAATACACTACTCTTATCAAACAACGAATGAAGAAAAATAATAGATGAATCAAGTAATTTTCACTGCATAAATAGTAACTAGAAGGGGCAGTAGTACCTACATAGTAAACAAGATAGGAAGCATGCCATTAAGGCTCTACATTATACATGACTTAACCACAATTGACACAATAAAATGTAATTTGAGCAGACATAAAAACTCTCATTACACAGAATAATACTTCAACATAAGAATGTACATTTAATTTAGAGTGGAAGAAAAAATGTCTCTAGGTACTTAACTACGAGAAAGAACAGGGAAATCAGAAATCTATATTAATTGGATCGAAACATCGGGCGTTTCAAATTAATTTTCAAGTAGGTTGTCGCCGATTTCTGCGTTGCGATGTCGACCTCAGTTAGATGAGTGTCGCCCTTTGATACCTATCTAAGATAATCGATCATATACGAAGGAGAACATCTCGAGTGCCCGTAGGTTTATCGTAGATAACAATAACAAACATACATAGGCTGATTGTTGAAGAACGTTCAAATCATTTTTGCATTGTAAAACGGATGAATGACCAACTTGATTCATCTCAGTGGAAAGAAAGTTATAAGCAAAACTGCAAAAAGAAATAAGAGGAAGCGAAACATTTTAAAAACAAGACCATGATGAAAACAAATCTATCAGATATAACCAAAGCGCAACAAGCGGAAAGTATTCAACCCAAGTGCGAAGCTGCGGCTGCGGAGATCTTTGTAAAAACTGTTAATCGGCGGACGCGGGTCGAACCGCTCCACCGAACTGAAATAGAAACACGAAATGATCTTTCCAAGTACATCAGGGTGTCGTAAATGATCGATGTTAATTTAATCTTTAGTGGTCATTAAGCACTTGATACAGAGTTCATAGCCTTCTTACGACCGCGTCCACATTGCCAATTTTATGCGTACTTATCTCGAAATAAATCCAGTCGGTTGTTTTATAGCTAAGTCTTGACCGCCTTTAGGATGTAGTCATGAAATGAACCCTTTGTCATGCCTCTTGCATAGGAATGATGCATAAGTACATTGTAGACATAAGGAAGAAAGCGAGGCGAAAAGAAAAAGAAACGCGTCTTGTTTTTAGGGCGAAGCAAATTAGGCACAAAGTTGACAAAAAGCGTCGCTCAACGGACCGACTGGCTGTTGTAACGCGCGTCCAAATTGAAATGTTATGTGCGGAACGGAAGACTTTTTACTTTTTAGTTGGTCAAGTACCGGATGTGTGGTAATACTGCCTGAGATTACTGCCAATTCTCCACACTTATTTTGACCACATATCTGTGGGTGCATCGACATTATGATACGCATCATCTTCCTCTCATGAGAGAATTGGTCACGTTCGTCCGTAAGCAATCTTTATGGTTATGCATACTTGAACGTTGTACGTAGAACACAATTTGGATTTCTATGTATGTATACCCATGAATGTTTATATTTGATCGTCAAATCTCAGTTGGAGTTTGTAATAAAAAGTAAACAAGTTCTTGATGAGACTAGTTAAAATTCATAAGAGCTCAAGGAACCGTTACCGCGATGAGAGTAATCTGGTATTTCACAGAAACCTGTTTAGTTAGGCAATTTTATGTTTATTAGTTATGTAAAAAACACAAAAGGGGAATAGGATAAATTCTTACAAATAAGGAATTAACTGATTAAAATGATGTTGATGATGCTCATGATGTTGCTCACGGTGAAGTTATTTCAGAAGAAATAAAATACGATCACTGTATGACAAATTAATACCATAACACACAAGCTTCAAGATCAGTCGTAATTCCTAAAAATACACTTGATTGATACACTGTGCAAAGGACTCGTAAACTATGACGATGGCGATAAGTACTGGCATTATGGCGGGTCAGGTTGGTTGCATTACGTCCAAGGCAGACTGGTTGCAGGTGACAATGCACAAGATCTGCACATACATTTGGATGCGCCCTGACTGCTTTTGGTTTATCCCGACCCGACCGATTCTATATCCATAAATTGCAAAAATTCTTGCATATTGCATCAACTTCGGACAGAGCTCTATAAAAATAACTAAATAATTAAAATTGAAGCACGGTCTTATATCGGTCGTATTCATTATAACTAGAATAATTCGTTCTTTCATCACAATATAGTAATAAATGTCGGCCTTCTAAATAATAATTAATATATTTTTTAATTAAAGTAGTCGCTCCTTAGCCTGATTATTACTCCAAAGGGTTTTGAAATGATTTTAATATTTCAATGCATATTAAGTAGATTCGTAGGTGTAAATGAGTTCATATACGAGTATTAAATTTGCATCACCGTTTCCAGACTAAACTAACCGCAATATAAAATATACAAATTACCTTAATACATTTAGATCTCTCAAAGTTTATAATATTGGATCACGTATTTGATTTACAGACGCTATTCAATTTAAAAAGTTTTATTTAATCTAAAGCTCGTGATTTCTTCTGTCAGTACTTATTTATAATAATATTATAATCTACTCATTTACCCTCCCACTCATATCCAGAAGAGCCTATTTGAGTAAAGTACAAAAATATTATTAAAGATCACCTTTAATAATATTTTAGTATTATCAATAAATAAAAGTTTTATATCCCAGTTACTATCGCTTTTTTATCGATTCGTACCAAAATTCATTGTTGGAGTTGTGACGATGCTTGGTCACCCTATGTCCAGTAGTAGAGGTAATTCGGCATACTGACAATTTGAGGGAGATGGATATAATTTGAGCGTTTAATCATACATATATATCATACTCAACAATACTTCAAATGACTGCAAGCGGAACCTAATCTAAATGAATAAATCCAGAAGCGCGTGCGCAGCGGTTTATCGTAATAGTTTTTTTTTATAAAGCAGTAATTTTCTCCATAAACTAAGGCGTGCCCGCAATTAGACCGAAGCGCTCGCCACCGCGCACCGGTAGCGTGCAGATAAAACATATAACTAAAACTATTTCATTGAGAAACAACGGATACGCCTAATTGCTAACACCATTAAAGGTAACTTTTTGTAGTTTAGAATAACTTTCTCATGAGTTCATTTTAGATGTTTGGAAGGGATAACTTTAGTCAAATGAAGTTTGTTTATTTCAAGAGTTTTCCTGTCTTTAGTAAGATTATAAATTATGGACAAGACCGATAAATATGTACCTACCCGTAATCTAACTGTTCCGTTTGGTTACAGTTTTGATATGAATTCTATTCATATAGCGGAAGTTAGAGCTCTATTATGCGGTGTTTCATGCTCAATATATATAATGGCCAAGTTTATAATAAATCATCTAAGTAGGTACATCAGACCGTACATTATTTTTCTCTGTCGTCTACCGTGGGAAAATCAGCTCGTTAGCCGATGCGCTTTAAACCGGTAGAGTTAGCAAAATAATCAAACCAATATGCATACTGTAACCATTCGCGTTACGTAGTATTATAATATCTGTGGTGTTGTACACCTTTGGAATTCTCTTCCTTACTCTATACGGGCCCTTCGTTTATCGTTAGAGGTTTTCAGGAAACGAATTAGGGAACATTTCCTGTTAACATGTGCTGTCAGAAAACCTAATTATGCCTGGTTTATACGATGGCAGTGACTGACGGACCCAGTCAGTGGGTTCATGTAGACTAGATCGGTATTAAGTCAGGCGGGAGAAGCTACTGGGCCCGAAAATAGACTGGTAGGTTTGTCAACTGGACTGACTTACTGTACTGTCACATTACTGGGCTCGTATAAACCTGCCTTTAGCTCGCCTTTGTCCATAATCTATCCTTGTAAAATTGTAACTATGTCCTTGTAATTTATGTGTACAATAAAGATTAAGAACCCTGTTTTTAAAGAAATTTTAGATACAAAGATCGTGGAGCACAAAATGTATACACCCTAGTATACACTTTGTTCTCAACTCGTATCTACAATTTAAATGGAACAATATTCGTGGATGTATGACCTCAACAGAGCGCTTACATTAGCACAAGAACCACACTGACATTTAACACAAATACTCTCCAATCTCCATATGCAAAGCATCCGATGGGGGTTACTGATAAATAAATGTTTGTAAGTGATTATTAACGTTGCGCTCTGACTCAAGACTTACGTATTGTGGTAACGTTGGTGATTTGGACAAGTTTACATAGAATTAAAATCAAGATGTTATTGATTGTGTTCTTTGCCATATCCAGTGAGATTGGACGACTGATTGGTGTTTGCAGTATGTTTTGTTTTTAATAAAAATACAGGGGATATATTTTCATAGCTACTTCATACGACAACCAGCTGTGCTAATCTGTAAAAATCTCATCGTGAAACTTAGGTGAAGTGAGCCTGGACTGAACTGTCACTGCCTTAGCATCAGTAGGTATCGACGACAATGACAGCTCATGAGCTCACTCCACGGTCACTTCACCTAAGTTTTCACGGTGAGATGGTTACAGAATAGCAATACAGGAGTATGACCAGGATCACGGTAAGATATGGGAAACCGTTTTTAATATGCTGTATTTTCATATAAAGAACGGTATGCCATTCTTATTTCCAATAATATTGATCCAGTGTTACGCAAACAGTAGCCACAGACAATGAATAAGTAAGAACTAAGAAGGTTGGTGGGTGCATCGGAGATAATAACATGTAACCGAGAAGATCTAAGTATTAACAAAGATTTGCTTTATACACTAAGTAAAAAAAAACCCTGTTCGACCCGTGTGGGAGTCGTTAAGTATCGTACTGAGAATCTATTTATGTGGTAATTTTCAGGAAAAAAGAGAAAAATATATCGCCACATTTTTATCAATGGTGTATTTTACCGGGTTAAGTTAATAACAGGCGTATAGATACCTATTGTTTTCTTCAGCAAGTAGGTAAGTACCCATCGCAGATGATAAACTGTTTGTTATTGCGGACAGAGAACTACAAATAAGGGGCAAATAAACTTAATTAAAATCTGTTAAAACCACAAAACAAAAATGATATAAGTACTTATATTTATTTTATACCTACGTACCTTATCCTGTGTACTTATAGGCAATCAATAAGTACATTAAACTGACAGTCAAGCCAAGCTTTGACATGCATGCCTATATGATGTGTTACCTACTTGTGTTAAAGAATATCACAGTAATATCCATAATATTTTATTTATATGTATAGATCACATATACCGACACGCCTTATATGTAACTATCATTAGTTAAAAGAGCCTTATTGTTTTCTTCAGCATTTATTAACTACTAGCTGCGCCCCGCGGTTTCACCCGCGTAAGTCTCCATCCCGTGGGAATAAACTCCAGGTTATAAACTATCTGTTAGCCAAATTTCATCCAAATCCATTCAGCCGATTTTGTGTGATTGAGTAACAAACATCCAAACACACAAACTTTCACATTTATAATATTAGTAGGATACATGATAAAGTGTGTTATTGTGGTCAGTATACCACAAATAAGGGCCAGACATACCTAACTTAAATTCTGTAAAAACCATAACAAACCACCTCATTTTGTAACTTATCTTTAAGAATAGGCATTCATTTAAACGTGACCGTTTAGTCAAACAACAAAAAAGATGTTGATACCATGTAATTATTTATTTTAATGGTAAACGTAGAGTGCAAGTCAAACTCCATTAAAGTTTAAACAATAAGAAAGGTCATCTGTACTTTATGCCATGGGACACGCCCATGGCGATTTCTTTTCATGAATAATAAATGCCAAGGATTTTCGAAGGGTGTGATAGAATTTTGACAAATAAAAGAGGCAAAGGGCACGGTAAGGAGATTGTTATCTCAGACAGCTCATGGCTTATGCTAGCTAAAGAGATTTGGCTTATCAAATTACATTTAATCGTATGATAACATGACTTATTTCTATATTTGTTCGCGCAGACCAGCAATTAATTTTTGCAACGTTCACTAAGAAAAACAACTAGACCATAAAACGGTACGTTGAGGAACAGTACAAAAATACAATACTGTTTAAAATATCCAAACAAAATTGTTTAACGAGCGGCGCTGGCAGTGCTGGCACATTTGTCGATCAATCAATAGCGCACTGAGCCATCGGCTATTCGCCTCTGAACAGGTGATCCCGATGTGGAACACAATAGCAAACCTCGTTTGTGCCCAAAAGCGACGGGCATGAAAGCCGTGATATATTGTATAGTTCAATGTTGTACAATATAGCCGGCGAACATGTGGAGTATCTCATAGTCGTTCCGATGGGCGCACACACCTATTGTTTGGTGAAAACGCTTTGTTAGTTTCATCTTTATTTTGGACGTACGGTACGGCAAATGATTCCGTTAAAACTCGTTACTCAAATAGCAAGATTTTCACGAATTTAAAGTTTACGTTTCCATTCGGTGTTTACGTTGTTGGTGTAGTTTTGATGTTTTCCTATTTGACTACTAATATATTGCTTGAAAATTATAACATAAACACTTGAAACAGTGCATTCCATTATATTTACAATGTTGAATGTTGCATCTGAGAAATAGTTTAGAATTGGAAGAAGCCGCCTTATATCGTTTTTTTAAGTACACAGAAGCCATGTTCTCTAATAGGATTATAATATGAGCAATGCCCAAGGCGAGATTTAGTCATGGTGTATTCAGAGCAAATCCGAAGATAAATATTGTTCCAAGCAGTCAGACAAGCGTAACAAATACAGACATAGTTAGCGGCTTTATGTATCTCTTTGTCACGATTTAAACATTTAAGTAATAGAAAAATGGTGAGCGGATTAAGTCTCCAATAAAAATGTTCGAATCACGATAGTCAAACAACCGAATCAATAGTGTGTGTATAGGTAGAGTAAATAAGCGGGATAACATGCGGGTGCTCAGTATGTAAATTGTGAAACAACAATAGCACATAAAGTATTGTACTCGAACTTCATTGGTTCATTAATGCTCCAAAAATCAATTATGCAGCAATAAAATTCACAAATTGGGAACTTACATCATTTAGATCGGTACTTTCGAAATGACCACCTCTGCCTTCCATTCAAGGTGCTTTTTTGAAGAACACTGATGCTAAGTTTTACAATCAAGTATAACATAATAGACAGCGCAAATCAATCCAATTACTCGATTGTAGAGGCATGGGCATGCTGCACGCGCGCAGCATTAATTTTATGGTTGTGAGAGAAATTTGGAATAATTGCCCCTTCATTATGGTGGCCAGTTAGGTAAACTCGACTGATTTTGGTATAAAGTAGCTCATTTAAAACTATGACAGGCAACTCAATATAAGGCTTTTGTTTTACACTCGTAGCTTGGAAATAATAAATAAATCTCCGTGTAAACCAGTAAAACATGTTCATTAAAGACTACAAACAACAAATTAAATGAGTATGTTGCGTTTTATCTTTGATCTGTGAGAATTCTCAAAATAGGGCACGACTCACTTAAATGGATTGATTTGTAGTTAACGGAACATATGAGGCGACGATTATCACGTTTTCACAAAAGAGTTTGTGAATGCACTTAGCGTAGTTCATCAAATAAACGCGCGAATTTAGGGTAACTTCATTCATTTACACTTCCACATCTTTGGAAAAGGTTTAAAGCTTAAACAAGCTCGTGAAAGTTCACCAGATGTTCAATGGCCAATCCATTTCAATTGAACCAATTGTCCTTAACAACTAGTTTTGGAGTACTACACATGAGTTTCATAACAATTTACTTCAATGAGAAAATTGTGGTGAGTGATAAAAACAATTATTTTACGTTTCAGATGCCAGTGTTGTGTGCGCCATGACGCGGGACACTTACGAGATGAAGCCCAACCGGCTGTCACGCGGGAGCTCCCTCTTCGGCGCGGACCCTCAAGTCCAGCTGAGGACGGCACTACAAACCAACGATTTTGCTACATTTAAAAAGCTTGTTAGCTATGGTTCAGTGAATCTTGAACATGTATATCAATATCCAGATTACAAGACATGTCTGGAGCTCGCAGTGTCCGAACCAAATAAACAAGAATTCGTGAAGCTTTTATTACAACATGAAGTGGAAGTCAATAAGGTGAACGAAACACATGCTGCGGCTCCTATACACTTCGCAGTTGAAAATGGAAATATCGAAGCATTAGCAGCGCTGCTAGAGGACGACCGGATTGACGTGAATATTAAAAGCAAAGGTAACACGGCTTTATTAATGGCTATCAAGAAAATAGAAGACTTGGATGACGACCGAGAGCGTGATTTGGCCACCTATGAGGAAATGGTTGAAATGCTTCTAAAAGCGGGTTGCAATGCTAATAGTCCCGATTTAAAGGGCATAACTCCTGCTTATTCTGCTGCTAAACAAGGTCTGGAAAGAATTGTAACTTTGATATTAGATTACGCTAAGGAACCTATTCATTTGGACACATACAAAGACAGAAGAGGAAGAACGGCGCGTGACTATCTTAAGGAAGCATTCCCTCATCTATTGGCTAAGTTTGAAACTGAAGAACTAGAACCAGAAACAATTGATGTCGATAAATTATTTTCGTATCTTAGCAGACATGAAGAAGATAATTTTATCCGCGACTTCACTAAACTCGTTAAGAAAAATGACCATCGTCCAGCTTTAGCAGCTAACAATGGCATGAATACTATGCTGCAGATGGCTACTGAAAAGGGATTACACAGAGTAGTTGGAACTTTACTGATGTCCGGGGCAGATCCAAACGCTACGTGTTCAGGTAATACAAACCGACCTATAGCAATCGCTTGCCAAAATGGGTACCCAAAAATACTTAAAATGTTTGTGGACAACGAATCTACTCTATTTGACACAGTGAATTGTGAATCTCTTCTCCAAATAACTGTGAAAGGGATGCGCTCTTACTCCAAAACACCAAAAGCAAATTTCAATGAGTGTTTGGAATTACTACTAAAGCATCCCAAAATTAACATTAACGTTAACCATCCTGATGTTAAGGACAACACTGCTTTGCACTACGCTGCCAGGAATGGTGACCAAGAAACTGTTTTAGAGTTATTAAGGAACGGAGCCTGTGTGGGTCTTCGTAACAAATTTAATGAACCTCCTTTAGCAGATATTAATGCTAAAACATTGGAAACATATCTGGACGAATGTATAACGACTAATGGCGAACGACCAAGTGACGATGATTACGAGATTCACGTGAAATATAGCTTCCTTGTTTATCCAAACAATTCGCTTGAAAACGAGCTCTGCAAGGTGCCTCTAATGGATAATTCTATCAACAACGAAAAGGAATTAGATTCTCTTTTAGCGCCTGAAACAGATGCTTTACTATATATGACAAGAAACGAAGAATTGCGACCACTTTTAAAACATCCTGTCATCACCAGTTTCTTGTATTTAAAGTGGCAAAGAATAAGTTGTCTTTTCTACGCAAACATAACATTTTATTCACTCCTTTGGCTGTGCTTGATCCTTTACATAATATTGGGATACGTAGAAGAGAAAAAACCACCAGGCTCTATAGAGGCGTTGAATGTTGTTACTCATGCTGGTGCCGTAATTGGGTTAATCCTATTAATATTTCGAGAGTTGTTTCAATTACTTGTTTCACCGACACGATATTTACAAAGTTTGGAGAATTGGATGGAAATCATATTAATATTTGTCACCGCGCTGATAGTAAGTAACGACGCAGCGGAAGAGTCTACTAAACAACAATTGTCCGCAGTCGCCATATTACTATCATCCGCTGAATTAGTTCTACTCATTGGCCAGTTCCCTACTTTATCAACGAATATTGTTATGTTGAAAACTGTCTCA
Organism: Lithophane ornitopus; assembly: GCA_948473465.1. Classification (NCBI taxonomy): domain Eukaryota; kingdom Metazoa; phylum Arthropoda; class Insecta; order Lepidoptera; family Noctuidae; genus Lithophane; species Lithophane ornitopus. The sequence goes on along the minus strand of OX419620.1, from coordinate 10,906,272 downwards.
TGGAATTTCTTTAAATTCTTGCTCTGGTATTGTATCTTAATAATAGCGTTTGCGTTGAGCTTTTACACATTGTTTCGGCAAGAAGATGAAGGCGAAGAACAGAAAGAACCGAATCCTAATAAAGTAGGAAAAGCGGAGGAAGAAGATGAAGACTTCTTCGAGAATCCAGGCGGATCGTTATTTAAAACGATAGTCATGTTGACAGGAGAATTCGACGCCGGATCAATTAAGTTCAGTACATTCCCAGTTACGAGTCACTTAATATTTATTGTATTTGTATTCATGATTCCTATCGTGTTATTTAATTTACTTAACGGTTTAGCTGTAAGTGATACACAAGAAATCAGAGCTGATGCTGAACTTGTGGGGCACATATCCAGGGTAAAGCTAATATCATACTTCGAGAGCGTACTGATCGGTAACGCTAGATCTTATTCCCGACCGAGTACTTGCTGGTCATGGCTGCCCACTAGTTTTGAAAAACTTAATATCATAAAGCCTAAAATGTTTTGCATAAAACCTTTTGCAAAGCGTATTAGTCTGTTCCCACACTTTCTGCCAAAATACAGGATAATTGTGAAACCAAATCAGGATAACAAGATCGAAATCCCTCACGCAGAGCCACTAGGGAAATTCGGTGATGATTATGAAGATATTGAAGGCGGCAGAGGCACTTGTTGTTTCGAACGCTGTCAAAACTACAGATTAGACCGCAAAATAGTCAAGAATGCAAAAATTGTTGTTAGCAAGAAGACAAACGTTACGGAATTTGACGAAATAAAGGATCAGCTATCGAAATACGAAATGAAAATAGATAGTCTTGAGAGCACGATGAAGAAGGTGTTACAGGCTTTGGAATATCGTAACTAATATATTTTAAGCGATATTATATAACATTTTATTTTGAGGCTTTTAACAAATAATCGTCTGTCTGCTTTTTTATGTATGATTACTTTATTTTATTATTTTGATTATTTTATTTATACTATGTTAACGTAGTCGTTAAGTACAGTTTTAACTTTGGAAGCCTTTATGTTAAGTGAGAGAGAAGAAGTAAATACAAAACTGTTATTTTATCACGTCCAATGTTTTGTTCCATGTGAATCTAATTTTATTACATTAAAATTATTCCAATAAATTCCTTTTTAAACAAGACTATAATTTTGGTTTCTGATCCATAAACCCACCATATAACAAATATAATTTCGAATCAATGAACTTCTCAAGACATACATACTTATACTAAGGAATTTCTGGTGCAATACAGTACAATTCTGCCTATTCAGGACACACATATAACATAAAATGTGCTTTATAATGACAGTGACTTCAGGCCATACAATTAAACATATTATCCTACTAATATTATAAATTTGAAAGTTTGTGTGTTTGGATGTTTGTTACTCAATCACGCAAAAATGGCTGAATGGATTTGGATGAAATTTGGCAAACAGATAGTTTATAACCTGGAATAACACATAGGATACCCCGATATTCCCACGGGATCAAGACTTACGCGGGTGAAACCGCGGGGCGCAGCTAGTACCTAACATAATTCTGTTATGGTCGGTATATCTATGTAGCATATCCCTCCAATCAATTTGCTTCCCTGACCACACTCAAGTAGCCGATGCCTTGGTAACAGTAATGTGTTTCAATCGCATAAACATAAAACATTGCTAGCGATATAGACCGTACAGTATAGCCATACACTGAACAGCAATTTGTTAGGGTTCCGTACCTCAAAAGGAAAAAACGGAACCCTTACAGGATCACTCGTGTGTCTGTCTGTCCGTCAAGCCCCTTTTTCTCAGGAACGCGTGGAGATATTCATCAAGTTGAAATTAATATCAAATATGTAGTAGGTATACGGTCCGTTGGTTTGCTCTAAAAAATCAAGCTTCTAAATCAACGCAATAAAAATATGCTGCCATTTATGCGACATATTTTGACACTCGCAAATAAATCAAAACCTATTCACAAATATTAAAGCTGAAGAGTTTGTTTGTTTGACCGCGCTAATCTCTGGAACTAGCACACAGATTTCAAAAAATCTTTTTGCCTTTGATAGCCCTATTCTTGAGGAAGTTTATACTATACTTAGGCTATTTAATAACATATAGCTCGACGATACTTAGGAGCCCAGCAAAAAGAAAAAAAGTTTGAAATAACGCTTAAGTCCCACTAACCTTATCAAGGTTCTGTATAAGCTGGCACCAGGAGGGCTCGATGACCTCGACGCACATGTAGTACTGCAGATGCTGTATACAGCTCAGCATGCGCTGGCGCAGAGCGAACGCGTCCGCGTACAATCGTGCCTCGGAAAAACGCTTCACCACTTTGTTGTACAGCCACACTCTGTATAAACAGATTGGTGTTATAATGTTATGAGTAAATAATTACCAAGCAGCTTAAAGAGGTTCCTTGCTGAACATGGAAATGAATATTATGTGCATAACTGCACAGACTTGCTCTAGAAACAAATATCAACACTACGCACGTTATAGCATGAAAGACAAAGCGGACGCGCGGAAAATTTCTAGACTTACGATCTTCGACTTTATTTTAACAAAAATAATGTTGATATTTGTTTGGCAAATAACACCGCGCTGCCGTTAGGTTTATACAACGTTACATTTATTTAGTTGGGGAAACTTCACAGACTTCATAAAACTTCACTTAAAAATCTTCATTTAATCATAAAAAATATATCAAAAAACGTCATTTACCTTAAATTCGTCATTTGTCGTAGACATAGAGCTATTTTAATACAGTATTATAGTTTGACCGAGACCGCTGTTCCGCGCCTTAGGAATGCGCGGCGGGCAGTGTTGACGAATGAGCGGCGGGCGGGGGGCGCGCGCCATGAACGGTGACCAATGAGCGGCCTACACTACCCGCGGGACAGTAGTCTCGGTCAAACTATAATCAAATTATAATAATCAATGACTGACCTGCAAAGAAGTCTCTCAACATGTTTACAGTAGAACAGGTGTCTGAATATCATCTGGTAGCAAGCAATGGCTTTGTGGTTGAGTATGAGCGAGACGGGCCACTTCACCTCCATGCCGAAAGAGAACGTCTCGATGCCAGTCAGCGGTGGACAGTCTTTATTCTGTTTGTATTCTGAAATATTATCACATTAATAATACACTCGTCGTCGTCATTTTTGCACCTACAAACACATGGTGGACATAGGTACCAGATCTCTGCACAAACATTTTCAAATACATGTGCTAAAATAGAGAAACATGTAAGTAGAGTTTGTTGGGGTAAGTTAGTCCCTGGCATAAGTCCGTACGAATCAAATTCGGGGCAGAATAAAATGGAATCGGACATAAAGTCCGCCTTACAAAATATTGCTAAATTATCCGGGAATTTAATTCGTACGGTCTTATGCCATGGACGAACTTACTCCAACACACCAAATAAGTGATTGTGGCTTACAACAACTGCTTTGAAAACATTGAGTGAAGAAACAACGGCGAAATGCGAGTCGGACTCGCACACGAAGGGTTCCGTACCATCGTACAATATTTACGTTACGGTTTACGTCTCTTGTATAGGGACCCCTTTAATTTTTAACTTTATATTTTTTGTTATAATGGCAATAGAAATAACAATCTGTGACAATTTCAAGTGTCTACCTATTACGGTTCATGAGATCAAGCCCACTGACAGACTGCCAGACGCACAGCGGAGGCTTAGTAGGGTTCCGTTTGACACCCTTCGGGTACAGAACCCTGAATGAGAGAAAAATGAGTTACCTTTTTCATCTTCAGTCTCAATAGATAATATTTTGAACATTTGGAATTGCAAGTCGTAGGGAAGTAATTCAATCTTCATATCCTCATTATACGGGTCGTGGCTTGCTGCAGAGAGCCTAAAACACAGATTAATCATCTTAGGCTCATAAATCTATAAATAATATTAAATAAAATCGCTTTCTTCTAAGCTAAACATTTTGATGCAGTTTGAACCATCATTTAGAGAATTTATTCGGGAATGTTTATGTGTATAATACTTTTATATTTAACTTAGATATAGCACAAAAACCTCGTTTTTTTTTTACATGTCCTCACATCATTAAATTGCACCAGTGTGAAGCAAAAGCGACTAGCTAGTTTATCATAATATAAAGCATTATCATTTCAATAACAAACAGAAACATTACCTCAAACACAATCCCAAAAGGGATTCAAGTTTCGAAGGTATGATGTCATCAATCTTCTTAGACAGCTCTTGTTCAGTAGCATCCATGAACTGTACAATGAAGTCTCCTTGGCTCATTAAAAAGTAATTCTTTACCGACTTGAGTCTTCCCATGAGATCATACTCCTTTAAAAGGAGCTCTAACAACGACTTGCTAGCGTATGCGTATGCTTTCTGTATAATAGCACCGTAGTTCTGTTCTCTTAGGGAGTATTTTATTTCTTCCGTGTTTGTTTTTGTGATTGGTTTACCTGTAAGGTTACGAGGTTAGTTGTCATTGATTTTTTTCATAAATAAATCTAAATGTCTATAAAGTGAGATTCTACACAGGCTAACTATAATCATATATTCGATAGCTTGGAACCTGGTTCTATTGCTGAAGGGCATAATTTTTTATTAATTTTCATTAATAAATGCTACTTATGTAACATTGAGTATCTGAACATTCAGCATTTTGAATGTAATCAGTCGAATTAACTTACCACATTGACTTATCACATTTAAATATTTCCCAGTTCTCAGGATGATATCAGTAAACTTATCTAGGAACTTTGGCACTCTATCTCTCTGAATACTGTAGCGTTTCTCCCAGTAGTCGGCCGAGTAGTCCACTGGAAGCTCTTCTTTGTTGATCAGCTCATTATCTTCTATCATAAACTCCTGAAACACATCAAACTCAACCTTATAGAAGACAAAAACTAATAATAAATATGACACAAGACCAAGAGTATATAGCTCAAAGCGATGGTCAACTAGCTGTGACTTTGAATTTGGCATCAAGTCACTGACTGCAGCAATTTACAGAGGACTGAGAGAGTCAGCAATCCTCAACGGTTAAACATTCGAGATTCTAACACAACAAATGAATCCAAGACAGATACATTTTGCAAAGCTCACTTACATAACCAGTAATATTCAGAGAAGAAAGGCGGTTTTATCGAGTTATCGTTAATAGCGATATCTACCAGACAACCTTTGGACAGCCAGGGAGACAGTTATAGGGCCAGTTCATGGTGTAATGCAAAAATTATTTTTAAATAAAAAATTAAGTATTTACCTGAAAAGGATCAATAATAGTGCCTTTATGTATCCACTGGTCTAAAATACAGAGGTATGGTCGGCAAGCTCGCTCGGTGAGGAACAAAGATATTTCCTGGGCTCTGGCGTCGCCCATCAATGAGTTAGTTTTGTCGTGTAAAACAGTCAGGACAGCGCCTCCGCGCAACACACTCTGAAATAAAATAAATTAATTCACTGAAATTCCAGATCAGTTAAAATAGAAAGGGTCTATTTATTATCGATCAGATAGTGACAATCAGGAGACTGACAAATATAAATTCGAAAATGAAACTTTTTGCTAGTTATAAGAAATAACTTGTGGTAGTAAATCACGCAATAAGCCTTTGAAATATTAATTACAGGCAATATTTTTGCATACTTTTGCCTTCAGCTTCTTTTATGCATGTAACATAAATTAATAAGAATACAAACCTTCCCAATGTTAGTGACAATAGCGGCGAGGACTTGCATGGTATGCATAGTAGGCAAGACAAAGTACCACAGCTTTTGTAATGAGAGGTTTGCAGACAAGTGTTCTGTCTCCAACTGAGCTATCATGGTCTGAAAACGACAATAATAAAAAAAAAAAAATCAATGCACAGAAGAAATAAATAGCCTAACAATTTACTTGGGTATGGTATGGACTTTGCAATACATTAAAAAAACAATACTTTGGAGATAGTAACTTTGAATAAAGTAGGCTTTGATCAATCATTGTTAACAATAGCTATGTTGTTACTTACATAATAATCCTTTAAAAGTATTTCAATGGCTGCAACCAGAGCATGCAGCACCTGGCCAGACCACATGTTGCAATGTTCAATAAATCTTCTCACTATAGAATAATTGGAAGCCAATGGAAGCATTTGTTGAACAATTTGTTTGAGTGCATCGTCAACATCATCAGATATTAGGAATGTTCGAGGGTCGAAAGTGTCTTTAACTGGTTGGTGGACTATGTAGTTGCCAGGAACACCAGAGAAGACATACAGCAAGTCATCAATGATGATGTTCTCTTGAGATGCTACAGGCACACCAGCTGAAATGTGAAAAATTTGATATATTTTATCTTATCTCTTATGACTTCACACTGTGGATATTGGGTCAAAATGTAAAAAAATGCAACATATTGGATAAGGTAGGTTTGTATCAAATAACACTTTTTGCCTCATTCAGTATTAATCTAATTATCATTTGAGCGCCCAATTTTGGAGATTACAGAGAAGTAACAGTAAGATGATAAATGACTGGACCTAATACAACAAATGGTTGAAGTAGCAACACAAATTGATGAAATAAGCAGTACCTTTGTACTCATGTTATAATTATGTTGTATCTCCATGTATTTTACTGTGTGTACATAAATAATAAAATTATGAAAGCAGTGCCAATGTATAATCTTATAACTTACTTAGGGAAGAAACAATTGGAAGAGGTTCCTTTGGAAAGTCCCAGGACATGGCAGGATGGTCCTTTTGCCAGCTGGGCAAGTCCAAACTGCTGTACCAGTTTGGTCTAAGCTTTATTTCTTTCTCTTCAAAGGACTTCATGACGAGTTTCTTACTCTCATCAACTGCTTTCAAGAGTTTGTCCTTGATCTGAAATTGAAATACAATTTTTATAAACTGTTGATAATGAAGGCTTTTTTCTGGAAATTGAAATGAGGTTTTGTTAGAAGATTGGAGAGTCTAGTATTCAATTATTTTCTACTAGCCTCCGCACGCGGCTTCGCCCGCGTGGTATGTAGATAAAAAGTAGCCTATGTCCTTTCTCAGGCTCTAGACTATCTGCGTACCAAATTTAATTTAAATCGGTTCAGTAGTTTTGGCGTGAAAGCGCAACAGACAGACAGATAATATTAGTAAGGATTTTCTTTTTGTAGCGAATATTCAGAGCTCATTCATTTGATGAAGAGTCTGAAGTTGAACATATGGTAACAAAATATAGTTTTCATTAAAATTGTATTCACCATGTGCCAGGCAGAATGTGCCATTCCAAATCCCACAATATTATTACTAGCCTGAAGTAACTCTATAATGCAACACGGTAATTTTATACCGTAGAAACCGTCGATAATATCATGACTGCATATTTATACTTACATCATGTTGTCATGGCAACTTATAAGGATATAACAGCACAAGAAGAAGGTAAGAAACAATTTTTTACTAGCTCAGGCAAAAAAACACATTTAAATTTATTTATGTAGATTATTCAAAGGCTTAGTATTATGGAAGTAGTTTGACAGGTTTAATATTAGCTTTTTAGCATCAAGTAGCCACCAATATAGTATAATGTAATTTCCTCATTTGATACAGCTTTCTCAGAAAGAAGTAAGTAAGTAAACCTATTATTTGATCTTAAACATAAAATTTTACCAGCCAGAGCATGCCCATGTTGCTTATCAGTGATAAATTATCCTCCTATTGCCCGGTATTCTAAAAATAACACAACAACATACTTGTGGAAGGTCGTCCTTAGTAATTTGATGTTTGTTGTCACCCAATATAGGTTTTGGAGCCACTTTAGGTTTGTATATTTTTGTCTTTTTCTCATCACACACTAATTTGTAGAACAGGGCTATGATGTCTGCTAAGTTATCAGTACTGGAAGAAAATAAGAAAACAGATAAAGTTTTAACCAATAACGTGAATAGGATGATACTGCTACAACTACTGCGAGGTGGTTTCATGGCGCTCGCGCGGGTCATGCATCATTAAGTTATAATTAGATACACATACTGTAAATTATAAATAAAGAACTATAATTTCTTATAGACGAAAAGCATCTCACAACAATCAAAAAGTTAATAACCAAAATGATTTTTTAATAAAAGAACACAAGATTACGTACTTTCTGTTCCTGAGTTCCTCGTATTTTTTCAAAAACGACTTGGCGTTCGAAGCTTTTAGCGCCAATCTCTGTGCGTATTCGTTTACTTGCTTAGACGATAAATTACTGTTACCATAGTTGGGATCGTTCTGGATGTAGTCTAAAACAGTGTCTGCCTCCAAACTACATCTGTAAATTCAATAAAAAAGACATTATCGCCAATTACAAACGCATAATTCAATACACGAGTCTTAGCCAAGTTCTTTATGTAATCAAACTCCTAGCTAACCCTAACGCGTCAAGAAGTTCCTTGATTGTGCCTTGCATTTTATCTTTTGGAAATATCCAGTTCTGTAACATTTATAGCAAAATATTTTTAAAAATCTGTAATAGCTTCATTCATTTGTGTTGAATTAAATTTGACAGTTGATTTGACATACTGTCTTTAGGTTGGTAGCAATGGTAGCATGTTTTAGGGACGTACCATGAAGTTACCACAGATTCATATTCAATAGTTTTTTTACTTATTATGTCAACTGAATGTTATTAATTATTGTAGCCGAATTATTTCGTAACAAGCATTTATAATTATTTCGCTTAATTCATTTAGCATGTGCATAAAATCGAAGGCTATTGCCACCGAGCCACCGCGTCGCTACCGTCCGCAATTGGCCCCCTTTTTTTCCCCGGAGATAAAGAATCAAAAAATTCCGATTCGAATGGTATGAAAAACTGAAAAAAATGCAGATAGTTGGTTTTACCTAGGCGATATGTTTCTTGATCACCCCAAAGAGTTTAACAATCAAAATGCCGAGAAATAATTTCCCAGTTCAGATGAACAAAATCTTTTTATTTTAATGACAAAACAACACCTAGCAAAGTCAAACTCACAAGACGTGATTTTTTTTTTAAATATCCGTTAATATCAATCTTTTTGAAAGTTTGTTAAAAAAAAACTGTTAAGTGAGTACACGTAATATTATAGTAAACTAGACTTATTTTCTGAACGTTTTTAGCGGAAAAGAACCTGAAAACAATAAGGTTTCTTGGAGAATTTTCATCTTGAATTAGTGGGAAATAATATCCCGGTGTTTGTTCATGTCTTCAAAAAATTTAAATAACTACTTATATGCAATTTGACATGACGTAGAAAAAGGAAGATTTTTTTTTGCATTTAATTGATTTGTAATTAAACTATTGTAACCCTAACATTATTGTTTAATTTTAGAATTGCATTTTACATTTATTTTATTTTATGTTCATAAAATGTAAAGCAATGTAGGGTGAGGAACTAGTATAAAATAGTAGTAAAATTCTTGTGATAATCGGTACCTATCCATACTAAATAATGGGAATAATTTCCCACATGATGATATTTTGCAATGCCGATGCCGTTATGAACAGAGGGAAATTATTTCCCACCGCAAACGCCCCCTTTCCCCCCACTTTTCCAGGTTTTTATCATAAAATTTGCAATCTACGCACAAAACTCACCTAAAACCCACCACAGATTTGATTTATCTTATAAAAAGTTTTCCATTTGACTTTTAAAAAACAATTTCTGTCGGTCGCTTTACGATTGTACATATAATTTGACGAGTTGAGAAATTAATAAGACCCAAGTACTTACTAACAAAGACAAGGAGTCTTGTCGAAAATAAATATTTGAGTACCTAAGTATATGTTTACTAGGTACTACCTACTAGACATTGATTGCTATCGCTTAATATTCAGGCGTTTCTTATTTTGTGAAATTGAATGCATTTCATTAGTCACCTAGATTTCTAAAACATGTATCATCCCTAAAATAAACACCTTCGCACCTGGAAATTCGTTTTATTCCCATAAAATTGTTGCACACCTAATTACAATAGTTACAATGTATTATTTTGTGTCGGTGTTAAGATTACGTAGGTATGTATCTACTTACTACAAAAAGGCCGCATATTGGTATACACGATGTAATCCGATTTATATAAAAAGCATACAATCCACTGGGAAAAGAACGACGACGTTAAAAAAGCGGTTAGTAAATGTTGTGTCATAGGCATAAAACTTTTTTCGCTTGCAGGGCGGCATGTCACAAAAGCTTTGACAAAAGTTCGGCGAACCTAGTATGACAAAGGGGCGCATTCTGTTTTGATTTTTTGATAGCAAAACTAAAGAATCGGCACTTGTGTATAAAACTGTCGATTCATGATCCAAATGGTTTCGATTGAGAATAATGGATAATATGATATGTGTTGGCTAAATAAAAGTTGCCGACTGTGTTTCTTTTCAAGTTCCTCACATCTCAAATTGCTTGAATTGCCGATATTTAACACACCTGCTTTTTATTCTTTAAAAGCTTTGTTATCTAACAGCTTTAATAAGTTTAAATAGGCAAATACCTACTTGAAATAAAAGTTGTTATTTGGACCGCAATCGCCATTCCGGGACTCAATCCTAGCCCTAGTTATACAGCTATAAATATTTCCACATATAAAAGGGTCGGTAAAAAAATGCGAAAGTGACAAACCCCATAAACACCTGAGTTTATAGGCCCAATGAAAAACGACGTGCCTTTGAAATCTGTTTCTGTGATGTTGGACAGGGTAGGCCATTCTTTTGGCTTGGATTTATGTGTTATATACAACCAGTCTATAAATGCCGTACTTTTATTGACCGCGAGACGTTTACTGATTAATAAAGTGGGTGGAGACGCGGAAGATGCTAACGACGCTGCTTCCTAGAAACGACGCATTGGGTCAGAGTAAATTATTATGTGTTTTTAATTAAAAATAAGTAAGTTAGCTAGTCTTAATTAAATTGAATAATAAATTATGTTTTGGTTAAGCTGCACCTGTAAGGTAGGTATGCAATATGCATTGATTGCTATAGCTTGAATTTTATGAATAGGTAGGATTATTTTAACGTTATGTCTTATAAGAAAAATGTAATATATTTAGTGGACATACAGACAGGGTACTTAAATAGTATAAGTCAAAGTTCGAGCGACCGAAGCATCCGCATAGCTGCATGCCGACTCGTGCGTTTCGACATTCAATCTGAATTACAATGTAGGGAATTTACAGACTCCAACCGGTCGACGCAGTCGCCCCGTGTCCGTATCCGAGCGGAATAAGAAGCAGCTTTACTGTTAGCTCTATTGTTCACGGACACACCAAACAATGTATTTTTGCCGAATAAGGAGGCGCGATTATGTCAACGGGTGTGTTCTGTTTTTAAATAATGACCAACGTTACATCGCAGGCATCAGAAATAGCCGTGGGTACATGCTATCGGCATTTTAAATGCTAAATGATAGGTAGTGTTTTAAATATTAAACATGGTAATAAAATTTTGAAGAAAGAAGGTAGTTTACTACTGCCAGTTTAACGACAAGGAAATTTACGAGTCGGTACCTACCTACGGTTTTGTTTAGGTACTCTGAAATTTTTCATATTAAGTACTTAAAACCCCCTTAGGTAGATAGATCATTCAGTCATACCTAAGAAGTCTTAGGTATTTATTTATTTGATATTAGATGAGTGCCTATAACAGGTTGCTCCTAGCCTAGATCCTTCAAAATGAACATGGCAACAAGCAAAAGAGTTAAATTATCTCGTCAATACAAGATTAGGACCTAAGTAGCTGGTAAGTACACTGAAAGTCTGAAACACAAATATCTTCAGTAAACAGTCATAACGTTTGTGATGTTGATGACTTTCCCGAAATTGAGTAAGATGTCTGAGTTCATCACTGTGAGAACTGAGAAGCTGTTTCATGCCTTTGTGGCCGCAGATATGAGCTAGCATTCCTGATAAAAATGGGACAAAGGACTACTTAATATAGTCTAAAAGAGCCAAAAAAACAAGAAGCTGATTCAAATGTATGGAATCCTTTCGTTCCGTCCGACATCTTTAACGCATTATGGAGTCGACGAAAGCAATTTTTAATGCATGAGTATTAATTGAAGAATTTTGAAGGAGCTCGTGGCTAAATAATAACACGGGTCGATCCATCAGGTTAAGCTTGGTACGCTTGTCGGGGTTGGTCCGTGGATGGGTGACCATCTTCACTTATCGAGACTCCTGCGAGCCAGGGATCTTTGTCAGTCGTTACGGGTCGTCAGAAGCCCGAAAGTCTGACAACCAGTCTTACCAAGGGGTATCGTATTACTTCTCTGTCTACGCGTATTACCCAGTTAAACACATAAGCCACTTCACATAAGTTTTCACGGTGAGATCTTTACAGAATAAACCGGGTGAATGACAGCTCACTTCAAACTCATTTCACATATTTTTTCACTGTGAGATTTTTAATCATCGTCTGCGCAGAGTACCTACATTTTTATATAGGGTAATCGTCTGGCGTCATGTCACCCAGGTCAGTAACAATTCATCCTCAGCCTGAAGATGCTTGTTACTATCCCTAAGATGTCTTACTTGTAAGTTAGACCGGGTGGTGTTTGGAGACCACCCGGCACAACACACTCAAACGTAATATTGTAGATAATGTAATCTTTACATATTGCATTTCGGAGTGTAATCATAATGAGTGACGTAAACTATTCTAATTATTTCCGCGTCGGCACGACTGACACTGTTTAGATGGAGCGTCAGTGTTGCAGGAACAGCTGGTTATTGCGTCAGCGGAAAGGTTGCGGTACGGTTACATCAAGTGCCTATTGCGTTAGCGCCTCGACTGTTACTCAACGGATCCGGAGGCAAGTTGCGGTCCTGCGCCCTAGTGCCATGATTAATGATGAGATACCTATTAAAGCAGTCAAAAATATTTTTTATGCCGCTTTCGTTAGCCATATTATTTTAGTAAGTACCGAATAAAGGCAGGGTCGATCTACTTATCATAATTGGCACTTGGTCAAGAACCAGACAAGAAAACAACCAAGAAATGCATGTAAAATATCCACATAAATTGCGGCTTGACGAGCAATAACTCATCAATATCGACAAAATAATTTGGTGAACGTTCACAGTTCCGGTTTGTTCGTGGAAATGGTCATTTTCACGGTAAGTATGCGCAGGCGCACGTGGCCTGGAGGCAGCGGGGCTGGGGCTGGGGGAGGAGGGGAGGCCGCGTCTGGAGTCGGTGACCGCACATGCGTCGTCGTGCATAAGGAGCCGCCTGTCTTTGTATTCCGGTAAGGTCGCGGACTCCCCAACTAGCGAGAATGTGCAAAAGCAAAACTATTCATGTTGACACTTCTGAAGTACCTGTTAACAATTGTCATTTTTTGTCATTGTCATATTGATGAGTAGCGTACAGTGTCGTTCCATGAAAGCGGGCATAATTTATTTACAACGTAACATAAAGTGGCTTCGTGTTATTTGTATAGCGCTTTATTATTAGTTGGCTAGCATTTTACCTATGTGAATCTCTGAGCCTTGCAAAACATGAAAGTAATACCTTACTTTCATGTTTTGGAATATAATATAATATATACTATAAATATATAAATATAATAAATGAAATTTATTCAGGCTTATGTACACCTAAGTAAGTCTATGTACCTACTTATGTATTGTACCTACTCCTTTGACTTTTATTATCTAAAGTGCAGCAACTTATTTTTATCAAGTGTATAACTACTTACTTATTGACAAAGATTATAAAATTGACTAATTCCTGTTGCTTCAAGTACGGTAAACTTATTTTTATGCACTAAATGGGAATTGTTTGTAGGTTACCTTTTATTCTAAGTTACCTACACTGGGGTTGGTTGACCTTTGGGGTGATAGGCAAGTATTAGGTATTGGCAAGTTCCAATTTGTTTTCATGAAGTTATTGTATCGTATTGAGGGACCTGGAACGTTATAATTAGGTAGGCTCTAATTAGGTACATAAGTGGGTAGGTTTACCAAAACTTCTCACATTGTCACAATAGAAACACAACAACAATAAAATTCCCCTATTGTAAATTGAAGTGTGTGCTACAGGTAGGTAAACTTTTGACAGGTTTTTATTCTTCTATGTACCTACTTTCTTAAAAAAAGGTTGCATTGAAATAACGTTTTTCGTACAGGCAGGTTTAGCTGAAAAAATAAGATAATGCCATATTCTGCAGAAGAATAAATAAAATAAGCTTTAATGGCATCCTTAATTTTTTGACCACTAGTAGCCAGTTGGTAACATAATTACTTCCAATAAAAAGGTTGCTTTTCAATAAGGTTTGATTCGCATAAATTGACGTAGTGGTATTTTTTTATTTCAATTCAAATAGGCGAAAATTCTTCAAATACCTTTTTGTTCGCGTACCTATTCTAGGGATGTATAATTTTGCAATAACAATTTTGTTAATGAAATTGGATTTGTTTCACACATGCTTGTCATTTGATAAAGCGCTGCCATAGACGGCGCTTAAGATTCATCATCATATTATATACCTGTAAGGGGTAATGTCTGAGGGCTTACGATTACAGAGACAAAGCGCTGCATCAGTATGCAGCGGGGACAGCCGCTTCCTGCTGGCCGCGTTCCCGCAACCGCTATGGTAATTTAATTGAACAATACGACAACGGAATGGATTAGGTGCCTCCGACATAGTAACTTCGGAGTAATGGGGGAAAACCGACTGTATTGTTCCCGAGTTGCTGAGTAATTCGAGTTGACGACGTATGCTCTGAGGTTTGGCCAAGCTCGCAGCTCGCAGGTTATTGAGGATAATGTTCCCAATCGTAACTTGTTCTCCTGGTAGGTACGTTCAATGAGCAATAAACGGAATTGTAGAAATTGGTCCCGACAATAGTCAGTTGGACTTCTACATATGGCAGCTCGTCTCTACCCTCTTAGCACTTAGTACTCTTTCTGCAATAACTTCGTCTGTTTGCCGATACCTATTTGCTATAGCGTTCGCAAGAAGTAAAAAGATAGAGATGGGGAGGGACGAAGGCAGAGCGAGAAGATAATTGACTGGTCAAGCAAGATTGATGACAATGTCTACCGCATGACCCTATTAACTGCACCTATCTACTGCATGGTGTTATAATTGTGATATAAATTAATACATAAAAATAATAATAAACAGGGACTACCTCCGCTGCCGGCGCCGGCTCCCAAAAATAACGCCATTGGGAACCGGCAATGACATTACTGCCGGCACCGCCGGCTCCCATAATGGGCACCGGTGGCGTGGCGTTTATAGAAACCCTTCCAGTATCCAGAACCCCAACTAACTAACCCTAACTAAAATATGTTTTTATGCATATTCTAGTCGTTTTTGGTACTGGCAGGCCGCTGCCGCGGCATCGTTCGCTGCGCTCGCTCGGCTCGTGCGTAGGGGGTCACAGTTCTAACCTAATCTTTTTTGCGATTAACCTTTTAACCGCTTACGTCGGATTTATCCGACAAATATTTTCGTGCCCATTTCGCCAGAGTCGTATATTTACGACACTCGTTTAAACATTTTTTTTATTTAATTACGCATTGCACATCATCATTGTTGACGGTATTTATTTTTCTATTTTTCGATGCCAGGCGCTGGGGGCACGACCACCGATATAAAGTCGGGCGGTTAAAAGGTTAAAAATAATAAACCTAATCTTACTAAATAGTTATCGGTTTTGGGTAGTACTTTTTGACTTTATTACTGGAATATGGAGAAAAAAAAATGCTCTATTACATGTTTTTTTAATTATAATACCTACCCTGCCTATCTACTCCATACGCCAAACTGACAACCAAAGTCAGCGCAGCCAATTCAGCAACCGGCGCCGGCAGCGGAGGCACTTCCTAATCTTACTAGTTCGGTTCCGGGTAATACTTTATGACTTTATTACTGGAATATGGAAAAAATATATGCTCTATAACATGTTTTTTTAATTAATCCTACCCCGCTTATCTACTCCATATGCCAAATTGGCAACCAAAGTCAGCGCCGGCAGGTAATTCAGCTACCGGCGCCGGCAGCGGAGGCACTTCATAATAAATAAATAAAATTAGGTATATCTAGTGTAGGTACTTTATTTTATATATTATACAACCTATCTGGCAGATTCACAAACAGAAGTCTTATTTTCGCGGAAACTTACCTAAGTTACGTTATTTAGGTATGCAATTCCGCTTCACCACATCCGTAAGCGCAAGCGCAGCCTGACCACCTAAAACAAGTTCCTCGAAATAAACATGACCGAGTGTTTTTGGCATGATGGCACCGCATAACAAATATCCTGACACTTGCTGACTCATCATATCGGTTCTAGCTAGTGACTGCTGACTGATGATACAAATGTCAAGAATGTTGAAGGTTATTGCATAAAAGAAGGGAACTGGAAGTTACTTATGTTTATTTCCAATAAGTTGTTGAATAGTACACTAGTTCAGTGGTCAAAGCAACCGAACGGTTCCCCAGGGGTCGTGGGTTCGAGTCCGACTCGTGTCAGTTTTATTTAGCATTTTTGTTGATAACATTTGGATAAGATGACATCACTGATGCTCCACCCAGCAACTATTTTGCCCAACAAGTTTCCTCCTTACTTACTTACCTATACGTGATCTTCCCTACATGATGCAAGGGCGTTGACACCGCGGGCCAAGTCGGCTTTGTGCCAAATGTGAATAATAACTATCTATGTTACTGACGACCCACACGTGTTAGAAGCACCAAATTGTATTCAGATCCTTGTTTGACAGCAGAATTCAAATGCGGTGCGATATTGATCAGAGCATGTATTTACAGATACTTACCTATCTACTCATGTTAAGTCTTTTAGAATCGGCTACAAGTGCAATTTGTACGATAAGACATGACACCCTGGCGCCCAAAGCACTTATTTTGTGATTCATATAATTACCTAACGGTTCCTACCACCTGGCAGGATCATTTCAAAGAACATAAAACAATAGACGTATGCAGCCATAAAACACTTGTGCCTTATGTTTTATTAAAACACACCAATAAATCGACCATGAAGAAAATTCAAGCATTCAAATTAATTCAGCCGGAATGTTTAGAATGTACATCCTTGTTTAGTGCGTATGTATTACAAGTTATAAAACAATAGGGTACTCACCGTTGTATACGGCACGAGTACTTATAGAGAGAATTAATATTGTTTATTTAAATATTATTATGTTATAATAGACCGACAAAAAATATTGCGAGCCTTATGTGATATGAATTTGCATGAACTATCTGAACTATTTATTTGACTATAAACCTAGTTGATTAATATGTTAGCAATAGGTAGGTACCACAGAGTTCAAAGACCTTGCTTCTGATATTCGCTTAGTCAACCTTAGCTGTGTTGATGTACTTACCAACATGGCGTTGACAATAGCTCCCGTTTGAAGAATCATATCCGAATACATAAGTAGATAGTGTACCATATAGGTACACTCGAGATTTTCCTTCTGCGTACGAATTCCCCCAGAACATCACTCGTGATCTAAGTAAATTCCTTATCAAATGCGTAACCGGTAGATACAGGAAAGTCTGTTTTGTTTCTGTATGAGTGTCCGGAATATGATTATAGTTATATGAACCCTAGGGTAGTGTTTGAAAAACCCGCTCATGGAGGTAAACTCAAGTAGTAGCTTCGATGCGCACTTGAGGGTCCTATGTTGAATACAAATGACGATATTTGGCGGTCACAGCGGGCACATACTGAAGTAAATTTATTAGTTATGTGTACACAGTAACATTACACCTACGTATCATCACGTAGACAGCATGTGAAAATCAGTTTATAGCTATTGATACTTGGAATGTTGTCGTAATAGCTTCCGGTCACATACTTAGTTAGGTATTTTCTTGGAAATTAAATTATTACTTACACTGACATGTGTGAACGTTGGGCAAATCAGTTGCTTCATATACGATTTTTTGCTTAGGAAAATTTTAAAATAGCTCCTTTATGAAGTCAATGAACAGTAGCAGGTACCTCCTACCTGGCTAGGTTATTATTGACGCTAGGCGCATAATTTTAAGGAACTTGTTTTCTTTAATATATTTGTATGCCAGTCCATGGCAAGACATGTGGATCATAACCCTATTATTAAGAACATTATTGTACCATGTGTTAATGCAAATAAATATTATATTCTACTAGCTGTTGCCCTGTTCATCCAGTTGATCCAGGATTAAAAGTAGCCTATGTCCTTCTCCGGGTCATACATAGTCTACCCATGGCATGTGCCAAATCCGTTCTAGCGTAATAGCGTAACAAATAAACAAACAAACAAACTCACTTAGGTACCCATTTATAAACTGTAGTATTAGTAAGGATTCTATTCTGTTAGGATTTTTATTCTACTCTACTCTGGCATGACACAAAATTAAATTACTTATTAGTAGCACCATCTTTCCATAATGTCGCTAACTCGATAACGTACGAAATACGAACTGCCAAGGTCTATTTTGCATCATTCAGTTCCTTAGATGTGTATCCTACCGAATTTACAATGATAATGATCCCTCATCCTATACCATTTTTAGGTATAGTAATCATAATGTTACAGTTTTCTTCTAAGATCATCTTTGAATGCCTAGTATTGAAAAGCTTTTTTTTTAATATACCTGTTGTTTTGTTCATCACCGTACGTTATCCGAGTAGATTACTATAAGTAGCAATAACCAGAAATTGTTGCCGATTCTCTTGTCACAAAATTCTCTAAACTGAACTAAAAATCACTAAAATTTAGTTTAGTCCTGTCAAACGATCAAACTTATTCTGAAATAGACTTTAAATGACACAACTTAACTATAATTTAGTTTGACAGCACTAAGATGGCACTGAGATTAGTTTAGTGAAAATGCTATTCAGAATTTGACGATTTAACCAAAAATTTTGTCCCATATCTAAAATGCTCTAATTAAATCGGACTATATTTAATCGCGATTAAAAATGTGTGGAATAAAATTTGATGTCATGAACTAAATTTCAAACCAACACCTCGACTTCAGTTACAAAAAACAGTAGGTACTGTATTTTTATTTTGCTTATATCTCGAAAACGGTGTGTCCTATCGCAAAAATAATGAAAATTTCGACCCCCTGTAACCCTTAAACCCCTAATTCTCAACATGTTGGTAATTATTTTTTATTTTTTTTCGTTATTTTCCATACAAAAATTGAAAAATTCCATTAAAAACACGTCGACGCTGCCATGCATGCGCGCCTCTGGCTCTAAAAAAAAAACACGGGGTAGGGAAAACAAGTACCAAGTGGAGGCGCGCGGTTGTCAAATTCGATTTTAGTTGTGTCAAAATAAGTTTTAAATTTTAATTGGCAGAATAGCTCCAAGATTCCCATAGTCAAAAATAAGGAATTTTAGTGATAGTTTAGTTAGTTTAGTTCGGTGTACAAGAGAATCAGCACCATTATCTTATGCATAAACAAATTAGGGAAAACAAGTGAAAGCAATTATATTGCTGTCTTTATTAAAAAAATATATAATACTGACATCTGTCGCAGAATAGTAGAAAACTTCATAAGTTTTTCCTCTACCTGTCACAAGAGGGCGCTAGCGGCATTAAAAGTGTAATGTTTACATTGTACTTTTCGAGCTTTGATCGAGGCATGTATGGAAAAGATACGATCTACGATGATTATACCTATGTAGGTATAATATTTTTTTGGAAATAGGTATACAATTCGCGACTCATTAAAATCAAGAAATAGTTTCTAAACACACAACTTAATAATATCATGCTTGTATTACCCGAAGGGTTAGGCAGAGGTGTAGGTTCTATATAATCTCATTTCACAAGGTCCTTATTGAAATTATGTCATCTGCCTACCCTTTTCCCATCTATGTTAGGGTCGACTTCCAGTCTAACCGGATGCAGCTGAATACCAGTATTAATTTACATGGAGCGACTGCCTATCTGACCTGCACAACCCAGTAACTGGGTAATACGATACCCCTTGGTTAGACTGGTTGTCAGACTTTCGGGCTTCTGACGACTCGTAACGACGGTCAAAGATCCACAAATGACAGCCGGGACCAACGGCTTAACGTGCTTTCCGAGGCACGGAGGAGTCTCGATATGTGAAAATGGTCACCCATCCACGGACCAACCCCGACAAGCGTAGCTTTACCTGATGGATCGACCCGAGCGGCTGTTATTACTTAGCCACGAGCTCCTCCATGTATATCAACACGACTATATCATACTATAAATCATACTATAGTACTTATATTGACAGATAGGGGGCGTATTATAAACTAACACCAAACCTTGTTAATTATTCTAGTCAGTATTGAGAAATATCATAAGTAACAAACAGTTCCTATTGTTATGCAAGGCATCAACACTCATCATCATAGCTTACGTTTACAGTACCTAAGTATTACACTACGAACAACCATAGCGTAGGTACCTATCTATACTTCCTATCAACACTAAAGTTTTTTTTAATGACAATTATGTCTAAATAGGATTATAAACCTACAAGTGTCTGATTGCCAGTATTTGCAGTAGCCACCACTTTTGCAAATGACTAAAAAATGATGGACACTAACAAATTAGGAGATGCAGTCTCAGACCAGCACCCTTTATGCGTAACACGATCAATAATAATATTATGAATCATTTTGAAGGATATTTTTGCTTCATAAGTTCGAAAAAAATGTATATTCAACAACGCCAATAACGCAATGAATGTAATTTTAATAGATTATAGATAGTGCCATCAACGAAGACGCGCCCTACTCCGCTCCGCTCCGTACCGTAAGTACAGCTTACAGTAAAGTAATCGCGGAGTGGGGCGCGTTTATGTGGATGGCACTATCTGTACCAATCCTTAAAATTACAAAAAATCGTTCGACCTACAGGTTTAACGATTTTTTGTACGAACGTAATCTTGCATAAATCACAGTTGACTAATAGGTAATCTATATTATATGATGCAATGCCAGCAATTAAAACTGTCGAGCGTCCAACGACTGACTTTCATATTCATTAATTGGACACGGACTGTGTGGCTTACAAATTCAATCTTCTCAGTAACTGGCTGCTGAGTGGTGAGGCATAAAGTGCATAAAGGGTTTTTTGAGCGTCATCACATTTTGTACACGTTTTATTTCCTCGGAGCTTCATGATTGAAGTGGTTTTGGTCTACGGGCACATTGTACGCGCTGCGCTTGAATGCACTTTCTAAGGGACTGCTCAAAGACATCTTATTGACTTTTTGTTTGCTCATTGAGACATCGGAAGCTTTGTTTGATTATTCTATTTACGGCCTCGCCAGGAGCGTGTTCTTTATTGGTTTCATTATTTTATTTTTGGAGCTATTGCGTATGTTACTTCAAACACCTGTTCGCTGCAGAGATATTAAGTATTATTATTATTAACCTCCCGACACTCACATGTTGTGACGGAAAATTTAAACTCCGTAAGTGTATCGGGTGATGCCATCTAGTAACCATGGCAACAACTTGTTGAGCTTAAAGAGGGTGAAGTACCGACTATCTCATTTCTCTCACTATAGTCACAGTATGAATATGCACTATAGTCTCGTCTTTATGTCATATTTAATAATAAGCTCTGTTGTCCTGTATTCCTTTTATTTCCAAATCATGTAAATCATTAACAATTACAGAAAAACTAGATTTATGAGTAATGCTTGGAACTTCAGTATCGTGGGAGTCAGTACCGTGTTCCTACTTCCTAGCGTGGCGTACGGCTATAACAACATTCGCGACGAGGGAAATGTCAAGGTCACGCCCGTTCACTTCCTTTACCGCCGAGCCTCCGTGAGCCTACGATATTCGCGTCCCCACCCTCAACGATCTATAATACAGTATTGTATACCGTTTCAAGTGAAAAGCCTGCACTTTGTTTATTTATAGAGTCGAATTGGATGTTCTGTCATTTTTAAAAGCTTTTGCTTCCACCAAAAGATTTCCGTAAGTATGTTGTTTTTACGTTTTTTGAATACTTAATACTGTTTCAATAGCTGCCTTATATTGGAAATTTCCATAAGCTTCTTGTTCTTTATTGCTTGTTGCGTACGAACTTAGTTTTTGATAGGATGTTCTGTGTGTGGTATGGTAGGTCTGTAGGTATGACACTTCGTGTAGACTAGTGTTGACCAACTACCTACATTAATTTATTAACTTTGCAATGTTGAGTGGTGGTTCGAGAATATACACTTTTCAGTGATATTGCGGTGGATACCATTAGCCATAGTTTTGACGTAGGTACCATATGAATTTTTACAACAGAGCATGTGTTGCAAAGTTTTAATAATGTGTAGCGAAGTATTGAACATAATAGTTATGTTATTGAAACTAACAGGACTTGCAATAATGAGTTCGGGTCCCAAGATTGAACCTTGAGGTACACCGCTTTGAATTACGAAGAGCTTTGGGTTCCAGATTCTTTTACTCCAATAAAATATTCAATAGACGTATACTTGATTGTTTTAAATTAACCAGTGGAGAATTTAAGCTATCAAGAAGATTTGGTTCACTAATTTGTTAATATGAATGTTTTAAATGCTGTTGACTGACCTACTAAGGTAAATGATTTTCGGGGTGTCCGTGTGTTCGAATAAGAAGGTGGTGCGAATCAACAACACAACAACGAGTTGGGTCCATCTTTAGAAGATGAACATGTCCACGTGTAGGTAGAATTCATGCTGACTACAGACCACTTCAGTTTAAGTTAGCAGTAGTTCATTCATATTTGTTTGGTTTGCTTGCGCTTATATGACATGGGTGTATTAAAAGACAGTTATCCACGAAGAAAAATAATTAATTGCTGCTTATCATTACCTCTATATTATATCTATTCTAAATAATGAAACTAACATAAAGACTTGCACTTTTTATTTAGCATAACATAACAAAATAAGAACGTCGGCGCAATAGCCGTCAGATGGCAGTCGTGTCGAAGGGCCCGGGCGGCGTAACGACGGCGCCAATGGAGCGCGATTCCCCCAAGCCTTTCTTATTATGTGCTGTGATTTAAAACAATAAAATAGTAGAGCCGCTATAGTCTTATCATATTTATAGGCTTTTTTTATTAGCATTTAGGAAGTAGTTATTGAATATTTATTGAGATTTAATCAATGTTATGTCATAATTACTTTGTTTGAAATTATGCAGAAATTATAAGACTAATAAGACGGAGCTATTTAATTAATACAAAATTGCGGAAACTTGAACATCATTTTACTAAAGTTCCGGCCAAAAACGGAAAAAGTTTGCTATATGTCAACATGATAAGATCTGTAAAGATTTTTAAAAATATACAATGACTATACTTATCTAATCTGCTAATCATAAATGAGTTTTAAAGCAAACGGTTTAACTGGAGTGTCTAGTATAGGTATTGTATAAGTAGTTGCACGTGCCTTAAATCCAGTAACAAACGACTAGCTAAACTGGAAAAATAGTGACACAATCATTCATTCCTACTGGAGTTTTTTTGTCAACAGGTGTTGGTAAGTATGTCTTCGAGAGTAGTCTTTTTCTGGGCGTTCTAACGTGGCGTATGCTCTGCGTAAAACCTGCGGTGACCTCGCGTAGCACGGCGTAGGCTTCACGTAGTATGGCGTAGACGTCGCGTAGCACAGCTTAGACATCGCGAAGCACTGATTAGACGTCGCGTAGCATGGCGTACACGCCGCGTAGTTCAGCGTAGGCCTCGCGTAGCATGTTTTAGACGTCGCGTAGCACGGCGTAGACCGTGACTTTATTATGTAAACGCTATACGTATAGTTTAAGAAAAAAATGGTATACCTATAGTTGTTGCCTAGACGAGAAGTAGTAACATCATTTGCGGCGCGGCCTGCGCAAAGAAAAACGAAGAACGTCATCTAAAGTCATAAATCATAAAACTTTTTTCAACACGACTACTCCAAGTTTTATAGTCCTGGTTACAAGCAAGGCAGTTTTCGTGGTCGTTGGAGCGTCAAGTGAGTCCAAACGCCTACAATTTTCCCACCGGGACGATCCCGCACCCCGTCACCCGAAGCCTTATTACAGACTAATTAAGTCACGCAACAGATACGATAGAAATCTGTTTGGAAAATAACCAAAAACCACCGCATGACAACATTTCGGCTAGAACGTGATTGTTTTTTTGTCACTCTATGTACGTCTATGTTCTTGATCTATTAGGTGCTTGTTGTAACTGCCTAATCGACCGCACCATCAATATTCAATCTCACGATTTACATACTAACTAACCGTAAGGAGTTACTAAGGTGGGTGAACTACATGTTTTATAGGTATTTAAACACATCCATTATTTCGTTTTTTAGCTACTTGAGGCTAATCTGTACCTGTAGATGCATCAGTACTATTATCTATTTCTTTGCCTAATTAATGAATTCGGATTTAATATCGGATGTTGAGATCACATTTCTCTTTCAGATTTCGATTATTATCTGACGTACATTAAAATGGGTGAGTGATTGTTTCAGAAACTTTCTGCAATGATTAAGAAGGTGAAATTAAAATAAATTAGATGATGTTTTTATAATGAAGCCGCGATTGTGTGGCTTGCGTCACTTGCGTGCAAGCAGCAACCATTGAAGCGCGTGCAAAGCAGCGAGAGTGCATTCCCAGCTATCTAATGACAATGACAGAGCATCCCCGCTTTCCAAGTTCATTGACAACGAAAGTGTTGCGCATGCGTGAAAACTCGCGCCAATTATAAGCGCAGGCGGGTGCGGCGGGGCGACGGCGCAGGCGCAGCGGTCGTTGCGCGACGACGCGCCCGGCTGCGCGCGCTTCATTGCCAAGGCCGCCGTGCTTTCTCCACGATCTAAAAGCTATTACGTGGCACCCAGGTCCGTTTGTATAATGTGATGTAATTGGAATTTGTTATGCTTTGCTACCGATAAACAGAATTATGAAAGACTGACGGTGTGTAGTAAAAGTACATTATCACGATAGGACACGACCTCAAATACTGCTTTTTGTTATTGTAATTGAACAATGTTAGCATTTTACGATGAATACTAATAATTCATTACATTAAAAGCGTTATCGTGTATAATTGTGTGCCACCATTAAATGGTATTTCCGTCGTAATCATTTGAACTGATAAATGATGATTGCTCGTTGTTCTTGACCTAATCTCTCGATGTCACTCTGAGTACCAGTGCGTTTCCGCGTCACCATATCACTGATGGGCTGGTCAAGTAGGTAAACAATGCGGAATAATATGCTCAGAAACGTGGATGAGAAAACATCCTCATAGGTATATCTTTCGTATAAGATTCGTGAAGGGAATGAAAATTGAACTCTAAGACTAAGGCTCGTCGTAGGCGCCACAGAATCGTAACAAACATTTTGACCATCTCACATGGCATCAATAAATGTATCGTGTTTTATGAGGAAAAAACCGGTTATGTATAATGAAGAAGATCTCAAAAGGAACCAAACACTACGTCACAGAAAAGTACTTATGTTGTTGACACAGAATATGTGTTCAAATGACTAGACGATTCTCCGACCAACTGATTTATGTAATTTGAATCCACAGTGTGTCTCTAGACGGGACTGTGTATACCGGAAGCCAGAGGTTGTCAGAACAAACTCAAGGTTAATACGTAACAAAATCATTTAACTTGCACAAATTGAGGAGTTGAAAAAAATAATTGATTCAATTCGTCGATAGTTACTCACGTGTGACTACCATTCCCCATATTGAATAGAGGAAATTAGGAACATTTCAGGCAATCTTAGTCAACAATCACATCGGACAATAATCACCACTGACGGACAATAGGACTCCACCTCATCAAAGTGTCTTTGTTATTAAAGATGTAGGCGAAAGCAAAAGTGTTAAAAAAACCTCAAAGGAAAGGTCATAAAGGCCCAAAATTATTAGGTACAAATATAACGTAAAAATTTTGTGAAGCGTCTTGAGGAAGACTCCGGTTCAGCTGTGGACGGCTGATGATTAATTGACATTATAATCCAAGAAATACTATAGTGTATGCGATTTAGCGGAAGGAGCCTCAATATACAAGATGGGTTTTTATTTGCTGAATAAAATTATCATACTTAGAGTTATCATGGCAACAATTAGTGCACTCTTCCTTATCGAGCGTAGGATTTCCCAACATTCAGAAATATTTGTGTTAATATGGCTGAAAGAGACAAACTTCCTACATGGCATAACTGAATCTCCCGTGCACGTAATCTACCTAATTAGATACAGCACTTCCACAGCCAGTAGGCGTTAAGTCATAGTTTGGTATGCGATCTCATTGACGAGCGTTGAACCGGGAAGTGTCTGACAACTCGACTTGTACTATCACAATATATATTCCAGACTTGCAGGACACAGTGATGCTCGTTGCATTAAACGTTATATTTCACTCTATATTACGCTGGATGTACAGCTCTCGCGAATAAGTGTATTGTTAAAAATAAAAAATCAAAATAAGTTAAATTAAGGCACTCAGGGCACTTAGGTCCATTAGCTGTTAATTGATTAGAGCGAGAAATCAAAAATGCATGCTTTTACGTCTTTAGCCGTCCCTTAAAGTTGTATGGGTCCAAGGTTTGTCTTTCCAGTACTTAATTGATTATTGCTCTATGTAATATACCACTCGAACGGTCAAATACATAAGCAGTGATACTGCTGATAAACTATTGTAATTTATTGTCAAACACGTAAGACAGTAGATACTCAACCACGATACTTGATGGTGTGTACTCAGCTGTAGCTATGATACTACGTCATCTCGTGGCAACCCTACTAGTACAGTGTAATAGGAAGTAATAGTTAGGCTGAGATTCGATTCTGACGCAAGCGGACGGTCGCTGTGGGCGTTTGTAGGCACATTTAGCTTCCGTGTCAGTCTGTCAAGTTGTGTGCCTATCGTTCTTCGTCTCGCACCCACTACTGGTTCAACTTGCTAATTTATGACATCCGTCGGTTTTGCGATATGTAACCGGTACGACTTCTTTAATTCACGCCAATCTCGTAATTCTATATATGTAGATTTCAGCAGTAATTTCTGGTTATTTGCTGAGACTTCTCGGCAAAAATTCAACAGAAGTAGAAATATATAGAGGTCGTTACGGTCTTCATGTGCTAATTACTGTGAAAATCTTAAATTCTTATACTTACCTATATTTAGTTTGGACGTAGGTTGTATAAAAAATTAAATACGATAGTACAACATATGAGTACACGCAAAAACTTGAGTTTTGCTCTTAAAATACGGAAGTATTTGAATTGATAATGATCGTATAATCTCGCATACATTTGTATATCCTCCTCAATTCAGAGAGGCTCTAAGCGACTGAAAATCAAATGAGAGATTTTTCTTTCATAGAGCTCAGTATTTTTGCCACCATGAGCTCAAAGAACGTTCTTATTATATATTGATTTCCTGTTTATGCATATATAGCAGAATAATATAAAGCTGCAAATGTAAGAATACCATCTTTGAGTGACTTTGAGTTTGTAAATGTTAGAATTAGAAGCATGGCGTTTACCAAAAGCCAATGAAGCGACGCGTCACTGGGCGTGTTTACGCAGCATGTTTGTTCATTCACAAAGCCTACGTTATTGCGCATCGATGAACAGAAAACGTTGTATCTACAAGGAGGCATAAAAAGTGCTGCATAATGCGAGCGCGAGCCGGACACCCACGTCGCGAATTCTCGTCCATTATCACTTCAATCCCACGGGCTCATGTGACGGACAGAAGCCAAAGTTGGGCGGTGCCAGTGCTGAGATTTCTTTTTTGTGAACGAAGACATTCTTCCCAGCAGATCACGCGAAAACGTATTCACAAGGGGATGCGAATTCAAATGCCTTGGAGGCAGAAAGTGCATGACAATACGCTGAAGGACATTAAATATCTAACTAGTGGTAAACCAAAACAGTTCTATGCTATGGTCATAGAAATATAAAATTTTATACGTTTATGACTTTGGTAAGAACAGCTTCAATATACGAGACCGTAAAATTAATTTATAAAGACCGTTATAATTTATTTGAAGGACTATGAAATCCGGGATATTTTTTATTGATTAAGATAAAATAGCACCACAAAACCCGACTCTCCTACTCAGAAAAGTGTAGTATAATGAGGTAATTTCATTCTGCGGTAACACGATTAACACCATATGTAGGTGGATTCCCTGTTCGTATCGTAAAGTCTCGTCATAACTAAGATAAATAATGCTCTGCTCTGTTATTGTTTATGGACCACCAGGGGGCTGATGTGTAGGTGCGTAACTCATCTCCCCCGCGAAGTCTCCTCGTAATCTCTGCACCTTCGTCTGTATTTTGTTAAATATTATTTTTAAACATCCTAAACAGGAGTGCACCACATGTGCCACCTGACCTCACTGAGCTTTCCCACGCTGCGATGCAACAAGTCGTTGAAACATAAACGCCTTAAGTTAACGTTAAGGCTCGGGTAACATCTTCGAACAAACTCACTTTGAACTGTGGACGCGTTTTCGTTCCTTAGAGACTAATAAGTTTGTTTTCGGGAGCAAATGTCTCGGTTGCAGCGAGGCTTAAAGCTTTTTTCTGTTTACTTAAATGATCTGGTGATTGTTTTTTAATTTATTTTGTCGTTCGACGCGACGTCATGTGGTTCCAATCAAAGACCGTTGGGGTCTTAATTTTTTTCAAATCGATTATCGATGACTTTGTGAGTTCAGTCTTCATTTTGTTAGTAATTATGTTTTAAAATACATATTATGTATGCTCCGCTGCTTTGTGAATAAATAGTTTTTTTTGTTGTTTTAATAGGTACATAAATAATAGAGTTTTTGTTTTCTTGTCTTTTATTATGTTAAGACTGGTCATTGAGGTATTTTATCGCAAGTATAATTCATTGTGTACCTTTAGGCAAAAAGTAGAAGCATTGAGGGGCACCTGATACTGAAACCAGCGAGATAAGTAAACAATTCAGGTTCAGATATCAGAGACTCGTAATTTCTCAACTAAGTATGATATTCAATCCATATTTAAAACTAACTAAGATAAGAAAATTTTGTCTGCACAGCATTTACATTACATAAAGCAGTAATAAGGATTGCTTTACCCTATCAGCCAGGAACGGCGCACACTTGCGCATAATTCCAGTTCAAACGACAATTATTCACTTTCAAAGCGTCAGCTTGTAAGTCAGGAACTAAATGAATTTAACTATTAATTACCCTCGAGTCGTTATTCCGTCGGACAAGGAAGCAGCGCGGGCGCAGTCGCCGGTGACGTCACGCACCGAATTAACCCGATTCTGAGAATTGAACCGTTGTATGTCAGTGCACTTGTCTTGATCGGCGCGCACGTGTGGACAATGTACATAAGTACATGGATTTGTTAGGTATGTTACGAAATGTTCCCTGTTTTATATAGAAATGGTTCAGTAAAGGTGAAACATTTGTAATTACTACGATAACTCCACGGTCAAGCGCCTCAACTACGGTCGATGATTATCCATTTCTGCAAACTAAAATTAATAATTTTGTAAGTAAAACAGTAAGTAATAACTGTGTAAATTCCTAGAAATAAAACACGATGACATAAAAATGAAAATAAAATAAATATTAATAATCGCACACGAGACTAGGTACCTACCTATTTAGTAGGCAAAGCAGACAAACTAAGTCACCTATGGTAGAGATTAGGAGATTTAGAGACGCTGTGGTACGAAATAATTGAGCCAAAAGGACATCCTAGCCTTTTGAAGCAAGCCAACGTTATTGCAATTTACACGCCGCCCGTAATAACGTTAACTACTGATTAGAGCTTTGTACTACGACAGAAACTAAGTTTATTCAACGCTATATCCTTACTATTGCAAACGCCTGACATGACGACTCCCTTACACGCGAATTGATTACATCATATCTGTATTTCATATCTTCTTCCTCAATTGAATATGTGTCCAGTTCGAACAAGTCATTACGCAACGGCGAGATAGGTACTTGTTGCCTACTGAGCTGATATTGATTAAATCTAACATTTAGTTTGCGGTGTAATGACCCCTGGCACCCATGTATTGCCTAGTTGCCTACCGACTAAATAACAATAACATAAATAGTTATAGAATCACGTAACAGCTCATTCGGTTACGCGCCGCGGTTGTAGTGTGTCATATTATTGTTATAGGTAGGTATTTGCTCTCCCGCCGAGTTCCTTATGAAACTTGGGCCTTGCCAAGTTGTTACTGTACAAAGAAAATACAAAGCTGAGATCTCCTGTCCTTAATATTACCGCTTGGTTTACATAGAGTAGTCGTAAAATTGAGATTTTATCAGCAAAATAGAGTAGCCATTAATGTAAAATGTAGCAAAGATTCTAATAAGTACTTATATCTTTACGAGTAAACTCTACATTTAAATAAGTAGTTTGAAAACCGATTTACTATAAGTTATTAAATTAATGTTAAATAGATTATGTGGGTCATAAATAATAATTTATGTTTATTAACTTTTAATAAATAAATTTGCTATTAGCATATAATAATCTTATAATATTGTAGATTTAGTTAACGGCTACCCGACTGCCACACATTTTTATTATGAAACTAGCTGCGCCCCGCGGTTTCACCCGCGTTACTCTCGATCCCGCAGGAATATCGAGATAAAAAGTATTACCCCTGTGCCAAATTTCATTCCAATCCGTTCAGCCGTTTTAGCATGAAAGTGTAACAAACAAACAAGCAAACTCACTTTCGCATTTATAATATTATAGTTATGATTAGGATGCATTATGGTCATTACGGTATTTGTTTGTTCGACTAGTCTAAAAATTTGCTAAGCATAATGTTATAATAGCACACGTGTTGGGCTGACTGCCGACACTTCTGGTTTTTGTAATGAATCATGATAAACACTTCATGCTATTACTAACATCAGATACGCCTAAGGGCACTATTGTAAAATATTTCCTAATCTTAAACACATTTGTTGCATTCTCGAATTATTATACATTGGTAACACTTTATTCTAGTTAGGTACCTACATGTTGATTTCTACTAAATTATTAAAGTTATGCATGAGCTAACCATCTGCATCAATATACATTTGGATTCCATCTGAAACTGTTCTGCAAGAAAGGAATAATTCTACAAAGATCCAGTTCCCAAGAACCAATGTTATTATTCCTATGGTGTGTTATATCGATATTCCTAACTCGGAACGAACTGGAACTCCATATTTAGTCGGTACATAAATTATCTATATTTAAGTAATTGGTAAAATATTTTCGGTCATGGTTCCTGAGCGGAAGGCCTCACGCGGCGACCGCTCTGCTGTCCGGGAGTCTCGTCACTCATCCGTACCATACAATTCTCCATAATCTCATACACACACAATGTGCACGTGTATCGGTACTTTATAATGAGAACGAAAACAAAAAAAATATCCCAATGACACGCTACTGTGAAAGCAGATTGTAAATAGAGTCCAACGGATAGTGATTTTTTTCGGCCGTAAACGAAATTCGGCTTGATTTACGAAATTCAGCCGAAAACGAAGATTTTTTTTTGATTTTCTATATGTTTTTCTGTGGTATAAGTAAAAGAAATGCAAAGTCATCTTTTAATAATTATATTTCATTTTAATCACAAGAAACTTTGTACTTTTCTCAAAGACAAAATGATTAATAATCAAATAATCTGAAACTATATGCGAGGATAAGCAATTTTTCCAGCATTTTCTCAGTTATTGACTTATGCTTTAAGTTTATGAATATTCTCTGAATGTTGTTGTGACTATGAATTCTCTGAATAAAATAAATCGAAAGTATTAATTTGCTTATATTTTTCGGCCACAGCCGAAATAATTTGTTTGTTTCGGCCGA
Organism: Lithophane ornitopus; assembly: GCA_948473465.1. Lineage (NCBI taxonomy): Eukaryota > Metazoa > Arthropoda > Insecta > Lepidoptera > Noctuidae > Lithophane > Lithophane ornitopus. The sequence goes on along the minus strand of OX419620.1, from coordinate 10,874,424 downwards.
AACCGAAATTCGGTCGGACTCTAATATTGTAAGTCACAGTAACGCGCATGATCGATGATTGTTTCTTGGCAATCATCAGCGTCTTTAATTTGCTTTGTTTTTTATTGTTTTATTTTAAACTTATTGTAATTTCTGGCTCACGTATTTATGAATATCTACTATGTCGGTGCACAGTCCAACTCCGTTAGTATGTTGATCAGATTACAAGTTGTAGGTATGCACCGCTGCTGAATTGGAATATGATAGAGGAACATGATTTACCTTTTCAGGTCATTCCTTTTCATAAGATAACAAAAGGACTTCTATAGCTACCTACCTAATAATATCATATTAACATGTTGACTTACCATCGCACAACGGAGAAAATCGTATAGATAGTGAACCGGAAGTCAAAGTCCGGAAAGGCAAGGACGTCACCGGATGCTTCCCCCGCCGCCCCACCATGCTCCCCTTCTTCCGGTCACGGGACTTCCGCGCCCAACTTTTCAACTGGCGTTAGGCGGAAAACACATAAATAAAATTGCATGCGGAAAAATTGTACCACAACACACATATACTCTATACTAACGTGTAGGTATTAAAATATTCACGTTTTTCCTTGATTTACTGATTACACGATGAACAATTTATGTGCGGTTCTTCCTCTACCGATTGGTGGTTCTGATTTGTCTTCATAAGATTTTGATTTAAAAAAAAACTGTTCTTCCCCCAAGTAATCGTCAACTACGAATGATTAGACGACACGAGGTAGCGCCTTTTCGACAGTGCTCAGGAACTGGTATCTAAATAAAGTTAGTTGTGCACATTGAACATACCTACTCATAATTAAATAACAATGAGGCTATCTTAAAACTTTAATTCGTATTTCGATAATCTCTTCATTGAGCGATATGATCATGAATCAGAGATAGAAATATGATAGGCACGAATGGCACGATGTGTCTTGAATGTAACCCAGCCATTTAAGTGTTTATTGTAGCTGACTCATAATCATTTATTAAGATTATTAGTCATACATTATGAATGATAGTACTTACCTACGTACATAAATATTTTGTTTATGTAGTCATTCGCAATTAATTTATTGACAACGGTACATCAGATCACCATCATCAATGCCGCTTCTAAATGAGCATGAATTTAAAACCATAAAATCTATTTTGTCCGACAAATCAACAGTCATTTTGAAAATCGTTTGTTGTGCCAATTTCTGGCGCAGACTGTTTGACAGGCGTCAACTGAACTTTGAAAGCTAGACTGAAAAGTATACATTTCATAGCAGTGCCGATAATTGCAGAACACGAAAAGTTTACGTAAGTAATGGAACATCTACCTTATTACCACAGAACCGAGTTTATCAGTTGTTCAGCCTAAACACCTTTTAAACATGTCATTTCTGTATGGAGTTTGACATAAAACTGACATTATACAAGCGTTGAACAAGTGTCCAAGTTTTTGTGGTAAGGCTCCTAATGTTCTCCAATGTGGAATACTTAAAGAAGACACTACAACTCGAAACTTCAATTCCAAAGTAATATAAATAAACATGCAGCACATTATTTCACTAATTATTATCATAGTCTGAAATTACAATCCGTACAATCTTGGATAAAAAATTACTTATAGATCATATCGACCCAAATCTGAAAATCAAGTGCTACGCTCGTGCCAAAATAAGTGCAATCTGTAGTACTTAAAAGACATTTGATTCCAGCATTTGTATCTACGAACCATCGTCAGCAATGCATGAAAAGAGAACTAAAGAAGATTTCAAAGCCATCATTGAACACGTAGTCGGTGTAAGTTACAAGCCTTCACTGTCTCGGTTCGATTTAGCGTGAAAACATTTCGAAGTCGAGTCGTGAGTTCGTCTTACATTTTTCTTATTAAGGAAGCCTTTATCAGTGTGGTATTTGATACCCTACAGGCAGCTGGCGCCTACCGCTTCCGTAAAATGGGTGCACATTCGACTCCAATCGCGGAATTTGATCTTTTGTTGATGGAGGCGAGATTTGTGCATGTATCTGACGGGTGATCGAAGTTGTCTCGTGCGCATGTCATCTTCATCGGTAACCCGAGACGTGGGCGCAGTGGCCAGGCTTTTGTGGTAGCGATACAAAAGACAGCTTGTGCCTAAAATGGTAAGATAAAAGAGGATTTTGGATTGTCATCCTCATCAGCCGCCGTGAGTGTCTACCTGAGGTATTAATTTGCCAGGTGAAACCGTATTTGACGTAAAATGGTCTTAATAAAATTCTCCTACATAACTGAATAGCAGAACACGACTTTTGTACATAGAAATATGATCAGGAACAGCAATAACAGTATAAAATCGATAAATTGTCTTTTGCGAACAAAGCTAGCGCGCACTGTTGGAGTCGTCGACTTGCGCCCTACATGCATAATGCGCGGTGTTACGGCGCGTTACGTGTGCTGCGCGGGCGCAGGCCGTTATGCAAGCGGCGCGGAACCGGCCGTGAGAAGCAGCGCAACACCTGTAATACACCGCCACCGCAAAACGCGCATGAGCACGCTTGCAAGTCGCCTAACGGCAGCATACCAGCACACCTCGTTATAACCACCACTGATCAGCCATTGTGAAATCACGTCATTGAATTAATTACGGGTTACGAGCCGTATGCAGTTTATAGCAACAGTTTCCTAGCAGCATATTGTCGCTCAGTTTACCGCTACGACGCCACGGAAGCCGAAGAATTGAGGTGACGACATTTCAAAGGAGAATCTAAGAAGTTTGTATATACTCGAAATGTCTTATTGCCTACGGACATAATCAAATGTTGCGTCGTGAGATGCGTTATACTGAGAGGTCAGCTGCTTATAGCTTCGCTTGACCAGTGATGACCACAATAATCATCAGAACAGTTTCACAGTTCTTTACACTTGAAAAAATTCTGACTACGGGTTCTATTACCAGTAAAAAAGCTTTTGAAGAATGGCGACACTCACAATATTGTCCCTGCAAAACTGAACCAATTCATACAATAGCTCAAATATCGAATATAATAAAAACGTTCGAAATAAATATCGTCGCCAGACGCCAAAAACTACTTGTAAAGAAGACGCGTATGTTGAACAAACATGTGCGATGCAGTTCCTTAAAAAACTTTGGAGGCCTGAAAAAAATCGTAGAAAAAAAGACACTCGAATGCTGAAGCTTGCCCGCCTGACAGGAAATATGATATTTTATTTTGGGCGTGGGATCAAACCGAGTCGATAATTTGTGTTTCGAATAGACATCACAAGCAACGGTGAAATTAAATTGTTGAAAACGTTTTATGTTAAGTATTAATAAAGAAGTCCTCAACAATAATAAAAATGTCTTTGAACATAACTGAATAGGTAAGATGTCGGTATTTCAAAGAAAGTGTCACATTATGATATTGTCTTTTATTTATATTTTTAACCGTCTGCTAAAAGGAGGTTATTATAGAATGACACACTTTATTAAAGATCGAGTCTATTTAGAAGATATTCCCGAGTGGATTATATTCTTCCATGTTTCAGTTTGCGTGTCCCTTTGTCCTCATTTGAGCACGTGTAGATTTATGTATACATAGGTACTTATTTTCCGTTCCACCCAGTATTCACCGCTACTATTTACACATATCTATTCGCAGTCCTATGTTGATGAATATAATCTGTTCGACTGTTGTCGGGTACCATACAAGTGCGGAGAGATGTCCGGCGGGGCGCAGGCCCGGCTGCTCGAATCAATATCAATCAGCATCAATCAGCACCCGGAAGCCTTGTAGCTGGACCAAGTGATTGTTCGCTGGCGACGATGCGTGCCACAAATTCACATGTTTATTCACTAACCATCCAATTTCCCGGCTCTTAGTGCTTTTGGCTTCACTGATTTTTGGCCTTCGTAGATATATGAACATCAATCTTAGCATACCTATATAGAAAATCTGTGTTATTTGACTTCTTATTTTACGCTATTGTAAATAAACAGACTTGATTCTCAGTATATATATGGGTTGATCTATATAAGTTAGAGCTAGAACTACTACGACAGCACAAGTACCTGTTTATTAACAATTATTTGTCATTTTTAATAAACAGCATTGTGGTAGTAACCGCAATACTACTCTATCATTCAGTTATGATTCATTGAAGTCCTAGACATCGTTGAATTAAATAGAGCGTCGTGATATGAAAATTTTGGAAAATCAGCTTCAGAATTTCATCTAGTCAGCTTTTCTCACTAACTTCAATGCAGAAATAAAACTATCGGAGACATAATTTAAGTCATAGGTATAATACTCGTAGTAAACACAGAATTTTAGGTAGGTAGGTACCTAAAAAGTCCTCCTTTATAGGAGGTGGCTATAGGAACCTTGAAATACGGCACCAACATCCAAGGCATCGATTATGATTATGTTCGATCGGTTAACGGCACATTTAATACAAGTAATTCGTTTTACTACTTTATAGCTGCTTCGAACTCCCTGTCCCTATCCCTCTGAGGAACTTTGTACAATCAAACAAAATCTAACGTTTGGCAAAAAACAAAGAGAACTTGTAATTTAGAAAAAAGGAAATCAATTTGAGGTTTAACATTGAAGAGTATTGGCTGTTTAGAAATTATTGACTACTTCAATCAAATAAAAAAAAACCCTTAACTTGACCAAGAGTAAATTAGAATTTACTTCCAGCAATAAAGATACCTGAATCGGGCACGGTACTTAAGTGTAGCAGTTACGTAATAACGCCGTGGTACTAAAGAGCTCCTTATATGTTAATATGGCACATGACGGTGTCGTTGCGCCTATAAAATCGTCTGAAGTGTAAACACACGTAAATATCGCGCCACACGCACTCGTAAAATCTATTTCTCGCGCTATTGCGGCTCGTAGGCAGTATACAAATAATTTTATTCAGAGGACAATCAACATTAAAACAAAAATATCACTGGAACTGATATATAAACAGAACCAGTTAAATCTTCCATTACGTAGAGTCGTATACCTGCTCTATTCCGCAAGTAAATAGCAGTGGGTAGTGTTATCCACCTATGTACCTCGATAAGTTTATTATAAGAAGGAATTTCGTGCGTTAATGCAGGTATTTTTATAATCCGTGTCTGAACTTTCTTGTTCCAAAGCAAAAACAGAATTGCTGCAACACCCACGTTTTTCAAAGTGTTTAAAAATAAGGCGCCTGTTCAACATGAAATCGCTGATGAAACGGCTGAAAATATGTTTTGGTGGGTTATTCATCAAAGTCTCTCGTAATAGTTTATGCCTACGGTTTGTGGACAAAGGCAGTGAGTCACCGACGAGATTATTAGGCCTAATATTACAGCGAGTAGCACGGCAGCGACTCCTGCGCGTCACGCCGCCCGCCGCCGCCGCCGCCGCCGCGCCGCCACGCTGCGTGCCTGTCTCCACGCAGACAATGCTTGATTCTTAATTCGCTTTGATTACTATTCCAATCTGTAAGTCATGCGACATTTTAAGGATATACCTACCTAAGACACGATTGACGCAGTTCTTAAGGAAGTTGTATGAATATCTTTAAGCTTACTGGAAACCGCACAAGGAAATTCTTCAACTTAATTCTAAACTCCCTAGTGTTGTCAGGAATTCCCCAACAGAATAAAAAACGACTCTGAGTAAATACGTAGTCGTGTTATGTCTAGCTAGAGCAACAATTTATTAATTAAGTACTATTCAAGTAAACAATAGAAAAACAATAAATTACAGTACTTCATTGTACAAACATCATTAGGAGCGCGTAGCTGTCTCTCGGGAGATTTTCAGGAGAGCGTTCTTTAGCGGAGTAAGTAGAGTGATTCGGGTTTGGGATTTAATTTTTGGGAATTAATTAATTGTAAGTAAGACCTTCTAAAACCTATGCCTCTTGCCTCTATCCTGCAACAAGTACTTAGTAGGTAAAAGGACAGATTTTCTAGAATCTGGGCTATAAAATAGCAGATGGCAACATTTTGTTGTCGCCAACAACAGGTTCCATGCTTATCCGGGTTCCTTAAGTACCTTCAAAATATATTATTATTTTAAAACGGTGATGATGACGCAAATACGTTAATTTTATATTATTATGTTACCAAGATGTTACTGACTTATCACGGCGCTTATATCTACGGTATTTTAATAATAGACTTAATTTACATGCTGGAACTAGTTCCACACAATCTTTTTAGGGTTCCGTACCTCAAAAGGAAAAAACGTAACCCTTATAGGATCAATTCGTTATCCTTCTCTCTCTGTCTGTCTGTCAGTCTATCAAGACCCTTTTTCTCAGGAACGCGTGAAGGTATCAAGTTGAAATTAATATCAAATACGTAGGTATACGGTCTCTTAGTGCTCTAAAAAAATCAAACTTCTGAGTTATTGCAATGAAAAAAAATACGGCCATATATGCGACATTTATCGGCCATTGATACTCGCAAATAAATCAAACCTATGGGGTCCTGTCGACCTATACCCCATTTGAAATAAGATTAGACATTTTAAATAAGCCTTTTTTACAGTCCGTTCAACCGATTTTGACTTTTATTGCGTTGGTGGCATGACAAATGGCAGCTGCAGTAGAGAGTTGGTATTGTGTAATCTTTTTTGCCTACGGTAATACCTCTTATGCCTACTGTAGGGAAGTCAAAATCGTTTGAACAAACTGTAAAAAGGTTTGTCTAAATGTCTAATCTTATTTCAAATGGAGTATAGAATCATGAAATTTGGCAAGAAGCAAGGTGTCACAGCACAAGAAAGGAAAAGGTCTGAAAATCGATTTGTAGTTTTATAACGTAATTTTTTAACATTTGCAATTGGAGAATTGACGTAGGTATATTGATGTAATGTACCCTTTATGTAAATGATAATTGATTTTATTTCTGTAAGTAGGTTTGTAATCTGAAAAGAAAAGCCGAAACAAACTCATGGGGCACAATTTCCTTTAAAATACCAGAAACTTAGTCTTAGTCTTAGTCAGATCATGTGAAGACCTACATGGTCTTGTAGATTGGGGTCTGAAATTTCGTCTTTTGAGGAAAGAACCACACAATAAATTGAGTGGACCTATCCAGTCATTGCACGCATTAATTGTCAGTATGGGAGAATATGTTTTTCAACTACGGTGTTAAGTTTGTTTTTGGGATAAATTCATCCCAACTACGGAACCCTCATTCATTGTGCGCGGTCCGACACGCACTTGGCCGGTTTTTTTTAAATACTTTTTACCTGTCTACTTATGAAAAAAGGTGTCACACACAGTCAGGGCAAAAATATGCTCTTCTTCAACAATTTAAAAGTGCGATATACGCATTCAATTTTTATCTCGGTTTGTTGTTTTAACTACCTTCCATAGGGTGCTGAAGTTCATTCAGATTGCGATTGAAAGTATGTTACGCATCTGAATGATTTTGAAGGAAGGCTTGCTTCATAAATGTTCGAACAATTTGTCTGCTCAACAAGTTAACGCAATAAATGTTATTGAACTGTCAAAATGAAAGCCATTGCTAGTGTAAGTGTGTCACGCAATTACCCTGATAGTCTATTACCATCACAATCAAGAAATTGGAAATGTGATTTTCCCATCAAGAAGAAAGATTTTGCTTTCTATTTAAAAATGTATAATCTAATATAATATAATACATTGTTACAGCGAATAAATTTTCACGTCTCCCCCTGAAGACCTAGTCCAAATATTTTTCGATATTCGGATAGCTCATGATCTAAAGAAGTGCCATAAGTATATATACATGGAATATGAGTAAAAATTAAAAATATACTACTTATGTTTATGGCGGGTATGAGACAAATATATATATTGTGTCCAATCATAGATAGGTACATAAATAGAACGAATGTATTTCTTAGCCTAGTTGCATCAATGACCCTACCTGAGCTACATATAATAATTCCTAGGTACTTACTGTACTGATCGATAAGATATAGGTAAAACCATCAATGAGTCAATATAATTAGTAGCCAGATTTCCAGGAATTATCAGAGATAGTGCCATTCACAAATGTTTTAATTTATCAATTAGAAGGAAAAAAAATAAGAATTCACATTGTACATCCGGTGTTTCTAAAGTGCTCCCTCACCGGGAGCATTCGCCTTTAATTAAACATTTCAGATTCGATTTTGAGCATTACGTTACATTTACTTACGAGCATTCGCTTGTAATGTAACATTGATGTTACAACTTGTATCAAAATATTACAGACATTGCGCACTGTAATGCTTGGTTCTCCTCCCTCACTGATGTAATGCTCGACTCTGTAATGTTACATTAAAGGCGAATGCTCCCAGTGAGGGAGCACCTTTAGACGAAAAGATTTTACATAAGTTAGGTATTATTATTATTAAAGAAATTACGCAATCTACAATTAAATTGTTATGAAACAATAATTAACAAAGGGGATAAAACAAAGATTTTTTTAAATAATTAATTAAAATAATTCATTTAGATTTAGATAAATATTGTTTTTCACTTAAAGAATTTTAAATTTTACAAGAATTGGGTTAAGAGTAGAAATGGGTAGGTACTCAACAAGGTCAGAAACACGTGCTGAACTGCTAATTTAAAACAGGTGTCCTATAACAACTGAACAACTTGGTATTTATTAACTTTATTCACCTTCAGTCTGTGGAGGCGGGATGTATTTCAAAAATTTCGCTTGAATCGGTATAGAAAAGTAGCCAGTAACGTTGTCTCTCATATGCCCAGCAGCTATCTGCATTCTGGCCATGGCGCATGCTATTGGAGCTATTACCCGAGGGGTTGCCTTGACGATTATTTCTGCCCACAGTCCCGAAGGCAGCCAGATCCTCGTGCGAGGGTAGCAGCGCCAGCTGGCACCAATCCGCGCCAAGTCGCCCCACAGCCCGCAATAATGGAAGTACATGGAACGATCGGAGCTGTTCCAAATCCTAATTTTAAAGAGGATATTAATAAGTAAGTGCTTGATGCCGTCGACGATATTGCTAAAAACTTAAAGAGAGGTATTTATTGTATTTATTAACCTTCGTTTCATCAGATTTATATGAACTCTTTAAAATCGACCGTTATTTGAAATCTTCTTGAATACTTTTATTATTCTTAAATCATACTAGATCACACCGTACCTCTACACATCTGCAACCATTTTCAAAGCACGAGGTAATCAGTCTGTAAACCTTTAACAAAACTCTCCACTGATTTAACTCTATATTGAATAAGAGCCTACTTTTTAGAAGGTACCTAGTAGGAACATCCATTTCTTACCGAACTCTAAGTGTAACAGGTTCTTCGTCCAACTCAAAATACAACATTCTTGGATTACATGTCAGTTCTAGTGGAAACTTAGGTATTGGTACAGGAGGCAGTTGCATGGGGTATGCAACTAACTGAGTTATTTCTTTTTCTCGTACCTTTTCTTCTTTGTCTGTTACGACTATATCTTCGACGGGTACCTGTAAAAATCCGAATTAATAACCTCCAACTTTTAGAAGTCGGTTAAAAATATCTACACTTTAACACGAATATACCTATCTACTTTAAAAATCTTTTGCGATTTGCGACGAGAGATGGAACAACAGCGACTCGCAAACCTACACATAATCCAATGGACTTGTAATTATGCTTAGGATAGATATACTAATACTAATAATATTATAAAAAGGTAAAATTTGTTTCTTTGTTTGTATGTAGGGGGTAATCTCAGGAACTACCAGTCGGATTTGAAAAATTATTTTCGCATTGGATAGCCCAATTCAAGGTTATTAATATGACGCTCGACCCTTAGGAGCCGAGTAAAAGGAAAAAAAGTCAGGAATAAAGCTAAGCGAAAACGAAGTAACAGCGCGGGCTGAAATTTTACGTGGACGAAGTCGCGACCAGAAGCTAGTTGATTACTAGGTAGGTAGGTATTGTTGGAACTGGCCCACACCTGGTGCACTAGGGAAGCGAACCTTTGGGTAAAAGCAAGCTTTCATCTCACGTGGCGGGCGCGGGTGAAAACCGCTCCGTGAGTTGATAGCCTTATAGTTTGGGAAGCTTTATTCTAAGTTGGGAAGATTTTGGGAGTGCATGTTTACCTGCTCTGCTTCAATTCTCTCTCGAGGGTTGTGGATGAGCATCAGAGGGAGAGTATTGTGCAATGATTCATCACTACATAGTTTTGCTATCGACATCGATAATAGAATTTCCTTTGTATTTTCGTAAAGTATTTATATTTACAGGTGGATGTTGCATGACACGGAACATATACTCACCGACTTGCATGACGTCTGAAGTTCAAATCATAGATAAAGCGGAAAGACTATCAATTTGTTGCCACGATAGATTTCAATAGGTGCAGGCAAACCTCTTTACTGCTTTCTGGGATACGACTACAAAAATAGCCATGTATCCTAACTATACAATATTATAAATGCGAAAGTGAGTTTGTTTGTTTGTTACGCTTTCACGCTAAAACTGCTCAACGGATTTAGATGAAACTTGGCACATAGGTAGACCATGACCTGGAATAGGACATAGGATACTTTTTATCCCGATACTCCTACGGGATCGAGACTTATGCGGATGAAACCGCGGGCCACAGCTAGTTGTAAATAAAATATTTTTAGCAAAAAACCGCGATAATAAATAACGTGTGAATGAAGGCCAAATAACGTGAAAGATAAATTCACCAGTTTAGTATACTGACTGTACGTATAGGTTCATCTATTGCGTTCGTTGAAATAAATTGTGTGAACTGAAAGTATCAGTAAAATGTGTTTAATAGTGCATACGTCGTTCTTTATCGCCTTTACCTCTGTATTTAAGACCAGCTTAATGCTTAAATTAGATATTTTGTATATTCATAAAAATGGATATCTATTGTGGCTAATATACAATCCATGATTGCTGCAGGAATCACCAATAAATTCACGACTTGTTGAATTAAAAGCTGTAAACTGAGATTGTACGAATGAAATTCTCTTTATTTCATACTTTAAAACAAGAAAATGTATGAAACAAATCCCTACCTAGTTAGTTATAATGTTTCAATGTTATTTTAAATAGGTACTGATGATATTTACTGTTTTGTTGTAATTACCTACCTATATTTCTCTTTCTAGTAAATATTCTCTGTACATACTTAATACTATTAAACTACCTAGTCGTAAACGTAATATCGTCATTGTAAGACTTATAAAGTCATTTTCGCGTGATGTCTTAGATATGAGAAGTGACAGCAGAAGGGTTCCCTTCATCAACGTCGGGAAAAGTCAGCGTACTACGAAATAATAACCTTACCTTGGCTTGTGTGTACTATGCTGTTGACTATTTGAGGGCTGGTTGTGAAGTCCCATCCCTGTTTCAGTTGGACCGTCGAAAATGCATAGCCTGTAATTTGTAAAGCTTAGTTTTGTTCTCTTGTTTTACAAAAAAAATAGTTTGTCTTGCCTATCTTTACCAATAACTGATTCTTACAAGCTAGACCCCAACCTAATTTAGAGATTATAGCTGAGATTTTACCTCACATCAAATAAGAAAGAAGAAAGGAAGAAAGAAAGAAAGAAAAGCTCGTACCTGCCCTACACGCTCTAGTTTATTGCGATAGGGTTCAGTTCGTCAACCCGCCGCGCATCGCCACTTAGCGCGCACATTTCCGATTCCAGGTTAACGGAGATTGTTTCAATCAGTAAAATCTAATTACTCTTCGCTTATACAGGGGTTATAAGATTTATACAAAAATAGCAATATCTGATGACATTTAATGTCATGTCACCTAATTGAATCTACATTTTCTCGGAGATATGGTGGATTTGGGAGGAGTGGAAAAATCTATTATTAGCGGTGCACTGCGACTGAAAATTACTTTAAAATGTTGTCTGTAATACAGTAGTATACAGTGCAACGAACACGGACAAAAAACCTCGGTCAAAAATCTGCGAACTGTAAGTTATCAAGAGCAGGCCGTATCAATTAGATGAGTCGAGCGATAGAGTGTATTTTAATGTCATCCATATGAACACTATAGTCGATCTACCCACTTAATATTAGCAGCGTAGTGTGTAATATAGTGTCGTGAAAGCCGCAGTTGGTAAGACACGGTTGCGCACTCGCAGTCGCCGCGACGCGTGACGCCGACTCCCGAGGGAGCGGAAGTCTTGCGCACTTCCGGCTGCGCACACGCCGGAGATCCGGTCCACTTGTACGATCACGACGTTACACCGACTGACGGTTTAACGAACATTACCATTTTTTTTGTTATATTTAGGCATACTGATTTAGTGCTGTGTTTTTGACAACATAGATACTATTACATAATATAGATAGTCGACCTACCTTTTGGGATGAAAAGAAAGTCCACGCCGACTGCAGCTAGTGCTTCCAATACCTACAGTTACCTATTACTAGTAAGTTAGTAATATCGCCAATATTTTTCATTTATTTTAAGTCTTTGTTATTCGGAGTCGATTGACTTCTCGGTTCCAAGCAATTTCGTCGTACTATAAATGTTGCTCTATTTATACTTCCCACAATTTACTAAACTTTGTAACCTAACCCACACTAGCAGTCTCACCGCCGCATTCCGTATAGCACTTACAGTAACACACACATAACCAATAAATATCGTCGTGAGTAATCACATAGCTTTGTAATCAGTTTTGTTAGGAATTAAAAGCGTTCCCGGGTAGACTAAACAATGAGATCAGCTGGACCTATTGCGGGTATGGCGTTAGTCGGCTATTTAGTCGACAAAGACATCGATTCTATTCAGGCAGCCGCGATCGTGTCGGGTCTGTAAACAAGAGTCAAATTATCCCTGACTATTGTTATGAAGTCTGTAACTAAGCCAAACAAGCTGCTAAAAAATTCATATTGCTAGCATGCGTCCGTCTCATTTATTTATTTATCATTCTTTTATTTTATTAATTTTTTATTTGGTCTGCAATACAATTTATACACAATCACACTAATTATGTAGGTACCTATATACCTATGTACCTCGTTATTATTATTATGTGACACTTATTTTGTTTTATTTTATTTAAGTAGGTATGCATACACGCATCACAATATAAAACTGATTTGCATCCGTCACTTCACACTTTCGGGTCCGGTTGAAAACCAGCGTCAGGCAGTAGTTGTCTGGCATTTTTGCTGAACTGGGCCTTTTTGGCGCAGCCGTGAGGTACACTCCCCTGATAATGTCCTACTTTACCTTTTTATTTGATTCTTTATTTTTTTTATTTTGTTATCTGCTGTATATTATGTATATTGTGTGCCTTTTAGTCTGTGCTGAATAAATATATTTTCTTTCTTTCTTTATATTAATTTTAAATTCAGCACTTCTGATTTCTCGCTTGAATTATTAATTAAGTGCAATTCACGCAGGATTTTTGACACAGCAAAAGTGTTAGTAGGTCAACGAATAATCTTCCGAAGGGCCATAAGGAAGTACTTACCTAATAAGATGATGGAGGTTGAAGTAGGTACCTACATCATCATCTAAACATTTCCTTTTGGAGCATTTCAGATTCTAGGACCCACATTAGCGGACCTATAGACAAATGAGAGGATTTAATTAATTGAATATTCATCAGTGAATAAATAGTGCCTACTAAGAAGTGTGCTAGTCACTTCTATTATATATTTAGGTATAGGTAAGTGGCTCAGTTCGGATGAGTAGTTAAATTATGTGACAATGTTTCCATAGTGATTGCCCTTGTTGCGCCGTGATGTTGATCGCCTTGATTGATGGTGGCGCCCTTGACCGACATTCCAGCATCCAGCTATCCTTATACACATAAAGCTTCTATTTTATTATTATTTCCTGTGATACAATTTAAATTTTAAATAAGTTCGTTCATCTTTGTAACTTGACCGATTCATTGTGGCCATATGAGGTCGGTTAGTTTGATTTGAAGTGAAAGTTTCCATATCGGGAGTAGAGTCTTTTAGGGCGATGTCCGCTGTTTACGTTTCATTGTTTTGTTCAGTTAAACCCAGATCTTCTAAGAAAGTAATGGGTGGTTTAAAGAGGTGTAGTGGGGTTACGGTAAAGGGGAAGGGGGGATGTACGACGAGGTGAAGTAACGGATGAATGTCCGTGGGAACGGTCGCCACTTCCGCTCCGCTCTGCTCGCTCGCGCCTCGGCACTCTCAGCTATTTCCTTTATGTAGGGTGACCTTAAATATGATCGAAGACTGATATAGACTCGTCTTCTATTTTATGTAGCTAACCTAACACTTTCTTACATAGAAATAAATGTAGTGTAGGTACAATTTTGACTTTTATTTATGTATTTTTAATTCGAATTGCGATATCAAGTTTACTTGGTTGTATGTCGACTGATAAAGACTATTTTCCCAATTCAGTCAACTGCTTAAAATTAACTGCTCAAGCTGTGGACATCTGTATGACCGCTTTTCTCATACAATGAACCCTAATCAACTAAACACCCTCTTGATATTATAAACTACACGAACCCCACGGGAGAAGGGTTGCACATTTTTGACCAAGACTAATATTTGGATGAACTTTTATTTTCCAATCTAGGAATGGCGAGAACGTTTGGTCACCGCGCAGGTTTCATTGAAGCAAAACGTTTGGTTCCACTACATTTATTAACGGACCGTCTTAGTTGCACAACAGGACCGTGTCGCAATGTCCCCGGTTCGTTTCTCTGGAAATTTTGCAATATTTATCAACAGCTATCGACACAACGACTAACAAGATACCGTTGTTTGTGAGAAATGTTATTCATTATAGACACGCATTTCATGCTTCAGCAGTTTTCAGGAAAAAAGTCATCCATTTGTGTGGATTCGTATCTTTTCTTAATATCTCACTCATTCTGGTCCTTCCGCAATGTTCGATAAAGACGGACATATCGAAATTAGTCAGAAATTCCGAATAATAATGTAAAATCCTTATCTATACATACTTTCACAAAATTCTAGAAAATAAAGACCTAAACAAGTACCAACAAATTACACGTCTCAGGAAGTAGATAGTAGCTGTATTGTGTTATTACTTTATTATTGCATGTGCATATTGTGCGTCCATAGCAACAACGTATTGCATTACCTACCGAGGAATTAGTAAGCGGTTGCTAACTGCAGGTGCTTACCCAAATATATTACGTATTGCGACCAGAAAAATCAGGTAAACCTTGGATAAAATGGATAAATCTCTTTCTTTATTATAATAATAGTCTTCTTCGTCGTATCGTATTGTCGTATCTATGATTCCATTTCGCAAAGTTCTTCTATAGTGCAGGTGTTACTGCACAGGGAGCACGACAAGATGTGGGGCATGTAGCTTCAAAGTCGCACTGCGGCTCATCGGAGTACGGCCCCCATCTGACTAAGTTGCGCCTGCAGCGGCCCACTTGGCTTCTTAATCCGTAAAGAGATTTCCAGGTGTAAAATGGGAGTTGGTGCGCCGTTGGAAGCTTTTCTGCAGGCTCAACATAGTCAGCTGGAGGGGGATGTTTGAGAAGCCACAGTTTTAATCTTGCTGCAATAGAGCAATAGGTCAAAAAAGGCTAATTGCATGTATTATTCATGTAGGTACTAGAGTACTAAAATAAGATGAAATTAAATCATTTTCAATTTAAACAGAAAAACATTAGCCTTATGTAAAACCAACTATGCGGTTGTTCTACTTAGGTAGGTATCTACATAGTAATAGTTGTTAGTCCGGAATATTCGATTTGAACATCCGATGTGGCGTTTGTCCGGTCTAAATAGCATAACGAGCGTCTAAGTAGGTAGTATCGAGCATTGAGCAAGTCCGTTGACCGTTGTTGTAACTTCGTAAGTTCGTAAGTACCACTCACAGCGGTCTTGCTGTTATCGGCCGGAAGCCGCGACGGAAGCGCGCAATCTCAACCAATTGGACGAGTGAGTTGTCACGCCGCGTGACCATGCCCCTTGCTCTCTACGGCGCATTTCTAACCCGTGCGCATGTACTTGTGACACCAAAATAAATATTGAATGTAAATTCTACGTTGTTTGTTAACATGAAAGTCTTGAAACCTTCGTTTCCACAAAAGCGGTGTTTAGTGTTTACGTTGAGCCTTTCGCTAGTAAGGTTAGAGTCGCCTCCAATTATTTCCTGATGTTACTGGAATTACTTCACCAGTAACCTTTCATTATATTCGGTACCAGAACGCCAGACAGATAAAGGAGGTCGCAAGAGGAGGGCCCAGCTAGTTCTATTTCTGTTCATCATCTTAATTGGCGTTATGAGGCGCTGCTGTTAATATAAAGAATGCTGAATGCCAAGCATTCACTTGGATGATTAACGAGAGGATATAAAGTATCTTCGTCTACCTCGGGAGATTCATGAGGATTAATGCAGATTAATTTATAATTCTGTGATTTTTATGCCCGGACGCATAAAAGGAGTGGTGCTATGTTTTTGATATCCACGTCTAAAGTTTCATATTCCACACGTAGAGAAATGATCTGAAAACTAAAATACAGGTTAAATTTTATGTTTGGTATTTTTTAAGTTTCAAGCTTTCAGTCAGAAGCAATAGGATTGACATTAGTTTCATCGCTGCACTCAGAGTGGAATTAGCTATATGCACAATGACCACCATAGGTAATCTATGTTGATTTTCTTCTATAGTATTATCATAAAACATTTAATTGAAGAACATTGGTTCATGACTGCAGAATTTTAAAATCAACCGCAATTTTCATTGCTGCAAGGTTTAAATCATAAAGTTTATTATTGAACAAACCTAAATATTAAATCATAGTTCATTCGAAATATGTATTACCTCACCGAAAAATTGTCTATGTATCATGACAGCATCCGATACACAATAATCTGCTAATAAAAATGAAAAGCTCTGAAGCAAATTGATAATTTCTGTCTGGTCATCACTACTCATTAGTACTTGAGTATATATGTTTAGGATAGATTCTATGATCATAAACCTAATTATTGTAATGCAGGACAAACAGGGAAATAGATTCAAAGCATTTACTTTTTCCGATTTTTTAAGTATCCTACCTAGCCGAAAATGACTTGCGAAAAATAGTTATCTATCACCTCTTAACCTCATCCATAGAGAAGAATCATCATCATCTATAACTGGCAATGGGTCTTTTAATAAACACCTCTTCGTCATAGGAGTCACAGACAGTCCGCTGTGCAGGGCCTGCATGGAGGACGACGAGACAGCAGCTCATGTGCTACTACACTGCCCGGTGGTCGCCACATACAGGGCAAAGTACTTCGGTAGCCCAGGTACCCTACGTGAGATTGTCAGTAACACCAAGGCGTTGCTGGCCTTCTTGGAGGAGCTAGGGTGGATCGAATAAGCGATTTCCCACCCGTACGCAAAATACGCGCTTTGTCGTGGAGTTGCGGATACCAGCCCGTATTACCTATCATCATCATTTCAGCCGAAAGTCGTCCACTGCTAGACTTATTAGGCCTCCGGGACATAGAGGAGAATACAGGTGTGATATTATGCTATGTTTTAACTACTTATCCGTTTTTTATCGGCTTTTATTTTACTTTATTTTAAATTCCTTATAGCGAAGATACTGATTGGTATTCAGCTTCGTAACAGTGGAGTGTCACAAAAACTATCATGAATAGTAAACTAAATGTGGAGTTCTTCATCAATACATAAACTCAAATTCAGCAAAAACTTTTGAAGTTGATACCTGCTAAGAATCTATAGATGTGGATACCTAGTATATACACATTATGTGTAACTTGTCTGCGGCTTCGCCCACGTATTATATATATACGCCTAAGTTACTCCATATAATATCAGCTATCTGGCAGTGAAAATCCCGTCAAAATCGGTCCAGCTGTTTCGGAGATTAGCTGGAACAAACAGACAGACAATATTTTTTTTAATTATGTTTTTTTTTTTCCCCTTTATTATTTGATTCGCTCTTTTCTAGTTTATGATTTTGTTTATTTGGGGACTGTTCTTGTGTTCGACAGTGCCCAGATTATGTTATTTGTATGTGTGTAGTACCTACGTAGGTATATATAGATCAACGGATGCAGTTTTTCCCTTCTGTTGTTACGGGGTTGA
Source organism: Lithophane ornitopus (assembly GCA_948473465.1). Lineage (NCBI taxonomy): Eukaryota > Metazoa > Arthropoda > Insecta > Lepidoptera > Noctuidae > Lithophane > Lithophane ornitopus. The sequence goes on along the minus strand of OX419620.1, from coordinate 10,856,383 downwards.
CACAGATTAGTTTTTATTATTTAAGCTAGACTTTAGATGATGTTTGGGTTAAATTAAATGTCCTATTACCAATTAATCTAGATGTTTTTGTGAACTTCGAAAGGAGGAAGACTTTTTGTCGACAGCAGTAGTAACTAGTAGGTACCGGTAATTTAATTTTGATTAAAAAATATATAAAGCCTTAAACAAGTGAGCGTTTTTAGAAACAAAAGCTGTCGCCGGGTATAGCTTGTCCAGTCCGGAATGACGCGCCCCACTACCTAAGTAAGTACGGTACTTAGCTGCTGACGTAGGTATATAAATAATAGTTTTGTATCCAAACGTTCCTAGCTTAGTAAGTAACTTTAATTTCGATTGAAATGAAGCGCTTATAGTTTCTCTAGTTAATGTTTGGTTGGACGTAGCTGCAACATTGGCATAGTCCAAAACCGTCGAAATACATACATTATACAATAATGCCCGCTATGTATAGTGAAGTAATAGAAAACGTCACAGAACCAAAGTTCCACGACTAACAAATAGTTTAGCAGAGTCTTACCTACCACTGAAACTCATCTCAGGCAAGTATATAACAATATGTACTAACTTTAGGTGTACTTACACCAAGCGGAACCGGTAGTCTATATTAAGGCCAACATAATGTGAGCCCTCGTATTTTCTATAGTGCTTCGTAAATGTAAAAAGAGAAAGGGAAGTAAACTGCCTGCGAAGGTTCTCACTGGAGTGGTCGTATCTTTCAACTGACATTGACCTCTAGAGCGGTCGTCGAGGCCTCTTCTCGGTGGCCATACATATTCATTACAACTTCATCTACATATTAATGAAGCTGAGATGAGAATAAGACGACGACATGTTTATCTACTCAGTTAAATATCGTGTCCATTAGTATGCCTGAAAAGCATGACTTGATAGGTAATACGAACTTTGAACAGATTATTGGTTAGAGGCAGCCTTACAGAACGATATTTCGTGAGTGGTCATTAAAATGTTAAATTATTTAAATACCTCATTATTACATAACTCATTTCACTTAATGCAGATAAAGTTTTATGTCTATCTTGCTTAGCTTAGGTAATCTCGTCTTTAAATTTCTAAAAAAACTATTAAGTTTCATATACCCTGCCGGATACGGATACGGCATAATTTGTTCCTCATGGGCCGTGACTGAGGATACACGTATATAGATACAACTAGGCTTTTATATACATAAAGGAAGGTACGTTCCAGTTGTATAAATTGGCATAATGAAGTTTCATGCATATTTATGTGTAAATATAATTATTGAATTTAAAAAAATCTCTAAATGTTACCTGCTCTATCAATTCTCATTCAGTTTTTATTACTTCCTTCGTAAGCGAAGCAAAAATAATTCTCGTCGGGCTAGACTCAAGTTCCGTGTGACCTTCGATTCGTCCGTCAGTAAAAAGTTGTTGTAGTCCTCCACATATGAGCGACACAAAAAAAAAAGAGTAGGTAAAAAAATAATGTGTGATCGGAAAATCCAGAGTCGTCTCGTTTACAGAATAACACTTGTGAAACCGGTTGAGAGCACGACGCCAAATATCAACTTGTTTCCTTCCTCGTGCGGACACCCGGTAGGTTCTGTCTAACATTTAATTTTGTAAATTGGTAGGTACACAGAAACGAATGAAGTAGGTACTTCATTCGTTTTTGTGTCGCATAAACTTGCTAGGAGCATTTTGCAAATTAGCATAATCACAAATGTGTTTTTAAAACCTGATCAAATTGAAATCTGTAATTTAAGAGTACATTGTTGATGCTGCGTTGAGAAAAGTTGTGTGCAACTAGCACTGGATCGGTTTGTTATTCTTTATGGATTTTCCCGGCTGTGATTTAAATTCTCATGAATTTAGTGATGATGAACCTATTGATGTAAATGTTTTCATAAGTAACAATGTGCTACGTGTTCCTTTACCACCACCACCTCTAGTTGCTTTCCAACTCATTTAATCAAAGGATGCCTACAACTGAATTCAAATACTAACTTATTAATATTGATTAACACCTTACGTCGGCAAATTTTTTAAAGTATTCTAATTAATCCTAACTAATATTATAAATGCGAAAATGAGTTTATTATTTTGTTACGCTTTCACGCTAAAACGGCCGAACGGATTTAGATGAAATCTGGCACATGGGTAGAATAGGACGTAGGATACTTTTTATCCCGAGATTTCCACGGGATCTAGACTTACGCGGGTGAAACCGCGGAGCGCAGCTAGTCTAAACCCACCACCACAGATTCTTGAGGATATTTTAGTAATTATAATATTATAGAGGATGCAACATGCTAAAAGTATGAGAACAAGTGAACAACAGATAGTCCGGGTATAAATAAGTTTGGAAATGTTTTGGATAAATTATGTCCGCTTCCTAGAACGGGCGTGACTTAACACCTCTCTTTACATACACGTTCGTAAACATTAGATACATTTTTAACAAAAATATACGTCAGTGGTTCAAATACGCCACGGCTACGTAGACAGTGATGAATTAACTCTTTTCTTCTGCTCACAGTGCCTAGCAAGGTTAAAGGCAGTAGATATTTCAAGACAATAATGACGACCTAAATGTTGTTAGGGATGGTACTAAATCAAATGGTAGAGCAGTTCATTTACTGCGTTTCGCATTGTGAATAAAAATATCTGGCACCAATACAAATTGTGTCTCGATCAATTTGTATTATTTCTACTCGGAGTGAAAAATTAACTAAAAATATGGTAATTTTAACTAATATGCTGTGATAACTACAAATCAATATTTGTACATGTAATCTACTAAACATTATTTACTGTGTACCTAGGTTCCTAATATTTTGCTATGACTAAATTGCATTTTTAGGAATAAGGTATTTATGCAAATACTTAGATATAGCATAACTTTTTACCCGACTACGGCGAAAAAAAAAGGAGGGTTATGATTTTGACCGCTATGTATGTATGTATGTATGTATGTTCATCTGTTCCCTCCTATCTTCTAAACCACTCATCACAATTTGACAAATGACGTATCGTTGGAAGCGTTTTGATCGTCCGCTGGTTATAGGCTATGTGACGTCACATTAAATTAAAAATGGCGCCCTCTAAAAGACAAAGTAAAGAACTACAAAAAATAAAAAAAAATCGTACCATGTTGGCTATCAAATCAAAGGGCTTAATGACCACATTTCAAATATATATATATTATAACCCCAAAAGAATTTAAAAAAAATTAAAGTAATAAAAACAAAAACCCAACTACGACTAAAAATGTATAAACAAGACACCGCAGACAGACAAATAAAAAATCCGGAGTCACACGTAATCTGTTCGATTTATGCCCTAACACGTGTGACTCCGGATTTTTTCGGTGTCTTGTTTATACCTTTTTAGTCGTAGTTGGGTTTTAGTTAATCATTCTATAACTTCGATTTTCCCTAAATACAAAACAGTTTTTTTACAGTTTACTCTCTGTATTGATTCGATTTTAAAATAAATTTTGCGTATAATCAGCCTATAATTTTCCCACTGCTGGGACACAGGTCTCCTCTCTGTGAGATGGAATGGGCCGAAATACACCAAGCGGGCCCAGTGCGGGTTGGTAGATGTCACAAGTCTTCGATTTTTTGGCTCTAGGACATGCCGGTTTCCTCACGATGTTTTCCTTCACCGTTTTGAGAGCAGTGGTGATAAAATAATTTACAAAAAGTAAAGCGCCTGGCTGAGGTCGAACCTACGGCTCATACGTCGCGGCCGTTACCACTCTTCCTTGCGTTTGAGTGAAGAAAAACTTTGCGTAAAACAAAAAATCTTAGAAAAGTTTTAACACACCAAAGATGGAACATAAATGTGATATTTTTCTAAAAAGCTTCTACGTGAATAAATGTGCACGGAACAAAGTAGGTAGGATATAAAATCGTATGCGGAAACTCAATTAAGGAAGTAGAGGATCCCCCCTCGATTAATTTGATCATTTCCGCATTTATTGTCACAGTAGTCTGATAAGATAACCTATGTTATGCGGGTTATAACAGCTGTAGTTCCTGTTTCAGGAATTTTCCGTAAAACGTTTCACCAAGTAGGTAGCTATACCCCATTTGAAATAAGATTAGACATTAAAACAAACCCTTTTACAGTCCGTTCAAACGATTTTGACTTCTATACCGTAGGCATAAGGATAGCATTAAAGCAAAAAAAGTTACACAATACCAACTATCTACTGCAGCTGCCATTTGTCATGCCACCAACGCAATAGAATTCAAAATCGGTTGAACGGAATGTAAAAAAGGCTTATCTATACGTCTAATCTTATTTCAAATGGAGTATAGTTTGTTAATAAAATGTACTCTCTCTCTCTCTATGTGTTTGTTAATAAGCAATTAAAGTAGTTTGCAATATAAATGTGAAAATACAGAGTTTTAAAGGGAGAGATTTTCCAAAACTTTTTCATTACCTCCGTTGTTGGTGTTTTGTCCTCGCCCGTAACGTTAAAGAGTAAACAGGAGACGGAAGTCGTACGTTAGGAACATGCAAAACCGAACGGATTTATCGATTGGAGTCCGGCAATATGGCGTCGGTTTATTTATCTTCTCTCTATCTATCTACCCACCTTCCTGGCGCCGTACTTCCGCCGGAAACGGGCGTCGTCTCCGCTCTAACCCTTACCGCGGTTCCGGTTTCCGGCTGCCTTTGAAGTCGGTCGAAGTTTCCTTCTAGCTACCCCGTCGTGGAAGAGGCTTTTTGGTTCAGTAGATACGATAATTACGTCAATAATATTAATGTGAGAATACTCAAGCAAATTCATGCGAATTTTACAATCTTTAGCTATTTTGAATAACATTTTGGCAACAATGTCATTGCCAAGTACAGGCGATGACCTATGTTATTTGCATGTATAATGCCGTCTGGTGCCTGTACGTCCGCTTTAATCTCTAGCTAGAACAATAAATTCAATATTTATTAAGTTGATTATCCTTTTTTATTTATTGTCGCGGCCATACAGACCGCGCCTTTTTAGCAATTAATGATAACGTAGTGCAGCAATTACAAAAATAAAGCGACTGTACTACATTTGATTCGTTTGCTGAGCAAGTGAGTCTGTTTGTAAAGTAACAAACGGTTATTATCTCGCTAGACTAAACAGTTAAAAAGTAATTGGCGACAAGTGGTAGGTATGTTAGAAGCTAAAGCACAGTGACAATAGTAAAACAAATAGGATAAAAATACGAGGTATGTAAGCAAAATTGAATTCTAATAGGAGTAGTTTTGTAGATCCTTTTTCCTCTTGCCTTACTTTTGATTGTCAAGCTCACAGAAGGAAAACTGGTAGATGTCTTGCTTGAAAATTCCCTCGAGTTTTTGAACGCCAGCGCCAGCAGCATTTATTTCCACAACGATATACCTGAAAGAAGCAGGTTTACTTTACTTTCACAAAATGTAAGCATAAAGATTGGGTCAAGGTTGTAAAGATAGCTCGTATGCTGTCCGATAAATTACTAAAGTATTTTGGATAAGAAAAAAGAAAATTATTGCAATCAATAATTATGATATGGTGAATTCGCGATACCAGATCATTTTTGTAAGACTAAAATACAATAACTACATACATAGGTAAGTATATGTCTCTACATAACACGCGAAAAATATGAGAATAGCGTGAAAAATATCAGCCAGTCAGCTAGGCACACAGTCTGGGATATGAGACGTGGAGATTTATTAAAGTATCGCCACTTCTAGAAGTTAAATTAAAAATAAATTGAATACTGCTAAGATAAGCTGCATAAAAAAATACTACTGCACGAGTGCACCCATTTACGCAAGCCTGAATTTACAGTTTAATAATATGTAAACAGACGCACATACATACTTAAATGAAAGCATATTTTTATAATAAACAAACGTTGATTTACGACGAGACGATAAAGCAAACACTTTCGAGATTAATTTTCCGTCTTTATCGATTCTACTCTAATTAGTCTCGCGCGTTTTGTGTACAACGTTTTCACTCATAAAAAATGCTCTAGGTGCCTATCTCCTTTCAACAGTTGGCATAAATTGTTTAGTCTCAATGCTACCCGTTGTTTGATTTGTATAACCTTAAAAGCTTCACTAGAACAAACAAGCAATGATCAACAGACGGGAAAAAGATCCACAATTAGATGTGACAATTGAAATTAATTTTAAAGTCTAGATCTCTCTTTTAGTTTCGTATGCTGTGTGGCTGTATGTGATCATATTTCATAAACATCACGTGATTTTTCTCGACCGTAACAATTTACCTCATTTTAGAATTATCGTAGAATTCGTAACACCTGAGATTTCGCAAAGCGAGCGTCGTAGTCTGTCGCAAACTCATCAGATAACAGCACTTCCTCCATTGCGCAGAGCCGTCGCGCGCCGCCCAATTTCTTCAGCGGCGCACGCGCATCGCCCCCGCTATGGACGCTGACTGTGTCGCCGTCGACTTCCTGCATACTGATGCAATGGATTTGCGGTTATTTTGCAAATTCCTAATGATTTCGACAACTAACCACTCGTATTTTGGCTGATCACCGTTCCAAAAACAAACGTCCCAGTAAAAAAAATTGTCCTCGTACAATAATAAAAAATTTTCACATCCCGGCATTACCCAATGTTTATCTAATTACCAAGTTAATTAAATTTATATAAACCCAAATACGCACTTGCGGGGTCGCATGTTGCGCAAACGATAAGTTTCGGCACATCTTGAATCTCGGCCTAGTTCGCGGCGAGCTCGCTCGATGCTCGCTGCTGCCTTACATCATAGAGCAAGCGGATTGGGTCAGCGGCGGCGCCTGCGCCTTGTCCATACGAGTTATGTCATACGGATAGCGTGCGTAACATACATACGTGTTGTCTACGGACCCTTTAATAGTTACAAAATAACGTTTGTTATAAATCAAATACAATCAACCTATCTCCAGAGAGTTCGTGGAAATTTTGGTTGTAACGAGTAGACGTATTCACCAGAAGTCCTTGGGAAATTCGGAACTGCTGTAACTTATAGGATACATTATGACATAGACATAGTTATAAAACAAATGATTTCCGATGCCTACCACAAGGTAACCTAATTTGAACAAAACATGGATCTTACAATAATCCGAATGTGTCATTTTTGTCGATTGACGGCGCGGCGTTGAATTCACAGGTGCTCGTATCGCAACCTATATAAATATAGTAAACATCAGTATGCAGGCGCGTTGCCAATTACAGCGGAGACCTACTTTCTTACCTTCGAACTTTTACTTCCTGCGGGCCAGGCAAGGCGGCCGGTCGCACCACGCAACGAATTACGAAAGTGGCGCGAAATGCTCGGCCGACATTCGCGTACCGCTTGCGCCACCTTCAGGAAGTGCCGTTGCTGCGGGATTACGTAGTGCGGCGTGTTGCCTGCGCCCGCGCCGCTGCCGCCGCCGCCGCTGCGCCCGGACACTATCCTTGCTTGAGAAACACGTGCGGGAGTCTGTGGTCGCGACCCGCTTGTTACCACACACCATGCAACGCCGCATGAACAGTGCCGGTTGCCATCCTTTCTCTAATAGTACCGGCGATTGCTATGTTACGACAATTGTTTGCTTCTGGTTTGCTAGATATATCAATTATCTTTATTAATATTTGGAAAAAAGACCTGTATGGGTATGCAAATTGTTAAACCAATTTACAACATGATACAATTTAAATGCTCTTTACTCGTTTAGGAGTAGGTATGGAAACATTTATAATTAACCAGGAGGAACCACTTCTGGTAGGTACAATATTTAAAACATATTTTATAAATGGGTAACGTCAGAAAACGTTATATTGCGATAAATATCTAGTAGAGCGTAAAACACGAGGGAACGCCTACAGCTATTAAGAAACAAATCGTATTGCCTTCGTCCGCGAAGCAGGATGTATAATCTCTCTCGGAACTATGGCGAGTTACCTAAGCCTAAGGCTTGCTTAACATACTATATTACAGCTGTTACGAAATAGCTTGTTACTTGCAACATTTATAATTATATTCTTTTAATTATTACTTAATGTTTTATTTTCATAATAATAATCATATCGAAAACTATTTAGTTTTAGAACTACTGAGTTATTAAGTAACAAAAGAAAAGCACAATTAAAATTCCGAACACAACCTTTTGTTGTCCTATTAGCCGTTAAATCGTTATTCGTAACCGCTAATCGTTGGACTGAAAAAGCAATGCAAATATACAACGTGACGCGCGTCACGTTGTATATTTATAAAAATTGTATAAATAAAAAATTGGATTTCTTACGTCATGACGTAAGAAATCCAATTTTTTATTTTAGAATTTATCGAAATCCAAGAAACTGTAGTAAGTACCTAATAATTATATGGAAAGATCATGTAGGCCTGAAAAAAGAGATTTCCCTGGTAAAATGCTTGTAACATTACCTAATCCTTAAAGCTGGGTAGAATGGGTAGTACACTTCCTGTGCAGTAAAGGAAGTTACCGCGGGCAGTAATGTCCGCTGTCCTGAAAAAAAAGAGGGAAGACGTTCGATTACAGAAAATAGAGAGTATTTCGACAGCGCAACACCAAATCTAGGGATATCAGTCAGTTCTGTTGTGGATTTATTATGAGCTAATAAAAATAACGAAATGAGATAGGTACTTACTAACATTTAAACACAACAGTTGTTTTTAACTGAAAAGTTATCAATTTTTTTTATTTTTTTCCTTGAGAAGAAAGAGGCAATTCTGTACATAATTGGGTATGTAGGCATCAATTATATCCTCAACTCAAAACAAAATAGGCCCTACCTAGGTACTTGCAAATAATAACTTAGTCAATTAAGTTTTTCTGCCGTTTAATCATTGCCATGAGTTTTTTTCCCTGTTATAAATGAGATTTAGGTAATCATGAAGTTCCTATTCGTAATTGCTGATGTTGTTAATTTTTTAAGGTTCAATAAGGGTCAATCTGGTTGCTTGACCCCTACTCCCGGAAACTTTAAGGAGTAACGTTAATTGTTTAGTTTTTGTGTGATAAATTAGGAAATGGAAAAGGCACACAATACGATGAGAATACAATACAGCTGATTTTTTTCGCGATTTCAGGGTTAGTCCCGTAGTAAAAGTTGATTGTGATGATGAGTACAATGACCCCTATTTAGGTTTTCAGTTATTTCAATTACTTGTCAACAATATCAAAGCAAATTTTGCGTGATGTAATATTTGACCCACTGCCGATGGTGTCGGTTTAAAGCGTAGGTACTTGGGACTATTTTTCGACGCTCACTATACCCCATTTGAAATAAGATTAGACATTAAAACAAACCCTTTTACAGTCCGTTCAACCGATTTTGACTTCTATACCGTAGGCATAAGGATAGCATTAAAAGCAAAAAAAGTTCCACAATACCAACTATCTACTGCGGCTGCCATTTGTCATGCCACCAACGCAAAAGAATTCAAAATCGGTTGAACGGAATGTAAAAAAGGCTTATCTATACGTCTAATCTTATTTCAAATGGAGTATAGGTATGATCAGAACCATGTCATCAGAATTCTAAAGGTATATAACCTCGCAAAACATAAGTCAGTTTGAAGAGACGATTACATTGGAAAATATTGTGGATTTGCAGAAAAACAATAACATATTGCATATTCAACAATTTTATCTACAATCATTATCGGGGATATTATTTTTTATTTATCTATGTTTTATTTATCACTTACAATTTGTGTGGACAATAACAAATCAATATTGTATTGTATCCAATTATCCAGCCATAACACAATTACAAAACTCTACGTGGGTGTAACAAACAAACACGTGCCTACTTTTTCAACAACCAACCTAATAACCTAACCTCCTTTGAGAAAATGCTGAGATTCGAATTGCAGTCATGTCAACCGTTGCACAAGTGCCGTCACTAACGTTACAAAATCGGAAAAAGTACGCAAAAACGGTATTAGGGCGAGAAAATTCACATCGGTTGTGTTCCGTTACACCAGCGCAATTCGCTCAGTGCATAACCCCATCTTCTAACACGTAATGTGTGCAACGGTGCGCACCCGATCTCGCACGACCGGTCCCGAAAGTGGGTCATCTCTTTTTGTTCCACCAAGTTATTCCGTAATTAGAAAGAGAGGGTGAGGGTACTTACGCTGATTTCACATTATTATGCAGGAGTATATCGCATGTAAATTAGCTTAGGTAGCTGTTTGATTGCAAGAACACGTGAACTAAGTATTGATGGGCTTGTAGAACTCCGAGTGGTCCTACCTATTAAGTACTTAGGTAGGTACTTAATTTCTTCCACAATAAGGTCGTAAATAATAAAACAATTTAGGTTAAAAAGTAGGTGCCTCATATCCTGGAACTGAAAATGTAAATTTTAAAGATGGCATTTTATAAACTTCTCTTTGACCTCACACGCATAACATCAATTTAGGATTTGAGGTCATTTACAACACTAAAACGATGACATTTTAAAATACCACTATTGTTCGAATAACAGCGTTAAATCTGCACCTAATCCGTTAAGAAACAGGCGAATCTCACGAGGTGTTAGCCAAGATGGCGGCACGCGGAAGTGTGTGCGACTTCCGCGTTGCCCTGCGCTGCGCGTGCGCTCCACTCGTGACTGCTACATACATTATTAACCACCGGCTCGTAACGTAATTATGAGACATCCAAATGGAAGACAATTATTATCAAATGTTGTAACACGATATGTCTATGTGTAAACATGTGACGGCATTTTCTTAGAGGTGTTTAGTGTTGAGTTAAGATTCATCACAATCGTTCCTAACTGTCACGTGTTGCCTAGTCCGTAAATAATCAGACCACCGGGACTTTTGACACTGATTTTTAACTGATATCTATATATCAGCTAATAAACTTTGCGAGATCGAGATTATTCATTACCTATATTTTCCAAGTCAATAAGTAGGTACCTGCCTAATTAAAATTACAGGTTTTAGTCATATATAGCACTTTATAAAACAAGATCAGGCATGATAAAATTATTGTAACGTTTTAGTTAACATTATAATCTTAATCAGGTCAATTATGTAAAACAGGCAACATAATAGTAAACTTTTCTGTTTTACCATTTATCTGCCTTTTTATCCATCGATGAATTAATCATATTAATTTAACAATCGTATAACTACATTAATTTACAAGATTAATTATAAAATTAATAAAAGTAGGAAGTAGGCACGCGGCGGGTTGATAGTAAAGGACTTGGGGCAAAGAAAAAGAACCTATTGAACTGTGGTACTTTGACGATGGTAGCAAAGGTGAAAAACACATAAGATGAAGTTTGCCACTATTGCCAGAGATTCGAAACATTAATATTCATCTTGTCACGTTGTCAATTTCATGATGCGAAATACCATCCCAAAACTACGATATTATTAGTTTAAATGCTCTCATATTTTTTTTTCTACCGTAATTGTAAGTAGTAAACTTTCGGTTGTCAGAAGTTTGGGTAGGAATAGTCTCAGACAAAAGCGGCAACCTTAGTTGGTATCGAATTCGAATACCTAGTCTAACCTTACCTACGAGACACAATGGCGACTGTGTCAATTCCTGAAAAACTCAGACTACCTATGCTCACAAATGCACGAGTGAATTTGTTTACAATACGAACAAACTTTGACTTGTCATACTCTACCGACATAACAACAACTTAAGTGAAAGCCCTGAAATAATTGTCTTTGCAGAATTGCTGTGAGCTGTCACTGTCATTTTCCTGAATAACGAGAGTCCATATTGTAACGAGCGAATCATGGACTAATGCATAACATAATTAACTACTACATAGGTGCATATTTATCTAGAATGTAGTATCAGGAGTCGGCCACATAAGACAGTATATTGTCACAGACTAATAAATACAGTGGATCAACTTTAATGTAATAATACTTATAATTGTGACAAATAGGAACATGATGACTTGCTATTCACAACCGATAACCAAAGACATCGTCATAATACCGGAGACCGCTTATAGCTTACTAGCTTTTGCCCGCGGCTTCGCCCGCGGCTTCGACCGCGGCTTCGCCCGCGTTGATGTCGAAAAATATCCGACGGGAACGTACAATCGGGATTAAAAAATAACCTATAGGTTAATCCAGGTTATAAACTATCTGTGTGCCAAATATCATCTAAATCCGCTCATCCGTGTTTGTGCAAGCCGGAACATACATACAAACAAACAGACCAAAAATTCTAAAAACTATATATTCAACATCAGACGCGAATATTCAATGTAATATTTGACTTCGTTACTATTTTATTTTACGTCGTCTGCGTAGAGTATAAATTCTTTTTTTCTAGATAATTACGAATTAGGTATTATAACAATAACAATAGACCTTTCTTCATGGCTAATTGTCCTCTACTACGTGTGATATTTGTGGAATACTGTAAAGAAATACCTGCTGTAAAGGACCGGTATCTACCTAAATCCTTCACAGTATTTCTCTATATACGATGTTTTTCACTAATTCGGAAGCGGGCACTAAAACAACCAGGCTAGTCGGAGAGCTAACACGTGAGCAAGCCACATAAAATTGGCCGTGGGAGAAACAGTCTTGCCGCAAATCAACTCCAGCAAATTTTAGAGTTTGTCCCTGTGACTTATTAATAGTCATCGCGAAACAAACCTTGATTGGGAACTGCAATCTTTTAAATTCAAACGGAAGGTCATTTGGTATCAATGGTATACGCGGCACGAATACTGTTTCTCCTCTGGCAGATCCAGTTGTATTTTCGCCTCAATAACATTGCGGCGGAGAGCTGTTACTTGGAGTCTAGTTCCATTGCACAATTTTGGAGGATGTAAATTTCGAAGTAACATGACAGGAGCACCTACACGCAACATAAGTCTGTGACACGGAAGCCCCGGCGGATTAAGAGAGTTTAAAAATTCTACAAGATAATTAACCGACTCGTCCATATCGACCATGGTGTCAACAGAATTGTAAATCATTTCTTCGCCTTCGAATGTATTTATCAACATTTCGTTGATCGCAGCGGCTTGGTCGTTTTTGGGAGCCAAAATGGCTCTCTCGCATAACCACTCCATCGGTTTGCCTTTAATATTTTTAATATCAGGATAAATTTTATCTACAAGTCCCTCAACTGTTGATACCACAGTACATAAATCGTATGGTATTTGTATCAACCCATGTATTTGTGGAAAGTTTCCGTTTCCGATTTGAAGAAGAAGATCTGCAAATCTGCCGGCAGAAACTTCACCTCTGAGATGTACTCTCATGTTTCGAGTAAGTTTTAGAACTTTAATTGAAGGCCATAAGAAAGATCTTTTGATGCATGCTTTGATCTCATCTGCGCGCGTACCTTTAGGCACTACCGGTAAAGTCTGACGAAAATCTCTTGCCAGCAACACCGTCGTACCACCCATTATGTTTTTATTATTTCGTTTGTCCTGCAAACTCCTATTCAAGGCTTCAACTCCTCTTTTGTGCGCCATCGTTATTTCATCCCATACTATTAGTTTAGTATTTTTAAGCACTTCGGCAAGATTGCTTTGCTTTGGTATATTGCATAAGGGTGTCTCTACATTTGTAAGATTTAGAGGTAGTTTTAAGGCAGCGTGTGCAGTTCTACCTCCTTCTAATAATGTAGCAGCAATCCCAGACGACGCTACAGCTAAAGCTATGTCTCGAGTGCTTCTTACTTTTGCCAAAAGCAAGTTTAAAAGATAAGTCTTACCTGTGCCACCAGGGGCGTCCAGAAAGAAAATTTTTCCTTCACTTACTTCTACACTTGTCATGACTTGGTTATATACAGACGTTTGCTCGGCAGTCAACGATGGCGTATTATTATTTACAAAACTTTCCAAAGCTACTGTATCAAAATTAGTTTCTCTCATATACTCCCTATTACCGGCAACTTGTGGCTTGGTTGGTTTTGGCAAACCGTACATATCTATCGATTTTCCACCTAATGTTAACACTGCTTCTTCAATATCAGATAGACATTCATTTAAAATTTGGTCTTTGAAATTCTCTACATTGTCTCCGATCTCTTTTTGCAGCCTGTGCTTAAAATCTTCAGACAAATAGTCTTTGAAGTCTTCCCAAAGAGCTATTGGGTCTGATATTTGACAAAAGACTAACATAATTGTGAACAGTTCTCGCATTTTTGCTGCTGACTGACAAAGCGCGGCCTCCTCCAACGTCGCATGCCAGTGTAGGTCATCTTCAAGCAAACCTAACATTTTGCAAGCAGCTTGGAAAGTAGGCTGCAACACACCATTCACAGTTTTTAGTGCTTCAAATGAAGTTGGGCCCCGCACTTCATGTAGCAGTAAACGCAGATGATAGCACTCCGTATTGTTGGGGTGAACAGTATAGACTCTACCTAAGGCGTGTTCCTTCATCACACCAGGCCAACCATCAACTGTTACTCCTCTTTTTCGTCTTACAAAATTACTCTTATTCCATATGTAATATGCGGGTACCTCAGAGTAAAGTAGAATTTTAGCAAAGTTATCTGATTGACATAGTTCGAAAAAAGCTAAAAGCGTCGTTTTTGGTGGATTAGCTATTTTGTCAGCGAGATTATTTGAGTTGAAGTAAACTCTCTGACCGTTTTCCAAATGAATTGCTAAATGAACAACTGTGGGGAAACGCTCATGTATGGAAAACCCAAGAATTCGCCACACTGCTTCTGAGCTACTTATGTACCTTCCGCTCTCATAAATCTTCACCTCATCTTTTTCATTTTCTAGTGCAAATGTAGCCTGGTCCGATCCTTTATTAACATACTTGCATACATATTTTATTGATTTCACAGAGTTGCAATACTCAACGTATATATGTGCGTTAAAAGTTTTTAATAGTACAGGGTTAAAAGGAACTACCCAACGGTTATCTAGATCCACACCATGAATATTAACGGTAAAACCGCCTTCGCTAGGGGATCGTCTCCGATACTGTGGATAGCCATCATCACCTGTTTGTGTTTCCCTCAATAGAGGTCGGGGATATCTTTTAGTGCAGCTCTTGTTCTTCATACAAGGAGATTTATGATTAAAGCTTCCACAAGGGCCATGAATCATGTTCGACTTTACTATTTCGTAAAGTTTTTGGTCAAGTGCAGGGTCAGGTATTTCAGCGCAGATTACTTTGTCGATAGAGTCTGGCTTTATGCTACTTTTCAGCCATAGAAGAATGTGGACATGTGGAAGCCCACGTTTTTGCCACTCAACCGAATACATGTAGCAACGAATTTCTCCAAATATTTGTCCTTTAATCAATATATTAATCAGTTTTTTAACTTTTATATGAAACACTCGAGCAATTATATCGTGACGATCACACGACTTTTGTCCAGGCTTCCGAGCAACTTTCTTTCTGTCTGTTGGTCTGAAAGTATGACGCAAAAACTACCGGATCGATTTTGTTCAAATTTTGCATAGATGTTCCCTATAAGTGTGGTCAGTCTGTAGGGTACTTATTATCACGCTATTTGCTTTTGCTATGAGTGATGAGCAGAATTTTATTCTGTTCGTATCCTAACTATCCTAATCTATTTATATCTATATTGATTCGCCCGGAGAAGGGGGTGGAGGGGGTTATCCGGGCGAGGGGCCCGTGGTTAAATAAAAACAGCCGCACTGGTCGATCGATCAGGTTAAGCTACGCTTGTCGCGGTTGGTCTATGGATGGGTGACCATCTTTAGATACAGAGACCCGTCCGTGCCTCGGAAAGTATGTTAAGCTGTTGGTCCCGGCTGTCATTCGTGGATCTTTGACAGTCGTTACGGGAAGTCAGAAGCCCGAAAGTCTGACAACCATTTTTACCAAAGGGTATCGTATTACCTAATAACTGCTGCGTTGTGGAGGTCAGATAGGCAGTCGCTCCATGTAATATACTGTAAAGTTAGAAACAGTACACATGTACTTATAAATATTATTTTTATTTGAATACAAAATTTTGCGAATGAACAACTTCAATACAAAACTTCATACCCCTTTCAGACCCATGTGGGTTGATATTAAAAAAAAAAACAAATATTTAGGTTGTGTTAGTTTCCAACCATAAGCCGAAATATTAGTGATTTTAAATTAAAAAATAAAGAACTTTAATTAAAAACAAAATTTCATCCCCCTTTTCACCCCCTTAAGGGTTGAAATTCTAACAACACCGTTGCGTTAGATAGTAGTGATTTTTCTTCGAAAATTAAGGATTTTCAACTTTATCCCCCGTTTTAACCCTTCGGGGGTAGAATTATCAAAAACGTTGAGATACGTATTGATTAATTTTCAATCGTCAGTCTAAAATCAAAATTTGAAGATCCTAACTTCAAAACTGACGGACTTTCATACAAACTTCCATCCCCTATTTTTCCCCTTTAGGGGTGGAATTCCCAAAAATCCTTTCTTAGTGGATACTTACTCTTCACAAAGAACACACCCTCCAAGTTTCATGTCTATAGGACCAGCGGTTTGGGCTGTGTGTTGATATATCAACAGTCAGTCAGTCAGTCAGTCAGTCAGTTTCTCCTTTTATACATATAGATTATTTAATTATTTCCAAAAGTAAACGATTGTTTACGATAAGATTAAATGAAGTAATTGCCACAAGTATCCTAAAGTAGTAAACCAGAGATAAACAAAGATGATCATAATTTAATGTGCTGCAAATTGAGAAAGACTTTGGTCGTTATTCATTTTGGCATAAGTTTAGATCAGGTACTAAGTATGTATGGAGACTGTAATTACGATTAGCAAACTGCATGTTGACCGTCCGACTTATAAGGCTTTAGTAGCTTTTTAACTGAACTTGAGTCAGTCAAGGAAAACATGTTTAGTATCCAGTGCTTTTACCTACTGACTGACCATCCGATATTTACCCTTACGTCTTCTTTTATTACACAAATCTGAAGCTTAGCTGCACATGGTATTTCCTCTTCCCAGTCTACATAGATTAGATATATATATACCTAGTAGATTGTCATAAAGATTACACATGATCTTTTTCCAGTCTGTGACGCGGCGGCGGCCGACCGGGGTCGCGGCGCGCCCGGACATACCGCCCACAATTACTGCCAATTGTGCCAATTGACGACACTGCCACCCTTCCGCTTTCTATTCCACTAGCATCATCGTCCAAACATCTGCCATCTGTCCTCTGAATAAATGCTACTGTATCAAAAACGACATATCTAATCGGTCCACGGTCTAGTCCTTCAGTTACGTTTGCTTCGGTTACATCGTCTCGCCGCCCGCAGTTAACTAGACTAAGTTGTGCAACATTATATTACGTAAATAAATACCTGTTCCTTTATTGGTATTAATTCTATAAGGCATTCCTTGCGAACAAGTACGTAACTCATCAACGTCTGCGATTCACGCCTCTTGATCATTAGTCGTAGATTTCCGCCAAAGAGAGCCTGCAGATTTAAGTAGCTCCGCAAGTAATTTAGGCGGTAAATTAGTTTTTATAACATGACTTTAATTAGTGTATTAAGGTCATCGTATGTATGTAACACTCGAGCAATTTAGAGCCCGTCTGATCATCATGAGCGTTTATTGCTAGGCACGCACACAGTGACAGGTTATTTGATTTCTTTTCGCAAACGTAACAATTGCTTCAATTGGTCACTGTCAGTCACCTTTCCGCTTTTGAGATGTACTCTTATAACTTGTTATCGTACGTTTGGCTTATAAAAGTGTGTGACATAATTCATATTTACTTATGTACTACTAAACCTGTAGAGTATACGATAGTGGAATCCTTAATAAAATAGAGTTTATTAAATTCTTGATAAACATTATCTTAAATTTCTTTATGAACAGACGTAGGTAGTTACCTTAAGCAAATATGTTACGTTGTTTCCTTATTATTATTATTGTTGGAAAAATAATTATTCTGAGGAAACGTACTTACCTATAGAATGTTAATTTGTTTATGACGTACGTAAATGGTTAGTAATGGCATTTAAATTTTTAAATAAGAATGATTGATTGTAAATGAATCAATAAGTAATGTGTAAATGCAAAGGTTTACGTCCGCTTTACTTTGTAGCTAGTTGCCTACACTCAACATTTCAACATAGTCGCTGGTTTCCGTGTTTTTATCTTCCTACACGTGTCGTGCTATATATATTATATAAGACTGGCATATAATGTGTTAAGCTAGTGATTCTTGTAAATGACTAAGATGGGTATGATATACTTGTTTATGCAATTATCTATTAATTTTATGAGTAGTGCAGGAAATAGAAAAAATATTGCAAGAGTCCTCCGCGTTGCAAAATGTCTACTACAAGTTTTTCTATTACGAATAATAAAAGATAAAATCATTGGGTCGCCTTTTGTTTCAGCTTATATTTGATAGGTGATCCATTCCCGACTTACATATAATTGCATCTTTTAAAGAACTTGCGATAGCGGAAAAGTTTACTTGTAGTAGGTACTTGTGTTATTGTTTATGTTAATGTTAGAAGATTATATTTTGCTATGCTAATTGGCGGTTGTTGTGTACGGTACTGCGATGACGTCAGTGTTGATATTCGCTCAGTTTCCGGGACAGCTGGCCGCGGACGTCGATAGCTTATCAGAGCCACACAGAGGTGGATGATCGATATATCGTACTGTTTGTGGAAGTGCACCACTTATCATATTATGTTACACATTTAATTTATCTAGTGTGCTATTCTACTTTACTAACTTTTTATTTAAATAAATGTTGAATGCAGTGCTCCAGAAACAGTTCAAACTATTTTCAGGTATCGCGAATTTTGTTTATTTGGTATCTTTGGTCAGCTAGAATTTTTGCGATAATGGACAGATAAGTAATAATATAATCGTAATACCAGATAACCTTATGACTTAATTGGCATATAATATTTAACATTATTAAGTATATAATACTTAGGCATACTTATTAAACATAATTATAAATACATACAATAAATTAGGTACTTACAATAAACATTTCTTTCATATTCATATTCAGTTTGTCATTTTCAAATTACCTAAACCTCGTGGCTATTATGATTTCGAACAGTCACAATTAACAGTTAACATGAGAGTTACTGGAAATAGGCCACTTGAAGAGAGTCTTGATCAGGCTTTCAAGAGGAGGTATTGTTTAAAGCCGACCAGTAGATATTGAATTTGACAAAACGAATATTCCCACAAATAGCTTTCCACCGACAGTTGCCTTCATTGTTTCTTTGGTTAGCAATAGGCCTTCAACTATCTGAGCAATTGGGACGCTATGTATTTGGAGTTATGGGTGACAATGGCAAGAACTTCTCTAGAACATTATTTGAAAAATGATCTTATGATTTCTAACTAGACTTTACCAGACCCATGTCATACTTGAAGAATAACAAACTTTAATTGAAACTTTAAAAATCCCAGACAGGCAAAGGCAGACTACGTGACTGATAAATAATTTCTAATACAGCGAAAATGCTTGAGGAAAAATTATCGAGGAAAACCACAACCTATGAATATGCGGCGAAAATCTCTATAAGTCCTCTCTTGAACAAATACTATTGTGAAATAAATAAAATATCATCGATAGCAAAAGTTAACATCGTATCTCGAGATTGGTTCGCATGATGTTTTTTTAACGAAGAAATCACATTGTTTTCCTCTCGAGACGGTGGAGAGTGACAGCGGCTTGCGTGTGCCGCAGTCGACGCCCCCCGGGTTTCTAAGCGCAGCGCGCGTGACCAATTGGTATCATGTGTCTTCAATTTAGATCTAACTCACTGTGTGGATCGTATTACCTTTTGTCAACATGATTATGTATTTTTATAGCCCCAAAGACGACCGTTTTCGTCCATCTTTTAGAGTTTTGGATTGATTTCCAAACCAAAGCAATATAGAATTTTACCTACCCGATTATAAAGTGAGATGATGTAAGATTTGGTCAATATGATAAATGAAAATGTTTATATCACTGACGCACCTGTCTATCAGATGTTTGTAATCATCCAATTAAATGATTTATTATCGTCTTAACAGGCTCAAAAAGTCAATCCATCATTTTATCAACACTTCATGAAAGTCTTTATTTAGCATAGTACGTAGGTACATACTTGTGGCAATCTGTAACATTTATGGACAAAGCAGGACGTATTACGTTTTATCAGGTAACATCCGGGACATGGTAATTCATAAAGAATTACTTAGAGCCTGTTTGTATCCTGAATCTCGAGGAAATTCGAGGAGCGGTTGAACTGGTGCCAAGTTGCATGCCATGAAACGCCAAGTTGCATCGAATAATTAATCGTGTGAACAACGATATCCGGCTTGGATTCCATTCATTTTCCTCTGACTCGCAGTTTTTCTCAAGTCGCGTGACGCAATCGCGGATGTTCTAACTCTTGTAGTGGCTATTGTACTTACATAATAATTGCGATAGGTACCTCATTAATGGTCAAACACTATTTCGAACGAAGATGTAATTTTCTACTTTAAATATATTTCCAGCGTTTAAACTTCCAGCAACAAACAAAAAATATTTTTTATTAGGTATAAGTGTAAGTAAGGTAGCTTCTTGTTTGTTTTCTATGAACTTGCAGATTTAATAAATTATAGGATACCTATGTTAGTAGATTAGTACAGTAGAGTAAAGCTAATTATGATCCTTTATAAGGAAAGCTCAAAAATTGAGTTTGTTTCATTGTTACGCTTTCACGCTAAAATGGCTGAACGGATTTGAATGAAACTTGGGCACATGGGTAGACCATCACCCGCAGAAGGATATAGGCTACTTTTCATCCTGGATTGCAGACGAAGTCGCGGGCAACAGCTAGTAATATAATAATTAGACAACATGAAATAGGTTGTCTAGACTACATTACGTCTAATGGTACTTACTGTGTACCAAGAAATACTCGTGTATAATACTCGTAACATTGTACTCGGTCTGTCTGTTTAACTGTATTGTAAGTTTTTGTGTTCGCCGGTATACGGTAGAAAGTCGAGACCTTGGCATTAGCCTTGCGCGTGGAAAACGATTGACGATACGGAAGCGCCCGCGCATTGTTTTAACGTAGATTACGTAGATCGGCGCGGGGGGAAGGGCGCGGGGGAGGCGACGCCGAGGAAACGGATACATTATGCGACTAACGACTTGTATTTACTGAGTTAATGGCACTTCTAAAAACCCGTTTACTGTATTGGTAAATGAATGTCACTGTTTAACGAACTAAGTCTCATTGGATATCCTGTCACCTGTGATATTTAAAATGTGGTTTTATTTAAGTTTTACAGTAAGTACCTACATAAGTACACTTTCAAAAATTAAAGGAACTTAACCTCACCAAAATTACGTAGGTTTATGATCAATATTCGAAGGCAAACGAGTTAAAAATGTTAACTTTCATCATGTTACAAATTCAAAATGATTAATAAACATAAACAAGATACAATTACACAGTCAATAATAAATATTTATCGTCGGAAATTGAGATTGTACTTCGTTATTTATAACAATTCATTCTTGTATCACTTTACGAAAACAATTTTATTTTATTATATTACGATTGTAATAAGAGCACTCAAACCATTCCTAATTCCCTACATAACTGTTTTATTTGGATCACTTGAAAAGAAATGTGGGTCCTAACGACACAGGTTGATTTGGTGCTGAAACCTGTTTTCCGTTTTTTCTACCCTACATGCATAGGTAGGTTAGAAAGATGTTAGTTCTATTTGAGATCTGCTGTAACATATTTTTAAATATTTAATTGAGAATGATTTCATGATTTCAGTAGAAATATTTATTTTCAATTAATATTTCCACGTGGGCGTGGGACAGAGCTGTACGTACTTTGTAAGTACTTTGGAAAAGTCATAAGAAAAATACGTTTGTTTCCATTGACTGCGTAGGTGACAATTTAACCATTGCATAGGTGCAAAAAATATTATTATTGATTTATTTATTTCCAACTTACATCTATCATTACAGGGTATATTATTGCCTATTGCGATAATGTACTTATAGGTATGTATAGCGGGATCGACGACTATAATCACCTACCTATACCTACTTAATTCATCTTCGACAGTTCAGATAGGTACTGACTTAGGTTTGGCAAAGATGTGTAAAAAAAAGATTGATTCTTTCTATTCACCCCTAATTAATAACTGACCATAATATTTATTTCTAGTGTAGCTTAGTAAATGTTGCCATTTTATACAAGACTTTACGAAGTAAGTTTTAATTACCTCCACTAAGACGGACATAGAAAATCGTGCATTTGTGCGTAATAGGTATTATCCGACGAAGTAAACGAAGACTTGCTCTAACAAAACAAAAACTGAAATAGCAGCTTAATGATAAATTACGTGCACAGTAAAGCAGTGAGTGTGTGTCGCTATTCCCAAAGGCAGGGGCTGTTCGTGTTTTGTTACAGTGACCGCAGCGCAAGCGCAACAAAAACAAAGCAAGAGCATGTCCTCAATCGTGCGTGTCCTGCGGTCCACTCACGCGCAGGGCTTACTGTCACCTTTACTAACAAACAACGCAACATTTTAAGTGCCTAATATAGGGAGAAAGTTATTCATGTTTTGCACTATACATTACTTTCAAAATTCCTAAGTATTGATAGAAAACTTCGAAAAAGTGAAGCTCGAATCTTTTCATGCTCATCACCATTAAATTATCCTATCGTATGTTCTTATACACGTGTACAATCAACAAAGTAGAATACCTATATTGTCAAATGGAAATAGATATATTAGCAAATGATAATTTTATTCTCTACGTCACTACACACACAAATTGATTTACACTTACAAACTAGAAAATTTACCTATCACGGCGTCAAACATATTTTCATTAGACCACAGTCTACGTTGTGAACATAATTATGTAAGTATGACCGGTTTAAAAGGCTCGGTGTCTATAAAAGGCTGA
This sequence comes from Lithophane ornitopus, assembly GCA_948473465.1. Lineage (NCBI taxonomy): Eukaryota > Metazoa > Arthropoda > Insecta > Lepidoptera > Noctuidae > Lithophane > Lithophane ornitopus. Next base: position 10,833,471 of record OX419620.1, on the reverse strand, counting down.
TGTTACGTGGCGTATCACCTACGTGATATGTGTGAATCATGACAAATTGTCTGTATAAACTTTGGTGACGTTTGTTTACAATGGGCACGATTTACCTACAGTAGTTGCTGTTCTTAAGTCAATGGTGGTAGCGAACGTACTCAATCTCACTTTTATTATGAGTTCGATCGTTGAGATGTCTAAGCACACCTTATAGTGGCTGAAAGAAATTGAAAAACTGCACCCTAATTGCGAATACACGACCAATCATAATCGGAATCATTTTGAAGGATAATGCTAATCCATTGCTTGATATGCTTGAAAAATTTGTCTATTCAACAACGTAAATAACGCAATGAATGTTGTTGAAACGTCAAAATGAAACAGATTGTGACTGATCATGTGTTACACAATTAGGGTGCTGAAGTAAATTCTGTAGCTGGCAGTGGATTATAAGTGCCAGTGTTGTGTCGTATTATAAGTGAGTAGGTACCTATCTAGATAATTATCAAACCTGGCACTAACATTCTTGAAAATATTTAGTACCAGCCTCAGACCAAATAAAAAACCAAGACAGAGCGCTGTCAACAGTGACGTGAGGCCGGTTTCGTAAACATGATTGTGTGCACATATTTTGGTGTAGTTTGATTGTAAATGGTTGTAAATGTGTGCGTTTGAGTGTCTATGCACCGAGCGGTGGTGTAGTTTTGGCATGCTTCACTTTATTGTTCGCAGCGCTCTGTCTTGGTTTTTTATTTGGTCTGTGCCTGATACTAAATATTTTCAAGAATGTTAGTGCGTGTTTTGTTTAAGCACAACCCTACTTACAACTTTTTCTCTGGCTCTGCGGTGGGCGGGGAAAGGGGCAGGAAGCCGCAGGACATCCGACACGTACAGGAAGCAAAACCAGTTCTCGAGGCTTTGTCCCTCAACAACCTCCCGGTACCCAGGCCGCCTCTCCCCTCCCGCTTGTCCGACCACATTCCTGTAGAGCCTCCGTGCGCAGGCGCACCCTTTCTTCAAACATCACACTGATGATAACTAATAAGAACTATATGACTAATTAATCATAATATTGGTAAAAGCCTGTAATTTACCAATAAGTACATTTTAATAGGATTTATTTTAATTCCATGAAAACTAATCCGGAAATTTAATTATAAAATCATTCAACTTTATAATTACTGACGTGGCCAAGCTCAATACCTCCTGTCCAGTTAGACCAAAATTGTACATGTTTTTAAATACTTTAATACCGGTTTAAAGATGAATACCTATTCACTAAAGTCACGTCTAAATACCTAATTCGTACAATTTATTTATACTTATGCAAATAAAGTGATTTACAACAAGATTCACGACTCGTAAGATATGTCATAATAATTTTCTTAGACGCAGGAAACAACTCCAACTCATCTTTATTCATCATTAATACTTCATGTTCAAGAAATTATGCACTTAACAATTAATTACGAAATTATGTGATCCAAACAATCATTGTGGTACACAAACATCTACCCAGACAGAAGTATGAGACTCTAAATCTAAATGCGTCGCAGCAAGCAATTTTCTCTATAAATACAACGGACTCCGTCGTCAAGTATATGATTAACTCCGGCGAATGTCTCCGTGAAGCGGAAAAACGTCGGCACCCAAAATAGATGCTGAATATTTCCGACTCGTATTCCTCACTACTTGTGAAAATGGTATCTAAAGACGGCCGGCGCGCGCGCAACTTCCGGAGCGCCGATAAACATGGCGGCGGCGATCCAACATGGCGAAGTTTCCGGTCGCGCTGATTCACATACGATGGCGTCTGACTTTGGCTTGCTCACTGCATATCTGTATTATGATTCAACCTTACACAACAAGTAGGTATCCAGACTAACATCTTTTGGAATTCGCTGTCTAGCAAATATCCATAAATAAATATGTGGCTATTCAAACTCTATAGAGTTTGTTGTTCATGACCAAACAATATATGTAAACATTGATCGAATGTACAGAATAAAAAGAAAATAGATAACAGATCGATAAGAAATTAACACGAGTAGAATTCAATTTGATATCTTAATTAATTTAAAAGATACTTGTAACTGGCATAATCAACATTTCCTGACTGTGATCGATTATATCTATCTCACTAATGTGTTTCTTCAAAGCAGATAAACATTATGTGCGTAAAATGATGAAGTTGATGCACTGATTGTCGCATTTACATTCAGAACACGTGTCTGTCTACAGTGTCTACTATCGAATAGCGCGTCAGTGCGTCTGAGAATCTCGTCGAACCTCGTGATTTCAATTTCTTATTTGTATGTGTACGAATTGGAGTTGAAATCGTACATCATACGAATGATTCATGTCTCTATCAGTTCAATTTGAAATCGAATGCTGTTTTTATTACTTGATTGTTGTTCCAGTCCTTTTGTGTCAGTTGGATTGTTTAAATTGTATTCACTTGACTTCGCTCGCTTGGCAGTCAAATAAAGTATTATAAAAGACATGACGTAGGTGTCTGTTTGAACTTAAAGATGTTTATAAAGTAACATAATTGATTAATACAAGTCAGTTATTACTTGTAAAGTAATTATTTTGAAAGCAAACCATTCCACGAACTACGGATTGAAGAAGTTGTAAAATATGTAGGTACGATATGGAAAAATTTAGATGGGTATATTATCTTATATTCACTTTACAAGCTACAAGGAGTAGAAAGAGTTCCTAACTAAAATGTTACCCTAATTCAGATGACATGCAAACGACACCCTCAACTAATGGGGCCCAAAAATATTTTGTAAAACGCCGGCGTTAGATTATAAGCTCTAACTATTATACAGAAGCCTATCGCTTGGGATGAAGTAAGCCTCGATCTTGATCCTTTTGTCATATTCCGACACGAAGAGTAGTTTTATAGTTTACAAGAACCTTTGTTTACCGCTGCGGTTTTGAGATGTGCGACCACTAAGAACTTTTAGTTATTCTTTTTATTACCTACTAGCTGATGCCCGCGGCTTCGCTCGCGTGGATGTCGGTGATTATATACTAAAACCTTCCTCGAGAACTCTGTGAAAAATATATACATATTTAGCTGTTACGAAACAAAATGGTACGGAAAAGTGATGGTATCCCAAATAGCAGTAAAATAAATAAGGGTCTTAATGTTCGTATGGTGAAGTGTATGAACCGGATCCAGGGACATTCCGCAAAGCACCGGTGCGCGTGCGCTGGGCTGGCGCCAACATCACGGCCGGAGTAATACCTAAGTGCGTGCTTGCCATCACTTCCATTACAAACTTATAATTGTGGGTTAACTCTTGGCAGATAACACCTTACTTGCTGATTGCCTTTTTGTGATGATTAGTTAATTTAAAATATTCCCCAAGACGAATGCTTCAGAAGTTCAAACTGATAATTACCAGAAAATTACTGTATTCAGCATTATAGTTTGAAATATTAATACATAATTTGTTTCTTAACTTTTAAGAAAGATATGCTTTAATATTAGATAAGTAAACCGCAGTTGTGTAACTGCCCTAAGTAGACCTTGATTTCGTAACATTTATCTGAATGTGTAAATAATGTAAAAGTCGTAATTTGGCAGTAGACAAATGTTACGTTACGATGAGGAACGTAGTCTCACGGCTAGGGCTGCCAAACACACACACGACACTATCGCACTTGTTTACATTAATTTACGCATAATTATGATAAAAATGTTAATTGCTTTTATCGAATATTTCTTAGTCGAACAAAATTAAAAGCAAAAGAAAGCCTATCGGCAAATGCGACGAACATATTTCATAATTCCATAGTCAATTTTAATCCAAAACGAGGTTTAAACGTAAACCGGCGTTTGTCTAGCGTAGCCGTAGAAGTCACGTAGGCGGCCGCTACGCCGGCATCGCGTAGCCGTGCGCTACGTCTGTCATCGCGTAGGCATGCGTAGTGTAGCAGTTGCGTAGGCGTTACGAGGTGTCGCGTAGACGCCGCGCGAACGCAATTATTTTGTTTGGATGCCATCATTAAAGGTCTTTTTTTTCTTTCTTGCTTTGCTACTAAAAAAGGCACTATAAAAAAAATGAAAAACGAGATATGAAAAATAATAAGAGGAGTTTACAGTCAACTAACTTGTAATGACTATACATAACATTTTCCAAATATTTCCTTCTCCGATTACACATCGGTAAGGAAACGTACGCAAAGGAAATTAGATGAAAACTCATGACAAATACATACCTATAATATTTAGTTTTGTTACCTACGGACAGTGTTGACAAAAAGCAGTCAACCCTGTGTGAACCAAGGTTGTCGTACCGCGCGCGGCCGTGGCAGTGAACTTACTTTCTTTGGCTTGCGCTGAGTTGCGCTTGCGCACAGCCTGCGACCGGCGACCAAGCGTGGATCGTGCTCGTTTAATAAAACTTAACCTGTCGCACACACTAAATGAGTTGAATCTATTGCAATTATAACCACTCCTGAATTATTTATAAGCGTTATTTCGATCGTGTTTATACTTACGACGATTTGTGCGTGCTACTGTAGATATTATCAAATAATGAAATTCTACAACGCTTCGATGAGTAATAGTTAACAAAAGTAGAATAAGAAATTAAAAATTTTAAAACTAAATACTGAATATACCTACTTAGACGATGGCAGTTAGACTCTCCATCGATAAAATAGCTTGTATGTGTTATGCAGTTATCTAAATACGAACATTTCATAACCTTATTGCTGTTTCTAAAAATACGAAAAACTATAATCAGACTATATAAAAATAAGGAGGTAGGTACTCATAAATCCATCCAATCGAGCATAAAACCAACCGAAATTGCTCAAACTACGTGACACAATTTCAAAAGCCAGATATTTCTGAAAAAATGCAATTTTCACATTACGTCATGCCATGAAAATAAACAACACAGATAACGAAGTAAAAAGATATAAACTAAAAATAAAACTACAGGTTTTGTTGTTGTTATTTCAAAACGCAGCAAAGGTATATTCAATACAGCCACGTAGGCTTTAATCGTCGTCCGCAATTCTACTTCCGCGTAGTTCATCCCGCTGCGCGACCTAGGCTAGGCTAGGCTAGGCTGGGCCGTTATCATCGAGCCCGTTACGTGACGAGCCTGACCCGGATCCAGCCGCGCGCTGTAAACGCGCTTCACATGGAAAAATGCACTAATCTGTCACATTACATACATAACAGTATCGCGAACGATGCTTGCAATACTGTTACCGCTTTATGCGCTTTTACCGCCCGTTAATTGATAGGTTTAATCACTGGAATAGATACCTAGAAGTAGGTATCCAATGTATTTCAATTCCGGTGACCATATGTATGTTATCAAGATTGTTCTATACTTAGTAGTTCTGTAAATATGATGAGAGATTGGTAAGGTGTTTTATATAAATCGTTTGAAAAATAAACAACGTAGGTCTAGTAAATGTTGGATTTCATTAGGTATTGCAGAACAGGTTTTGTGTGGCTATTATTGTGGCGCATATTTCGTTACTTCTTATTATTATGATATGATTCTTCTTGTATTTATTATATATATTCTTCTTATTAAGTAGTAATAATAATAAATGTTGTGATATTGATATCTAGTAGTTACCTATGCAAATATAATGTTAACTTCTAAATATTTAACCTAGACTTAAGTTACACATACTTGCTGCGCCCTACCAGAGTCATTACTCATAAGTTTTAGCCTAGCCTGTAACTGAGTGTAATTTATGCAAATAAAAAAATATCATTGATGCTCTAAAACATATTAGATTCATATAGCTACGGGCACAATATATTTTTAATTTATTAAGAGGCACAATAATAGTTTACACATATTTTCTTGCTGGCATAACACTGATTTATAGAATATTATTGAATCAAAATAATAATTATTGAATCAAACTCATAACCTGTAGCATTGGAATAAGTTTTATGAACGAGGTGTCAAATATTTCGTCTTCGAAACCGCATCGACTCTTGACATTGACCACTACCAATGTCACAATCACAAGACTATTTTTATTATTAATACACGTTAAAAGGTTATCAATCTTAAGTACATAATACGATACATGGAAATAAAGACAAAATGGAAATATGGATTTACCAGTTTTTGTTATTATGATGATAAAAATGAACGTACTCATTCACTCAAGGAAATAAGTATCATTTGAAGTAGGTAGGTCTGTATCTTGATCAACAACGGGAATTCTCGCTAATAGCACCCTTAGTAGATGAGCATATAGCTCGGTACCAACATGGCGGCGCACCGACATACCAAGTAGAGTGCCAATAAAATGTAATTAAAATCACAAGTAGAGTGCAAGGTGGACCGCTAGTTCCCCAGGTGACACTTATCAAGCGGACTGGAAGCGAGCGGCATCGGCGCCCGCGCAGACAACGTCGCGGCCTGTTGGACGAGTCAATTTTATATTCTATTTGGGTAAATAGCACGTGCACCCGGACTTACAATTATACTGTATTAGATATCTATAAGTAATGGGATGGTCAACATTGATCTGTTGGCTTAACTGGACACTTGCGGACTATCTGCAGATGATCAGCTTTTTTTACTAGATGCGAACTTGAGGATCTTTCATTCAGATTTTGAACATTTTAAACCAATCATTTTAATTGTGTTAAAAATAAGAAAATTCACACTAGATTTTCAATATACACAAGGAAGAAAAACACATAACCCTCCTTTTTTCGCTTCGCCGCAGTCGAGTAAAGACTAGGTAACACAAAAAGGAAATTCTTTAACTTTTTGACTATTTGCCCCGTCTCAGGTTTTTTATATACTTACAGTACGAATATCTAGTTATTTAACTTTTTTTATATAATGTAACGGTAACACGTCATTATTTTAATCATTCGGTGTTGTGATTAAAATAATGACGTGTTACCGTACCGTCCTTAAGAACAAACTGACAACAAGCCGTACCCGATTAAACGGTTGTGCGAAATCAATGATGGCAACTATATTCTTATCGTACCTACGGTAGATAACTAATTTTTTTACAAAAACTGTGTAAAAAGATAAAATAATCACTATTTCCATGCAAAATATAGGTAAGGATAACAAATTAATTAGATTGTCTACCAAACTATTTTTAATGAGCAACAGAGGCCAAGATTGAATAACATGTTTATCAGTCAACTCAATCTAGATATCATCCTAACAGTAACAAATTAGGTAGGTACATACAATACATACTAAAGTAGTACCTACCTATAATGTAATCATAATTGATCGAAACTATTCATCTTGTCGTACATTAAAGAACTAGGAAAACTTTTACGAAATGTGCTGTAAGGAAAAAAACATATCGACGGAATAACATATCGCTGAGCATTTCCCGGAATAACGATTTGCTCATTATCATTCTGGCCAAACAACAGACCACTAATAAAATAGTAGGTGAATATGGAATCGTTCGTCGAGTTAATAATCGTTTCTATAATATTATTTGAGAATTCTTCTTAAAACAAGGCAAGTTGGGTGGAGAGATTTCAAAAGTAACGAACGGCCTTCGGGACTTTCAAGTTAAGTAATAAAAAAATAAGTAAATATTCTCAGTATTGTGTGCGTCTTGTTTTTAATAGACACGAGAACAATACTATTTCGGGAAAATTCATTTGGTCAACAATAATATTGTAACTAACTGATGCCAGCGGCTACTCCCGATTGACAAATTATATTCTTAAACCTTCCTCAAGAACCACTCTATCCATTGGTGGAAACAGCATGAAAATCAGAGCAGTAATTTTTGAGTTTATCGCGGACAGACAGACAGACGCGGCGGATGACTTTGTTTTATAATATGTAGTGATAGAGTAAGTATCTAACTATCTACCTACATATAAATCCACGCAAGACAAAGACAATACTACATCTCCTGAAGCGGGTAGTATTTATTAATACCGCATGAAGATTAATTTATATTGTAATAATAATATAAGTACATTAGGTCCAGGAAGTACACGCAAATACTATGTAATGTCTTAAAAGAACTTGTAAGGTTTTTTTTCTCGTGTACATCGTCTCGGCGAGCTCAGCCACCGCTGCCCGGTCGTAACTCGTAACTGGTCGACAAAAAGTATGCATATATTTGAATTTAATTTTGCGAACAGGAAATACTGAGACGAGCAGACAAACTAAAGAACAAAAAAAAAACAGGGAAAAAAACAAGGCGAAATAATACCTACGTATTTACGGAATGTGACGCGGATTTTTTTTCATACAGACCTTGGTACTACTCCATTTTGTGAGGATATAATATTATGACAAAATGCGCAATCCTCAAAATTGTGAAGTTCCTCCGTTGAAAAGGGGGATCCCTTTCCAAACGCAGAAAATTCCGCTTGGAATTTTCGTCCCCCTCCAAAACGATAATTCGCTAAACTTAATCACTATATTTTAATCCCACCTTAGTTTGAACGGTACTGTCCATTGGCACCGAGCGTAGAGAAAGATTGATTTTGTAGGGGTCTGCGGGAAAAGGAGAAACTCAGAGGCCATGATTTTATACAAGCGTACTTTGAAACATAAATACTTATGTGCATTACGCAAAACAAACATTTGTACCTTTAGTTAATTTATTCAAATATATAGCTCAATTTGAAGACAAAAGTTTGCTGAATTCCAATTGACGTCAAACGGAACATGTAGCGTGAAAATAAGCAAATTTTTACATCGTATCTTATCATACACAAGACACATTTGCTTAGTAGTTTACTCCACTATTTACATTATCAAACGTTATTTGATAGATACGAAAGACATTTTTCTCTCCCACACTAACAACAAACGCGAGAGAGCAAAGTCATTCAGTAGATTTAAAGCAAAAACAGTCTATAAACGTAAAAATGTGACAATTGCAGGGAGTTCATCAATCTTCGCCATTTGAATGGGACGTAGGTGCGGCTCGATGGTTTAACAATAACTTCGGTCATCCAGAGAAATTATTAATTGGCCCAAAGTCATGACAAAGAAGCGGAAATATAAAACTTCTGAGCTGGAACCCCGCAGCGCGAGGCGCTTTACCTGACTCTTGCCCTGCCATTGTATCCTGACTCAATAGAAGGTATTTGCTTTTGAGATGCTGTGGGAAATTGCGCAACGACCGTTGAACGTTATAAGAAATCTTTGATCCATCATCTTGGAGGTAGTATCATGTCAGATAATGAGGATCAGTAAGCGTGAAATGGAGGCTTTTTATACAACCCTTTCGTTTTATACCTGGAGAGGTAATCCTAGATTACAGTAGGTAACAGTTTCATGCACAAACCAGAACAATTGAATTCAACAAAAGCATACAGTTAAAAAATACAAACAAAGATTAATACCGAAAAACTTGCTAAAGGGAAGGCTAAAGGCTTAGGTAAGTATATAATGACAGACTCTAAGGCTAAAGGACATTAAAGAGATTTGTTTAGCACTAACTAACTTTTTGCAAATACTTCTCTCTTCTTTAGTCTCTTAATTTTCGTTCACAATACATAATCATCAAGATCAAACATATTCATCAGCGCTAACATCCAAAATCTTTACGTCCATATCTATGATCTTATTCTTAAGTGCTCCGCGCAAAATCGTTCAGTTGTGAATTCACACCTCTTTGTCCCCGCCGATGTCCAAACCATCGCAAGTGTCCGGATTCATCGAACTACCCTGTCCGCTGGCCGCTCTATATCTCACAGACGAGTGTCAAACAAATCCGAGGCCGTTTCCTAGAAGGGACACCGCGGCGCCTTAGAGACCCTATAATTTTTTGTGCCCTTAAAGATAATAAATGATGCACTTAGAAAAAAAGAATCCGACCTGTTCACGAAGATAACGATCACAACGATTTTTATGGAAATGCTAGCCGGAATTATAACGAACAGGAATCCTTTTGGGATGTGGTGGAGCGAGCAGACAATGCGTCGGCAAAAGACGCGTTATAAAGCGTAGTGGTACCTACCCATCTCATTTCATATCTGATCGGATCATAATAATTACTGTAGACGATACTGAAAAAAATATTGGTTTAAGTAGTTAGTGTGGAATTTAGGTAGTGGTTCCTATGCCTCTAATCGGATTTTTTTCCACATTAAGTATATTCCGAATGTTTCTACATATATACTATTATTATGGTAAAGTTGAAAGGACAATCTTAACACACAAGTCACTTAGCAAGAAAATAAAATAAAGTTCTTAGCATAACCAAATATTATTGGGAAGAATTACACAACAAATATTTGGAATTATGACTTTTTTCATATTTAATTAGATTTTTGCATGCCTACAAAAATATTTTTTTTTATTTCGGGAGTCAATATTTCAAATCCTTACATATTATAAAATAAAGTCCTCCGACGCGTCTGTCTGTCGTCCTGTTCGCGATAAACTCAAAAACTACTGCAGCGATTTTCATGCTGTCTTCGCCAATGGATAGAGTGGTTCTCGAAGAAGGTTTTAGTATATAATAACCGACATCTACACAGGCGAAGCCGCGGGCATCAGCTAGTAGGTACTAAAAAGAATAACTAAAAGTTCTTAGTGGTCGCACATCTCAAAACCACAGAAGTAAACAAAGTTTCTTGTAAACTATAAAACTACTCTTCGTGTCGGAATATGACAAAAGGATCAAGATCGAGGCTTACTTCATCCCAAGCGATAGGCTTCTGTATAATTGTTAGAGCTTATAATCTAACGCCGGCGTCTATTAGACAATGTGCTTTAACTAAGAGGAATTCCTAACATTTCGAACGGATCTTTTGTATTTATACAAATAATAAAATGGTTGTAAAGCTCTCGAACCTTTTATTTCCTCGCTTCTTCCATGGTTTTGTAAGTGAATAGACCTCTCAATATCCTATTTAAAGCTTTAGTTTGCCCACTTTCCACGAAAGGCTTTTAAAAGAATATAACTGACTATGTATTGTGTACTTGAAGCCGTTAGAAGAATATAAGCGCCTTATAAACATATATTCAGGCGCCTACATATTGTCTTACCTACTGGATTCTGGTTAGGCATGTCAAGCATGACTAAGTATATTTTATTGAACCTATCCCAAAAAATTAAAAAAAGCTCCAGGACCTGCGATCACAATTTTTCTGAAATATCAAATACTTCTATCAAGCTAATCGAAATAATGCTAAGATTCAATCAAACCAAACCACTACATTACTAGACCGAAATTGCCGCTCAGAATTATATAGATACCTACTAAACAGAGTTCTTTACAACTCACAAATTTTCAATCCTACTAATATCCTACTATCCTACTAATATTATAAATGTGAAAGTTTGTGTGTTTGGATGTTTGTTAGTCAATCACGCAAAAACGGCTGAATCGATTTGGATGAAATTTGGCAAACAGATTTGAGTTTATAACCTGGATTAACACATAGGATCATTTTTATGCCGATATTCCCACGGGATCGAGACTTACGCGGGTGAAATCGCGGGGCGCTGCTAGTCATATATAAACGGAGACTATATTGAATATAATGATGCTATATCCAGCAATGAGAACGTTTCATGCGCATCGCAAAGAATACAACAACAAAGTCGGATGGTCACCACACGATGCGATGGAACTGGGAAAGAACCACTGTTTACCACTTCGTTTCCCATTCAAGGTATTGTTCGGAAGTGAAGAAGTGCTCCATACTTGGAAGCATAATGTATTCCTTTGTATGAAAGTTAATATTTTAGCTGAACGAAATTCGTTCCCATTGTGTACCGCAAACGTTACCTGCTATTGAAAAGAATAAAAGTACGGATCGCACACATTATTATGAGAAGGTTATAAATAGTGCAAATATTCACAAGAGATCGGATAATACACCAAAAGTGTAAAGCAACGTATTGGCAGAAGTTTTATAAGTGGGATGGGCGCCTCAAATTTTTTGAGAAAATATCATTATTTCTAGAAAAACTTAAACATTCAACTCATACAGACTAAATAAGCTTACCAAATGTATAGTACCTAAGGCTTGCAATTTGCCAGCCTTCTACATGCAAATTTTTGGGAAGTCAATACAATTTTACTCAGGCGAAATCTTTTGTACGTATATTCTGAAATATACCGAAACTTTACTAATTACAAAACAATGGAGGTCTGTCAAGCGAGGTGCCGCTAGTAGCGAGCGTGGTGGATGTAGCTCGTCGTCGTCACGTTGTCGTCTTGTTGACCTTGGATGACGTTAGAACGTTTTCCTCTTTACTTCCTGCTCGATGCCATCTTGGTTTGGTTTGAATGGAACGCCGCGCCGCCTGCCGCCGGCGCCATACACTGACTCGACTGTACATAATTATTTAACATTAAAAGAATTAAATCAAATGATTAAGGTAGCTAGTGGGTATAATTATTAGATACCTACTCCTGTTGTAGGTACCGATTCATTGAAAAACAGAAATTTAACAGAAAACCTCGTCTAAAAGTATTTCATTGACGTCATCAAATATGAAAGTCCTCACAAACTTATTAGAAGTGTAGCTTGACAGCGCGCGTTCCTATTTTTCCTACATAGCTGATACCTTCTTGGTAAAATTAACACATTTTCCTTAACAGACGGCATCACAAATAAAGTTGGGTGCTAAAACCTTGTTATTATGAGACAACGGCAGTAATTTCAGTAATGGACAGCCAGGTATGTCATCCCATTTATACTCGTTGAATCTATCTAACCCCGAATGCACTTTCTTTTATCCTACAATACAGCCTCGTTCCTTTTATGCTGAGAAATATAAACTTCCTGAGCACAAGCTACGATGTAGCGTTAGAAACAGTAGCGTAAGGCATAGACAATGCGGGAGCGCAACCACGCATAGACAGTGTTTTGCATCGCTCCGCGCCCTTGCAATCTTCCTAATGAGTGCACCCTTTCACACTCTGGACAAAGCTGGGGTTTCACGGGTGATGTGACACGTATTCATAACATCGTTCTTTGTTAATTCCAACTGAAATGAAATTTTGCTCTTTAGGTAAAGTGAATGAAATTGTGAAATTACGCTGTATAGGTAGACATTTTCGAATTTTGTTCAATTAAATTCAGCACAAAGGGCTTTCGGCTATTAAATGTTTGAATAAAACTATATTCTGATCTACAAACATAATTTAGATTAAGCCTCAGTTATAATCATATAATTTGCTATGCATATTTACTAGTCGTATTGGATGGGGAGTTTTTACTTCATAAAATTAGGGTTGATCAATTTATGGGCTCTCCGTGAAGGGCGTGTGCCAGCCACAAGCTTCTAAAAGATTGTTATTAATATACTTTAATTTTTCAGAAATAAACTTTAAAAACCGTGATACGGAAAAAACTATACTAACCCAGGGAATACGGATGAAAGAAGACAGTAAATCAGATCTACGTCTAAACAACATTGAGAAGATTGGTAACAAAATAAGAATACGCCTATTAGTGTCCCACTGCAGGACAAAGGCCTCTTCTCATACACAGAAGGTAAGAGCATTAATGAGAGCCGTGGTGGCTCAGTGGTAACATCCACGACTATGAGTTGTAGGTCGTAGGTTCGAACCCTGACAGGCGTTTTACTTTGTGTAAATTATTTCATCGCCACTGCTCTCAAAACGGTGAAGGAAAACATCGTGAGGAAACCGGCATGTCCTAGAACTAAAAATTCGAAGTCATGTGACATCTACCAACCCGCACTGGGCCCTCGTGGTGGATTACGGCCCGCCCCCTCTCACAGAGAGGAAGCCTGTGTCCCAGCAGTGGGAACATTATAGGCTCATTATGCTATGCTTATGCTAAGAGCATTAATCGCTTGCTCAAGGCGGACACACAAATGAAATAAATAACTAAACAATTACGTGATCCAACTATCAGTAAACGACACCTCGTTACTAATTTAATCAATTTGTTAAATTGAAATTGGTTTTTAATATTAATCGATTACGACTTGGATATTGACCCGTTAAAAAAAACATACGAAGATGGCCATTGTGTGTTATTGACGTTATTGTACGCTGATGTTGAATCAGGGCACAGCTGCTGCAAGGCGAACCAATTCATATGCCATTATTTTAGTCCAACTACATCAACATTTGAATAAAAAATCTGAAAGAATTAACAAAAGTCCTATAACTTCTACTACAATACAGAACTGACATTATAATTGCATCACGAACAGTTGATGTAATAATAAGAATGTTTGTTAGCCGCTACGAAGTTAGGTAGGCATCTAAGTAAAAGAATAATTTAAAAACTGTAGATGCGCCACTAATCTGTAGCGCAGTAGCGCTACGTTTTGCTCTCGTAGACTCGCTACGGTAGGTATGTAAAATGTAGAGTATTGTAAAGAGTATGTTTGAACTTTGTACCTATCTATGTAATTTCCACGACTTTTTAATTTGTTAATACCGAGTCTATCAACCATCTTTCATTATTTCTACAAGTAGGTACCACTTCATAGCATAGCAGTTTAATTAATCGAGTACCTATAAGTAACGATTCTCATCTACATTAAAACAATGATTAGTCTATGTCCGTTCTGAGAGTGCGTGAGCGCATCGTCTAGCGACGCGTAATAGGAAGCGATGTAATAAAAGAGACATCTGAAGTTAGACAGAGATGAAACATTATAAACTTGTTACCCACTGAATTCATGTAAACATAATTATAAGTGTGCAGTGCAGATTTATAGTACTTAGATACGTCTGTTGATATGAGTGTCGCAATTATTTTTTTTTAGTTCTGCGATGCTTTGCGGCCAATGGCCAGCCAGATCAAATTATAAACCAGAGATTGCAAGTCAAACCCTTGAAACAATCCTGTTTTTAATCAGACCCTCCCTGTTCAAATCAAAAAGAATTATATTTACTTAAACCTATTGAGAGCAATTCTCACTCAGGTAGGTATAACCTTAGCTTCCTCGTTGAAAAGGTTTAAGGGTCGCGGGGCGGTATCAGAACAATGTTTACACCTGTGTGTGTATCTTAACGAGGGGCTGAACTTGCCCTTCTTCTCACGCTCTCCGGAGTTCGGTGCAAGGTGTCGCGTTTGATTTACAAGTGCCATCGTCGAAATTACGAGGTTGATCAAACTTTTTGTTGTTACATAGTATGTAATATGACGTTTTGATCAAAGTTATCCTTGTTGATACAGATTTTAGGTTCAGGGCTTCGGGCTATAATCAAGTAAGATGTTACGATGTTAGGTTTAATTTAAAACTTATCTACATAGATGCGTGATACTTTTTTAAAGATAGAAGCACTAGTCATTACAAAGTAACTTCCTTATATTAATTATTTGTTGCCTTATTCATATTAAACATTGTTTATTGGAAATACTAATACTGACAATCACTTCAATTATATTTAAATAGAAATCTCCTAGCAACAGGTAGAGCATACGTACTATAATGCAAGTTACGTCAAATCTCCAACACTGCACGATGCCTTACAAGTTCGTCCCTAACCGCATCCCTCCTTCCAGAACGTAAACATGCGTAACTAGTGTAATTGCATTACCGACTGCAATGCCGTGGACACTTTCATGGACAATCAAGGATTTAAAATCCGGAAATTGATTTCAAAGGAAATTAAAAATCAATTTCAAAGACAGTAATTGAAAATTTCAAAACAATTAATGTGCTACGAGCTCGCGAAACGTATTCTGATTTTCAGAAAGGCCCTTATTTAAAACGAAACATGTGCGTATTACATTTAAAAATAAGCCCTAACCCTTTCCCTAAACTTAAATCAATTAATGACGTTGTATCTAATCTACAGTCCATAGAAGCGACAGATGTGAGCGACAGGGGGTTTAGCGGTGAAAATTCATAGATCTCCTCCCTCTCTGACTGTGATCGGACCCTTCCGAATTGTGCAAACTGTTCGCTATGTGATGCATCTGTCCACTTTCTGGTATAGTGACGCCCAACAAAAACAAAATGACATCGATGTTTCAATGCTTAATTTATCACAATTCTGTGGGCAATCACTCGAATTTCCAAATACAAGGATATACCGTTTCAATGCCAACGATAAGTCACCTTTAAGTAACTACTTCCTTTTATAATGGTAACGTTGCTCAGTAACTAAGCAACAATTCAGTTCCCAGCCAACGGTTAAAGCAGCTCAATTAAAGTGCGGTCACTTCCTGAAAGGAGTACAGTTTAGCAAACACAGCGGAACTGGTATTGTTTCATACCGAGAACAGTACAAGCTTGAGACATATTGCGGACTTTATGCTTCCTGTTTCCAATGAGAATATAAACATCAGCTCTTTGTTTGATGTAAGTAGCTAGCCAAAGACGCGAGGATTAACCGTGGCTACATATGGCGCACAAATGTAATGCTTATTATTCTGCAATAAATGACAAAACTCAAGCCGCAAGTTGCAAAACGTGTCATTAACATGAAACACGTGCAAAAAAAATGCAATTTGGGATAAGTAATGCAAAATTATCGATAAAATATAGTACGCCGCCCTAAAGTAATCGGACTCTGCACTTTGTCCCTCACTGAGATAAAGTCGCCCTAGCATTCAAACAAGTGGCTCACACACACTGACGCATAATCAGGAAGTACAATGAAGATTAAAGAGACTCGTTACACACACGCATGGTTAATGTAATAATATTCGTGTAGGTACCATCCCGCGAGTAGAAGTAGCTGAATATAAATAATATTGCGTACGCACACAAAGGAAGAATTTAAATAAA
Source organism: Lithophane ornitopus (assembly GCA_948473465.1). Classification (NCBI taxonomy): domain Eukaryota; kingdom Metazoa; phylum Arthropoda; class Insecta; order Lepidoptera; family Noctuidae; genus Lithophane; species Lithophane ornitopus. Next base: position 10,816,785 of record OX419620.1, on the reverse strand, counting down.
GAGTCTCGCGGCTGTACCAGGAAGTAGCAGCTCACTTACTCACACATAGGAAGCGACTATATCAGCTATAGGTAGGAGCGCTATGTGGCGCTGGCGCACACTTGTGCGTCAACTATGCGTGGGACCGCGCGCACATGGCCTGATTGGGACATACCAAGTGAGCCCCCAGACGATACACTTTTTACGACACGGATAGTTATTATGATATTATTATTACACACGACAGTTAATTGATTATGTCTGAAGACCATCGCATGTTTAACACCAAAGCATAAACACAGCGAATATTTTTCAGAATACGGAATTTTTACTTCCTGCTTTTACTCGTCATTTATCGAAGTTTACAAAATATTGCACGTTATTACATGCCGTGGACTTCGGTTGTTTTAAACGTTGAATGGGAAAAACAGAAAACTGGGACAACGTGAGCTATAAATAATTATAAGTAGGTACATAACATTTGATTCCAGAATGGTAAAAATGTCAAATTATATAACTGCTTAGCGTTCGAATGTACGCTACCTAGAAAATACCGCCCGCGTCATGTGCCCTCATCCATACGGATGCATTCCCAACCCGGTTTTTTGATCACGTCGATCCGAAACGAACGGAGGGGTCGCTTTGTCATGTGACACTTGTGCGCACAGAGACTCACCCAGGGGGTTACTCGTTAAAATCAGGGATTAATTGTCCATTCAGGGCAAGTTCGCGTTGTTACATCGACAGGATCAATAAAGCCATGTGTACGAATTATACTGCACGTTTTATTTGTAGGTCCCTATGTTGCTTACTAGACCTCATTGCAACCAAAAACTAAATAAATACAATTTTTACCCAACAGACACTGTTTTAGGGGTACCTATTAGTTTAGATTTAGAGGTTATGAACTGCATACACGTCATACGAGAAAGATCTTTAGTCATTTATGTAGCTATTCGTTGCGTGACCATAAACTGCTGCGCCGCCGCCATGCCATCGGCTGAGGTCGACGGAAGTTGACGATTTCTTAACGGCATGTAATTATCTTTATAGGATTGTCGATTGGAGCAAGAAAAAGGACTGCGTGTAGAGATTACGGATACTTAAGATTTATATGAACTTTACAATATTTGAACCAACTTCGCGAAAAACTAGTGCTGGCTGTTGTCTTTTGGGTAAGAACATCAAATACAAATTTACGACGCAAGTTTATATTTTTTTCGTTTGTTTTCAATAATTCATTAACTAATGAAATGAGACATGTCTGTATTGTTGTAGAACTCCTGGGGGCATTTTGACCAACGAAAAATAAATAATAAATAAATCTACTAGATTTTTCGCCTGAATTCACTGTGGCATATTTCTGGTGGCAAAGTTTCTTATTTTAAATAGTTACTTAACTATTTATATTCAAATCAATATGTGTGATATGATAATTATTGAATAATCGTATCAATTTTAATCCAACTTTACTTCTGAAGAGACCGGTTGTTAGAAGTGGTTTGTTCTATTAAAACCGCTTCAGAAATCACAAGCACGATGTTTTTTGTAAGCACCTACCCGCCGATTTCATTCCAATACGACTATATCATCAACATACACTTTTCATACGACGTTAATTACCATATAAATATACTTATATATATATATATATCTAATCACGCATTTTAAACATCTACTGCTAGCTATCTAGCAGTGGGTAATCAAGACTACAGATCATAGACAAGATAAACGCTTGTTTACAATCCTAAGGTTCTTCATATCAGCCAACTACATCGTTGATCTCCTCAAAAGGTAATATTGCAATTACAATCAACAGATTCTCGAGTAGGTACCTACTCGTTCCTGCTGAATTTTATAAGTACATACCTAACATAGATACCACCGCATACCTAAACTAGTCCTAGAGTTAAAATCTGCTGACAGATCTTCCCCATTTGAAAACTCATTTCCCATTTTATGACCCCAATATTTGGGGTAAAAAAATCTGGTGTTTTATTGTATTTTACGCAGCTGTGTCGTTACTTTGGGAATCCCGAGCACTGCAAAATTAAATCGGCTTCTTTTATTTTAAGTTAAGATTATGTATATTATCACCCCACTATTTTGAATAAAAAGTTGGTAATACTTCCATATTTATTTATAATTTTATAAATGTATCTATTACCCAACCAGAACAAGACGTTACAACGTTAAGTTCTGGTCTACTCTAAAGGCAAGTAAGTGGCGCAATTTTTCGGTGTGACATCGTTGCCTAGTTCTGAGTGGCACCTGATTATGTAATGCGAGAACAACGACGGTTGAATCGGGGTCGCGGTCTGCGAGCGAGCGCTCGGAAGTGCGTTGAGGCTCAATGAATGCTTCAGATGGTGCAACACTCGATCATTTATCGTGATTACAAGCTCTAGATGCCACCTAGAGACCACCAGTTTGGTATATAAATGCAAATTACATAATTTAGCTAGCTTACCAAAGTTCATTTAGTTACCAGATAAAGTCAGAAGAATCATTGGAAACCAAGATTATCTTGTTCACCAAATCTTCCCAAAACCAAAGTTATCTAAATTTTTATAAAAATGTGCCTAATGGAGAACTATTGGAAATAGTTCGTACTATTGGAAACAGTAACTAGTAACTATTGGAAATAGTAATTAACCGATTTTAGGTGCATTATTTTGACAAAGCCGGATCTTTTGATTTTAGTTTGAGAAGCATGCATGATTAGAACTTGAGTTGGCAGTCACAGTCCAAGGGGCACGTATCTAGGTACAGTATAAATAATTGGTAGTCAGCTAAAGAAGAAGCTTGACTACATTTTCGATGACGCTACTAACAGTTTCATCTAGACACGTGTCAACTCAAACTGATTCAGTATCAAAATATTGGAGGTGTAATATTCTAATAAAAATACATGAAACCTGTGACTAGTCCGGAAGAATAACACAGCTGTGTGAAAAACATTACAAACGAAATGTGTACAATTTAATAAAAATATGAGTATTGTGACATTCTTGAGCAATACTGTCGAATGGAAGTAATACATCTGAACCGGGTCAGTTCGCAGGAAGTGCCGCTATTTCCATATGACTGCAATTTAAATGGTGCGGTATCCGGCACAGACTTCCGGTCTCTTTGCAACGCTTTTCCCGCACCGATTTTCTTTTGCAATTATGAAACTCAGCATCTGATACTAGGTACCTACTAATAACGATAATCTTTCATTTGAAATTTAATATCAATCTGTTATAAACTTGAGTTTCCAAATAATTGGTACATTAAACGCGCGTAGACTATATAGCTATATTAAAGGGGAACTAATTGAATATTCTGTTCCGATTCCGAAGTATAACAACAGAAAGCAATTACAAATATATTTCAAGGCCAATTCAGCGTTTTTTTTAACTTCCCACCAATCGTTTTGCCTGCCATGCAATCTGTAGGACATAGAGTGATTCTATAACTTCCGAATTTTTCGCAAACGATATACCTACTCGTAATGCTCGGGTCACACGAGGCTATAGTTTTTTAAGCTAGGATAGCAAGCAAGTCTTATCCTGGCTAACTATCCTGGCTTAACACCATGCTATAGCTGTTTACACGATGCTTGTAAATTTTAAGGCAATAGCATTGCGCTGACTTAGCCTGCAGAATTGGAACCCCATTCTAACTATCACACTAGCTTACTATCTTTCTCACTAGCTTGCTAGCCTAAAAATGAGGATAGTCCTTCATTCTCGTGTATATACACGAGGCTAGCGTGACTATATTACTAGCTCCATCTTGATATCCTAGCTTCAAAAACTCACTTCGCGTAACGCAGGCATTAAGATACCAATTACTAGGCATAACTCGGCATAAGTACGTTATCTATTAAGCGGATTTACGCGAAGCTTTTCGGGGATTAATGAAGAACTAAACCGGAAAAATACACATACAGATAATAGCGTATATTGAACCGGTAGGTATGTAGATACATTTGGCACAACACTACAAAGTACGGTAACAAGTTTGTTGCTACATCATGTAAGTGTAGCTAGTTATACGGCGACGTTTCCGCACAGCCATTCCTTTTCCGTGGTGCGACCATCATCGGAAGTTGGGACAGAGATTCGCGCGTCTCCCCTGCCCGCTCCACCCTCGCTCGCCCCTACACGTCCGGTGCCCGTAGGCCGCCGCTGTCCAATTTCCTCTTCCCGCGTGTATTAATTTCCGGCTTAAACTATTTCATGTCGTTCATTTCCTATTAATAAGTATTCGTAATGATTTTTGTAATTTCATCTCTAAGTTTTCGGCCGTAGAGATAACGTTAGTATTTTGAATTAAATGAAGATCGAAAAATATTTTAATTTTTTCGCCTTCTTCCGTGCTTACTAAGCTAACTACCGGAATTTTTGTTTTTCATGCAAACTTTCAGGAAAACTTGTTCATTTATTTTTATTGATAAATGGACTTGAATGTATTATATAGAGCGCTAATTTAGGAAGGCACCAAAATATTCAGTGAACATTAGCCAGCTCGAGCTTCGAAGTAGCTATCCTTTTCTATCAACCGCTGAATTCTTCATGATAAAAATAATTATTATTTCGTAGTAGCAAACATGCCATAAGTACATTAAGTTACATTAAGTATGTTTATTTATTTTTATATACTTACTTACTTACATATTAGCTTCCGTTTCCGTTAGTTTATTTCCGTTTCTACTTCCGTACGAGTACTTCTGCTGCATCAGTCTATAAAGTGTTTCACATTCGGGACTGAACTTGAATGAAAAAGTAATATTACTTCAGTCGCCATAATTATTAGAAGCGAAAATATGAAAAAGTTAATCGATCCCCAAGCACTTAATTGCCTCTCACTCAAGTTTGTCCAGTAGGTGTTGTGAAAAATATGTAAGTAAGTAGTTAATTAAAATTGAGAAAACGTTGCATGGTAGGTAGGTAGGTGCCTCTGGCGACCACTGAAAACATGCGCTCACGCAATGAACTTATTTCGGGTAGGTACTTCCGCATGTGTTCGAATTCGAGTCCAGGCGTTCATCGCATTCCGCCGGGGTCGCAATCGATAAAGAGTTGTTCTCTATCATGATTTCATTTTATATCGCTACCATTTAATTTAAATGGTTCTATCTTTGAAGCCCTGTTTAATGTTTTTAAGAATCCTCTATGTATTTCTAAATAATAACAACCTAAAAAAAAATGACTTTCGACTGTTGTAGGCAAATTACTTACCTTACCTAAATCCCATCTGTCTTTGAAGTTTTAACACAAACATTGAAGATCACCGTTGTCCAAAACAAAGGAAAGAAAAATAAACAAGTTAACGTAACAAACATAATAGGTAGGTAAGTATTTGTTTCATGTAGACAGATAAGTAAAACGTAATCACGTAATACCGAACTTGTAACATTAGAATGTTAACAAAGAAAGTAGCAGCAAGTTCTGCGGTCACGGTCACGTATGACCGAACATCATGGTCTTTTATTCTCTAAATTACTGCACATAACTCCACGACGAACGTCTGCATGCCGCCAGAACTCCAACGTATACCGGCCAACGAGCTAGAGCGAGACGGCACGAGCAGGGAGCGGGGCGGGCGAAGGGAGCAACAGGTAAAGATTCCGAGGCCACTTCCGTCTTGGCTGCCGAATATTTCTGTCTCGAACCGGTAGTGGGACGGCGGCCAGGGCACACACAAGATAATCTCAACCTACACGCATAGACGAAAATATAGGTACCGATCTAATGATACAACATTGGCTTTTGCCCTCCGGATGCTCCACTGTTTCGTTCGATAAACTATTAATGTTGCATATAACGAAGAAGAAGTCAAATGAGTAACAATCATTTTGAAATTTGGTATCAAAGACAATAAAATGTCACTAACTTTAAAGACAACGCTGAATGGTTTCAGTAATTGTATGCGTGTCGCAGAGCTTACAAACATTAATGCACACGTAGCAGAGTCGAATGAGCTCACCTCAAACCGGTTGGCGCTCATATTGTCTCACTCTGCACCAGGAAACTGCCGGCCGGTTGCTGAGACGTTTCCTGTGCTTTGTCTCAGTAATGTCACGATATCTTGAACTCCACGTTGATAGATCGCATTCGTGAGTTCCTAGTGTTAAATAAAACCAATAGTTAGGCGATGAACTTACGACATAAACCTGCATAGTACCTATAATAACAATATTTTACGGCATTTATTTACATCAAATGTATCCGTTTCTCCTAGGTACCTACTAACTTCTATAATGTAATAATATTTAAGAAGCTGTACAAGCAGTAGTAAGTCATCCAAATAATTCAAATAAAAAGATCACTCATATTTCCGACGGTATATATATCAAAATAATTCTGTTAATTAAAAAATATCTACGTACCTATGCCCCGGAAATTAAACGCATTAAATCCATATCAAAAAAACAAGACTCGTGGCTCTGCGATTACTGTACAAACAAGGAAATATTGTGAGTTATTAAAAACTGGCGCGCTGACGTAATTCTACCACACTAACTAGCACTTCCGCGTGCCCTAAGCAGGCACACTCGTATAATAATCCCATTCCAACGTTCCTTTATATTATAAACGTTATTACTTAAGATTTGCTGCGACAAGTGCTGGTCGTGGGGCGTCGTCTGTCAGCGCCAATCTACCCCGATAACGGTTTGCGGAAACAGTGCTCGTACGTTTAGTTAAAAATGGAGGGACTTGTTCTGGCTCCCGAAGTTTTATCTCAATGTGTGAGGTGGCGAGGGGCGAGCGGGCGTGCGGGAGGGGAGTGGTTGGCGCGCGTCCGTCCGCCCGCGCCTCCACCGCATCATCAGTCCGCGTCGGAGAGTTGCCCGCGACGCTTGTCTGCGAGCTCGATCCCTCAGATACGCTGCTGGTTTACGGCGAGCCGTAACACGACACGTTTGGAGGGACCGCTGCTGCTTCGCGTGTGCCTGGTGCTCTGTGAACACTGGATTCTGTGCTACTAGTGTTGTGACAATGTACATGTGCTGATTTATCAAGTTACCGTCTACCTAAAGGATTTTGACGACGCAACCAGTTCCGGATCAGCTCAGCCGGTAAGTAGCGGTGCTTATCGCAGACCACGCTATCGCGGACTCACGCATTTCCGACCGCGCCCGATAAGGCAACTGACTGTACAGTACCTACAGATACGAACTCTGAATCCGGCAGCAAATTAAACTTTGAAGAAATTATTGTGCTATTATCCGAGCTACACGGCACATTATTCTTAAGTAAAAACGACTTCAATTAAGAGCTGTATGTCGATTACAATAAGGACGAGTTTATAAGTACAAGAAACCAGTAAAAAGCAGTTATTTTCTTAGGAATACAAAAATGTTAAGTCCTAACTTGTTGAATTCAAAACATACAACAAAGAATTAAAGAGGAATAACAAATCGGAGCTTGAACAACAAAGGACCTAGATAACTTATTGTGAAGTTGTGTTTTTGGTTTACGATATAAATTTTGTACCTTCACTAATTAAAACGTTCATCCTTTGCGTCATTTAAGTAAACAATTAAACATAATACGCATGGCATGATAATTAGGTGTCTAAAGTTGTTAATAGTTTACTACTGCCTGTAACAAAAAGATAATTATAAAGTTATCTTGGTCCTAAAATTCAGTTTCCAATTCTGTTTTACATTGCAGGGTGTGTAGGAAATTTTATAGGCACTCAGCCCTCCCACCAACGAGATATTTTATCAACAAAAAATGTACTTCCCCCCTTAATCAACAAGCAATGCATCTACAAGAACAACTTTACATCACCAAAGTTGCTCAAAACTTAGATATGAAGAATTCTGGGTTATCAGAACGTGATAACCTGTGAAGAATTGTTATTTTATTTAAAGCAATAGCTACGAAATAAGACACTAAAATTAAAATGGTTTCAGTGTGCACCTAATCGATGTGTCGATAGTTGGAGGAGACCCAGTGCAGCAGTGGATATATTTCGGCTGAGTGATGATGGTGATGCACCTAATCAAAATATTGTAATATGATTTTATCCAACTACAAAACGATATATATATATATGGAGAGCCAGAAAGAACAAAATATGCTGGAGGCATTTTATGTTTCCAAATTGAATAGAAATATACGAAATTAAGAAAAATAAGACTCGAGATAGACATTTTATATTGCACAACACATTGCAGTTTCGAGATCGCATTTACAATAATAAATTATGTAATACATACATACCTACGACATATCGACGTTTTACGAAAAGCCTGTCAATAAAATGTAATAAAAAAATAACTCAAGAAACAAAATTGAATTGAATAGCATTACTTTTGCTTATATAACAGCATATATAATTTGATTATTCCACAACTATACTTCACTGAAAACCTTTTTATTTATACTTTTATGAGAAAAGTCGCTACCATTATTGCTTAAATAAAATTGGAAAATCCAATTCCTCAGAAACATAAAGACAGTAGTATCATTTTACGCGATAATAGTGACAGATAAGATGATACCATCAGTAATGATAAGAAGGAAACTAAAACTATTCAAGCCTAAGGTATTACGTATTGAAGCGGACACTTAGGCGCCACCTGTTATCAAATAGCTGAACTCTTTGTTAACGGTTTTCGAATCGCGTTGATTTGAATTCCTACTTTAGGTTGGGCCAATCTCAAATGATTTATGTAGTTTACAAAATCCTGTTTGTATTGTGCTTATGCTTATGTGGTAATTTACTTTATTACAACAATCAATTTCATGTTGTTACAGACAATCGTGATGAAAGTTGTAAGTCTCCAACTGCCGTCCGGGCCCAGTATGGAGCGGTTACCGCTACCATTTAGCCCTACGGAGTTACTATGGCGGTATCCCCTGCCGTGGGCGCCGCCACCACCCTCACCGCTCGGTGATACCAAGGCCCAACTGCCGGCAGGCCTTCCCCCAGAACCAAGATTATGGACCAGAGAGGATGTTTCAGTTTTTCTAAAATGGTGCGAAAGGGAATTCGATTTGCCGAACTTCGATATGGATCTCTTTCAAATGAATGGTAAATAAACAAAAATGTATTATGTCTATAACTCTATAGTTTTAAATAAACATTGGAAAATGAATTAAAAAATAACTTGTTCTTTGCAGGCAAGGCTTTGTGCCTCTTAACGAAAACTGATTTGGGCGAGCGCTGTCCCGGCGCTGGTGATGTACTACATAATGTGCTGCAAATGCTTGTACGTGATGCCGCATTACTGGGAAGAGTTCCCTCGTCTCCAGTGACTCCCACAGCGCGGGCCGCGCCTTACCCACCCTCCCCACATTCACACCCGCCTACTCCTACATGGGCTGTCGACAGCTTTCATCATTTTCATAGCGCTGCTGCTGCGGCTGCTCAACCCAATTCCGTGACCTTAAGTCCAGCTCCATCAGTAGACAGCTCAGGAAGCCCACAAAGAGGAGAAGCAGTTAACTATGCACCAAATTATGCACCATCGATGCCAGCTACAACTCAGGCTGCCAGTTCCGGAAGCAATCATTCTGATTCTGATGAAGAAGCTCAATTTGCACCACAACCACGCTCTCCTAAAGAAGCCCCATTAGTAAGCCCGGCACCACAGCCTCATCCAGGGCCACAACATTCACATTACCGAGCTCAACACAGAGAGTTCTTCCCTAATGATATGCCGGAATCGAATACAAGTAAGTAATTGATCATTACATTTCATTGCGACCGTAAAGCTGAAAGTATTTGGTCAAAATAGACATTACAGGCGGCTCCACATGAAACTTATTGTGATTTAATTTTCAGATGGAAGATTACTTTGGGATTTCCTACAACAGCTATTAAATGATCCTTCGCAGCGGTACACTAACTACATTGCATGGAAAAATCGAGAAACTGGAGTGTTTAAAATTGTTGATCCTGCCGGACTGGCAAAACTATGGGGAATTCAGAAAAATCATCTTTCCATGAATTACGATAAGATGTCACGAGCTTTAAGATATTACTACCGCGTTAATATTCTGCGGAAAGTACAAGGCGAAAGACATTGCTACCAGTAAGTATCAATTTCAATTCAAATTATCAAATCGCTAGCATTATATTTGGCGTGGTTTGTACTCATCTCAATGTTTTATTACAGATTTTTAAGAAATCCCACTGAACTGAAGAACATCAAAAATATTTCGCTTCTACGGCAACAAATGAGTCCAACGAGGGTTGTACCTCAAGCAGTCGTGAAAACGGAAATGAAAGAAGAACGTTGCGACGAAGAACCTGTTGACGAAGATATGCCTACTGACCTGAGTATGGCAGCGTCGGAGCCCTGGCGGAAACGTGCGCGGCCGGACCCTAACCCTATCCAGCAGCCGCATGACAAACACCACATCAGTGCTCTCATCGGGGACAACATGATGATTAAACGAGAATCTGACTACGCCACTGAACATTACGCACTCAATCTCAAAAGTGAAAAATGTGAACAATGATTACAAAAGACATTTAACGTGGGACACTCGTCAGTGCAAAACGCATTTTCTGCATATTCAGTATGCAATCAGCTCCACCCACTAAAATTCTAGTCAAATTCCTCTCAGAAAGGATATTTAAGTCTTCCTCTAAAAAATATTAACGTACTTGATGAACAATCACTGAGAGTACTTTGACGGATTTAGGATGGTCATTGGAGTTTAACAGGGTATGGACCTTAATGATGCCTTTGTGCCAAGTGATTTTTATACCTAATAGTGTCAATTATCTATCTAAATAGTTAGCAAAAGGGACAAGAGTTTATTCGTGTTAAAGTCATAGAAATTATTATAAGATTTGTGCAATGGGACTATCACTTATGTAACTGTTGACTGAGATTTAGCAGTTACAGAAGATTGTTGCCACAACTCTGTATCTATCCATATGTTACGTGCGTAGTTCGCACTCGATAAATGCATTTGCGTAATTTAATTAGTTTTATGAGTGTTTTATATTTTTGTTTAGATTTGCTGAAAAGAGAAGATAATAAATAATCCGAAAGAACTAAAAGGGTTGAAAAGTTTAAGAATTTAACATGAAATATATAATGTAACGTCTTCCATTCGTTCTTTTTGGCAAACCTTCAATTGTAGCATGTGAAATGTAGTTACTATGACATCTACCACATAAATGCGAAGTTACATCGTATTTGGCAGCTTTTAACTTAAAATTACGCTTTGGTTTGTAAAGAAATATATTGAATCTATTAATATTATTAAAAAGACAATAAAATGTCACTATTTTGAAAAAAAAAATGCCTTGAAATCAATAAAACACACCCACTGTGATAAAATAAAAGTGGTAGACATATAGTACGATAGGGACTTTACTCAAAGATTTCCAGCTACAATTTTCTGTGATCTCTTTTATGAATGTAGGTAGTTAGATGTTATAGAGTAAAGATGTCTTTGTAAATATTAAATAGTTTTGAATTAGTTAGAAATAAGGAACTGACTGTAAAGAGTGTGTATGTATGATTTGTAAAACAAAAAAGTGGAGCTTTATCAAAGTACCTAGTATAACAGTAAGTTCTATTACAACTGAGTTTGTATTTTTACATTTATTTGTATTTGGCATGGATGCCAACGTTTCCAGCTTGATGTACACAATACAAGTTTCACAATTAAATATTGTGTCAAGATTTATTATAACTTAAAATAAATGAGAAATAATATTATGTGTAAAACGTAATTTATTATTAACCTTCCAAATAAACTACCAAATCTTTTATAGGTAAGTACATTCTGCTGACACCAAACTAGAACAACCACTACCTACGTTTTTATTAATAACTAATATTTACTACGCTAAACTGTTCGTCTGTCTGATAGCGGCAAAATTCTTGATTTCGTCTTCTAGATAAATAATTGTACCATCATTATGTATTAAACGGTACATATACGTGTTAAATAAACCCGCCAAATGCTTGTCCGTTGTAGGACCTCCCACGGTTAAGAGTTCCGTAGTGGGGATGAATATTTTTACGCATGGTCAGTACCTATCGATTTTATCAACCGCAAAAATAAAATTTACAAAACTAAAATCCAACTACGACAAAAAAGTCCAACTAAAACGTAGATACAAGAAATCACAGACAGACAAATTAAAAATCCGGAGTCACACGTTTTACGTGAATCGTGTACCATAAATCGATCAGATTACGTGCGACTTCAGATTTTTTATTTGTCTGTCTGTGATGTCATAAATAAAGAAATTGAGAGAAGAATAACAAACAGTTGGAACAGATACCGGGGCCTAAAAGAGGTATCTAATAATGAAAGACAAAAACCATCATATGTCAACAAAAAGTAAACTGTTTATCACCTACCATACTACCGTTAATGTATGGAAATCAAATATGGGCTAAAATACATGCCAACCCGCGATTGAGAGAAGCATGCTAGGAGCCAAAAAAGCTGACAAAATAAAAAACAAAACCATTAGACACAAGACCAAGGTTCAGGATATAGGTAACCCTAAAAATCGGAAGAGTAAGGTGGAAATGGTCTGGACACATATTAGAGGGAAGGATAAATGGAGCAAAATAGTTAACCAGTGGTGCCCAAGAAACGGCCAAAGAAAGAGAGATAGACCACATAAAAGGTGGGATGATGATATCAGAGAGGTCGCTGGAAAGACATGGAGCAGAGTGGCCAGAGAGAGACAGGAGGGGAGAAGGTTGGAAGAGGCCATTGCCGACTGGCAGACGAACAGACTACTACACTTTGTTTGTTTAAAGGCTAATAATAATAAATTATGGAAAAGTGTAATATTTTAAGAGAAAACATGAAATCAAGATTAAGGGCATCAGCAGCAGAATTGCTCATCTTTGTAGGTACTTACTAGATGCGAGCTTCAAATTAGAAGTACTGGAATTATTTTGGTGAGATGGTTGCATAAAAATGCTAGAAACAAGCAACACATTACAAATCTATATAAATAGTTAGCAAAAATAATTGATCTAGGTACTAACAAATAATGGCGGCTCGGAACATGAGGAGAGTCGCTGAGCAGTAACAATTTCATGTGTCAGCGGGGGTGAGGTATTGCGCAGCGAGTACCTAACTAACATAGGAGCCGCCGTTCAGTTTGAATCGAACTGTACTTTCACAATTATTCTCATGTGTAGATTGCCACACAGATAATCAATGCGCTTTAAAACCCAATAGACCTCATAAAAAAATTGATTCCTCATGCCATCCGAAAATACCCCACGTACAGTCACGGACTTTAATTGATGAGCCACTTTCAAACTTTTGAATTTTGCAGTTTCATACATTCACGAGATTACACGATTAAACACAAACTCAAATCGCATGCCAGTAAACAAGATGACAAATTACTAGTAATCGGAAATAGTATTCTCCATAGAGGTTGACTAATAATTTATCAATAATAAATAAATACAATGTTTATCGAATCTATTTGATACTAATCTCCTTTGAATCTGAGCTCATTAAACTCGATAATTCTGAAAACCTATCCGAAGACAGTGACAGTTGAAACGACGATGTCAGAGACGTTATTTTCGAATTTGTCGAAATAATGTAATTAAAATTTCTCCTTAAGCTAACGTTACTATGGCTACGCTAAAACAATCGTCGCTAGGTTACGGTTGCTAGACCTGCAATTGGTTGACTTTGGGTAGTCACTCTGCTGTCAAGTTTGTAGTTCTGGCTCTCAGGTTAGCCAACCGGTAAAGATATCTACACTAATATTATAAAGAGGAAAGATTTGTATTTTTGTGTGTATGTTTGTAACTAATAAACTCAAAAACTACTGCGCCGATTTCAAAAATTCTTTCACCATTAGAAAGCTATATTTATTGCTAGAAAAGATTAGGGATCCTTACTAAAACTCCAATAATGTAACCCAAGGTGTAAAAAAATTAGCTAAAATATTCTTTACATCGCGTGCGCTGCGAAAACTATTGAGGATAGAATAAAATAATGTACTACGACTGCAGAACACATTATTAATTACAAAAAGTGTCGCGACAGCATATGTCTTACTATTACAGTTATGCCACAATAAGAGTTCTTTTATTATGAAATTTTAATAGAAATGACGCCGCTAGAAAAGGCTCTTTATTTGTATCTTGGTATTAATCCTTATCAAAATTACTTCATATTTAAGACTGCTTCAATACCTTTATATAACTTTTTGAATTATTCAATTCAGACATTATATTCGAAAGATATCACGAGTTTAAAAATGTAAGTATAGCTCCAAAAAATATCAGCTAATACATTCAATAAACAATGGCTTTTTTGATGATATCACAGTAGATAGGTTGGTACTGTTGGTAGGTATTTATGTAGGTAGGTAGGTTGGTAGGGTAGGTAGGTAAGGTAGGTAGGTAGGTAGGGTTGGGAGGTAGGGTAAGTTGGTTGGGTAGGTAGGTAGGTATGTAGAGTAGGTAGAGGGCAGGTAGGTAGGGTAGATAGGTAGGGCAGGGTAGGTAGGTAGGTAGGTAAGTCGGGTAGGTAGGTAGGGTAAGTGCGCCGTAGATAAGTACTTAGTGCTACTCGTGCGAAGCCGGGGCGGGCAGCTAGTTAAATATAATTTTCTTCTTCTATAAACGAAGACATGACTTTCCGTGTCTGGATCTACGAATATAACCGACTAAGCCCGATTTACATTTCACGGCTGAAATGCGAACAGTGCCAAGTGGCTCATCAATTAAAGTCCGTGACTGTACCTATTTTCCACGATTCTTGATAGTTTTCGAGTTACATTTTTTTTTTTCTTTATTTTTATTCGACTTTATCACATCCTTTTTTTTACAATTTTCATTGTTATGAAATATTCTTTCAGACTAAATAATTATAAATATTTATTCAAAACCTGATTGAAAAGAAGGAATTTACGTTCAACCGATAGATGCGAAATTAACTCTGTCTGTCTGTCGCGCTTTCACGCCAAAACTACTGAACCGATTTAACGCGGTGTCCTGCGTGAGCGACACATACGACGCGACGCGACGCAACACGACAGGACGTAATGCGACGCGATGCTACACGCGACAAATGTCCTACGTGATTTCAGTCATTACTTCTCGAATCATGGAGAAATACAATACAATTTGCCTTGCTTCTGAATTAACCATTTCGTAGTTCGTGGTGTCGCGTCTGGTCGCCCTCAAAACAAGTCCGCGTTACGTCGCGTCTCGCCGCAGACTGTCATATAGGCCGCAAGTAGGGTAGGTATGCCGTTGAGTTTGTCGCGTTCGCAGTTTCGCGTCGCGTCGCATTCGTCGCTCACGCAGGACACCGCGTAAATGACATTTTGGTACACAGATGGTCAAGAGCTTGAGAAAGGACATAGGCTACTTTTTAACGACATACCACGCGGCTATTAAAAAAAACCTCATCGCAAAGGCGTCACGCCGTTTCCCTATACACACAAGTTTTAAAACTCCATCAGGAGAACTGTCTGTATTGTATACAATCTGCAAAATGCCTCAGAACAAAAAAACCTTACTCAGGATCAATCATCAAGAACGAAACGAAAAAAAAAAACAAAAACAACCACTACATTCGGACTTCTTTATTTGTATTTATAACTACATACAATAAAATTGTTCTTAGAATCTAATTAAACTTAATCACTTAACAATATTTTCCCTTCTATGAATGTTCTGGTGGTGCATTTTGGAAAAATATGACATCATCTGCTATAATTGTGGAAGCAGATCGAACTTGACCATCATCCATTTTGACCTCTCCATAAGATAGTTTTCCAGTTATATAAACTCTTTGGCCTTTCTTTAAGTATTTGTAAACTGTATCTCTAAGACCTGGCTTAAAAATACTTATTCTATGCCAGTCAGTTCTTTGCAACATGTCACCTGATTCATATTTGTAACTGTAATGAGTGGCTAGTGGAAAGTTTATTACTGGATGTTCCTCTGAACCACGTTTCTGTGGATCAGCACCAACTCTGCCCAGTAATGTAACTTGATTTAATGCTGTAAAAAAATCAACATTGAAGATAAATTGAACAAACCTATTTCAACAATTTGTCAAAATTAAATTCAGATATTCACACTATGAACTACTTTTCATATACTTAGACTGACTTTACTTTCCTACAGTACAATAGCCACTAATCATAAGTTAGTTCTTATTATACCATAGTGTGAAATTGTGAACATGATAATTTTATCTTAGACCCTTTCCAATCCAACAATGTTAATGATAATTATTACTAACTTTTTTCAGATTTTTGGGAATTGTGTCTAATCACAGTTTGTTGAATTCCAACGACTTTCCGCACCAAATGTGGTATCTGTAAATACAAAAATATTAAATAAAGCAAATAGATGAATTTCCAGGGCATAATATGTAGACGGGCAGTGTAGTTATATATTTTTAACTACTACAATATTTATCAATGATTTCCTTTTAAATAAGAATTTATAACACAAATGTGAAAAAAATCATTTATAGTGAATTTATTTTAATTAAAGGTCAGCTCCGCTCAATAGCTGAGAACCTTCCATTTTTGGAACTAAGTAACAATTTCTTTAGAACTGCTGTATGATGAACTTACCTGACATAGTTTTATCGATTTACTTAGTACCAATGGTTATATTCTAACAATGATAGTTTACAAACCGATACAAAATTGATTGTGGGTTTTTTTCTATTATTCAGTAGGTACCAGAAACTTTACAAAAAATAAATTCGAACAAAAACGACATTTATTATAGGTAAGTAGATAATGCTATGCTACTTTGTTACATAGCATAAGTAAGCTACCTTCTAGCCGAGTAGCACGAACGGTCGAACCAAATAGGAAGATTAGGATGGAAAAGGATTGTTTAACAAAAACAAAATTATGAAACAAAAACAAACTGATCGAGAGCGTAGCGTACAGTTAGTACTGTCTATTGTTACTCCGTAATCAAATTTGGGTAAAACGGTCATCTTAGGGGTGTAAAATTGAGCGATAGGTAGTAATTTGAAAACAGTTTATCCGCCGGTAACGGATGTTTATGTTTAGGTAGTATTTTGGGAAAATATTACTTACCCTGAAGGCTGGAAACATGACGAGGTCCAGTATTTACTACCTGGAATAAAAGTTAAAATAGTTGCACGGAAATATAATTACAAAACAAGCTTTCGCTTTCAAAACCAGTTGTGGCTGAAAAAATAACCTCCAAGAATTTTCCCGGAGTGTCGGAGTACCAACCGCACAAATCAATTGAGTTGACAGGTGGGGTAGGTGTTTAAAAATGTACCTACTCTGTGGGTGTATATTATATTTGTCTATGGTATATTGCATTGAACACTGGCATCTAGGTATGGATCGTTACGTGATGTTCGCGAAACGTAAAGTGGGTGATAGTCGCGCGTACTTAAAGTACGCGGTCTTTAAGTTCGCGACCTTACTCGGCTCGCCGTCGGTGACAGATGTGCGTAGGTACCTACTTAAAGTATGCGGTCTATAAGTTCGCGACCTTACTCGGCTCGCCGTCGGTGACACACGTGAAGCTTTCTCAGAATTTCATTGTCAACGCGGCTCGCGGCGGTGACAGACGACGAACCAAGGCGGGCTACGAGCAAAATTTCAAACCTGTTGGATCGCCAACGAACTTACTCGACAGTTTTTAAGTCCGCGTACTTAGCATGACACACGGGCGAGTAAGCTCGCCGAGCCATAAGTACGCGTACTTGCTCGCACGTCTATCACTCGTTTAACGTAACTAGTAACTTGGAAAGCGTCGCCTGTTTTGAAAACTAGTGATTTTAGTAACTAGTTATTTTTCAAATTCTATTCGGTGATTCAACATGCTGATTATATCGAAGTATTACAGTTGTTTGCGAAACGAAAATATAAATGGTTACATAAATAATACGTTACATTACGTTAGGTACGTGAGCTTTAAGTTTTTGTAGCTAAAAGTAGTTACATCAAGAAACGACATGCGCTCGCAACGTACTTTTGTTTCTTTTCTCGCTTTTCATTCGATCACTGCATTGTAATGTAACTAGTTACAAAAATCACGTGTTTATGTGTGACTCGAAACTAGTTATTATGTCACATGCCCGTAGCCAGTTATTGTAACTAGTGACGTGAAATAACGCCCATGGCATCTGAAGCATGCATGAATGAACAGCATGTATGTAACCGTGCGTTTGCATTGGCGAAACATTACAACAAAATATCTCTAGTTCCTGTCAAAAATTGTATGGAACATTGACAGAAAATAGAGATTTCAACAATATCTATTTTCTGTCTTAAATGTTTCGCCGTTTGCAAACTCACGATTAGGTAGACACGCTGCGACTCGCTGGCGATTTTTTATTGTTATCGACAGAGGAAAATAGACGGTGATACTCTGACCGTCAAACCCATTTCAGACTACGCCATAGTACAATAGCATATAGTAGAGTCGCCTGAAATAAATGGATTATTATTATAGAGTTCATAGCACTACAATATCGTTCGCCATACATTTATTTAGAACACATTTACACTTTGCTATACTATATATTATTGGAAATGTATGGCGAGCGATATTGTTGTGCTATTTTAAGCTTCATAAAGTGTAGTCTGAGCACCATAATCCACAGTCTAACTATAAAGCAGGCTCCACCCACTTGCTTGGTACTGGCCGCAAACTGCAAACCTCTATAAAAGCGCAAACAACCAAAATCTTTGACCAAGAAGCACAAATTAGCACAAACGTGTTAATCTTGGATGCCTCGCTAACGTTTGCAGCAAGCTTCGTTTGGTTTGTGCACCCAATCCACATGTTTGAATAAAAGACGTGCCGCCCCGTGGTAGGAGTGGGCGTTGCGACGACGAACCGTTTCCAAAGACCGTTTTATGTTCTGCGACGATGGAACCGTTTTACGTCCTGGGTTCAAACAGTCTTCGTTGCACAAACCAGTCTTCGAATTATTCAGTGGGATTCTTTATTTTACGTCTTTGAAAATACAGTCGAGAACGCAATGATAAATGATTCAACGAACGGAACAACACGAGTAGACGAGTCGTCGTCTTCGAACGACCGAACGGAACGCGACAAGTAGTAGACGGACGGACGACGAGTCACTCGTCGTTCGTCGTCGTCGTTTACAAAACAGTCCTTGCAATAAAAAGTGAACTTTATACCAATGATATAGAGTCGATAATATGAACTTTATATCACTGATATAAAGTTCACTTTTTACATACAGTCGATAATGCTATTTCTTGGAATTCGAGCCGATATGAACGTCTCGTCGCGTGGATGTTACCTATTTGTTTGTTTACATTTTTTTGGGCCAGTCCGTCAGTTGCTAACTTGCTAATAAGTTGTTCATTTGTTATTGAGCACGCGCAAAGAGAGCTTTATGTATTTGTTTTTCAATTTTTTTTTTGTTGTTAGTTTGTTTGCAAATAGGTGTTATTTCTGGAAATATATAAGTGAAGTGTACATATCGTGTTAGTTGTTGTTTAATTAGTAGGATATAAAATAATTTTAATTAACGCTAATAAAACCCGATCGTAATGTCGGCGGCGCGAAAAAACGCTAGTGTTTTATGGTCGCATTTCGAAAAAGACAATGAGAATAAAAAAGCTGAATGCCATTTATGCCGCGAAAAATTAAGCTTTAAATCTACAACAGCAAATTTGAGGAACCACTTAAAAAGAAAACATGTTGGAACTTATACTTCGCTAATGGAGGAAGAAAACCAGCACAAAACTGTTTAGTAAACCATTCACACATTTTAAATCGTTGATAGTTGAAGTTGAAACTAAGAAACTGTAACTATTTCACTCGACGAGAACGTCGGGAACGTCGAAAAGACGACAACGAAGAGAACGTCGTAAAGACGGCAACGCAATTATTCTTCGTCTTCAAACCAGTTGCAACGACGACCGTTTCTTGCAACCGTTTTCGTCGTCTCGAAAACGGTTGCGTTTCGTCCGCGAAAAATTCGACAACGACCCACCACTACCCCGTGGAGCCTGGCATAATGATTATGCAATGTTACCAGACTTAATATTATTTTCAGTTGTACCAATCTGCCAAAAGAAATGCTTTAACGACTTGCGTCGTTCATCTCGGAATGACAGTTGTTTTGTGGTTATAAAGATAGATAGAAAATTCTATCTCTATCTCTTCAACCACCACCATACGCAATCCGGGAAGAGTTGTTGCCTGTGAAGGATGCCTTCAGCTGCGAATGCAAAGTCTGAGAAACCAGCCTCTTCGGAGGCTATGGACAACTCTCCAATACGACAAATTATGACGATTCTTGAACACAAAATCCGTAATTTGGAGAAAAGAAAGGTATGTACCTGTTATTAGTCAACAGTTACGAACCGATTTAATTATAATGATTCCCTGTTTCTCGAAAAGCTGATACCTACGTGAAGCTTATCATGTATTGGCTTGGTCTAAGACCTCATAAATTTTGCCCGCTCATAGCGTAAAATGTTGCCGCAGACTTGACGCCATTTTCACACATGTGCTCATGGTATGTTGACGATACAATAATCCATGACGCCTTATAGTTTACATTTTATTCGTTCATGTAAACTAAGGTATTAGGGGAAAGTCAATCTTCGAATTACCAACCAACATTATCATTTACCAGTTTGGCTATCTAGTATGGGCATGATAAACAATGTTTTTATGCAAACTTGATTATAGTAATCAGCCTTTATTATCATTGTATATATAACTTTATAACAACATAGCATTATTTATATCAAAGGTACATTGGAATCCATGAGTTTATTTAGTTTATATTTTTGTCTTTAAGGTAAATAGTATTGGTAGCTCAAAAAATTATAGGGTGTTGTATTATTGTTGACTACATACAGTACACACAAAGCTTATATATATTTTGTTTACTATGCTAAAACTTTAAAACACAATCTAGTACAGATAATATGTTTTGAGTTATTTTAATAAAAAGCTATATTTGTAAAGCAACCAAAATAAAATAAACACAAAATGATCAAGCATAATATTATTATGAATGCATTTATGTATTTTGAGAACTTATTTTTATTTCAAATCATCTAATAACAGAACAACTGGGTCCTTATTGAAGGCCAGTCTAAATTATCTGAAATAGAAGCAAAGACAAAATGATGATAATTATGAAGATAATGTAGTATTATTTTCTATTTTTATCAGTTTAAATTCTAGTGAAAATAACAATCTGGAGAAACTCATTTTACTGTTAAATGGTTCTGGAATTTTAAATTTGTTACAGAGCAAGCTGACATCATACCGAGACTTGCAAAAAGCTGGAAAAGAACTGAATAGTGATCAAAAAGTGGCAGTTGCTAAATATGATGAGGTTGCTCAAACACTGGAGTTTGCAAGGGAGCTGTCTAAGCAAGTCACATCAATAGCTACTTCTGCAGAGCGTGAGGCTAAAAAACAAGCAAAGAAGGTACATAATTTATTTTCATAACTGTCTTCATAGTTGAAAATTCTGAAAATAAAGTTACCCTTCTTCATTGTTTGAAATTTCAATTTTTTCAACACAAAAACTAAAATTGTCATTGCATAGCATATTGTAATGAGATCAACAAAAAAAGTGTAATTATTAGAGCGTAAAACAGTATTTTTTTTATTAGTTTTGTGTAATGGCAAGTAACATAATTATAATTTCTAATTGTGAATTCTATATGACAAAGCACTCAATAATATGCCATAAATTATTCTAATACAGGATGCGTGGGTGCGGTATGCAGCAGAAACCAGCAAAATTCGAGAAGTTTTACTTGTTTTGGATTGTCTTAACCAAATGGGAAATACAGAAGCTAGAGATGACTTTCTCAATGGAGCCAATGGTGCAGCAAAGCTTACAGAAGAGGACCTAAAAATTCTAGATGATCTGTAAGTGTCATTTTAAATTTCATTACAATACATTTACCTATTTCAATAGGCTACAGGTTCTATTCCGAAATGGAATTATGTAAAAATGAACCCATGATACAAGTGAAAATTAAAGAGGGGTGGATTAAAAAAAAGTGCATTTATAAGAGAAAGAAAATACGTTTATTTGCGGTAAACATGAGCAAAGAAAGAACACAAAAAAGAATAGGTTGGGGGAAAATATTTGTCACATCCACGCTTAACTGCCTTATGACCACACAATAGAAATGAATCATACAGTGCCAGTGGCATACTGATATAGATCTCAAAAGCTACCTACCAGAGATGTTGCGGACATCCGCATCCGCAACCGCGGAGCTTCTACATCGATTTGGACATCAGCATCCGCAATAATTAATGCGGATGTTTAAGCGGATGCGGATGTAGCACAGGTAGCAACAAGAAAGATAATGAGCGGGGCGCGCGACTGGCGCTGGCCGTATATGAACGAAACCTTCGCTCCTATGCTATTTTTATCGACACCATCAGCCAGTGTTCGTAGCGAACAATTGTTCAGTAGCGCGGGTTTATATGAACCTCTGCGTAACTTTTCTGTCTTTCTAACAGACTTGACTCCGAAAAGGCGGCAATATTACTTTTTAATAATGCTCCAGTTTTTAACTTTACTTATTAAATAATATGTAATAAAAAAATACTATCTTTTTTTATTACTCCACCCACACAAATAAAAAAAAACTTATAAAATATCTAAACATCCGCATCCGCGGATGTTTAGATGATTTTTTCACATAGAGGCTTCTATGTGAAAAAATCTGCATCCGCAACATCCCTGCTACCTACTACTCTTTTGTTCCAAAATTACAAAATACATTACATATTTTCAGGTACCCTGAAGTGACACCCAAGCATGAGGTAAATGAAGAAGGTCAACCTGGATTCCATATTCAAACTGCAAAAGCTGCTGAACATTTATATGCTATAATTGATGGCAGGCCTAAAGAAATATTGGGCACTACTTATACTCATATCAAGGAAATTGTGAGCGCAGTTCACGAATGTGGCTACTTTGACCGTTCAGCAGATATTGTAACATCAGAGATAGAAGAGAGTCATGTTCTAGTACCGGAAATGGAGCCTGTGGAAGTGGTGGACAACGAGGTGGAGGCCGAGGTGACGGGTGCGTACCCGCCGGGCGCGCTGCCCGTGCCGCCCGCGCCCGCCGTCGTGCCTGCGCCCGCCTACCCGCTCCGGCCGCTGCCGCCTATCACGTTGCAGGAAGTCGAGCATGCGTATTTCGCCCAGCAATATCCTCAACAGAGACCTATCGCCGAAGTAATAGGGTCTCAGAATTTCTTCTTCCTGCAAGAGTCTGAGATAGACAGCCCCGTCGGCACGCCGCAACCGCCGGTGATCCCCAATCAGCCGTCGCCGCCCGGGCCGATTCCATCTCAGACTTTCACCAACCAACACTTCGTGCAGCTGCCAGGAGGGCGCGTGGCCGAGCCCGGCACGCTGCCGATGCCGCCGCAGCCGCACTTCCCGCCGCACCCCGAGCACGCCGGCTTCCCGCCCGGCGTGCCGCTGCCCGGCGTGCCAGCCGCGCACGTGGCGCAACTGCAGGCCGCCCACGCGCCCGCCCTGCAGGCGCCGCCGCCCGGCCCGCAGCCCACGCCTCCCATCATGGAGGAGCGCCCGGGCGTGTCTCCCTCGGACGACAAAAATGATGATGAGATTAAGGAGGGTGGAAGTCCCGATCGCGACGATGGTGGAGAACGTAAAATTCACGGACAAGGTGACGGTCAAGCTAGATACCGGCGATTCGGACGCGGCGGTGGCGGAGGCGGTGCCAGGGGCGCTCCAAACGGACATCGCGGTCGCGGTGCATTCCAGAATAGACAAGGAGAGGGCGGCTACCGCGGTAGGCACCCCGGTGACTACCAGGGCAGATCCGGGAAGGACGGTTACCAGAGCAGGCAGTACGACGGATATCAGAACAGACATAGCAAAGACAGCTACCAAAGTCGCGGAGGAGACGATCGCGATGGATACTACGGTAACGGTGATACAGGTGATAGTCACCAGCAGAATGAAAATGGCGGTCGTGACAGATACAATGATAACCAGAGCTACCAGGGCGGCTTCAAGGGCCGCGGCAGAGGGGGACCTCGCGGTGGAACTCGCGGCGCGACGCGGCCTCCTCGCCCGCAGTACACCCGCAAACCGGAAAAAGTTGAATAGTTCATGTGGATCTCGACGGTGTGTTGCATTAGCAGCATCACCACGATATAAATGTATTATGACGGACAAATTCATTCGTGGAAGGCAGATTTCACCGGCAACAACGCGCTGTGGTTAACAAACGAGAGATTATGGTATAAAAATAAATAAAAAAAGAATAAAAAAAAAGCAAAATATTAAAACTTGAAACTGAATAAAAAATAAGTTACTTGAGTTTAGATGTATGATATATGCAGTTATTAATACTTACGTAATTCTAGATTCTTGTATAAGTTACGTCACGCAAGTGACGATAGTGACGCGGTGCGAGAGGCCGCTCGTGGCCGCCGTCATCGCTCAGTACCTCGTGCGTGCCTCGTCCTCGTGATAATATAAGTACAGGAGATGTGCACACAACTGACTAAACACTGTCAACTGGGACCTTTTCCAAATCACATTGATCTTTGTACTTTTAATACAGTTGATTTTAAAATAGTAATTATAAATGTGTTAAGATATTATATACATATTTGTTTCCCATAAAACATCAAAGTATATTATTATTATAAAGCTTTCATCTCAATTACATATAGTTATATAAATTTGCTACTATTCCTGCGCAACTTTTTTGAGTTTTGTTTTTAATTATATTGGAATTGAACAGGTACGCGATACCTAATACCTATCTTATACCTGTTGACATTTTTTATGTTTTAAGAAACTGAACTGGCCATATCACATTAATTATGCATGTAATAGTGTAACTAGAATACGTTCCGATCTATTCGTGAATAGCTCTACTTGATTTTGCTTGTAATTATTTATCGTTCAAATAGAGCTATTATCGTTAAATTGATCAGATAAAGATGTTGTGGTATTTGGTTCCCCTGAATTATTTTTGTTTGTCTTGTCCAGGCTTTTTACATATTCCTTAACATTGTTCTCAATAGAGGCTGTGTGCAAGCAAATTAAAAGTATTCTATAAAATTAAAACACTTTTTATTCATTCATAATAATATCTTATCTCACTAAATCACATCTCTCAAAATTTGCAATGATTTTGGGTTAGATTCCCAAAAGTACAATAGCAAAGTGTGAGGGTGCGTTTCTACTGAAGCGGAGACGAGCAGAGCTGAGCGGAGACGTGCAGGAATCGTCCAATTATAGACGCGTTGAGGATTTCAACCATTGTGATTGGTCGATTCCCTTACGTCTCCGCTCAGCTCCGCTCGTCTCCGCTTCAGTGGAAACGCACCCTTAGTGTGTGTTTTCCATCAGAAAAGTCAATGACCGAAATTTATGAAGCCCTCGTGCCTTTTTTGTTCTTGGCAGAATTCATGAAAACTATATAGAGAATGACAACACCAAATTTTCTAATGCAGTAAAACTAACAATCAGAAAGAGGGGAGAGATCAGGAGACGGTGGCAACCCTCTTGGCGGTCAGCCAGACTACACGCCGTTTTCTTGGTGACTAGTACCCGGAGGCCCGGCCCTCTCATGATTGTAAAGGCACTCTGCGACCCTCGGGATGTCAAAGTGAAATAATTTATTTCAATAGTAGGTACTTACTAGAACGTCAAATTTAAACAAAAAAATATAATTATTTAATTCTAAGTGCCCACATTCCAAAAGATAAGAAGAATGGTATCATTGACTCTGGCAGGGCCACCATCAGAGATTTTAATTTTGATTACACAAAAAATTTGTCGAAAGTCGCCAAATATCGTCGCAGAATTTGACGGTCACTGGTTCAAAAGACCTATGGGTTTATAGGTGGCCGATCTGGAGAGTTTCCCCAGCAGGGCCACATTTATATCTCAAAAACTAGGGCACCTAGCGAAGATCGGTTTTCTCCCATGTTTTGTCGGAATCAGTCGCCAAATATCAGAATTTGTTGGTCACTGGATCAAAAGATATAAGGCTTTATAGGTGGCCGATCTGGAGAATCTCCCCAGCAGGGCCACATTTATATCTCAAAAACTATTTAAGGGGGGCTCCCATACAACAAACGTGATTTTTTTGCCGTTTTTATAGATAACCCTTCGTGCGCGAGTCCGATTCGTACTTGGCCGGTTTTTTCTGTTTACTCGCACGGGTAAACATATGGCAATATACATACGATGTTGTTCATAGAGATGCGAGACGGGAAGAGTGGCGGTGCCCGCCACTGCGCCTGCCGCGAATCCTCAAGCGTGTAGCGAAGCACGCGGGGGACCCAATCAAATCGACTAGTTTTAGGTTAGCGACACATGGGAGTGGACGTGTCACAACTTCCAGTCGATCATATCGTACTCCATTGCCACGGTGACTACGTCTCCGTTGTGCGATTTCCAAATAAGACTGGCAGAAGGTTCCGTCGCAAGCATCGCTTCATCGAGAACATAGAGTACATTCTAATATACTGATCGAGAATTGCCGCTCCGTGCGCCGCCGCGTGTGACGCGTCGATGCCATCCAAAAACGCTCCATTTCAAGCAAACGTGTGTAAAATCGCTTCCCCGTAAACGCACTCATACAACGCCATCGCAATGCCCGGCGC
Source organism: Lithophane ornitopus (assembly GCA_948473465.1). NCBI lineage: Eukaryota > Metazoa > Arthropoda > Insecta > Lepidoptera > Noctuidae > Lithophane > Lithophane ornitopus. Next base: position 10,790,184 of record OX419620.1, on the reverse strand, counting down.
CCCGCGTCTCCGTAAATGAGTCTTAGTGTCAAGCGATTCTGAACTATGTGCAATTAACTCATAATAATTGTATCAATCATCAACTCAGCCTATCTCAGTCCACTGCTGGACATGATAATGCCTCTCCCAGGCTGCGTCACAACACCCTGTCCTCCGCCTTCCGCATCCAATCTGTCCTAGCCAACTTTTTAAGGTCGTCGGTACACCTAGCTGGGGGGTGTCCCACACTACGCTTGCCGATACGCGGTCTCCCACCCCAAGACTCCTCCGGCCATCGGTCCTTCGACAAACATGGCCAGTCCACTGCCACTTCAGCTAGCTTATTCTGCAAGCTATGTCGGCAATTCCAGTTGTTTTCCGGATAACTTAATTTCTGATTTTATCCTTCAAAGAAACTCCGAGCAAAGCCCGCTCCATAGCGCGATGAGCGACCTTGAATTTGTAGACCAAACCGACTATCAGTGTTCACGTTTCGGCACCGTTTGCCATAACGGGCAGGACGCACTGGTTGAAGACCTCAAACACTGCTGAATAGGCGACGAGAAGACTTGACGAAGTTTTCCAAACGCTGTCCAACCCAACTGGATCCTTCTGTCGACAATTTTTTTTCAAAGTCTTGTCTACCGAGCTGGATGACTTGTGCTAGTTACTTCACAAGTTCAAGAAGCGACCCTTCGATGTGGACTGGGCTCGGCAAGATGTGTTAATTAATTGTAACATTGGTTCAATTTTATTATTATTGTCTTTGTTCATTGTTTTACTTACCCGTTACATTTTTAAATATTTGTGAAATATGTGTATAAAATCCTGGCCACTTGGTTATGCATCTGCAAGTACTCGACATTAGTCAAGACGAGAACAACCAAAACTAATATGGCTGATGAACTGAACCGGACGGTGCTGGACTTCTACAAAATAAATGATCCTAGAGAATAAGTCTAACCCTGCTTCCTAACCGGAAGCGACAGTCGCACGAGTACACGAACTTCGCGCTCGTTGATATGCATACATTAATAAAACAAAAGTATTAGCTAGTAATAGGTTTTATTCGATAAAATTGCCGTTATGTCTTATAGTAAGAATGGTAGTAAAACAAATAGACCTATACCTGTCCAATCTGAACAAAATAAATAAAGTTCTCTTTAACTTTAATTACCAGACAGAACCTGTTATTTTTACAATGCTATATAACTACTATACAACTACATTGACGTAGTTATATTATTAAAAACCTATACAACCTAAAGCAATTATACAAAATATCTTTTCATAGTGTACTTATATTTAAAAATAGAAATATAATATCGTCACATTTTGTTCATTTATAAATTATAGGGCAGATACAACAGTAGTGCCAAATTGTAATCACTTAAAAGTATAGGGGGGTAATTTTATACAAAAATTGAATTTAATTATCGCTCCAGGAATGTGTTACTTCGAATTTGAACATCACAACAGACCGTAGATTAACTAAGCCAGATATTATATTGTCCTTAATTGCCCCTTAAAGATAACGTAGGGTGAGATCAATAAGACTGTGATAGGTGACACATTGTAATCACTGCAATTTACAATTGCGAATAGTTTTCCACCAATAGATTTTTTTTTTAATGTATGATTAATATAATGTTGCAATTTAATGGTGTAGCTGCTTATGAGCTGCGTTTAACATTTTCATCATTAGACCATTAAAAATTAAATTACATATACCTACATATAAAAGATAGCAGTTTGGAAGTCAGATCTATTCATATAGTCAAGCTGCATGCATGTTGATAACTGTAATTTGGACACTTAGAAAAAGGCCTAGAAAAATTGTATACAGCGTCATACTATCAAACATAATCTCAATCATGTTGAAGGATATTGCTAATTCATTGCTTCTTATGTTGGAAAAAGTTGTCTGCTCAACAACGTAAATAACGCAATGAATGTTGTTGAACTGTCAAAATAAAATGGATTGTTGATTGATCGTGTGTTACGCAAGTAAGGTGTGTCTTACAAGCTACCAGCAAGTAACGTAACTGTAGACCATCTGTCAATTTATAGGCCTGGGTTACCAGAGGCCCTAGTGTGAGTTTCTATAAACTATCTCGATTTTACGCATCGACCGCGTTCGGCGCTCCGATTGGCCTTCACTGATGAAGGGCCAATCGGAGCGCCGAACGCGGTCGATGCGTAAAGTCGAGATGGTTAAAAGAAACACGAACTAGGGCCTCAGTGTACTATGAATGTACTTTTTCTGCACGTAAACCGCAGGTCACACGTCGAGCAAAAGAAACTAAAACTAAGTTAGCTTAAATCGCGGTGCGGTCTGGGCTTAGATATTGATAAACGCGGTCGTAATACAAGGATCTTATATCTTCACGTGAATACCCACTTTACGTTAAATTATGTGAAGTCAGTTACCATTACAAAAATTAAGTTATGGACCTCTCGTAGGTGTATTAATTAGAGAATCGACATGAATACTATTGGCCATGTTGTAAATAAGCGACTACAAATATACAACCTTTATTGAGTTTAGAAGTCAACTAAACAGTAACTTTTATTCTGTTCATGTTTTTTTTTGAATGAGTAGTAATTATATAAAATCGTGTTCTTTAATTATGATATAAACCTTGTAGATTAACAATACATACAAAATGAGTTTACGAACCTTTTACATTTAGCAGTTACAGTAATTAGGCCCTAAAATAAATGAATATCACAAAAAAGAAATCTTTATTTTTATTATTAACTTTCCATCAGCTCTTATTTTAATGTCTCGTCTAATCTAGACTATTGGTTTATAGAAGTTAATAGTCAGTATGACCTATGTTTTCATATGTCTGTGTTGATGTAAACTTCGTTGAAATCAAATACGTAGTACTTTTAAATTACACCAGCAAGATATACTTTACTGCATTGACGGCCTTAACGACCCTAATCAGGCCTGACAAAGTAATGTCAGCTGTACTTCTGAAACTACTATACTATGTACTTACAATTTATTATAGTTTTATTGCGCATTATTTCTCTTTACGGTGTATAACACATCGTAGTAGTTATTGTAATCTTATAGCTTTAAAGGAAATATTCCTTAGCTCTTATGCACCTATCGTATGATTATATCACACTCAAAGTAAGAGGCGCATAACCCAGTCTTGTGGGAATACTAGCGATAACCTAAAACCAGTAAATGTAGTGACTTAAGCGAACAACGGGGTTACAATCATTTAGTTTTACAATTTGCTACAGGTCAATCAGGGTAACCCTTAATTGATATGTTCGTAAGCTAAGGCCGCCTTCGGTTTATGAATATCTATTACAATCATTTACATGAGCACAGAAAATAAAATTATGTTCCCAGCACAGTAAATGTCAACAGATTCAGGAAAAGCAAGCTTTAAATGGCACTGGAGTATTTTCAATAAATACTAAGTAACAGCCAATGAATCCAAAAAGAGGTTAACAATATTTTTTGTGGTTTGTTTAAAACTAGAAAAAGATCCGCCATGGTTTTAATTTGTAACATTATAATGAAATGCTAAAAATTATAATAAAATACAAAACAATTACATACATACAGCACGTTTTCACCTGTATAAAAATGAAATGAAAATATTGTCCTTACAAGATATTTACTAAAGGCTGCACAGGCGCGCGAGGTGTCGCCAACGTTAAATCATTTGTCGGGTCATTGCGTGCCGAAGCTTGCGCTCCCACGCCTCCGCCTCCGCCCACGAGTGTCGCACGTCTCGGAACAGCTGGAAACAGACACAGACGTGACAGCCCACGACTCGAGAAATATCGCGATATTTATCTGTAGATACGCCTCATGCTTAAAAATGGTCGATTGTCGCCGAACATCAATCTACCTAGCCTTTTCACAACTATGCTGGGGTCGGCTAATAGTCTAACCGGATGCAGCTGAACACCGGTATTTTACATGGAGCGACTGCCTATCCTTTGACCGAACATGCGCTGTAATATATATGTCTATAAATAAAATAAAATCTAAAGTCATGAGTTCATGACCTAGAATTGAACAAATATAGAAATGCCTTTTTTTCTCTCTCTAATAACAGCATTAATAAGTTATTTGTGTCGTAACAGTACAAAAATAATGGCAACTCACCTGAGAAAGCCATACTTCGTCTGCCAACAACTCGTTCAGAATCACAGTAGTGTCTTTACTGGGGTTTTGCATCCTTTTCTCGGCGACTCGTTTACTGCACTCCGCGTACATTAGATATTTCTGATGGGATATCCTCGAATATAGCTGCACCCGACTACAACACGTCGCACATACGAGGAACTCCTGGAAACCCAAAATAATGTGTTTATAATGAAGGTTACTTAAAACATGCATGAGGAAAAGGAAGCTTCAACAAACAACATTGATTGATGCAAAGGATCTATACATATACTCAGATCTGGTGCCCTATCCTAACACACATGAACTGAATGAGATATATCGAACATTAAATTCAGTTTACCATCCCTTATTTTCCGCCACCCATTGAGAGCCTGGTGGTGAGCGATAGGTTACTTAGCGCGTGCTTCAATTTTTACAGTGCCTTGACTGGCAGTTTACAGTTAAGTCTTTTATCTACACCCATGCTATAAATCCTCTATAAAAGTTTCTGAAACTGCTTAATGCCAACATTAAAACACTGGTTGTTTTAATGTTGTCATAGTAACCATAATATCATCCAAACAGGTGTTATTATGTACTAAATTTCATAATGCAACTCATTTCAAAAAAAGAACATTGTCATGCAGGCGCGTTTCACTAACAAGCACCGTAATTTAAAACAAAAAAGCATCTATTACTCGAATTCGTAAAATTCGAATTCACGTATGCAGATCAAAATAGCATACACTTTTAATTGGGTGACCATTTTATGAAATATAAATCCTTTTTTCAGTTAAATCAGAATTTGACAGTGACACATTTTTAATTCGGCCCGTATAAGTGGATGGCTGAATGTCATTCTTGACATTACGACGCAATAATAATGCTGGGTCAGTAAAGGAAGCGGATTCTATCGTGCAATGAGCAGACAGACGAGCATATTTTGGATGTGACTGTACATACCTTCTCGTAGGCAAGGCGTGCGTCGGGCTGGACGGGCTCGAGCGTGGCGGGGTTGTAGGGCTGGCCGTACAGCAGCAGGCGCGCCACGGCGGCGCGCGCGCAGGCCCGGCACGCGCCCGCGCCCGCCGCCACGCTGAGGCCGGGCCACGTGCCCACGGCCGCGTCCAGCGCGCGCGCGCCGCCCGCGCCGCCGCCGCCCGACACGCGCGCGCGCATCGTCTCCGTCACCTCGTCCACCGTCTTCACGTTCGATAGAAAGTATTCGTCTGAAATGTGACGGTGCAGGTAGGCGTAGGGCTCACTCAGCGCGACGGCAGCGCGACCGAGGGGCCCTTGGCCGCGCTGCTGAAGCGCTGCTGTCGTGCGGCAAAATCTCACAATGGATTCCGACAACTTATGACGGTCGTCATGCACCGCCGAGCGGTCGCGCGACAGCAGCGCTGCAGGCGCGCTGCGGTTATTGTATGGAACGAAACTTTTATGCGACGATCGCGCTTCGGTCGAGCTGCGGTCGCGCTGCTGTCTCGCTGCAACAATTGCTTAAAATGAAAGCACCAATATCGGCACCGATCAACTCAATTACTTATGTGGTGTATTTAATACAACAGCTGTGTTATAACGCTAAATTATCACATTCTCTTCACCTATTGTATTAGGTACGATAAGCAAATAGTATTTTTTACTATTTTTATTTGCATTTTTAATTTAATATTAAATATAGTACTTAAGGAAATTTATCATATATTATTTCGAATTTATAGGTACTAGGTATGTCTTGACCTTAATAAACAACACAAAGTCTTGTACAAAAATACATAATAACAGAGTCATAAAATACAACGATTACCTTGTTCCTGAAATATTTCCGTAAGAAAATTGGGATCTAATGCATGTGATATTAACGTTTGAATGTAGACTTCAAAGTTTTCCTGGTACATTTGAGTCTCCAACATTCTTTTCTCGATAAAACTACAGTCATCGATTGGAAGTTCACTTCTAACTAACTCGACTATTGTCTCCAAATGCGTCTGTGACCTTACTTTAACTGGGACTTGTGTGTATAATTTTTTATTCTCTGGGTTCCATACAGTATACTGTAAAATAAAAAAAAAATATGAAAGTCAGTTTCAAATAGTGGCAGATTCAATAAACTGCACGGCCATTGCAACAATTTGACATGGACAGCGCTTTTATTTCGTAGCGGTTAGGGCGATTTTCGTACTCCAAGTGTTACCGAATACGTGTGGCTGACTGTTCATATTCATTATTTGTAATAAGTACATATTAGTAAAATACATATTCGATACTTACTGTAGAAATATTACGATATAAAACTTTTCCATTTTCTTCAAATGGTTCATATTTTTGCAGTAATGTCTTGCCATCAACCCTCCAAATTGCTGGCCACATTTCATTCAATTCCGATTTTAATGCTATAAATTCCCCAGACTGAAAATAAAGAGGAAAGGGTGTTATAGTCGCGTACTTATTTCAAGTAAAACAAATACCAATAAAAGTAATTAATGGTAGCGTGGTCCGACGAACAACTGCTAAGGACCTTAGTTAGCGGTCAGGACTTACGATAGGTGACAGATTCATATGAAGCAAAACCGCATTCGTGTTGTCTTTTTTACCGTTCAATGCTCAGGCCTTGATTTTAGACTATTTATCATGCGTTCGTTCGTACTTGTGCGAAAAGGGGCTCTCTCAACTTGCAACCGGTGAAGTAACCGCCTAGTATCGTAATCGACAGATTTGATTGCTTTACGACTTTTTGGACTCACTGTTCCATTCTCTTATTTTTTATGAAAATAAAAGTGAAAGATAATTCATACCTGATAGGGCATTTCTTCTATCGGTCGCGCATTGTCCACTTGCCCACTACTGGAAACTTGATGGTGCGATTTTATATTATGTTGCATATTTCTGTTCGCCTTATTGTCGTTTTCTGTTGTCCCATATAGCCCATAACCCATGTTAGCCCCATGTGCTGCAACTAAAATATTGAAAATACAAATCAAGCTGGAAGCTTGATTATCTGGAATGGATTTTTAGTTAAAGCTGATATCTAAATAATAAATTAATCAAATATATAAAAAAAAATGAACACCCACCAATAATGTTCACAGGAACTAGTTCTGAAAATCTTACATATTTATACAAAGGACCAAAGGCTATTCTCTATAGAAATTGGTGTAAAATCTAGGAACCTACTAGTTTAAAACTATAGTATTCAGGATGCAGATGATAAAAACTTATCAAAGTATTTTTTATAAACGTTTTCAGAATTCATTCCCTGATAAATGAAGAGATTTCAGTTCTTGCTCAAAGTATGAGGAAACTATTGCATCGAAAATTTTAGAAAGGCACATTTTAATATTTTTTTGGCCATGTTTAAAAATCATGATTACTCTTCCTTTAATATCAAATTAATCCTATAAGTAACATCAATGACGCTAGTATGACTTGTTAAAATACTTAATTATGAAATAAAGGTAGGATAGGTACGGGAAAAGGATAGCCAATTGATGAATGGATTCATCATTGCGATAACATGTACACATGTTACAGTACTTGATCTACTTACATTTAAAAATACTCAGTAGATTTTAAAAAAGCTACTAATTTTTCATATGGTTCAGTAGCTACATAATTCTCATTATGGTTGTACTGTACATGTTATCCCTATTTTGGCGAAGTGAGGGGTGCTACCAGGAATAATTACAAATTAAAATTATTTAACACATTATCGGTAATATACTCATGTTTATTTTATGTCTTCTCCTATTATACAAAATTATTTACATAAAATATTGAGAGTTGTGCATAAACAAATAACAATTAAATAGAAATACAAAAAACTTATGTTCAGGGCATGGCCTTCTAATACATTATCTCGTACTTACTTATAGCTGTCAATGTATTATGCAATTAATTTCCCTTATAATATAAAATCACTTTCAGCTATATAGAATATGCATACACTATTGTAAGTACTAACTAATCTCAAATACTGTAAAATACAATACATTATTTATATGTACAACAGACACCCACTGGTATGAATTCCATAAAAAAATATACCATAATTTTGGAATTATTAATGGTAGCACCCCTTCAATAGCGAGTATGACAAGAGTCACAAATTCTACAATTTACAATAAAATGGCACTAATAATGTGTCATTAACAACAATTTAGGTGAAATCTTGTTACAGACTAACCCTAAAAATATCGACGTTTACTAGGATAGGTACATCACATTTCTTTCACAGAAAATATTTACAAATATGTAATCATAGATTTCATCTAATAAAAATTTACATTATCACAGTTAAAATGTAACAAGTTTTCACGATATCCTGCTCAAAAGGCAGTTAGCTTGCTCCTGTCATACAAGCTTCAGGGCTAGCTCTTCACCATCGCGCTCTACTTCTTAAATGGAAATCTAATAAATTGAACGCACCTTCGTCGGGCTGGTGTTGATAATAGTATTGTTGCTGTGGCGCTGCCTGCAGCGACGTCACGGGCGGCGGCGCAGGAGGTCGTGGCTTCTTAGGCGCGGCCGGCTGGGGCGCCACTACCGCCGATGGCGTCGGCTTATTCATACTTGTTCGACCCTTGTTCTTTCCTTTGTCATTTAGAGGAGTACTAGGCACATTGAGCACCGGCTTGTTAAGCCTTCTCGCTTCCTCTTCTGCGTCATAGGTCGCTTCCTCGCTGCCGTCATATTTACGTTTCCTATCCTTATTCAAATTGTAATAACGGGGATCGTCCAACTCTTTCGTTTGAGAGGTAAGAAGACTCGACGACGCGCCGTGTATTTGATTAGCACCCAACAAGCCTGTGGCACTCATACTCGCTGAGGAGCTCATGACTGGATTACTCAGTGACATACCTGCGTTTATCACGTTTGTCGACGCCATGGCTCCATTGGCACTTTGCTGTGTAGCATTAGTATCACATTTATTGTGATCATTCGGTGTATAAGGCTTATTATTTGTTGTATTATTAGTATTCGTTCTCGACCACGTGGATTTTCTGGCGCCTCTGCCGGCCGGCGGAGGAGAAGTGTCACGCTCTCCTTGTAAAAATTTCAAGTAAGAAGCCATGAATCCTGAACCGGGGCCCGTGACAGGAACATTAAATTTTTTATCCATAATTTTTGTAGTAGCGTCTTGTGAAGTGCTGTTAATGTTCTGCTGCTGTGAAGAGGGTGCTACCGACGATGCAGTATTTGCCCGTTGTTCTGCAAGGAAACCAAGTTCTTCCTCTATATTAGGTACTACCACCTTGGGCTGTTCCTCTTCACGTGTTTCAGGCGTCGAAAAAGATGACGAGGAAGCCGAAGGTGGAGTTTCACTAAATGACGACAGTGGTGTTAACTCCACAGAAGATTGGAAATCAGGATGAGGACCTAGGTGGAAGGGCGGAAAGTAAGTTAAGGCATGCCCATGAGGCATGAGTGCTTGATGTTGATTAGCAAAATTGGTTGCATGTAAAGGAGCCTGAGAACCGAATGCTGAAGTACCAGGGAACATTTTTGGTGGAGGAGGAGGAAGGTTCCACCTTTCAAAATCAAAATAGCTACCATTTTGCTGCTGATTACTAGTTGAACTATGTGCTGGTGGCGGAATTCTATTCGCCAAATAATCAGCCATCACAACATTAGACAATTCATTCATATTTGTATGAGGAACTGGTTTTTCAACACTCTTTCTTCTGGAAGGTATTTTGTTAGGAGCTGTTGGAACTGTTACTGGTGGTTGGCTTTTGCTAGATTTGACTTCTTGTAATTGACAACTTTGTTGCAAACTTTGCAAATTTTTTACTATACTCATGGGATCACCCCGGCAACTAGAAAGATCTTGTAAAGCTACATTATTACCATCAAAATAGTTTTGTTTATCTGGTAAACTTAGGACCCTACTAGAAGATTGACTCTGCGGAACAGATTCTTCATTATGAGTATTACTTTCTGTTATACCATTATTGTAACTATTACTACTGCTATTACTAGAATATTTTCGTGAACCTTGTCGGTCACCTTCCCAACAAGTTTGACCAGTAGACTGTGTTTGACTTCGTTCATATCTGCTTTCACTATAGGTTTTATTTTGTTCAAGCCCCAAAGCTCTAGTTATAACAGAAGGGTAAGCTACTTGACTGTTTTGAGATGGTGATCGTGACACTGATGCATCTAAAGGAGACCGAGGTGCAGTATTATTAACTTTATTGTAATGATCACTGTGTGGTTGGGGAGAATTGATAGAGTTCATTGGACTATGGTACATTGGATAGGCAGGACTTGACCCATGATCCAGAGGAGAAGTTTGTGGAGCTGCTTGGGAGGGACTCTGTCGCCTTGGCACGACTACACCACAATCTGGGCCATTTTGAGAACTGCTACTGGAGTACCCCGTGTCTGTACTGGAACTACTCTTGGCTCTAACATGATAATCCGATTCAATGTTGTTCCCACTTTGATAATGCCTAAAACTAGAGTTTTGTGCAGTAGAATATTGTGAACTATTGATCCTATTGGTCTTCGATGAACTTCCAGTACTGCTACTATAATTCAATCTACCTGGGGCATCCATTATGGAATAACTTATTGGGGATGATTGTGGCTGAACTTTTTCATTAGAATCACAACTTTTTCTTTGTTCCGTACTTAATTCAGGATATATTTTACTTTGAGCTTTTGTCTGTACTTGTGGTGCTTTAACCGTAGGAGATACAAAATTACTTATGCTATTTGTGATTTGTCTTGAAGGCTTTTCACTACTTGTATTTTTAGGAGACTGGGAATTGTAAATGGAAGCTGATGGCCTAGAGGTAGTACTGGAAGATGACCTGTAATCTTTACTGGGTGGAGTTGAGGAAGAGGTGACCGGTGGAGTTGACACTATACACGATTGCTGGGAATGAGTTGCAGTTGAACTTGCAGAACTTGAATAGGACTTACTTCCTGCATAATCCTGCTGCGATGAGAGTTGACCACTCTTTGCACTGCTTGTACTATACGAATTATCAGTCTGATTTCCAAAAGATGATGGAGATTGAAAAAACGTTGATGATGATGTTGATGTTGCTGGTTGCTTCGATGCTGTCGCCGGTGAACCAGATCTGTTAGTTTGTTTACCAGCACTTGAAATTTGAGAGTTCAAATGATTATTTAGAGTTTGTGCTGCAGCAAAATGTGCATTGAAGTTCTCATATGTTGCTGATGCTTTTGTTGTAGCTGGACTTGGAGACGAGGGAACAACACTTTCATGGGGTAAAATTCCGAATGGACTTGGCAGTTGGTTATTTCCTTGCCAATTTAATCCAGCAGTGCTGCCTGGGGTTGATGATTGATCAAAGAATGATGTTCCTTGTGCTGCCAATGTTTGATGTGAATAATTTTCTCTCAAGGTAGATAGTTCTGATTCCACTGAAGATTGTTTAGATGCAACTGCAGCCTGAGCTTGAGCTATAACTTGGCGATGCTGTGCTTGAAGAGAAGAACTGTAGTGTGCAGGTTTGGGGTTTGCATGATGAAACAGTGGCGAAAATACTGCATCATACCCAACAGCTGGGGGAGACAAAAATCCTGCAGGGTTGAAAGGTGAAGCAGTTGATGAGCCAAGTTGTCCTGCTAATGATGCTGTAGTATGTGCTGCTTGGAGAAGCAACTGACTCGTAGTTGATGGCACTGATTGGCTGCCTAATCCAGAGCCACCACTTGCTAGGTGGTGATGAAAATCCCCACTTGCAGCACCGGCCTGAACCCCTGCTAACCGATTGTATGAATATGCTGACCATGGTCCTACTGGATCCATTACCACCTCCGTGATGCTCAAATGTCAATGTATGTAATATGTCAATAGAAGTCCACACTTTCATCCATAGTTTGTAACACACAATCAATTGTATGTATAGTTACTAGCACTATTTTGGAACACTGGAACTCATGTTGAATTTACATACTCTTCATACAGAGAAAACACTCCTGAAAATAAAGAAAAAGAATGTTAGTATCAAAACAACACATTTCGTAAGTAATACAAGTGATTATGATCCTATAGGAACAGAAGAATGTTTATCTTAGTAGAAACAATGTAAATTACCCATATATACCCAATAATTTAACATCTAATAGGCGAATAACTTAAAGTAAAGCATCGACACCTATGAATAAAAATAATCCGGCGCTTCACTACACAAGCGTCAGAGTGACGGAACAATACAGAATCGCATTTTACATTGTCAGGTAATACTAAGTTTGCATTTATATGAAGAAACATACCATCGCCTTGGTTTTCCAAAACCATTTATCAATGTGGTTTCGGGGGACGCTCACACGACAGATAACATCATAAATATGGCCTCGACTGGTCGAGTGCTCGTTGCGACGGGTTTTGTCTATTGTGAAATGAAAAGCAATTCAAGTCATAGGTTGTTCACAACAGATCACTTTTTGTTTTACACTATACAATAACAAATCTTCTGCCGTCGTTAAACTGACAATAATATTTCAACAAACCAATAACTTTATTTACAAGTGGGAATACGACAACGTTTCGCCTTTCACATTAATCGCCGCCATCTTACTTGTCGAATATCTGTCGGTCGGTCGAACGAACGAACGACCGCACACAAAACAAGCGGTACAGCGCCATCTATAAAATTATTTCTGAAAGAAAATCTAAAGACCTTTTTATTTCTATTTTAGACATTGCATGATTGTATGGAATGATGATTGTTTCCATTATACTAACGTATCAAGGCTTGATAATTTCCACAATTTATAAATATATCGCTCAACTATCAATCTGTTGGTGTTGGTGCAAAAAACCTTTGAATTAGCGCAATTTCCGTTTGTGAATAACGTTTTGTTCATCCGCGATATGGTTGATAGAAAAAAAATCTGCTGAGTTGCGTTTTTTAATAAAACTTTCAAAATGTTTAATTTTTTTATTTACAATCATGACATTTATTTTTATTATGAAATTAAGTTCAGCTTAGGTATTATGAAAGTTATTTTCAACCTGAAAATTCATAATGGCCTATAATAATGGCCCACTCGCCATTGAATTTCTAACGAACCATGCTCGTATGAAGATACAAAAGACTTGACTCTTTATCTTCGTCAGTTTTCAAATTCTTTTCTGTATCAATTCAGGACACATTATATTACAAACTGTAAGGCCGCTTTCACATTAGGACGTTAGCAGCGCGACATTAGCGCGGCAGACGCATTCCTTCACATTATAGGAACAGTACGTCTGTCTGTCTGTCCGTTTGTCACAGCCAATTTGCTCCAAATTTGGTACCTACCTACACATAATGTATTTCTGTGAATACGCTACTGTCGCGCTGCTAACGTCCTAATGTGAAAGCGGCCTAAAAGATAACAAAGACCAAAATAACATACCTACCTACATCTTTTACCAATGTCGAATTTACATCAACGGTTGAAAATAAAATACTAGTGCGCGCGGGCCTTGGTTGATCGTGTTGCCAGGTTGATCATCAACCTAAGCGCGTACTACACTTTTATTTTTTGCGACACGATTTTAGAATCCAGAGAGCACTATAAAATGATCACACTGTAGAATATCGCAGACAATTTTTTGCGCGTACTGCGACGAAAAAAATCAGTGGATTGTTCATTCTCAAATCTAAGGTTTATTTTGTACCTACTAGCTTTTGCCCGCATGGATGTCGGAAAATATCCCACGGGAACGTAGGTACTACGGGGATTAGGTACATACCTAACAGCCGAGGAAAAGGTCATTGAAAGTGATTACTGTGGGTCAAAAAAGCTCTCAGTCGGCATTATTTTTTCCGGCATCTTCAAAAATAATAGTCATATTACAGCCAATTTACATTCATGAAATACACACCGAAACCTTCCTCATGAATCACTTCATTCATTGGTGAAAATCGTTTGAAAATCCGTTCGGTAGTTTTCAGCAAAACATAATCTCACGCAGGATCCACACACCATACTGCAAATACTCTTTTTACATATACTTAACCTCGATCATAGAAATGGGACTGACTTACCTGTTATGACGAGTAGGACATTATCAGCTTTAGCTATAAGTACACACGTACCTACTCGTAGCTTCTCATCCATCAACTCTCCAGAACGGGAGAACTCACAGATCTAGAATTTGTCAACTACTTACTGACGGGAGGAAGCAAAAGAGAGATCAAGAGGACTCAAATGGCCAAAGCTGCGATGAGTAAGCTGACACGTATTTGGCATGTTACCATAAGATGAGACTGGTCCGGACACTGGGTTTCTCGATATTCTTTTACGACTCAGAGTCGTGGACGATTCGGGCAATAGAACAGAAAAAGATAGAAGATTTTGAGATGTGGTGTTGGCGAAGAATGCTCCATGGACCGCTAAGAGAACGAACAAATCTATTCTCGAACAACTACGTATAAGAGATAGACTATCCACGACCTGTTACCCAAGGATTCTCGGTTTCTTTGGTCACATATAAGCTAAGACCCGGATAACCTTGAAAAGCTGGTGGTGTTGGACAAGGTAGATGGGAAAAGACCACGCGGCCGGTCACCTAACCGCTGGTCAGACCAAGTTACCGCCCCTCACTGGACTCTGTTACGAACGCCCTGATAGAAGCGGAGAACCGGAAGAACATCATACATAAAACGAAGGCCTTTCAAGGACACGTCCTTCAGTAATGAAGTACGCGACCAAGAAGAAGAGCTTCCCATACAGCTAGTACCTAACGTGGAAGTTACGTTACTGAGAGCACCTCGTACTCACTTGAGAGCTAATGCTGACAAGCACGTACCAGCTAATTATGTACAGTAACATCGTTAAATTAGTTAGAGTAACTCCGCAGACGTGATGGGTATCGTTATCTAAACGTGTTTTAATTGAACACTCAGCGAAAATGCATTGGTATTGACGCAAATATGCACACTCGATCGTTTACCAAAATGTGGGCCAGTTCGCGTTCTCTTTGGTTGGAGACACTACGTGGTGTCTCCAACCATTACCATTTCAACAATAACATTTTACCATTACCATTGCACTGCCATTAAAATGTATCAAATAGGAAACGAGCTTTCTGTGCTAAACACCCACATTTCGCCAGTTAGGTAGGTACCTGTGTTGGCTATGTTACGTGTAGGTAACCAACTACCCATTATCTACACGTGAAATAATTCGCGACCTACTGAGAAATTTTAAATCTAAGGCACAGATCTATAAACGTGACTAATCTCGTGCTTTAACTTATGCCTATTTTTATTAACACTATAAGTGACACGTCACGTAAGTAAATGAAATAGCCATTAGTGGCATTAGTCATAATGGAAAACTTCAGCTGACGGGCTATACAGACGTTGGCAGAGAGTTCCACTCTTTTACGTTAGAGTTACAACGTACGAGTATTTTGACACATTATATGTGCTCACTCTCGTTCGCAAAAGTCGCAAAGCACACATCAAGGTGCATCGAGGTTTATAATTATGTAAAACAAGGTCAAGAGGTGTCGTGGGACACCCAGCTAGGACGAAATTCATTTCGCTTTTGCGTACTTGGCGAATGAGAGCTAGAACGAAAAGTGAAACATGTTGAAAAAAAAAATAGACTCATTCGCCAAGTGTGCAGAGTATAAACTGCGTTATGGAACTTCGTAAAAAAAAAAATGTAGGTACTTAGGCTATGTATTTTGCAGCATGCACAGCGCTGCGTAGCCTGATGTTAATAGTTTGATACCACTAACACTAGGGGCATGTCTGAACACTGGATCCTACTGAACATTGTAGGTATTATTTATAGTACCCCAACCCTTAATTAGTTTTGTTATAACCGGCGAAAAAAAAACTACAGCTGGAGTTCAATAACTTTATTTATTGGACATAACTTTTTCAGTAGCTGACTATTTAAAATTAAATTGTCAATTTTCTTTGGTAATCTTTAATAAATCAGTTAAGGAAGACTTGCAGACAAAAATCTCATAATTCTAATCTACCTGTTATTATGAGAGAGCAAAATAAGACGGTACTGTAGTTTTCCTTTGATTTCCTATGAAGTATTTATCTTGAATTGAATGTTAGGATTCCCTGGTTTTATCTAAATAAACAAAGTTACATACTGGTTTAATTTGAACAAATTGTGGCATGGTTTACGTGGTTATAAATACCTCTAATCTCTATACATATTTTACATAGATCTTTTAATTTCTGAGAAACTATATATAAAAATATTATTTAGGTTTACTTGCATGCATTTGAGATTTTCTTGTTTATTAAGAAGGACTTTATTGTGTGACAAATGTGTTAAACATTTTACTTTTGCTACACCTAATTAGTTAAATCGTTGAAATGATAGGAACGTGAGCCTTATTTTGTAATAAATACATTATATATCAATCCTGAAACATCGAAATAGTTTAAAATTACCTATTTTTACCTATTACTTCGTTTACACAACACGCAAATAATTTTATCCAACAATTTCTAGAGTTAATGAATATTTCAGAAAAACTGTCAACGTCTAATTATTGTTTCATGTACACATTCGGATCAAAACTCACGCTCCTTTGGTAATTTTATAAAACTTTATAAAACACATAGTTTTAATAAAATGGATTATTTTTGTTTACTGAATGATTAATTGTTTATGATTTTGGCACAACATTCCGTGCATGAGTTTCTTGTGAACAAAACTTTAAGTTTCGTAGATTTTATTTAATTTAAAACTTATTTAGAATATTCCACATAATTATGTTACAATGCGCAATATTGTAAAGTTATCAAGCATCATTTAATACACTGATAATGAACTATGAAAATGCAGGACGGCAGGAACTACAAACAACCATTTAAAAGAGAGCAAAACTTAACTTATATAATGATTGAGTCGAAATATTCATGTTTTACGAACAGTGCACAACATTTACAATTTTACTAGCTTCAAGGTTTTAAGGAACAGATGTTTTTCTTATTCCGGACGAATGTTTTATATTTATAATATTTTCTTTTCATAATTATGCTAACATATTCGATAGTTTGAAGTGCGTGAGAGAAAATTTATTATGAAACACGAGTAGAAGAAAGAAAGTAAACTTGCTTTAGGGTAGTGAAAGGCAATACCAATCCTAAACAGGTGACTATAACCCGAAGTACAACTATAATAAGTTTGGTTTATGTGTCGATACACTCATAATACCTATTTCAATTTGCTCGACTATTTAGCATTGAAAGAAAATGATCTTAAATACGACAAATATAAAGTTGAAAATAGCGTGCAAAAGATTTCCCATTGCGTGTTTTAGCGCAAGCAATTTTCAACTCTATTTTAGTTGCAATTTAGTTCATTATCAATTTAGCACTGAACATTTTGCTGTTTTTACAGACTTATTATAGGGTAACTGGACGCGTCACCACTAAATCTTTCTATCTTTTTATCATCATTTTTATTATGATGCAAAGCTTTTATTAAAAAATTTGCCGTACCACACACATATTCTATCGTGTTTGTTAAAACTGCCGTGCTGTAAGATTTTGCTGTCCCTAAAGTAAGTAATAATGGACATGAACACAGTCATGCTAATTTCTAGAAATTTCGAGATCTTTGTCGAACCTACTAGCTGTCAACTATGATATAATTGATATATGTAGTAACTTACTATTTATTATTGTTTTATCATTCATTAGCTGAGTAGATTCGACTTAGAAATATCCACGCAATACAAAACACTGTTCAACTTACACCTAATATTATAATCACATTATAAAGTTTTAATTATAGTTTTAAAATAATGCGGTAGATAGTTTACTCTGTAATGTAACATTTACCTGAAAATCAATTGAATAAGTATAGAAGAATAAAGTGTAACATCATAATTCATAATAGTAATTCACTTCCCAATTTCTTACATAAAATGAAAGGGCTCGTAAAGTACTTTTCAGTAATTGAAAATATTCAAAATTGTTATAACTAAACAATTTTTTTATTTCATGTGCCAATTACAAAAGTATTACAATATCGCGAATGCAGTACATTTGAATGATACCTATAAAGCTAACGGAGTATTCTGTTAAGAGCCCTATAAATTATAAAAAATAAATTTCCTAGTAAAAAGAACTTATCCATAAGCACCGTTATTATAAAAATAAAATCTTTGGATTGATCTGGCAAGTTAACAGAAATAATAATCACATTTAAAACTTAACAATAAAACTACAAAATAATCAGACCCTGATTGCTAATATCAAATGAACATAACTTATTAGTGAGTATTTGTTTTTACATAATATAAAAATATATTTTGAAGTGTTAAATAGCTGGTTCATTGAATCATAAGATTGAAAACTGGTTTAACCACAGGTTTTAAATAGTTTACTTAACAAAATGAATAATACATTTAAATGCCTTGCGTGAGGGAATTTTCGAGTACAATATCGAATTCATCTAGCGGTTCGAGTATTTGCCTGAGGAATGTGAGAAGGCCGCGTTTGCGCAGGAAACTCTGTTCTTCGTACATCTCGATGGTAACGCGCGTCATTGACATCGGAACAAGCATCCGATGAAGCCAGTGTTCACTGCGAAATAACATTGCATTGTAACTTTCTCATCATATTAATTTCTGTAACTTCTCTGTTTATGGAAGACTATAGTTTCTGCCTGCGACTTCTGTCCGCGGTGGAAGTCAACTATACTATAAAACATATCCTGAGAGAAAGTTACAGAATTGCCGAGGGCAACCGGGTCAGGACGTCCAGAGATTCCAAACAAATAATTTTACCTCTTTATAATATTAGTATAGATATTAATACATCATCCTTTATCTTATTCGATTTGAAACTCAGAGACATAAGAAAGACATATCAGATGACACACACAAGAAAGTCTATAGTTTGATGTGTAATCTTACATAACAAGCACTCACCGTAAACTGAGGCATATGAAAAGTTGGAACTTTCCATCTTTCCCGAGAGTGCGGCCCACGGAATTGATCTCATCCATAAGGTGGCAGTAGCACCGCCAGATGGCTCTGTGCTCCTGGTCCTGTCGGCAGTTGTACGCCATGCCACAACTCTTATTGTTCTGAGTGGTCGGCTCGTCGCATAGGCTCATTTTGAACTCGTCTTTCACTTTAGCTGTAGGTATAAAATGAGTAAACATTGTGGTAAAATTTTAATGTGACTACTAACTACACGCTCTATGTTTTATTTCTAAAGAGCTTCGCAGAAATCCATAATCATCTTCGTTCGCAGATAGTCTTCGACAATATTTTTTTTCTAACAGATGCTAGATACTGGGTGATCAAAAGGTTAGTAACGTCTTGCAAAACACTTACCAAAGTAATCCCAAATGAAATGATTCTTTCCAAATAGCCGTACAGATTTGAATCCACACAGGAAAGCTTGCTCCAAGCATTTGACTAGTCCGTTTTCGCCACAAAGCAGTACACTCAATGAATTTGCGTCCTTGTCTCTCTTTGTTTGATAGTGCCACTTTACTATCGCGTTAACACAGTCACCTATGGAAGTTTGTAAATATTATTAAGTCGCTTTTAAAAGAAACTGTTGAGTTTTTATGGTAATAGTGAGCAGCGCGTTGCGTAAATAGCAAAGGGTCGTCATAAACATGGGTTCTATGAGAGCGTTGAGCAGCATTGCGTCTAGCAGTATATTATAACGATTATGACCGAGCTAGACCTATATGCCCAGATTCGCATTTTCCCGTAACTCTATCCCTTTTTGTCGCTCAGAAACATCCTTTAGTAGAATGAGAAAGAAGCGGCCACGGAATCAGCCGATGCCGAAGAGCCCACAGTTTTCGGCATCGGGCGGCGGGCTGATTCTGTGGCCGCTTGCAAACAATCTAATCTCCTGGCGGATATGTCTGGCTCAGCCTAATTTTATTAGTTTAAAAGGGCAGGTTGCTTCAAAAAGCTGTGTTTCAAGCAGATTAAAATGCGCCGTAATTTTAGTAATAGCGCACTGCTCTGCAAGGACAAAGGGTTACCAAACGCAGGCATAACAGGCGTTACGTAGGCGTAACGGGCGCAACGGGCGAAACGTTCAGGCGTTAACAAAGACACGTCGCATGGTATGGTAGCAGCTGTAGAGTGTACCGATCATGTGCTGTATGGTGGACGTGGACAGGTGCGTGGTGCTGGGCGCGGGCGGCGCGGGCGGCGCGGGCGGCGCGGGCGAGCGCGGCGTGGCGCCGCCGCGCATGCGCAGCGCCACCAGCAGGCGCTCCGTCGAGCCGTCGTCCACGCCCGAGCCCAGCCAGCGGTTGCACGGGAACCTACGCGGAACCACCAAAAAATTACACCGCCACTCAGTTTTGTTTTTATCCATTTTACGTGCGTTGACTGTTCCGCGCGCTATTGTATTTTTATTCAGAGTAGAAAGAGCGTTGTGTAAAGGCTAATCGCGCGTGATTCAGTACGGGAAACTTCCGCGACCTGGGGGCCTACCACCACCGCTTTCAGCAGTATTATTTTAATATTACTTCAGTGTAGGAAAGCGATGAAGCTCTACAGGACGTATAACTCCATCTCTGTCCCCACTGAAGTAAGATTAAAATAATACTGCTGTAAGCGGTGGTGGTAGGCCTCCTGGAGTGTATGAAAATCACGCAGTTTTGTTAAACGCGCGTTCTGAATACTAGTGTTCTAAAGAAATGGGCAAAAGGATTGGAAGGAATATTACACAAGCATGTTCGCTAGTCTAAGCGTGATTATAATAAGAAAAATAAAACCGGCCAAGTGCGAGTCGCACTTGCGCATGAATGGTTCCGTGCCATTATCTATAAAAACGGCAAAGAAAATCACGTTTGTTGTATGGGAGCCCCCTTAAATATTTATTTTATTCTGTTGTTTAGTATTTGTTGTTATAGCGGCAACAGAAATGCATCATCTTTGAATTTTCAACTGTCTAACTATCACGGTTCATAAGATACAGCCTGGTGACAGACGTGTAGACAGACAGACAGACAGACGGATTGACAGCGGAGTCTTAGAAATAGGGTCCCGTTTTACCCTTTGAGTACGGAATGGAACCAAAAAAAAAAAAACAACCGACTTCCAAAAAAAACACAAAAAAAGTGAAAAATAACTTTAATTTCGGAAGTCGGTGTCTTTGCTTTTCAATTTCCGTTTTTTGCCACCGACTTCCGAAATTAAAGTTATTTTTCACTTTTTTAGTGTTTTTTTGGAAGTCGGTTGTTTTTTTTTTGTAAAAAGTTTTTATTTTTCACATTTTAGTTGTGGTACCTACCTCACAAATCCGAATACCACTACCTGCTATGTAAATAACAGTGAAGGAGTCAAACAGGATATCGTCTAGATAAACTAAGTGGGAAAAATACGTAATATTGAAGCTAACTCAAAAATTACGCAAGCAAAGTTAATAAAATTTATATGGGACCACCTCGGAAGCATGACCTACCAAACAAAAAAAGAATCATCAAAATCGATTCATAATTGACGGAGTAATCGAGTAACAAACATACAAAAAAAAAAAAAAAAAACGTACAGACGAATTGAGAACCTCCTCCTTTTTGAAGAAGTCGGTTAAAAACGATCGGTGTTGGTAAACAAATAAATCTAGAGAAAAACAAATCTCTTTTGGCTTGAGACGGTTCGGTTATCCTTGCAAAACTTGTATAATTTTTCGTAGGAACTTTCCCTTAAATTTTAATATTAGGTCTTTACCTATGAAATTGCCGTTCTGCAGTACTGGCCATTTCAAATCAAAATAATTTTTGTTTGGCTAAGAATTCTAATTTCAAATTAATTTTATTTTAAAAACATGGTTTTTTTTTTCCAAAAGTAGTCATTTCTTTATTGATTAGTGTTACATTTTCATTGCATTTCAATCTTTTTCGTCATCATGGATACGTTAAAAATTCGAGTAATTATGGCATATGAGTACCGTCGTGGCAGCAACGCGGCACAAGCGGCACGCAACATCAACGACGTTTACGGAGCTAACACTACAAACCAACGCACCACCTGTTATTGGTTTGCTCGCTTCCGTTCTGGAAATTTCGACCTGAAAAATGAACCTCGCGGTCGTCCGAAGACTTTGGTCGACAATGACGAATTAAAGGCGATTGTGGAAGCTGATGATACACAATCTACGGCTGAATTAGCAGCAGCTTTCGACGTTAGCGTCAAAACAATATTGGTCCATTTGCGTCAAATTGGCAAGGTAAAAAAGCTTGACAAATGGGTGCCCCACGAACTCAATGATCGCCAGCGCGAAGTACGCGTCGAGACGTGCCTTGCACTGCTCAACAGACACACAAATGAAGGAATTTTAAACCGCATTGTTACCTGCGATGAAAAATGGATTCTGTTTGATAACCGCAAGCGCTCAGCAAGTTGGTTGGATCCTGGTTCAGCACCTAAACAATGCCCTAAACGAAAACTTACCCCTAGAAAAGTGATGGTCACTGTTTGGTGGTCTAGCGCCGGTGTGATTCATCACAGCTTCTTACCAAACGGGGTGAGCATTACTGCAGATGTGTACTGTGAAGAACTGAACACAATGATGGAGAAGCTGGCGCATCTCCAACCAGCATTGGTCAATCGCTCGTCTCCGCTGCTCCTGCACGACAACGCGCGACCTCATACTGCACAGCAGACGGTCTCCAAGTTGCAAGAACTGGGGTTGGAAGCTCTCCGTCATCCGCCCTACTCACCAGACCTTGCGCCTACAGACTACTACTTTTTCCAGAATTTGGTTAACTTCTTGGCGGGAAAAAAATTCAATACCCGAGAGGCAGTACAAAATGCCTTTGAAGAATTTGTTGCCTCCCGTCCAGCTGATTTCTTTAAGAAGGGCATCAATAAACTGCCACTGCGATGGCAAAGATGCATTGATTGCATGGGTGATTACTTCGATTAATACAAATAAAAAATTCATGAAAAAAATTCGTTTAAATTTTTTCATACAAAACGGCAATTTCATAGGTAAAGACCTATTATTTATACTCCTCGTATTTAATTTTCCATAGCCATGCATAACACTTGTATTGTATATTGCCAAGAACACTGTAATAAGATCCTTGCTCCATAATCTAATGTCCGCCATTTTACGACAACCGTCCTTTTCACAAAAACGCGCGTTTATATTATGTTCGTAGCGCACAGACTTGACCGCATGACTGAGGTGTGAGGGGGGGATGCACCTGCGGGCGGCGCGCGCGTGCATTCTCGTAATCCTTTTCTATCTTTACATGAGCGCTTTCCCACGCGATAGCCGTAAACAGCGTATGTGTAAAGGCGGCTATTCATTCGAATTTAAACTTTATGGCAATGACATTAAAGTCACAAGATACGCGCGCTCGTGACTTGCAACGTCTACATGTGAATTGCGACTTCATTATATTCAACAACTTCATCATACTCTGATAGCGATCGCTAAATTGCCATTTAACAAATCTTATAGCTAAATAATCTTGAAAAGCCACTTACGTGTAGGTATGTCCAGTCACTTCATTTCTCACAAATACTTGATCAAGTAACCATCGCGGTGATAGTCCAGAGTTGTCGTGTCCAATGCGCAGCGTAGATAGAATTCCAAGATTCTTGTGCTACGAAAATAAGAATTTAAAATATCGGGTATAATTATTTTACAAAATATCACTGACTTCATAATGACTTCATAATGGGTGTTTATTTTTATGGCAATGGCATTTCCGATGGCTAGTAGTGCCAATGGAATAATTAAGCAAAGGAAAGTTAAATATACCTAGTTGCTTTCGTTTTTTGGAAAAGGTCTTAGCTTAGCTAGGGATCGAATCAGTTTTATAGCGCTACAACTTACGTGAAAAACAAATTCATTAGTGTTACGCGGTATGGGTATTTTAGGCGTAGATTCGCCATTTGCTCCTGATATTGAAATCCAGCAGTTAGCGGTTGTCTGACTTGCTTTTCGTGAAGGTACGATGAGGACTCGATATGGCAGTTCTGCAAGACGAAAAATCGAAAATATACATTGATTATTGCAAGGCATCAAGATAAAGCCATATAAGGGCGGTAAAGTTTACTTTTGAATAGTGTTTTTAAGAAAACAAAAGTAGTTTTATTAAACTTACTGGTGGTAGGATAGGTATTTGTAAAGCACAAATAGTCAACAGCATTCAAAGTGAGCAGGTGATAAAGAAATTGTTCTCTTTCCTCTTCGGAGCGAAGGAAAGCAGTCCGTTTGTATTGGGACCTTAGCAGTGTAGTGTCGGCTAGAAGTTCCCGAAGATGTTTCGATAGTAACTTTTTCTCTAATGACAACCGAACCCAAGCGCGAGCATAGCCTATCTCAGTTTTGATATCTGTCATAGCTTGCACGTTTCTGGAATAAAAAAATATATTTATGGTACATATACATAGGTAACTACTGCACTGAAATACGAAAGGAAAATTAAAAACTTTCTTCATAAACCAACCTCATATCGAAAGTTAAACTCTCTGGTAGGGGACGTAAAGGGTTGGGTGGTTGAGAAGATTTCCTTTCCAAAGTCCCGGAATTGCTGAGACGATCCCGCGAGCTATCTCGTGATCCGCCTCGGGAACTATCCCGGGAGCGACTGCCGGAACTTGTGCTTTGATGTGCTTCTACTTCGGCACCCACAGATGAGAGATCTGTGTTGAAATTTTTCAATGTAGGTTGATTTACTTCACGAAGGTTTGTATAATCAGATATGAAGAAAATAATGTTACTTACAGTCGAGCCTTTTGCGCAACACACACCAAGCCAAAGCTGCATGTTCCAAAGCAATAGAATGATAATGATTGACATTGACTATTCATTCAGTTATCATAACGGTACACAAGTCTTACAAATAACAATAAAAATGCCACAAGAGTTTCGGTAAAATCTTATTGTTACACTTTTATCACAGTATAAATAAGAAACAGTATTATGCCTTCATAGAAAACGGCCGAAACTATGCGCTTCGAAATGTCAGTATACCAGTACGCAACAGTCTCGAGTGTGTGGGAGTTACGCACGGACGCGGAAGGTTTATCTACCGAGCGGCCGTAGTTAATTATTTCAAGGTCAATGCCGAGACATAATACTGTTACCTACTTTATTATATTGTGTTTTTATTATACCCGAGACAACAAGTAAAAGCAAATTTTTTGCATGAATTCCTTTATGTTCAGTCATGAAAGAACAACAGTGGCAATACCGCCACTGGATGAAATGGAGTAGATTGGTGCCTATTCTCAGCATAACTTTATAAATGGGCAAAAGTCAGTATGCCTGACCAATTTGACGTCTTTTGAATTTTTGATGTCTTGAAGTTAAAACCATACTTACCAGGAGTAAGGTAATTCGGATCGATAGGCTTAGTAGAGTTGCTGCACTGCTCCAACTCTTGGTAGTTGGTGAGGTGCATCCAAAGTGCAGACTTGCCTAATTTGTGTTGTAGCCCATGCGACCATAGCCTTTCTAAGAGGTCGCACAGTGAAGCAATCATAGTGCTTTCTTCTACGCCTGTTATCGACACCTCACTACCCAAACCCAAATCCGATTCTTCTGTACCCATCTTCTCTAACAGCATTCTTTTCGTTTTGCTTTTGCACTCCTGGAATAGATGTCATAAGTAATTTATTAGTTATATGCTCCGACCAAATAAAAAACCAAGACAGAGCACTGCGAACAATACAGTGAAGCATGCCAAAACTGCACCTCCGCTCTATGCATGCACGCTCACACGCACACATTTACAATGAAACTAACCCACTAAGTGCACACATGTTTACGAAACAGGCCTCACGTCACTGTTGACAGCGCTCTGTCTTGGTGTTTTATTTGGTCCGAGGTTGTATGTTATGTAACTCGAGTTTTAGAGGTAAAGTATAAAAAGTTGATAAAATTATACCTTCAGAAGCTTTTCAACAAACGCTCTATTGTTCTGGGCAATTGCTGCCGGAGTCACTTCTGTGGACAGCCTCCTACTAATATCGCCAAGCAACAGCTCCGGAGGACAATCCTTAACTTGCCACTTTGCGTTCTTTATACGTTTTAGACTGTTTGTTCT
This sequence comes from Lithophane ornitopus, assembly GCA_948473465.1. NCBI lineage: Eukaryota > Metazoa > Arthropoda > Insecta > Lepidoptera > Noctuidae > Lithophane > Lithophane ornitopus. The sequence continues at coordinate 10,764,056 of OX419620.1, read as the reverse complement.
GAAAAGCCAAACACAAATGTCAAAATTCAATAGAGTATGAGAAACTATTTAGTTTCTAACATTATGGAAAGCTAGCGAAAAGCAATTCAGTCGGAATGTGTATTTTTGATGCGTTATATTAGTAGGCGCGCGGGTTACATGCAATCAACACGATACTCCTTGATGTGCAGGTAGTACATGAGTTTGAATTATAATGACCCGATAAATAAATTCTGGAAGCGAACTTTATTGTCTGCTAATAGAGAGAAAGGCATAGGAATCATTGACGTTACAATTACATAAAACTCGCGCGCACTTTTACTACTAGGTACAATACATTCAACTACTAATTAAAGGAACAGGTTTACGAACATTCAAAATACGCAATATTGCATATAAACAACTTTATTTTTTTATCATATTTTTATTTACATACATAAAGCCTAGATTAAAACAAACAATAGAGTGCATTATAGTGTTACCTTAGTATGGGAAGATCTGTCAATATTATTAACTTATTATGATATAACTCTGATAACTATGTAAAATAAAAAGTTAGGTATGTCATAAAAACAAAACAAAAATAATGTAAATGAATAAATAGATTTGGACAAAAACATATCGTTCGAGAATAACACTATAAACATATAAAATCACATACAAAATTATTACATGAAAGTATTTCATACTGCATGCAATATAAACAAATCATGCACTTTTAGTACAAAACACTGACTATCACAACATTCAGAAATAATATAATTATGTCGATACTGAAAAGCTTTGAAAAAAAAAAGTAGTAGATAGTAGAAGTAAGTAGTCGCATTATGATGTGTAACATCTGACATCTTGGCTAACGTGTAGGTACAATATGTAAAAAAAAAAACTAACCACATAAATAAACTCTCAGTATGATTCTTAACAACACCCTCACGGATCGGACAGGGCTTTTTTACACGCTGTATATGATATAAACATTATTCATCATTATCATCATCATCCCGTTTACAACCTCTCGGAATATGGGTTGGTACTATCGGAGGGCCAACTCTAACACCGCGCGTGCTCATTGGTCAAATCATATAGCGCGCGCTTTCCGGCTTCCTGTTACACACTTCCATCCCTTTTCCGGAAATCACTTTGATTGCAGAAAAGTGATAGGAAAGATTTGCAGGAAAGCGAGAGGAAAGATGTTCATCAAAAACTCATGCCCTATCTAAGAGCTTGGCCCTATTAATACAATAAAAGTTATGTTAGTTGGAGTTGCAGCATGTGTAGGTATAATTTCTTTTCTAAGCCTTTCAAAACCGAACCTCTTCTATGATTGTTTAAATGAGAGGTTACAATACTTGTAACGTTAAATTAATTCGGATTACGATCTTAAAAAATACTAATAAACTTACAATAATTATTATTATTATTCGTTATAATAAACTGAACAAAATTAATAGTCTATGATCCTGAAGCGAGTTTCTGGCCTGGCTACTAACACGGTTAAAATAATCGTGTTAGTAACTTATTCGGTATTGCAGAATGTGTCTATCGTCATGTTATGGCACTTTCGGTGCTTTCAGACAAAGTCAACGAAAGAGAGTTCTCCAACGTTCGCTCACTGTGTGGAGTTTAGCGTAGACCTACTAACGTATTTTAGCTAAAAACGCTGCCATAATTTCTCACAACAGCATATAAGTTGTTTATATTATTGCAAGACGTGTCGTTTTTTGTTCATGCTTCGAGTATCAAATCATAGCGGCCAGTAACTAGCTTCTTGTAAATAAACCGGAGAATGTCGCGGCGGTAATATGGTCACAGCAAAAGTTTAATGTAATCTAGATTTTCTATGATGCTGCCATGGTGGTACTTTTTCAACTGTTTTATAAGTAAGCTGCTACATTTAGTAGTTTTATAAAAAGATGTACATACCGTACATCTTTTTATAAAACTACTTACGAAATATGTAAGTACCTAAGAATATAATTTTGATGTCAACTACTAACCGGCTAGCTCTATTATAATGTATTTCATCTTGGCTAAATCTAGTATACCTACAATTTCTTCTGCACATTTAAACGACAGTCTTCATAACTTCTATAAATTATGTATAAAAATATACATACGTTCAACAATACCTAAGCAGGTATTTTATAAATTTTAAACATTTAATTGATATATATAATCGTTATTGAAATTAGATCAGAAATTTTACAACAAGTGATCTGACAAATATGAGAATAATAAATATTTGAATGGCCTTCACCCATAACATTTAGTAGCTCTGTGAACCCTTCTACTGAGTATAATGTATCACAGGTTGTTGTAAATAACTTCTCTGATATGATTATGCAATATAAATAACTTCATGAGATTCTTTAAGTTACCAAATAGTATTTGGTATTTGTTGTTTGCAAAAATATGGAGGCAAAGATTATTTTTTCAAAGCAGTAGTTACATTACACGCACTACACGGTAGTGTTAATTCACTAATGAATATAATTAACATACATTATTTCAGGCTTGTATAGTCGCATGCTGCCATATGAAGCAAGTTTACTTTTAATAGACTTTAGGTCACGTTTTAAAACAGTATGAGAATAAAACTATTGACCAAAAATCGTTTGTTCACCGAGTTAACAATTTCAATTTTATTTAGTGATAACTTATTTTAAATTCTATTCTAGGGTTAGTTAGGCTCAGCGCCGACCGGAAGCAGCAATCTAACTTTTGTTAATCTAATTAAGATTACATAAAAAATTACAGTAACGGTCTACTTCCTGTAATAATATTGTCATAATGAGTAAAGTAGTTGTAAATTAAATAAATTAATATTATGCTACTGTGTAAAAAGTATTAAAATAGTTATCTCGGTGCCTCACGTGTACGGGGCAACATGCAAGCCTCAGACAGCAATACAAACACCTCTGACAGATGACGCACGCACGAGACTATGGTTATCATATCACGAAAGCTGCACTCGCGGTTAGTTGAACTAAGCGGCCAGGACGCGTTTCATCAACTAAACTTCGGACAATACAATAAGGGGAACGAAGGGACGCGGGACGAAATTATACTTGAATTTAGAATCTTACATAATTTACATTTCATTGCCATAATTACCATATTCAAAAACATTTTCAATTTTCGAGGAGCCATTTGTAATTACAAGGTCCTACATTGATTCTAAAGGAATTTAAGCTTTGTCTTGTATAGCATTGAGTTCGTGTATCCAAAAATTAATAATTATCTAAGTTTCTAAATTCAACTGAACACGGAACTTCCCGGTCGCGACTTGGGGAGTCGACATCGGGTAGGGCCGCGTCCTAATCAAAAGTGATCGTCCAAAAATGGCCCAACGCGGTCGGGCGCAACGCGATCCAGTTCATTGAACAAAAAGTGACATACGGACGCAACGATCGCGTATTAGCGCTAACGATCTTTTTGGTTCGGACGCGGGACAGGAGCGAGGCGGGGGAAGTTCGGACACAGAGGGACCGACTGTCGTCAGGCGTCGGGCGGGCAAGCGGGCTCTCGGGCGCACCTGGCGTCGGGCGCGGGCGGCCGGGCCAGCGCCGCCGCGTCCAGGCGCGCGGGGAAGGCGCGGTAGTAGGCGGCGCGGTGCGGCAGGCGCTCGGCCGGCGCGCCCACCTCCAGCTGCGCGGCGCCGGGCCCGGGCGCGCCCGCGCCGCCCCACACGCAGTAGCCGCGCGCGCCCAGCCCGCCCTCGCCGCCGCGCCGCCTGCAACACAACCTCACCTCATTGCCGGTTTGCTGCGACGCTGCTGCACGCCTCCGATTATCAGAAACGGATGCGGGTGACGGTCGAGAATAAAGAACTGTACCGCAGCCACGTGACATTTTAAAATATTAAGGGGGATGCGCTAAGGTAGCCCGCGAAATTCAATTCTCTTACGTTTTTTGCAATTTGCAGGTCAGTATCAGGTTGTATGTTGATCTAAATATTATTTGCGACCATAACAAACATGGATTTACAGAATGCTAATCTTTAGAATCAGCAATACAACTATCTAAGTTCATGAAAGTGCATTGAACGACGAATTCATGAAATAGTCATTCAATGCACTTATATGAACTTAAGAACTTGTTTGTTACGGTCGCAAATAATATTTAGATCAACATACAACTAGATACTGACCTGCAAATTGCAAAAAACGTAAGAAAATTTGAATTTCGCGGGCTACCTTAGCGCATCCACCTTAAGTAGACGGTGTCTTATCAATGTCTCGAGTGTTCCGGTCATAGTTGGTAGAGACGATTTCCAAGGGCCGACCTGCTCTTACTGGCAATGTTAAGTAGGATACACGGAATATTTTTACTCAGTCCAAAAAAATACTGCGAGGCCTAAATCGTATTAATACTGTGATGTGATTTCGGTTAGTCAAACGCTCAAACTTCTATTGTTTATGATCCCTTGTGGCATGACGTTAGTATGCAGTGGCATGTGCCCGATCGGTGCACCTATATTTTCATTCAAAACCAACCATTTCCCAGACCCCATGCTAAATCCTGTCTACATGCTGCAGTGTTAAATATTATATAACTTAGGGCAGAACCTCACTAACGTAACGCACATTATGTTATAAAGCGAAGTGATCAATAAACGTTGTTGAAGTTCGTTAATGTGGTTCTCCCTTTACAGGATTAGTCTTACCTGACAGTTTTGATCCGGTGTTCGAAGACTTGCAGATTGGCATCGTATTCTCCCCAGTTGCCCATTATCTTGTTATCAATAAGTGTGGCAAACATCTGTGTCTCAAGGAACCGCGAGAGGAAAGGTCGGTGTCGCTGTGGTTGGTCCGATAAGAATGACGCTTTATCAAAGTTCACCATCGACTCGCGTGATGACAGCCATGAGTCACGATCCTATTGAACATCATCAATGATTTAGTTAAGGTTACATCCTTACTTAATGTTATGGCCAAAATGTTTACAGACTTTGTGGTTACCAACCACAAAGTCCTGTCAGTGTCAAAGTATGTATTAAAATACAGTTTATAGGCCGGAAAGTTAAATTGGATGGAAAAGCTAGTATCCTGAAAACTGTCTTAAAATAGTATTTAGCTTTTCAAAGTGTATTTACCTGATCAGGCATGATGACGAAGTTCTCATACATGAGAAATATGTGCACAAATCTGTTAAGGAATGTTTCTCTGATGGCAACATTGAACCTTATATCTTCATTATATTGTTCCTCGTCATTAAGTATTTTTTTCTTTGTTGTTGGCATTACTGTGTCTGCGTCTACGTCATCTATGTTAACACCTGCAGTTAGAAAAAGTGGAAAATGTAAACAAGATGCTCAATAAGGATATTGCTATATCATTATAGCAATATTTGCTATATCATTATAGTAAATCTCATGATTTACAACATAATAAGGTTTCATTCTATAATACAATGATATAATCAGAAGTTACACGGTAATTAGAGACTTCCTAGTCTTCCTATGTAGATACAAGATCTTTACAAGAAGTTTAGCATAGCACAAAGCGAAATACCACTTGCCACTTTAAATATCCTTATCCTCTTACATATTATAAAACAAAGTCCGCCGCCTATTTCGCCCTTTCCATGCTGTTTTCACCAATGGATAGAGTGGTTCTCGAGTAAGGTTTTAGTATATAATAAGCGATATCCACGCGGGCGAAGTCGCGGGCATCAGCTAGTTTCTTACATAAAAACATTTAGATTAAGTGTTGTATATTTAGTTAATTTCTAATATTGCATTGTATGCTGCAACAGTTGACGACTCCACGTCAACGCCGGCTGTCGCTGAAAACCAGCGCTGGGGCTCTGTCTCGTATAGGGTCGCAGCATTATGCTGAGCGATGGCCCTTTTCCGCGAACGTGAGGACGTGATGCATACTATTTTCCCCCAACTTGTTCTTATTGTGTAAATAAACGTTTTTTATTTCCTTCTTTCAAATGTTGATAATTCGTACTATGCATAATTTCTTCAAGTGCAAATTACCGTTTTATAAAATTCATTTTATAATCTCTAAATGTTGCACTTTGCATCGACACTTCGAGTAAGAATTCACAAAGAAGTTTCTATATTATATTGTTTATATTGTTTTGACAATATAAGTCAAGTGAGTGTGAGCAAAAAAGCAACAGAGACCATCAAACAAGTTTGTCATACCGCTACGTTTGACGATGTCGACGATTCGCTGTAATGCGTCCATGCGAAGAGGTGCGCGTCTTGTCGGCGATGCTGGCGGCGACGCATTCAGTGGCCTGCTTTCATCCCACTCCAGCACGTCGTGGAAAGAGTGTTTCCGACGTAGACCGCCTGATAAACAACAATCATCATTGTAAATATTTTTTCAAATAGGATTATTTCACCTCATCGTTGAGAACACAGGAATGTCACTTATTTTGAGATGAATAGGATAAGGAACAAGGGAGTAGTTCCGCATACTTACATTCACTAGGTTAGAAAAATATCTCTGAACACAATGAACAAGTACCTATATTGACCAAAAAATTTCATACTTAATTTTCACATCATCATATGGATTATGATGATGTGAAAATTAAGTATGAAATTTTTTGGTCGACGACATCCTAAACGCAGTGAACAAACTTTGTATTGACCTAACATAACATCACGCCTTTATTCCCCGAAGGGTATGGCAGAGGTGTACCTATAGACTCAGGTTTGTCTATGTCGAAACTGGCGAAATGTGGGTGTCCTAGTTTTAAGTCCCTAGGGTAGGGTTTAAGTAAATAGGGGCGAGCCTAATGTGTTGAACTCAATAACACACACAAATATTTCCATGCTTTTGATGTGAAACATCTAAAGGCGCGACTTGGGAGTAAAACCGACTCGTATTCCGTGACGGCAAACGGCATAACGCTCTCTTATGGTTATGCCGCGTCGCACAGTATTTCATGATGTCATTTCCAGGAATTCGTGATAACAACTTGTAAACAACCCTTCCCAGATAAGGAATTCTAAAAAATAATTTGTTTCAACCCATTAAGTACTTTTGTGGAGGGGTCAATGTTAAATAAAAAGGGAGTACAATTTTCATTTGCAAATTAGTCGCATTTTTGGCACACTTGACAACCGGTCTTAGAATTGATAGTAAAGTTAAACGATTTTTTAATGATGGATTCTACTGTTGAAGATGTGTATTTAAATTTCAGACTTGTTTAAAAAAAAAATGTACCTTTTTGCGTTAATTTAAGTGTATCAGTAATAGGGTGGTCCAATTTTTATTTTATTTTGTTTTCTCTTTGGCCACCCCGTAAATTTGTAACACGTATCTATAAGTATTAAAGTTGTAAAATTTCAGGTGACTAGCTTTAGTGAAAGAGGGTGCTCAATCTAGTGTTCATTTTCGAAATTTTTCGTGAAAATACAAATAATCTTAATTTTTTGGTTACAGGTTAGTTTCCAGTGCTAAATTAAACTCATTAATTTTGAAATATAGCAAATATTGTATTTTGTAAACGTAATTAATAGAAACTTAATTACAAGACTGTGAATCATTGTACTAGTGCATTAAAATGAGGTCTTCCACACGTAAGAAAGATGTCATATTTCTACTTGAATTTCGGGATCTTGTGTCACTGTTAAGGCTAAACCAACATCCAAAATTCGGCTAGTTCTATTATTTTATCATCTGATATAACAAAAATCAAAAAAATTGGAAGGTACTACGCACATAATCATTCAAAAAGTAATATGGGTAACAGGGGCCAAAAAGGCACTTGTGCTCGTCTGGAAGCAAGCACAGGCCGTAATCTGTTATAGCTTGCTTGTTCTCAACACATATTATTTGCTTTGATCCATCAAGCTCTAATGGGACCACATTGTTTAAAAGATTCAGGCTTTTTTGGGTATATATTTTCCTAAAGACACTACGATTGCCTTGATTCCAGTTCTACCGCGGAACAGTTTGCTGAAACTAGTCCCGAGATTCTTAAAACTGCTTTAGCTGCAGAAAAACTAGCTCAGGATGATTACAACGAGTTAACCGAGTTCACAATGATAGTTCTGAACAAGCCATCTTCGAGGATTTATTGACGTTCTCCAGGACCAATACATAATGCTCGTATGATGGCGTAACTGCTGTATGCTATAAAGATGTTTCTCTTCAGAAGTAATTTAAACGTATTCAAGTTAACCAAAAGGGACGAAAAATTAATTATCCGCTTCATTCGTTTTGGTACTCTCATTTAAACCAAGGTTCGCTGCTTCGATCCAAACCTTTGACAGCAGATACACCGATTAAAGACTTGCAACTTTGGAAGAGATTAAAATCATACGACGCTATTGATTTCGATGCAGTAAGCAGCAAGGGGAGTCTCAGAGCGTCACTTGTGGTATTATCTGATGAGGAAGAAAAACAATTCATGTTTCATGTCGTGAAACATAACCGAAAAGTTGTTTCTACAGATACACTAAAAAAAGCGTTAACAAACTTAGTTGCAGGTTGAGAAAACAGAACTGTATTCATAATATTTTAGGTCCTACCTTATTTATAATATTGTTTTTGTTCTTAAATACTATTTTAGTATAAAATAATCTGGTTTTGAGAAGACCTTATTTATGTTTTTCGTATTATCCTAACTTAAGAATTTTTCATAAAATTCAGATACTTCACAGTCGATACCCCCTTCTACAAAAGATAGGTAATACTTTAGATATCTGTAACAAAATAATGGGGTGGCGCGACTTCTACCTGTTTTTTTTTCGCCCATATATGCTTGGACCACCCTAATAAGTATTTTAAAATAATCTTATAAGTATTTTTTTCCTTAATTTTAAACTTTGACGGGTTGCAACTTTTTTTATCCACATAATATATCCAGCTTGATTCTTCTGTATGTTATAATTACACCATTCATTTCAGGCAAAGATTAATATACATTCTGGCTCCCGAAAATGCTCGCAAGTAAAATTATTTACTTTTTTTCAAAACGAGTCGTAACTATGACAAAACTAGAGTTTTTTTTTTAAGAATGTCGCATTTTTTATTATATATGTGTACAACATAATATATTGGATGCTTTTGAAGATTCCCTGAGGAAACTCAAAATGAAAATTTCGAGCATTCCATTAAAATTGAACGAAAAGTGGACATAAGTGTACTAAGTTACAACCAGAAGTTCTGCAGTTGATTGTCCCACCGACATTACCATCCCAATCAACATCAGTCCACGAATTTAGTGAGGGAGATTATTCGTTATCAGAAGATTCTAGCTAATTGGAGAGTGGTGTTGAGGAATCTTCTGATTATGACTATTAGATTCGTCTTGATAACATTATCTTTTATTGTTGTTAATTATTACCTATTTTATTAGTCATGTTTTAGTTTTAATTTTTATATATTAGATTTAACATTACCTTTGTAATTAAATTATTTTTATTTTGTATGATTTTTTATAAGTATTTAAGAGTTATTTTAAATGTTTAGATAATTGTTGTTATTCTTGGACTATTATTTTATGTTATTTGATAGAGTGAAGAAATAAATAACTATTTTACACATATTTATGGTTTTAATTTTAATAAGTATGCCCTGAGATTTTTTTTGCAAATATGTATAGTGCCTTACAGGCATAATAAGTAGGTATGTAGACGCAGCGAATTAGAGCAATCAGGGATAACAGTAAACAAATGTGTAAAATTTAGTGACTACTTCAATCTTGCATCCACACCTTTTGACGTGTATGTACGCATACAGAACATAAAACAGCGTAAGATACCTTAAATATACATAAAAAATTAAAATAAGTAAAAAAATAATTTTGTCTTGCTAGCTTGTGCTAGACGAAACACTGCATATTCTTTGCTTACAATATCTAGATACTATGATATACTCATAAATAGATACTATAATCTGAGTTTGTTTCGGCCTTTCTTCTCAGAGTAGTCAGATAGGAATCGCCGACCTCATCTAGCTTATTTTTAATATTTTTTTAATATGACGTTAGTTAATTGATTCAGGCGTGACTTTGCGGAAATCCATTATAAAATACAATAGACGTAGATATATTTAGTAACCTATTCCGCTTGACTATTCTTCAAGAGTCCTAAAAAACCCTGTAAGAAATCGACACGTGTTTCACCTCTCAACGAGGCATCCTCAGGATGACGATTGACCAATTGCAAACCAGAACGCGACGTGTTACCATACCGAGCAAAGCTTGCTTGTTTCTTTGCGTCCAGCGCTCGATGTGGTAACACGTCGCGTTCTGGTTTGCAATTGGTCAATCGAAGAATAGTCAAGCGGAATAGGTTACTAAATATATCTACTTCTATTGCATTTTTTTAATATGACGTGTAAAAGTGTTTCCAATATCCTATTTACAGAATAAACAATTTCATTTCATTATGAATTCGAGGTAATGTCTAGGTCACGCGTTTGTGGATGTATTCGTGCCCTAGGTTGCACGTCACACAAAGCCGGTTGAATATAATCTTGTTATTCACAAGAGCTGGGTTGCGTAACATGCGTGACATATTAAATCTGATCAATAAATGAAACGTCGCGACGAAACATCTTCGTGAACAAGGAATGAATTCACTATTATTTAAGCGACTTCTTAAAAAAGGAGGAAGTTCTCAATTCTTCTATATATCTTTTAATACTTATGTTCATCGATACATTTTTCAATTATGGAACGATTTTTAAAATTATTGTGTTATTTGGTAGAGAAAACTTGTTGAATTCATAATCAGGTTTTGGTGAAACGAGTTTAGGTAATCTTGTATAAGAAACTGTTTTTAACTAAGTATTAAAACACAGGTCATAATTTTAAAATTTTGAGTTTTTATATCCATAAGCACTAGATTAATGAATTTTATAGGTAGTTCTAGTAAAAAAATCATACCCGATGGTAATGTGCAACTGCTACTCATACTGTCGCTCATATGCTTGTAAGATGTTCCATTCAAAGGAACGCCGAGTTTCGTAGGCTCGGTTTCAGGCCTTTGAATCTGTGGAAAATCCATAAATAAATATCGACATGAATTACTCATTAAAATTATCTCTATCTTAATATCATTATCAGTCATGTTATACCAATTAGTTAACCACTTAAATAAGTAAGATAATATTATCTTACTTATTTAACTAAGTGTAAATTATTAATTTTCTAACTTTACCTACGTATTTCCTACAAAAATAGCTTTACAAAATTATTTAGTACAAATATGTCAGTAAATTGGTGAATCTTACACTACTCTGTTTTGTTTATAATTTTATATCTTACCTGATGTTTATCTAACACATGATTCAGTTCTTCAATGAAGGGCGTCCTATGCGGGAATATCGGCAATTCTTCAGGCAGTTGTATATCAGGTTTGTCTATGTCGACCAAACAGAGAGCTGCTTCAGATCCGAGCGCGATGCTCCGAGGACCATTTGGTCCTATACTCATGGCCCCACTATCTGAATGGAGACCTGTTGGTTGTAAAGGAAACTGTTATTTGTTTGTTTGTTACGCTCTCACGCTAAAACGGCTAAACGGATTCGGAAGAAATTTGGCACATGGATAGACCAACCTGACCAACCTGGAGAAGGAAATAGGCTACTTTTCACCCTGGATCGCAGACGAAGTGGCGGGCAACAGCTAGTTGTTAAATTCATTAGCTAAGGGCATTAAAACATTAAATATCATTGTATTTCTTTTTTATAAGAATACTGCGCTACTATAACAAAATATAAATATTTTAAGGTTCCTAAAACAATAAAAATAATTTCTTAAAGACCAAAGACAATACGGGTACATAGTAAAGTAGATAACCAGCATTGAATTAGCCAATGGCCCATTGACCTCTATTATAAAGTGCATTGTACTGTACCCATGACGAATGGCACTGGCGCGTCGAGGAAATGGTATAGTGGGGCCGGTAGTATTGGCACATACACGTGCGCCCATGCAAATGGCAGCAGTAGAGACACGATGCACTCAGCCACTAGCATTAGTTTGTTGAAGTCTGTGAACAAATATTCATGTGCAATTAGTATAATATGTAAACAGGAGATGATTTTTTAGGTTTTCTGACACACACACACTTTTTTCCTAGAAAAGATTAATAATAATGAGTTGACTGATCTAGTAATAAATAATTTATTTTAAATAAATAACCCTTCTTGCAGTTTGGTATGAACCTATCATATTTTTTTTACTATCATAAGAATTCTATTTACAAAGGATACTAACCGCTGGACCTTAGTAAAACTTGATGTTCCAGCAGAACACATGTGAACAGTTGCACAACACATTCAACACCTAAAGTCGAGAACATGGCTCGAAGTGGATAGTCCAAAAGAGGTAACTCATCAGGGAGATTTGGCATTCTTATCACCTGGAACAAATATGAATATAAGTTAAAATATATGTAGAGTGTTCTTGAAAGGTATAATAGAAATAAACTTTCTTCTTCCTTTAACAGCACTTTTTTCTTTTTTTTAAAGCACAATAAGTCATAATTATGTTAATTATGAATGCAAGTCATATTATTTCTAGTTGAAATCCTAATCCTAACTATAATAAATGCAAAAGTGAGTTTGTTTGTTTGTTAGGCTTTCACGCGGATTTGGATGAAATTTTACGCCGACGAAGCTAGTTCAATACATTTATAGGCCTTTCAACATATTACAGCAAATAATAACAATAACAATTTAACATATAATATGACAGAACTGTGGAGATGACATGAGTTGCCTAGACTCTATTAAGAGGGATCCGGGCACTGGGCACTGAGGAGGTAACCGTGGGGGTGAATTCAATACTAACAACCTATGACTTTTGACAGCTGTAAGCGCACAGTTATAAAAATCGAGTAATACATAGTATAAAAAACAGCATCAAAAAATTTAATACTTACAACAGGAATTGGATCCAAATGAGGTTCAGAAGGAGGCACATAGAGTCGTAAAGCTTGACCGGGAAGTGGCACTGGTACTTCATAAAGTAAATTATACACATAGGACTCGGGACTGAGGCCTGGGCCTGGCTGCCTTGGTAGAGATCTAATGCAGGTAAAGAAAAAACAGGATTACTAATTTGTTATACCTACATGATGACAAAGTAAATTTAGAAAAGAAACATTCATAAATAAATGTTTTTTGACTCAATTTAGAAAATACTATGAAGACAAATATGAGGAGATGATGTATGAGACAGGATATCTTAAAGAGTAATCTCTTTAAGATATCCTGTCTCATACATCATCTATTTAAATTTTAAAATTAAAACTTTACAATAATTTTTGTAGAGGCAAACTCACCTGAATAAATTTTCTAAAAACAACTGTGCAACTCGCACATATGGGTACTGACATATAAGTGCTATACTTTTGGCGACGTACAGTTTGTCTTTGGCTATATCATAGTATGTCAGAGCTGCACCACTGTGAGGTGCGAGTTTAAATGATCTTGGAAGTGATCTGGAACTTTCTTTGCCTGATGCTTTTCTGTGGCCAGGAGGGGTCTGCCCACTGGACAATTCTGTGATATACATTGCCTACAAAAACAAGCATCAATTATTCCTAGTAATTTGAAATATTTTCCAAAAAGTATTACACTTAATTAAAATATTTACCTGTAATGTATGCATGGCACTGCAGATATTTCTGTTCCTAACTTCCTCATAGAATATGAGACTAAATCCATAATAACGGGATGCATTTTCTCTGGTTACTACAAAGCTGTGGAACTTGGGTTCTAAAGAATGTTTTTGAGTTCTAAACTGAAGGCCAGCTGGCAGACAAAGCTGTAAGATTATACATGCACAAGATATTATACATTACAATTTCACATATCTAATTGGTATGACAAGATTTTATCATGTTTTATCACAGCAAAGTGAACTGAGAATTATGAAGAGTTCTCTTATTTTTTTGTATTGAGATTGAGTATCAAATAAAAAATATTTATTAGTAGTGAAACAAAGACTTCACAAATGTGACATTCCAATAATTGGAATGTCACATTTGTGAAGTTTATTGAACACTTACCATACACACTGCATGTTCATCAAATGGATTGCTTGTTATGTTCTCAGGGTAGTGAGCCAGAATTTTTCCTTTGTAGGAACGATCCAAAGGAGATACATGTAAATTGTCACCTAGAATCAAGGCAGTGTTGCTTATCCTTGCATTTAATTTAACAAAAGCGTGACTTAAGTCTATTACTTACCGCAAAGCCTATCAGGCTCTAATCCAGAGTCAAAGTCGAGGCCGCATATCGCAAAATAATCGGCAAATCGACATCCAACAGATAAATCAGAGACAGACATATTTCTATCGACCCGTTATTTACTATTTGAGACACTTTCTCTTCCAGTCTCTGTGCGTGGATTTTGTCCCAGCATTGTACACTAGCACTGGATTCTCGTTGGCAATCGATTTGTATATCTAGCTCACATGTTTTCATTTGGCGTATAATTTTCAGTGATAATGAAATAAATACAAATTGTAAACGAAAAACTATTCACGCCATCACATCACTCAAACAGCTGCCAAATTGCGAATACCCCTCCTCTCCTCCACCCCTCTCTAGCCTTCTTGACTTCACTCACCCTACACTTCAACCCTTCATCCTTCACCTTCTCCAGCCTTTTGTCTATGGTAAAGAAAGATTGTGATTTTGTGAGTGAGAATTGTTAGGATCGTAAGATTGTGATTTTGTGAGTGAGAATCGTTGGGATCGGTTAGGATAGGTAAAAGACTACGGTAAAAGATGTTATTTTTCATGGTTTATGTATGGTGTCAGTTCTTGTCAGTCCAGCGGAGTGCGTTTCATCAAATAGTTCCTATGCCGTTATGTTGTAGGACCAATTAGAATACACTAGGGTGCTAACTGATAGGGCCGTATTTTAAATTTAACAGTGGAGCCAACATTACGCTATGGGAACTATTTGATGAAACGCACTCTAGACTGCGCGCAAAATAAGTCTGCGTACGGTTGAAAAAGGAACTAATTGTATCTTGCGTGCACTCTAGACAAAAAAATAAAAAGAAGTACAAAAGCTGTAAAAGAATCTTTTGGCACGTAGCCCTAATAAAGTTAAGTTTTTTGAGCTTTCTCTCTCCTAATTTGCTGTGTGTGACAGGGTTCTAATTGATCTCGTTATGGCAAAAGCTTCAGGGTAGCCCACAAAATTTAAATTTTCCTGTTTATTGCAATTTCCAGGTCAGTACCAGCCTATCAGGTTTTATGTTGATTATAATATGATTGTAATTGAATTTCGCGGGTTACTTGCACCACCTAAGTGTGGACATTCAAAAGTGCCTAATTGGACTAAATTATTTGACTTTACACATTGTGGAATTATTGCACAAAATGATTTCACAATAAGATTGTATTATCTACACAAAATGATTGTGTATTGAAAGCAGAACCACGGACGCCATCTTGTTTTTTTAATACATTTTACAAAATATGATTTCACAAATAATAACCAACGGAAGTAGGATTTTTAGAGACATCTTAGAAAGCCATGCGTTTTATTGTTTTATGGGGCAAAGCACTGACAAGTATCCTAAAACAAAGACTGATTATGCAAAATAGACTGAGCGCTCTGTAGCTCGACTGTCCTATAAAATGTATCTTTACTAATAATGATGAGTATTATAAAAATATCATATAAGGATGTGGTCTGTATTTACGTTATTTACATAAAGGATTTACCTTGTTTCTCTCGCCACTAATGACATGGACGGTCCCAAGGTACCTACCCACTATATTGGTGGCTTAAAGCACAGGGTGTCCAAGTTTAAAAAAAAGGTTATCATCGATTGATGATTGTCAAATAAAATTGTACGAACAAAATGAATGAATGTTGCTGTGTTTGTCAAAAGCAGTGCTGTACGCGGGGCGTGTGTTTGTAGTTTTTTAAATAAACGATTATTGTGTAGTTTTTTTTACTGTTCATAATATTTATAGAATTATTATTCTTTTGCCCTTGCCAAATTATCAGTTTGTGTTTTTGTTGGCAGCGTTGGATTGCATTGAAATTGTTCACAAGATTCAAGGTAAGTAATTTTTTGAAATTATTGTATAGCTCTATTCATGATTTGTCAACGAAAATATTCAGTTAATAGCCCAGAGAATAGTGTATTCGACGGTCACGGAAGTCTTTTGAAGTTTTGTCTAGTAGTAGGAAGTGATAACCGCAATCTTATTGACTCATCGGTGCGTATTCTATTAAGGAAAATGGGTGTACTTATTCTCATCCCATTATTTAACCGAGTCATGAGCCCCTTGACAGTGTCTTTACGTTATTTTTGTGGCACAAACAAAAATGTTTTGGTGTAAGTTTGTTGTGTCTGTTGCATTGCATGCTAAGTGGCTTTTGTGATAGTTGTATCTTTAATGCAATATTATGATTAGAAGCCGAGGTGTCCCACAGCAGGGCAAATGCATCACGACTCTATTTTCACCCTCCTCTAAGATGACCCTCTGAGCCCACTTCTCTCTATTTCAAGTTAGGTACTTATTAAGGTACAGTTCATAGTGAAGCATTTTATGGAAAAAAAAAATAGACATTGCAATATACCCTACTTATTAAACTACTACTAACTACTTAAAAAATACAGCATGTTTAAATTGAAAATATTTGTTACAGAATGCTAAGAGGAAGAGTGAAACATTTACTACACTGCACTTTTTTTATATCATTTATATTTCTTTTTCTTGTATTTGCCGGAGCAATAAATTTAGATGATAAAGAAAAAGAAAAAATTGATCCTTTGGAAAGATATGGAATTTACGGTGCAATAATTTTATATGTATTAAGACTTTTTACTCTACTAACAATACCTCAAGTCCTGTGCAATTTTGCAGGATTGACATTATTCAATGCTTTCCCAGGAAATGTGAAACTCAAAGGTTCTCCTTTGCTAGCACCTTTCATATGTATCAGAATTGTGACTAGAGGGGACTTCCCAGCATTAGTGAGAGATAATGTAACAAGAAATATGAACACATGTGTTGATGTAGGAATGGAAAATTTCATGATTGAAGTTGTGACTGACAAAGCAGTTAATTTACCAAAGCACAGAAGAGTTAGAGAAGTGGTTGTGCCAGCAGAATATAAGACTAAATCAGGTGCTTTATTTAAATCAAGGGCATTGCAGTATTGCTTGGAAGATAGTGTTAATATACTTGCTGAAAATGATTGGATTGTGCATTTAGATGAAGAAACATTGTTGACTGATAACTGTGTGAGGGGTATATTGAACTTTGTGCTGGATGGCCAGCATCAGTTTGGTCAAGGACTGATCACATATGCTAATGAGCACATTGTTAATTGGCTGACTACTCTTGCTGATAGCTTCCGCGTTGCTGATGATATGGGGAAACTGAGGCTACAGTTCTATTTATTTCATAAGCCACTGTTCAGTTGGAAAGGCTCTTATGTTGTAACACAAGTGAGTATGTTTGAAGTATTCAATTCTAATACCTGTAACATCATTTACAAGACTGCTTAAATAATGTGTTCTTCTATTTGCAGGTAAGTGCAGAAAAAAAAGTGTCTTTTGACAACGGCCTTGATGGATCTGTAGCAGAAGACTGTTTTTTTGCTATGAAAGCCTATAAAGAGGGCTACACCTTTAACTTTATTGAAGGAGAAATGTGGGAGAAATCACCATTCACACTATGGGATTTCATGCAACAAAGAAAAAGGTGGATTCAAGGAATACTTTTAGTAGTACATTCAAAACAAATACCTGTGTTATGTAAAATCTTCCTGGCAGTATCTTGTTACTCGTGGGTAACCCTGCCATTATCAACAAGTAATGTTTTCTTAGCTGCTGTATGCCCCATACCTTGTCCACAGGCTTTGGATATAGTATGTGGATTCATTGGTGCTGTCAATATTTATATGTATATCTTTGGTGTTTATAGATCATTCCCTATTCATAGATTTGGTCCAGTAAGATTCTTTTTGCTTATTGGTGGAGCCTTAGCTACCATCCCATTCAATATTATTATTGAGAATGTTGCTGTCATCTGGGGAGTGTTAGGGAAAAAGCACAAATTTTACATAGTAAACAAGGAAATTAAGATACCAGTGACTGTATGATTCCTCACTACAATATGTCATATCATTTTAAAGTTTTACTGATTTTACAATAGTAAGTGCACAAAATACTTAAAGAAATCTTGAATCTTGCACTTACTTTGAAGTGTGAATCATTTAACACACTAGCTAGTGAATCATTCTATGATTGTTTTCACAAAGATAACACGGTACATACCAAAATGTTAGTCACTGTGTATGTTTGTTACCAAAGTCAAAATTTACAATATTTTCATTTTTGTAAATTGAAACTTCTTGATTAAATAGTAAGCACAATATTGATATTTAAATGTAAAGATAAATAATGATAGCTTTGCTTTTATATTTTATCTACCTACAGATGATTTATTTTTTGATGCCTTGTTGTTTCATACTAAATGGTTATATATTTTGTTTGTATTAACATATTGTAAATTTATACAGTTAATCACCGTATGCTTTATAATCATTTTAGTTATTTTTGCACTTAGCCAATATCTAAAATGCAGGATGTTATTGTATTACAATGATAAGGTACTATAAAAAAAAGTATTTCGCATTTCCGATAATAATAACTAACTATTTACGATATGTGTAGAGGTGTATAAAACAAAGAATTCAGTAAGTACTCACTGCTTTGGATTGTTTGCTGCACTTGCTTAGGTGCTTATATTTTTATCAATGTGTCCTCCATAATAATTAATAATACTCCATACAAAGCAGATAGAATAATGTTTACATTCAATGACACAATGTGAAGTTAGTACCATATAACTAATTGTTTCATATAAAAGACGTTAGAACAAATAGTTTGAGCAAATTTTAAGCAATTCATACAAATAACTAAAATATAGTGTCTGTATGTGACTGTCTTTAAATCTCATATTCTGTTTTATAATTTGAGCTTTAAATATTCATAAAATAAGGATGATTATTAAAAAAAAAAATGTTGTCCGTTAGATAGATTATTAAAAAATATTGGAAGGAAACATATGTTTTCTTTTTGTATATAATCAAAAGATTACGGCGATAAATTGAGTTAAAATGTGGCATGATGTCACGCCTATGTACATTTTATACTTAGTTGTGACGTAGCGAGCCCCCACTCCCCATGTTAATGCGTTTTATTTAATTTTTTTATTATGATAAAACAAAAAATACGTGTCTAATATTTTTTTATTATCTGACTGACGGACTATATATATAGGTATATATATTTTTTTTACCTAGGCATCGTCCCTTTTGTGTTAACTGAAATGCTTGATAATGAAAGCAAGTAAATATACAGTGAGATGTTTAATTTATAGTCTACCTTCAACACTAACATCAGAACATATTGTCATGTTTTTTGTACAGGTTTTCATAAGAATGTTATATTTAATAATAATAACGAGGTTCAAATTGCAACAGTTTCCACTAGTTGTACTTAACCAACATTATTAAAGTAGTTTATATGTGTAGTAGGTATATTAATGAAACTATTATTGTTGCATACTGGCGTAACAAAGGGATTTTTTTAAATTGTCATTAACGAAATTATTGTAATCTTACTGTTCCTGCATTTTTTGTGATGTCTTTTCTTAATTTATAACATAATTTAATTCATTTAAATAGGAGCATAGGTAAGTTTTTTTTCCAAATTATTAATAGGTACACGTAATGACTGAGTACATTATATTTTGTATTTTAATTGAAATTATTGTAATGTGGTCAAAACGAGTTAGATTTGAGGATGTTTGAAATAAAGTACAATATTTTAAATTTAAAATCAAATAGTTAAATGTTTGACACAAATATAGGTTACAAAATTTTTAAATTTGTTAAGTATGTATTGTAGTATGAGTCGGAATGTTTAAACTTGAAGTAAGATGCACACAGTATTCTGTCCAATAAATTTTAAGTTCTTTTCAGTAAAACGTACCTAATATAATAACTGTAACTATTGTAATTGCTTTAAAACACCACATCTGACTAGTCATGTAAATATTTATGAATAAATAGCTAGTTGTAATTTGTAGTAGTGTAGATGAATAAGTCATTAGGTACCAGTGTTAATTATTGGGGTCTGTGTCTACTTAGTTTCTTAGGATAAAGGTCAGGGTTCAACTCTGTTCAACCCATTGTGATGGTCTAAGTATTCAATTACACAATTACCTTTGTTAATTATCATATTAGTTCATGACAAAAGACATGTGCCCATTATGGGATAATAGTTGAGTCACTTGTTAATTATTTTATTTTATATCTATCATACAGGGAGATCTAATATAAATGTTATATCTCGCCGAATTTGAAACGATCCATCGATGTTATGTTGTAAATTGTAGTCACAAGTGATTTACGTCTTAAAATTAGTTCGATATTTTTGTATTACTGTTATGTTCTATGTTATTGATTGGCAGTTGAATGATGGTACCTAAATCCCACTTTGTACATAAAAAAACACTTAGATACGTAAAATAAATTCGAGCATTCAGATGTTTTGTAATTCACCTTACCTTTTTTAAATTTGTCTGAAAGGACAATGATGCCACAGCCTGGTTTTATGTTAATACGTAATTATACAGTATCAGTAGTGCTGTATGGATCGGAATGCTGGGCCGTGAAGAAGACGGATGAAAAAAGAATGCATGTAGCGGAGATGAGAATGTTGAGATGATGTGTGGAGTGACAAAGTAAGAAATGAGTATAAAAGGGTAAGTTTAAAAGTGGCGCCAGTGACAGAAAAGTTGAAAGGTAATCGTTTGGCCTGGTATGGGCATATGAAGAGGAGGGAGGAATCGCATATGACTAAAAAAGTGATGAATATAAATGTTGATGGATGGAGCGGGAGAGTAAGGTCAAAGAAAGGATGGATAGATTGTGTGAGGAATGATATGAAAGAGTAGGGAGTGAATGATAGCGTGACGGTTGACAGGGGAGAGTGAAAACGTGTTGCACCGACCTCAAGTAATCGATGGGACAAGGGCAGAAAGACTAGTATCAGCATAAGCGCACCCACTAATAATCTTTCTAGTAGCATAACTACACAGACAGCGGTAAATATCTGAATTTGCTTTAAGTTCACCCTGTCAAGTTTTGTTTGTTTAAATTGAGAAAAAGAGTCTTAATAGATCCAGATATCCGACAGCGACCTCGACTGCCGGACAAAGAACATGTATGTGTGGGGGTTACGTATTGTAGTTTGCAATTAGTCTCTATTGGACTACCGAACTAAACTCCTACGAACATTAAACAAGATAAACTATTTATATTATTGCAACGACGTCACGCTACACGCATCGTTGACGCGGTATCGCAGCCTTCGGTTAGCAAGGGTGCTTTTATCCATCATACTGAACACAAATTTAATGTTGTCTTCTTCCCGACCACTGCGTGGGCCCAAACACATGTCCATGCCTCATATTACCTATACCTTTCTATCTATTTTTAAGTGTTGCTGCAGCAGATGCGGATGTGAAGTTGAGGTAATCTCGAGGCCTCAACATAGGGCAATACAATACCCACCTCATAAGGGTCAGCCCAGACAGAGCTGCAACTGCGCGAGCATACTCGAGCGTGCCTCGACGCGCGACGGCTAGCGAGGTAGCTGGGAGGAACATACGCGAACGTATGCCACACGGAATTAAATATTCCACGCTATTTTCAACTCTATTTTAGTTGTATCTAACTTCAATCACAATGATTTAATGAAAACTATTCGCGCATCTCCCGGCTCTTTCTGTGCTGACTCTAAATCAGAACAAAGCGGCAAGTGCAAGAGTACCTACTTGTGACTTGTGAGTCATGCTCCGGAATTTCAGTCCGCGTGCACCGGAACTAAGACCCACTACTCGATAGACGACGGTGTATGAAAAAAATTACATTTTATCTATTAGAAGACATGCCTATCTGCTGATATGAAACCCACTCATGTTCGGTAAATACTTCATGTTATCGCGCGGAATCTTCACCTACAATCTACTTAGCTTGTGATACTTACCATCACTTACCTGTGCATAGATACCATCACAGATTTACAGTGATGGCAGGTGATGATAGCTATGCACTTGCACATAGTCGATGAAGCACTAAAACAGTGAAGTACCCACCTACTCACTATTTTGTGGACTTCTTTTGATCTATACTCCATTTGAAATAAGATTAGACATTTAAATAAGCCTTTTTTACAGTCCCTTCAACCGATTTTGACTTCTATTGCGTTCGTTGGTGGACTTGGTGGCATGACAAATGGCAGCTGCAGTAGATAGTTGGTATTGTGTAATATTTTTTACCCGACTACGGCGAAGCAAAAAGGAGGGTTATGATTTTGACCGGTATGTATGTATGTATGTTTGTATGTATGTATGTTCATCTGTTCCCTCATATCTTCTAAACCACTCATCACAATTTGACAAGTGAGGTATCGTTGGATGCCTCTTGATCGTACGCTGGTTATAGGCCATGTGACGTCACACGTAAAAATGGCGCCCTCTAGAGGACATGAAGTCAGGAACTTGAAAAAAAAATTGTTTAATCGTACAGTCAGCGTCAAATAGTTGGTGACACTCAGGGTATCCAAATAAATAGACGCAACCAAAAAGTCAATAATATCGGTACAAACAAAGTTTTCATATTGTTGTCAACAATATAGTCGCTCAAAAGGTCGAGACATTCAAACCGCCATAAATATGGTTACAGTCATCTCGCCAATGGTATCCAAGCATTACAAGTGTTCAAAAATATGGAACACATTAGAAAAATAAGCCACGTTCGACCAGGATGTACGGGCAGTGCGTCGGGTCGACCCGACGACCGTTCAAGCAAGTGAATCGGGTACCTGAAGGCGCACTTGCAGTAGAATTTCTATGTAGCTGTGCACGCATTCGGTTCGCTCGTACGGTTTTGTCTCCAGAAGTCCGGGTCGCCTTGGCCATCGTGCGGTGCGGACGTACGTGGTGCTGATTAATTGTCGAAAAGTATCCCGTATGTTTATGGAACATACCTACGTCATGACGACTTAAACGATAGAATTGACTTCGTACAATCTCTGCGTATACCCAATAGCATCGCTGTCTTTTCTTTCATTCTTTTGACAAAAGAATTGCTAATAGAAATTCGTCATCTCCATTCTTTTTAAAATATTTTTTATTTCATGCGTTCAAGCGTTCTTCGATACAATCGCCACAAGCTCTGGCACACGAGGGCGTAGAAATCGAATACAATCAAACGCCTGTATGCGAAACTCGTCCGATCGGGTTTCTGAATTGGAGAATCGGTAAAGGTACCTGACGTGTGCGGCCGCTTACATGCTAGTTTATTTTTCTATGTGTTCCATATTTTTGAACACTTATAATGCTTGGATACCATTGGCGGGATGACTGTCACCATATTTATGGCGGTTTGACTGAACCGATCTTTAAGACATTTCAAACGTCTCGACCTTTTGAGCGAATATATTGTTGACAATATTAAGGAAACTTTGTTTGTACCGATATTATTGACTTTTTGGTTGCGTTTATTTATTTCGATACCCTGAGTGTCACTAACTATTTGACGCTGACTGTACCATGTTAGGTATCAAATGAAAGGGTTTAATGAGCACATTTCAAAAATATATATATTATAACACCAAAAGAATTAAAAAAAAAATTAAGTAATAAAAACTAAAACCCAACTACGACTAAAAAGGTATAAACAAGACACCACAGACAGACAAATTAAAAATCCGGAGTCACGTAATCTGTTCGATTTAAAGGTTTGTTTAAATGTTTAATCTTATTTCAAATGAAGTATAGTTATGCTGATAACTATGATAGGTACATGAATAGAAATATCTATAATTCTTTATAAGTATCTAAATCTACAAAAAACCAAAAAGCTTTTATTTTCATTAGGTATATATACTATCTACCTACTTATTTCTGTTGATATCAGTCGATAACATCATTTAACCGTACTTGCCCTTTTCCTCTAGATACTGAAGGTTAGTCACCGCCGGTCAGAAAAACGCCCTCTATCACAAATGAGGTGCCCTCTATTAAATACCTATACCCAATATATATCTAAACTAATCCTTACATTATATAAAACAAAGTCCTCCGCCGCGTCTGTCTGTCGTCCTGTACCTACGCGATAAACTCAAAAACTACTGCACCGATTTTCATGCTGTTTTCACCAATGGATAGGGTGGTTCTCGAGTAAGGTTTTAGTATATAATAACCGACATTCACGCGGGCGACGCCGTGGGCACCAGCTAGTAATAATATAAAGAGAAAATATTGGATTTTTTGTATGTTCCTTTGTTTGTTACCCTTTCACGCTAAAACGGGTAGACCATGACCTGGGTTAGGATAGGATACATCGAACATTATGTACCTAAATACCGTAACTACCGTACCTACGGTCAGCAACGAAAGTCGATCACTTGATGTTTACAACGCCTGCCCAAAAAAGGTGTGTTCTGTTTTGGAATCTTTTGAATCATAACACGGATCTTCTTCTTTTCATGTGGTTAGTGACTGACCTGGTGTCGAGAGTTTTAAAACCGCCCATGGGCCTCTGATTTGGCTCCACATGTCGTCGAGAAATATTTCTCAGGTATACCGGTATTCTCACGATGTGTTCCTTCACCGTTTAAAGCAAGTGATAATTAAGTAAGTAAGATACAAAATACAATACACACATGAATCCGAATTGTCAGAGGTGCCTTGGGTTCGAACTAGAGACCTATGACTTGGCAGTCTGACGGTCACACCACTACGCTATCCGGATAGTACTTCACTACTACTACTACTGTCATAACCTCTCCAATAGCATTCAGCTCGATCCTCGGCAACTCTCATCCAGTTAGGTACTACCTACCCCTGCGAACATCGTCGCTCCACCTAGCGTCCTATCTCCTACCTTACGTTTGTAGATTCGCGGTCTCCACTTAACAGTCATCGGTTCTACGCATAGCGGCTAATATGGGCGGCCCATTGCCACTTCAGCTTGTTTATACTGTAAGCTATGTCGACAACTTTGGTTCTTTGTCGGATGAACTCAGAGACTCCAAACATAGCCCGTTCCCTAACTCACTGAGCGATTTTGAATTTATGCACCAGCCGTACCGTGCATGAGAGTCCATGTTTCGGCTCCTTAAGCCATAACAGGCAAGACGCACTGGTTGAAGAGCTTAGTCTTTAAGGGTTCTGTGGAAAGAAAGAAAGAAAATACATTTATTTGCGGCAAACATGACGCTACGAAAGGACAAGTAGGTACACGAAAAATAACAAATTGGGGAAAAGTATGCATCACATCCACGCAAAACGCCATATATCAGCATAATACTGCGACCCTATGCGAGACAGAGCCCCAACGCTGGTTTTCAGTGACAGCCGAAAGACAATTTTATTGTGACATCAACCAATCCGCACTGGGCCCGCGTGGGCCCGCGTGGTGGGTGACTTCGTGTACTGTTAACAAGTAATTATCAACTGCTTTATCACGATATAGTGAGTGCGCACGCACCTTGCCTATTATGTAGGTTAAACACACGGTCGACATAAAATGAAATGAAATTGTTTATTCTATAAATAGGAATCACTTTTACACGTCATATTAAAAATAAGCTAGATGAGGTCGGCGTTTCCTATCTGACTACTCCGAGGAAAGGCCGAAACAAACTCAGAGGTCGCAGTCTCTTTTAAAGTCCAGACATAATCTTGGTCACGCCATATGAGGACCATGTAGATTAGCGTCTGAAATGGTCTTTTGAGGAAAGAACCACAACGATTTGAGTGCACCTGTCCAGTCAGTGCAAGCATTTGTCAGTAATAGTGAGGCTCAACTCGGAACCTACGGAGCTCAACGACTCGACGAACAATACCAAAGACAAGGAAAGGACATTTGGGTAGGTCGCATAAAATACCTACTAACTCAAAATGCCAGACCATCGTTAAAACTAACTGAGAACGAAAAAATTAAAATAAAAGAACCACATAGTCCTCACATTTACAATAATACAATACTTTACAAAGTAATCATGTCATTTTGTATGTAATATTCACTAATATCAATTTGTATTTTCCATAATCAAAATGGTAGAAAGCTTAGCAGAACGAGCAGCTTAATCCCAAGCTTTTTGTCTTCTAGGTACCTACCTACTTAAATAATCTGAGATTTTATAGAAGGTACTTACCCTTTTCTACAAAGTTTGGTTTTAATACAGCTTTTGAATCGTTTAAAGGGTAAGTTTCGAATATCAATGGGAAGTTTGTTAAAAGCGTATACATACATTGACCCATGAACGAGTTGCCTACTCTGTGGAGACGAGTGCGATGTACATACCCACAGCAAGATTGTGTTTATTCCTGGTATTTAAACTATGAATATCGGATATTTTTGTTGTATATGTTATGGACCAAGTGATTATTAGGACATTATGAAAAATGCCCGGGCAGTTTGAAAAATGACCATTATGAGAGGGCAATGTGATAACAACTATTGAAATAATCAAATTGACCGGGCATTTTTTATAATGCTAGTCACCTATGGGGCAGTATAATTAAAACCAGATTTTAATACTATTATTTTAATTTCTTATTTTAACGTAGAATCAATTATTATTTCAGCCGAAAGACGTCCACTGCTGGACATAGGCCTGGTATCTTGCCTATTTGCCAAAAATTGTTTGGCAGATTATCACTTGCCAACCATCGTTTCGCCGATCTTTCACTTTGACAACTAACGATTAGCAAATTTTTGTATGACAACGTTTCATTTGGTAGAATTATTGTAATGCTGATTATTATAATAACACAAAACGTTTGGGACATTTATCATTTGTCAAACATTTCAATCTTAGGTTACGATATGTTAGGTTAGGTTAGAGTATGACAACATTTATCATTTGTCAAACATTTCAATCTTAGGTTACGATAGGTTAGGTTAGGTTAGAGTATGACTAACAACGCACGAGCCGAGTGAGCGAAGCGAGCGGCGATGTGCCAGAAACGAATCGCTTTTGTAAAAGGAAACAGTTAAGTTAGGTGAGATAAAGTAAAAAAACACTCACTCATTTTAATTGAACTCTACTTGAAAGTTGGCATTCTGCCACTTAAGTTTGGCAATACTTCGGGCTATGTCGGACATGTCGGTTACCTTGGTTCTCCTACGGATCTCTTCATTTCAGAATCAATATTTAAAATCAAATAAAATATTTCCATTCATAGACACTCTGCTGACATATGATGACTTTACCATAATTAAATGTTTAACTGTTGTTAAAACTGACTGGTCGGACTGGAGCGGGCGCGGCTCCGAAATGCGAGCCCCCACCCCGCGCGATACCCGCACCCCGTGCAAAATACCTGTG
Source organism: Lithophane ornitopus (assembly GCA_948473465.1). Classification (NCBI taxonomy): domain Eukaryota; kingdom Metazoa; phylum Arthropoda; class Insecta; order Lepidoptera; family Noctuidae; genus Lithophane; species Lithophane ornitopus. The sequence goes on along the minus strand of OX419620.1, from coordinate 10,736,695 downwards.
TATTATCAGATTGCCCAAAGACCACAGGGCAATATTTATAATGACGAGGCAATGTGATAAATAAGGAAGTTCAAATTATAATGTATTATTTTGCCCTAAGTAGTAGTTGTCTTTATTCATAATGCGCGGGCATTATGAAAAATGCCCGTATTTATCACTTGGTCCATAAAATATATATGTTATGGACCAAGCGATTATTAGGGCATTATAAAAAATGCCCGGGCAGTTTGAAAAATGCCCAATATGAGAGGGCAGTATGATAACAACTATTGAAATAATCAAATCAACCGGGCATTTTTTATTATGCTAGTCACCTTTGGGGCAGCACAATTAAAACCAGGTTTTATTACTATTATTTTGATTTCAAACGTAGAATCAATATTTTACATGATTTTAAATGCTGCTGACCTATGATGACTTTACCATAATTAAATACCTGTATATTATTAGATTGCCCACACGGCAATATTTATAATGACGAGGCAATAAGGAAGTTCCAATTATAATTAATTATTTTGCCCTAAGTAGCTTGTCATTATTCATAATGTGCGGGCATTATGAAAAATGCCCGTATTTATTACTTGGTCCATAACATATACACTTTTGTGTTGGTTTTCAAATATATATTGTGAGGCTACAGTCAGAATATTTATCTCTTTGAATTTTTCTCAAAGGGAATCTCTTGGACCAAGATTGTAAATGGCTCGAACAGCCCTTTTCTGTAAAACAAAGATAGCATTAATGTCGGAACAGGTTCCCTAGAGAAGAATTCCATATGAGAGAAGACTATGAAATAACTAAATTATACAATTCTGGTTGTATCTACGTCAGTTTGGTATCTGTCTAATTTTTTTAACGGCATAGGATTGGAAGAGCTTCTAGTCCATGAAGGAACTATTTAAGGGTGAGATGTCTATGGCACTGAAACGCAGGCTCATGGACATGTGTATTCTTCCCGTCTTAACCTATGGTGCACAGACTTGGTCTTTGACTATATCCAGAAGTCCAAACTCAAGGTCTGCCAACTAGCAATTGGAGCGCAGTATGGTGTTAAATTAACGGATCGTGTTCGTAACACGCAATACTGCGCTCCAAAACAAAGATAGCTGATGTGGCTCAAAAGGCTGCCCAACTTAAATGGGACTGGGCAGGACACGTCTGCCGCATGCCGGACAAACTGTGGGCCCGGGGTCGCGGCAGACCACGTAGGAGATGGCGGGACGAGTTGGATAGGTTTCATCGAAATTGGAAAGAGGCCGCGCGGGCTCGCGAAAGATGGAACGAGTGGAGGGAGGCCTTTTCCCAGGAGTGGGACAGCGTAGGCTAGGACAAAAAAAAAAGGCGTCCGAACTAAACCTTCCTGACAATTTTTCTATGTGCCCACACATTTGCCCACCCATTGTAATTTACCGTCAATAGTTATTCCAAGAAAAACTGTCGGCTCAACGGGAACCCCGTTGAGTCGTATAATTCTATTCCATTAACTTGAACATTGGTAGATAGCTGCCTGACATATGGCGTTGAAAATTTATTGAGATAATGATTTCCAAACAAAGTTTTCGATTCTACAAAACAACTTACTTAAGTATATGCGTTTTAAAATCTCAAATGAGAATGGGAAAAGCTTTTATAATATCAAATTGAAACCACCATCTTTGTCAAATACACCGAGCGTACCGACTGCTTATTATTCCGCACAAGTTGGTCTGAATCAACTGGGACTACCAAGACAAATGAGTTGTTTGGTGTTTCTCGGCCGTGGGCGATGGCTTAACAACCTATCACAACTTGTACGAACAAATACTTACAACAATACTCCTTATAAGTAGAATTTAATGATGAAATAGATGGAAAGTTAGAATTAGTTAGTGAGATAATTATGACCATCTATTATCATGTAGGTAGGTAGATCAAACATTCGAAACTAAGGCGCTCAATCTGCTATGTAAACTAAAGTTATTTATTAACGTTAGTTTTAAGATACATAGCGTAGCAATCCGAATGGCACATAATAATTATTGTTTAACCTATGTATATTTTCTCTATACTTAATTGAATTTGTAATTCTTTTGAGAAATAAATATCTTAAATCGTAATTTAATTTCCGGCTCGGAGTACAGCCGGAGGTGCTTTTCTCGTGGGATAGTTAAGCAAGGGGTAGCTAAGACATAATGCTTCAGGTGCTTGGTTGTGTGCAACTGCAAAGATCGCCAAAACATATAGTAGCTTCGGGGAAGGGACCAGATTGCAAATTGCTGATAAATATTTAGTTGCAACAGCATACAGACAGATATGTTCTTACGTCAGTACAATATGTTAGACTTCATGAGAAAGGTAACAAGCACTTGAAGTTAGGTAATATAAACCGTCCTATCTAAGCGCACGTCCCTTGAGAAATTAGAGGTAGTTTAGTATCTACGTGCACAATATTTCTCCATAGTAATTTTATGATAGGAGTTACCGTGACTTACGTCAATAGATACCGTATGCGAGCAAACAATCGCAAGGCTATTACGGTAAGTACTAGAACGATCGAAGCCAATCTATTAAAAGTTTATGGACAACCGACCGTTCAGATTGATTGAACAGCTTATTTTATTTGCTCTATGCGTCTGAAGCAGTTCTTTGCATCTGCTGCGACTTTTATGCACTTTCCCATGAAATATACGAGTGTTTTTACTGTATTGGTACTTTAAATAAAGTCAATATCTATTCAAATTGCAAGAGGAAGAGCTTTTCAGGAGTGCTATAGGAAATTTTGTAGACTCCTACTATTTGGTACGTTAATAAACACTAAATCAAAAATATTTTTCTTACTTTTATCTTCTTTAATTAAGTTCTGCAAATATCAGTGACAAGAATTTCTGGCTTATTTAGGTTCTGTATGAAGTGTGGGGGAGTACCTATTATGTTAATGAAGAGATGTTTAATAAAAAGTAAACATCCACTCAGCAATAGGTTTGAGTTCATTTAGATAGATTGGATCTTGGATGAATTCATGTTAGAAAATCTCATCTTTATCACCTAATACCTTTTTTGAGAGTGTGATTTATTTGTAACTAGCCTGACCCGACAGACGTCGTCCTGTCCAATACAATAATCTCATAGAAACAAGTTTCAGTTTTCCGGAATTTGAAAAATTGTCGGGAACGTTTTACAATTTTTCTACGAACATTTTTAAACAGAAAATAGCCTGTAGTCTAAGTAGGTATCATAATTTTTAATTTATTTAATTATATAAGTCTAGATGATTCGAGAAACCCTTAAATTGAAATAATTAAAATTTATAAGTATGTATCTTTACATGAGACTATAATTGCGTTACATATGCGCAAGTTTCTATATACTAAGCCATTTTTTGAAACTGAAAGGTTTAGAAAACGAAGCAGATGATCTGAAAATGTTCTAAGAATAATTATTACGTTAATTATGCTGTTCTGACTACATATTATGTGATTATTTTTTCTGAATACGACAGGTAAACTACTCTTTAAAGAGATTACGTTAGCTGAAGCCCTAGCCGTGCGTTCGTGACCCGTTTGCCATCTACGGCGCATGCTTATACCACAACACTAAACTTTGTACGTGTCTTCACTCGGCAGGTTTCATACTCTTTTTAGAAACTTGTTTATTTCGGGAACTGTTGTTGAATAAGGACTGGTTCTACCGTCTTAATCCTGATTTAACTTTACGTGGTGACTTCGTTACCTTCTAATTTTTTTTTTTTTTTTTAACATTCCTCAAATGAACTTATTCTGTTGCTTTTTCAAAGAGCAGGGAAATTCTTGAACAAGTGACTGATGAACATTATTAGATACTTTCATTAGACCAAACAATGTCTCATAAGCCAGTGCATACAATTTAAATTTTCATCCATTACATTACCGATATAGATGTAGTCTGTAAGTTACCTGCGCTTAATTTAATAATAGTACTTGTACTAATGGTAATCTTTTACCAAGGGCGAAATGGTAGTCTGCGATATTGGCTCGTAGAGGCTCGGCCTGTTGAGTTGCTGCCGGCGACAGTGTAGTGGACAGTGGACATGAGTGAGGTTCCCGAAGTGGTGGTGGAACATTGCAATGGTGTGGAGACCGAGGCCGAGGCCACGGACGTGGCTAACCAGAATGGAGACGATGGGTACGTAGCAAATATGATTGCGGTAGAAAGTTCACTAAAGCTCGGGTACTTTTAGGTGTCTACGAACTTTAGCTAAGTTGAAAAGGTAAATAGTTTCTCCTTTATGTAGTTGATTTAACGCTAATATCATTAAAATGTGATCTACCAAATTATGTTTATCTGTGGGGTATCAAATATCGATAAAAAACAAAATTGATAATGAACGTAATAGACAAAAGTGTAAGCAAATTAGCAAAAAGCACTTAAAAAAGTGCGATAATGAATTGGATGTTTTCTATTTTTGTAGATTGGCCATTGATCCCAAACTGGGCTGCCGTGTTCATTTCTCGAGTGACGTCATAAGAGAAACGTGAGTTACCTTGTGGCACCAAGTCAGCCAGCTCAGCTGGCGGCGACGCGGTGCCCGTGACGTCATGTGCCCTGTCCCTATTACACTCTGACGCACTGCATATACCTACCTCTCTTCTGTATCTGCATATATCTGCACGCACTAGCCTAGCTTGCATTATTCCTTCATAGTTCTGATTATTCATGCACGGCGGAGCTTAATGCACGCACTCTGGAGCCACTTCACAATGTTTTGTGTTGCAACGCCATTTGTGATATAATGACTGCATATTTGTGAAAGGAGTGCAAATGGAATTGGAAATACGTCTATTCCTGTTTTAGTTTGTGTGAGAGGCCCTAAGTTTTCTTTTGTTTTTCATATTCTTTTCTTTATTTTTAAAATGCTTTAGTACCTAGCTGTCAAAAAATGAATAGCATATAATAATACTGATCGTGTCGATTGTATCTTTCTTGAATAGCTACTTAGTAGGTACATAGTTAATCCGATAAATCCACTAGAAGGTCTTCGCATTGACATTAGGAAGCCCCGTTTACCGAGCTCTTCTAGAATGTCAAGATAATTCTTTTGCTTCGTTAAACGGCTTTTGAAGTCACGTTGTAGATTTGTCTGAAACATTTTGTTAAGCTAGTACAAAGTTTTAAAATGTACTTATTATTGTTTGAATATTTATTCAACGTTATTCTTAATAACACAATTAAATAGTAATTAACATAAGTGTTTGTTTTTATGTTTCATAAAATTGCACAGTTTTTTTCTGAAGAATAAATTATGCATGCATGTAGCACGCTAAGAAATTAAATATTTTTATAAAGTTGCTACTTCACGATCAGATTGTTTTATAGAACTTAAGTTGAATGTCGAGGAGCCTTCGATGGGAATGGGGAAAAAGGAATAAGGAGGGAGGGGGGAGGGGATGACATCAAGTGCAGACGACATGTAAACACGTCATCGAAGAATAGTCCTTTTTAAATACTGGTCCATTACTAAAAGAGTAACAATAATAGTCCCGGGGCCGTCGGTTTGCCCTCAGCATTTGCACTATCGTATTATAGTCTCGCATTTATTCTTTAAGGGGTTTTTGCAGTGATTCAAGTATTATTGCACCTGTTGTACTTATTGTAGTGTAGTAATTTTATTTCAGGGAGGTACATCGTCTTCACAAGTAATTATAATTAAAGTATACAAAACATTGTATTACATTTTAAAAGAGTAGCTGTGGAGTTTCTTTCTCATTCTTCTCCATACAAAACTACATTTGGTAATCAGAAACAAATCTATTGTCTCGTAAATGACGTTCAAAAGTGCCTTTAATGGCTTATTTGAAATAAATGATTTGATTTTGAGTCATTCGGCCTGCACCCAATAATATTGATTTTTATAGCACTTAAGGTTTTCTTTCATTCACTGTACATTGATTTAAATTAGAAATAATGACCAACCCCTTGATTGAATTTAAAATACTTTTGCACGATTGCTTAGAAAAAGTACCACAATAATAATAACAAAATGTTATTGAAATATTTATTTACATCCGCAACCTACATAAGTTTGTTCTATACCATGATGGCTTGGACTATGAACATAGTAAAATGCGACTAAAGGAATATAATATGAAAGAGTTGGGAAGTAGCTTCATTTGAAACGATATTTTATACCTTTTATGTATATTATTCATAAAAATGCATGTACACATCAAAAATGAGCGACATAATTATTATGAATAATGTATAATTCATTTCCTTGCAGGTAAGTGTCTTAAGAACTTCCAACAAGTTCAGAAACTCATGTAAAATCGATGCGACGCCCTGGAAACGGTAAGCAAGCAATATTTTCAATAAAATGACAATAATTTTCAAAGTTTGTTGAGGTTTATTTTTGGACTACTTTGCTTATAAAAAAATCTTTAACTTTATTAAAGTTCACAAACAAACTCGTAATGTGCAAGACTATGCCCAATTTTTTTTACAAAGATTCATTTGCGGCATTACGAAGTTTTCCTGGGCTCAAAATAACAGTAGGTACATCCTTGTTATTGTTGCACAACTTAATAAAAAACGACATTCAGTTAATAAAATGGTAACAATCATAAACCACCGTCTTCGAATCTCGATTATTACGTATGAGCTACGAAGGCTACGAGTCTACGAGTGCTACGCGGGAGTTCGTAGGCTGTAGGCCTGCGTAGCTGTAGCAAGCCTACACGTCAAATAGTTTAAATTGGTTTGCTACGCATGCCCCAACTACCATTTCAGTACTTATAATGAATGAATTAATTTGCTTATCTAAACTGAAGTTGTAAATAACTATGTTGAATTAATTGACTTCGAAAGATAAATACAAAGTTCGAACTTTGTTTACAGAAAAGCTTTTTGTTGTAAATGAGGTCGATAAAATACGAAGCGGATATGTAGATACAAGTTGGAGTTGGTTTGCTTGTATTGCTCTATTTGTTATCAGGCGACTGAGGGGGACCTCGTTCTCTTAGTATAAACATTAGGCACGCGATACCATTTACTCAAGCATTTGAAACGGAATCGGAGTGTGTACCTATGAGGTTTTTAGACGTTACTGAATAAGTTCCGATATAACATTGAAAAGTAGGAATGTTATATTTCAACAAGTATCTATTGTACTGACTTGTAACATTTTTGTAACTGTGTCAATTGTATAACGTATACAGATCCGTGTAGTTCTAATGACTACAATACAATAATAACATCTTGTGACACATTATTACAGGTCCGATGGTAGTCCTTAAGGAAAACAATGGCTTTTCTTGATATTTTCTTAGCCTACCTATATGTTTACCGGACATTCAGAAGCAAGCTTACATTGCAATGTCGTTGACATTCCTTCAGCTCGCACGAAGTAACTTGCTTCCTCTTTTATTATGAGACCCGTTGAGGACTGGAATATTCCGGCAGTGTCTGTATTTCCAGACGGTTGTAATTCTGATGTCCTCGAGTTATTCGCGATTTTAGGCTCGTCGGAGCAGCCATCTGCTTTAGAACAACCTGGCGGCTTTATGCCGTTACTCTTGATTAAGTACCCACAAATCTCGCCATACAAAATGAATTGGCTGCAAAGCAATTTTGATTCAATGAAATGCTCGGTATTAAAAAGAGCTCAGTAGGTATTTAATATTTAAGTAAACAATAGAATTCACAGCAGCAGCTACTTTTAGAGATATTTCTTTATTTTTATGAATTATTCTAACTAATTAGTCCCGAAATGAAAATGTGTTTTTTTATATTAATTACGGTGTCGACTTCTGTACAGGTTGATTTTAATTGCAAATGAGTTACAAAATTATGCGTTATATTTAAATTGTTATGCGGCATGTTAGCGGTTGAAGTTGGCTTCTTGTTCGAAAATTCTTTTGTAATATTTCGTTATTGTTTTAACTGAAAAAGTTCCTTTTCCCTGTATTCTTTTATAACGCTGAAATGAAACGCTCAATACAACCGTTGCGGCGTAGGGTACCTTGTGTTTAGGTTCACTAAACCAAAACTTGGTAATAGATAAGAAATACATAACAAACATGTTGAAAGAACTCTACTCAAGAAAACATATCGTCTAGGTCAATGTGCTATTCCCATAATTCTTACAACTATACGATGTGTTATCGTTACTTTGAAATACGGGGCAATATACTTTACGCAGATTCGCCGAATATATTGAACTCGGAGAGTGTTGAACGTGAAATACCTCGGCAGACGTGTCGAGAGCGATTAGACATCTTTTAGCGCGAGCTTCGAATCTACGATAAACACTTAGGAGCGCTTAAAAGTATGGGACGGTATGCGAAGAATTTAAGGCATCGGGCGCGGGCGGGGGTGCGGCCGCCCGCCCTGGTCCACGATCGGGCGCGTGCCACCGCCAGTCGGCTTCGCGGCCTCCGACCGGCGGCGCGCGATTCGCTCCCAGATGCCACACTTGTTTCCCCGATTGTTGTAAACACACTCGCGTCCGCGTTTTATGACCGTGCCCCGACCGTTCCCGCCAGCGAAAATTTTGAAAAACGAATTTTGACGAAACATTTGGACAGTGAGTGTAGGTTGTGCTTGGACAGTTCTGGTGGTGGTGCGCCATGTGTGGTGGTCACCATGCGGCCGCCGCTGCCGGCTAACCGCTCACCTTGCACGCTTCTAACTCCACGTGTTTTGGTAAGTGTTACGCTATTTTTTTCTTTACTAGAGTATCTTAATTAACTGCCACTGTGATAAAATTGGTGTAAAATCTCGGTAAATTACATTTTTCTCGTTGTTATTTTGACTCGCGTCGTTATGATGTAAATAAGAGATATTTCGATAGCAAATTATTATTAAAGGTATAATTTTATATATTTAGGTGGCAGAAGACCTATCTGTCTACTTAAGTCACATTATAAAATTATATATTTTGTCATCGATATAAAGAAATCCTCTGATGATATCCCGGAAGCAGATAGCCTTTTAATAAATTCAATGATTACCGTTTTGAATGACGTTATACTGAATTCATTTAAGAACTACAAGATTTTACAAACTTCTTATAAGCGAAATAATTAAACACCAGTAAAGGCGAAAGGTATTTAAAAGCGACAAATGAAGACCCTTCCCTTTTATTTGAAGACGGTTAAATATTCATTACCTTACAAGGTATTTGAGAAGGGCGAGCCCTTTCAGTAACTCTTCGTAAAGTTATAAAATAATCTATTATTGTACTAAGCTTTTATTCTCTGCCAAGGCTTCAATCTAACTCGTGAATTTTCAACTTTTGGCCCATCCTTCTAATTTTAGCCTGCTTTATAGTAAAACTGCAGAAATAAGATACTTAGCATCATTAGCGGTGTACCTACTGGGGGCCTAAACCGGCCACATTAGCAATTCCTCTAAAAGAAGTTCATTTCCTGAATCCCAGTTGTCATTAGCAATTCCTGTAATTTGACATAAAAGCAATTCATAATTCGTGGACCATTTTACGAATCTCCATAGAAAACTGTCAAACAGATGAATTATTTCGTAATATGAATTACACGCAGATCTTATTATGAATTGTCAGGTTGTGACATTTTACGATAAATCATAATATTTTCATATTATGATTCTGCTAAAGTGACCGTTTTAAGCCCCCTGTTCCTTTTTAGCAACTTAATATAACCTACCTTATTAAAATGTCACGTATCCGTCTTCAATAAATCCAACAAACGCAAATCCGCCTTATGTTCGTAATCAATATTTGACATACATAAGACAAGTACCTTTTTTTTTTGGGGGTATAAGACAATGTCAATCCGCCCATTGCCCGCACTTGAATGCTTAAGTATTTAGATAAGACAAGTACTTAAATACAGTATTCAAGTGCGGGCACTGGGCGGATTGACATTCATAGTTTCTACCCAATTTCAGTTTCGGAAAGTTAGTCAATCGATCCAATGATTTATAGATCTACTTTATGTTTTGGAAGTTTAGTTCAAGATAATCTTCAACACTCAGCTAACAATAGGTTAAGACACCATGGCTATTCTCGTTTCACATCGCAGATGTAGCGAGATACGTTTTATAACTAAGCGACTATAAACCTGAATATAACTCAGTTATTCACCGGAAAGAATACGAGGATCGTTTCAACTAAATATTTACCTACGCTAAACTAAAAATGTGTTGTTATTGCGCTCGCTTTCAACACTTTTATATTTTACGATCTGAAATTATAACAATTTGTCGTATGGTATGGTAACAATATGTCGAAGGCGCGACGTCCTCATATCCACTAAGTGTATATTTTAAGCGAGTTGACATTATAATATTATCGTAAGTAGTATATAACTATCGCTTTTGACGTTGGTTGGAATCTGTTTTGTAATTCTATCCAGTGAACAGGGTTTGGAATAGAAGCCCTTTCTCCCATATTGAATGTGATAAATAAGGGTTCACATGAGCTTGTTACAGTGATGGCACAATTTGTAATGAAGAGCTCCGAATTTAATAGTCACACCATATCATAAAAATAGAATAAGTACCATGTTATAAGCTCGTGTAGCTTGGATCATGGTCGGATTGGCGTATCCCCCTCGGCACATTTGCCCGACTTATGTCACGCACTAGCCTTCTCCAATTAGGTTTTTATCCGTGTAATCCCCGGATTTCGGAAATAATTTGTGGGTGAAATGGGCGAAATTCCATGTTGCCATGCTTGGTAAACCGTCATGTTTTGAGAATATTTATTATAAACTCATAAATCAAAATGGTTGAGAATTTTGTAGTTATATTTATGTGTTTATTTACCCGTTAATTCTAGTTTTCTTAATATTCCGTCGATAATGTAGGTATAGACATTGATGCCTACTATTATAATTAAACATACAAAGCGATTAGGTAACTCCATCTAATTCTATGAACACAATATAGCTTAATTATTTGAAAGAAAACCCCTTTGATATTCCTTCAACAGACTTAAGTAAGTTACCATTTTCCAAATATTATTTTATGATTCATCTAATTAAAAGCTCGTATTTGATGTAAGCTTCGTTATTATGGTTACTTTTAATTAGGAGGGGAGCAGTGATCACGTATGTGTAATTATTATACTGTAGGATGGAAATATGTTTTATTTTCTCTTTGTATTTTTGCAATTCCAGAATCAGTCTTATAACTGGGAAAAAGTTTATTATAACTTTTGCTGTAAATAACTTATTAATTACTTGTCTTAATACCTATGGATTCGACTTGTTATTAACTTTCATAAAATCTATCTAAGTAACGGCTAGCTGCCATTTTTATCTCAATTACGGCTACAACTAGCGTTTTCTGTTGGGAAAATAATACCTAAAGATTAAATCATTTTAGTAACCTACGGGCCTGATGTGATGAATGGATAAGTTTCCGTCGTTCATTAGCAGTTGGCGGGTAGTTGCTAAATGATATCCGCTTGAGCCGGTTCGTTCACGCGTTCTAGGCTAAATTTAAAATATTCTTTAAGCGGTGGGTACTTGTCATAAGAAACGACGTTTAATTACTATGATTTACGTTGCAGATAACAATTTCAAGAATTTAATAAACTAAATTGTTAATACAGAAATAAATTGAACCGTTTATTTATGGTATAAAAAACGACTAATTTATGAACATTAAACATGGTAAGTAGGTATAAGCTGATCATTATCGTCAAAATTTTTACTCATAAAATATCTCATTATAATGATACCTCTCCCTGAGAATAATAGCTTCCATGGATATCCAATAATACAACGGACATCACCATGACAACACGAGAAAAACTCAGTCACAGAGATCCGTGGACGATAGTTTTACGATAATCGGATAACCCGATTTCATACGAACACAAACAAACATAACTGTCTTCTTTACGTTCGAGAAACATTTGAGGAAACCTATTTAATGTACCACATCACTCATAACGTGGTTGTGAAGACACACACATCAAAATATAGCTACATCCTACGATGATGTTTGGAACAATGTTTGTTTACCATCAATCATTGGTAGAGTCGTGCGTAACAACTCGTGCAACATACAAACTACGTGCTACGTGGCGCTTCCGCGCCTGAGCCTACTCGCAATAAATATATTGAATTCTGTCTACAGCTGTTAAATGTTTTAATTTTGTCCAACAAATCTTTATAGTCTCATATTATAAAATAATGATGAGCAATCTTATTGTTATTGTGGCTATTATTTGTTTTTCGATATTACTGGAACATTTATTTTTATTAAATTAAAATTCAAGGTGATTTTCAGATGAGAATTAACAGATAAAAAATGACGTTCTTTAGAATTAGGTAAGATTATTTCTTACCAGACGTCGTTTGTAAGGGTCCGTTCACATGCTCCACAGCCACACCACATTGCAGCGACAAAATGTGGGCAAACAGTGGTTACGTGTAAATAGTGTCGCTGCAACTTCTTGCAGTTGTGTTGTGGAACTTGCGTTGTCACTAGCAGTTGTGATGGATGGTGGTTACGTTCTTGCTAGTGTTTGCTGACAGGCAGACCACTGTGTTTGAGATGTGGCCGGCCGCTAGTGCCTCGCTGGTGGTTGCGTTGTGGCTACGACGCGATGTTGTCGGTATCGCCCACATGATTGATTTTGACGGCCAATGGGTCCGTATGAACAAACTATTCATTTTCATATAAATTAGCGCTCGTCCACGTGTTGTCGTTGAAGTGTGGTTGTGGTACGTGCGATCAGGCCCTAAGTTTTGAATAGACTTTTATTAAGCACCCAATAATTAAGAGTTTTGAATAAATAATTCACACGTAAATGAACCTTTTACAAACTGACTCATGAAATAATACAACGACCAACACTTTTCAAATTCGATATTGCAGTTCGTGACCACTCTAGATATAGATGAAGAGATTTATGACTAATTGTTCGACGTGCCGATAGTTCAAACTATTAGGCACTCGAATATAAACACGAGAAAGCTCTCCCGTGTCTATCGTAACTAAAAAGACACATTGAATTGGAAACCGTCGTTCTCTAGTAACTTTCAGTTGGAACCGCCGCGACGGCCACAAATCATTCCATTGCATAGATTATGTCTACCTTACGTTTAATAAACGAAATTGTTAACGTAGCAACGAGAAACGGCGTCTGATTTATGCGAGGAATCCATAATTATACCTGTTACAATTCCGTTTATTGTTGGTTACCGTATCTCGGCTTGGAAGTAGGACATTTTAACAGAAATACCGATAAATAAAAAGATAAAAGTATCGGTTATATTAGAATTGAAGCAATAATTAAGATAATTAGTACAAAGTAATAAGAAAAAGATAACATTCGGGAAAATAATGAAGATCGTAGACGGTACTTTTCCAAGTTTTTCCAAGTAACTGTTATTAATACTTTGATTACAGTTCATCGTTACATTTTGTTTGTGTTATATGTTACGCACATTACTTGATAATCTTAGTCAGCACTCCTAATTTTATATCTTTCCTACCATCTATTCTCGCATCAATATCGGTACTCAAAACCAAAATATTATTTAAATCTTCTTTAGATTTTTTTACCAAATCTCTAAAGCAAAAAAAATCTTCTGCAAACTCGGTTAGTATATCGCGAAACGTTCAAGCTATGATTCAGTTAACCTTAGTTAGAGCTAGGTTCTTTGAGTGATTATAACTTGGTTTGTGAGAAGGACAAGCGCACACGTGTCGCAGCAATGTCCTCGTAAGCAGCATACACTGTACACTGATCAAAGAGACCGATCTGCAAGCGCTGTAATCCGATACTCGACAGGTATTGTGTGACCAGACCCATGTCTGTGTCTGTCTAACGGCTCAGGAAAGTAGCTAAACAAAGACACATTGCATTATACACAGACTAGGTTCCTGTTGACCATACTTATAAACCTTAAAGCATATTGTAAATATTGTTTGAAATATTAAAAAAAAAAACTAACTTTGTTTTTTATTTATAGACTCAAACTCAAACTCAAAGCATTTATTTCAATTAAACCATTTACAGGCACTTTTGAATTGTCAAAGAGTCGGTCAGTTAGTCAGAGAGTTGAAGCTAGTTGCCCATTCCAAAACGTAGATCTCTATGGAGAAGAACGGGCAAGAAACTCCAAGGACACTCTTTAAAAAAATGGATATAGATATTACAAAATCCTGGGTACAGTATTCATGTTGCTTCTATATGTGAGAACAATTTAAAACAAAAAAAGAATCAAAAGCAATTCAAAATTTAAGATTAAAAATAAGCTCTGGCAAATAAGAGGTGACCAGTCTCAACTGACGGCGCCCGTTCACGAACATGACATGTGGATCAGCACCATCCAGCTCAACCATTTTGTAGGGAACCGAATGATCCAACACACGTGCCACCATCAGCGAGACATTTAAGTGAGCATGACATACTCTCATCTGCCATGCTATTTCAAGTCAACATACATCATACCATACTAAACGGCTCCATGATAGTAGACACACGATAGACACGTAGGTCTGTATATTTACATAATTTTTACAGACCTTATTCATTTTTTTATTAAAAAAGTCGTGGTTTTTATCATTAAGTGTTGTTTATCTCATTATGTTGTAATTCTGTGTCTGTTATTTGGTTGTAACAAATAGCGAGACAAGATACACAAGCAAAGCATTACCTCGACCTACCTATTTATATCGGCATCGCTTGCCACGTTGGCGTCGTACCTCCATACCATAGCGCCACACCTCCACTATTCCTACGCAAATATCTGAAGAACATAACCAGAATTCTTGAACAATATTAATTATACTTATGTTGATTGAATTATTTAATTTTAAATGAAAATCGATCAACGACGTGATCATGCTTTTTGGACACTTTTTCACCTTTGGATTCGGCAGAAACAGTTTCCTAAAAAGTTATTCAACTGTAATTTAGGGATCAAAGGGCAAAGAAGTGTGTGAATGAACGAAATAGTTCGAAAGATCCACAATGTTCACATTCAGTTTCGCCAGCGCTTTAGGTATTCAATTATCTATCTACTTACGTATCTGCAATTGTTGTGATTTTCGTTTATCTCTGAGTTTGCATTGTCCCATGCCAAAAGAAATTAGATACTCAAAAATTATATTTTTTAAATTATATTTTATTATATTTTTTTTTTTTCTTTATTACATGTATCAATCTTTTCGTAGGACTCACTCTGAGCACGTATACACTTTTCTATACGTGTGAACCAATTGGAAAATACTTCTGACCACTTTTCTTTAGACACCTCAGCAATCTAACCCTTTCCCCTTAAATTTTTCTTTCTTTCTTGGAAACATAAAAATCACAAGGCACTCAGGTCAGGGGAATATGGTGGGTGAGGAAGGATGGACCCGTTTTTTTTGTAAAAAAATTCGAGTGACGTGTGGGCATTTTCGTGGTGCCCGAGAAGGTGCCAGATTCCTGACTGCGATCGCTTGTCGCACCAAGCTAATGTTACTGTTCGAGGACAAACTGTTTCAAATATGTCAATAAATAACCAGCCTGTAAGATCGTGAATAACTTGCCAGTGTCAAACAAATGAGAAAAGAATATCGCACGCTGAGAACGAAAGTGACCTATCTCAAAATTTTAGTAAAATGAGTTAAATAAACAAAATGACTCAAAAAAGTACAATTTATCACACTTATATTAAAAAACAGACCATTAATGGGCAGAGAGGGATAGAGGGCTTTTCGGTCTCTTTGTTTTTGAGCGCTTAACACTCCCCGCACCAGAGTGAAAGGGACGCAATCAGTACTGCACCGCGAGTGGATGTAGCTGAACGTGTCAAGTTTAGTACCGTAGCGACCGATTACACTTTTCGTCAGATTTGTGGGCGTAAGTTTTGCTACAATTTATAATCATAAAGTGACCAATTTATGGTATAGGTCACTTTCTTATTTCTAATATTAACAACCTAGGTGACATAAATCAAATTCGGTCACTTTCTTATTTCTTATATTAACAACCTAGGTGACATTAATCAAATTCGGTCACTTATTTAATAAGGCATGAGTTAAACTCATTTTTAATAATAAAGTGACCTATTTTTTCCAAAAGTTATTTTATATAGAAAAAATAATATTTTTATATTTTTATATACATATATTTAAATTGATAAAGCCAAATAATATTATACAAAAGAAATTCGTAACTTTCGTTTTCATATTAAAAAGTTATTCTAGAAAGAATAGAAAATGTTCAATCAGTCGAACACATTTTATTCAATTCCCAAAAATCGTAAATTTGACTTGAGTCACTTTCGTTCTCAGCGTGCGATATCTAACTTCTTTTGGCATGACCCTCGTATTTAAGTACGTAGTATTTATTCGGGTTTTAATTGCCGAAACATTTGGAGTCCTCGGATTTTTTGGTTTGTTTATCTTTACTTAGTCTTTTATTGGAATTAATAAGTACTTTGGTCCCTGATTAGCTGGTGATACTTCTCAAGTAACATGATGGTGTGAATTTTATGCTGGCGGTTTATTTACAAGGAACATTATTTGGACTATAAAGTGTCGAAACATGTACATTGAAATTCAATGCCGCCTGAACGTTTGTATGGTAACGCGATTGCCTTATTTACGAGTTTAGGGCCCTCTTCGTTCTCTACGGTTACTGACTTTTAATTTCTTTCCTCTTCTGGGTAAAATTTCCAGCGTAAGCTATACTGCTGAGTATAGCTTACGCTGGAAATGTTATTTTGATAATGAGTCAATTAGGTAATTTATCGTTCAAATATAATAAAGCTTAGCACAAGTATTAGAGCTACGAGGGCGTCGCCTCTGATTACTTACTATGGGTGATAAGTTTGAGTTATATAAACACGAATACAAAGCAAGGCGATGGCCGATGCTTGCCGCTTTACGAGCTTGTTTGTTTGGCAAACTATTTTACCAAATTAACTTCATGTTTGAATGCTTTTGACAGACTCTAGTGTTTCGTGTTAAGTTTAATTAAATCATAATTATTCTACCTACACTACACACTGCTTTATGAAGCAATATTTATATCTGAAGAACTTCTGCTTATTTATACGTTTACGAACTTGTTCTCTTTTCGTGTGGCTAGTGACTTAGCCTGCCAGTCTATTCTGTAAAAATCTCGCCGTGAAAACTTTGGTGAAGTGAGCTTGAAGTGAACTGTCACTGCCTTAGCCTCAGTAGGAATCGATGACAATGACCGCTCACTCCACGCTCATTTCACCTAAGTTTTCACGGTGAGATGGTTACAGAATTGCAATGCTGGTGTCAGAGTTTTAAAGCCACCCAAGGGCCTCTAACTTGGCTTCACATGTTGTCGAGAAATATCTCTCAGGTATGTCGGTTTCCTCACGATGTTTTCCTTCACAGTTTTTTAAGCAAGTGATTATTATACAATATGCATATGAATTCGAAAAGTCAGAGGTGCGTGTCTTGGGTTGGAACTCGAGACCTATGACTTGGCAGTCCGACGGTCACACCACTAGGCTATCACTGCGTACCTACTACTTACTTATACTTAATATTTTTATACGGATATTAATTGTGTTGCATACTAATTCTATGTTTACTAAACTAAGAAGTAAATGGTTGTTATTTATAATAATTATGTTCTAACAGTTTATTTCCTTCACAACGCAAAGTCGTGGGTGTTTCTCCCATAAATTAAATTAATCCATTATTATATATGTAGTAGGTACTTATTTGTGTTCGATCCATAGTTGGCTAGCTACGTGTTTATCTTGTGGCACTTTCGCTAACGTTTTGCCTGAAAGTCGATACAGTGGAGCAAGCGATGACGTCAATGTTGCTTTATGATTCAATCTGCTGTTAACTGAGCTCTCGCCCAGCTGAGTGCAGCCCGCTCTAAATATATCTTAACAATTTTACTTATGTACGTTTCATCTCTGACGCCGAATTTCCCGATGGCGCCTCTTTCCCTGTCTTACGCAGGCCTTTGGCCCTTATTTTAAGTGGTTCATTAATATAATATGAAACGTCACATAAACCTGTCTTCTTTTTTTAAACGTGAGCTAATCGTTATGTGTTTTTATCGTTTTTTTTTCATTTCATTGAAGTCAAAGTTTAAATTGCGAACTAAGTGAACAATGTTGTTGTGTTATGTTAGTAGTTATGACTTAGCAGCCTTTTACAAGCATTGCAATAAAACACAAAAATATACTATTTAATAAAAATACTTTTATAGGGCTTGGTTAGCATGTCATTATAATCATCATGGATTTGAATTTATCATTAACGCTGTGTGATCTCGGCTGTGAACAGAAACTATCCCATTATTATTTAACGTGGTCACTGTTGATTTAGGATTAATTATATTATCAGTTAATAAGCGCAGCAGCAACGAGGTAGGTACCTAGTGTGATAGCACGAGTATCGCGATCATCAAATTATCTGGGTATGGTGAATATTGCTGATAGCAACGGAAACTGGGTGAACATGTTATCGAAAAATGTGCAAACAATCACTTCATCCTTACTAATATTATAAATGCGAAAGTAACTCTGTCTGTCTGTCTGTTATTTTACATTCTTAGACAGTCGCTACATCACGTGGAAAAACAAAATTGCATAATCGCTCGAGGTTTGGCGTTTCGTTAAACCAAGTACACTGCTAGAAACTTTTTGTGGTTTCATCCGAAATACGTGTTCTGGTCCGTTTGTTCCCCGAACTGATCCTCTGAGTAACGAGTCTACACACCTGTCCAGTAAGGCGACGACATACGTTGTTATAAATGTGTGTGGCGGCCTACTTTGTAAACTAACGGCTTGGCGTGGCTAGTAAATTATACATGCTTGGCCAAGGGCTTATGGGAATGCAACCTGCTGATCGACGTCGTACTTGATATATGAGAGAGTTTACAGTTTTGTAGGTCATGTCAGGTGTGTGCTGGCATAGTCAATATTGAGTAAATGAAGTAGGATTACGTTAGGTTATCTCATTGATATTTAGTTGCCAACTTTTTTACCGTTTTGTTTTGCATTGTTATCTAGATATCAATAAGCGCAACGTCAAAAAGTAAAATACAGTAAAATGTAAAATACAGGGTTCTTATCGGCCCAAAGTGTAAGAGTAGCTCTTCAGATAGTCAGAGTAGCTCTCGCTTCGGCTTTTCGCTTCGATAAGTACGTAAATCCGTGCAGGTAGACTGCAAGAGACCGTCGTCGAAGCAATGACATCCTTCTAATATATTTCGATGAAAACGTTGCTTTTATCAACAACACATTTCCTATGTCACTACATTTTATCCGTCCGCTGTCAACTTTGGGATTTTATTTCTTTGGTGGACTGCACCCATTTTTTCGGTTAACCCTTTATAGCAAAGTGAAAAAAAAAACTTGATATATTTTTAAAAGGAACGGCGATCCTTTGGGTCTGTGTAATTTAATATCGAAGTTGTAAGTGATATCGACGTTTTGAATCGTATAAAAAGCTTCTCCCTACGTCAGGTAAAAACACTCACTGTAGGAATACATAGATAGCATGTTAGTGGGTCACCCCGTCCTAATTCTATATTCGTCCTGGATCAATTATTTAGTCCCACGGCTGTCTGTAACACGTGCCAATTACATATATGAGTATCATTACTTCATTTTGTATTTAATATTGTTGTTTTAACGGTTATTTGTTTTGCTCGTCTTCTCCCTTGTGGTATTAATTTAAAGCTCGCAAGTGCTAGAATCGAATGGAGGCCACATTATGAATTCATCGGTCTAAAATGAAATTGGAAACTTAGGTACGCGAGTAGGCACCTACGTAATATTCAAGTAGGCATCTTTTGCACAACAAGCAAAATGTGAAGTCACAATTATAATTATTAAGGGCACAATGCCAAGAAAAGGTTCTACTGATTCAAGAAAGCAGGAAAAGTCAGCAATATAAATGAATAAAATTCCCCCTTCGTAGGTACATAAGTACCTACCTACCGGCCCCGTTCACACGGCAATTACACCGCATGTTTTTTGAAGGATAAATCTTATCGAATACATAGTGGCACATAGATTGAGTATAGAACCGTTCACACGTTGTTTGTACTGCAAAAAACGTATACAACATTATACGTTTATCGGATACTCAACGGACTTGTCAAGCAAACCGAATGAACTTTTAACGTATTCGGTTTGCAGTAGTGCTTAGTATCACGATCTCTTTCACACTGCGTGATGTGACACGTTTTTTTTATCGCATAGCCAGTATCGTGTGAATATCCTGCTGTTTATTCGTTAAAATCTAATACCACGTGTAGCCGTGTAGTACAATGCCGTGTGAACCTAGCCTTAGGTAACAATCACAGAATTATATATCATTTAATGGTTACTAGCTTCCGCTAGCGGCTTCGCCCGCGTGATATCTTTACAAAATATAGCCTATGCTACTCAGAGATAATATAGCATTCTATTGGTGAAAGAATTTTTAAAATGGGTCCAGTAGTTTTTGAGTTTATTCATTACAAACAAAAACACAAATCCTTCCTCTTTATAATATTAGTGTAACTGTAGACAAATACAAAGAAAAATATTCTAAGGTTTTAAGAAGGAGTCTGATAGAGAACAACAAGCGTATCTTTGAATGTGTAATTATTTTCTTTCTGAGAAAACCCGACGTACTTCTTCGTTACATCTAGAAAATTCGGATGATGTCCAATTACAATAATTAAATAGGTACATACTAGGCATAGCTAAATAGGTCTGTGATATCGAAGCCAATTATGGAACTTCGTGTAGTGTATAAAATAAATCCTTAATCCGTCTTTAAAATATCATTTTCATCTGGTCTTTGTAAGTTTCATACCATTTAGCTTGTTTGAAAATTGAAAACCATCTGCTCTTGTCATATAAAAAGATTATTTTATGAATAAGCTCCAACCCACACATGCTATCATATTCATCGTTTTGTGATTTAATCATGTAGTGAGATGGATAAAAATATGACTAAACATTTTTTTTTATAAAGCTTCAAACACAATCTGGGTTAGATTACATGGCAATTATACACTTCTCATCAGAAAAATCGCAACACCTTGAAAGTTTATATTTTGTAAGGATTATCAGAATAATTAGTATATTTAGGAATATATGTTTAAAAAAACGGAAGTGTTTCGATTTTTCAGATGAGAAGTATATTTTATGGTCTCATGTGTGGGAGTTGCTGGGTTGTGGAGGTCCAATAGACAGTCACTCCATGTAAAATACTGGTATTGTATTCAGCTGCATCCGGATAGACTGGAAACCGACCTAGTTGGGAAAAGGCGGGCAGATGGTGATGTGGGAGTTGCAGATTGTATGCATTTTCTAGTTCTACTATACATATTTAAACTAAACCTAACAATGAATGAGGTTCCCTTTTGAATCACCGTTGTTTACAGCATGGGTTGGCATATAACATGTTAACGCTATGGAGTATATTTTCAATATATCTTCAAGCGTAAGTTATATTTCCTAACGCTTAAGCGACTTAGGCCGCTTTCACATTAGGACGTTAGCAGCGCGACAGTAGCGTGGCAGAAGCACATTACTTCACATTATTCACAGAAATACATATGTGTACCAATTTGGAGCATATTGGCTGTGTCAGACGGACAGACAGACAGCCAGACAGAGGTACTGTTCATATAATGTGAAGGCATGTGCTTCTGCCGCTTTACTGTCGCGCTGCTAACGTCCTAATGTGAAAGCGGCCTTACTGGCTCTTGAGAATTTTCTATTTGTACTCAAAGAGTTACTCCAGTTACCATGTGCTTTAGCCTTTTTACATTTATTCAACTGTAAATAACTTTTGCTTGGATGTAATGCTAATAGAATCAAAGGTATATTTTTAGAAATATGAAAGCATTATTTTTTTGCCTCGTTTTTATGTTATTTACTAGTAGAATATGGAATTATATCATGACGATGTGGATTAGGAAAGCAGTCTAGTGCTACGTTTGGAAAATACACGCCAATACCTAGGTGTATTACACAAAAAATACAAAAAGTAAAGTAGGTAACTCTTAATTAATGAAGTTAATCATCACAACTGTGACGTTATAGTCGATGTTTTACGTCTGTCGGCCATGACCAGTATCTAACTAATATTATAAACGCGAAAGTTTGTTAGTATGGATGGATGATGTTTGTTACTCTTTCACGCAAAAACGGCTGAATGGATTTGGATGAAAATTGGCAAACAGATAGTTTATAACCTGGATTAACACATAGGACTTTTTACCCCGATATTCCCACGGGATCGAGACTTACGCGGGTGAAACCGCGGGGCGTGTAGTTTACAAATACAAGTAAGTCGTTGTAGAACATAACAAGATTGAAGATAGCGTGTCTGTCTTAATTCAACTAGAATAGGATAGATATTAGCCGCTAATTTCTTGATAAAGTTACCGAACACGAGCGCCTGCCGTTTTCAGTAATTTTATGTTATATTTTATTTCGTTTTAAAGTTATCTAATATTTATACTATGATTGATTCGACGTGGGCGAAGGAGCGATGTTAATTTAAATAAAAATACGTGGAAATTGTACCTAATATTGTTTTTGTTGTTGTACCAACATCCAATATAGGATGAGTAAACAATTATAAGAAGTTAAGAAAGTTATTTTGTTAGGCTTCAAATATAAAATAAATCAACAAAGCTCATAATATTTAGTTGGTTCTGTGGTCTTAAAACAGTCACAATAGAAAAATATTATGAATCATCGTAAAATGTCACAAACTGACAATTCATAATATGATCTGCGTGCTATTCATATTACGAAATAATTCATCTGTTTGACAGTTTTCTATGGAGATTCGTAAAATGGTCCACACATTTGCTAATGACAGCTGGAAATTCAGGAAATGAAATGCTTTTTGAGGAATTGCAAATAAAGTTAAGAAGTATGCGTTCGTAACCCTGACGCGAATGTTTGCCATCATGCTTGAGTGACTACATCCACGTCGATTAAGACTGTTGACTTGAATCTGTGAAAGTATTGATTCATTCACGTTAAAGTGCCCCGGCTATGGCAAAAATAGAATCAGAGTTTTCCGCTCTGAAGGCTTGGGAATGTCTCGCCGCGAATTGAGAGACAAGACAGGGCCATAACGAGTCTGCAAACAGCAGATATATGCGAGTCAAACGACTTGTTTGCTCTCGACACATTACTACGGCTGTTTAGCACAAAGCCCTTACGCAGTACGCTGTTCCAAGCTCTGCTAACGAGGGAACTTGGACACCCACTGAATTTACAACACCTATAGACGCCTTTGTTACGGCAACGAGCCGAGTTTGTTCGAAAAACGGAATTACATAGGACTAGTTTGGGCTCATAATGGATTCATTACAGCGAAGGTAAGAAGGTAGAAACCTTGATGTTCGATCTTCTCTGTCTAATTATGTTAATTTGGCACCTACTTGAATTTCTTAATACGCGTCACTAATGATATACCTATCGCTTTTTTCAACTTGAATATTATAATTATGTATCTCTCTGTACTCGGCAATGAAAGTTTTATTACTTATACATAATTATGTCTGAATATCACCTTTTAAAAAGAAAAAAGACCGATTTACCCAATATTAAATACTTACACTTACAGTGTAATTTTAGCATTAGGTATGGTAAAATTACACTGTATTTAATATTGGGTAGCATTTCATGTCGTCATAAATGTATAAATATATATCAGATTTATAAAAATCAATTGCGGCGCGTTAGTCTCGCAAAAACTCGAAAATGGCTCGACCAATTGTGATGAAACTTAGGTAAGTGGTTGTGTGTGCGCCAGAGAAGGATACCTACTTACAAAAAATAAAATGAAAAGGCATTGCAACGCATTAGCTAGTTCAATCTGCCTAGCCTTTTCCCTACTCTATTGGGGTCGGATTCCAGTCTAACCGGCAGCTGAATACCAGTATTTTACATGAAGCGATAGGCAGTCGCTTCATGTAAAATACTGCTGACCTCCACAACCCAGTAACTAGGTAATGCGTTACCCCTTGGTAAGACTGGTCGGTCTTTCGGGCTTCTGACGACCCGTAACGATTGTCAAAGATCCACGAATGAAAGTCGGGACCGACGGCTTAACGTGCTTTCCGAGGCACGGAGGTGTCTCGGTATGTAAAGATAGTCACCCATCCACGGACCAACCCCGGCAAGCGTAGCTTAACGTCATGGATCGACCCGTGCGGCTGTTATTACTTAGCCACGAGCTCCTCCCACGCATTACGTCGCTTTTCGTGTCTGTCTGTGTGACCATGTTTTTCTTCTAAGTAACGCAATGGATGTCGATGCGGTTTGCACTATTATTTATTTTATGATTTCCCAACCTCAAAAAATAAAAAGGCCTGAAAAGGTAACATACAGACAGACAGAGTTACTTCCGAATTTTATAATATTAGTACTTATGGATTAGATTGTCACCTGCGGGCTGATTGTGATACTGTAAACAATAAATTGGGATTGATTGTTTTGCATTCAACGCATACGGACGTGCCCATCACTGCATAATATACCTATCAATAAAATAAATTAACGCTTGCATAAATAGTGACCTAGTTTTTAGTGTATTAGCGTGTTATACAATAGTACATTGTGATACGAGTGTGCTCTTTTGGTTATTACAGTCGAGGCGGTATTATTAGCGCAGGCGAGCGCGATAAGGTAGCCGAGAGTGTAATAATCAATGCACACGCGTTTCATACGACGTTTTTTAACACACTTGCGAGGAAAAAACAAACTTGTTGTACAAACTTATGCTACAGTAACGTACTCTTTCAGAAAACATATTGAGCGTTACGAAGCTAAAAGAGTGCGCAAATTAATATATGTTTAAAAAAAATTGCGAACATTTTCTGATTCAAAATTAATCACAGAAGTTTATTTAGCCCTATGTAAATCTATAATTCAATACTGCATCACTTCATGGGGTGGCACACCAAAAACCAATCTACTTCCTCTTGAAAGAGATCAGAGAGCAATTTTAAAGGTAGCAAACTTCCATCTCTTTTAGTTTCCCACAGATCAACTTTATAAATCCTGCAACGTGCTGACTGTTCGCCAACTTTTCATCAAGCACTTGAGAAGGAATGATATAGTATGCACATCTAATGCAACCTCAAAACATGTCTTTTTAGAAAGATTTTTTACATTCTTAGGCCCATTTCTGTATAATAGATTCAACAAAAAACTTAGTATTTATAAATTAATTATACTTAACTACTTATTTACTAACCATAGATTATGCACAGATAGAAGATCTTCTTGTTGTCTGCAAATAGAGCCGCTATTTTACTTACTTTTTATTTACCTAATTTTAATTAAGCTTTTACCCATTGTTAATTTATTACATTAAGTATTTATGCACTTTCTAGTTTGAAGAACAGGATCAACCTAGTTCAGGCGAATAAGCAACTGTGCTCTATTTTATTTGTTAAGTTACTTATTGTAAATGTGCCCCTTTTTATAAATAAACGATTATTACATTATATTATTTGCTAATAATTATGTCCGCCTCAGTAATGATTTTCCGTCATAGGGTATCAGTAGCAGTCTATGAATATTAGTTTATCTAATAGTTTTATATTATGGTGCTGTATGTCCCAGTTCCCTTCTAAAGTATTGAGAGAAGAATCGAGCATAGATCATCACGTTGTCATAATACTTGTTGGTTCTTGCACTCCAAAAAGTAGGTATATAATCGTTTATCATATATTTTAAGCCAATGGTATCCTACGCCAGTATCGTTGAACCCTTCTCATTTGAGGAGTTTTATTTTCGTGTCCATTTGATGTTTTCTGCAAAGCTGAAAGCACTCTATTTGTTTTAAATTTTGTTCTCGCTTTCGATGTCGAGATTCACTCATAAATACGGGCCTTCGATTAATTCAACTAAATTCAAATTGGCTTTGAACCCGTAACCGAATACTTCAGAAACACTCCCGTGAATGTTTCAACTACATACAACCTTATTTCGTGTTTACACTGTACACTAATCCAACCTCAATTGTGGAACGCGAGTATTCATACTCTGGCGCTGAATGAAATTGTTATAATTCAGCTCCAGAGTATGAATACCATATCAAAAGCGCTCGTTAGATTCAAATTGTACCAACTCACTTAGCTTTGTTCGACACAAATTGATGGCCTTATCATAACACAGTGTGTATAATTCTAAACATAGAGGTATAAACGAAATACGCGAGATGATATCACCGTTTACAAAACGAATCCCCACAATGGATGATGCTACGGCTATTCACATTTAAACTTCACCGAGTCATATATCTTTTCTTTGTCTCCGTCAGTTAAGAGAGAAGATAGATTGGCGTCTTATATCCCTCGTCTCAAGTTTTCGTTGTTAAATTAAAGCCGCAGCGGTGTAAAAATTACACCGTCTTTCTTTTACAAACGACGGTACAACCATAGTATATATAGGTATACATATATACACATTTATACTGTGTACAACAGACCAAAGTATGGTCCTCTATAAATCCAACAAACACGTTATTAATTCGCGCAACATTGAACAAGGTTGAATGAGCCCATTGGCGTAGGTATCCATCGAGTTAATCTCTCTTTTTTGTTTCGATCTGCGTCCTGGCCTACAATAACACCTATTAAATATTAATGCAAATTGCTATTGATACAAAAACCCCTTTTGGGATTAAGTTACAGCGGGCTTCTGTTTACAGTCAAGTAGGTTCTAACAACGGTTGATCCAAAATAAATATTGAGTTTCAGAATAGCCCGCGGCGCGGCGCCGCGGCTCCTATTTACTTTGTTTTATTTACTACTATTTACTACCTATTTATGTTTGCATGGTATTTTAAGTTTTTTATTTTCTAACTAAATTGAATTGCATGTACTTATTCCTATAATAAATATTTGTACTTCTAATACTTATATTTCATGCTGGATCATATTCGAACGCAATGTGAAATGTTACTGAATAAATAAATTGAATTGAATTGAATTTCTAATGAAACATTTGTGGTTCGTTGCTACTTTGTAAAGTACAGCTTGTAGTAACTTTTTGATTCTCATGCTGACTTTTAATACTGAAAAATTACCTACGAAATCAATCTGTATAATTATCTATCAATTATTAGTATTATAATTATTTCGTAATGATTTTATTATCTTAATCAGCTGGCGATAGCCCATATAACCTAACCTAACTAAGCTAGCCAAACATCCTTTCGTTGATATGGTAGTGGAGATGAACTTCCTTAGGTACCTACCTACAAAGGTATAGGAACGATTGGTGAGTTGGGTGACTCATATCGTGTGTACGTGTTCTGACGATAGCATAGCACTGTTCTCTGTACACGTAACTCACAAAACTTTAAAAACTATCCTCAAAAATATCACTCATTTTATCGTAAAAATACACTTGACACACACTCAGGCTGGTTGTATGTAAAAAGCTTTCGTATAATTCTTTTATTGTATGCAACTGAAAATACAATTTGAGGTTGACAATTCCTGACACAGTTACAGCGTCTTTCATTTGTTTTTCGAGGCACTTCTGTATACTTTTTTCGGAAATTCTTCCAGAGTGTAAAAAAATAACGATACCGATACGAACGAATGATTATCTGCCATTTGGTTTGTGAAATACGAGTAAACTTTATTCAGCTCCACTGAATTGAATTAAAAACGACTCATCAGTATGCTCTGTTTGTACGCACGTGTACATAATACATTATTTAGTATCTGATATTACTCTAACAATACTCATTATCATAAATCCGTGTGATATGCCGATTTCTGTTATCAATAATGATGACAATATAGAAAAGTTTAAGTATTTGATCATTCTCAAATCTAGTGGCGTTATTGCTATCGTGCGATTATTGTTATCTATATCCTATATATATAATAATATAATAAAGCTGGAGAGTTTGTTTGTTTGTTTGGTTGAACGCGCTAATCTCTGGAACTACAAGTTGAATTTGAAAAAAACCACAATGAAGGGTTCCGTAGTTGGGATGAATTTATCCCAAGATAAACTGAAAATTGTAGTTGAAAAACATGTTCTCCCATACATTCCAACTGCTAATGTAAGTTGGTCGACTATTACTCGTTAATTTGTAAAGCCTACTTACCTAACTACAATCATTTTCCTTATAACTTCGTTCGATATACAATTTTTCACATATCCAAAAACAACCATTGATGTGTGCTACTATGACTTGAATGCAGATCTTCTCGACAAACTTGACCTTCTCAATAATTGCATTCGATTCATGTTCAATTTGCGTAAATATGATCACGTCTTTGCGCATCGATCGCTTCTAAACTGGTTGAACCATACGTCAGCGCAGAGAGCAAAGGGCGCTGACCACATTGTTTTCGTTTCTTGTTTCTCCCTTTTCCCCAGTTATCTAGCTCCCCTACTTTCGGTACATTTCCGCCAACCACAGTAGAAATCTACGTTCATCAAGTAATCGTCTTCTTCATTGTCCCACTCACCGTACTGATTTCATTCACTCTTCCTTCTTCGTTCAGTCTATCCGTTTGTGGAATACGCTCCCCGTGGAAATCAGGATGGCAACCAACCGATTATCCTTTAAAGTTAAAGTTCGAGAGCATATTCGTAAGAAGCTGGCAGTATCATCACATCGGTAGTTTTCCCATTGTTTGTCTTATTTGTATTACTATATTCATGTATTTATGTGTATTTATTTGCTATAAATATATATATATATATATTTATTTATATATAATTAGGTATATATATTATATTCATAGTTTTAATAGGTGTATTTATATCCTCATATTCAAATTAATATCTTTTATTACACAATTTTAGTTATTGCACCTACCACTGTTTGTCTCTGCATCACCCAAAGGTTGACTGGTAGAAAATACCTATGACATTAAGTCCGCTTCATTTGTGTGCTAAAGTATTAAATAAATAAGTAAATAAATAAACCATTTAGCTGGCGGTGGGGGGGGTTTGACTCTAACAAAAATTTGCATATTACGCAAACGGATCCCTGAATCGAAAAATAGTTTTACAGACCCCCAATATTTCTGAACGGCCCATCCAACGATACCCCAATACCCCATACCATAGGATAGACGAGAAAAAAATATCATCCCCACTTTACGTGCAAGTGAGGTAACAAAAAATTTTTTTAAAGATTTTGTTTTAATACCTAAAGGGTTAAAATAAAATCTTAAAAAAATTGTGGTATGGGTATACATATAGTGTTACACTTTTATTAATATGTATACCCATGCCAAATTGCAGGTTTCTAGTATTAACTCTTTGAGCTAAGCCGCGGACAGACACAGACGGACAAGGCGAAACTATAAGGGTTCCTTGTTGACTACGGAAACCTTTTTTTTTTTTTTTTGATAGTGGGACATCATCAAATGTCTTCTCCTCTCAAATGGCCACTCTCGGCGGAGCGAAAGAGCGTGTCAGACTTTTACTGACTAAAACCCACCCGTGTTCCTTCAGTTGCCTGTTGCCAAGGTCCCGGTATCCCTTTCGGACTTTCTCGCAACACTGGCAGGGACTACGGAACCCTAAGAATTCTTTTTGCATTTGATAGCCGAATTCTTCAGGAAGGTTATAAGCTATATAACTTCACGCTGTGCCCCTTAGGAGCAAAAAAAAAGGCAGAAAGAACGTTAAGTGAAAACGAAGTAATAAATAGCACGGGCGGTAAATGTGGCTGTTATTTTAGTATATTGTGATGTATTATGACTTCCACGTGAACGAAGTCGCGGGCAGAAGCTAGTCATTGATAAATTAATTTAAAGACGTAAACAAGCGACCATCGTTTGTCATTTTTGGGAGATAATAGTTTTAGGTATGAGGTCATGTGAGTGCAAGTATATAAAAAGATGGGACGTTATCGCCAATGATAAGTTAAATTAATTCAATGCTTTTTTTTATTCTTCCGAACCTATGAACTAAGTCCGTGCCTGCTCAAAAAAGTATACTTAACCAATTCCTCCTATAATACTATAATACTGTAGTAAGTGATCTATCTCTGAGCGGAATACAATGGGCACTACTGCTGATAATGCAGTAAAACCGCTTAGTGATCACTTTACTTAGGGGCATGTATTTTTGAACATTATTTAAAAAAAAATGTTCAGCGCCTTCGCCCGTTCTGTTCTAAGTAGGTAGGTATAATAAATTATAACATTCATAAATCCTAAATACGTTGTTTTATTCATAAAAATGTACTGCTTTTCCAAATTATAATCTCAAATTCTAAAAGATAATTTTAATGGCGCTCTCTTTGATTAAATAATAGTACATTGTGATACGAGTGTGCTCTTTTGGTTATTACAGTCGAGGCGGTATTATTAGCGCGAGCCCCAGGCGAGCGCGATAAAGTACCCGAGAGTGTAATAATCAATGCACACGCGTTTCATACGACGTTTTTCAACACACTTGCAAGGAAAAAACAGACTTGTTGTAAGAACTTATGCTACAATAACGTACCTATAGAGATGATAGATTTATAATTTATAAAGTTTAACTGACCTTTGTTGCCAGGTACTCACTATCAGGAGTTTCTTTTAAAAACTTCTATGTCGTTTGGTGAGAATACTTTAAATTTTGTATTTTGATAATAATTAACCACACAACGAAAACGATAATAAATATTTATGGAAAATGGCGCGCTGGTTTTTTTTTCCATAGGTGTAAATAAAGGCACTGGTAAAACCGTTCGACAACTTATACAAAAAAATATGATTTGATAAGAAAAAAAAAATACTATAAACGTACCATGGCGGAGTCAAATCTATTTATTATTATTTACGCTCTTCTCCCCTACGAGAAATCGACATTTTTTAATAATGATTTTAACCACACAACAAAAATGTTAACAAATATTTATGGAAAATGGCGGCTGGTGTTGTTTTTGCCGCTAGCGATGCGCGCGCGGGTGTAAATAAAGGCACTGGTAATACCGCTGAACAGCCTATATAAGAATATAATAATGTTAAGAATACATAATACGCAAATGGGGTCAGGGTAGTGAACAATATAGACTAAAATTGCCACAGACAATATAATAGTACAGGTAGAGATTTATTCCGCGCGAAGGCGGTGGCACACGGGCAGGCCAGCGCGTTTCGTCGGGGCGGGTCAAGTGGCCTGCGAGCGTGCTCAGGTGTAAATAGGGAATGCTCATTTATTAGTACAACCCGTGCGTATTAACATGGCACCTAGCTCAATGACGTTTGTAACTCCCCCCGCTTTCCCGCACGGCGACGGCGGGGCGCGGCGCGGGTATTGGGGGGAGTATTGAGTTCCGAGCTAGGTGCCATGTTAATGCGCAATGGTTGTAGGATAGTTCATACTAATTCAATGTATAGTATCCCTCTGACGTTTAGGTATGCATGGTTTTTTTTTTACCATAACTAAACGCCACTGGTTTTGCTTATAGTTCTTTAAAAAGTAAAAAACTTACCTCTTCAGTAGTAAAAAGCCTCTTCAGTAAACCTCTTCAGTAGTAAAAAGCTTTACCAAAAACAATTTCTATTGGATACAATTTCCATGCTGCCATGATAGTACTTACTAATTCCATACTGCCATGTCATTACTCCGACTAGTAAATATTAATCTGTGGCGCACATTACCAGTGCGGTAATATAAAGTAAAAAACACGCTTCCATAACACACTGCATTATGAACCTAAAAGCGGTTCAATAAGAGCCACTTTACGAGCAAGTGTGTTGAAAATATTATATTATCTATGTAGGTATTTATAAACTGATGAAACAATATTCGATACCAAATCATTTCCAGAGAGAAACTTAAGTTACGGAGTGTGGGCCGGTCAAAAACTAACGATTAATAAAATTTAAAGAAAGAAAAAAAAGAAGAAAAGAAGTAGATCTTTCCTCGTACAAAAGCCTTGTCCATTACTGAATACATCGTAATATTTAACTTTACCTAAGTACATCTACACATATCGATTTATGAAATTAGGTTAGGGTGAAGCTATTACACTAATAACTTGTGTAAAATTCTCTTCAGGCTACTCTGGAAACGTAACATTCTAACTTCCCTTATAAAAATATTTGAGTAATATAGGTACCCTACATGTCTTTATTATTATTAGCTCAGGTAAATCAATGTTTTGACCAACAACAAAAACTTGATTCCGTATTCATTGAAGGCGAACAAATAAAAACAGTCGGATATTACTGATAAGGTGGCCTGCCCAAGTCTATTATATGGCCAGTTCGAAATCCGTGCCGCGTGTGACCATCGATCCCATTGGATCGATCTCTTACGACGACGGAACGATTACCTATTATTAGAAGCAAATCGTTGGAAATGAAAAGGCCGATAGTATCAGATTCAACATGTTAGTTCCATCTCTTCGTTTAATATGGTAACCTAGAAGAACGCACGGTTTTCGTTTATAGATGACCTGAGATTAAAGCCACCTGGCTAATGCAACCAGCCATCTACGTATTACAGAACAAGAGGGATCGCAATATTGTTTTCATTCTGACAGTTCAACAATGTTTACTGTAGCGTATGTTTTAAAAATATCCCCTCACAACCACTGGACCAACACAATTAACTTTGTTGGATGTCGAAATGATTGGGAGTGCGATACGAGAGTGTTACGTAATTAGACTTGGGCTGGAGCCGTGAAATTAACAGGTTCGCTGCCTTGTGCGTTATCTGACAGTTATTGATATCTATTCATTAAGTTCATGTATGCTAAATACTTCATTTACCAACCTATACTAATTTAACTAGGTACTTGTACAAAAATATTCTTTAGTAAAAATCTAGATTATTCCACTTTGCCCACCAATCTGTCCCACCAGTGGAATAAAGTGGAATGTTCACAATTTTGGCGTCCACTGTGTTCCACAAATTGATTTTGGTGGGGAAAATTACACTCGCAATAATTATGAGTTGACTTTGTCCCACTAGGGCTGTCACTATTTGGATTTTGGTGTTAAAAATAAAACATTCAATAAATAAAAATACGCGTTTTAATTAAATTAATATTATTTTTTATCTCAAAGTCGAGGATAGATTTCCTACAACGAATCAACGTGTGGTGGAATAATAGGTACTAAAATCTGTGGTAAAACTTTAAAACATTAAAAAAAAATTGTATGCTGATTGGGTTAAAATATTGAACTTTTTGCACGAGAGATAAATGTAATGAAATACGTATGTATACTGTAAAATAATTTAATCCGCTATAGTAGACAATTTTTTGTATGTCACGTTGTACGTTGGGGTGTGTCAGTCTTTTACTGACTAAAACCCACCCGTGTTCCTTCAGTTGCCTGTTGCCATAGGCCCCGGTATCCCTTTCGGCGAAAGGGATACCGGGAAATCGAAATTCCCGCAACCCTGGCAGTATAGTAGAGTGAGCGTAGACACCTCAACTGTCGATCTTTTTTCTCTCTAAATAAAGACTTGAGATCCATATCATAAAATTGTCTAAGATACGACACAGCGGGTGTAGTCTCACAGGGCGCATACATATTTAATACTATTGTATATAATAAATTCGAGCACCTTTGAGTTGCGTGTAAGGTGAGAGCTAAGCACTCCACGCATGTACAATCAGTGTCTTATATATGTAAACACATCCAATATTTTAAAAACTTCGAACACAATGAGCTCTATAAATGTGCATTTTCTAAATGCTCGGGACATTTTATATTGCCTGGTATTGGGTATTCGTTTACAAGAGAAAAGTTAACAAAGCTTTTATTTTTAATCAAGGCACAAAATAAAAATGTTTTGTTTTTATGTTTGGATGGTAATTAGAACCTTACAGTTAGAAAAGCTGAAGAATAAAAATGTTGGAAATTACTACAAAATATTACACATGATTAACTCAAGGAGCTTTGCGGAGTTTTTAATAAGAAGTGAGCAATTATACACAATCTCTCGCACATGTTATGTTCGTACCTTCGGGAGCTGAAATTAATATGTAGGTAGGTACTCATGTTGCTCGCGTATATCATTGGCTATAAAAATTGTGCAGGACTTACTACTCTTTATGATGCAAATGTTCTAAAGTTAAAATGTTGCGCTAAAACTCGGTACGTTTCTCGTAAACACACCACTCTGCGTAACAATCATTTATCTTTATTTTCGCTACGCAGCGCAGCCCAAAGCACGTTGCATGCCATAAGTAATACGTTTTGAACTGCACGGCGGTGTTAAAAATAAAATAACATCGCGTTACTTTTCGTACTTTCTATGTATATTGTATTTACGATGGTATCATAAAATAGCTTTATATTATTATGTCTTTCCTTCGAGTACTATGTTATGTATTTCACGCGATCCAAGAAAAGTTTTACTTATTCGTGATTTATCTTTATGCCAAAAATATTGGGCTCGTAAATTCTGTTTGATATTGTTGCGTGAGACTTTGATAGTTGATTCATTCAATAATACATTCATTGAGACCGTATTTTCTTTATTTAAATTCGAGGTGTTAGAAGAAGCGATGCAGTATTCTAAATAAAAATACAGACTAAATAATATAACATATAGAAAACACCTGCAACGATTACCTAGTAAAGGTACATAAACGTGGGTATGTAGTACCTACATACACTATGTATCTTGCAAGTCCACGGATTTAGAGAAACAATAAATTAGAATGTAGGCACATGACATGGCACAAAAATAATTTCATGAAGACAAATTGATAGAATGAAATAAAATGTATTTTACAAATAAAGCCTTCTAAATCGTTTCGTAGGCGGGTCTACGCGGTCGTAGCACAGTGCGAGCTACGCCGTAGCTTAGCCACAGTAGTGACACTGAATGTTATTACGTAACTTTGTCAAACGTTTTTGATTTATTGAAAGAAAATTTTGCGTAGAATCTAAATTGATAAATAAAAACACACTTTCTTCATTGAATTTGCATTTCGTATCGTAGCATGTATTTAGTGAATATACATAACGTTTCCTGCATTGCATAATTTGCATATTATACTGTACAGGTACAAAAGCACTTCAACTAATAGCAACCCTCTTTCTCGCTGAGGGTAAAAATAATGCAGAGCTTAGTTGGAAGTCTGTGGATAATTGTAATGTCATCTGTGTTCATAAGAGCGTAGACACTCCTCACATTCATTTTATCTGCCGCCATTTTGCATTCATTGTGTAAAAGCT
Source organism: Lithophane ornitopus (assembly GCA_948473465.1). Taxonomy (NCBI): domain Eukaryota; kingdom Metazoa; phylum Arthropoda; class Insecta; order Lepidoptera; family Noctuidae; genus Lithophane; species Lithophane ornitopus. The sequence goes on along the minus strand of OX419620.1, from coordinate 10,701,600 downwards.
TGCATTCCCACGTCCTTCCAATTCCAAGTAAAAGGAGACTGAAGTCAGTGAGATGCACGCGTGTGCAACAAAGTGAACATAAGTCTGATGGAAATACGGGAAGTTTCCTTTGGCCAGCTGTCCTACTCGCTTGCAAACAAGTACATAATAGTTAACGTGCTGAAATCTTACCACCTTCAGCTTACATTTCCTTCTAAACTTACCTATATTAATTTTACGGGCGAATAACTACTTACCTAACATCATTTATAATGCATAGTCAAGTGTATGAAAACAAACTGCCTTCGGGAAACTTTGGGTAGTTTCCACATTATGTAAAGAAGCATTAGTACGTACTGAATAAGATTTACCCTGTAGGCACGGAGCTTGCGTATGTAGATAGAATATCATTTCCCGTTTAATGTTTTTCTTTTGTTCTCGAAGAAATAATAAGGTGACATATATTTTGTAAAAACGTATTCCTTCAAAGGCTACACGTATCTCCATGTATCCGATATCCCAATCCCAATACAAACGAACAGCTTCGACTCGTTCAAACAAATAAACGTGCACTTACAAACCTATAAATAAGTAGGTAGTTTAGTAGTAGTTTTTTCACTGCGTTTAGGAAAACATAAAAGTAAGGTTGGAAATTGACTTTTTTTTGTTTATAAAATAACTTTTTCTCAAACATGCTTGGAAATTCTAGCATTATCTTCATTAGATAACCTTCTTCGAGATAAATCGAAATTGCTGTACTGGTCAAAAACAAGTGACGTTGCGGCCGGCAATGTTACTATGAAAATCCATGTCTGTCGTGTTTAGCGGCCAAGTAAATTACTGTGAAAACTCTTATCTGTCGTGTTATTTAAAAGTAGAACGAACTTTTTACTTTAACATATGGCAACGAAGGAGGTAACTTATCAAATATTTAATTTAAATTTCGATTTGAGAGCTGTTTAAAGTAAAGAAGAAACAAATGAACATATTGGCGTTTGAAAAATTATCGTTGTCCGTCATTGATTCTGGATTTTATAATTAATTTACTCAGTTTGAATTTCCACGCATTATTTGAGAAAAGTACTATGCAAGCCTTGGCCACAACCAGGCATTGATGGACTCACGTGTGTGTGCCTCGGCTTCGCCTCAGCCCACATTTTCACGATCGTCCATCAATGCGCCAGTTGCAGGCCGCGACAGTATTGTACTATTGTTTCCGACTTTTATTAATTTCAGAATTATAAAATTTTAGGTATGCAGTATGATTTTCCTGAAAGTAAAATAAATAAATAATTATCATAAAGGAAATACATGATTTTACACTTTGAACTTAGGTGTTTAATGAAGTCGTATGTAGCAAACATTTTTACTGACTGATATAAAAAAATTTACTGATACTTGACTTTGTATAATTAAACTTATGGGAAAAGGGTTAAATATAACATTTTAACCGCTATTTGAGACATTAGCGGTCTGTTGAATCGCTGAAAATGCGTGCTCATCAAATAAACATTTAATCTTTTGAAAAATACAATGTGACGCTAGCAAAATACATTAAAAGCACACAGGTTTCAATGCATATTAACATTAGCCTTAAATTCAAAATACATCAAAACACTTTTAGTGGCTGAAGTCGAAACGTCACTGGTATCGTTGAATTTTATGAGGCAAAAAAGTAGGATGGAGTTAGTTAAGGAAAAAGGGGATCGAAAAATCAATAGCATGCTTATCGGCGACGTATGCAGTCACGTCAAATCGGGCTGCGCACACTACACGCCTGCTCAATTATTTTATTCGAGGGGAATATACGTCATGCTCACTTACTTTCGGACTACCAGCAGAAGTTAATAAACAATTCAACCAAGAATGAAAAAACCACATCTAGGGGCAAGTGTTCGTCCATTCATTAGGGACTGATTAAATTCTAATCGTGAATGTAATACATTAGTTGAGTTCACGCACTCTAATAAAGATGGGGAGAAAATGAGGCAAAGTTTCCAGCTGTTTGTTTAAGACTAAGTCAGAGCACCTCCGGAGAAGTCAGAGAAAGCCGCGTGACTAAAGAGACTAATTAAAAGTTGTGCTACGATTCGCTTGAAGCTACTAACATCTATATAGTAAGTAAAGATGTGAGTAGGCACGTTCATATGTACATACCGCCTATACTCACATCTTTACGTGTATTCAGTATTATTTATCTCTTCATCGGGTATGATTTTTGTATTTTTTTGTGCAAGCGTATTGGTATTCTATTGCGATACATAATAAAACAACGCGAATAAATGTTCAACATGTTACTCGGCAGGTAAAATCTCGTCAAAAACGAAATGTTTTTTTTTTCTGATGTATGTTCCTAAATAGCAATCTCTTTTGTATGTATGGTAGATATACCATAGGGCAATACCTTGTCTTGTGAATTGATTTAATTTAATATAAATATGTAGTCGAACTTTGAAATATTTGGCTGTATCGGAGAATAATTTATTGAACAAATGTTGATTGTTTACGTGTGTGGTTGCCAGCACACTAAACAGCCACAAGTGCCTTCTTGCTGTTGGCTTGCGTATCGTTTCTTGCGACTTTATCTTGATCTAATTTCATCCAGTGTTTGCAGATAGTATGATCCATCATTCCAGTAGATCGGTACGTTTAACCTATGTGTAAACATATGCCTGCTGTTTTTCTGTATCAGTGCATCCATATGTTGTACAGAAATGCTAGTCATTTTCTTTTGTTGATTATTGTTCTTTGCGCTGGGAAAATAAATAGCTGACTTTGTTTTGCTTCCATTAACCGAACAATATCGAAAACATCGTGTGAATAAAAGTAGTCTAACAAAGAAAACTGCTTATAATACTCGTGTTGGTACTTGTAGTCTTGTATAAAAAAAACTTCAGTTGTGTAGTATACTTTTGGGTTTTATATACGAACTCTTTGTGCGAGCTTTTCATTTTCCATTCTATCGAGTAGCACGCGATCGGCCGCGGTTGCACGAGACAGCCGGCAGCCGTGGTGCACACGATGAGTCTTTTGGCCATTCGTGTACACCGGCACAAAGCTAGGTCACACGAGCGTACATCGCTACTAATATGTACACTCGAACCCTGACTAGCGAACTGCGATTCGCAAAATCACAACCTGCGATCCAATTTTGATATAGTCGAGCTTCATGTTGGCAATTATTAATCGATTTATAAAATCTCAATTTGATGCGTACAATAGATAAGTGCGCTTTGAATTGAGACCTTATAGGGACATTTATGTATAAATAATGTATGTGGAACGGCGAAAATATCTTATTTGAATTGCATGAAATAAATATACCGTACCTACCTACTTGCCGACTTGTGTTGCGGCCCTCAGTCTGTGTATAATTACAGACAATAGTGGCCTAGGGATATTCAATGTGTAACTGAATTCATGCACATTATAAAATTATTTAGTTCAGAATCGTTTACTGAATCTATTTCTGTGAATTTTAATATACCTACGTAATTTAGTATCCCAAATTAATTAAAACTACGTAAATTACAGTCACACTTCCACAGTCAAACAAACCAAAATGGACGAAGTACTGACTACGTTAGATACTTATACGTGTGCGACTTGCGTACGTTGATATGTAATGTGGCCACAATTTTCTCCAACAATCAGTCTATCTAGTTTCATTAATAAACATTGTTTTTTATATATATTAAAAAAAAAACAGTCTAAGTAAGATTATAACATAATATTCTAATTGGTGTTAGGTGGTGTGCGTTAATTCCGGGTCATGTTTAATTAATTGTACACAAGCCACATCGAGTTTTAGGAAAAAGTTTAGCTTTGTAGAGAGCCCTCTCTGTCACTCATACCTCTGTGACAGCCGCTGTCTAAAGCTTAATGGGCCATACTGACGCTCGGCTACTGTACTAAACACTGTCGTTATCAACATAACCATCATGTATTGCCAGACTATACTACATTCCAGCAACTACATTGATTTCCACGTAATCACTAGGTACTCAGCTCTCACAGACAGGAGGCCTATGTCCGTCAGCAATGGGAATAGTATAGGCTGTTTATGCTAATAGGTACGTAGACTCGCGACAATCTAAGAAGTCCGTTTTGACAGCTATAAAAAAGCTTTGTCTATAGATGAAAAAAAAAAAATTGGTTTCTTATAAACTGATTCTCGAGACATATCGATTGATCATACTTAGAGAGTTTGTAATCGACGACTTATCTACATTGCTAAAAACTGATTCTCAAGGCTTAACGTTTTATTAAATTTACGAGAACAAAACATCAAAACGGACTTCTTAGATTGTCGCGAGTGTAGGTGTACGAATTGTCGGTAGGCACTGATTACATAAACAAAAACGTTATTTCACCAAAACAAAGCCGAGAGCTATATGAATAGGTAATTCAGTGAATGTTTGCTTTAAATACCTTCCGCTTTATGATAAACTAGCTTCTGCCCGCGACTTCATCTGCGTGGAATTTCTTGTTCCCCGACCCACCCTGGCGCATCGTATCGCCTGCGCGCTATTACTTCGTTTTCGGTTAGCATTCTTTCTGACTTTTTTTTCTGTTTGCTCGTCTCCTAAGGATCCTAGCGTGATGTTAGTAACCTATAGCCTTCCTCAAGAATTGGGCTATTAAATGCAAAAAGTTTTCTTTTAAATCTGACTAGTTGTTCAGAGATTAGGTCGTTCAAACAATTAAACAAATAAAAAACCAAACACTTAAGCTTCATTATTAGTTTAAGTATAGAATAGACAGATTAAACCTGAAAAAAAAAAAAAAAACTTAGCATCAATGCAACAAATATGAAAAAAATAAAACAAGGATTTTAGCATAAGACCTTTCTGAAACTTCAAGAATGATTTCTGTTCCAACTGTATAGCATTTTCCAATGTGTACTTCACATTCACCTGAAACACTGATCATTGAGGCTGAATGGTTACCCAACTAATGCTTACCTAAAACTATAATACTGTAAATACTTACACGAAACTTTCTACACTGATAAAGACGCGTATACAACCTTACTCATGAAAATAATGTGCTGCGTCATCATTCCTCCTCTATCAATTCAATTTGACACAAATAGCTTCCGAATTAATTTATCTTATTTCGTGTATGTCAATTCGGAGTACCTAGATACGACGTATAGACAGATAACTTGTCTCCATTATCGTAATTTTGGTTATCACAGTCGCCGATATCAAGCAGTCGTTATCGCAATATCGTGAGCGCTATCATCATAAATGTCGTGATTGTGTTGGGGATTAGCCAGAGCATTTCATTGCTATAGGCATCATACACAATGGTCGTAACGATTACTTAACCTCTACAGATGAGCGATCGATTGAACACTAAAAGAGGAACGTCAATATTTGGGACGGTCTAAATCTGGATTTAGGAAACGGTTCTGCATGCATCGAAACGGGGTTTGTTTTATTATAGTGCTATAATGGACTGATTAAACACAGGAATTTAAGCTCTGTGGTTGAGGATTCCACTTTGGGCCTGCTCGTCACTTTACCATCAGGTGAGATCACGGCCAAGAGCTTCCCCGTTGTGGTTAAAAAAAACCGGCGAAGTGCATGTCGAACCACGCATAATAAAGGGTTCCGTAGTTGGGATGAATTTATCCAACAAACTTAACATTGTAGTTGAAAAACTACATTGTAAAATATGTTTTTGCATCTGCAAATTTAAGTTGGTCGATTATTACTCGGTTACTTGTGAAGCCTAAGTAGCGGTGATCGTTTTTCTTTTAATTTCGTTGTATATACTACTGCTGTTAATTTTAACATAATTATCCAAAACCAACCATTTAGCTGGCAGGGAGGGGACACTTGACTCTAACAAAAATTTGCACTTTAAAGCTTAATCTTTCGCAAACGTTTTTGTCGGCATGATTTATATGTATACCCATACCAAATTACAGCTTTCTAGTACCAACAGTCTCTGAGGTAAGCCGCGGACAGACAGACGGACATAGTTTGGTAATAGGGTCCCGTTTTACAATTTGGGTACGGTACCTTAAAAAGGTATGTTTGACTATGATAAGTAATGATAACGCATTATGGCAACTTTTAATTTCGATGAATTGTTGAATTTGGAGGAAATCATTGATTCATTTATAGTCCTAAAGGTCAAGTTCAGCATTGCGTGTAATGTATCTGTTGCTAAGGGATGGAGTACCTAGTGTGAACGAGCGATTAGTCTACACCCACTAGTCACTTCCGCATTGTATATTAAAACATTAGGTACTGATAAACTTATCAGATATTTTTATTGAAGTCTGAATCAATAAAAATCATGTTCCAATAATATTCACGTCACGTCTACCTATTTATTGCTTCTAGGTCAATTGTTATACACGGTAAGTCGGCAAGTGATGCGATATCTGTATTTAGCTTCCCAGCGGAGTGTAATCTGTATCAGATGATGACGCAAATACTCCATATACGAGGAATCTCAGCTTCAAATGAATTAGGAAACCACTAATGTACTTAGTGATGCAAACTTGCAGACTTGCAAACTACCTACCATGTACTAGGTACCTACATGTTCGTATGCTCTAATGAATTAATCAACACAACTTCATCTCCCAGACTACCTACTTCTAGCTTGAAAGTTCCAAGTAATAGCATACCTAAGTACTCTAAAGTAGATGTTATTGTTTCCGTAGAAAAATACGAAGTGTAGCAGCAGGCCAGCCGTTTCTTATACCTCGCAGATGAAATGGCCCAAAAGGGAGACACTTTAATGCCTTTTGATAAATGAAAACTATTTTAACGGAGTTTTAGGGAAATCGGCAGCACTAAGTGTCGAGTTTTATTTGTTTAGGATCTCCAAGAAAAGTTAGGTAGGTACACAAATATAAAAGTACATACAGTAACGACATTTCGGTCTGAATAATATTCCAAATCTGGTTTCGGTTCCCGACTAGCTGCGCGCGGTTTCACCCGAATCCATAAGTCTCGATCTCGTGCGAATATCAGGATAAAAGTTATCCGATGCCCTTCTCCAGGTCATGGTCTGCCCATGTGCCTAATTTCATCCAAATCCGTTCAGCCGTTTTTGCTTCAAACAAACAAAGTAAATTTCGCAATTATAATATATAAATATATAATGTATGTATTTAGGATGTCGCAAATTCATTTTCAATGTCTCAAAATTAAATAGAGGGATCATTAAAGATTAATGAAACTGAATACTAGATTGATTTCATCATTGATTTATCTATTAATGATAGTTACGAATACCATAAAGAAATCACTGGGCTTGTATTTAAGACATGCTCGAACCACAGAGCAAAAAGTCATCCAGGTTTACCTAAATGTCTAGTATATGTAGGTAGGTACATAGAATTCATAGGTACAATTGTACAATACAATAGAGAGTAAAGTTGGTTGGTTTTGACGACGACTGGCATGCGGAGCTCGGGGCTGGCAGACAATGGTCGCCTTGATGCCGATACAAAGGCATACCAGCCGCTTATATGTTTGCTCCACACTATTTGTTCATCTTAATCTAAATTAGACCGCAGTCCACGGTACGTTTGCCCGATCGGAAACATCTGAAAAATGTAAGATAAGAGTACAAAAGCGCGGCCGGATAAGAACAGCAGTTTATTAAATTCTTTATTTTATTTCCTGTACGAACAAACGATACAGATATAGATACTGCCAAATTCCATCTTGTTGCTTTAATTAAATATTGTATTCAAACGTTTAACGAGGTTCTTGCATTTCATTTATATTTTTAGGTTTAGAAATTTTCGAAATTACTTGGGAAAATACGAAGTAATTTCATGCAGTCGTCTGGCTGAAGAAAAGAGGAAGAACGGATAGCCCGAGGGCGGCCGTTTGTCCGTCAACTACTTAGATTGGAAGACTGGAATACAATGATTATAATATGTACGAAGAATTGTATTATGTGTGTTAAACTGAAACAAAACGCATCACATTGTTTTTTAATTGTTATGAAAACTTGCAAGTAGCAAAGCAAATGTAAACAAGCCCAGCCTAAACAAAGTTCATTAGTAAATGCTGAGTTAGAAGTACATTTACTTCAACAAAGCCGTTAATACGGCTTCGGCTAATGTAATCGATTGCAGAGCCGTGTGTAGACGCGTTTAGAGGCCCTTTTGTAATTACTGAGGCCGCTTTACGACACGTACAATTGTACAATACTTCATTAGGTTACTTTGTAAAGCTCATATATGAAAATTAACAACTTATATGATGAATTATGGCTAAATTAATCTTGATCAAACCTTACCGTATCTTGTCTGATTATTGATAGAGTTGTATGTGCTCGGTGAAATGCAAAAGAATCATAACATATTTTAAGCCACACGTGAAAACATGTGGGTCAGTCAGTTGGGGACTGCTTTCCATTTGCAGGAAGTTTATAACCCTGAATTCAAATATAGGTCAATCTTTACCTGACATTTATGTACCTACCTGATGTCAGCCCAAGAACTTACGTTGAAAACGAGCTCAGCATGTAGTTGACTTAAGCTACATATTAAGCCGGAAAGTAGGTGGAGCCTTAATTACCGCACCGGTTACGAAATTGGTAATTAGAAACTAAAAAGCTACTAGCGCAGGAAACCGACATCGAATTGAATTTTAACGTTGGCAAATTGGGTGCTTTCGCCTTGAAATAGATTTGATGACCTAAACATGAGATTGCAAGTAGGTACCTAGTTAGGAACTTAGTACTCTCAAGACTTTTATAAAGGAGTATAAGTATTCCTAATTAAATGAACAATTAACATACCTAAGTTTTCCCAAAAGATTCTAAGTTGTACAGCGCTGACCGCCATTCGGTAAACCAAAGAGAAGGATACGGTTAAAGATAAACAAATTGCCATGAACCGTTTGAATGAATTTTACAAAATTGGCTATATAATCTATCGGCTAGTTTTCGAGTTCAAAGGTGGCTCCTCAATCCAGACTTCTGAATTGAGGAGCCACCTTAAAAGCCCCGTAACTTTTTAAGGGTTTTATACTACAAATTCCCAGGATCGGGGCTACAAAGTCGGATAATTTACTACTAAATATTGGCAGTAGGTATCCGCAGTCGCGTTTAAATATGAGAAGCTCCTCAATCAATACGCTCACCAATAACTTACTTTCGCAATCATGTACATGCGGATCTAGATTTATTAGGTGATGTTACTGGATGACATTTAATTTTGTAAACTCTTTATAGAGCTTTATTGTCGTTATTATAGGCCTAAAATTCTCATTGTCAACAACTTATATACCTATGTGTTTATATGAGCCTTGCGTGTCGGTGTGTCGGTCTTTGGACCAGTCCTACAAATGTTTGATCCATCTTATTTATAATTCAGCTGAAACCTCAAACTTTGTAGACTACTACGTATTTAACTGAAACGGTACCTAATTTCAAATCAACAAGAACTGGAAACACATTCTATAAAAATATAGAATAAGCAGCAATTAGATACTTTCTTGTTAGTAGATACCATAGTTATATGAAAGAAGGGTACTATTCAATTATATATACCTACATAACTTCCATTAAGCTCCTGCCACCTTAGTTAGAGGTGGCATATTCTTGTGACAACGCGGACCGAAATATTACTGGCGTACTAAAGCTTTTAAAACATCGTATTTTCAAAGTACTTTAATACTTAGTGTAGCCCTTTAATACTGTATGGTGACAGCGTTAATTTTAATCCTAAATCAGGATTAAAATTAGAATGTATGTAATAGCGAGGTAGCGTGGTGCTGGATTATTCATGTGCCCGCGCTGTTAGCCCCCTGTATCAGGTAGCTGGATAACTACATGCACCGTCAACTGACACCACTTGACATCTGTTTGCGCTAGCTCTTATTAATCTGCTATCTTAATGTAGCTAGTGCTTGGTGGAGGTGACTTCTAACACTGCTGAATATCGACGTCGCGTTGCTGCTAAGACTTCTGTAAACTTTCTAGGATAGTTGCATTTTGTGTAAAAACATTACAAAAAGAATTCTTTGAGTACTTTTCTCCTTCGTTTGAAGCTAATACATCGAGAAACTTCGTAAATATAAATACGATGAAAAGGAACATGGCAGCACGCACGCGTGAATTTTGAATGACATCTTTCGACATTGTATTTTCTTTCCGAAGAGTTACAAAGTACTGCACTATTACAGGATTAAACTCGTTTCCCTTTTAGTTTCCTTTTACATGCACTTATATGGCCACATAACGTTTTATACGGAAGGAAAGTATACTTAAATGAAATTTAAATCGGGTTGCAAACAAGTTATTTTATTTACAGCAATTTATTCAGGACAATGTGTAGGTATATTAATATCTAAAACGACGTTTAAATATGAACAGGTTTGTTCAATTGATGCACTGCACACACGTGTATTGTTTGTACTGTTTCATCGTTACAATGGAGCATTTCGTACAATATTAATAACCAACCTATTAAATTTTGCATCATCAACTCAAACAAGCAACAACATACATAACCACGGGTATCGCAGGTTCCATTACATTCTGTATTTACTTATTTTACTCTCGGAACGCAAACGTAATAATGATCCTGTGTGTAAGTGTAATATAAATGAATAATTTATACTTTTAACATTAACGAGCCTACCTGCATTTACATACAAATGAAAATGCAGGTTTTTGCCAATGTGGTTATTTATGTTGGTATATTTACGAAGGTACCGGTAGCAAAATAACTTCCTTTTTTTTCGTGATTGTGCGATTGACTTCTGATCTCGGGACTCCGACTCCCATCGCATGCCACACACTGTAGTAAGGTTTCTTATAAAACTAAATCGACACATCTTTTAGTTACTAATAGTAAAATCAAGTAGCCGTCCCTAATAAAATAAATAAATATATCTACGTGTATTATATAATGGCATGCGACAAACATTGTGTAGCTTTTAAGCTGAAATTGTTATCCAATTATTTATTTTTAAATTATAAGTATTCGGGCTTAACTGCGTCAAAGGGTTTAACAGGTCACACGTTAGTCCATTTTAGTCACGTTTTTACATGTATAGTAGTTAGATAAAATAACTGATACCGATATTACTAACAATGAATTCGTACATAATAACAAAATATTTTTTAACATTATCCATTCTGTTGTCAACCGAGACGTGTTTTTGGCGTTGTGGCTCACGAGTTGTTTGATTCCAGCACAGAACGGTTATTATTTCAGTGGATTATGTTGGACGTTTTGTTTTGAGACCCTGAAAACGATACCATGTGATAAATAATACAGTGGCGATCGAAAGCTGTAATATGCAAAGAACATTGGGCAAAAATGTAAGGGGCTTGGTCCAAATTTCCACTATTAACGCGACCTATAATAGCCAATAAAAAAATCCTCAACTGCTCTGCCAAAAAACGAACTAAAAAGTGATACAAGTTATATTTGTTACAAAGCGAAAGGTCACTCATTTATTCGCTGACTAAACTTATAAATAAAATTGGCAGTCGGAGGATCTCTTAGATTCTATCGAAACCCCATATATCCAAATCCGTTCAGGCATTTAAAAGTTATGGTGGAATAAAGAAACTCACTTATATACATACAAACATGAACCCTGAAACCATTACACGCCTTTTTGGGCAGTCTTGTAATAAGGATTAGGTTTAACTATTTCAAAGAGACCCATTAAAAAATCTGTCAATGAAAAGTTATAGCCATATAGCTTAATAAATAAAAACGTTGTTTCAATAATTTAATATAAGCGGCTTGATTGATTTAAACAAATGGTAGTATTAGATTTGTCTTGACCCTACGAATGCAACAGCGTATAAGAATTTTGAGGAAAAAAAAACGACGGATATCTAGAAAATGTACAGGTACACATAAATAATAAATGAATCATCATATTCCTCGTAAATCTACACAAAGTAAGAGCAGTGACTAATAGGACATTGATTTGAGTCGATAACGTATTATCTTATCTTAAATATCTGTCAACTCTATTTTATGTGATAAAATAGGTTCAAAGAAATACCTCCTTATGGCTGTGTGCAAACCTGAGTCATGGCTGTCTTAGCCAAATTATCACACCATGAAAACAATGACACTCGCAAACAAAGCCTGATTTATACGATGAGATTTAAGTGCTTGTGGTATACCATAATTTAAAGCAAAAATAGAAATTGTACCGTCTCTAAACGGTGTTTAGACGGTGCAAGTTATTCGTTACTTCAATTCTATTGCAAACCACAGGCAAGAAACTTGCATCGTGTAAAAGGGCCTTAATAGTCCAAAATTATTAAGGCCCTTTTACACGATAATAATAAAAAAAAAAATTGATTGTTCAATAGATTTGAAGCAACAAATAACTTGCACCGTCTAAACACCGTTTACAGACGGTACAATTTCTATTTTTGCTTCAAATTATGGTACCTATACCACAAGCACTTAAATCTCATCGTATAAATCAGGCTTTATTTTATTTGCTGCTTTTACTGGTTTGAGTATGATGTGCATTTCTAAAGAATTTCGGATTCATTTGTTTTCATAAGAGATTCGAAATTAACAGTTCTTTTAAAAATAATTTTCGGTCGGTTGCTATAATGTTCCCAGTTGATTAAAAATATTAATTTCGATCAGATTCCGTAGTAAATCTATCGAAGAAGATCGACGTTCAGTTATAAATAAAACCTTTATTATACACACACTTAAGCTCATCTGTTGGTCCTTTATACTAATATTACCTATGTAATTTTATAAATATTGGAAGTAGGTACCTATATAAAATATTACTGTCAAGAACAAGTTTTGAAAACTCAGACAAAAGAGATAACCCCTACAACCTAGATTTATATTAAATTCAAAAGAATTATTTAACAAAGCAGCAACTTTTAACGTTAACCTGTCAAGTTATTATGCAAGAAGTTACGGCAGAACCTGCGTTACGTTTCTATTAAATTAATTAATTAAACAAAGAGAAATTAAATGCTTCATAACTAAAGCTGTTCAGCAAAAAATGACGGCGCTAGGTACTTTGTGGCAAATGCTGAATATTTATTCTTGTACTCCATTTTTCACTTTAAAAAGTCATGAGGGGAATGTAAATGTGGGTGTGGAGCCTCGGAAATCCGTAATAAGCTAAAGGAAATAAGAATCATTCGCCCATTAAAAATCGCGAATCTCAAAGCTTTGAAAGACTTTGTTGGTTGTTTTTTAATGTTCTTTCCTTAATCCTGATTTGTTTTTAAAGATGCTTCTTAACCGACTTCAAAAAGACTTTTAATTTGTATGTTTATTTTCTATATCTTCAAACGAGTGGCTCAAAATTGTTATTGCAATTTGAATGTCAATGTTTACTTGTGAGGTAAACATTATCTACCTACATATTATTATGTTTATATCTAGATTGGTGATGGGTGATGTCTTTTTCGTGTCTTCTAACATAAATTAACATTGCAATATGTATCTACAGCAAATCAGTACTTACAAACGCACCAACATAAGTAGGTACTTCATTTTATTCTCAAACATGCTTGAAAATTAGAGCATTATTTTGAAAACCTTCTTCGAGATAAATCGGAATTGTTGTACTGGTCAAAAACAAGTAAATATGCGGCTGGCAATGAAAATCCATAACTGTCGTGTTTAGCGGCCAATTAAATTACTATGAAAACTCATATCTGTCGTGTTATTTAAAAATGGAACGAACTTTTTACTTCAACACATGGCAACCAAAGTGGTAACTTATTAAAGATTTTCTTACAAATAGATGTATTTAAAGTAAAGAAGAAACTAATGAACTTATTGGCGCGTGAAAAACCATCGTTATTCGTCATTAATTATGGATTTTTTATTTAATTTAGTCAGTTTGAATTTCCGCGCATTATTTAAGAAAAGTAAGTACTATAAAAGCCTTGACCGGAATGAGGCATTGATGGACTCACGTATGTGTGCCTCGGCTTCACCATGGTCCACGTTTTTACGATCGTGCATCAATGCCCTAATTGCTGGCCGCGACAGCAGTGTACCTACTAATATGACAGCGTAAGTAATCATAGCAGGAATGTATTATGACTAGGGATTATCTTATGTCATGTACCTAATCATTATAAACACCAATATCTACTGAATGTGATTAAAATGATTTTAACGTAGTGTATGGTTTTTCTCATTTTGTGATAGATACAGCCGTCTGATATTGGTTTGAGGCGGGTGGTTTGAGGCTTAAAGAACTAGCTATCTCGTAAGGTCGTAAGAAGGCTTTGGCTATAAGAACTAACGTACATCAACGGGGTCATATTTGCAAAGAATTACGGTTGTCAATTTTCTTAGATTATTGCTTTCTAGCTCATTTATAGCCTCGAGACAAAACAATAGATTATTTATTTTTACCTTTTGGTACAAAGTTTAGTAATAAGTAGGTATGAATTAATACAAATAAAAAAGTACCTACAGATACTTTCTTATTACAGTATACACTGTGGTAGGGACTTTACCGTACTTAATTATTACGTGTCATGCATAAAAAAGTATGTGTTGAATTAATTGTATGATAGCACGCGAGTAACAACCTCCATGTTTACTTTATACAAGTGAAAAGTATTTTATACACTCATCATTATGTAAAATATTGTAGGAATAAGATTATAATAACTAATATAGAGAATAAATGAAAAAAAAAAGGATACATTTCATAAAAAGCTTTCTATGAAATTATTTTCATATTCCTTGTATGACTTCCAATGTTTCCTTTAAAACGAAATGAAAATGGAACAATATTAAATTGCATTTATTATCGCTTCTTACATTTTTGAAAATCGATGTCCTTTAATGATTTAAGGGATATAAACGCGTACACAATGACTGTTCGTTGGTGGAGGATCACTGGGGGCTGAAGCAGACACTCGCTAACTCTGTATTTCCCCTCTTCACATCGCCTCAGGGCCCCAGCCCAGGGGCCGTGTGAAGAGATAATAATATGATATAATAACATTTTCCAAGAAGTGCCTACACTTCTTCGTAAATGATATCTCACTAGCACCATTACAAAATGTTTCATTTTCGCTGTGTAACGCGAGCAATTCGTGCTACTGGAATTTCATTACTTACAGATGTCTCGGTTGAAAGATATATACAGAAATATAATTATAATTTGATGACTACTTATAAATTTATAGTCAACTCAACTCAATAAAGAGTAGATAATTATGTAACAGTTCTTATAGTCGAAGATAGATAAAGGATTCGTAAAGTAGTACAAGTTATTGATGTAAGTAGAAGGCTGAGAGCCAACGATACGTTTATTTATATTTTATTATTCTAATTTCATTTACCTTTAGAATTCAGGAGCTTAGCGGCGGTAGCGTCTTTAAACTGGCAGATGACAGGTGTATTGTTGTACAACAATTTTTCGCGGGGAACCTATTGCTCTTTGTCATCTCCTAGGCATAATTCTTAAACCCAACCTGCTACTGACAGTTTCCAGCAGAAAAAAACACTTTTGTCGACCTGGGAATCCTTGGCTTGCTCTTCGTTGACGCGTTACCTATTAAAAATGTAATCGATTTATATACGTAGTTCAGGCCGGTGCGATATTTTAAGCCTACCTACCTACTACTTATTTAATCAGTGGATATTTAGTGAACATGATCAATTTCTTCTTTTCTCGTTTTTCTCAAACTGTGTTTTTTGTGCTTACTCTCTCGAAAACCATCGCTATGTCACTCGGGAAGTGCTCCGACCCTATCACAGTTATCCTCCACCATACACGTACATAAACCTATTACACACATTTTTACGAACAAACGTCAATAAGAAGAAGAATATCTACGTAAATCACGTAATATTTAAGTTCTTCACGTAAGCAGTGAGTAATGAAAAACGGGCGTCGATACTTTTCTTCACTAAACTCGAAAGTATTCGCCATATTACCTCGCTGTAGCACTTCCTATCATTTGTCTTTATTGAAAGTAACGAATTTTCTGAAGAAGTTTGTCAGTCATTTGCATCTGTCTTGCTTTGAACGGCGGTACTTATACCGTCACATTCTTAAAAGTTTTCGAAGCTCTATAAGTATTCAATTGTCAAATCCTTTTCTTGTTCAGCGATGAGGTGACACTCTTAATATTGCCCGGTTTTATACGGTACCTACTTTTCGAAATTCCCAAGTGAACGTAAGTCGTCAGTTATAGGTATGTACTTTTTTAAATATTTTAAAGTTCATTTTGGTTTCGCGTCAACGTAGAGCAAGCCAAGGATTCCCAGGTCGAAAAAAGTGTTTTTTTCTGCTTGGAAACTGTCAGTAGCAGGTTGGGTTTAAGAATTATGCCTAGGAGATGACAAAGAGCAATAGGTTCCCCGCGAAAAATTGTTGTACAACAATACACCTGTCATCTGCCAGTTTAAAGACGCTACCGCCGCTAAGCTCCTGAATTCTAAAGGTAAATGAAATTAGAATAATAAAATATAAATAAACGTATCGTTGGCTCTCAGCCTTCTGCTTATGAAAATTATACATATTTTATACTGCGTAATTTTTCCTCAAGTTATTATTTTAAAAGGAAATATCTTGGGAAATACCTCCCTTATTTTCAAAGAAGCTGTGCGTCAGAAGGCTCCTATTATTTTATTTCGTATTCATGTGTAAAAGTTCTCGTAATATGAATACTTTTAAGCTGAGATTATGCTACCTATGTATGTATTATTTATACCTATGTCTGGAATTTTATATTACACATATTTAAAAGAAATGTCACAGAGGTAACGGCCCCGAGCCATGTCAATCAGGCCCAAAAAGCTAGTCAATCATATAGAGGCGTGAGGCGTGGGTGGGGGAGACATTTTGGACTTGAACAATAAATTGATAGATACAGGTTAATTTGGAGACGTTATGCGATACCTCATTTTATATTTAGTTGTCTGGCTGCAGATATTTGATTATGTGTTATTGAGAAGTCATCGCAGAATAATTTGTTACTATTATTATCCGTAGCGTTTTACCGCCGAAATTATGCCTGATCTCGGTAATTTTAAGTAGAACGTAACTAAGGCCGAGAGGTATTTCGGAGCTTGTGAGGCAGTTAGTTACGAAGCAGTTACGTATGCACGCTTATGCATAATAAGACACATATAAATAACATCGCAGTATGATCCCTAGAAGGGCAAACTAAGTAACTATTAGTGCCAACGCTAAGGGGCAAGGCACGGTAGGTGCCTCTGCTCTTATGGGTCAAGAAAAACTTAGATTTATGTTCAAAAATAAATTAAAAAAAAAAAAACGAACTTAAAACGAATATCAGTTATATGTCTAAAAGTTTTAGAAGTCAGTGCCAAGCAAAACTAAGCCGAAAGAATAGGAAACAAAAAATAAATCGAAAGAGAATATTATGTACTTCGGAAACTGTTTAACATATAACATGACCACATCATTTTTGAAGTTCTTACAGTATTTTTTATTCTATTGCGAATGTTTCCACCAATATAGAAAAATAAACCTTCTTGAAAGTAGGTTATGACCTTATTTTGAAATCGGTTAAAATAATCTAAAGGTGGTGAAAAAACGGGTCAAAGATCAGGTTAGTGGAGACCCTTTAAAGGATCAACGTGTCCTATGGTCCATTGAGTGAAATCAGTGGTCCTTCTTCGGTGACGCGGAACGGAAGCCCTGACAACCGTCACATCAGTAGTTAAAGAAAAACAATCAGGTAATCAAGCTATTTTATTTTCGCTTCGTAAGAATCGCAAAGTGCTGATCAGGGACAATTATTCCCCTAATTAAGTACGAACACGGACTAATTTCTTTAAATCCAGTCGTTATTACTAGCCGTGACTAGAATCAAGGGATTAAATCTGAGCTCTTTTCAGGCTATTCACATTGTCAACGAGGGAAAATGGTTGTGAAAGCAGACTCGAACATGGCTGGTTTTTGCAAGACTTTTGTGATATCGTGTCTAATAACACGAGTAAGGAAGGTCTAAAAAATAATAAATTAGATATACTACCTAAAAGATCTAATTGGTTCAGATTTAAAAGCAGGGAGATTTTACGTAGGTAGGTAATTGGATTTTTGTAGGTCGTCGAGATTATTTTAACCATTTAGATTAACTTATAGATAACTTATTTAGAATGAGAAAGATAAATCAGATTTCTACACGACCAGTTTACAAGATATCATATTTATTTTACATGATAAACGAAACTAAAAGAAACGGAGCAGAACTAAAATAATCTGACTTATGGAAAGTACGACCCTTACGAAGTTTCCGTCTCTTATTTTTTTCTGTTATTTACAAAGCGATACGTTACTGAACTGCCATAACTTCTTAGTGTTGTTCAATAGCGCTTTTAACGTAGTTATGTCTCAATTCTTCGTACTTGTTGCTGGATCTCTTGAGGCTTGTGAGTGCAAATTCTGTCTTTTCATATTTTTGTAGTAGGTACTTGACTTTTTTTATATTTGAATTATATTCATAATTATTACACTAGGTACTTCATAGTCCTACTAAATAACATCGCATCCCTGCTGCCTAGTAACAGTGCGATTTTATACACTGTTTTTGTACTTACCTTGAAATGTATGATATAAGATAGGTAGATAAACCATCTATTTAGTGCACACAAAAGAAATAGAACAACACACAAAAGGACAATTACATGAATCTATAGAAAAAAAACAACACATAAACGAAAAATATGTTTTTCTTTTTTGGATATGGTTTTTTTTTAATCAAGTGACAATGTGACTATGACGAACTTTAAATCAAATAACGGACATAGAAAAAGTGCGGTGTGTGTCTCAAGGTTGCACCAAATGGGAGTCAGCTCAGCACGTCATCGTCAGGCAAATGTCTAGGTATTGTATACCTGACGCCGATATTCTGCTGGATCCCTGCAGGGACATACATAGGTACGGACGTTGAGATAAATACATGAATTATTGGTGTTTTGAAGAAGTGCGTGGAGTGAAATTATGTAGGTATCTTAGAAGGTAGGTACATATATATGTAGGTACTACCTATATCCGCAATTTTAATTATGTATTCTTCGGTAAAGTTTGATGATGTATTGATTCTGTATTTGATTATTTAAATGGTTTTTTTTATTTAAAATGGCTAGGCAGGCAGATATACCTAATATCTGCCTGCCTAGCCTTTTCCCAACTTTGTTGGGGTCGGCTTCCAGTCTAACTAATACCATGGAGCGATGGCCTATCTGACTGGATCTGATTGATTTGCGATTGCCTATCTGATTTGGTAAGACTGGTTGTCAGACTTTCGGGCTTCTGCCGACCCGTAAAGATTGTCAAAGATCCACGAATGACAACCGGGACCAACGGCTTAACGTGCTTTCCAAGGCAAGGAGGAGTCTCGGTATGTAAAGATGGTTACCCATCCACGGACCAACCCCGCCAAGCGTAGCTTAACCTGATGGATCGACCCGTGCAGCTGTTATTACATAGCTACGATTTCCTCCATAGTTAGGTTTATCTATAAATGAATAATGATTTTATAATGGTATAGGACGTGTGAATAAAATAAACGATTAGACTAGATTAAAATACGTTTGCAAAAAAATAATATAGACAAATAAAATATAGTACCCTAATTAACTTGATACATGCATGACGCTGTAAATGATACACGCATAACATGACGTTGCCCATCTAGGTGCGTATGAGATTAATTCATTATTTACTTATTTATATAAAAAAAACATGAGTTTCTACTCAAAAGAACTTCATCTTGTTTGAAAAATTATGAAGACTGGCTTGCAACGAAAAATAAATAGTTGAAAAGAAGTATAGAGTACGGTCTCGAACCATTTTTTATCAATATTTCACAAGGACAACAGTCGGTACGTTTAATATATTTGTCCGTGTCCCCTCCGGCTGGTTTTATTACGAGGGATAAGCACGTAAGTCGCACATATTTCAACTTGACTAACATACGTCCAAGCGCCTGCTATAAAGTTCGCGGCATTATACGCGCTGAACGTAACAATGTGTGCCGTGTGTGCTAGGCGTGCGCTGCAATCAACGGAATGAAACTGATTTTCCTGTTGTACGAGGGATGATTTAACTAACGCCTGTTAAATATGTATAGTATCTTCATTCCTCAAGGGGAATTATCGTTGCTTAGTTTTCGAATTTCCTTTTAGTTGTAAGTGATTATCAAAATCAAAATCAAAAGTCATTTATTCAAACTAGGCTGAGAACCAGCACTTTTCGAACGTCAAAATTACATTAGACAGTCCCCCAAAACGCCCACCCTTCACCACTTCCTAGTGCTTTAGCTGGGAAGAAGAAGTGGCGCAACAAACTCCCCAGCAGCACAGCTGTCTGTTCAGTTAGAGAAAAATTGATTCTATACAAAAGTATACAAAATCATTTACTTTACATACATACATAAAACTTAAATCTAATTATTAGCCATATGTCAGCTAGCACACGCCGATATACCAACCACAATTTTTTTTATAAAATAAAAAATAAAACGAGAACTACTCAAGCAGAAATAAAAGTTAAACATAAATTACCTAAATAAAAGCCTCCAGGCACAAAGGGCGTGCCCGCTTACATATAGCTGTAACTGGAAGTTATAAATGAAGTACAAACATTTCCTACTAAATGTGCTGGGAACTAGAAGCTGGCTGATTTCACTAAAAAATATGAATCTATGTCATATTTTTTAGTGAAATCAAGGCGGAGTACAACATTTATGGTTGTACATACTCTGCCTAAATACGAGAAAAATATCGAATCGAAAAAGTTGTTTCATTCGTTACAATTTTAGTGTTTATAATTGTTATGCCAACACAAAAAGGTACCTACTGATTGTTTAGCTTAACTTAATGACGATACCTATCTATACAATCCTGTCACACGTCTACCTATTGTATGACGACGATTAGGTACTCACATATTGATTACGACGCTATATAGAAGCTGGCCTTAAGCGGATTTACGGATTTTGTAGGTCGAATCAATGTGTTCCTGTTCATCAGTATAGGTGCAATACAGCTAAGCCGTAATCCTATTTAGAGCTATCGAAGTACCTACGAATCTATAAATCTCGATGCAAAACATTCTTATTGAAGAAACCTTTATCAAACCTTCATCAAGGAATTTTCTGGCACTTCCTGATTTATACGTGTTCGTTATCTTTTCGGAAAGGGAGAGATTTTTGATCGGATGTGGAGGACGATTAATGTGGAGGACGATTGAGTTTTTGTATTTAATCAAAAAATAATAATCCGATAAATAAAATAAACCGATAAAAATAATATAACTTTTAGGTGTAGAATGTAACATCTAAACCAACATCATAAAGAGAAAGATTTGATGTTTTTGTATCTTTGTTTGTAATGAAAAAACAAAAAAAAATAGTACTAACCGATTTAAAAAAATCTTTCATCGATGGAAAGTGATATTATCAGCACTAGCTGTACTTATTGCTGTATTTCATCGACTTCCATGCGAACGAAGTTGCGAGCAGAAGCTAGTTAATGATAAATGTACCTACCTACCTACCTTGCAATTAGTCGTCGTTTTAACGGGCAGACAAAAACACTCTTTTGTGGTTTTATCCATTAACGATCTGTTGTTAAATATTTAAAGGTCGGCTGAGTAAAATAAATATTTCACTGAAAATCCTTGAAATGTTAGGTTCAATTCAACATGGGTAGGTACCTAAACTACCCATATTGAGTTTATTGTCAAACTGCCCAAAGTTCATACTTACTGCCCAAACCTCAAACTTACTTACTTTTTAGCGTTCCGTAGTCAACAAGGAACCCTTATAGTTTCGCCATGTCCGTCTGTCCGTCTGTCTGCGGCTTAGCTCAGAGACTGTTGGTGCTAGAAAGCCGTAATTTGGTATGGATATACATATAAATGACGCAGATAAAGTGGCAAAAAAAAATCGTAAAAAAGATTTGTTTTAAGGTACCTCCCCTACGTTTAAAAATAATGTGAGTTTGTAAAAACTATTTTTGGATTCAGGGATCCTTTTGCGGAATATTAAGCTTTAAAGTGCTAATTTTTGTTAGAGCCAAGTGTCCCCTGCCAGCTAAATGGTTGGGTTTGGATATGTGAAAAAATTCACGGCAGTAGTATATATAACGAAATTAAAAGGAAAACTATCACCGCTACGTAGGCTCCACAAGTTACCGAGTAATAATCGACCAACTTAAATTTGCAGTTGTAAAAACATGTTCTCTCATACATTCTGTATCGGAGAACCAGTTTTTCAACTACAATGTTAAGTTTGTTTTATAAATTCATCCCAACTACGGAACGGGGAACCCTTCATTGTGCATGGTACGACATGCACTTGGCCGGTTGTTTTTTATTTATGAATGTATGAACAAGTAGGTAGAGTAAGTTCCTACCTGTAGGTACAATTTTGGTTTTGTTGTTCGTAGTTGTGTGTCTCTATGTATTGATTCATCAGTAAGTTATTTTTCCTCACCCTGCATAAAAAGTAGACGTCTACATTTTGGCCGAATCTGAAAACTTTTAACGTTTTTGCTGTAGGTAAGTTCCCAACCAAGCTCACTTGATAATATTTTGAGAAGTCTATTCATTAACAATTTATTGTGTGTCTCACACAATAAATTGTTTTAAAATAACAAAAGGGCAAAAGGCAAGTAACATTGGCATTGATGGGGATTGTCAATAGAGATTAGTGGAAAAACCACAATGAGAACAATATCGTAGATAAATATTGGAAAAGTTCTCCAGATTTGAGGTTTAGATTTCCTTTGTTGAGTTCAAGCAAAAATACTCCTCGTTTTAATTTAATCCTGTCAATGTAAGATTGATTTTGGATATAAAATCATTAGATTCAAATCCCTATTCAATTTAAATAGTACACGTGACGATGAGTTTCCAATGCGATTTAAATTGAAAGACGTGGCGCCCTCCGTATTGTGAACAATTCAGATTGAATGCCATCCGATAGGCATCACTCTGGCTACTGAATTGATCCAGCGCGAAAATTGATATAGCCTTATCTACGTGGTTATGTATCCGTCGTACGTAGGTAGGTTCTCGAATACTATTAAGCTTTTGATTTGGTTTGGCTTTATTTATGACAAACAAATATGTTTCATATAGATACCTAGAAGGAATACTTTTTAGGGTTCCGTACCCAAAGGGATAAACGGGACCCTATTACTAAGACTCCGTTGTCTGTCTGTCTGTCCGTCTGTCACCAGGCTGTATCTCATGAACCGTGATAGCTAGATAGTTAAAATTTTCACAGATGATGTATTTCTGTTGCCGCTATAACAACAAATACTAAAAAATAGTAAAATAAATATTTAAGGGGGCTCCCATACAACAAACATGATTTTTTTGCCGTTTTTATAGATAATGATACGGAACCCTTCGTGCGCGAGTCCGACTCGCACTTGGCCGGTTTTTATTATGTACACCATACAAAATTACAGACATTTTAGAATTTTTTTATAGGGTGACACATATCCTTATAAGCGATCTTTTACAAATGGATTAAAGGATGAATGAGAGACAATACTGCAGGTAGCCAGTGGTGTACCATTTACATATACACTTATCTATATAAACCATATATTTCTTGTTTCATGTATATATATATAAAATAATAAACATGAAACGAGAGGCAGAAACTATTCGTATAATCTAAAGCAATCTAATTGTACGTCGCTGTAGAAAATACCCATGGCCAGATACAATGGTGCTTTAGAATTTCCGCGACGCTATCTCCTCTCGCACCAATGCCCGTGGAACCGGTATGTCTGTGGACTGATGTAGGAATAGGAATGGACTAAATTGTAAAGCTTATTAGTCAGGGTTGAAACTAGCAAGTTAATTTAGGGGTAACATTTACACTCGCTGTCTATCATTCGATACTCGGCTGGTAAATCGTAATATTCAGTGGGTTGAAATGTTTGTTAAAAAAATATTGTTGTTTAAAATAAATATATTTTATGTGACGGTAAAACATTGACGACTTTATTATAGAAACACCTATACCTATACCAATTGGTAGGTACATAGCTAGATGTTTTTTTAATATATCTTACCCATGTTTGCGAAGAATTTAATGATTTATGTGGTAAAAATTGCTGTAGAAATAAAATACAGGTACTACTATACTCTTAGTTCTTAACAAAAGAATAAGTACCCTTTATCTCTTCTTTGAGATCCCGTAGCCGATACACAATACGTGTATCGGCACCGGGTACCTATATGGAACCTATTATTTTGAAATCAAGTTATTTCAAAGCCGTGCCTTCCGAGTGTAATCCTACTTACGTAGGAAACCCGATCCTTTATATTCTTTATACTGTGTTACTTGATCCGCGATTTGCAGTCTCTACCTGTTTTTATTTTGACCTAGTTTATCGTTTTCAGAGATTTACATGCGTAGCTATAATAAAAATAATACTAACATACTTGCTCCATGTTAATAAACAGAAATAATAAGTGCTGTGTGACGGAA
Source organism: Lithophane ornitopus (assembly GCA_948473465.1). NCBI lineage: Eukaryota > Metazoa > Arthropoda > Insecta > Lepidoptera > Noctuidae > Lithophane > Lithophane ornitopus. The sequence continues at coordinate 10,677,156 of OX419620.1, read as the reverse complement.
AAAAAGTGTCAGTTTTTGTTGTTTTGTGGTGCACATTTCAACATAATTATTTTATCACAGTGGCAGACAGAAATGAGGCATTATTTCCATAAGACCATTTCCTATAACTTGTATCTGATGTACAGAGGTGGTGAAAGCGCGTTGCGGCGGGGTGCGGGCGAGGGCGGCGGGGCGGGCCCGCGACATGAGGAGCGCGCGCGCAGCCCGCCCCGGCCGCCATGCAGCGCCTGCGCACCACCTTCAAACGATCTCGTACGCCCACGCCCGCCGACATGAAGACGCAGAGTAGCCTCGAGGTTCCCAAGCAGGTAAGAACGTAAATAATTATTGTATTCCTGATTCTGATTCAAGATTAAGACTTTTTGATATTTGGTACCTAGAAACGTGATGGATACTGCTTCTACATGGCTTCTTCTCATGATAAGCTATAAAGTTAACGAAAAGGCTGGCTATTTCGGGAATTAACCAGCCTAATTACGGGTAATGAAATACGTTCAAAACCTAATTACAATTTCATCTAAACGATAAGCAAAAACTTGTCAAAAATGTAGGGAAATTAGAGGCAAGTGTTTTGAACATATTGAGACTGAGATTTGAATGCGAACGTTCTTAAAAATACGGGAATTGCCCCTCGGAACACCTAAATGTGATTTTTCATGAGAAATCTCGAAGTTCAAAACTGGGCCACGACTGCAGAGCTAATAATTGAGGCTTGTGACATCAAGAAACCCAAACTGGCTATAGCGTGGAGTAGCCGAATATCATTTACTAATCTCTATTTAAACTATTGATACTTATGCATATCTAACAGATGAATGTCGGCAGGTCCGGTCCGCGTCGTTCGATGAGATCCAACTGGAGGCAGTGCGCGGCTCGGGTGCAAGTGTCCTGCTGTCGGTACCGCAGCCAGGCGCCCGCAGCCGCTCCTTCGACTCGGCCGGATCTGATGACTCGGGCACTTATCTCGAGGTAAGGAACTTACGCAATTTAGTAATCATAGTGAAAGTTGTTCATAATGATGAGTAAAATGACCCCTTAAGAGGATTTAAACGAGTAAAATTTAACCCTGTATCGTAAACCACTACCGAATCCATAAGTTTACCCCCTACCAAAAATCGCTCAAGGCGCCTGAAGTTAGCACTTCAAAAATGTAGCTATAACCATAGGTAGGTACTTATCTAATTTTCATTTCGGAAATGATCCAAGCAGCCAAGCGCAAAGGCTTATCAACGTCTTCCGTGTTATTTCTGATGAAGGGTCCCCCCAAGACAACAAAATTACGTCAACATTAGCTTTGACGTCGGTTTCTAAACGAGATGAGTACTTTAATGAGTACTTAACTTGCATCAAACAGTCTTTTGAGATAAATAAGAATAAACAAGGTCCTTTCTCCACAATTGTCCAAGCAAAGAACTTAGTTTGCAGTGCGTTTTCTTGCTAATTTATTTGTCGTAGTTTGTCCAGCAGAAGTTACGACATGACAGTATTAATGGATTTAGTTGAAGTTTGAAAAGGTTTCATTAAAAAACTCTTATCTACTCACTTACAGAGTGAATGGCACTTGGCTGCGCGTAAAGTTGTAAATATTTTTTTCTCCCATGATAGTGTTTTATGTAGGGGTGTAGATTTCACCGTATAATTTATTATGAACTTCGTTAGTTTATAATAGATCGAAGGTATTATTTCCGTAATATTATAAACTGTCGAGAAATTATGAACCATTTACAATTGAACGAATTATTTTTCGATAGTTTATGATCTATCATGGGAAACCAACAAATTGTGAACTGGTATGAAACTTGCTTGTGACATAACGCACCTTGCGCTTATACTAAATAGCCTGCCTACCTGCGAGCAACTTGGAAGTTGTTCACAGTTCTAATCCATTTCACCCAGTTCACAATTTTTCGACAGTTCATAATCTAACGGAAATAACACCGATAGATTATAAATTAACGGTTCCCACAATCTTACGGTGGCATAAACAATGAACAGCAACGTTTTATTTTTCTGAATCCAGTTTCTCTAAAGTGGAGAGAAGATGAGGGATGAGAGGATGTAGTAAGCTGTGCAAAAGAGCATAATTATCGCATGGTTTTCACTCGGCATCCAGTGAGAGCTGTTTGTTAGTCATCATCCGTCTAGTTGTTTCCCAACTATGTTGGCGTGAGCTCCCAGTCTAACCTGATGCAGCTGAATACCAATATTTTACATGGCGCGACTGCCTGTCTGACTTCCAAAACCCAGTTACTGGGTAATACGATACCTCTTCATAAGACTGGTTGTCAAACTTTCGGGGTTTTGGGCGGGGAAAACTGTTATTAAAGAACAAAATAGATGAAAATCGTAAATCTTTCACGTTCAGACGATCCAGCCGGTGAAATCCGCAGGTGTGCATTACCCGGGCAGCTTTTTATAGTCTCTAGCCATTTTTGTGCAACAACACATTGAATAGGCTGCAAATTCACACAGGCCCTGTAACATTGATTAAAAAAATATGAATCAATACCATATCGTTTAGCAGTAGTTCAGTGGAGTTGGCTGTTCATTCTAAACTAGTCAAAGCATGCTAATAAATCGAGCTTTCATAACTATGCCCAGAGGCGGTGTGCCATGTTAACTCCGCCGTGGTTGCAGTTCTGCGAACCAAGCGTATACTTCGCCCGCAACAAACATTTTCTGTGGGATAAACTCATGTGTAGTAAATAAATGAAATTGTTTAATTTATAAATTAAACAATTTAAGCCCACCAAGATTTACGTCACCTGTTACAGAGAGCATATTATTAAATCAGTGCATCAGATAACTATTGTGGTCTCTGTGAATTTTACCTCAAATGTAAAGTGGTTTGTATTTCGTGGCAGGTCCCGCGTCTGTGGTCCCGCCGTCGCTCCGGGAAGGGCACGCCGCCACCATGCGTGCACTGCCGTCACATGGAGACGTGGCTCGCGCGGCGCAGCGAGGAACGCGTTACGCCCGAGCGAGCGCTCGCCTCCTCTTCGGCAGAGGACGACGACGAGGAGGACGAGAGCGAGCAGGACGTGCCGCAGGTGCTGCTCGCTCCGCCACCACCACCCCGAACATTCCTGCCGCCCCCGGTGCACTCGCCGCCGCCGACGCCGGGGGCACCGTCCTTCGAACTACAACCGCCCGTAGATGAACCTCCCATGCTTCCACAACGAAGGCGTTCCATATCAAGACAAGAAGCCTTCTTCGTGGAACCCACGGGTAGTTCGCTCGAAAATGTTCGTGCATCTGAAGAGGAAGCGGCTAACGCTGCTAAAGACTGCCTCGTTCACGACATCTACCTGGCAGTTCCTGAACTAAAACGTGATCGCGCCGCGTCTGTCGACTCGTGTTTTTCAAAAGTTTCTGGTGGTAGAGCTGAGGAGTTGAATGGCACCGGGAACTCTCTTACAGTTCCCGGAAGTGGACTTAGATCAAGATCGGTAGATATAGTGTTGCCTACGGCTGAGCAATCGAGATATAAGGCGTTAGCGTTAACATCGGCTCAGCAAGTGACAACTTCTTCAAATCAGCAGAAGCAGGAAGAACCTGTGTCGCAGACCGTGTCATCCGCAGAGTGCAGGTTAGTTGTTTGATTGCAATTGTTCAGCGTATTAAATATTTTAATGTTTTGTTTATTTCATTTATTTTTGAAGACCTTATTTTATTACTATTATATTTAACTGATTTCATAGCCAACCTGTATGCATAGCGTTTCTAGGTTTATGACAGGATGGTTCCTACATTACTCATTTATGTGAAGCATTTAATCAGCTGCACACCTGTAAAATGTTTTAATAACTGTGTCTATTTTATTTATGTGTAGCCAACTTAATTGAGCTTTAAATTGTTATACTTAATCTCGTAAAAAAAGATGTAAAAGGGTGTTGATTAAGGCTCGGTTCGAGTATAGAATACGCGTACGTTACGGTCGATTTATGGCTACGCCTTCACTGTAGCCTACAATGTACAAGTGGTTTGATTTTGTGTCTGTAGGTACTATAAGAGCCCCGCGCTCTTACAGTACTGGGACCATCAATAAAAGGTGTATTTTACATTAATCTCGTGACTATTCCCATTTCTAACTACTACTCTTATTTTAAATAAGTAGGTCTTATTTTAAATAGGTATCTACATACGTGCGCTGTCAGCCTGGGAGCTCACTCTCAATTATTTTTTTCAAATCTTCTAAATGTGAAATAGTCTTTATCTCAATATAGCCCATTATAGATGACATCAGCTACAAAAAATCGTGGAGGTTGCATGGGAAAGCAGGCTAAAACCTCTACAGTACCTACATAACCCTTCTAGTAAGTTTTTCATTTTTCGGTTAGTCACCTTATGCTCTAGTCCCGCTATGCTCTAGTCCCGCTATGCTCGACTCGTAAAATACCTACTAAAAAGTTCCGCTATGCACGAAATTCTTCGATTCTTCGTAAACAATGGAAGGTACAGTTGGAAAGAAAATTGTTTGAATTGAAATTAATATGCGTAAGCGTCTGTAAGTTAAAATTTGTTTTGTCTCGTTCTGACAATCAAAAAAGTCAAAATAACGGATAAGGACAAGCGAGTTTCAGAGCAATTCGAAGTTAAGAAATGTTTATGAATAAAGCTGTAAGACAATACTGGACCCACAAGATTTAACGAAGTCGGTAGACTTCGTTACAAATCTTGTCTTACTAATATTACAAATAAAATGCAAATAATGAAATAAGTAAAAAAAAAAAAGTGTTTCTGCCAATAGATCTGTTAAATCTGTCATTCCAAGATAGAGCCAAGTTAAGTGTTCTGTGGTGCTTATTGGTAATAAAATATTACACTTTAACAGTTCTCTTCATAATTGCCCGCGAATTTAATTTCGTGCATAGCGAAACTTAGTAGGTATTTTACGAGTCGAGCATAGCGGGACTAGAGCACAAGGGGACTAACCGACATTTTTTGCTCTCGTACAAAAAGTACCTATTATAAAATAATGGAATCGTCTTTTGTTCGTTTTAAAGCCTGATAGTCGTCTAGACTATACTGCTTACTAGATAGGTTATTAACGCGTTTTTATGTAGATTTTGTTACATACGTTGTTTATTTTTGCTATAACAAATAAGCAATCACATTAAAACAAACTTAACTGAAGAACGATATCGTAATAAAACACATTTTTAATAAAAATAATAAATACCTAAACATTGTTATTATGGCGCATTCGGCCGCCTGTACAGATAATCTGGCGGACGATTTTGTTTATCTGCCGACAAATTGATTATATACGATCTACTGAACTGAAAGCTCTAATAAGTTATTGGCGATTCTGTTTTTATATCGCTACTTTTATTTTCGGACACTCATATTATTTATTGCGTTATAAAAAGCTAAAAGTGTTGTTTATTCTTCATAGAGAAAGGTCGAAAGAACCACCTGAACCTTAGGTAGGTATAGTTGACAGAATAGGTACAAAACGCAGCACTAATGTTTTTTCTTTACCTACTGATTAACAATCATTATAATTAAGATGCAAAATTAAGTAACCTGAATCAGTTAGTTTGATAGTTCTGTAGCTTGAACAAATATAGCATTTAAAGTTAATTCTGTTAATTTTATTTAGTTATGATAGTTGACGACTGTAACTCAACATAAGTCTTGATCATATACCTAATTAAGTAAGGTCAGCGACAAAGGTCGGCCAAAGTTTTAGAAGACATGTTGAATGAAAACCGGCTAATTACCTTTTACGTGTTTGTAAAAATTTAATACTTCAAAGACTAACATTACGATATATTCAAAACAGTAATTAAGTTCTACAATATCCAATAATGATTCTGAAATGATCAAATTCAAATCATTTATTTCAAATAGGCACATAAAAGGCACTTTTGAACGTCAAAATTTACAAGAAAATAGAATTGATTCTAGTCGTCCCTTCCAAAAGGTAGTTTCGTATGGAGAATAATGGACAAGAAACTCCACCGTTACCGTGAAACATGACAACTTTGCCCACTTTTTTCGAATAATTACAATTTTAATACGATTTTTCTATGGAGACGTAAGTATTTTCCTTCATCAAATATAACTGTAAGATCATGTGCATGTGTTAGTATAGCTAAATTTACTTTTTTTCATCATTTATTTAAATATTTGTTCGATTTTGTTGGCGGGCAAAGTTATCTGGACTTTTACCCGACTTTGCCCACATTGATTTTTGACACAAATATGGCCTTTATGCAGATGACATAAAAACCAGTACAAGAATTTTGGTAAATATGGCGTTTACTTAAGGAATGTAAACGACACTATGAAAAGTTTCTTAGTAAAACGACTGGGCAATGTTACCCTGACATTTTTTCTCTTTTTCATACAATCCACATTTCGCGTTTTAAAAATGCTAGGGTTGGCACATGGTAAAAAATATTCTGACGTTTTTCCTTTCTACAATTCAATATAATTCAATTTTAAATAATGTGATTGTATTTAAGTAAATAAAAAGGAATATGTTTCACGCTCATTACCAGTAAAAGAATAATAAAAAAGTTCAAATTATACGGTAGTGTGGAGCAGGTACTCACTCAGTACCCAATAACTAATATCATCTTTGAATTAGATTAATTAAATACCTAATATATGTTTAAAAGTTAATAAGCTCAGCAGTAGCCATAAATTAAAAAAGAAATAAAATACAAGGTTTCGTAACGTGCCAACCCTAAGCCTTTTTTGATGGCGGGCAATGTTGTCAATCGTAGGTCGGATCATTACTGGATAACTTTGCCCATCATCATAACTTTAGTTTTAAAAGATCCTAAGCAATGACACTAGCATTATTATACTCTACAAATAATTTTCTTTTACATGTTATAGAGTAAACTACCCTGTGTTTTCGCCATCTCACAGAATATACGTTCAAATTTGCACTAAAATTTGCCCGCAAAAGCAAGCACCTTACTCGACGAGTTCCAAAAAGTTACTAAGCGAAGTTAGCAACAAGCACGATAGTCAGTATTGTCATACATATAGCCTATTTTCCACCAAAGTCAATCAATTTTGGCATAATATTAAGATATTTTTGCAAATCAAACATGCTAATAAATCGTTCTACGGGCAAAGTTGCCCTTGGGGGCAATGTTGGCATATTTCACGGTACTCTTATAAATTGTTTTACAATATTTTGTATAGGTAGGTAGGTACATTAATTATATGTCAAGACGATGCTCCTAAAATAAAATTACTACTTACACCAAAATACCTAAAAATAATTAAAATGAAGCAATGACAATATTAATTATGTGATAGATACATCATTGACTTAATTATGTCGCTAATTCTACTTATGTAAAGGTAATGTAAACGCCGGAAGATATTAAATATTTTTATAAAAAATTATACAATAAATAATCTCGTCTGTAAAGTTCTTAAGAAATTATAAATGTCAAACGCAGAAGAGACATCTTTAGTACTTATCGATTTTATTTCGCGTTCTTAATCAATTATCTTTTCTCTAAGTACCTATTACCTATACATCCTACCGACTTTCTTTTTATGTCGTTTATCTAGCAGCGTGTCAAGCCAAGTTCAAGAATAGATTGTTTTTACGATAGCATAGGAAACTAATGTATCAATTTAAGGTATTGAATGAGGACGACTGTGGACATACTGTAAGTATACCTGTCTACAGTCTTTGACATTGAAACCAACATAATATATGCTGTATACTGAAAACTGGACGTAGGTAAAGTCAGGGAAAATAATTATAAAGCAGATTGACTATCAACTTAAATTGTCCTTTTATTCTAATCACAACTGTGATTTTTTGACAGATGTATGCAGTGGCTGTACCACGGCAAATTGACGTAGGGTTACCGTTCTGCGGTTGGGTGTCAAGTTGCTCAATAACTACTTTCCCTTTCTGTACCTACTATAAGGAAAATGAATTAATTGTGTAATGGTTCTGAAACACATGTTCACGTTGCGGATAAGGAAAATTAAAATGCTTTACTACATAATCATAAATGCTGAAATTAGAACAAACAAAAATCATTCAGGGAAAGTAGGTAAATAACTATAAGCGAATAACGCTGTTAGTGAAATAAAATATGTAAAAGCAATATCCTGCCTCAATAAATTTCCACGTATTAGATCAGCGCTGCAGAACAAATAAATATACCAGAAGCAACGCGGTTGATTCAAGGAATTTTATGAGCTATGTTAGAAGTTATTAATGAAATTAATTATGTAGGCTTGGGATGATAGATCTATTACAATATTGACCTACAGAGAATACAATAATTTGATTAAGTAATTTATCTATACATACTTACATCATAGATACATACAATTAAATCAAATTGAAGTGTCTGTTTGTAGTGTCAAAATAACAGCATTTTGATGAAGGTATAAAAGTACCTAAAAAAACTGTCCGTCTGTCCTTTTGTTCAGGCTAATCTCCGAAACGGCTGGACCGATTTTGACGGGACTTTCACTGCAAGATAGCTGATGTTATATGGAATACCTACTTAGGCTACTATTATTTTAGAAAAAAAATTAGGGTCCGCGGTTAGCAGCTAGTTAACATTAACGAAAAATACTACATAAACCCACTATCAATTTGTAGGTCATGCATGAGTGTGTGCTAAATATATAGGTAATTTAAACTGTAAATATTTCCTTTCAATGTAATGTATGCATTTAAAAGGTTTCTTGTTTACATACTAGAACTTAAGAGAAGTAATTATAATGAACAGGTATTCTAACTAGTCATAAAAAATGATATAATATATAATAACATATTTTATTTCGATTAAGTACCAAGTGCAATCAAGAATAACAATCTCATCTGATAAATGTATAATCTGTGCCACTATAAGTGAACGTACTCCGCCAGCCGCAGTGCAAATAGTTCACGACATTCCGCAGATTCCACGGTTGAATAATGCGGGGCCGTAAACCCCTACTTATGATTATTGTATGTACCTCGAATACCTAGGCAGCCGCGGGATTCTGGGGCCACTATGCGAACAATATTTCTCCAAGTTGTTCCCGCATTTATTTTACCAGATAGAAGGTACTTTACCATTTGACAGCGCTACGAAGCGGAGATATAAGAATAGTAGATTGTAAACATTTCCACGGAAATCTTATTGTAGCGAATACACTTGAGTGATTTTGTTTACCAATGCGTTAACATATTTACAATGCCTATGTCATTGGGTAATGTGTTTGATGTTGATCTTTATTACAATTGATGAAAAAATATGTGATAATTGTGTTGAAAAGAGATTTCGTGTACTTTGGCACCAACTACTATTCTATTATGATTATTTATGATAGACAATAATATGTTACCTGCCTACTTACTTGAATATTTTGTAACTGGTTATTTAATTCTGTTTCCTTCTCTGAAATTTTGTTTTATTTTGTGTAGTTAAATATCAAAAGCCGGTAAGTGACACCCCTACTCGAAATTGAATTGTGAATGGAGTCAAATTTGAAATTACAAAATGCATTGTTTTATTTTTCCTTAACAAGGTCATATCACAAAAAAAATGGTTTTGCCATGTCACAAAAAAAAAACAAATATAAAACGACTCAAATCGAAGATTTCTTTCATTGTCCAATGACATCTGTTTAGGAAAGTCAAGCACGTCCGCGACGACCAATCAGCTTAAAGTATGTACTAGCATTTCATGAGTTATCGGGAGTGAAGCCGTTAAGTTCAAAGTGATTTTTTACAAATTCCGGTACGTTTCGCTAGTTTATATCAAACATCATGTCCATACTTGAATATTTTTATTTCTATTTTAGTAAACACAATGTCCTACACGAGTGATCGTTTAATAAAAAACCTCATGACTTAGGTACTAATCTATAGTCAAAAACATATTTCTTTAATTTCTCACTTTTCATATAAAGGGGAAATACCGGCTTTTGATATACTACACAAAATTTTAATGGTATCCATAGAGACATAGCTCTACCGACGGTAAAATGTTGGGTCAACAGGGAAACAAGCGTGTCTTCTTTGCATATGAGATAATATTACCATATTAATCTCATTAACACATTTTCAGTTTTATACAATGCGTTGCGTGCTTTTTAACATGTAAAATGAAAATATTCCGGGCATTTTATTATGTTAAACAGTTAATAACATTTACATTTTTTAAGAGGTAGGAAGGTAGAATGGTACTTTAAAAATTCAGTGTAGGTATATTTTTTTGCATTCGCTTGAAAAACCCGTTCGAATTTCTGTGCAGTTTTGCTGCTGGGTACAGTACAGTACGTGTCAGAGTAAATTGATATTAAGAGGATTCTGACCATGACATGGACCGACCGGCCGACATGACATGGTCGGAGACCTGAACCTGAATGACGTTGGCCAGTAAAAGCTTTGAGAAACGAAAGGTCATAGAATTAAAAAGTATTCTGAAAATGTTGTACCTGAATCGAGACTTTTATTAATAAATAGTATGGGAAATTAAAATAATATGTATGTACCTAAATAACAAGTTATAACTAATTAATCAATAAAATTATATACTAATTTAACTAAAACAATAAAACTAAAATATGGGATATATTCGCATCGCTGCCGACTAGTAATGTTCTTACCCAAGAGACTGGTAGCATTGTCACGTTGTCTGATAATGCGTAGCCTCAGGCCAAGATAAAAGCCTGAATTTGGTTGTTTTTGGCTTAGGCTTAGCCGGTATTCAGTTTTATGTTGTGTATCTTTACATACCGAGACTCCTCCGTGCCTCGGAAAGCACGTTAAGCCGTTGGTCCCGGCTGTCATGTGTAGATCTTTGACAGTTGTTACGGGTCGTCAGAAGCCCGAAAGTCTGTCAACCAGTCTTACCAAGGGGTATCGTGTTACCCAGTAACTGGGTTGTGGAGGTCAGATAGGCAGTCACTCCATGTAAAATAATGGTATTCAGCTGCATCCGGTTAGACTGGAAGCCGACCCCAACATTGTTGGGAAAAGGCTAGACAGATGATGAAGATGTCAATAGGTGTCTTAACACAGTAGGTACAGGCACAATTATTGTTGGGTTATTTGCCACTTACAGACATGCCATGAGCACATAATATATTCATCATACAAAGCTCATGATTGTTCCAATCAGTTTATTAATCACACTTTGAATTATTGATGCGTGGATAGATTAGTCATCTAATAGAGACATAATATGTCAAAAGTTAAATAAATGATACTATTTATTGACAGTATATAATTTAATAGTATTTAATTACATGCTTCATGTTTATGCACGGATATCTGCCCATTTAGACATTATCTCGACAAAAGCTTTGCAAAAACTCTTTAATAATTACGTATGAGGTACTTACTTAATATAACTCCATTATTTTATGTGGTTTAATCCTGTGGTGCGACTCCTGGCTGAAGTTTACTGCAAAAGATAACACAAACCTTTGACGACCTAATAGTTATTTGAAGGCACATTTTACACACCTCCATCACGTGAGCAAACTGCCGTACAGTGAAAATAAACCACGTCGTAGAAATAAAATATCGCTTGACTATCAGCGAACCCTTTCACAATATTTGCTCACATTTTGTTCCACTGTTGTTCTCATCACTTATCTTTACTTATCAACCTCCCTTTGTGTAACTTTACGGATATTTTAGACATGATAGCTTCTATTAATGCATGATGTATGTTGTTAATCTACTTTTAATTAGTGAGCTGGAGTATATTCATAGACATTGACGGGAATAGATGCATTAGCATGCAGGCCATTAATGGATTAGTTAGCAGTCGTTAGTTCATTACATCACTTTGATCTGCGTACAACGCGCTAATCGAGTGGCTAGGATAACTCTCTAGGGACCACCTTGTTATATTCAACACCTATCGGGGCTACAATTAACAGAAGTAAGTATTAACAAGGGAGTTTCTCTAAAACTATACACACTACACCTACAGTGCTTGCTTTAATAAGCCGACTAGATCACGCCGCATAACTCAGGATTGGTCAGCTGCGGTCCACGTGTCGTGCTAATGAGTTGTGTGCTGGACCACATTTACACGCATGTAACGAACAGTTTTTAACATTTAAAGGAGAATGGGTCCCTGCTTATGGGGTTCTGCCCTGAAGCCCAATAAAAATAAGATTTATACCAATGGAAAGAGCTTTTCAAGGGGAACCTTTCCTACTAACATTACTTTTGCCAATTGTTAGTCAGTTCGGAGTAAATGACCTAAATAGGTGTGAATACTTGGGCATCGAAGTTAAGGATTTTTCTTGGTCCAATAGACATAAGATATACATCGATGGTTTTAGCTTGTTAAGGGGAACCTTTTATACTAACATGACTATTGCCAATTGTTAGTCAGTTCGGAGTTAATGGTATAAATAGGTGACTACTGGGGCACCGAAGTTAAGGAATTCTTGGCGTCCAATAGCCATAAGATATATACCACTGAAAAGAGCTTTCCAGGGATAACCTTTGCTACGAACAAGTCTTTTGCCTATTATTAGTCAGTTCAGAGTTAATGACCTAAATAGATGATGACTATCTATACTAAAATTCTATAAAATTAAATTAAATTATTATTATTTTAAATTTCTATAATTGTTATTATAAATTTAAAATATGTATGTTTAGGTTAAGGTATTTATCTATGGGCCTGAGTCGCTCGAAAAAAAATTGATTATTATTATTATTTAAATGTGTTTGACATATCTCGGGACCCTGAGGTCCCGGACCTTTGGAAGGCGTACGAGGGGCCGACGCCAACTCGCAGAGGCCCTTAGACATTTTTAAGTGTTGATGCTTAATTACTCACATTTAGAGCTCTGTAGCTCCTTTCCTACTAACAATCGAGAGAAACGTCATATCATGAAATATTTCCTTTGAAGAGATCTTTCCTTTGGCATATATCTTAACTCTATTGGGGGATGCGGCAGGCTTAACGTAGGATTAACGATCTGTACGGCCGATTGACTCTTAAAAACATTGTTCCCAAAACGGCATCTAGGAGGCCAACGTTTTAAAATGTCCATTTATAGGTTTGCGAGATCATGTTTGCGAGGCTCAAATCTAATAAAAGTTATTTAATTGTCTAAATACCTGAATTTCACTAATGCTTAATTACTCACATTTAGAGCTCTGTAGCTTTCGTACTAAAAATCGAGAGAAGCGTGCTATCACAAAATATTAGCCTTGAAGAGATCTTCCCATTGGCATATATCTCAACTCTATTGGGGTAACCATCCGGCTTAACGATCCTTCCGGTCGACCGACTCTTAAAAACATTGTTCCTAAAATGGCATCTATTGGAGACCAATGTTTTAAAATGTTCACTTATAGGCTTCAAAGATGATGTTAGCAGGGCCCATTAAAAGTTATTTAATTGACGAAATACCAGAATTCCAATAATATTTAATCACTCACATTTAAAGCTCAGTAGCTCCTTTCGTACTAACGATCAAGAGAAGTCTTCACAATAAGAATTATTCTTCTTGATTAGATCTTTCCATTGGTATATATCTTAACGCTATTGGGCTCCAGGGCAGAAACTCCCAATCTCCTCTGATCTATACTTAAAATATACGGTGTTACGATTATATTTTTTGTTTTCCTAGAAGCACATTTCATACTTGATAATGCTACATTGCTGTATTGACGTAACTATTAAAAAATATTTTGTTATGTTATTTAATATAAAAAAAATACCTTTGGGGCTATAATTAACAAATCAGCGGAGTATTAACGTGTTAATACCTATACCCCGGATGTGATGATAGCGAAATTTCTTGGTCGAAACCATAAGAAATCGCCACCGCGAGCGCAGTAATATCGTAAACGCGCGAACAAAAATGACATATTCAGCAATCTAGTGAAGAATGCTTTAGAAGAAGAGCATCCTATTAGATAACTGAAAAAGAAGAAAATTACAGCAAAATTGCATAACAAAGGGAACAAAAAACAAAAACGCTTATTTTCTTCTAAATCTTTTGGCATAACATAATGTTAAGTTTTCCCTTCTGTTAAAACTTACCTCAGAGCTGTTAATTCTAGCCCCGAACATGAAGTAAGCATTAACAACTGACTTTTTTGAGAAAAAATGCTTTATTTAAGACCTCATTTCTTTTATGTTTGATTTATAACATGATACTTAAATAATTAAAGCATCATGTGACACAAAAATCAAGTCTCTATGTTGAATAATTTCGAAGCAACAACTAAAATTTTTTTTGTTTATTGTGGCCCCGGTCTCCCCTACAAAGAAAAGGATAATGATGTAAAACGTCACTAATTCCAACAGTGAAGTCTGTAGCACTTAACAATTCTCTAGCAGCAATTTGGACACACACCGATCACCAATCCATTCAGATAAGAAAGCGTGGTGACTGAAAATGTGACCATTTTAAAACGTTTACTGGGCTGCAGTCTTGTCATAGATAGCGATCGCTATACGACCGAATTCGGTCGCAAAGTCCTAATGGCGTCTCTTGTTTGTTTTAAATAGCTGTTTACCCCTGAAAGTAACGATGGTTACAAGTTTAGATTAAAATAATCTAACACGTTTCTGACTTTACCGGGTACGGGTATCCAATAATTAGGTACCTAGAAACTAGTAAATAGAGAACCGGCTTACTAGTTTCAGCGGGAATACAACCCTCGGTTGTTGTTTGTTTTACATTATATTATGTTGGTAGTATCTACTTGGGAGGAAAGAGAAAAATAGGTGATGTTTTACTTTAAAAACAAAAATTGCCACACACTCTAACGTTAAAGTCAATCGACACCTTTGTCAAAATTGAAACAGACAAACAATTAAACTCATTACTCTTCTTTTTCAGTAGTCAGGTAAAATAGTTTTGTTCTGAAACTTAGTTGTAATTTCAATAATTGAATCAAAGACCTTACCTACACTCAGAAAATCAGGCGTGACCAATCGTTGATCTCCATAATTAATTTAACGTAATTTTCGTTTAACTTTCTAATTAATAGATTCTTAAAACACAAAATGAGTAAAAGCTTTAAAGGTATGATAATTTGTCTGAATTGGAATTTAATGAAGTTTTCTCGTTCAGACTTATTTGATAAGAGAAATTCTTGACAATTTCTAAAAGCCATTAAGATGCGTAAGGTCACTAGTAAGTTATTTGTGTTGGTCCTTTTGTGTACTTAATTTAATTTTTTGTGTCCACGAAATTCTTTTATCTTTGTAGCTTTTTACAATATTACACAGCCATGGCAGACCGACCGTGTAATTCATTTTTAAGAAGATTCCTACAAATTTAACGAGTTAAAAGCAGGAAAATTGTGACGCTCGGTGTTGTCGCTGTCGTTGTATAAATAATTGCAGCCTTAATTTACTTAGTAGGTATAAAACTTTCAGACATTTCGTTTCATGTATTGATTTTTTGTTTCATTCACGTTCGCAATATTTTTATTTATCGTTCACTGTCAAAGTGTAAGTAGGTTCTTTAACTCAATAACTATTAAGTACTTATGGAATAGAGTCATACTTTAAAAATCGGATTGACGTAAATAGGTATTAAAATCAAGCTACAATGCACCGATAGTGATATCAGTGCATTGTAGCTCTATTTTAATACTAATAAACTCGATTTAAATACTAAACTAATCGATGTTAAAACTCGTAATACTATGATAAGGAAAACTACATAGGTATGTTAAATACAGTACGTTTTCCTCTTCCATCTCGATTGCAAAAGAGTATTCCCGTATTTATCTAATGCCCAGATCATTATATAAACGTTATATAATGAAATAGAACATTTTACGTCGTGTCTCGTTCGCTGCAGGCTACGTCACAGCGCTCCCCTTTTCCTTACTAAAGAAAATAGCCATTCAAATTGTGACTGAAACGTAGACGAAGTTATTATTACATTTATTACATGCGGGATATAAAACTGAACTGAAAGGGTGCTGTTTTTGTTTTATTTTACGTTTTGTTTACTTTAAAGTCACTATACCTACACGCAAGCAAGCTACCAACTCCTATTTATTATATATTCATTAATTTATTATATTTTATTATATCTATTTATATAAATTCTTTGTTAATTTAGAGTTTCTTGCCCGTTCGTCTCCATAAGTACCTACTACGCTTTGAAATGGGCAACTAGCTTCATCTTTCTGACTGACCTACTCCTTATAAATTCAAAAGTGGTAATTGGTTTCTTTGAAACTAACTTCGCACGGTTTTTAAAAAAACGACTTGAAAAAAAATCGAGATTTCTTAGTCTAACATAGTTGTAAGTCTTACTAACCATTTTGAGTCATGATACTCTAATAAAGAAAATTCTATTCTATTCTATTAGTTATAAGTAACTTTAATACTAATGTATTATAAGTACACATAAACCTTCCGGAACAAATTCTCTAAACGATAGTGAAAACCTCATCAAAATCTGTTGCGTGGTTTGGAAGACCAACGCAGACATACAGACAAACACGAAAAGCGACTATGTATAGATAAAGATAAATGCTTTGAGTTACGGTTTGCCACAGTAGTACTCTAGTACCTGGGTAGGTACATGAAATCTGTTAAATCGTTATTGATGTCATCTATTACCCTATCAGGAATCGATAATACTAAATAGTAGATATAATAATATTTAGTGCTATCTATGTTGGCACTAAAAATTACATCATTATTATTAAACATGATGATATCATAATAATATTTTGATATTTTTTCCTGTATAAATCTAATCGAAGTTAATTCAATATTGAAGTACTTAGGTACTTTTTAGTAAATCTGAAGAAATGTACTGCATTGCAATAAATTGAACGCAACAGCACGTCTTAGTTCAAAATGTCTCTGTTTAGTGCGACGCCGTCAGTACACGTGAAGTTTAATCTAAGTTTGTAACATCTTTGCCACAAATCAGTGTTCCTGAGATAGTGAAATAACAATTGTTTACCTTGATGACAGGGGAGGATGAGGGGGAGGACAGTGTGTTGCGGGAGTATAAAGTATAGTTGATCGTAAACCATATCCAGCATTATTAGAAATAAACTGTCTCACTGATATGAGCAGTAACATAGGCGACACGTTGCGACGCTCTACGAAATCGATTTTTTTCTAAAACTGTTTTTACAGATAGTATATACAGGGTGTAAGGGTAAACACCGTTGGCACTCAAACCATGGGTAGTTGACTTAAATATAAAAATAAATGACCGAGTAACTACAAAAAAAAACATTATTTTCATTAAAAGATTTAAAAATGTTTCTATCCGACACTGTGCTCGCTAGCGAAACAGCTGTTTAACTGAGGGAGGGGTCAAGCTTGCGGCCGGTCAGGTCACGTCCTGCGCCCCCCATCCGTGTTGAGACGCAAGTTCGTTGCCCTATCGCATAGATGAAAGGGTGAAATACTCTAGTGGTAAAATGTAAATTTAATTAAAAAAGAAATACTTATTTTTTTGATTATTTATTAATTGATTTTACGTTCTAGAAATGACACCAAACCACTGGTTTCAAGGATAACGGTGTTTGCCCTAACACCCTGTATTTTTCGAAAGGTTAGGTATATAGATACTTAGGTCTAAGTACACAATATGTCACTTATAGGACCTAATGTCTTAATTTTGATCTAGCTTCTCCAAAAGTAAGAAACTTCGCGCTTAGTCAAAACTTGAAGCTGTAATTAGTGTTGCTGAAACTGAAACTGCTCAAGGCTAAAACAGCTAAGACTCGTTCTTTATGTCTTCCGCGGTCGTATTTTCTGTTTTAACTTACAGCACTATAATAATTTAAGACGCGCTGAAAAGATAAGCTTCCTTTTCTTGTTAAAACTACCACGACTAAAGAAAATGGGGTGAAGTTCTATTAGAAGAAAATAGTAAAGGAAACTAAAGGAAATGTTACAAATTAAACTACTTATATTACCTAACATAATTATTAGGTACATCGTCAATTAAATTATCTATTACATCGTCAATTATCAAGTAATGAAAGTAATGAACAGAAAGACAAATATACGCAAACTTCTTCAAAATCAACTAAGTATTAATAAAACTTTAATTAGAAAATAACAACTTTAGCATGCATTTTATTAATCTAACAATTTATATTTGAAAATTAAGAAAAGTTTGTCCTACCTACGAATTTCATCAGTGCTGCGCAGTTGTAGTAAGAAAAGTAAAATTAAAAATTGCTAACCAAGCTTCTAACAGAATATTTTATATAGTTTGTCTAAAGAGAATTTTAATGCTTATGTAACAGCAAGTGGTAATCAATAATGCAGTAGGCACTGGCGGTGGCTATTTACCGGTTCCCGGTTCGACTCCCGACGGACCGCCCCGGTCCTATTAAATCCGCAAATGAATTTGAAATCAACATTACGAGTATCAAAATCTCTACAATATTGTGATATTTGAAATAAAATAAAACTTATGAAAATATCGGAGGAGTTAAATTATGCATTTATTTCCGTAATAAAAGTTTCAGATTAACTCGAGTACACTGTTCCAATTATTGTAACATACGATATATTTATAGGTTGAATGTAGGCGTCGGTCGGTAAACTGCTTATGTATGGCGGTTTCAGTGTGACAATACACATCACAATGGTGACACTCATGCGTTAAAGGTTCTTAAATATTTGCATGTCTTAATTAACGTGTTACAGAATACAGAGATTTATGCTCGTCTCAATCAAATTAATTTACATTGTTCAGAGCTTAATTACACATATGTGAAAACTCTCTCTTAATATTATGGAAATGCGGGCGAAGAGTCGCTTCTCATTCAGTTTAATGAGATACCTAGCGGTTTTTATTATGTCACTTTCATGAAATCGCTTCTGAGGAACCACAGATCATTAATGAATGCGAACAATTGATGTTTGGGGATCTGTAGTTAAAGCTGCAAAGTTTTTGATTGATTTCTTTACAAATACTGCACACTTAGTTTGCAAGTTATTACATACAGATATAAAGTCACGCCTTTTTCCCATGGGGGCAGGCATAAACTACAGAGCGAGCGCCACCTGCTTCGATCTTTACATACTTCTTTGTTTCGTTTACCTTCATATATCTCGTCATACACGCAAGTCGGATGCGAGTAGGACGCACCTAACCTTTCTGAAGAACATCACCAATAAAGTCACTATATGTCAGCTATTGTGGTAATAAAAACTGGCCAAGTGCGTGTCGGACCACGCACAATGAAGAGTTCTGTAGTTGGGATGAATTTATCCCAAGAACAAACTTAACATTGTAGTTGAAAACATATTCTCTCAAATATTCTCCCTGCAAATGCAAGTTTGTACGCACAATATTAAGATATTTACCGTGTTATTTTTAGACCATAGACTTCCTATGTAGATTACATTATTTATATGTATAATAAAGAACTATTTTCTGTATTTTTTCAAAGTTTTGGCACACTTTTTTTCGGAGATAAAGTCAATTTTCATGTACTTTTTTAAATAGCTTGAAAAACATTCGTCGGTTTAGTCCACACTAGAGTGCGGCAGAAATGTGTCCTGCAAACGCCGCGGGTTGCTGCCGCGCTCTTCCCGCTCAATGTTTGGACACACCTTGATATGTGAGAGAAGATACGAGAGACGTTGGTTATTCGTAGCTAGACTTTATTTTGGCCTGAGATAGACAAAAATAGAGCTCATTATAGTCGGCAAAGGTAGGAGATAGACCTGTGCACATTTTTATCTAGTGACCTCAGACCAAATTAAAAACCAGTTTCTTAAACATGTGTGCACTTAGTGAGGTGTACTTTGATTGTAAATGTGTACGTGTGAGCGTGTATGTACAGAGCGGAGGTGTAGTTTTGGCATGCTTCACTGCATTGTTCGCAGCGCTCTGTCTTGGATTTTTATTTGGTCTGCTAAGCTAGTGACTAGATTTTAACCGTATAACTGTGGCAACAAGAACTGACGAAATGCTGTTGCTTATTTATTATTAAAAACAATGTTGCCCTTTGTTACAATGTCGCATAGGTACTAAATTATATTAGGTACACAAAAACACTCGTATATTATTAAACGTTTACGCTCTTTGTGTATTTTAGCGAGTATCTATGGACGAAAAACGAGGGGATGAAAATCGTAAATTACAAAGCCAAATTGATATTGATAAAGGACTTTTCAGAGGTTTGACGTTATATTGGACCCATGTCATACCTAAACGTAGACATTACAAACAAAACGCATCTATAGGGACCTCCCATATTCCACTTAAATAATAAAAGCTAGCTACTACATCCAGAATAAATAATAGTAGGTACTAACGCTACAACTTTCAGGTTTTCATTTTCCCTGCTGAAAATGGAAAGCTGTTAGATGTTAAATGGGTATTCATTCGATAATGTATGAAGTAAATTAATATTGAGCGAAACTATTGAATTCGTTTTTTATAAGTTCGTGGTGTTTGGTCGAAACATGTGTGTTCCTTGTCCGCCGGGGCTTTCATTAAAAGGAAAAATCGGTGAAAGCAGCAACTACGAAGCTCTAACTGTAAATTGTTAAACACAGTTCTGTTAAGGTATTAGAAGTTACGGTTCACTTCAATTACACACATTGTTATATTTCACGCAAATTAGCTATATTGTTTCTTGAGTTAAATTCAACATTGGCCGAGAGAAAACGATACTCTCTTGGTGTTCAAGAGCGGCTGATTAAAGCCCAGACGGAAGAGACAGTGGTTTATTGTTGTGGTTTCCAAGGAGATGGAACTGGAAGGGAAATAACATTGCAAATAACATTCAAACAAAAAAATTGCTATTTTCGTTTTATTTTGAAAGCGCAATTATGTTAACACGTGTATTCGTTAAATTTGGCTCATTTTTAATGAATACCTTCGCTTCCTTTCGGGCTACGGCGTATTATCTCACGATCAAAATAGGGAAACATCACGGTACCGATATAAAAGGTTTCCACTGGTTCCCATATACAATTTTGTTTTTTTTTATTAGTAGCTTCAATTTATTTTCTTATAATAGAGGGAAATTATCAATATGTTTTATTGCGCAAAAATACCGTGGCAAAATATATTTTTACTATACACGAGAGGAAATTGGGATACTTCATCCACAGGTTCGTGTAGGTACGTACATACTTATTACATACAACTCAACTGTAATCTTTAAATGGTTATTTTTTTTACAAATATTAATTATTAGATTTTAATATACTATGTACCATAATTATATTTTCATATTTCTTTTGTATTTATTTAATGCTTTGTACACTAGTACAAACTACACAAAGGCGGACTCAACGCCTCGGGCATTTTCTGCCAGTCTACCTTAGGGTATGCTGCTTTATTGTGCTGTTTCAAAAATTCCAACAAACTGTAATTTACCCGTTGAATTCCGAAGGCTACAGTATCTACCAGCGTGGCGGGCGATACCGCCGCTTCTAATTAAAACTTGTCTGTTGCTATTTGCAGTAAGACGTCGGACATCTCTTGTTAAATTTATGGCATTTATAAATTAGCCGGTCGTGTGAACTGCTGCACGTTGGCAACCCTCGCGTTCTGCGGCGCGTCTGCTGCGTACCCGCCATGCCGTGCCAGCCTCTATTGTACATTCAACCATTGTTCTGTAAATTGCGAAACATTTTAAGCCCTACTTTTAAATAAAAGAAGTGACTTTTATCACCGCTATATGGAGAATGGAGATACAATAATTGTATCTCTATCAAAAGATTTCAACAGTAGGTAGGACTACGAGTAGCTATTCAATAAGTCGAACAAAGGTCAAACTTGTTTTCTAAAGCTGTGTCCTCAGTTCTTCACAAAACCGAGGTAAACCCTTATTGAATGCCTCTCATCGGCCATCGAGTTGAATGAGATTAAATATTTCTGAATAGATGCTGAACATTGAATTAAAATAATAGGTTTCAAGTAGATATTTCGCAGTTAAATCGTTAACAGCCCAATTGTATTTAAGAGTTATGATACTTCAATTCATTTTAATAAGCTTATTAAATATGAAGTAGGTACGATTATTTAACTTTGAAATGGAATTTATAAAAACTTTTATAATTCCATACAATTAGGTACTGCTTTTTCGTGGGAAATCAACTGAAAAATAAAAATGCTGTGAGTGAAAAATAAAACAATAAAGGTCTTGCTAACTGCGTTTGTTGGATTAATTTGATAGTCCATAGTTTTATTTATAAAATTATCGTCTATGATATAAAGACATAACATCATAAGATCAAAATAGATTGTATCATTTATTAAATGTGTAATAATATGTTGTGTGTGTGTTGTATCGTACAAAGTGTAGGACATTGACACGCGGTGACGTGGAGCACGTGGGTCTAACATAATCCACACTTTATTTTGTACCTACTTAGTTAATGAGCTCGGGTTGCACATTTTATAGTTATTTTAACGATTGTTAACTCATATACATTTCGTTTCGTTATTAGTTCAATGTAAGTTAGTTAGTGTAAGCAATTTTCCATGCATTGCACTTCAGTGGAACATTTTAGCTTAGAAATGTGTTTAAAATACAATTTCCAGTGTTCTATGTAACACATTGGTTACAACTTATAAACTTTTGCAATAGGCTTTTACAACACTTTCATTTCGTAGCGACCGTTTAACGGCGTTTTTTCGTAGTTCGACTGTTACTCCTTTCGTGCGGAACACCGTTCAAGCGATATTACAGCGAAAAACATGTGCGAATGCGTCACCATTATCCCAAGCAAGAAACATTCAGGCACAGCAAACAATGTCAAGAATGTAGCGATTTCTTCCGTGTTTATCTGCGAACAATTTTATTGTACCCACTTAAAATAGACGTGTCACCCGAAGTGGTCGGTCACGCGCATATTTGTGGGCTATATATAGCTCTATCAGTTGGCAAATGTCCTGGCAATCCCGGCGCCCGCACTTCACGCTAAATGTCGCGTGCTCACGCGCCGCCGAGCTTCGTTATTTATTTTTGGCCACCGACATGGAAATTGACGCGTAAATCTAACCACTATCGATCGCTGGTACTAAATCTGTTAACAGAAGCGCTCCTCCGTCTGCAATAGTGATAAATATTCAGAGATTGTTGTCTACGTAGCATTTACGTCAGTGCTACGTCAGTCTTCCTTTCATATACGGAACTAGACAGACGTATGCAATCAGTGGCCACTCAGCGTTGTAACCCTATTATGTTTGAAAAAGGCTTAAGGCGCACGTGACGCAACGTTGCGAGAATGTAGCATAGGTAATTATAAGTATTTACCATATTTTTTTAATCAACAGTTTTACAATACATGGTTTAAGAATAGTTAAGATGAAATCGATACTTGCAATTAGTATTAAGTACAATGCTCACAACAATAAACCGGACTAGTATATTTATAAATACATTTTATTAACTCACGTTTTTTCTCGTGGGAGTTTGCAGGAACTACAGTTCCTACCCACCTACCATACATTGCATACTTTTTTTGCTTCGTCTGCGTTGAAATAATAGGTCTTTACCTATGAAATTGCCGTTTTGTATGAAAAAATTTAAAGGAATTTTTTTCATGAATTTTTTATTTGTATTAATCGAAGTAATCACCCATGCAATCAATGCATCTTTGCCATCGCAGTGGCAGTTTATTGATGCCCTTCTTAAAGAAATCAGCTGGACGGGAGGCAACAAATTCTTCAAAGGCATTTTGTACTGCCTCTCGGGTATTGAATTTTTTTCCCGCCAAGAAGTTATCCAAATTCTGGAAAAAGTAGTAGTCTGTAGGCGCAAGGTCTGGTGAGTAGGGCGGATGACGGAGAGCTTCCAACCCCAGTTCTTGCAACTTGGAGACCGTCTGCTGTGCAGTATGAGGTCGCGCGTTGTCGTGCAGGAGCAGCAGAGACGAGCGATTGACCAATGCTGGTTGGAAATGCGCCAGCTTCTCCATCATTGTGTTCAGTTCTTCACAGTACACATCTGCAGTAATGCTCACCCCGTTTGGTAAGAAGCTGTGATGAATCACACCGGCGCTAGACTACCAAACAGTGACCATCACTTTTCTAGGGGTAAGTTTTCGTTTAGGGCATTGTTTAGGTGCTGAACCAGGATCCAACCAACTTGCTGAGCGCTTGCGGTTATCAAACAGAATCCATTTTTCATCGCAGGTAACAATGCGGTTCAAAATTCCTTCATTTGTGTGTCTGTTGAGCAGTGCAAGGCACGTCTCGACGCGTACTTCGCGCTGGCGATCATTGAGTTCGTGGGGCACCCATTTGTCAAGCTTTTTTACCTTGCAAATTTGACGCAAATGGACCAATATTGTTTTGACGCTAAAGTCGAAAGCTGCTGCTAATTCAGCCGTAGATTGTGTATCATCAGCTTCCACAATCGCCTTTAATTCGTCATTGTCGACCAAAGTCTTCGGACGACCGCGAGGTTCATTTTTCAGGTCGAAATTTCCAGAACGGAAGCGAGCAAACCAATAACAGGTGGTGCGTTGGTTTGTAGTGTTAGCTCCGTAAACGTCGTTGATGTTGCGTGCCGCTTGTGCCGCGTTGCTGCCACGACGGTACTCATATTCCATAATTACTCGAATTTTTAACGTATCCATGATGACGAAAAAGATTGAAATGCGATGAAAATGTAACACTAATCAATAAAGAAATGACTACTTTTGGAAAAAAAAATCCATGTTTTTAAAATAAAATTAATTTGAAATTAGAATTCTTAGCCAAACAAAAATTATTTTGATTTGAAATGGCCAGTACTGCAGAACGGCAATTTCATAGGTAAAGACCTAATATATTTTCGTAAAGGCGCCACGCGCCGCGGTCTTTTAGAAGGACATGTCACTATTATGATCAGTGTACCGCGTAGTCCCTTGCCCTTCTCGGGCATCTCTACCTTCAACATCCGCCTTATAAATTAATTCCCTTTGTTAATATTCATTCATTCATTATCTTTAATTCTTTGCCTAACACATCACTTCTTAATCATTCAGTTTTACTCAAACTGTAAATACTAATAATAATAATGTGTATTAAGCAGTGGCTTACTTAAATATAAATAATTGTAAAGACAGCACTTTTTAGACTGTTTATAAGATCGAACGTACTTAAAAGTCTTCTCACGTTAGGTACTTACTTAATACCTGATGAAAAGTTATGTATGTCCCACAATATTTATGAATAAATAATGGGTCGTAAAACACGCTGAACAAAGTGAAATAAACGCAAAGGCTATACAGTCTGCATGATACAAGTGTTTCAGGAAAATATTATATTAACAATTTATTTATTTTAGTAATGAAAACTTTTTCATACGAGTAAGCAACAACTAACTGTCTGTTGGCGGACGTAACAATTTTGTGTCATTAAAGTTTTAATTATTTGTCATAAAAGCATTTTTTGTGATAAGAATAAGAAGAATAAGAATCTGCTTGAATTTCAGGAGAACCAACTTTTTGTTTAATGTGAATAGTTTTTAATGTTTTTATCATTCATAATTATGTAAGTATGCATGTTACCTTCAAATGGAAATATGATCCAATTTCCACCGCTTTTATAATCTAGAAAGTACATTAACCACTCACAAACGAAAATACAACGAGAGGTTTTATAATGCCTTGGAACCAACTACTAACGTAATAAGAAAAATAATAGTCCCAGCTTGGTAATAAAGCGTGTAGTTAGTAGTGGAAAACCGAGCAAAGCTTATTAATACTGAAAAATTCTCAACTACACTAATATAGTGGTTTTGTTCTACTTCGGTGGAGATATTCATAACTATTCCCGCGGTAGTACATGTGGCGAACAAGTTGATCCCACTTAATTGCAGTAATTAAACACAAACCCGGGTTATTTTTAGGTGTCTTTCCATTATGTACTATGTACATTAATTTATGAAACAATGAAAGCGACTAGATGGTGGATATGACGTGATGAGGAAGGTGGGCAATTAATGTTGTTGTTTATACATCGCCCATTCATCCGTTTGTAGAAGTTTGTTGGAATGTTTTTACATGTTTATAATTAATTCGGACGCGATCAATTTAGAGATCGTTGGAGTTTTTAGAGAGGGAGCTGCCTAGGGAGCACAGTCACATTTAAATTCCGCATAAAATATTATAAACCATGGCCGTAATTATCTAACATAAGTAGGTTAAGCTCGCGCCTTATTGATTATATGAAAATGATTTTGTATGGTATGTACATAATTATTATTATTAATTTAAGCCAGTAAGTAGTTGTATTAGGTACATTATATATTAACCAATTTGGTATGGTTTAACCTAACGCCATTTAGTAGTAACTGTAGTAATACAGTTTATGCCTTATTTTTTTTTTTTTTTTTTTTTAATTAATTCATCGCTGCTATTCAGGCACCAAAGCTTTTAGGAGCGAAGAATGTTTGTCTCTTCCAACAGTGTTTAAAATGCCAAATAATAAAAATAGAGACAGCTGTATCCGCCCGACCTTCCGAATAGGTACTACCTGTTCCTCTCACTTTTATTGAACAGAAACCGTGAGCGCCTATCAGTAAAACGCGTTCCCCCGATTTTTATGCATTCTTTATATTTTCACTTCACCTCGCGATTTTCATTCTGGTAACTTTTTTTTCTTAGTATGGATTGTGTTTTCTTATAATTTCTCTTCCAATGTTTTATATACCTTGTAACTTTATATTCTACAGGATGCTGCTTTTGGTTTCGTTCGCTTACATTTTCGATTAATTAAGAAAGCCGCAGAATGCCCTCTTGCTTCGTTAACTCCAAGAAAACTTTTCGTCCGGAATTTTTACTGACCCTTTTCCTAAAATTATTCACTGCACAACCCTTCTCGATTACCTCAAATATTTTGTTCGTACACGTGTATAGTTCTATAGGCGCCCGTTTCCTTGTTGTTTCACGTCAGACATAATGTGGTGAAATAAAATGTTGTGAAGTGCTATTACCTACGTGTTAATGACGGTCCATCCTATCACGAAAACGACGTTTAAGAAATAGGCTAACAGTTAGTGCAGCAATGTAGTTAGTTTAATGTGATATCGTTCTATTTGAACATTGCAGGTGCAGGCCATCTAATTAACCTGCCGAGTGCCACCCACTATCTTATTTAATATTCTCTCTTGAGAGCCTTGTGCCCACTAATCCGTTTCTCAAGCAATTTCCTTTTTTAAAGGCAATTTGTCCTTTATCCTCTTGTATTTACCTTTACTTTTGTATTTCGTACAATTCGCAAAAAGTTAGATTGAATTGATGACTGATGTATAAGTAAGGTACTAGTTTTAATAGTAACTTAGTTGGGTTTTTTGTAGGATTCCCTTGACTTCTTAACACGCAATACTGGCTTGGTATTTAAATATTCTCAAAAAATGGTACTGGTACGAATTAGTTCATTTCTCATAAACGCAGATTTTTGTCCTTAGAAGTAGCTAACTTAGAATTGTGTTCAGAAGATTGTAGAAACGATGAGGTAAGTTTAGTACTACTAATATTGCACAAAAATGGCTTGATTAAAGCGCAACTAAAACGTTCATAATCTTATGTTAGTTTTTGTGTGGTTCTGAAGACTTCAGTTGCACAAATAAAGTATATAGAGTTTTCTATGAGGATTATGAAAATGAACAGATTGGTTTTTCATAGATACGGTAATGTCAAGTGTTGCCGAAAAAATTTAATACCACGTTTTTACAACTGCAAATTTAAGTTGGTCGATTATTACTCGGTAACTTGTGGAGACTACGTAGCGGTGATAGTTTTCCTTTTAATTTCGTTGTATATACTACTGCCGTGAATTTTTTCACATATCCAAACCCAACCATTTAGCTGGCGGGGCATTCGGCTCTAACAAACGGAAGAAAAAAAAACCTGGTTTTCACAAACTGACATTATTTTTAACCGACTTCTTCAAAAAGGAGGAGGTTCTCAATTCGTCCGTTAGTTTTTTTTTTTTTGTGTATGTTACTTGATTTCTCCGCCAATTATGAATCGATTTTGATGATTCTTTTTTTGTTTGGTAGGTCATGCTTCAGAGGTCGTCCCATATAAATTTTATTAACTTTGCTTGAGTAGTTTTTGAGTTAGCTTCAATATTACGTATTATTTCCCACTTAGTGTATGTAGATGATATATTGATTGACTCCGTCACTGTTATTTACATAGCAGGTAGTGGTATTCAAATTTGTGTGGGGTAGGTACTATAACTAAAAAGTGAAAAATAAAAGCTTTTTACAATAAAAACTGTTTTTTTTGTAAAAAGTTTTTATTAAATGACCTTTTCAACGATATCCCACACCATGGGATTGACGAGAAAAAGGGTAACCTAAAAAAAAAAATCTTATTACGATTTTTTTTTACCACTTTGTCGGAGTCGTTTATAGTATATCCATACCAAATTACAGCTTTCTAGTACCAACGGTCTCTGCGCTAAGCCACAGACGGATATGGCGAAACTATAAGGGTTCCTTGTTGACTACGGAACCCTAAAAATGATGATTAAATATCGCTTAAAACTACATTAGTCTCAATTTGAAACATGGGATTCCTTTCTGGAATGGATAGGTACTTACTTCCCTAATATCCGAGTGATCGATCTCACTGACTCTCACTAACTGGTTTGTTCGATTAATCTCAGTCATATTATGGTCGGAAATGGTGGGAAGAGGCACACCACATCATCTGTATTAACATGGCGGTTTGTAATCTAATATTATCATCAGTTGTAGGTAAAGCCATTACAGTGGGTAGGTATGGGTTTAATTTTGGAATATCTTTTACCTGTTGATTATATATTTTGGAATATCCTTTACCTGTTGATTATATAAGGTTATTCGAGTTTATAAAGGACTTCCTTTCTGTGGTTGTAGTAAATCACAAATAGACCTATTAACCTCAAGCTATACCGTATTTGGAATACACATACTTAATTTGTTATTTTGTATTTAGAAAAAGAAATCGATAAGTATTACAATCGTGTCCTAACTCCGAACGAAAATTTTCAAGCAATAAGATTTAGCCAGGTAAAAAAATATACAGGGTGTTAGGGTAGACACCGTTATCCTTGAAACTAGTGGTTTGGTGTCATCTATAATATACTTTTTCTATGGGACCAACTTTGAAATCGCAAAAAAAAAATCAGCTGTCCCATACATTTTGTCGATTTAAGTGAACACAAATGTATGAACCGGCAGATTTTTTTTTCGCGATTTCAAGGTTGGTCCCATAGAAAAAGTATATTATAGATGACACCAAACCACTAGTTTCAAGGATAGCGGTGTCTACCCTAACACCCAGCATAAGTGTCACCTCTAAATGGCTCACACTCAGTACGACACGACAGAATTGTGTATTAACTTGGGAGCGCCTAGCCAGATCGGTCCTAATGAGCTGCCTAGCTAGCAAAACTACTCACTTAGGTCACTCTCAACAAGTTTATGGTCTTTCCTTTTTACACTTAGAATAAAATGCGTAATTTATAGGTCTTAACTTTTACGACGAATTCCAAAGACTGCATCAAATTAAATTCACGCTTCGGTGAGAGGTTAACTGTCCAAGTTGAAATCCCAGAATTAGGTTAAAAAGTAGGCGCAAGTTTTTTAATAACCACACTTTTCTCGCTCGTTTATGTTGGAGACTTTTACGTTAGGATTTTTTAAATATTTTTTTCATGTTTTATTTCGTAGATTTTAATTGAATAACTTGGGCTTTGAGTATATGTATTGGGTCAATTAGTGTACCGTTCTACAAACGCAATCATCTGACTCTTGTTTTAATTGTTTTTAGAGACTAATAAAGAAATAATACATTTATCATTGGTTATAAATATCGAAAATCGTTTACAATAACCAGCATCGTTTTATTTTTTTTGTTAAATATGCGATTGATTTAAAGTTAGGCGCGTTATCTCTACATCAACAGGTAGACATTCGCCAAGGTGACAGTCAGTCGAGGTGGTCTGGTGCAGGCGTGGCTTAGGAAGCATTTCTATTTCGGCGCAAATGTCGCGAGAGGCGACGCGCTCGACACGCGGCGGCACGCGGCCGGTCGGCGCCCGCGCATACGAGCACACTCCTTAGTTTACGCGTATGTTTCCCGTACGGAACACGTTTAACCTCATCAACAGACTGCGAACGCCCAATGTTTTGCTTTTCTGTTGACCGTGACAATAATTGTGTGCTTAACGATCACGTGTTACAATATGTGAAGAATATGTAAAGTGTCGATTCACAGTGCGACTTTATTTTCTGTTTTACTTCCACTTATAAGTAGTTCTATCAAACTTAAGGAAAGTTTTAAAACCAGCATCCAGATTTATTGTGGCATTTTTGATTCAGTTACCTCATCATAATTCGTGTTTTCTATCGAAATTTATAATAACAGCAGAGCCGGGCAACTATTGTGTTATTATGTCATGATTACTTTGATTAAATATTCCCATTGTGAAGGCCAAAAACCTCGTCACCATATGAGTCATGGCTTTGTTGTGTATGTTCTGATTATTTGGAACATGGTCAGTCAAGTGTAGTGATTATATTTTTATTAATTAATGAGTGTTATGGTTAAAGTTACATTTGAAGCCATTTGAATGCCTCGAGTTCACTTGACTCAGCCATTAGCTGCATAGATAGTATCGGCTCAGCCATGACAATGATGAGAGATTTAGATAAGTGACAGTGAATAAAAGGAATTCATTCATTCCTTGTTTGTTTAGCTATAGATAAAGCAAAATATATGTCCGTACACCCGCATTTATGTGATCGCCGTTAATGTATTCGCTGCCGATATCGGTGTTTGTTCAGAGATAATGATGCCGCGCTCAGCCCGCGCGCTCCACGCTCACTCCTCACATTCTCTGCATACTCTGACCCACGTGTTTACCCACCTGTCTGAGGTAACGGAGTTCATAAAAACCAGTGACGTCATATCTCTCTACTGTATCATGTAGAGCGTTTTTATACTGTGAATTTGATGGTGAATAGTGTCAGTGAGAGGTGTGTGCGGTGGAAAGTGTGTGTGTGTCGGTGCGCCGATATGTTGTTGCATGGTGGCGGGGCAGTGAGAGGGGTTGTACAACGGAGACTCTCAGGTCCCTGCGGAGTTCCATGCTGTCCTGGGGCAGGGGCGGGGGCTCCGCAGGCAGCTCGAAGATGCCGGTGCTCGCCAAGCGCGCGCCGGCGGCGGCGTCTAGTGGCGAGGAAGCCGGCAGCGACGGCGAAGCTCAAGGCCCGCTGCTCCCGGGCGCCTCCGCCCTGGCTCGAAGACGACACGCCATAAGATTTAAAAGAAAATCTAAAATTGTCTATAGAATTATCAGGTGTGTAAGATATTATGACTAGCAATGTAAGAGTATTTCCCTACTTAGCTAAGCGGCCATCGTCACTGAAAACTATTTGCTATATTTTTGATCAGATTATAATTTTAATAATTCTAATCATTATAATCTGATCAAAAAACAGCAACATAACATAAAATTAACCTGACCGATATAAGGATACTTACAAGTTTTAAGCAAATACTCAGTACTCAGCCATCCAATAATAAATAAATGGATTTGATTTGATTTGATTTCAATTCGCAGCTATTAAATAGGTACGCAAGACCCTGTCTAGATAAAATCACAGCAATACTGTTGATTGTATATAAAATTGCTAATGAAAGGTATCTGTAAACGCATCCATGGTACCTACGAAATATCGATAGTGTGCGCCTACGTAAGCGTTCAAGCACTCCCGATCACAATAATTAATCTGTTTAGAAGGTTACGCTGACCAGAATCTCGTCCCGCCGAGAGGTCTTTATTGTTAGAAGATTGAGGTCAATCAATGAATTTAGCCCACTTAACCCCTCACGTCTAGTACCTACCTGTTCCAATTATAGACCATTTACTCTTTTCAACAATGGCATGAGCCTATTATTGGGAAAATTTAGTTATCTTCTTCATTGTTCTCGCCAATTGCAGATGTTTATCTCAATGGCGTTAACCCGTACCTTACTTAACACATGTTTGTTATTTAACCGTCTGCTCATCGTCCGTGTCATTATCATTAATCAAGCAACTTGTGCGTGGCGATGTAGATGTGCGATGAGAACAAAGAGCGACATCCGGCAAAAAGCCAATTAGCATTCTAACCACGTGTGGCTCTGCCGGAGTGCCGGAGTACCGGAGTGCCGGCCGCCGCGCGCCGGCCCGGCAACAGGTACGAAACGAGCTGCCGCGGACCTGTACTAAGTACAACACACTATATTTACATTTTAAATGGATTATGTACCTACTACATTGAAAACAACGTTTGGCGCAATATTTTACAGGAATTACCTACAATGTTTGCAACGTTTCAGTCAGCAGTAGATTATGGATATTGGAAAACCTACAACTATTATGATGCCGTATATATTATGTTAAGTAGGTGCCTCTAATTTTGTTTTTATGTTCAAAGGGAAATACATAAAAGGCATTTTTTACCCTCAAACGACCTCTCAAAGTTGGGAGGTTAGGGGCAATAGGCGGTCAAGAGAACTTTAGTAGCATGAATTATTTAATACACATGAAATGGGAATGGAATGGCTTTGCTGAGTTTGAACTTAGTAAATCAATTAGTTTATTGTCCGTAGGGCATTCCAGTTCAATCTATCAACCTGCTAGCTATTAACTGATTCCATAAATAAGGTGTATAGAAATTAACAAAGGCTCCTCCACCACAATCTAAGTTGTTAACAAAGCCATTACTGCCGCTGATTGATCGTTAAGTACATAGTTTGATTACGGTTTAATGAAAATCCCAAGCGGCTTTTCATTACATGTTCGCGGCACCTATCGGTAACATTATACATCAAGAATGTTGAAGTAGTGCGGTACCATCATATGAAATATTTATTAAGTGGAGTGAGAGTAAAGTGAACTTCAATCAAAGCGAAACCCGTCGGCTGCGGGACGTCCTCTATCGTGATGGAAAATTAAATTGTACTACCAATCGAGAGCGCTCGTTGTACGGTGTAGAGCTGTTCGAGTCACTCCAGTGCCGAAATATCAAGTGACTCCCACTCGATGTCGTCTGTGCATAATTATCAATACCTGCCTGCTTCAATACCACCAGTTTTGCTTCTCTTAAACTAATATTCACGTTAACGTCCCTTGCGCATGTCTGCCAGTACCGACGGCTAACCACTATTTACTATTTTATAGTTCACATTTTATTAAGAGTGCCTACGTTTGCTAGAACACAATTTTATTGGTTGTAATCTTAGGTCCCACTTCAGTGAACTGAAGAGCCATTTAACCAGATTTGACAGGCTGAGACGAATTTATTATACTATAAACTTTTGTTGGGTTTATAGTTTCGAGACATCACGTAAATACTTTCGTGAAGACTTGCTCGTGTAACTTTTATACCGACAACAATATTATCTAGACTTCTGAACCTCTCTCACTTTGATTAATTAGAGCGCTCATAGCATAAATATTAATAAATATAATTCTACGGTAGAGCAAATATTATGGAACAATACTATTATTTTATGAGTTAATTGAAATAATGTTACGAACACATTGAAATAATGTTACGAATCACAATGAGCAATTCATAAGGAAAGTGGTAGATATAGCTAAAGTAATAATGTTGAATTAAATTAATATCGCAGCAACAGATGATGGTAGTGTGTTTCAGTGAATGGTGCGCGCTGCGCGTCGGCTTGCGGTTTCCGGCCGAGGCAGTGTCGCCGCTCGCGCCCCCACTAACGACACCATTGTGTGAACATATAAAATAGGCCAGCATATGCCAGCCCGATTTACTCGTACGTGCTATATTAAATTGCCACCAGCTTTCCGCTTTTTTGTAAGGCGGTACCCCTAACCCGGGTACCTATAATACCAACTTTCGGGGCGAGTTTAAAAGGGCTGTCGTTGTTGGCTTACTGAAATAAAATTAAGTAACAAAAACAAACTCCTGTTGTTTTTGTACAAAATCAAATACCCGTATTAATAAAAGCCTTCAACTGACAGTTACTCCATCAATTTACACATTTTGCTTAAAAAAACCTATCCCGAAGGCACAGGCAGAGGGGCGCAAAGTTTCGGCTCGCTGTTCAAGGTTGTCAAAACAAAAATATTCAAATACTCTCTTCTTTTTCGGTTTGCTACAGATGAGAGATATGCTATTGGTAGGTACGTAGGTATATACTTGTTTGTGAAATGTGTGATCGTTGTTCTATTCGATTGAATGATTTTGTAGAATGCACTTTACGCTCACTCTGCATGAATCAAGCATTGTTACATGTTACGAATAACTATATTCTAAAGCCATTCGTTCAATAGTAAGTACATGAAGCAAAGGGTATCTATATTCATAAATTAATGCCTGAAAAGTCTGGCTTTAATCATATCGAAAAAATTAAAAAATGCCAATGAAACAGTAAAATTAACTATTTTACTGTTTCACAGATACGAAGTAGGTACACATGCAAGTAGGTACACATGCAAGTAGGTTCACAAGGGCGTGAAAAGTCGAGTCTTAAATATCTGCGACCCATTTTCCTAGGAAAAACTCGCAACTTGATTTTTTTGGTACAATTTTTCTCTGCGAAGGAACGCGTTACATGTTTGCTGTAAAAACAGAAAACAGAAAAATGTTGCAATTAAGTTTACTGAATATACAGGTACCACAAGAACTAGTCATTGTGCAGGTACGTCTAGTAGAAAAATACTTGTTTGGCAAGAGGTAGGGTTTCATTTGTTTTGGAAACCGTTTTGCAAACGGCGGTTTTGTTTTTCAGCAGGTTCAATTAACTTACCTTCTAATCTTATCTTGTAAACTGTACTGTACTGTAACTGTAATTTTTTCACCAAAACATGTAATGTAATTTAAGAGAAACGATTGTAGCACTAGCACACTTAATTATTAAAAATATTTAAAAAACTGATAACTCCGTAATCAACACTGAAATACACATAACATAAAATCACGCCCAGAAGGGTTAGGCAGAGGAAACACTGAAAAATCCGGAAAAAAAAAACATTATCAATAATATTATTCATGATCCTTAGCTCGGTAGCTTTCCTCATCATAAATGTCCAGTTCCGAACATTGGTCTCCCAATAACTGTGGTTTTCGAAAATGGATTGGTGATTGCAGTGAGTGCTAAAGTGCTTATTCTTGTGATATAATCATCTTAAGCTCGCTTATTGATATTGATCTATGGGCAGAGACAGATACAGATACAATTTGTCCAGTACCATTACTGAAAACACGGTCAAACGCGCGGTGTGTGGACTTTGGTGCGACATTCATGTAAATGTTTACAGTTCACGTAAACATTGTGTAAATTATTTAGTAGTCAGGTATACATAGTTTTCGGGTTTAGTTAGGTTTCGAAATCAAACGGAGCATTTATTCATAAGCATGAGCTTATGTCTTTCGTGGTGGTGTTGTGAGTGGCTTAAGAGTGAGAGATGACTCTCACAAGGACAAAACTAGTTGGGTAAACCTGAAATAACGTGAATGAGAGAACTACACACATTAAAATAACAAAATTATAGTCGTGTTTTTTCGTACTTTATGGCTGTTACACTGTCCCACATAATGTACTATGCATTTAATACACTTACGTTAGGACGGTAAGTGTATTAGAAGCATAAAACACGTAACGTAACATATGATGCCTTGTAAAGGAGCATCGGTTCTTCCTTATTGCTTTCAACCTTTCAAGATGACAACGTGTTCATAAATCACGACATATTGTTTTCCAAAATGCCTTCGGTATTTTACCAGGCATTTATTTACAAATTAATGTAGGCTCGAATTCAGGACCAGTATTATCCAAACAAGTCTATGTATATATCTATCTATATATATATATTAATTTAATGTCATACTTACCTTATAGTAAAAACTCTTAGGCGCGGGCCAAACAGAAGAGGCGTGAGACGAGGACGGGACGCAGACGCGGCGAGATGCGGATGCGACTTTTCAAATTACATAGAAAAGGCGCAGACACGGACGGGACGAAAACGCTTCATACTGACACTACATGTCTTTGACACTTCATTTCGAGGGCAGCAGCACCGCTGATCGTCGAACTCAAAATATAAATGTTGCTCAACGCCCACTCCGCAACCCCCTGCGTCTATGCCGTATTCGCGTCTCGTCTCTTTAGTATATTTTAGCTATGGGACTGAAAAGCGACGCGCCTACTACTTCTTGTCCCTTCTGTATGTTTTGTGAATTTTGTATTTATGAAGAATAATGAAGATACGTGAGACGCCACGTCTGCGTCCCGTCCCCGTTTAACGGCTCTTCTGTGTGGCCCACACCTTACTTAGTGCCAAATTAACAAGCTTAATTAAGTAAAAACTTAAGTATTTATAGCATTATGAATGTGTGATACGTTTCCGCAACGCTTTTAAAAAGAAAGCTTCCCATTTTGTTCATTTAGATGCCATTACTGTCGCGGTAGGTTTTAAAACTTGTCACGCTGTTAATTTAATAACTAGTCATTAGTATACACTTTATTTTTAATGGATAAGTACAGCTGATATAATCAAAATAACTTTAGTCTTACGGGACTAAATTAAACACATTTATTTTAAACTAAATGCATACAGAGTTTCATCAATTCATTTACTCGTCTATCTTTGGAAATTATAAAATAAAGATGCTTTTCGCGTCTGTCTACGTGTGACCGCTTAAATCTTCAGAATTTTATTATTTTGTTGAGGTTTTCACCAACATTTATCTCGGAAAGTATAAAATGTGTATAATTCATTATATGTAACTTAGATATAGCACATTAATTATGATGATTTGCATTGTCGCCATTGTAGCCATGCGATGTTGCGGATATTTGCATCCGCATACTCAATTGCGGAGCTTCCGCGTCTATATAGACATCCGCATCCGCATTCGCATGAATCAAAGCGTACCTGATGCGGAGGCACATGTAGGTCGAAAAAGGTGAATAAAAGTAAAATCATATTCAACAAAATGTAAATTACAATAATTTAACTTATCAATATAGCTCTAAATCGTCACATTTCACGAAATATATCCACAAGACACAATTTCGAGAGCTTTATTTATTTTAATATAATTGCCGCGAATTAAATCATGATCAATTATATTAGCGAATTAATACAATGAAACAGCACCATAATTTGCAAAAAATGCTAGAAAAATTCGCCTAACCTAGCCTTGACGGTTCCCTTAAAAAAACTTGATCCACATCCACATAAAAAATCTGTACCCGCAACATCCCTGCTCTAGATTACACACATTAGATATTTTACACCTATGTTTATTTTTCAATCATGACAGGTAAAAATACTAAAATAAAAGCTATCACATAAAACATAAATCTCGCATTGAAAGGTGAAAAAAGCCTTTGCAGGATTATTATGGTTATGCACGGTTTTAGTTTTAGTACCTATCCGCTACGTGAGCTTGGATTTTTACCAGTTTTATTAACTTCAATATAGACATGTACTGCTCAGGGCTTAGTAAACAGAACAGGGCACGTTATGAAGCATATTTTCAAAGATATCATACTTCTATATGTACGCCGATGTGCCACTAGCCAGACATTTTGGATCGTGGAATTTGAAATTCATCTGTAGGTACTGTTACAGTTTTTTCAAGAACCAGTTGACGGCAATCTAGATAGGGTCAGCCCAGAACTCGGCTACGAGTAGTTATGTGCAGTATTATCCGTTGCAGCATCCACAATAGCTATTGGCACGCAGGACTACAGATGATACATGTCATAGTCATCATCATTTCAGCTGAAAGATGTCCACTGCTGGACATGGGCCTCCCCCAAGGACCGCCACTTCGACCCGTTCTGTGTTTCTCTCATCCAGTGGATTCCTGCGGCCTTAACCAGGTCATCGGTCCACCTTGTGGGGGCCTTCGAACGCTACGTCTCCCGGTACGCGGTCGCCACTCCAGAGCCTTTCGGCCCCACGTGTACACTTGACACTGTGTAACGACAGTACACTCCATTCACATTTTCAGCCATAATCCAGGCTTATGTACTTCCCAGGGTTGCGGGAATGTCCGAAAGGGATACGGGACCCTGGCAACAGGCAACTGAAGGAACACGGGTGGGTTTTAGTCAGTAAAAGTCTGACACGCCCTTCCGCTCCGCCCAGAGCGGGAGAAGTAATTTGATGATTACCCAACCTCAAAAAAAAAAAAGGCTTATGTAGTTCCAAACGCATTTTATTTAGAACATTACTCTTGCTTATTAATCAAAGTTACGACGCCGTCATTTTAGCAGTGCTCCGTAGACGAGCCATTTGGACAGACCAGCTGCGCCTGCCCTATAAACACCTCCCTTCCACCTCATAAAATACACTTAAATCGTCTAATTAATCCGAGTAAATTAATTAATTAAGACACGGAGCTGTGCCTTTACTTTTTTTGAATCGAGAAAAGTATTTCTTTGTAATCTTAAATAAATTAGGAACACGATTTAAATTTTTTCTCTAGGAATATTTCCGACACTCTCAAGAAATGTGCGGAAATCGGTTGGCCTCGCATCACATGCGGAGGAATGAGGAAAATGAGTATGAAAGTCGATGCCTATAAGAGTAGGGGAAGACTAAAGAAGCGATGGATGAGTGTGTGAAAGATGCTATGGCTGGAAAGGGGTGACTACCGTTGACGACTAATAGAGAAATATGGAAGAAAGGGACATGTTGCGCCGACCCCAAATAAATTTGGATAAGGGTAGGAGAGTGATGATGATATCCGACACCCTCAAGACTGTTGAGGCTGAATAAGATTTAGTAAACAATGGCAACACTGTAACAGCTCAATTTACAACTCTATTTTTAAAGATTTATGTTGTTCCTTCAGATCGGTTAGGAAGTTTACTTTAAATGATAAGGTTTTAGAAGTAGGTACCAAAGTGCCCTACGATTTTTTTTCTTTTTTCGTTGGTGATCTCCCAGTATACTTTATAATTTTATGCTAATCAGAAAAGTTGTAATTTTAGAGATAAGAAAAAAAGATGTCGCCTAAGTATAGGCATCTCTCGAGAAACGTGCCTACAATAGAATAGGTAGGGTGTCAGTAAAGGCTCTTCCATACTAGCGCGACTTCTCGTGCGACGCGACGCCGCCGCATTGTTCGCCGGAAGTTTTCTCAGAAATTGTTTTGTTAAAGTTGCGTCGCGCTGTTGCGTCGTTCCAGTATGTGAGAGCCTTAAAAGAGATGCATTTATATTATAGTTGATCGTTGATTGTTTACACCGCCGATGCCAAAACTCTCTATTGTAACGTAGAATCTTCTCGAAAATAGTCGATAGCTAGTCGATTCCTCGTCAGTGGTGAGACTAGGTGACTTATATTTTTAAAATATTATTTGTATCGACTATGCGAATACTATTCGATATATTTCGTGCGTAGGATACCAAATCAGAATGTATAGATATTAGATGTTTGTCGCATAAATCCCCGTCTTCTACTTTTTCTGTACCACAACTGCGTTCATAATTTTCTTTGTTATACCTTACTATCCCTTTCTTTCTGGATGATTACCCTAAAAATAATACCTACAGGGAGGTTTCCGATCACAATGTAAATGGTTCGGAATACATCTCCATTATGTATAGTTTGGCGGTGCTGCCACAAGACAGGATGATGCCTATGTACCTGAATAATTCCTGGTTGATTTACTGAACCGTATTCACCGAGCCTTATTCCATTGAGTTCGCTAAACAGAGTTTATTAGCAACTAAAAACGAAATAATAAATTGAACTATAAAATTATAGTGGCAGAACAGTTTTTAATTACTTACCCATTTTTGATCTTTAAAATGTTTCGATAATTTGGCAAATAACTAATACCTAGATCTCTTTGTAGTACGACACAACTTAACCGTAGCATCGGCAAAATTCTTAAAACCGATCACCATCCGAACTGAGTGCGCCTTCAAAATCTCCAAGCTTTAAGGCTCGAGCCTTTATTCCTGCTTTTGAAGAAAATGATCTTTACGCAAACGCAATAACTGGTAACGTCATAATGACCAAGTACATTCGTAAAATTTAAATTAATTAATGAAAATGTTCGAATTTATGCTACATCATACGTATGTTGTATCGTACTGTAGGTACCTAGTTTTTAACCGACTTCTTCAAAAAGGAGGAGGTTCTCAATTCGTCTGTATGTTTTTTTTTTTTTTTTGTATGTTTGTTACGCGATTACTCCGCCAATTATGAATCGATTTTGATGATTCTTTGTTTGTTTGGTAGGTCATGCTTCCGAGGTGGTCCCATATAAATTTTATTAACTTTGCTTGCGTAATTTTTGAGTTAGCTTCAATATTACGTATTTTTCCCACTTAGTTTATCTAGACGATATACTGTTTGACTCCTTCACTGTTATTTACATAGCAGGCAGTGGTATTCGGATTTGTGTGGGGTAGGTACCACAACTAAAAAGAGAAAAATAAAAACTTTTTACAAAAAAAAAAAAACAAAAGACGGAAATTGAAAAGCAAAGACACCGACTTCCGAAATTAAAGTTATTTTTCACTTTTTTAGTGTTTTTTTTGGAAGTCGGTTGTTTTTTTTTTTGTAAAAAGTTTTTATTATTAACGTAATGCTTAATTTCTCGACTTCAATTTTTTCTAGTTTTTATTTTATGCTTTCTCGTTACAGGTAAGCCAAATTAAATGCTACTTAAGAGGACTCCTAAGAAGCGGGATCTAGGTATGACAAGTTTTTCAGTTCATAAGTAGGTATACCTACTTACCTAATATTTTAGTAAATAAGAAAGTGTTAATTTATTCAAAAACAAATAACCATGTTATTCCTTGTTAGGAAAATCATTTGCGCTTCAACTTTTAAAAGTTATCAAAAAGTTAAAATAAAAATCTAAACTTTAGACATTATTTCCTTTTACGAACAAAGTTTCTAGAGATAAAGCGTTCATTTATAATAATTCTGCGAACAACTACAGTTGTGAAGCTTCGTACTCTTTAGGTTCTAGTAGGTACCTATTCTTAAGTTAGCTTATTCATATTTAGAGCATAGGTGTATCTATTCAGACACGAAATCTTTTAAGAGACCATTGTACTCGTCATTATGAAAATAAAAATCATTTATGTTCGCATAGCTCGTCAAAAATGTAGGGAACAGCAGATTGCTTTTTCACGATTTCAGTGTTGGGCCCATAGTGAAAGTTGTTCGTAGTGATGAGTACAATGACCCCTTAAGAGATTTCGTGTATGAATAGGTATACCTTATATTATGCCACTTTACTGAAAATTTTCAAGTTGGCAACTATTTCACTGAACTTCAAATTGTTTTGTCTTTTAAACTTATTCAAGATATTCTTATTCATATCTTTATATTTTTAATTAAAAAGCATAGAGTTTCTCATCTACCATGGCTTTAATAAATCGATCTCATAAAGTAGGTAGCAAATGACCTGGTAATAACTTGTGACACGTTGAATATTGTGAGGCAGCCATGAGCCAGCCTGCCAATTTTGGCTAAAATGAAAGGCGAGTCACGGTAATGCTTCATGTTGGCATATTTTCATAACCAAGCTTCAAACCCAGGTATGTAAGCAGCTGAAATATTATTCAAAATTTAATAAACGTTGCACTCACCTTAACCTTAAAATCTATTTAAGTATCTTAATGCTTTTTCTGTTCTTTTCGTATCGACGACGGTGCATGAGTTTGGGAGTTTACCAGATATAATATGTAGATGCTGAATTTAAGGAATAATTTATTAAAGGATGACATAGAGTGCCTTAAAGTCATTAAAACAATATTCAAATTAATGTTATTCGAAAGGCAAGGAATTAGGACTTGAATTTTACGATACGGTACCTCATCAAGCCAATAACTGAATGCGGTACACTTCGACTTCAATTATTATAATCTCGCTTCATGGTCATACGATAAGGAACTACTTAATATACAGGGTGTAAGGGACAGCCCTCCACAAATTAACAGGGGGCATTTAGCTCCTTATTTTGAATCCTATTCCACCGAAAATTTTCTCAGATTTCTCAAAAAAATTCTCAGAAAATGTTTTTTTTTTTTCAGTGATATTTTTTTTATTTCAATGTAAAATTACATTCTCTGTAGGCAGCAGTCCATTTATGTGAATAAAACAGCTAAAATAAAAATAAAACAGAAATAGATGTTGAAATACTATAGCGAACGACGCGTGAAATTCAAAATTTACATTGATAAATAAAGCGGCGCGAGCGCGCCCCCCTCTGCCACGGAGAGTGCGGCTATGTTGGTTGTGCCACGGTAACGATACATTGCGCGTGAGGTAATAAAACAAATCAGGTTTATTGGATTCCCATAACGTTTCTGAATTAATTTTATGTACCGGCCGTCTTAGTATGATATACTGAATTCATCCCATCAGTTTGAGGAGGGCTGTCCCTTACACCCTGTATGTACAGTCAGCGAACAACAGACGACTTTCAATAGTATACAAATTACATAATTATGATGAATTACATAGCTATCTATAATTTTCCAGATAGAGTTAATAATTACATACATAAACTGCAATAGTACTTACACAAATTACATAATTATCATGATAATGATTCTAATAATCATCTCATAATGTTTCTGAAAACTTCAAAACGTAGATAAAAAGCATTATCTTGTTATGAAAGCTTTCTCAAATTATTTACTAGCTAGAAATATAACTGTCAAGCCGTCCAGATAATCTTGTTCCATAATTTGTGGGTGATTAACTCGATGTAACTTTGTACGAAATTCCTATCTGTTATGATAAGACTTGTTATCTAACCTACATTATTAATGGGTTATGTTTAACAAGTAATCCAACCACCGTTAATCGAATAAAAACAGGTTTTATGAAGGTAATGAGTTAGATATTAATTTTACAAAACAGTTTTGGTAAAAGCTTTTTCCAAATAAGCACTGAATATGACT
The DNA here is from genome assembly GCA_948473465.1 of Lithophane ornitopus. Lineage (NCBI taxonomy): Eukaryota > Metazoa > Arthropoda > Insecta > Lepidoptera > Noctuidae > Lithophane > Lithophane ornitopus. The sequence goes on along the minus strand of OX419620.1, from coordinate 10,634,305 downwards.
GATAATAGGTATCTAATTTACAAACACGTACCGAAATCGAATTTGCTCAAAAATGGTTATTATTATAATTATGGTAATAGACGCTTCATATTTTATATTCAAAGGGATTCAATTAATCAACTACATGGACCCGTTTTACAACATTTATATTTAAAGCAGCCGTCCATTGATGAATTAATACAATGTGCACATGAAAACCACATCATGATAATGTAAGGTAATTATTAACTCTATCTGGAAAATTATAGATAGCTATTAATGAAAGCCTCATGGTTTATTTCTCAAGTAGTACTTAACTACATACCTCTATGAACAATACAAACAGCTTCCTTATTGCGTAATCAGAATCGGAATCGGTTTCAAAGCAAATGTGTAATCCATTGCTTTATAAGTTTGAAAAAAAAATCTGCTCAGCAACGTAAATAACACAATGATTGTTGTTGAACTGTCAAAGTGAAACAAATTAGTCTTAATCGGTTACGAAAATAAGTTACGCAATTAGATAGCAGGTAGGTAGACGGAAACTGTCGATACCGACTGGCGATTTTCGTGTTTCAGTGCAGAGTCAAAGCAGCTTTCAGATCTGATGAAAGAGCGGCGCGAAATGAAATTGCAATCTTCAGTCGACGTGTCAGTGAACAGACTGATCTGCAAGTCAATGGGATGCGACACTCCGATTTAATATCACAATCTGATGTTTATAACTGGGCGCTAACGATAGTGATCGAACGAAATAAATGAAATTCTCGTAACAAATTGATGTATCATTTGCTTGTATTTATGATCAAGATTCATGTAGGTTAATAAACTTAATATGTGGATTCAACGATGGATTACATGGATTATGTATCCATATCTACAGTTCCTACAGTTCAGGCCTTTAGGGCTCTAGGTATGATTGTATGTAACGTTATCGTAACGTGTTTATCTGTTTATAGATAAGCAGGCTTTCGCAGAACTGAATAGAAAGCTACCTACGTCAGAAAAAGGTTCAAATCCACCGAGAATAGTAAACCTTTACGTCGATACTTGTTTGGATTCAAATACTCATATAGGACGCTGTTTAAAAGTCGATGGCATCACGAAAAAGTTCACAAACTAAAATATTTAGCTAGAAGGTCGGCAGGTAACTTTTCATCAAAAACTTTAAAACAATTTATTAAAACTCAATTTCAAAAAATCTTCTATTTAACTATGAAAGCATCGGATTGATTAAATATCTGTTATATATTTCTAAAGAACTTTCTCATTAATCGGTTTCTTAGGAATCTAATTTTAATTTAATAGTCAACAAAGAATCGGTTACAACCTCGATTGTGTTTTGTTACACAGATATCAAAGGGAAGGGTCGAGCTTATGTTTCTATTTCCAATAAGTTACCTCTTTGTAAAAGCACGATGGGATTCATGGGATTGACATCGTCGCATATGTGTACATGTTATGATGACTTTAGTCACAACCAAATGTTGTTAGCGTGCCATTAATATTAAACAGAAGGATTTGTTTTTATAAAGAAATGAAATTGAACGAGGTATTTAAGAGTAGGGGAAGACCAAAGAAACGAACAAACGATGGACAGATTGTGTGGAAGGCGATATGGCTAGAAAGAGGGTACTACTGTAATGACGACTAATAGAGATGTATGGATTAAGACAAGTTGCGTTGGCCCAAGTTAAAATTGGAATTAGCGCAGTGACGAATGTTAGGTGGAGAGTATAAAATACATTGCCGTTAGCATCACTTACATAAATATATCTCCCAAAAATGCAATATCTGTTATATTTGGAGAAAGCTCTGTCCTCGTAAAGGAAATAACGTTAATTTTTACAACCACGCTTCTAGAGTGACGTGTGCTCACAGCTTGTTGACGATTTTTGATAAATCTACGCCCAGCCACAGAATAGTACAGAAGATTCACTCAGCAAAATCATTTAAATAAAAAGCGACTCTTTCTACGATACAATAAAGTGCACTTGCTACAATACAATTCAAGTCGCACAGCGCTAATTACCTACTATAGACCTATATTCACCTAATAGTTGCCTCTCTCTCTATCGCGTAACTCGTATACTTACCTATCTTCTGACTACTTTGCGTTCACTGAATTGGCCCAACAAGACGAGCCCTCCGTGTACTTGTAACTTCATACCTAACATGCGGAGTGAGCCTTCTGTACTACTTATTCTGTAGCCCAGTATTCTGATACAAAAGTTATTCAAAACGAGCCGAATCGATTACAACTTCTGATTCATACGATATGACGTTTATTTCGATTCAACATAAATTAGTTAAAGACAAGTTGGCAATGGATATATTAACTACTGTCTACTACTACTGACTATTGTAATAAATAATGACTAGTTTTAATTTGAAAAAATATCTACGCATTTTAATCGTTGATGTCTTTACTAAGGGTATGCAAACACATGAATTATATATCATCTCATCATCGATGTTTATGAGTACGTAATAATTAGGTTCATATAATAATATAGGTAATTAAACAATAGCCTGTGTAGTACCTAGTACGTCTTTTTTATGCTATATTTTGTTGCTATTCATATGAAAAATATAAATCCGTATCAAATCACAAACGTTGTAAAAGAATATAAACTATACTCCATTGGCTTGGGACCTAAGCCTTGCCATATGTAATTAATTAATTAATAAAGGTAAACAAATCGTAAAAAGGATTTTTATAGATGACAACTTCTTGTTTAAAATACGTTACTTAAATCAAATTAAGTTTATTTTCGATAGTTTCCTCCTATTAACCAACTGCTAAAAGGAGGAGGTTATCAATTAGGATGTTCATATATTTATGTATGTTATTTATTTATAGACGGATTCGCTAAATTATTTTTTTGTTCGAAAGAGTTCCGAGATGATCCCATTGTCAATAGGTCAGGATCTGATGATGGGATCCTGAAGAAATCGAGGGAAATCTTCAAATATTATAGGCACACCTATAGCGATTTGGGTATTTTTTTTATAGTAACTCGTCCAGTTGCTCTCGGAAAGCACCATTTGGTAAAATGGAACTGATGATGAATTGTGCATGTAGGATATTGTAACTTAGATAAATTACTAAAAAGCGAGAAAAAATAATAATTCTGTTGTTTTTTTTGGAGTTTATTTTATCATTTATTCTTAAACTACTCATCGTAGATTCAACTACTTGAGCACAATTTAATATAATAATATTTTGTAATCTGTCTATTGTAACGGGCCCAAAAATACAGGTGCTCTAAACGTCAACGAATGATAACGTTGCTAAATTAAAGAGTACAACTATGACGTTGCATGACAACTGAATTGACACGTATTACATTTAGTCGGTTACTGGATAGCTACCTATCTTGTCACGTGGTGTTTTTGTTTACCTTTATTTATCTACCTAAACCAATAGAGTATAGATTTATATAGATTAATATACTTGTTCAAATCTAATATTTAAATGCGACGCATTTCAATAAACCAATGATCAGTAGGTATATAAATAATTATTTATATGTGAATACTGGACTTATTTAAAATAAAATACTTGTGTAGTTTCGAAAAAGTAGTTTGGAATTGAATAATAAAGACAAGAAAAGAAAATGAAATAATAGGTACTGCTGAAAGTTTATCAAAATTCTCCGTTATTACAATATCTAGAGTGAGATGGCACTGGCTTATGATTAATATTCAGCAGACGGTTTTGAACCATAAATCTAGCCTAGCCAGACTGAGTCGATGTTTATACTTATTTATGAAACAGTATCTATTCCACAAATTATAATTCGTCATACTCTTGTATACTATGAGACACGAACAACGCACGTCAAAAACTTCTACACTATATGAGACATGAGGAACGCACTACAGAATATTACGTATACAGGGTGTTAGGGTAAACACCGTTATCCTTGAAACCAGTGGTTTGGTGTAATTTATAGAACGTAAAATCAATGGAAAATTACGACTGTTTTTTTTCTTTTTTTAAAATTCCATTTTACCACAAGTATTTCACCCTATAACCTATGCGCTAGGGCAACGAACGTGCGTCTCAACACGGGGTCTCAGGACGTGACCTAACTAGCCGCGAGCGCGACCCCTCCCTCAGTCAGTCAGCTGTTTGACTTGCGAGCACGGTTTCGGATAGAAACTTTTTAATTTTTTTAAATGAAAATAACATATTTTTTTTTGTTGTTACTCGGTCATTTATTTTTATACTTAAGTCAACCATGGTTTGAGTGACGACGGTGTTCACCCTTACACCCTGTATAACGTCCTTTGTTGTACATAAATTCCTAGTTTTAATAGGAGCAGATAATCTTATTGTAAAATAATACATAATGTAGGTATACGTTCACAAGTACACGTTCACATAGTTGGAAAATACAAGGTTTAACGCTGTCACTTTACGAAGCAAAGCATTATCTAACGCTTCAGTTAAAGCACATACAATTTAGATAATTATAATTATCGTGCTTGAAATATTTATCTACATATTTCAACGAGAGTGTACCATACTCACTCCCTACTTCACTGATTTAATAAAAAAGTAGCATTATCATCCAAGTAAACTGACTGTAAAATTGTGCGACAATATGGAACTGGAATTGACAACAGAAGGTCTTGACTCTTAATATAAAGTTTAAATACAACGTCTGTTAAAATGGAAAATGTCGTGTGACATGGCATAGTCGTAGCTGAGCGCGCGCGCAGAGCTCACACATGTCTCGGTGCGAGATCACTGGCTCGTAAATATGACGCGATGACTACCTACTTAAACAATCGCGAGGAGGATCTCCCAGGTACGTCACGAAAAAATGCAGAACGGTGATTACTGGCTTAGTGAACGCGGCACGTTCAGTGAAGTCTGTGAAGTGCATCGTGCAAGGGACGTGGAGAGCGCCGCGTTCAGCTGTTGCCGGTTCGCGGGGCCCGCTGATGCCCGGGCAGGCCTACAGTCTCCGTGGACGCGCTAATCGCTTAGTCACGGCGCATGCCGCCAGTGCCGCCACACTCGCGCACAACATCTGTGATAAAATCGTACTTCACCTCCACTCTTGTGATAAAATGTGATGTTATATCAACAGCCATGGGTTTTTTAGATGGTGTTTCGTTTTCTGTGTTCAAAAGGTGTCCCAACCTCAAACTGAAAAGAAGATGCAAAGGACAAAGGTAAACAAACATATTATACAGCATGGCATAAAGTAAATTTAAGTGCATATGTACTAAGACAGGAAGATGTTACTAACATTGTCAACTTGTTATTTGTCATTCGATGCAATTATCTAATTCGGACCTTACGTCGCGATTACTTTAACAAGGTAATTGTTGTGCGGAAGCCTATTTATAGTGATATATAGGTACTCGTTTGTCCATTATTGTATTGTATATTTATTTACAATTAAACAAACACTACAGTGTGTTACATCATAGCACGAGTTTAAACAATTCTGTTTACAGTTTATTTATACATAAAATCAAAATAAAGAGGGAATTGTTATTGTAAAATTTGCATAAATAACTGTAATTTTTATGAAAACTATAAATTAAAAACTCAAGAATTTCATTCATCCAAATAAGAAATAGTAAGTAAGTATACTGAGAAACCGGCAGTTTGTTATCTACGATAAGGTGTCGTGAGGTAGGTAATCGCACCAGATCGGAATGAACAACGTCAGTCTTGGTGAAGATAACTGTTTTCTGCAAATCTAGTACAAAGTCTTCACGTGCCTGTGTTATTATAAAACATAGCGTTCATGTTCCGTGGCCTACATTGCGTATGGTTATGCATTAATGGTACAGACAGATCTGTCCTTGACGCCGGCAATGGCTCGAAAATAACAACAATTGAAACATACAAGTTCTACAAAATCCACTAACCGTTAAAAAATAATAATATATTTATTCTAAACTCGTGATCAAACTAAAACATTTAGGCCATTAAACATGAAATTGATTCGTAATGTATTTTTAATGATGCTGCTATCAGTTTGGGTGTTTTTGTAAATATTCCTATTTTATATATATTGTACCGGAAATTATTTGAATTGCTAATGTAGCGTAGGTATGACAACATTGTCATCTATAGTCAGGTGATTCTGTTCACACAATTGCAAATACTTAAGAACTGAGTACAACTTTCTGCTTCATCAAGCATATCACCCTTGAACGACATCTTACTACAGAGCCCACTCAACTGAACGTGAGACAATCAAATCAATTATTATCGTTTACCTCGGTCACAACATTTCAGTTATGAAATGTCTGACATGGTAACTTACAAAAATGTAATCAAATATGCCTACATCGAGTTCCTTTGTTATGTAAATGCTAAATTAACTATAACAGATTTACAAACTTGAACATAACTTTTATTTGCCCATACTGTTACTTAGGTGTTACTTAGATAATGATATACATACCTACAAGATTAATTACTCATGTTAATGAGTATAACATCGTCGATGACTGGCGATTAAAATGCAATTGCGCCGATGCTGTTCCTTTTTTTTAAGTCTTTGTTCTGATCATTTTTTTTCTATGTATATTTAATTAGAACAATGTTTCCCTATCTTTGTCATCATAAAACAGATATCGTGTTATCGCACTAGCAATAAAGTGACTTAATTTATTCTACCCCTGTGAGAGCAAGTTGCCGCGGCACATAATTATAAAGTTACATTTGATCCAGTGACTATGTTTTATTCAGGTACCTATGTATATCAGTATATACCTGTATGACACACGATTGTGCTGCGGAACCATGGCAGCGTTCCGTGACGCTGAAACGGATCGTTGACTTTGAATGACGATCTGGAATGTTGACTTTAAACATCAGTCCATAGGGCCCACAATCGTCTAAACGCCATAAAATAACGACAATTAACACAAAAAAAGTTCTGTTACAAGAGTTAAGCTAAATTGTTTGGAGGGGTCGCGGTCGGTCCGACCGGAACTTTTAAAATCTGCAGTTAATAATTTCGCGAATGAGCAATCAAATCAAGTATCGTTTCAGTCCAAAAAATATCGGAAGTAATTACGATATTAAAACAGACGCCAAGGTTAATTGTTTAAAATTAATTAACAATTGCAATCGGAAACAAGCTTTTTCCTTCGGATCAGAGGTAGGTAAAAAGGCCACATGTTTTTTTATACCCTAAATTATTTTACCTACTGGGGCTTTTCCAGGGTCAATCCTCCTGCATTTTATGCACTTGACGTGGTCTTCAACATCCTCAATGATTCGGTTATCATGACATTGCTTTTAACTTTTTATGCGATTTAATTAAGTGGTTGAAAAACCCCCATGTAGGTATCTTTTGAGTATTGCTAAATAACCCTGTAGGTCTTCCAAGCAGGTATGCTTGACAGAGTTCCAACATATTTCCAGTTACAATGTCCATGATTTGCGAATTTCTACACAAGGAAAAACCAATGCAGCAATAATGCTGCCAGTCCTACTCACCAACTCAATCAACTTAAAACCATAGATTATCAAGTAAACACTCTAAGCCGACTTCTGGTCACGGACCAAATATGCGGTCATGCCATTAATCTCTTAGGGTAATCTTAGCACTGCCCACATTGACTCCATTATTACAAAGTGTATAAGCTCCCGTTAATCTGCGTGCGTCACACTATGACATCAGAATGTAGACAAGTCTTAAATGGAAATAATCTACGTGATCACAATCACAAAGCTAAGCACGTAAACGCACCAACGTTATTATTTAAATGGAACAAAAAAAAATTTAGATGAACAGACAAGTTTGTAGTCCCACAAACCGTTCTTATTTGTCCATGATAAATTGGGATTCATTTTACTCCTTTTCAAAAGTGAAAGGAACTCATTGTGCTGTCACAGGTCAATGCCGAACTTCGAATAATGGAGGATGCGTCATGCTCCATTTAAATGCTACCTACACTACATGACTGTATGGAAAGTTGACATTTTGAAACCACTTGATGTGTTCCAAGAAAGGATTTTTGCATTGGACCATTTAGTGGATCAAGTCAAACAAGTAGGATGACGAAGCCCCGAATCTCCGCGGTAAGTTAAATTGAAAAACCAGCAAGCAATTAAGTCAAAAGTGGACATCACCCAAAAAATCTTCAGAAACAAATTATAATCTGAACACGTATCTACACTGCGTTTAGAACCATCTGACCCAATTTCAATTTGTCCGATTTTTCTGAATTATGATTATTGGGGAGAGAGACCCTTCTCTATAGATACCTCGAATTTGTTGAATTATCGAATAACCCGACAAATTCAATATCCTATAAGTCTGTCTGGATATTCAGAGTCCACTCGTAGAGGGATCCAAACATTTCGAATGGTATTCCAGAATTTATTTTTAGAATGTTTTTCCTGCGATAGTCATGAATAAGAATACCTACATATACCTTTACGTATTTTACGCACAAACTAAAAACCAATGTTAGGTAGGTAGGCATAAAATCACTACTAAAGACTAAGGTTGTTTGTCCACTGCCACCGTCAACGAAAAACAAGATTATTCGAACTGAACGTGACGTCCGGCGTTGTGCGGTAGACAAGCGTCCATAGTATATGTATGTATGTATCGCTACTACGCTTCGGCGCCGTCATCTCGTTCTCGTTGACGTCCCGTAGTCCCGACGTCCGCAGGACCATGGACATAGAGAATGGACTGAGCGTTCTGTATTCAGTTGTGCAGTGAATATAGACCGAAAAGTACGTGAAAGACAAAGTAAATTCGCGGCCAGTGGTTCTTTCTTTAGTAGTAACTACTAGAATTATTGGCCGCACAGTCGCTTTGTCTCTTTCTAGAGAGTAAAAGCTTTTGTGAAGTTAACGCTCAGTCCAATGCTCTGTCCTAAGCGTAGGAAAAACGGCCTAAATATGGAAAAGGGGAAAATTCTAACTCTCCTACCGTTTGCCGATTTTTTAAATACCTACCTACAGAGAGTATATAAAAAAATAGAATCAGATATTTTCTACGTATGATTTTCCTTTAAAGCTTTAGTACCGGACAGGGATAATGCCAATAAAATAGTAGCTACAAAAAATGCTCGTGATGACGAGCATTTTTTTTGTTATAGCATTTTGTTTCGGATATGACAACATTGAGATCATTAAACAAACACACTGTTCGTTTTATTTGTTCTTTTTTGTTTACATCACCATTATTGACGAAACTGCAATAGGTAGGTCCTCAACTCTAGGTCTATAGGTTTATTGTATTTGGATCAATGAAAGAAGTCACGCAACTGGTGATGAAATACTGGAAAACTAAGTTTATTTTTTATTGCGTATATATAAACCTTATCGGCCTGTTTTATTATGGTTTTCTGCAACTAGGTACCTTATCTTCACACCAATTTTACACACGGAATTACAATCGATATAAAATTATAAACATTTAATATTAACTTGACCACGTATAATTCAGAAGCCAGTAAACCATGATTCTAAAGTTCACGTTTCACGTTTAGTCACATTCCCCTGTACTTAGAGATACACTTTGCTAAAAGTTAAGTAATGTGATGATTCATGTCTGCTTAGCTATACCTACTTACCTACATGTTTTTACTTTAAGGCTAGCTTAACTATAAGCAACGTTTATAAGTAAGGGAAATAATGCTTCTTAAAATGCACTGTAAAGTACCCCACTTTTCAATGTTAACTCAGTTTACGTTTCACGGGATATTAAACCACTGATATGCCATGTTTACTCTTATTGTCGAAACGGCGTGACGACCCACATTGCACAGCGCAGAGAGCTAGAGATTTGTATGTTTTACTGATGCAGATGTTTGAGTCTCTGCTTATTCGTGCATGTGGTATCTGTACGAACTTAGTCTGTGGGACTCAAGTTCTAATGGCGGGAATGTCCTTTATATTTAAAACGTTGGTTAGTTATTTTTTAAGTAATGATTAGGGACTGTTCAACCATACATTTTTAACGTTTGAACGTCACTTAACTTCAAGCAACGTTTATAAATAAACCCCTAAGATTTTATGTTTGCACAGAATGAACTGAACGTTATACGTTTAAAAAAGTAAAGGTTTCTCTAGTGTTTACCATGACTGACAGCAAGTAAAAACCTTTTAAATTCTAAATGCCGTAGAAGTGAGGGTTTTTTCATACGCTAACAAGCAACTCTCAGCTCACATCAAGACCTTCCTTATTGAAAAAACCAATTGCCGATTCGAATTCCTCGTTTGAAAAATTAACCACAATATAACGGTAAAGGATAACCGGAACTCGGTAATAAAAGGTTAATCTTATAATTTAATTAATTCACAGGCCTATAACCTAATTAAATGAGTCTGTACTTAAGTAAAGCCACAGCCTGTGACCATGGAAGCGAGCCGGTTGAGTCAAGATACGTCTGAGCAGAACCGGTCCGCCCACATGCTATACCTATTAGCACATAGTCCTCTGCAATGCCATTGACGGCAACTGTTATACAACGCTAAACGCACTGCTAATTTGCTATGTACGTTGAACTTCTACGTAAGTTTGTATTACATGTTAGTAAGTACACTATGGTATTGTTTGTTGAACTAAAATAATACAGAAATAACTTCCATGCACGTCACACATGTTATATTTCTTGAAGGAATTGTAGGTATAGGCGGATAGCGAACTGTTTTACATCCGTATTTAATTGAATTATGTTTTATTCTAATTTCGAATGATTATTTCAATTTATTTTAAGAGGTGGTGGTGTAAGGTGAAATATTTATTCCCTGTTCAAAAGTAATGAACATTCAGTTAATTATTTCTCATGTAGATGCGATCGGGCCGGAAACGGCCAAGCCACATATTTTGACTAAGGTGTAGAGTTCGTGAAGTTAGGGCTTCTAGAGTTAGGGGGTGTAGAGTTAGAAGCTTGGCTCTACATGAGATCTGATAACTTTTTGACAGTGCGAGCCATAATTTATGGTCTCGTCTTGGCAACATTTTACGTGAAAATGTTTTTGGTGGGATGTTTTATTCTGTATCACTGCATGTTCCTACGTGAAGTGAATTTCGGCTGATTATGTCAATTCCTTTTATGATGCTCCGTTATGTCGAAAATACTGCAGCATTAATTATGAAATAAGTATAATGTTAAAGTTGAGGATTGATACTAGGTACTGTGTTTGACGAAAACACGAGATTACATTTAAAAAATCCGATAGAAAAAAATCCAAACGTCTAAACCAAACTATACACCGCTGGTATTATAAAAATACTTCATTTTATATCATGAAACTTTGCGTAATATCTGAACTAACCATAAAGCAGGTCTTGTTTTTTTTTCCATTATTTTCACCGTAAGAAGCAATTACCTAAAATATTCGAGCTTTGGAGTCGCGAGCACCCCACTCCGTCTCGCTCTCACTCAGTCCGCGAGCAGTAAGGTGCGAGCGAGATACAAAGTGAATTTGAGCTGAGATAATATGGGCTCTTAATAACTCAGTCTGCTAATGCGAATAAAATTACTTTATTGGAAAACACTGCTACAGTTAGAAGTCGAAGCTTTGATCGTCCGCTTATAGGAATCGCGATTCCAATCAGACTAACTACCTTTTACCTGCTTGCTGTCCTTTCAACAAAGTGTTCTTTCAGTTTAATATCCAGAGATATCCGTGTTAATATCTAACTAATCTAACTATGTAACTAATATTATAAACGCGAAAGTTTGTAAGTATGGATGGATGGATGTTTGTTACTCTTTCACGTAAAAACTACTGAATGGATTTGGATGAAATTTGACAAACACATAGTTTATAACCTGGATTAACACATAGGATACTTTTTATCCCGTTAATCCCACGGGATCGCGACTTACGCGGGTAAAACTGCGGGGCGCAGCTAGTCATTTCGATAAAACCATGACGCAGTAGATGCGCAAGTTTACATAATAAATAAAAGGTGTTGCTTTATCGTATTCACGCTAAGCTGCGGTCTTAGGCAAATGAAGGATAATCTTAGAATTAATGAGGGTTGACTGAAAGGCAAACGACGCCGCCGACGCCGACACTTTCGCAATGACAAGCTGTGCGGTTTGCGAATATTCTATATTTTCTATTCGAAAATTCACCTTTACTGTAGAACCTTTATTTAAATATTTACGTCAAACCATCCGTTGTTTGGAATAAAAACTGCGTGGGATTTGCATTAGTAGTTATCATTTCAAATAAGTAATTAATACTTGAAAATTAGCGAAAGACATGTCCCTATTCTACACAGTTATTTTCATTACCTAAATTATCCCTTCTAAACAAAATTATAATAATCCTAACTAATAATATAAATGTGAAAGTGAGTTTGTTTGTTTCTTACGCTTTCACGCTAAAACGGAAACCATGACCAGGAATAGGACATAGGACACTTTTTATCCCGATATTTCTACGGGACCGAGACATACGCAGGTGAAACCACGGGGCGCAGCTAGTATAATATAATATATAAAAAACTTAATATAAGAGATGACATTTTTAAGGTGTTTGATGGTTGTACAAGCAATACATAATTATGATGAAGTTACAACAACGAACAAATTTCCATTAAGATCCCTTTCCAAAGGGTGTATTAATTGGCTTGGGTTAAAGTGTTATTTTTGTTTTAACAAAGGAGCCATTGTTTCCCAGTATTATTGTTGACGATCGAGGTCGCCGATATAATTGCATGCAGCGTGGACAAAATAAATAGCCGTAGACATATAGCCGTACCGTACATAATTAGCTGCATGCTCGGCGACCGTTTTAATTGCCTGGCAGTTTGGTTTATTTATACACGTCTCGTTAGTGCGATGACTTGAAAGCACAAACCATAGTTTTATATGGTTTTTTGCACCTACGAAGTGTTAATGTAGGTATGTTTGGAAACTTGTGTGGACATGTTAAGGGAAATACATGCTCGAAGGTGAGACGGATTCAAATATTTCTCATTTTAATAAGCTCTGGAATAAAACTGTATACAGCGTGTAACAAAAACCCTGTCCAATCCGAAAGGGGCACATAGGTACTGCAATAACATTACAGAAAAAAAAATGTTATTGAAAATAAAAAAGTTATTGCAATTTGAAATTCACATTTTTAGTAGGTACCTACATTAGCCCAATTTTAGCAAATTTTCAGCAGAGGTCATATGTTATGACTTGTAGACACCCACTAGATGACGGCCGCCCCCGCCCAATGTACCCCGGTAAAATTCCCCATAAAAAATGCGGCGATGTTTTTTTACACGCTGTATATAAGTACTTCCTGGCATCTTCCGTCAGATGTGCAATCCCCCCCCACCTTTAAGAAGATCATGAACATCAACATTGTTGTAACTAGCATGTAGATACCTATAATCTATCAACTCGATAACTACTGAGCCGGATATTATGTAGGTATTTGCAACAAAAACAAACATGATCGAAGGCCTCGCATCTGGTATGCAACGAATTGTGATTGAGGCAGTATTAACTACTGTACGATTTAAACTATGCTACAATCTCTGTAAATAGTTTCCGCGCTAATTATTCATCATCATCATTCTCTTACGCTAATGCCCGCGGTTCACATTATTCCAATCCAGTCCAGTCCTAAACTGAATCATTATGATTCAGTTTTGTCTAAATTATTCCAGTCATTCAGTCAGATAAAAAACAACAATGCGTGTTCACTATTCAACGTTTAATCCAGTACCAGAAAAAAAAATGAAAAAGTAGACCGCCAATCCAGTCACTGGACTGGAATGGATACATTCCAGTGCATTCTTCAAATTATTGCAGTGACATTCCAGCGCTGGTTTCGACCGTCGGACTGGAATGCTACTGGAATAATGTGAACCGGGCATTAAGACTCCCGCAAACAGGCGCGACGCGACTTTAATAAATACAACTTCACGGTAGAACAATTACCGGTGTCGCGTCGCGTCGTGCGACACGTCACGCTAGTCTGCACGAGCCCTTATGTATTTTAAGTTCGGCGCAGCAATCACAAGGAACATAATTATAGTACTCACCTACGGCGAGAGCAATCATCATGTCTTCTTCCATAGGATCTTCTTCCATCTACCGCTTCTTTGACCGGAAACTACTCAGCCTAACATTTTGATAAAAATACAGAGAATGGTTCTTTACTCATAGATTACAGGAAAACCTAAGTATAAGCCAAACTTGCCAGCCAGCCCAGCCTATAGGTACCTAACCTATAGTCTATGGTCTTAAAATAACATGGTAGATCTCTCAATATTGTGCGTACAAACTTACATTTGCAGTTGGAATGTATAAGAGAATTATGTTTTTCAACTACAATGCTAAGTTTGTTCTTGGAATAAATTCATCCCAACTACAGAACCCTTCATTGTGCGTGGTCCGACACGCACTTGGCCGGTTTTTTAAATTAAGGTTTTTATTGTGTTGAAGTAAGTCTGAAGCTGGCGCGGTCCCTCTATTTTGACGTCAAGATGGCGGGACGAAGTATTTTTTAAAATAACTACTCAGCAAATAGTAGATTTATGGTATTTGTTAGCTTTGAAGTCTTGTTTGTGTACCTGTGTTCGCTCCGAATCAGAAGGTATCTATGGGAGAATGTAATTGTTTGCAAAACGTCCACATGTACGTCTATTAGGTGACAAAGTCTAGAGTGGCAAAACGACTTGCTAGTAAAACGTCCAAAATGTGAAATTATCTATAAGATAATTTGTTAGCGTCAGAATGAGTGGTTGCCTATGACAAGATGATGGCAACCGGCTTGCTACATTTCTTCAATAATTCCTACGTACGATACATTCAGAGAAATATGAATATTTTTTTGACAACTGTGAACCACAGTTGTGAACGCCTGAACGATTTAAACAAGACGCTATAGTATAAAAAACTGTTGCCTTTCCAAATTATAAGGCGCTTCTTTGTAAAAAATTACAAACAGCTATATTTTTTTACCTAATGTATGTACGATGCACAAACTTGAATTCTAGAATGAAGCAATTAGGTAGCAATTATTGATACAGAAAACTTTTAGAAATTCTGCGTCCTTCATGGTGAACACAGAGGCAACCAGCCAACCTGATGTCAGAATGGCTGGTCAAAAAAATATTCATATTTCTCTGAATGTATCGTATGTGTATGCGTAACCCCAGCAAAATGTTGCGCCTTAGAGAAATGAGAGTATTACAGATAATTAGTTAATAGTTAGTTAAAATTGGTTCAAGTATAGCAAAATTTGTTGAAGTTGTATTTTCGAAGTTATTCGCGAAAAACTGATTTTGCTGGAGAAACGTTACCCCAGCAAAATGTTTTTCAAAAAAGGCAGCATGGAACCAAGTACATGAAAAGATATCTTTTGATGAGTTGTAAATGTATACCAATAGCAAAATTTGTTCATCTTATACTTTTTGAGATATTCAAGATTTTGCTGGGGTAACGTTTTGGGTTTAAGTATTTCTTTTCACGTTTGCTTTTAATACATACCCGGGATATTTCTGTGTATTGTCTACGGTCGTTTAAATATGATTTTATTAGATTGTACACGTTTCCTCTTATGCCATACATATTGAGTTTACTAAGTAACGTTTCATGATGGACAAAGTCAAAAGCTTTTGTCATATCGGTGAGGATTGCACATATAGGTAATTTCTTGTCAACATTTTTTAATATTATACGAAGTAAGTCGAAAACAGCTGAATTAACACCTTTGTTCTTTCTAAAACCCTTCTGTTCAGTGCATAAAATATTATATTTATCCAAAAAAATATTAATTTAGTCGTATAATATTTTTTCTATTATTTTGGAGAAAATTGTTAAGTTTCTATGACAACTAGTTCTGTTATTTTTGAAAGATTCTTGTTTGGTTGGAGATCTCAATGAAAATATAAAACTAATATTCTTCCAATGAGCGTTTAATTTTTTATTTAAATATAATAGGTTATGGGCCCAGGGAACCAGGAAAAATATGTGAGTAAAAATGAGTCATACATATATTGAACCACTAAAAAGGGAACACATGGCGAATACACGCAAAAACCCTACTAATAAAAAAAGGCCTATGGAATTACGTCTCACAAACAATAGAAAAGCCTACTAGTGAAGGTGAGGAACTAAATAAATATTTAGAAAAAGATATTTTGGCTCTAGCAGAATTATTTCTGATAATCTCGCCTAGCGAACTAAAACAAGTGAAGAACTGTCAAACTAGCAAAGTGTGTCTGGGACATACATTTACGGCAGCAAAGGTCCTGCACGAAAATCTCTTGAAAGAACTAATATTAATGAAAATGAAAACAAGGTGATAATATAGTAGATCACTTTAACAAATTTATGGACATCGTTGATAAACTAGCAGATAAGTATGGACATTGAAATTAACAAAGATCTTTTTAGCATTATGATGCTCTATAGTCTATCTCAATCTTTAAAAGAAATTCGGATTGCTATAGAATCAAAGGATGACCTACCAGATCCTGAAAACTTAAAAATAAAAATTATTGAAGAAGCAGAAGCAAGAAGAAATTTGGCTAGTAAATGTGAAGAAAACCCTGAACAAGAAGCGCTATATAACAGACATGTAGTAGAAAAAAATGTTATTGTCGAGTATTACAAATGTAAAAAGAAAGGACATAAAGCAAATGAATGCTGGTCAAAGGTGGTACAAGGAAATAAAAGTATTTCGATAGCCGGGGTATGTAAGAGAGACAGAGAAACTGCTAATTTTATGCTGTTTCAATTTTACTCTGAACTTAGCTAATACTAATTATAAAAACTGTATTAGTATATAACCTATGAAATTTGGGATTTGTAAGAAAATTTTAAAATATAAAAATTTTGGTATTTTTTTTATTTCAGCTAATCAAAGTACTGGTCCATTATCTATACAATTTTGCCATTTTGATGGCAGTTTGTTTATCCCTTTACTATAGAAGTCTGCCGGACGGGAGGCGATGAAGTCAGCGAAAGCGTTTTGTACTGCGTCTCGGGTGTTGAATTTTTTCCCACTTAAAACTATCCAAATACAAAGACCTATTATATTGTGTTATTAGTAGTACCCATCTGTTCTTTGAGGAACATTCTACGAAGAAACAAACTGTGATTTGAAATTGTACTGAAAAGCATTTAACTGATATATACATGGTGTTTGGCAGAACGTTGAACATATGAAAATGGTGAAAATGATGGGTCATCTGCTACTTATTCAGCCCTAATTTATTTGGCCCTGTTCCCCTGGATATTTTTTATTTTATTTTTTCTTTCTTCTATTTTCACCACTTTCTTAACTTAAAATGGGTAAAACAGGCAAGTTTTTTTTTTATTTTCGTATTTTTTTTAAAATTCCCCTTTAAGTTGAGAAATTGGTGAAACTAGAAGAAAGCAAAAACATTTTTTTTTAAATATCCAGGGGGCCAGGGCCAAAAAAATCACCATTTTCGTATGTTCAACGTTCTGCCAAACAACCTGTATGTATGTTTGACTAGTGATAAAAGTAGGTACAATTAACTTGTATTATAAATACTCTAACTATTTGATTGTTCTTAGTTTGTAATTATACGAGTATCGTATACGATTTTTGTAAAACATTTATTTGATTAAAAATTAATCAAGCTCATAAACTTTTTTGGCACCTACCACAATAATCCTTTTATATGCGACTGTACCACCTAAAAATTACTATTATACCGTTTTTTTCAGATGGTTACGCTCAAGTATGAAACGGTCGCTTTTTCGAAGCCTCCGTAATTTTTTTTTTTTTTTTTTTTTAAACCTTGCCCCTCACTAGGAATTTCTTCCTGTATCGTGGGTGCGTTTACAAACATAGAAACTCACATATACTAACACCCAGACCCGGAACAACTACTTGCAGATCATACAAATATTTGTTCCGTGCGGGGATCGAACCCGCGACACATTGCGCAGCCGTCCATCGCTCAGCCACTGCGCCAACCGTGTCGTCAATTAAGTCGGTTTATAAGAGAATTGCTGAAACTTTCTTAATTTTTGAATATCTTTTATTCTATCCAGGATTTAAAGCTGAAACTTTCAGTGATCTTTTATAACAAAATGAACAAATTTGTTCACTATAGTCTATTGTTTTGTATTCAGAGGGAGCCGTGTATTCGATCGCCAAAGAAACACCGCTTGAAATTTGATGAAATCTCTCTATATCTTCATATCGCGTAAAGTTGCTTAATCCCGATTTGTACACCTTAAAAGAGTATATGATAGGTATATGTAACTGCTTTTTATTTGATGAGTAAATCGATTTTTTCTGATTCTTAAAAACTATTAATTACATCGATATTTGTTGATGAATCGAAATACTTTGTTTGAACAAATTTGAACAAATAAAGGCCTATAACTGGTATTTTTTATCAAACTTCTGCGACGAACAGTTTTCGAA
Organism: Lithophane ornitopus; assembly: GCA_948473465.1. Taxonomy (NCBI): domain Eukaryota; kingdom Metazoa; phylum Arthropoda; class Insecta; order Lepidoptera; family Noctuidae; genus Lithophane; species Lithophane ornitopus. The sequence goes on along the minus strand of OX419620.1, from coordinate 10,615,947 downwards.
ATTTTGCTATTGGTATACATTTACAACTCATCAAAAGCTATCTTTTCATTGTACTTGGTTCCATGCTAAATGCCTTTTTTGAAAAACATTTTGCTGGGGTAACGTTACTCCAGCAAAATCAGTTTTTCACGAATAACTTCGAAAATACAACTTGAACAAATTTTGCTGTACTTGAACAAATTGTAACTGACTATCTGTAATACTCTCATTTCTCTACGGCGCAACATTTTGCCCTTTGTTCCCTCTATACTAGATTCCCAAAATACCAGATGACCCGGATACCAGATTCCTAATTTACCAGATTCCCACAATACCATAACTATATATAATAAGAAAAGAATAAGTACATAGACTTCTCATCAAAAAAACACCTTGCAAGTTTAGTTTTGTAAGGATTATCAGAAAAATGTGTATATTTAGAAACTCGAAACCATAAGAACGGAAGCGTTTCGATTTTTCTGATGAGAAGTGTATAAATAAAACAAATGAAAATAGGATTTAAAATTTAATAATTTATTTTTGATAATCTATCCAAGCACACCTCAACAGAAATAATATTTTGCTGGCTATCTGAAATGATACCATTATTTTTTTTTTCTTTGGTGGTATCCTTTCCTCTTATTTTATTTTCCAGACAATGACTATGCTTTTTTCGATTTTTGTATTTTAGAAATATGCTTCCTTTTTAAGCAATACAATAAATTGCAGCAATTTAGGTTTGGCAGGTATTTTTGTATTTAATCTCCTATGCCAACCTTCTATGGCATTAGTTGTCCTATTTGTATGGCCAATGCAACTGAATACGTCACGTGTAATATTATTTATCCATTGACTGTCAAAATATTCATTAAATTTCTGGTACGACTCATTTTGAGGAAATTTCTCAAGAACTGTTAAATAAGCTTCAGGAATTAAATCAGGCGGAAGCAACGCCAAGAGTGTTAAAAGATGGGTAATTTTACGACCTTCATTATTGGTATTTAATTGCAGTTTCTTACTCATTCTCCATATGGCATTTTGGTAGTGGTAGTAACATCCAGTCACAGCAACATTCTCAAACACTTCTCTGACAGCCTGTTGTGCAGCAACTTCGTAGTCACATCTATACCGAATCATTCTCATTCCAAATTGTGTTGATAGTATAGTAAACAGCCCCAGTATAAGTTTCTTTTTTTTATCAGGCAGCAGTGCGTATATTATCGGCACAAATGATAAAGTGTCGTTAGTACGCGATAAATCTACATGTACGGTATATTTGAAGAAATGGACGTGGGGCCGCTTTAAACGTTCCATCTCCGTAAAAAGTATCCACTGTTTTTAACATTTCCATTGCCAATTGGGTACCAAATATAATATTTTTTTCATCTGTCCCATCATCAAACAGAAAAAAATCCGAAACTACTTTATCTGGCAACTTGATATCACTGATTTTTTTGAAAGAAGTACGACTCGTGTTCAAAAATTTGTTACGGGTTCTATACAAGGATCTTTTTTTGCTAGTGAAAGATGGTATTTCATGTTCTGATATTTATTTTGACTATTAAAATGTTCTTCAAATATCTTTGGAATAGCACCAAAATTAGTACAGACGTCTTTTTGACATTCCTCCATTGTTACACTAATCGCATTTCGTACGCTATCAGGACGACAAATATGATTTGGAGTTTTTATTACCGCCTTATTTTCATCTAATGTTATAGACGTATTGCATTCTTTTTGCTTATAACAACGCCAGTTTGTTGATCCCGGTTTATTTTTAACCCCCGACTGAAAAAGAGGGGTGTTATAAGTTTAACGTGTGTATCTGTGTATCTGTGTGTCTGTGTATCTGTGTATCTGTGTATCTGTGTATCTGTGTATCTGTGTATCTGTGTGTCTGTCTGTTCCATCGTAGCTGCCAAACGGCTGAACCGATTTTGTTTTTTTTTGTTTTGTTTGAAAGGTGACTTGATCGAGAGTGTTCTTAGCTATGATTCAAGAAAATCGGTTCAGCCGTTTGAAGATTATCAGCTCTTTTCTAGTTGATGAATGGATGTAAGCATCTTTCGCAGGTCTAATCGATTGGAAATTTAGAATTCTGTTACTTCAATGATGAATTAGAAGAATATAGTAACCTGGAACTGATGCTGCAGCATCACCTGGATGCAGGATACCCAACTCCCTCACCAACTTACAGCAGAGGTATCGTGTTTGGGCTCATTGGAAAGGTCTCAAAAAATAGGTTACAGATGGATGGTGATCAGGGTCTGAAAGAAGAAGGGTAGGAAAGAGAAATGAGACTAAATTAGTAACTAGCTTCACTGTGGTAAAAGTACGTACAGCTACGCAGATTTCGGCGAGCCGCGTGTTGATCGTAGCGTTTCTACTAGTAATATAATATGAAATTTAAAAAGCTGGAAATAAAAGTTAAATTTAAAATTTAAAAAACCCCCGAAAAAACAAAGCATTTAAAAAGTAAAAAAATAATATGTATTGGCCCTTTAAGTTTAATATAAAAGTTGTAGGTAATATTTTGATCCAAGCGTCGTCGCGTCGGGGGACGGCTAATGAAAACGCCAACATACACTAGGAATAATGAATATATGCTATTGTAGAAAGGATAGCTGCTGTTAATTTCCTATTTTCATGAGCCGTCCCCCGACGCGACGACGCTTGGATCAAAATATTACCTACAACTTTTATATTAAACTTAAAGGGCCAATACATATTATTTTTTTACTTTTTAAATGCTTTGTTTTTTCGGGGGTTTTTTAAATTTTAAATTTAACTTTTTTTAGGCATAATTTTACCTGTGGCCTTGGTAGAGCAGAACGGGTTTACCTTTATAACTTTCAATGAATATCATTTCTGTTTTTACTTTTAAGCAATAAACACTACAACATTATTACTGAACAAAAGGTTATTTTAAATGAGTGACAATGTGCACATGACAAATCTATTTAAATTTTTGTTTTTAGAATAAACAATATAAATATCAAGATAGTGGCCAGTATTAAAGTAAGCTTACCTCTTTAGACAAGTGCAACTAGGAAATAATAGATAATCTTTTATCAGTCACGTGTCTTCGTAGATTGCTTTACTTTGGTACATATTCTGTAGCTGTTCTTCGACACGCAGGTTTGCTCGCAAGTTTATAAAATATTAATAAAACACGACGCCTGCTAACGACGCATTTTGTATTTGACTACAAATTCTGGTATTGCGGGAATCTGATAAATTGGGAATCTGGTATAGAGAGAACAAAGGCATTTTGCTGGGGTTACGCATACATCGTATGTAGCAATTATTGAAGAAATGTAGCAAATATAAGTAATTAGGTAGCAATTTTTGAATAGGTATACTTTCAGAGCCGCTTGCCATAGGCAACCAGCCATTCTAACGCTAACGATAATTATAGGTAAGGTATGTTCTACATTCCGATAGTTGTGTGTGTGTGTGTGTGTGTGAAAAATCAAACAAAGAAGCACTATCAACAAAACATTTTATTTCCAAATATGCCACGATGGAGGGTTCACAATCAATTTACCATTTCGACAAAGTTACATTCTACGCATGGACGTCTGTTTCGATCTTTGCTGGTGTGGCAGCGGCTTTGAGGAGTGACTCGCACCGATAGCATCGCCAGCTGTTTGTGTTGGGTACCAGGTGCTCGCTGCTCACACACTCCAGGTGGAACTGTGACGCACACATGCTGCACTTTATGCAGGCGCAGCCCTCCGTCGTGTGGTTACAGATCGCACAGTCCATCTTTACTAATTTTACTGTGAAGAAAAATACAGTTCTTATTAGATCTTTCTGCTACAAGATGAAGGCAAACTGTTGCTCTATATTCAAATATAAAAAAATCGTATCACACTTACATTATTGTAAATACACTATATTTATTAATATTCCAGAATATATTTTTCTTTTTATTCCTTGTTAGAAGCTATTTAAATTTTTTTATGCGCTTTTAAATAGTGAGTGCCTTTGGTATGACTGCAAAATTCAACTGAAAAACAATAGCTGACAGTTTTCTCATGATGTATTTTTCCATTCTTTATTTAAAATTGAATAGCAAAAGAGTTTTTATTTGATAAATCTGGTCAAGCCCGAGCGAAATCTGATTAGGGTAGGAGCAGTGGGTTGGAGGGAGGCTGTATTGGTAGATATGGGTTCATTAGCCTCGGCTGCGTTAGGTAGGACACTCGACCAACAACGAGCTATCAAGAAAATACGATACGACGTGTAATTAATACTATTTAAATATAACAAGATATAGCTTATTACGCCAACATAGCGTAGCTAGAATAGGAGATGTTCTACGAAACACCCTCAATCTGCTAATGACAGTATCTACTGGTCTACATAATAACAAACTCGGATTATGTTTGTCTGAGATTTTTCTAACAGAATAATCCCTTTACAATATGAAAAGAAACCGCAATCAAGCCTCCTAACCTTGACCGATTTTTTTTCTAATACCTGAATCGTCCAATTTAGGAAGCTTTTTCAGAGATTTCATTAGCGTGAAAGCGTGAAAGTGATTTCTTATTGACTTCAGTTTAGAATCAGGAATTCTTAACTATAGCGTGTTTGAGCTTGTTTAGGGTAAAACAACCAACCTGTTGATTGCCTCATCTGTACTATGCCTCATACACATAGGTATCGAACTGCGCTGATACATTATTCGTGCCGGTCTCAAATTGCAAGCGAATGAACAAAAAAGTAAATGAATCGTCTGAGACAAATCTTAATAGGTCTTTAAATATGAAACATAGTGTTTTTCTGTTAAAATCAGGATGGAAGTGAGTATTTTTAACCGAATTCTCTAAAGAAAATGTTCACAGAATAAATCAAAACATTTTTTATAAGCTCTCCAGAAGCCTCTCTTAAAATATAATTATCGTCATTAATTTGAACTCTCTGTGACTTTTGAAAATCACAGACCTTGACTTTATCCTAATCCCTTGTCTACTATTAAACAGTTTATCTACTTACCTACTATTTTATCCATCAACGATGCTCCTACGTATGCTACATGGAGCGGCCATCGTCAATAGCTGCAGCGTTCATTTGCTAGATTAATCTTGTGAGACCAGGCACTCTAGCAATCACTACAAGATTACGGCGAGTTACCTATCGAGCCAAAGCCTTCGTACCCTCTCTGATAACACTGCAAGAGATTCTCCAATTACCTCATCGTTAAGTTTAAAACGACTTATTAAATGCCTACATCCCACGTATTTTCATTCGAGATAAATCACTTGCCTTAAATACAAGGCCGAATCAAATACGTTAACGATAAAAATAGTTTATCGATTTCCTCTTATTTTGGTCGTTAGATTATTATTGTCCTTCTTCGAGATGAACTATAGCTAGCTATGAAATTAAAATTGATCATTGGAAATCAAGAAAAACTCAATAATAATATCTATGGTACACCTGCTGTCATAAATGTCATTTGATGACTGATGAACTTTGAACCAGCATGGAGATCAAAGAGTAAATGTATAATATCTCTTCTAGAGTATAGCAACAGATTGAGATTAATTGATTGAAAGATTGTTCGTCAATAAAACAATAATATCACAAAAATTATGTGTAGAACATTATGGTACCGACACATGTTGGTAAACAGCCGAGCTTGTTAATTCTCTTCACATTCACTTAGAACCCCTATATTTCAAGAGCAACAACTGAACATTTTGCATTAAAATGGAAAACAGACAAAAGGGTTGAACCCAGAGGCTTGTCGATGAGTTCTGAAGATATAGTCTCGTATTATTGTAAATTTGGTTTCGCACAAACACTTCGCACTTGTACAGGTATTATTATCCAACACCTATTATAAATTAAAACCTTTCATAAATGTATTAAAATCCCCTAGAGCATTTCTGTCGTGTAACGTTGTTAACGATTTGGCTCTTTGTACTACTGAATTTTATTTTGCGCAAAAATAATTATTTAGTTGCAAATATACTTTTCTCTCCAAAATATAGCACTTACTGGTTGTTATGTTTATCATAACTTCCAAGTGCTTTGTTGACGAAATAATAAAACTACATTATACCAACAAAATTAGACATGGAGATTTCAATAATCAAGTTGACATGGTTTTCATGTTTAATACTGGTATAACAATACAACGTCCTATGTAAGTTTACAATTAATAAAGCACCTATGTATTTGTATAAATTACACAAGTTAAGTTTGTGAAAAAAATATACTCCTTAAGTAACGTGCCAAATATTTTATTAGTTTTAATCTGTCGTAAGCAATAAAACATTTTGGCGCCAAATCAAATTGTGGATTTTACTGTCTTTGTATTAATTTGTAATCAATAGTTCGTGGTCTATATTATTTATGAATATTGTGTATTGTGTACGGAATTGCGGTTAATATTAGTTTATTGTTTGTTCTTTGATATTAGTTCGGTTATATATGTATAAATCCAACCAATATTATTTGCTCGTGTAACATTCCATTTGATTCGTGATTTTCTTTATCTTCGCAGTTGTTATAGTCATTGTTATGGCACCAGCGCGATAAGGTCTAGCAGATCTGGAAATCTTAGGTTTTAAGCGCAGGCCACACTGTATGAAGGTAATTTCGTTCTGCTTCGCTCATGTAGCTACCGTGTGTTTCCATACTTCGGTTAACGCACACCGTGAACTATGAACCGAAGTAGCATCGTTCTCAGTGTGGCCTGCAACCTGCCGTGTTTTTTGATCGGAAGGATTTGAAGTAGAAAGAAAACAACATTTCAAGCCTCGTCTTTGAAAGTCCGTACAGACATGAAATAATGAGTAGTGCATAATAATAATAAAATCAGCCTATAATGTTCCCACTGCTGGAGCACAGGCCTCCAAAACAAACACGAATAAAAGAACAGAAAAAATAAATACAAAGGTGATGCTTATTTCTAAAGAAATCCTTTCCAGCATACTTGCGACAGGAAAGTACACAGAGATGTAGACATCGTTTTCTTTCTCCTAACATATTCCGTGTTTGTTGCAGACGGACGTGCGATGTCGGTGGCGCGCGGGTGCTGCGCTCGACGCCCGACTGGAGTGACAGCGCCATCAGCGGCGAGCACCTGTGGGCGCCCACCTCTGTGTCTGGCGACTGCTGCTATGTCGGTGATGCTGAGTGCCAGGTACTACTACTACCACCATTAAAAGAGCTTTTGACTGAATAACATCCACACGGAAAGCCCGCAAAGTTTAAGGTGCGCTCGCGGCGGGCAATGCGTAGATAGGTGACCACCAACTCGGTGCCTCCGAGTGCTCCTACAAAGGCTCGTGCAGTGGCACGTCATCGCGGGCGCGCTTAATTCGTTTAACGCATGTCATGTCATCAGTGCCAAATGTCATGATTTCATGAAATAGTCATTCAATGCACTTACATGAACTTGGAGAGTTGTATTGCTGATTCTAATGTTTATAATTCTGTAAATCCATATTTGTTACGGCCGCATATCATATTCAGATCATCATACAACCTGATACTGATCTGCAAATTGCAAAAAACGTAAGAAAATTTGAATTTCGCGGGCTACCTTAGCGCATCCCCCTTAACCTGTTTTCAGTATTGGTATTGCTCAGTATGTTGATTCCTAATGGCAACCGCTACAAATAATATACTGACACTTACATCTAGTTACACTGAAAACGGACCCAAACTCAGTTAGTAGGTTGTTAGCTAGCGACCACGCTTGCGGCCGGTCTGCAATAACAGTACCAAGTGTAGACAAACATGTTTCCGTCAAAGACGTTCTCACTACTCACCCATTCTCTCAACTCTCGAGGCACCTTGTCTACGATAAAGCAACAGAGAACCCGATTAATCTACGCATATAGAATTAAGTAGGCTGTGGTGACGCCTTCACTAGGATTATCTTCCTCTTTGTGCACGAGGCAGACTATCAATGAAAGCTCCTCTACCTGATGTGAGTATTGTGACGGAAGTTTGACCAAACCTTGTCATTTTTGGGGTCCCGTACACAAAGAGTGCCAAACGGAACACTATTACTAATTTAAGCCTTTGCTGTCCGTCCTTTCGTCTGTCTGTCAGCGTTCTTTATCTCATGAACCGTATTATGTAGACTATTGAAATTTTCACAAATTGTGTATTTCTATTGCAGCTAAAACTACAAAAAGTAACCGTAGAGTTAGTGTACTTTTTCCTATACCTACCTAATTCAAAATGTGCCAATAGACATTTCTGGAACTGTCGATTCGCCCACAAATAAAGTAATTTCGTGGGAATCGCCTCAAGAAAAAAAAATTAAAGTGTCGATTCGCCCGTTTCGGGCGAGTAAATTCGTGCGAATCAACCAATAAGCCCTTATTAGATTATATTTATCAGAATTGTTCAAATAATAATTATATTATTAATAAGAACTGAACCTACACAGGAAGGTACAACTGGCTAAAGCAACCTATTATGAAGAATTAAAGTCTAGGGAGATAATAATGAGAAATTTTCTTTCAAATTGTATTGTAATAACATTTCTCTCTACAACAAATTATTTAAAAGCCGAATAAAACTCGGTGATACTACTTCAGAATACTTTGCTTATTATTAAGAAGAGTACATACCTATACCTATTTCCAGCCGCCGCCGTGACGTCATGACAACAAAGACGTTTAAATAAACAAGCAGGTGCTTTTTCTAATGTATGAAATTATAGTTCCAAATGATCTACGCCTGAATTACCTTGATTATAAAATATATGTTTCCGGTTATTCATGATACCGTCTACAGCATAATGTATGGTACCGCGCCGGCAAATTTAATAATAGTGCAGATTTAATAAATGGGCATTTATGTCAGTAAATTAGATGCAGCACGTCAGAACTTCTTGATTCGGTATTTTTGAATGTTCAGACTTTGTGAAAAGTTGGGTTAAAAAATAAGAAATTCATCCTGACATTTTTATCCCACGATAAAGTACCTACGTAATTTACAACGATAATAATGATCGAAGGTCGCAAAACCGCAATCATGCAAAATTAAGTCAACGATCCAGAATTTTCCAATCTTGCAATTCTCACAGGACCATAAAGTTAATCTAGCGCACGTTGTAGGATTAAATGGGGAAAACGTTACTTAGTCGGTAATATAGACAATAGTTACTTTTCCACTTTTATATTTTCTTAGCGAACATGAAAATTTTATACCTGCGTATATAAAAAAATTAAATCCTGACTTAACTTTACTTAACGTTGAGAGTATACTTTACTGCCGTACCTACACGTTAAAGACATTACAGGCTTAATTCGACAACATTTCGGAAAATAATACCTTACTTATTGTTCTCGACGTTAAGCTATAATAATACAATGTCTAACTAAAAACTTGAGCAATACGGATAGCTACATTATAAAGTAAAAAGCATTTTCTTTGATGACATGCTCATATTTAATAACATGGACACAATGAACCTAGTAAATTGCCCGACGAACTGAGTGAAGTTTAATGAATTTTTACGTACAGAATAGTCCGTCAAAACAGATTTTTATGTTCGTATTATTCTATAATAGGGTTCTCGGAGCTATACAAGATATCTTTTACTTTCATTCTTCCATTATTTATTTTGCTCCTTTCTTTGAAAATAACTTCTTTGTAACGCCGTGAATAAAGGTATTAATATGAAAAATCTACCTACTGAAGTTTACACCAAGATACAAGGTATCTCGCCTCGCGTCTTGGTTAAACAACAGTAGAAGAAATGTAATTTCCCCAACAACCATTAGCGAGTTTCCTGCCTATTATGTCGCAGGTTGCTTGTAGTCGTTTATAAGATTAATGAACCGAGGCCTCCATTTTGTTGTGGCGATGACCTGTCACAGTGGGTGCAACAAAAGGGTGTCTCGCGAGCTTCATGAGCGCAATCAATTCGTAATTGTAAAACCCTCGTCTTTTACTTTGGGACTACATAAATACTAATAAGTACTACTAATACTTTGATATAAGGAGTTGTTCCAGCACTTTGTTCAGTAACTTCTTCAAACTTCAGTAAAAGTTACGGGTTTTGTCCGAAGCATCCTGTTTTATGTCCATAGTTATGGCGCCTTAATCAAAGTTTATTCTTTGTCTCTATTCGTATCTATTTATATGACTCTCCGTGCGCAGAATTTAGAACATTTCGCTGGTTGTTATTGATTGAATATTTTCGCCCAGTTGTTTCATTAATAACCACAAAACATTGTTGCACACTTTCATTAGTTTCATCCGTTTGGTATGTTTCCATGCAGCAGCCGTCATAATAGAATAAAACTTACGTCATTTGAATTCAACTTGAAAAGCTTTCATTACGAAGCCAACAAAATAAGACGATGTTTATGTGACAAGCTTTTTCCTAGGTATAATATGTAGGTATAGGGTAAAGTGAAGCATTTTTACTTAATGAAATTAAGTCAGTTTAATTCAGTAACAATGTTTATCTTCGTATAAAGAGTCTCTAGATCCACTATTTTGTAAATTATTCTTGGTTCATCCCACAATTTAGGCAAAAGTAATAAATTTCAAACTTTGTGATGAGTGTATTTATTTTTAAGGAATTCATGAGAGCCGCTGGTCTCCTAGGCGTTTACTCGGCAAACGTGATCTGGTTACTAAAATCCGCCTGTAGTGAATTTGGGTATTTTAGGTGTTACTTACAATGAGAACATTTTATGCGGTAAAAGAAGTCATTACACCATAAAAAGGCCTAATAGCATGACAACTCACTGATTAAAAATATGTTGAGGCTGCAACAGGTTCAAACAGACTGACCTTTAAAAAATATTAAGTTAGGAGCTATCGCACAAAAAGCCCTATGATACTTTAATAAACTTCAAGATCGAAATATTTTATGAATAAGTTGCGCAGTAAATGTTAATCAAGACTCGCAATAGATATTACCGTACCTTAATATCCAAACAAGTTTCATCCGCAATGACTCATAATACCTCTTTTCCACAGAAACACGGGTCCCGTATGAAATGTTCGGCGTGCAAGATCGTCGCGCACACAGCATGCATCGACATCCTGATGGACCGCGTGCAGTTTACGTGCAAGCCTACTTTCAGAGATGTGGGGGTGCGGCAGTACCGGGAGCAGACTATAACGCACCACCACTGGGTCCACCGCCGCTCAGAGAAGGGCAAGTGCAAGGCCTGTGGTAAGGTGAGGGCCGCAATCTTATGTCGCTTACGTCATCGGTCAATGTTGTGCTGTCATTTATGGAAACGGCTGTGTTTATGATCGTATTTTGTTTTATTTTATTTTATCAGTTCTATTTGGACTGTTATTAGTTGAGTTGTAGTCATACAGGTTTTTGTTCTCCGATTCATTCAGTCATTATATATTATTATTTTAAGTTAAGTTAGATGTAGACGTAGGTAATTAGATCTGTATGTTGGTAGTTTAAATAAAGTTGCAATAAAATTTGTAAAGCATAATTATTTGTGTGTAATCGATTGCTTTCAAACGTAGTTATTTAGATATTATTGAAAACGTGCATTCATATACATATCATGAATATGCGGCAGGTTATGTTCATTACCTAAATACATATATACCTATCGAATATAGAATTTACTCTCAAAGTTTCCTGTGAGTGAATAAAATCTTCCGAGAATATAATAAAACCACAAGTTACTTGTACCTACCTAGTTTCCAAGAACATTTTGACTTACTTGATTTTGCTTATGAAGGCTGTGAAATCTTTTAATGGCAGTATTTAGGTATACGTTATGGTTCATTTCTATGGCCATGTCATTATGAATTTCAAATAAGTACTAAAAGGTGATGCAAGACTATTATTTGTTAACAAATAAATACATAGATAGTAAAAATTAATAAATGAAAAATATACAATTGACTACCTACATATTATAGAAAGAGCTACATATTTGTTCCTGAGAATGACGACTGCCTGCCTGCCATTAAATTATAGAATAATTAATGGGATGAAAAGACGCACTGAAGAGAGCCACCAAAAACACAGACACAGATATATCAGCCGTTTTCATAATTACAGTGGTGTATGGGTTCATTTGGTATTTGTCATTAACCTGTGTGAGTTTTTGTCTTTTTGTTTGTTTATTTGGTACCATTTTTACTTAGATAGTTATAATCAATTCAACGTAGACATCATTTTAGTAGTATTTTTCTTATTATTAATTTCATATCTTAATAATCACAGTAAAGCGTCATGGTTTTATTTTCCTCCCTAAGTTGAGTCACGATATTTCCCAACAGTTTGCAATTTTTTTTTATCTAAAAAAACAATACGAAAACAGTAGGTATGTAAGTACTAATTTGATATTTATTTGACTTCTAATTACTCATAGCCTAAAAAAAATTTGGGTTCCGTACCTCAAAAGGAAAAAACGGAATCATAGAGGACTGTCTGTCAGTCTGTCAAGACCCATTTTGCTCAGGGCCGCGTGGAGGTATCAAATTGAAACTAATATTAAGTACGTAGGTCACGATCCCTTAGAGCAGCGCCGTGTTCTCGAGGAGGCGATCGGCGGCGGTGATCTCTCACATCTAGCCCTGGTCCAGGCCATGGTACGGGGCGAGAGGGCATGGGAAACCGCCACCTCCTTCTGCGGAGCAATAATGCTCGCAAAGGGGAGGCCGAGCGCGTGAGGGAAAGGCACATTTCGCGTCCTCACGCCCCTAGTCGCCGCAGGAGACGCCCTGGGCGTTGGAAATCCCAGGGTAATTCCCCGCCACCGTAGGCGTGAGGTTGCGGACGTTGAGCAATGTGTAGCTCGCCGTCCTATAAGGACCAGACCCGGGTCGACGGCACGTTGTGTTCCACGCGCGCTAGGGCCGATGCCTGGCAGGGTCACGGGAAAGTCCGAAAGGGTTACCGTGGCCCCTGGCAACACACAGGCAATTGAAGGAACACGGGTTTTTAATGAGTAAGGGCTATATTTCACCGGGACACCATGGCGGCGCAACCAGTCGCCGCTACCAACAAAATGTATACAGCTCTATAGAGAGTTACTCACCTGGTGTGCGTTTGGTTGCGCAACCAATTTGGCGGCGCGACCAGCTCGGACGCATGCATAGAATGTTACTGGTCGCGCCGCCACCCTGGTCGCACCACCACTAATTACTATAGCGCTGTATGGTGTCTCACTCACTCACCCGCCAGTCCGGCCGCCAGTGACGCCCCCACTCTCTTTTGCTACGTACATACAGCAGTAGTGCTATCTCTTCGAGGTCCATTTTGATACTGTCTCAGTGTGGTGTGGCGACTCTGGTGTCTGTATAGTGACTAGTTTGGTAGCTTACGGACACCACGGTGGCGCGACTGGTTGCGCCGCCTTGGTGTCCCGGTGAAATATAGCCCTAAGAATCTGACACGCCCTCAGCTGCAGATAGAGCGGAAGAAGTTAAAAAAAAAGGTCTACGATCCTTTGAAGCTCTAAAAAAATCAAGTTTCTAAGTCAACGCAATAAAAAACCGCCATTTATGTGACATATTTTGAAAATCGCAACATTTTATTTTTGAATACAGTTCGCGTTCAGATGCAGAATGTCCAATTCTCAAAATGTCCAACGGTTTCAAAATGTCCATTTCCCGAAATGTCCCTACAGGAGGTCTAGTAGGTTGACAAAAATAGTTTGTTTATTCTTTCAGCATTTCAGCTGTGTTTCGAGCTCATTTAAAAGTCAAAATTTTATGAAAATACTTTTGGAACATTACAAAAACAACAATAATATTTTCCTTATTGTTTCGACTGTTGCACGTTGGAGGGCATTACGTGCGTTGAATAATTTAAACTCGATCAGATTAAGACAAATTCCGCATGACTGCTGCTCAAACGGAGGAAAAACGTTTCACTCAGAATAATTGTTTTACATAGCTGTTTGTTAATTCTTTGTATTACATTTTATGTGCCTTACCTACTATATCTACTGTATATTATAATCAGCCTATAATGTTCCCACTGCTAGGACACAGGCCTCCCATCTACAACGCGGGCTAGGCAGGTTGGTAGATGTCACATGTCTCTAAAACCGTTATTTCCGTAACCTTCAATATGACTTAAATCTCTATCAAGTATTATAGTTAAGTCATTCATTTAAAAACCATACGTTTTAATAACAACTTACTTTTACGTAGCAGTCTCTTTATTGAAAACTCAAAAACAATAAAAACGTAGTCTGTTGTATTCTCCAGATTTTGGGTAATAATTGAATAGGTAGTGATCGAAATACAGGATGATTTAATGATTAGATCGATGTTAAAGAACGTGTGGCAGTAATATTAATTTATCACATACGGATAGGCTTACCGTAGATTAATAAACCGACCGATTAATACTTAATGGGGCTTACTCCAATTAAGTGAGCCAGCTCGATCATCTACTCTACCGGAGGATTCATTAATATGTATGGTGCGCTTCAGTGGTCGAGATGTTGTCGTGCAATCACAATCTGGAAGTTAGCGGCCAGGCAAAGCTATTACATTAAAAGTCCTTTCTTCCAGCCACTTAATTGAGTCTTTAATTATTTAAGAAATCGATAAGTACCATTGTGACACATTCGACCGGCAGCTATTTTAATGGGGAAAGTTTTCCAACATGGTGGAGGTACCTACGTATTTTATTCTAGGACCATTAACGGTCTAATCACACAGTAAAACGTAGGTAATAACAAACAAACGTTTAAAGTCGTAACCCCCTATATTTAGCTTCATAATCGTCACGGATGAATCCTAGTTAAGCACCCGCCCACATTTAACATCATAATAACTAAGGTCTTGGTACAGATTAAGACAGGTCTTCTTAATTAAAATTTACTTTTTGTCCTGGTGCATGCAGCTTTACGTGGGTGTGAACCGTGACTGCAGCGTAATGCCATATCAGTCCAGGATGTTAAACTCACGGGCGGTCCACGCATGACCTAAGTGCTATATTCCCATGGCAACCACGTACCGAACTACGAAAAAAATCGGTAAAGGTGCTACCAGAATAAAAAGGTCACACTGACGGGTAAACTTTTCTTCCCCCTCTCTTCCTGCCTTGTGGAGTTACGGGACGTCTGGACGACGGCTTTAACCGGACATGTTTTGACTTTTCGTCAGCTAAAAATGTGAAGCATGAATAAGAACTTTCTTCTTAAAATAGAAAATATACAAACATCACTCAATAGGATTTGGATCAAACGGTGAAAACATCGTTTTATATTTCCAACTGCGACTACTGCTTAGACTACCTATATGAAATATTATTATGACCATTAAGTTATGGTGACATCTGAATTTATCTAAATTAGTAAAAAAAAATGCGTTTCAGTAATTTAACCAATTATGATGGAATTTTATGTTTTTCCCAAATAATAGGTCTTTACCTATGAAATTGCCGTTTTGTATGAAAAAATTTAAACGAATTTTTTTCATGAATTTTTTATTTGTATTAATCGAAGTAATCACCCATGCAATCAATGCATCTTTGCCATCGCAGTGGCAGTTTATTGATGCCCTTCTTAAAGAAATCAGCTGGACGGGAGGCAACAAATTCTTCAAAGGCATTTTGTACTGCCTCTCGGGTATTGAATTTTTTTCCCGCCAAGAAGTTATCCAAATTCTGGAAAAAGTAGTAGTCTGTAGGCGCAAGGTCTGGTGAGTAGGGCGGATGACGGAGAGCTTCCAACCCCAGTTCTTGCAACTTGGAGACCGTCTGCTGTGCAGTATGAGGTCGCGCGTTGTCGTGCAGGAGCACCGGAGACGAGCGATTGACCAATGCTGGTTGGAGATGCGCCAGCTTCTCCATCATTGTGTTCAGTTCTTCACAGTACACATCTGCAGTAATGCTCACCCCGTTTGGTAAGAAGCTGTGATGAATCACACCGGCGCTAGACCACCAAACAGTGACCATCACTTTTCTAGGGGTAAGTTTTCGTTTAGGGCATTGTTTAGGTGCTGAACCAGGATCCAACCAACTTGCTGAGCGCTTGCGGTTATCAAACAGAATCCATTTTTCATCGCAGGTAACAATGCGGTTCAAAATTCCTTCATTTGTGTGTCTGTTGAGCAGTGCAAGGCACGTCTCGACGCGTACTTCGCGCTGGCGATCATTGAGTTCGTGGGGCACCCATTTGTCAAGCTTTTTTACCTTGCCAATTTGACGCAAATGGACCAATATTGTTTTGACGCTAACGTCGAAAGCTGCTGCTAATTCAGCCGTAGATTGTGTATCATCAGCTTCCACAATCGCCTTTAATTCGTCATTGTCGACGAAAGTCTTCGGACGACCGCGAGGTTCATTTTTCAGGTCGAAATTTCCAGAACGGAAGCGAGCAAACCAATAACAGGTGGTGCGTTGGTTTGTAGTGTTAGCTCCGTAAACGTCGTTGATGTTGCGTGCCGCTTGTTCCGCGTTGCTGCCACGACGGTACTCATATTCCATAATTACTCGATTTTTTAACGTATCCATGATGACGAAAAAGATTGAAATGCGATGAAAATGTAACACAATCAATAAAGAAATGACTACTTTTGGAAAAAAAAATCCATGTTTTTAAAATAAAATTAATTTGAAATTAGAATTCTTAGCCAAACAAAAATTATTTTGATTTGAAATGGCCAGTACTGCAGAACGGCAATTTCATAGGTAAAGACCTAATATTTACCGTATGGTTTGGAAATTAGTAAATCAATAGGGAACATGCATGTGATTCAAATAAGGGTCAAGTATTTTTTTTATAAACATTATTTTTGAGGGAGAAATTAATTTTTTTAAAGTGCCAAAAAGCTGTGAAAAACTGTGGGAAATTCAAATACTCGAAAAGTGACGCGTATTGGTCAGAGCGGATGTAACAATGTATGACAACAATCAAAATGTCAATGTGTTTTGTAGGAGTAGTTGACATTGACTTGACACTTGTTTGTTTGTTTTCATAGACTGTGACGTCACCACACCAAGCGCGCCAAATGGAGGGCATTTAGATAGCCCGGGTCGGTTGGCTATTTTTAACTTTTTTTAAGTAGGTACTTTAAATTGCTTTTATGCCGTCGATTTTTTTAAAACTATTATTTGGCCATGTAAACTATCGAATTAAAATATTAAAAAAATACATGCATATTCCTTATTTGAATGTTATGATAAATCATAATATATTCACGAGTATAACTCAAAAATCTCCAATAAATTGGACTTAGGTATACCTACTGAAATCGTTCAGTTCGCATTTGAGCTCCTCCCAAGATTTGCCAATATTCTGAAGTTGGTTGGTCGACGTAAACCTGCGAAATAACCTTTTAGCATATCTCGGTTGTCTCCTTGAGGTAATGTTTTGGTTACCTGACTCTGACTATGCTTGAATCCTGACACTGACGCATTTTGGTGTAATTGGGCTTAACTCCCACTTCGTAAATCCGAATTCAAAATAACTGCAACTATTGCTTACCAAGCGCATAACCAGCTTATTTCGTTACTTTTGATTAAGTTTTATCGGTTTCATACGGAGTATATGGAACCGATATAAATAAATGTAGGTACACTATATACCGGTGTTTTTTTTCGATCCATTCTTTGTTGACTCAGCGTTTTCCTCAGACGTAAAGTTCATTACGTCTGAGGAAAACGCTGAATGGAACTATGAGTTCTACAATAAAGAAAATTTTAATTCAAAAAGGAGGTTTTCGGACATATTTTACTGTTAAAAAAACTTAAGCGTTTTTCTCCATGACTTGTAATTTAGAACATTCTCATCCTGGCTCATCCTGTAGTCGAGTTTGCGTTGGCAATTCGATTCTTTTATTTTTTGGGGTAGGTTTTAGGTTACAAAAAATGTCCCACACCGATGTGCCATTGAAATAGGCCTAGGTGAAGTTATCTAACTCCTTTGGGCGCGTAACTATGTCAATGTTATATTTCGAATCTTAGTCCTTAGTTGCAGGTAGTTAATTTGGTGACACTATTTACGGCAATTAATTTATCATTATGTTGTTCAATTAATTAACTCGGCCAATTAACTTTTAATGAAATATTGATTGATAGAAAACACACATACGCACATAATTATTAGTCTGACGACCACCTCGTAGATTTTATTTTCGCGGAATATGCAATAAACGAGGTTAAAAAATCTAGTCTCGTCGTTATTTTAATGGTGTCACATTAATATTTTATGACATGACATATTGTAGCTTTTGGAGCGGGTGTAACCACGTGTTTAATATAGTGTGTGCGACCGCGGCGCACGGCCGGCGTCCCTCGTCCGAGCCACGCGGTTCTGTCAACTCAAATGATTTGCATCTACATAGACGTACCACGTATTATGGCCGACATCGCATGCGACACGTCACGAACTCACATGAACGCCGCGCTAGCTCAACGCGAAATTAAAACTTCATTTTTAATGACGTGTTACCATAAAGCTCGTATAGTGCTTCTATAGCCTGCACCCGGCACAATTTTAAACAAAAATAGTGTTTCTGGATTATGTTTTTTTACTTTAGTTCTCATGACTATTGTGCATAGAAAACCCTCTGCGAGTAGGTATTATTACAGTATCAAGCTTTTAGTTGGTAATGCTGTTGTTATGATTAGACTCATTTGTTATTCACACACGTTAATGACAGGAATAGTTCAATCCGACAAATGCTAATTTAAGCAGTTTATATTTGTTACACTATTATTATAACATTCAAAGCATTAAATGGGTTTCAGTATTAATAGATCATTGGTATAATGTTGTTAAGCATTCATAACTTAAATGTTTCCATGATTAGTTTGGTAGCGATATTTATGTTGCTTTATGTGGCTTATTATTTTTGTGTGAATCACTTTATTCATCTGCATGTGTGTTGCATGGTTGTTTTGTTGTCACAGTCATTCCGGCGCAGCTGCTGTCGGTGGTGCATACCAAACCAGGACACAGTAGACAAGGCTATAGGAGTAGACAGTGGTGAAGTTGTGAATGTGCGTATACAAGTGTGTTGCCACAGGTCTGGTGGAGGCCATGTGCTCAGAACAGGAAGGAACTAAAGATAGTTAAACCAACATTCCCGAAAAAAGCTAAATAAATTAATTAAACACTCTAGCAGAAGTCCATGTACCAATGCTTACCTCCATTCTTATTATTATTTCCTTTCAGAGAAACAATAATTAATTATAACTCAACCGCTATATGACCTATATCAGACGAATTTCGGGAATGTCGGTAATTAAAATCCAACCTGTATATTAATTTTATTGTTGCTTGCTTGTCATTAAGTAGAAATCGTTGTAGCTAACCGGTGTATAATTTTATTTTTTGACATGCATTTGCTCTAATTTCATCTTTTTTCGACAGTCGCTGCAGGCTAAACTATCATTTAGCTCGAAGGAAATCGTTGCCTTGACTTGTTCGTGGTGCAAAGACGCATACCACAACAAAGAAAGTTGTTTCAATCTCCAGCGAATAGGAGAGGAATGCTCATTAGGTACAGTATTAATGACCAAAAACTTTTATGATTACATTATATCGCTTGAATAATTCAAAGTTTTGCCCAATCACTTATTGTTTTCCATAGGATCGCAATATAATATAATAGTACCGCCAGCGTGGATCGTCAAATTGCCAAGAAGGGGTAGTTTTAAATCATCACTAAGAAAATCGCCTAAGAAAAAAAGTGCTTCCAAGAAAAAAGGGAAAGATTCAAAGAATGAACAGAAAACGTTTGTGATCAAGCCAATCCCTACAGCAAGTGTGAGGCCAGTGTTAGTTTTTATAAATCCGAAAAGTGGAGGTAACCAGGGCGCCAAACTGCTGCAGAAGTTCCAATGGCTACTCAACCCACGACAAGTTTTTGATCTCACGCAAGGTGGACCTGGACCTGGGTAAATATACCTTTCATCACTATCGTTCCTGTGAATATTCATATCATGAAAATATGTATGTGGACAAGACACAAAAATGCATATAAACCGTTACAGGCATATCTCGCTAGGATGCCATAGCGACGGACCGTCGCGTCGTGAGTTAGCATCTCCTTGGATACGAGCTACAATAGATACTTGCCGTACAATTTTATATGAAATCCGTATATTTTATTTGGCGTCGCTGCTAGTAGTCATGGCATCCTCTGAATAGACTTAATGCAACGCATTCCTTCGTAACATTAGTTTTTGGGGCCACAGTGCGAAGTAGTGTTTTTTTTTTTTCTTAAAAACTTTTATGCCTATAAGAATTCTCTTTGCGAAATGTGACTACTCTATAAACCGCCTCCACTCGTAGAACTGACAATGCCAATTATTTTTGACCCATTAAAATGTTAAGGCCGGTCTGGTCTCGTTGCACCATTCGCCTTGTTTAGTCTTTACTGAATGCTCTTCAGACTAGTGGGATGTAAGTAATTTGGGGGACCCTCTCTTCGTCGTCGCTGTTAACTTTAACTTCACTCTTGTAATTCCAATCCAAGATCAACCTAATCAGCCGTGAGCTTTTAGTCAATTCAATAACACCTTGTGAAAAGTCTGATTAAATAATTCTTATTTGACTCATAATCAGTTCTTTCTGAAAGATACATAAACTTCTCTTGTATACCAAGGTAGGTATAATAAATAATCTCCATTCTTGAACGTGTGCAGTCTTCACGTTTTAACAAATTATTCAACTTATGAAATCGTAAATAGATATATTAAGTAGGTATATGTCAGATGACCATTACAAGTTCATTGTCCTTGTTCACAATAGAGGCAACATTTCTAATCGAGTATCAGTGAGTTATGTGAAGTCATTTTAAATGTCTATTACTCATCAAGTCATCAGTAACCATTAAGTAAAAATAACTCGAAGATTTAATATGTACAGAAACAATAGGACGTATTTCATCAAGCGTAAAGACATAGGTAGCTAGATATAGGTACTTTCGTCAACTATTCAATTATATTTTTCTCTTACTCATAAAGGTGATTTATACCATAAAAGTGAGGTGCAACCGCATCAGCCAAGAGCAGTCGGTTGGTGGCCTAGATACCACATAGTAATGTAAATAACTAATAGGCCTCTTCTCAGACACAGAAGGCATGAGGATTGACCACCACGCTTGCACAAGACGAATTTTTCCACAAAATGTTTTCCTTCACTGTTAATGATTATTTTTTAAGAATTTCCACAATTTATCAGAGTTTAATTTCAGTCTGGAGCTGTTCCGCAAGGTGCCGAACTTGCGCGTGCTGGCGTGCGGCGGTGACGGCACGGTGGGCTGGGTGTTGAGCGTACTCGACCGCATCGGCACGCGCCCGGCCGTCGGCGTGCTGCCGCTCGGCACCGGCAACGACCTGGCACGCGCGCTCGGTTGGGGCGGCGTAAGTACACTAGCTTATGCAACCTAAAATGTTCCTACTGCTAGAAGAGACACAGGCCTTGTCTGTGGCTGTGTGAAAGGGCGTGGGCGTAATATATCACGCGGGCCCGGGTTGTGAGGTTACAAGTCTTAGAATCTAGGTCAGTTTACAACTCGTAAGTCGCGACCATCACCAATGGGCCACCACTGCTCTACAAAGCCGAACTTTTACTCAAACTCGAGTGCCATAAAATTATTATACCTCCTACTATCAGTCGCCGAGATAGAATAATACTCTTTATTATGTACACCAATGATATTATATTAATATAATATCATTGACGTACACAATAAAAATCACCCGACTATTGTAATATATTCCACGTAAATCAACCTCACGAATTCATGACGTCTGTTAACACATTAATTCATTTCCCAATATCAGGCAATATTTTCAGTAAACATTTTTACTTCTTAGATTCATTATTATAACCGTGCGTTTGCACTGGCGAAACATTACCTACAACAAAACATGTTTAAAATCTCTAGTTCCTGTCAATGTTCCATACAATTTTTGACAGGAACTAGAGATTTAAACATGTTTAGTTGGTGCAAACGCACGGTAACACCAATACCGATGTTCTATTTTCGTTGGATTGTTATAATATGTAAATACTTATTTTAATCGAACAATAGATTATAACCAAGCTGCTGACAGACCTGTCAGGATTCAAAAATTGGGGTGAAAATAAAGCAGGAACCGCGTAATGAGTGTAGAGACATGACAGAGGGTATTATTATGACGTTATCGTTGTCCATGGCTCGGGGCCGGGAGTGTCGTGCGTGAAGGAAAATAAATTCGTTCGCGCCCCGTGGGAACCGTCCAAATGCTTAACTGTGTATGACGTACGGTATTTTGTAAACATATAAATGGCCTGGCACACACAACTCACCTACATTTGTTTGCCAGTTCTACGGTATTAAAACAGTGGATTTAGAATTTAATGCTGAACAGTCGAGATTAAACAATTTAATT
The DNA here is from genome assembly GCA_948473465.1 of Lithophane ornitopus. Taxonomy (NCBI): domain Eukaryota; kingdom Metazoa; phylum Arthropoda; class Insecta; order Lepidoptera; family Noctuidae; genus Lithophane; species Lithophane ornitopus. Next base: position 10,593,647 of record OX419620.1, on the reverse strand, counting down.
GAACTTTGTCATACTATGAATAAGTTAAATTTTCAGGAAACTTAGTTTGCCGTAAGTACTTTATTTTTTGGTCCCAAGGTGGGTTCAATTTGCTCAAGTATGTAGTTACTAGAAACTGAGCTTACTAAGGGAACCGCGGACTTTCTCAAAACTTCAACAACGACACTTTAAACTGATAATGTCTAGAAAGTTCAGGTCCTGTTTATTCTACCTTAAAATTGTATTCCTCATATAATGCAGTGAAATGTTGGCGTCTATTACCTACTCTTACTTCACATTTATGACGAAGACATAATGTTTTACAACCGCGGGAAATTCTTGCTGTAATAAGTCTTCTTGCCTAAATTAGTATGAGAAATCTCTGTAATACAAGAATACTTTTTCTGCAAGTGGCATTAGATCCAAAAATATTCCCGGGCCCGCGCTAAATGAAAAAGTTGAAGTAAGCTTATTTTCCGGAGACTGTAATTAAAGAACGCCAACTTGTTATTCTGAATGTATTACATACCTATACATTCATTTCTTTGAGTGGGAAAAATCAAAAGAAAATTATAAACCTATGAATATGCAAGTCCTCGTATTGCTGTTTGTCGCTTGATGTACGACAGTATGTTTTTAACGAGCCCATAAACAAAGTTTATTACTTTGTTCATGAAATTTTACTAGTCTCCAAAACGACACACAAACTCCGCTCCGGCTCCGGATTTGTGCAATATTCTTTCATTGTTATGCTGTATAAATGTTCCGACATTTTCACCCCTCGTTGTGTTTATTTACCGATATATAATTATCAAACAACCGCGTAATTTTCCCCTCGAGAGTACTGTTTGGCGTGGTTAAATAATATTCACGCCACATTGCAAAATAAAACTTTTGCTGCAGACAGTTTTAAATAAACCGTTTCTCATTCTTACATCAGAGTCAACTAATCAAAGGAAGTATGAATATGAAATGGAACTGTTTCTTTTTTGAGTCCCACATACAAAATTACAGCGTTTATATTTTTAAACTAATTAACTCTTTCAGCTTTGAAAACAATACGATGATCACAAAAAAGTACAACTAAAACACCTATAAAAATAAACTAATTAGGAGCAAAATATATTGCGTTTGCGGTAAACAAGATTGTACTTAACTAAATCTCCTTATACAACATCTTGGAGGTAAGAAGTCTTACACGCTTGGCGCAACAAGGCAACAAGGCTAACGCATCAGCTTTGTTCCGCAAACAAATAACAATATGGGTACTAGAGCCGTGTTATTAGGAGCTCCAACTACCCGCTACATTGTTATAAAATTACCCATAATAATATTGGGCATTACAGTTTCGTTACACAGCTTAACGTTCTATCCAACTAACGTTTACCGGCTGGACTCTATTTCAGATTAGCGTAATATTCTCATTACCATTTTGGCAGGAAATAAAGGTCACGTTAATGCGATCAAAGCGTTTAGTTGTTGAACATAAGGACTAATGGCTGATTCCTATAATTAACGGACCGTTATTGGTTAAAATTAGGACTCTTGTATCTTTACCAAATGAAGCAAAGACCTCATAGATTACATAGTAGACCCTCCCACATGGAAGTAGCTATCCTAGGTAAAATTAGCTTACGAATCTATTTATACGCCCAGTTTGGCAATAAAAAAGGCAAATTGGTAAGCAAAACGATTCGTTTTTGTTTATAGGAGCATTAATGTGATGTTGAGACTAGGTACTCGTACTCATAGTAATCATGAATGAAATGTAGCGGATGTTCCAAAGTGTTTATTATTAATCAAGAAGGTATTTGGTTCGAGGCGGACGGTTACATCAAAGAAGCTCACCTTCTTTATCAGCTCATCTTTCTTTCTTACATAAGATTAATCATACCTTCTAATATTTTTACCCGACTACGGCGAAGAAAAAAGGATGGTTATGATTTTGACCGGTATGTATGTATGTTCATCTGTTCCCTCATATCTTCTAAACGACTCATCACAATTTCACTAATGAGGTATCGTTGGAAGCGTCTTGATCGTCCGCTGGGTATAAACTATGTGACGTTACATTAAATTAAAAATGGAGCCCTCTAGAGGATATAAAGTCAGGAACTTAAAAAAAAAAATTGTTTAATCCTACCATGTTGGCTAGTAGTAGGGCTTAATGAGCACATTTCAAAAATATATATATTATAAACCCAAAAGAATTTAAAAAAAATAAAGTAATAAAAACTAAAACCCAACTACGACTAAAAAGTTATAAACAAGACACCACAGACAGACAAATTAAAAATCCGGAGTCACGGAGTGTTAGGGCATAAATCAAACAGATTACGTGTGACTCCGGATTTTTAATTTGTCTGTCTGTGGTGTCTTGTTTATAACTTTTTAGTCGTAGTTGGGTTTTAGTTTTTATTACTTTATTTTTATTGAAAACTAATCATAAAGGAATGGTTTTAATTACAACATCTATCGCTTGAAGTTTCCTGAAATGTATTTTAGTTTTAGGTCAATAGAAAATCTGTTTTGCTTCCTCGCTTTTTCAGATAAATCCACGGATAAATCAATGGGGTTTTTCTCGGCCTTGTCCTACAACATCTCGGAAATTACGTAATTTCTAGTGATGCAACGAATATGAATACCAATATTCGTATTCACCGAATACCATCAAATTACCGAATATTCATATTCGCCGAATACTTTCATGACATTCGAAATTAGTGACTTCCTAGAAATCCCTTAAAGTAGATATTGCGTTGCGAGATATTGCGAAAACATTTCTTGATAAAACCTTCCACAGTAGCCTCAGAAAGGCTATTTCCAACAGCAGGAAATACAAGGTGGAGACGACAATACGACAAAAAATAAAACTCCGTATATCTAATGACGTTCTCGGTTTACATACAAAAAAATAATCAAATATATCCAATAGTTTATTTACGATAGCTAGTCAAAGATCGGCAAACCCCATAGTAGGCCCATCACTACTATTTTGTTTGAAAAAATGACTTTTTTAATTTCCATGTTAGGTTTTATTTGATAGATAGATATATCGTTTGTCGCCAAAAAACTTGCGACTATGTTTTTAAAATAAAAAAAATACCTATACTTAATTTTAATTAGGTATTAAATTACATGTAAATATATAAATTGCTTAGGGTATTTAATTTTCCTTTCTCCTTCTTTGACTAATAATTGCGTGCAGTTATAGTAGAATCAGGTATTCGTATTCGGTGAATAGTATAGTTCAGTACCTATTCGTATTCGTAAAAGTAGTATTTGTTGCATCCCTAGTAATTTCCTATTTTTTGTAACTAAGTTCGCCACAAATCCAAATAGTAAAAAAGTAAAAAAAGTGAGAAATTGCGTAAGAATTTTACCTGAAAGGTTTCTTTACACTTTCATCAGATACTTTTAGATTAGAACATAGACGTACTTGCTACTTATCTGCTTAAACGTAAGCTTTATTCCAGTTAAAGAACCAAGTTACCCAAAGACTCTGAAAAAAAAATTGGTTAAAACAACTCCAATTTAAAATGGCATGTATTTAATGCGGCAACTAAGTAAAATGAATATAGGTTTAAAAAAAAAATAGCGTGGGTACCATATATAATGGGTTGGCAGCTAATAAGGAGTATCGTAATAAGTAATAGGTAGCATATTAATATATCAGTAATAAGCTCCGTTTTAATTTATACTAGCATCAAGTTTTTGTTTTGGGAACAGAATTAATATCTAAGCGGAAACTTAATGGCGAAAATAAAATAGAAAATGGGCATTCATAAATAATATATTATTATTGTATTATTAGGGCAGGTTTAGATTTTCTATATAATCTAGTCGTTTCTGGCACTCGCCGGCCGCTACCGCGGCACCGCTCGCTTCGCTCGCTCGGCTCGTGCGTAGGAAGTCACAGTTTTAACCTAACCTGACTGCTACGCAAAGTGTCGTGGGTTCGATTCCCGCACGGAACAAATATTTGTATGATCCGCAAGTAGTTGTTCCGGGTCTGGGTGTTAGTGTATGTGAGTTTCTATGTTTGTTAACGCACCCACGATACAGGAAGAAATTCCTAGTGTGGAGCAACGTTTTTTTTTAAAAAAAAAAAAAAAAAAACCTAACCTAACCATTAAAAAAAAAATTATAACCTACTCTAACTAGACTGGTAATATATTATCTTTGCCACCCTACTAACATTATTAGTCGCCAAGTCATTATTTATAGCTCCTCGCCTAATATTTTATTTGACTGGTATAGTTTATTTGCTACCTAAACGCAGCTGCTAGTTTTAGTTTTTTTTTAACCTTACATAATATAATAGTCGCGAAAATATTTAATCGCTGGCAAGTTATTTTATTTGTTGCAAACATTTAGTCGACTTTTAAGTTATTAGTCACTCGGAAAATAATAAGCTATTTAAAATTAGGTGAAGGTATTTCACTGAACCAAAAAGAAATACTCCCATTGGGCTGCCCCTAATAAGCCATTAGAAAACGTAATGAAGCTACTAAATGTTTGTGTATCAGTTAGCAACTACGCGGGGTTCAAATAAATTTAAAACCTGCAGGATCAAACGCTGTAGTTTTATCATTGTAATGATTATAAAGCACCAAATACGCCGCCAGTTGAGTATATTCCCACGCAACTTGTGAGAGTCAGTTGAGCGAATTAGGTTACATAGAGTTGAAGTTCAGCATTGCTTTTTCAGCCTCAACCTCTATTATAATGCTATAAAAGTTTGTTCTTTTATTTCGGCACCCAGGTGATTATTTTCAGTCGAAAACTGGGGCACTGTATGATAAAAACTTCGTTTTCATGTCTCTAAACAGTATTTTCGTTACTACTAGGGTTACGAAGACGAGCCAATATCGAAGATCTTAGCGAACATAGGCGAGAGTGACACCGTACTGCTGGACCGATGGGAGCTGGGCGTGGTACCGAACACGGCAGCCGCGGGTGAAGACACCAGCAACGCCAAGCCAGAACTACCTCTCAACGTCGTCAATAACTATTTCTCGTTTGGCGTTGATGCTCACATAGCCTTAGAATTCCATGAAGCGAGAGGTAAGTTGTATAATACCTGAAATAATATTTAACGTAGCTCTTTCTGCTATGTGTTACCTCAAATCAAATCAAATCAAAATATTTTATTTCACATAAACCTACATCCTACATGGGCACTTATGAACCGTCAGAAGCTAGGTGCACGGTTCCAATTGGTCGTTTCCTATGGAGAAGAGCCGGCAAGAAACTCCACGGTTACTCTTTTAAAAATAATTGGCTTTTACAATATTTTTAAATTACAGTGTTAGTAGGCATGGGAGGACAATGTAGACCTTTCAACAAGTAAGTACCAGGTACTTAACAAAATAGATGTTCAGTAAATCTACAGTCCAATAAGCCTACAAAGTTCTCACATTCACAAACCTGATTTGTGTTGTTAGATTGGATTGCGTTTTAAACCTAGTTAGCAAGTGCCAGGTCACCCATCCTACAGTTTATCTGTTCAGGATTGACTTACTGCCATGCATCCCCCGCCATCTCACGTGTTTTATCTCCCTTTCTAGCTTTTCATAAAACATCTGTCTTAGTATCTTATCTCTCTCTAATCTGTGTGCCAAATTTCATACAAATCCGTTCAGCCGTCTTTGCCCCAATCCTGAACATACATCCAGACAAACAAACAAACGGACAAAAATGATAAAAACCATATTTTCAGCATCCGACTCATTCCCACACCTAATTACGTTTTACTTTTTTTCAAAAATATTCATTATACAGATTTGACTTATAAAGTTGGGAAACATACTGACAGTGGCAGATATCTTGTATGCTCAGCGTATTTTCCCTGGCGAACCCTTCTAACAGAATCTCTACAAGGTTCTCTACTTATAAGCCTGTCGAGATTAAAATAAAAATTATATTTTCTCACGACCATTCATAAAAGTTTGCAATAAAAAAATGCGCAGTCTATGCATGTATTTAGTACGGCAGAGTGTTCTATGCTAAAATAAACCCATTGACCCGTTTACATTACCACAACTTAGTCATGCACGACTGCTTAACAAGATGTTGTATAGTACATACACATACATAAACTCACGCCTTCTTCCCATGGGTTGTTGTATAGTGTCACGCTATAATATATACATAATGATTGACTGGGTAATTCTTCTTACTAAACGTAATAAAAACCATAAACCATGCCGTCATTTAAATTAATTAAACAATTACATCCTGAACGACGTGAAACCATACAAAGTGGAGACAATTTCATAAGCCGCTTTATTGTCGAGATAAATTCACCTACCAAAGAGACCGCAATAGTACACTAAACAAGACAATTTGGTACTCATGCATTTCAAATTCTATTTAGTTGTTAAGCGGTCCTGAGCTCCTCTTATTATAAAAGTTTGAGAGAACTTATTACTATTTGAATATTTCAATCGGTTGTAAGTTACCAACCGCAGACGTTCTCTGCTGTGATATTGGCGAATAATTGTTGAGCATTAATATTCTTTTATTTATTATTGGATTCTTCTGAAAACCGCAACGTTCATTTTCATGACATCATTCACGTGAATCTATTGACTTGATAGTCATTGTGTTTATTCAACGTATTGTAAATTGAAATAATGTAGTTGCATCGTCGTTTGCATTAGCAAACGGCATGAGGATAATAACTCTTTCTTTGCAAAATATCTGCCCAGCTGTGGACTACTATACTGATGATGATGAGTCATTACAATATTAAAATACACGTGTTTCGTTAACAGAGGCACACCCAGAAAAGTTCAATTCTCGAATAAGAAACAAGCTGTTCTACGGCACCGCTGGAGGGAAGGATCTCATGCAACGCAAGTGGAAGGGGCTGGCCGAGTTCGTGACCATGGAGTGCGACGGCAAAGACCTCACGCCCGTGCTCCGAGAGCACAAAGTTCACGCCATTGTCTTCTTAAACATTCCAAGGTCAGACCGGCCTCATTTATTAAAGTGTATACGTATTTTCTACAGGTGTCGCCAAAAGACTGCCGACTAAATAATGCATAAAAGAAACTCTTTGTCATTTACGAAATTGAAACCGTGTAAAGCCTTAAGCCTCTATGTGAAATCTCAACTTAAATTAAAAAATATGTTAGGAAACTGCGAACCCACGAATCAATAATAGGTAGGTACAAAAGCAATCTCATTGCTTATGTGTGCTCAGAAACTGTGAATGTTTTTGAGTCTAGTCAAAATACATTATTGAAAGATATTTACATGTCTGTATTGTTTACAGTTACGGGGGTGGGACGCACCCTTGGAATAAGTCAGGGGGAGCCTTTGAACCCTCCACTGAAGACGGCTTAATAGAAGTAGTCGGATTAACCACTTATCAATTGGTAAGTCGCTGGAAGATCGTTCATTGAAGTGTTTGAGTTTGCGCAGGTACTACGTTATTCCCCTTCTTATCGCAGCCTGTGAAAACGGCATCAACGGTTTCAATATTCTAGTGCCTAAATCCAAAATACTTAGAAATACGATATATTACGGTATATTCGCAGTACTTATAATGTTTATTATTCTATCTCTAAAGGACCCTCTTCTGCCCACCCAGGTTGTATAATCCTATTTGGCGCAGACACAGAAGTTTTTTTGCCCTAGATCTTAAATAGGATTTCTGTCCATTGTTTTATTATATGAACACGTTTAGCAATTAGTTTGTACAAACAATGTTACGAAATGGGACATCCATCTCGAGTTTCGCATACAAGTTCTACATGTTCCTGCTTATTATTCTGTTGTGTCCGCGTTATCGCTTAGGGTGCCTTTCCACCAGAGATGTGCTATGCTACGTTGCTATGGATGCGTTTGATATTCACCAATCATATTCATTGGCTATGTGGACCAATATGGGACTAATTAATGTGATTGGTGGATATCAAACGCATCCATAGCAACGTAGCATAGCACATCTCTGGTGGAAATAAGGCACCCTTAAAGTCTTGTAAAAATATCTAACAAGTTATGAAAACAATAGATGATATCGTAGAAAATATGAAATATCGTACATACATGAGCAAATTCCGCATACAAACAGCGAAATTAAATAACAATCTCTCTAGTAGCCAGTAAATTGCTCCTTCTATAAACTGGTTCAGGAATTCTTAATTTCTTCGTAAGATATGAAATGAAATTGTTTATTCTGCAAATAGAATATTGAAATTACATTTACACGTCATTTAAAAAAATATTATAAATAAGCTAGATGAGGTCGGCGTATCCTATCTGACTACTCTAGAAGAAAGGCCGAAACGAACTCAGAGGCCGCAGTCTCTTTTAAAGTCCAGACAGATTCTTGGTCAGGCCATATGAGGACCATGTAGATTAGTATCTGAATTGGTATTTTGGGGAAAGAACCACATAGATTTGAGTGGACCTGTCCAGTCAGTGCATGCATTTTTCAGTAATCGTGGAGCTCAAATCAGAACTTAAGGAGCTCAACCACTCTACGAACAATACTAAAGAAAAGATATTTGGGTAGGTAGGCCGTATAAAGTAGCTACTGAAGCTACTTTATACGGCCTACCTACAAAAACATAAGCACTGTATAATCGTAAGTGGTTAATGATTTCAAGGTATCCTGCATCTTGTAGTGGTACAAGAGGATTTCCAAGCGCAGGTTTTCGAATAATAATATTTTTCGTTTTACCGTGTTCATTTTTCATGTGCCAAAAGAAGGTACATGAAATATATGTGCCTTGGTAGATTTGGATATTCATTTACGAATGTAGCTTTTCCAGTTTTTTTTGTTGTATATGTAACAATTAGCTGTGATAGGCTAATCTATTGATTGATTTATGCCCGTATTAAACAGCCATTGCTCCAAGCGGGTGGGCACGGCACCTGCATTACTCAGTGCAAGACTGCGAAGATCGTGACCACGAAGGTGATCCCCATGCAAGTTGATGGAGAGGCGTGTCGCCTCGCGCCCTCTGTCATCACACTCTCGAGGCTCAACCAAGCCACCATGCTTGCTAAGAAGAAACCTGGCAGGACGATCGCACCGTAAGTATTTGACATTTTTTCCCAGTAACTTTCTTATACCTACTAGGGTGCCACTTTTTTTTATTTAACCTTTATTGTAGGTACCACTGCTCAAAAATTGTCCTATCGTAGAGATATTTTAATTATTACAAGGACAAAATTGAGTTGCTTTTGAGAATTCGGCAGTGAGTGTCATGTTGAACAATTTGATTAATTCAGAGTGACAAAAATCACAAAAACTTGGTATTTTTCAATCCGTGAGCGCAGCCTTTTTCCGAGCAAGTTGGATTGCAGTGCAACTAGATACGTCAGAGTTTCTGGATTTCGTAGAGCGAAGCCTTTGAAAACAAAGATACCCGGTATTCTAACATCAGAGAACTCGTTTTAACTTTTGGAGGTCCAATAGCTAGCCGTGCTGCATTTTTTTTGTTGGTATAAAATATTAAGAAGTAGGTAAATTATATTTAAAAACACTGATTTCATATGACAATCATTGGTTTAGGAACCCGTATTAATATAAAGTATTTTTTTTAGGTTTTTATTTTATTTTATTATTAATATTAATTATGTTTTGTTTAGCCAGTTCCTTATTTGTTTCACTCTAGTTACCGAGGACTAGTCAAGTATTACTGATGTTATATAATTCTTATGTTAATCTCTTGTTACAGTCAAACGACAATGGACAAACTCACCCTCACAGTGAATCTCATAACGATGGCAGATTACGAGCGCCATCATTACGACAAGGAACTGCTCGCAAAGACAGGTAACAAATATGATTGAACAGTACATTAACATTAATTAATTAAATCAACGCCCGACTTCGTAGCCCTTACAGAGTTAACTTTGGAAATTATGTTATTCAATCACACGCCCCGAGTTCTTGCTACTAAATGTAGTTGAAAACTTTTCGCTATTACGTTTGATCTTGACCAGAGAAGTTTGCCCGCCACAGTTAAGTTAAGATAAATCGATATTCAAGCTTGATTTCACTAGAACTGGAAAACCTCCACAGAGCTTTAAGTTCGGTTGTTTATTTCGTGTCGATAGTTGGTGCGGAATTCAATATCTGTTGTTGCCCTCATCGAGAAGCAATCGACGACGACTCAGTGAAACAATTTTAACACAACATTTTATTTTGATACTGAAACCTCATGTTGTTTTTATTTCATTTACTAGCTTCTGGCCGCGACTAAGTTAGCGTGGAAGTCGTAACACAACCACAATATACTAAAATACTGTATCCTACTACACACAGGTCATTCATCGTTTCTTTGGTCTTATCTTACTTATCTACATTCATACTCAAAACTTTCCTCACGACATTTTCCTCATTCACATTACATATTGCATACCACGACAACCGATTTCCACACAACTTTTTAGTCATCGGTGGCCACTTGCAGACTTCCTCCTATGTATTAATTTCTTATTATATCCATTCTACAAACTATCATAAAATTATATAATAAAATGTAAAAAGAAGCTCCATAAATCAACTGTTAGCAGAGCAGTCGTGGAACCTTTTATTAAGGTAATTGCTTAGATGAAAGTCGACTAAAAAGAATAGCCGTTCCTATATTATATCATGATTGACTGCTTACCACAAGGTGAACCGATGACCTGGTGAAGGCCGCGGGAATCCGCTGGATGCGAGAAGCTCAGAGCCACCTCGAAGTGGCGGTGCTTGGGGGAGGCTTATGTCCAGCAGTGGAGTACGTCTTTCGGCTGAAATTATGATGATGATGATGTGACTGCTTAGCTAGTACCTAGTAATTCTCAAATTACGTAGCTAGTAATTCGTAAAAACTTTGCATGTCATATCAGCTGTAATGACCAATAATATAAATAATGCCGAACGAGGTCGATCTGTTGATACTACTTGCCTATCGCAAGTGACAAATCAAGCCATATTTCAGTATATTAAATTTACCAACTGGAACGTAAGTAGTTTATGAACGTTTTGGCGGCTTTCCGTTAGCGAACATCGACCAGAAGCTTTTTACTTAGTTATTGAGGCTATCGAGGGATAGCTAGCTATGCACATTGTGAGCATACTGTGTTCTTTGCCACTGTACCTCAAAAATCTTGATTAATGCTCGTAATTATGTTAACATTTTGTCCTACGTATAACTTCGACTTTTACAAACGAGTACTTTCAATGCAATATTTATTTTATAATTACAAAAAGTTATTTAATAAATATGTCGCACATAATTAATAATTTAATTTTACTGCTTTTTGTAAACTTCGTATGCTTAGGCAACCGAGACAAGTCGTTTTGAACTTGGGGCAAACACCTATGATTATTTTCGTAATGGGACTTTTGTTATTAAGTATTTTTAAGGTGAATCTGCAGAGGTAGCCCGCGAAAGTCAGGTTAGATCTTGATGAAAATATGATTCGCGATCATAACAAATAAGTATTTAAAAAAATATAATAATTAATCGTTCTATATAAGATTTGTTCTATTGAACGACTTTTTCACGAAATCATACCTATGACATTTGAGAGCAAAACAAAAACATTTGAAGATCCACCTTAAATAGTTACCTTTATACTTCGTTTTGAAAATTAACTAACCTTTATAGCAACACTGAACATAATGTTGGCCATGAAATAAATATTTATGTAGGCAGGTAAGAGCTAGTCCCATTTCATTCTAAGTTAGACTCGACTCGCATAAGTAGCGGCTTATCTGGATTTATACTATAGGTACCTAATTGAGCGAGTGGCACATTTGCCTTGATCTACACCCATGCTATAAAATCCTCTATTAAAGTTTCTGAAATAGTTAGCTTATACCAACATTAAAACAACCAGTGTCATAGTAACCATAATATTATCCACACGAGTGTTATAATGTTGTACTAAATTTAATTATGCAACTCCTTTCATTTTTCGATCCCTTCCTTACTCATCAAACAGCCACATTCTCTCTACTCAATTCCTGGTAACTTTATGAATTTAAAATAAAAATAACATCTTCATTTACGCGCGTTTCACTACCACAGCACCTATACATACTTATACGTAGTTTGTTTGTATTAGATACTCAGCAATTAAACTTTCTATGAATTCACATAGAGTTCTTACAATACTGTACAACACCTTATGGTTTCAGAACATTTTATAGAGGATTCATATCATTGGGTGTAGATAAAGTCTTGTATAATACAAAATTAGGTATTAAAACACTCATGTGATACCCACATTGTGTTTTAATACCCCTTAATAACCAACAGTTGCATAAATAACTATTGTATTATTTATTTGGCTTCTATTCAGCTGTGTCCCTGTGTGACTCTTGTATTGACAAACATCTGAAAGCTTTACTAACACTCATCGTAAATAGGAAAATACTCTTTTACGAGCTAAAGTCCTTTGATCTCGAACTCACCTCAAAAAACAAAATAAATAAACAACCGCTAGAAGCAACAGCCAATGTATAATAAAGTTCGTTTGATAGTCAAAGTTTTAATGTAAAACCTCGTTGTGGCCTATATAAAGGATGAGTTGGTTAAACTCCGTTTTAAATAATTAACATCCATAAATTAATCCATCAGTCTAGACAACAATCTTTTTGTATATTACTGTTAAAAGATCTTATTTAAAAAGAATATGTGATGAACTTAAGTGCTATCGCAACTTGAACGAAAATAAATACCTAAGCGAAAACATACATTTAGAAGTCAAATGAGTCGTTATAATTTGGTTAAACCAACATTTAATAAAATAATTTTTGCTCGCATTCGAAATGCCAATAAATCTGATGGCCGATAAATTAATTTGTCCCATGAACTGATGAATGGACGTGGGGAATATGGATTTCAGAACGAATTATTGTAGCAGATATTTTGTTTTTAATCCCAAATACATTGCGGCGCTAAATTATGAACTCATTTCGTATTACTGGTTGTAAAACTCATTTGTTTTGTTTCAGCGGAGCAAGTCGGCACTCTAGACGTCAACCCTGCAGCCGACTTGGAGCAAATGCGCGGCCTCATTCAGAGCATGATGAAAGAATCTCAAGCATACTCGAACCTCACCGACTGGTGGTTTGTCGACTGTGAGTGTTTCTCCCGTTGCTTCCTTTTGGGTGTACTAGGATACTAGGCACTTTCACATTTCTGAACCGGTTATAAAGGGGAGAGCAACTTGTGGACCTATTTATATACGTACGTTGATTTTCCTTATAGGCACAGAATAGTATTATAGGCACATCTTTTAACGCACGTACCTACCAACCACAAAGACCGACCCACCAACAAGACTGCAGTATAAGTATCAATTTTAAGTATCTAATTGGTGACGGCGAACAAATCCTTACCAAAACCTCTGTTCAACATTTTCAAACTTAAAGAGCCCCTTGATGGACGAAACTCAAACATGTCCTTCGTATTCCCATTATTTCTAAAGTATGTGAAGTGTACGTATATCCTAAGCTTATTTAATTTAACTTTGTAATACATAGATATGTAATATATTAAATAACATTTTCGTTTCATATATTCACCATATAAATACAGAATTACCCTTTTTCATACAATCAAGGAGGTTATATTTACAGGTTGTTCAATTGAAAAGAAATTCCGAATCAGACTTTATAACTTTTCGCATTCACTTGGAAAAAAATCTGTACCAGATTGTATGTACCCTTTATTAACTGTTCCTGTACCTTTATTGTTCGGCTTTCGGAATTTTTTTGGCATACATTTAAAATTCTACGACGTGTAGGTATGAGTTTTACTTTTATAATGATTTATTATGCCTATTATGTACACCTATACCCCATTTGAAATAAGATTAGACATTAAAACAAACCCTTTTACAGTCCGTGCAACCGATTTTGACTTCTATACCGTAGGCATAAGGATAGCATTAAAAGCATAAAAAGTTACACAATACCAACTATCTACTGCGGCTGCCATTTGTCATGCCACCACCGCCAAATAGAATTCAAAATCGGTTGGACGGAATGTAAAAAAGGTTTATCTATACGTCTAATCTTATTTCAAGTATACGAGTCCGTAACATAACTACTTAGTTTTAGAAAAAAATCGGCTCTGAAGATTGCCATCTGTGCCCATAAATACTCTGTGATGACAGTCTGTTTCTAAAAGTCGACGTCGCACAGTTACTCCTAGGCACATTATTTACCGCTCCAAAGGTGGTACGCAATGAATATTAAAAAATCCGTTCGTTGCCAGCTGTAACTGCAGAGCGGTTTTTCCGCATCGACAAGGCGCAGGAGAACCTCCACTACCCGGCGGACATTGGACACGACAACATTTACATCCTGGACGCGGCGCCGCACACGCCGCACACGCCCGACACCGAGTCCACGGCGCAGCCCGACACCACCGCCACGGGCTCGCTGGAGCGCACGGCCGCGTCCGTGTCGCTCGACACCACCACCGGCCTGTCCGTGTCGCTCGACATCTCGCAGAGCGTTGACACGCCCAGCGCGGCCGTCTCGCTAGACGTACCCGAGTCTCATCCTTGGTGAGTTTATTTACTCCAGTACTTACGCAGCCCGACCCGACTAGTTTCACGAACTTTGCAGTTGCAGCATTTGGAACCAGTGTATGGGGCTGTGCCTGCCTGCTAGTGAACTTGAAGAGAACCGCAAAAGTATTAGATAAATAGTAAATTGGCCTTTATTAACATTTATATATATATATATATATATATATATATATTTATCTTTTGGCTATAAGCAGTGTTTTTAACGAATGTTTACTATTAGATTTAGCATGAACAAAAATAACCTATTAGAACTCTGCTCTAACAAAATCAGCAAGGATAACAAAGAGATAAAAGGGTTGAAGTAGAAATAGTAACTGTTCACAAAGTGAAAGAACACTTGCTATTACAAAGAATGACATGAGTGACGCTGGATGCACCATTTAATCTATGCTGTCGTGTGACGGCAAACCAAGCTCCGACTAGCCGCGCGCCGGGCGCTATTGCAATTAAACCACCCACTGCATGACTGCGTGGAACTGAACATTCCAAAACAAAGCTGGAAAGCACACTCAGTTTAATATCAATCTAGTAAAACATAATAGCATTTGCTTGTTATACGTTTTTATTAAGTGTTTTTAAAAGGACACCTTTAAGCTCAAAACACACACAGGGCGGGTGCGGGGCGGGAGCGATTCGGGCGTGGGAGTACGGCGGGTATAATGAATTGTAATTCAAGGAATTATATGGACGACAATACACAGAACGCGTGCGCGGGTCGGGCGCGGAGCGAGCCGGGAGCGGAGCCGCGCCCGCCGCTAACACAAACAGCGCGGTTCGGGAGCGTGTCGGGCGCGGGAGTACAGCGGGCATAATAAATTGTAATTCAAGGAATTATATTGACGTCAACCCACAGAACGCGTGCGCGGGGCGGGCGCGGAGCGAGGGCCGCGCCCGCCACCACTGACAGCGCGGGGCGGGAGCGGTTGTGCTATTCTGTAAAAATATCACCATGAAAACTTAGGAAATTCAAACTGAGTAAAAAATTCATTTCATTCGCCAATATGGTAATTTGTTCATTTCTTCTTTACTTAAAACAGTTCTATTTGCAAGCCAATTTGTATCGGGTTTGTATATTTTTGCACTCAGTTTAATATCTAAATATTCAAAATGTTCCCTAGACATGTAGAAATATTTATAAAACCGTTCCTCGTCCGTTTCTAATTCTCTGCAAAGTTGTAGATATTCGTCATATTGATGACCTTGTTTATTAAAACATTTTTGCGCTCTTCTTTTTAAAATAAGTAAAAATAATAATTCTTCGTCCGTATCCGAAGCACCCGACATTTTCACACTGCAACCGCTGCCGCCTGTCAAAGTACGACCGCGCCCGACCCGATGTCGCCCCGCGCCCGACTCGCTGCCGCTCCGCGCCCGCGCTCTGTGTAAACACGATTAACAGCGCGGCTCACGCGATGAAAACGACCCGACCCGCTCTCGCCCCGCACCCGCCTTGTGTGTGTTTTGAGCTTAACACCATAACGTCAGCATTGGCCTTCTTCAAAACTTGAATTTTTCACTGATAGAAAGACAGTCAAACCACGAAAGAAGCAAGAAGCTACTTAAATAAATATCTGACTTCGAATAAATCTGGATAATTTCACGCGTGGCTTGCGATCTCATCCAGCCTTTTGGTTAACTTTCCTTTGGAAAATAAGGAAGTAAGAAAACGTTTTCATATCTCAGCATTTGTTTAAAATGTTGCTTTGGGTTTTACGGGAACTTACCTAAGTGGTTCCTTGTATACAGCAGCTGCATTCGCTCCAAAAAGGAAAGAAAAATAAAGTGCTGAAATTTTTATTGTGCATATTTTTGGTACGGTTCGTAACGATAGTTTAAATTACGAAATAGTGAATCGGGTCTCGGCAGTCCAGCGCGGTCGTCGGAAGAGTTGTTATCACCTCAAACGCCACCTCCTAGCGCGGTGCCCACGGCTCCCACGACACCGGTGTCGGCCCGGCCGCCGTCACCGGTGCCGGCTCCGCAGAGCCCGGGCACGGGGCCGGCTCCGCTAAGTCCGGGCACGGCGCTGGCTCCGCGTAGTCCGGGCATGGTGCCGGCTCCGCTGAGCCCGGTGACGGGCCCGACCGAGCCGCTGTCGCCACCGCTGTGCACGAGTCCGCCCGCAAAAGACCACGAGCCCACCACCGACTCAATAGCGCGGTTCAAAACGTGAGTACGTTCAGTTTCATCATCTAACCACGTGGTTGTGTGTGCGCCTAGATTTTAGATACAATGTATTAATTTGAGCGCTTCTATAGCGCCGCACTGAAACAAACCAGTGTTACGTAGTAGATGCGCACGTCCGTGTGGCTCTAGGGGTGGTAGCCCCCAAGGACCCTCCGCGGGACACTAATAAGGATTAAGATACCACTCGGTTAGACGAGCCCTCTTTGTAACCTTTAGCTGTAGTCACAGTTCGAGATTAGGTAAACAGCACTGTGTTACCTATTAGTTATTAATAAAGCCTTTTTTTTAGCAAATGAAAAATAACGTACTTAGCTGGATCGAAATATTTTATTAGAAACGTGTGCGTGTGATAAATAGGAATTGCACAATTTTCTTAGTCAGTTATCTAGTCCGTAACGCGACCGCTATAGATCAGATATAAGAGGTGTGATCACTACTTATCTGTTTGGAGTATCGCACAAGTACGGGCATTGAAGCACGGTGCACACTTGTTTGAAACTGAAATCTGCACTCTATCTCTTCTTTCTTCTATTGCATGCAGCATTCATGAAAAATTGTTTGGACTTGAGCAAGAAGTTTTTGGCTATAGGTGAGACTTTATATGGATGGTTTTAGCTATAGAGTAGTTTTAGAATCTCGCGACTGACTGCTTCATAAGCTAACTTCTACTAACATTTATCGATAACTTTTCTACAATTCTTTTAAATTAATTTTGATAAATGGGACTTCTATTTAAATATAAGTACATTGAAAGTTTTATTTAAACTTCTGTATTTTTTTCTAAAATAATAATATTAAGAAAATATAAAAATAATAGCACAGTTTCTTTTATGTGCTTTATGATGAAGATTGATTTATAAAACAGTCGGTATTATTTAAGCAGCTGTAAATATAAATGTAATATGTATTTACGTACCTAGCTACCCAAGCAACAGCCAAGAATATAGCATTCCTCTTTATGGAGCTCGTATAAAACAATAATTACTTATATATATAAACTTATAATATACATTATAATTATAAGAAGCTATCAAAATAATCTAATTCAGTGCGTAACTTTATTAACGCAACATAAAGTCCTAATAATCATACACAAGGCATGAAAAGTTCACGAGGCATAAGTACGTCTCCCGTTGCCTTAGCTTTGAACGAGTCAGTTAAGCCACAAGACTAACAAGACGTCTTATTTTATTTATGTTCTCAAACTTATTAAGTTTTTTCAGGACAAAGTAAAACTTTGACATTGTTTCAGAAATTTATTGGAAAAAACATCTGACGCTCTGCTCAAAGCGGCCAAGGTCGGCGATCTGAGAATGGTGAGAGAAATGATTCAAAGACATTTTCTTTTCGCGTGATTTCCCTGATCAAATATACCAACCAAATTAATTTTCTTTACTTTCGATAAAAGCTTCAAACCTGATCAATACGTACAGGAGGATTTTCTTTTAAGATGTAAATCTTGTTCGGCTCTCCCTGTTGCACAAAACTATAAAATCACAGCGTTTTGCACCGTGACGCACGGCAATAAATAATAATTAATGCACCAATCCGTGAGTACCTCTCGTCCCTCGTAACAGTAATGTTTAACAGCCTATAAAGAATAGCAAATCGCGTGTCTAGTTTTACTAGCGATCGGCAACTATAAAGTTTACTCGTATCGTTGAAGATAAAAGAAGGAAAGAAAAACCTCTGTGACTGATGGAGAAGGAAGAGTTCTTATAAAGGTTCTCCATATTTTTATTATCAGCCGATTTTGTCACACTGCAGGGCAAATGACCCCTCCCACTTATCCCTATAACTACTACTGTAGCTAGACCGCCAATTTTTAAGAGTCGAGTTCGTCCCTCCATCTTCTGCTGGACCTGCCGCGTTGCCGTTTGCCGCTGTTTGGAGACTGTGTGGTTTTTTGTCCATCGCTCCTCCGATTTGCAACAAATGTGGCCAGCCCAAAATAACGGAAACCCTAAAAATAGTTTATGAATTATTTAGATGAAAGACTTGCACGCGGCCGGGTACTCGCTGCTGTCGATCGACGCGAGCGGGCAAACGGCGCTGCACGTGGCGGCGCGCTACGGCAACAAGGAGATCGTGAAGTACCTGATCGCGTGCGCACCCACCGCCATGCTGCACATGCGCGACAACTCGCGCGGCCAGACGGCGCTGCACAAGGCGGCCGCGCACAAGCGCCGCGCCGTGTGCTGCATGCTGGTGGCGGCCGGCGCCTCGCTGGCGAGCCGCGACCACGCCGGCCTCACGCCGCGCCACCTCGCGTTGCGCGCCGAGGACCACGACCTCGCCGCCTACCTCGAGAGTCAGTATACGGCCCGCATCTCGTGCTACCTTCCTAACACACTTCCTGATACGATCGAATGCATTTCAGAATGAACAGTCTCTTAGGGCTCGTGTAGACGGCTCTGCAGTCGCGCCGACACCACCATGTAGGTAGACTAAACGCTGAAGCGCCAACGGCTGGCAACGTTGCATATACATAGCTTAGAGGCGCGGCGGCGGCGCTGTGGCGGCGCGGCGTGGCTGCGGCGTTGTCGCTCTGAGCGCTTAGGTACGACATTCAAGATCGACATACAACCATTAGTAAGTCATTGCAATCTAACACGATATTATCTCGGTTGGGTAAGGTATAAATTAGAATGATTACCATGAGTTTCATAAAATTCTCGCTAACTTACTTTATAACGCCTAACAATTTTATGTATAAAAAGCTTAATAAACAATTTGTTACGTATTTTTGCTCAGGCGCGTATCAATAGCCCAAAAAATTTAAACTTGACTTAACTAGTCACAGCTTGCTTATTGAATGGTAAAAACAACAGCACAATATAGTAATTTGTTATGCAAGGCTGGAAAGTGGTTTTTTGCGTTGTACGCTTTTATGTACTTTTCGCGCAATTTTTCCGGAAGAAAGCTCATTTCGGCATTATGTACCGCTTGCACTAACTCTGCACTACTAAACAAACCCAAATGATGGAAAGTGAGTTGATTATACAGACGAAAATTATATAAAGGATTTTGAAGTGAAAAGTTGTTTAGGCGCGTTGAGCGATTTCTTTCGTGCTGGTCAGTGCAATTATTCTAAAAATGAGGTTGGCGCACTGAAATGAAATAAGTATTAAGTAATGCATTATCAGTGAACCCGGCGTTATAGAAAATTATTGAATAGAAAGGTTCGAATTTTAAAAACTCTTTCCACGCTAGCGGATAAAATAGACTTTTGCTCGCAAATTTCGAATGATAAACAGAATCTTTCAGAGCTTGTGAGGTGAAAAATTATTTTCAGACACTTGTTGTTTAGGCTGTTTGGGGTTGCTGAAGAAATGCTCTACAGCGTAATAAAATTGAGGTTTCTGTTTTCTGTAACTCTTCAAAGTACTTTTTTTTTAAGTATGTGCAAATTGAGTACCTATTGGGTACGACCGTATTTTCCTAACTAATATTGTAAATGCGAAAGTGAGTTTTTTCCTTTGTTACGCTAAAACGGCTGAACGGATTTGGATGAAATTTGGCACATGGGTAGACAATGACCTGGAAAAGGGCTACTTTTCATCCTGGATCGCAGACGAAGTCGCGGGCAACAGCTAGTAAACTTATAAATGGAGAAACAGATGATGATTGCTAGGGAGCATGACGATATCGCTCGCTTTTTTTACAATTTACGGTAAACTGTGGAAGAATACGAACATAAAGCAATATTGCTGATCCCCCATAGAAACTAGCGTGATAACTTTTAGCCTACAGACTGACCAGACTTATAGGGAATATATAATTTGTTCAAATTTTGCATACATGTAGGTTATGTACCTACATAAATGCAAAATTTGCAATCTATCAGGTAGTATTTGCGTGATGCTAGAACATACATTCAGACAAGCAGACAAAAAATTCAAAAAAAAATAATGTGGGCAATAGAATCGTCCCCAGACCTCGTAGCAATTACTTTTTTTCATGTTCAGTTTTGACTTCGCTATGATTTTACAGTTTTACTTGTTTGTTATCTCATACTACGTTAATATAAAGTTAAGTGCACTCCCTTGGAATGTTTAGCTGGTAGCGGCGAGCGCGAGTGCTACGCTGCTTGGCAATTGTCGCGCGAGGGCTCGGCCGCTAAGCACTCGCCGCGCGAGTGCTCTGCCCCAATGGGCTCGCCGCGCGAGTGCTCGGCCGCTCGGCGCTCGCCTCGCATCCTCTTGTTATTTATTATCTCGTCTAACTATCTCCTGAATGATTTGTGCGTTTGAACGAGTTTGGATCGCTAAGTGTTGTTTATGTCTATTATGCCAATACCTCTACTAGTAGATGTACCTAATAGTTTAGTATTTATCGAATTTACTCGTACTATTGATAGCAATGAGATACGAGTTACAATGCTATGACTTACTAATGCTTGTACGTCGATCGTGAATTTCCTACCTCATACCTACTACCCTGATAAAGCGTTAGCACACCTCTAAATCGGATCCAATTCATTCAGAATAAAACTCTCTTTAATGTTTTCAGAATTCCTATCGAAAACTAGAGCAATGTTTCCATAGTTCTACTTGAGCGGAAATTGAACATACTGGCTATAAATATTCAATGTCCTTTTTCAGGTCAGGAACATTTCCAATTAGTGTCTGAGGATTTAGAAACTGCTGTTTAAAAAATCGAATACGTTGACCGCGTCCGGCATAGACGGAAACTATCGGACAAGCTCGCACTACCAAACTCTAGTGATAAAGTGATAACATGACTTACGAACTTTGATTGAAACACCAAAGTGATATTCAGATCTGGTGTAGGATTATAAAAACATTTCATTACTACCTAAAATAATCATAGTAAAAGAGTTAACATTAATCATAATTATATTTTCGTCATAAATTATTATATATATTCAATTAATTTATTGAATTTAGTCGCTGTAAATGTTACAGATAAATAAATCAGTTTTTATCCTACGAAATATTTTAATTAAATATTATGAATTATGATAGAGCTTTTAAAATTTAATCCATTAATATAATCCAAGTTTGGTCTATTATTATCTTTACTGTAACATTTATAGTTGTAGTTATGTATGAATTTAGAATAAACACATACAGCATGTAACCCTGTCCGATCCGAAAGGGCTAGGCTTTTTTTGTGAAATTATAGTATATTATGCAATTAGTGAATAAAGGACGGATTTAAAGCGAGGGCCTTAGATGCATCACGAGCAAGTGAAGGATTCTAACGATTGAATCACGGCCGTAGGGAGTGATTCATGTTGATTGAATCACGAGCATAGCGAGTGATTCAAGTGTTATAATCCTGAGCGACGCGGGTGTTTCATGGCCCTCGATATAAATTCGTTTTATTCAAGAGTTGCATACTATACTTTATACCATGCCTACGAGAAAAAGAACTTGCAACTTCGAGTAAGTTATAATGTCAATGTTATGCCTCGTTTTTATTGTACACCGTAGCATAGAATACGTACTCCAAAATGTCGATGACTTCTTTTTCTTCGTCAACTCATTAAAATAAGTTAGGAAAACAGACTCTGAAAATGTTCTAGGAGCTTGATTTCCATTTGCAAAACTCATCGTAGGCTTTGATGTAAACCAGCCGTGATTTGCTGGGTAGCAAGTTTTCTACTATATCGGCCGCCCTCTCTTTCATAAACTCGAGTGTTAACACATGTTCTTCATCACTTCAATGCATTTTGAATCGAATTATTATGAAGTAACACTAAACTTTATGTTCATACAACTTACAGTATTTAAAATAGCGCCAATTTAGTAATGACAGCAAAGAACACAAAACAGTTTTTATTCTAATGCTAAACTCCTTGACGAAAATGTCGACCAATCAAATCGGAGTTTGTATAGCATTGAGATGGAGTTCGAATATATTGATGTGTTCTAAATTCAAACACCACAACAGTGACTAAAAGTGCTTTTTATTCACCGTTATCAGTGAATAAAATAAGCTTTTTAGAGGGGGAATGGTATAAAGAATGTTATTACTATTTAAAATTCACGTTTTAGTACCCCAATTTAATTATAAATTAGCAAATTTTCTGCAATGGTCATAAGTTATGACTTGTAGACGCCCGCTAAACTACGGCCGCCCGCGTCCCATGTTATGGCCCGGTAAAATTCCCCATAGAAAAATGCGGTAAATGTTTTTTTTCTTTTTTTTAAATCACATAAATAGACTCTCAGCATGATTCTTAACTATACCCTCACGGATCGGGCAGGGTTTTTGTTAAACGCTGTATATGGTGAATCTTTTCGCATTTTGTTTAAAACAATTCTCTTTTCTAATACAAGGAGTGAGTGTTTTCATGAACTATGAAACCGCTCTGAAGTAAAAGTGTGTGCCTTTCCCGTGTGTTGTATAAACAACAAGACAATGGAATGTATCCCTCACTCCGATATGAATACAAAAATGAAAAACTACAACCTGAAATGGTATCCTACTGAACATGATAGTTTTCACAAACTGTGAATGCAGCGATTTGCTTGAGACTGAGTGTGATTAATATTTGCAGTCTAAAGAAATCCCAAGCTGTATTTTCTATCTCGACCGTATTGTATTCTGGCTTCAAAAAATGTTCTGTCACTCAAAATATAGCCAAAGGAAATAACATACTTCGTGTTTTATGTTAAAATATTAAAACGCGAATCTTTTATGTGAAATCTGTCTGATATCTGAACATGTTAGGAGTGTGAGCCAAACATGAGAAGATAATGCGGAGGGATACATTCACGAAGTCGACCTTTTGTGTTCTTTCAAAAGAACCTTTCTAAGTACTTGTATATTTTAGAATAAATTTTACATCGCTTTACAGACGATTCGCCTTTCCAGATTTCCTTCTAAATTACTTCAATTATGAATCCATGGGACCTTAACTTACTCTTACTCTACGGAATGATAAGTGTTTGTGATAATGAGAAACTTTCCTAAGCGATTTGTTCATCTTATGAATGCCTCTGCGGACCCCAATGAGTACAGTTGTGATAGTACAATGTTTGTGTAATAATATATGTTGTGTTGCCAGTCATTTGTTTTACGTATTTTACATCATTGTGACTTCGTTATTTTGATAAAGCTATACTGTTTACTCGATGATTAGGCCTAAATACTTAGATATTGTTATGTATTATATTATTGTTTTTTGATGCAATATTTCTTGTATAAGTGTTCTAATATTCTTATTATAGTCTTCGGCAATAATTATTTAACGTCTAAGGCTAAATTTTATACTACTGAGTTGTACAATACTGATATAATCGGTGTTGTATCTATTATGATCTCAGTATTTGTATGTATCCGTATTACGGTATAATGTTTATTTCTGTATGTCATAATAATTAACGGTTATGAGTATATAAGAATACAGTTTTACTTGTTTGTTATCTCATACTACGTTAATATAAAGTTAAGTGCACTCACTTGGAATGTTTAGCTGGTAGCGGCGAGCGCGAGTGCTACGCCGCTTGGCAATTGTCGCGCGAGTGCTCGGCCGCTCGGCACTCGCCGCGCGAGTGCTCTGCCCCAATGGGCTCGCCGCGCGAGTGCTCGGCCGCTCGGCGCTCGCCTCGCGTCCTCTTGTTATTTATTATCTCGTCTAACTATCTCCTGAATGATTTGTGCGTTTGAACGAGTTTGGATCGCTAAGTGTTGTTTATGTCTATTATGCCAATACCTCTACTAGTAGATGTACCTAATAGTTTAGTATTTATCGAATTTACTCGTACTACTCGCTGACAAGCGAACAATGAAAGACAAAGCTGTGAGAATTTTGGTCGTAATGTAAAAATGTAAGTTCATTTATATCGTAAGTGAAACGATATGCAACATTATACATAACACTGTTTTGTGAGTTTCTTAATTTGTGATTGTAGATAGACGTTTTTGATATTTAACATAATATTTAAAGAGAATTAACTCGTTGTGTTGAAGAGTTGACTTTCACCTTCAGACTTGTAACAATGGCGTATCTAACATTGTAGGTACTGTCCCTCTGGAGCCGTCGACGATCTTCAACAAAATTTTATAACATTTAATTGATGTGACATTGGGTAGATAGTAAATTATGACGTCTTAATATATTTAAAAGTGAGATATTATAATTATAGAGCCTATATTTGTGGGCGCCAGTTTAATCTTTAAATCGTTAGTGATACTTTTCCTATGAGATATTATTATACTTAGTCTTGTACATACTGTAATGGAGGCCTTCATTCAAGTAGTATATCGTGACACTTTACACGATTAGTAATTATATCTCATGACCAAGTTCTGTCTAAGAAAGGAAAATGAATATCACTAGGTTAAACATTTTGAGCTCTTACATTTCAGAGCTGCTTTTGGATCGAATATTTACTAGATTTATGAGGGAAACCCACTATTATAATACCTACCTGTGTTGCATATTTTTTCATGCTGGACCTTTAAATGCCTTCTATGTATCGTCAGTATGCAAGGTGTGACATTATTAAGAGAGGAAATTTTACAGACCATCATTACAGGCTAATAACGAGAACAAGGAAAACACAGAAACCTTAAATAGACTTCGTACCCAAGTAGGCTGCAGCAAGGACAACCTCCACAAGTGGGGCTCACGGACAGCTCCGGACTCCGCTGTATATGCGGCGCCTCTCCACAGACAATGGCTCACCTCCCATCTTGCCCCGCATGTCCTACCTCCCATCTTGCCCCGCATGTCCTGTCACCTGCACATTTGAGGGCCTAATGGCTGTGTCAGTGAACAGTATCCGCATCTGAGTTTTAGGACAAACAAATTAAAAATATATATATATCATTCGATATTTTTACCATCGCCACGCTAAGAAGAAGAACAAACTGAAATAGCAGTTGATTTTAATGACTACCTTTATAAACACATTATTATTCTCTTTAGTAACAGATTTTTGTATCTGTTTCTGTGTTTGAATATTTCCTATTTTTTTTAATGAATATGGTTTATGGCTTTCAAAATATCTATCCCTTATAATAGTACACCCTGTATAGACTTGCCCAACGAAATTTGTACTGCGGCTTACCGGTAGGCGTCGACGAGAGGTGCCTACACGTTAAATAGCAAGGTATTAATTATGCGTAAGAGTATATAAATGAAATACCGAGGCGTACACCTGGTCGGCACGTGGACTACATTAATTCGTAGAGAGACCCCTTCGTCGTGATTCTCTAATGCTGGCACTACACTTGGCGTATTTGCGCAAATATTCGTGTTATTTCGTGAATACAAACTGAACTTTATTACAGCCTAGCAGACTATAAAGGCATATTTTGTATCACCCAAGTAACGCGAATATTTTGACAAATACGCCAAGTGAAGTGCCGGGCCACTAGGTTGTGTTGATACGAGTATACTGACTAGGTATCTGTTATAGATCTTTGTTGTTATAGCCAATGTGTAAATGATGAATTATTATACTATTAGTAAATTTATTCCAGTATTTAATAAATACTGATGTTTTTTCTTTAAGTTTGACGCAGCATTCCATTCAAACTCTAGATACCTATGCCTTTAAATATGTTCTACATTTTCTTCGTCTTACAATGTACCGACACATTGTATTGTAGGTATTCTACAAAATAACGAACTAAGAAAATAAAAATATAATAAGGTTCCTTAAAATTTTTATATGATTGTCTTAGTTTTTGGGGGTTCCGAATCCAAATAAACAAACAAATAAGTGTTTATCAAAGTTCTACTTTTGTGAATAAAAAAAGTCCTATCTTAAAGTCAGTTAAAGTCTTATCTTATAAATGAAAATAAACTTAACAATTCCTTATTGCGTCTTTATGATATCCCTTGAATTGTTTCCACCATTCCACCAACCATTTTTCAACTAAATCTTCTCTTCTGACTCATAAATGTCGGTTTACAACACAGTATCAACACAGCAGTCTTTTTGGTACTATAGGGTACATTTTCTAGCGTAAATTCTTCCTGGATCTCATAAGGATGCTCATGGCAGTTACTTTGTTGTGTCATCCGTCATTAAATGCTTGTTACAACAGACGATAAGCATACACGGTTTCAAAATTTCGGACGCGATACAGTACCTTATATCTACTTTCACATATGTAACTACAGTTTGATTTCTTTTGCTGGTAACTTTTTCGCCATACTGACGAGACGGAACCCCTGGCAAGTGATCAAACTCGCATTTTCGAACTTTTTTGAGCATTACAATATTATGTAAACAGAATAGAGCCCAGAGATCCTGCGCAGTGCTGTGTCGATTATTGCGTTTTATCGTTAAATACTATGAATATTTTGACTCTTCGACAACAGCGTACCACCGAGAACAAGTGAAGTGGTCTATTTAAATGTTCCTTTAACGTGTGTACTTATTAAGGTAAAATGTATTTTAATCTAATAACCTATGGTATATAATGTAAAAGACACAATCTTGTATAAAATGGCAGCTGCGACACATGACGCGAGTGTATGATGGCACTACATCAATATGTATGTACTCACTGTGAGGTTAATTAACTGATTAATAGCTAATGTCGTTTCCTCCTAATTCTACTCCCAAGTTTGCCAAGTCCCCTTAAATGTATATTTCACTTACGTTTACATTAGATTGTTCTGGTATGTAACTGCTTTCGCGAAGTTATAAATCTATTTGTCCCGAGATACAAGTTGGATGCCATAAATATTATTAACACAGTAGCTGGTACGTGAATGTATTATGTTTGTAGGCAATAAACGTGCCCAGCTAATATAAGTATTTGTGCTGATTACCAATAATACTCCCAAAGTTGGTTATTTCATCGATTATGTTATTAACCAGAACTGGGGAAACGGGGTGTTTCTGGCGTACTACGCGCGTATGATGCATTTGCCACGCCACTTCTGGGTGGTCTCTTCCCGGGGTCTCTTCACTTGAGATTATAATGACGAAAACTCATAAGCTTAGTATCGGAGGTGTTTTCAAAACATATAATGTCGTTGGAATCGGAATTAGATAAGCGAACACTTTAAAAATGGATAAGTACAGTTTAGAAGGGGGGATGAGTATCGTCTGCTAAGCATTACAAATTGATGCTTTATAGCGGAAGGGAAAACACAGTGAAGCTTAGTTGGGTTTAGAAGCTCCGTAGCACGATGTAAAGTAGCGAGCAACTCGGCTCGTGAAGATCGTGAAGATAAGCTGCAATATCAGTCCCTGCCATCATCCCGCCGCCGTCGCAGCCGGCTCTCCTCGACCTTCCTCGCCGAGATTAAATGCATCGTGCGTCATCTCATATAAACTTCATCCGTATGAACCCCCCACGATCGACACATACAAAATATGCATTAGCCGATCGTTGTGGGAAATTTGCTCAATATCTAAATATATATTACAAGCTATCTGTAGATAACTGTTACGTACTTCCCTTGTCTCTTGTTCAAAGAATATTCTGTCTACCTCATAGTAATTACATACATATGATTAGGAAGTGCAATAAATAATAAATTATTATAAATCCTTATACGAGTATATTATAGCCTTTTTCAAAATAGTTTACCAAGGAAAAGCATAATCAACTATGTAAGTAGGTAGGCTTTTACGAAATGTGTGTAACAGCACCATCTACTTATTCAATTACTCTGTAGTACCAAACTGGATATTATTATATAAACTATTGAAAATTAAATGGTAATAAGTAAAACTAGAGTTTTGAGAGCACTCATTTCAATGTAAGTATGTACATGATACTTATTTTTGCACTCAATAAAGTCACTATTTTAAATAAAATTATTAAAATCAAGTACACTGAAAGAACAATAAATAAAGTACGATCTAAGTTGAGTTTTATTTCACTTTCCAATATCAATATTTAATCATGCGCTACCAACTTATCCGTAGGTATACAGTATGTTAAACTAACAAAGGGCGTTCCCGGTAAGCTAATAGCGTCCATAAATATTTCAAAAAATATTACCAGACAAATGATTTTTTTTAAATACATTTAGTGAAGTATTCACAAAACTATTAAATTGATACGTAAAAAAAACACCCTGTACACACACTTGTCTTTCTACGTTGAAATACAAGAGCGCGTATTTTTTTTTTTTTTTTTTCTAATGGTATCTACATATGTTTTTCAATATTTATGGACACTATATTTTTGCGGGTTAGCGGGAATGCCCTTTGTTAGTTAACATACTATGTATAACGACATCATTTGTTATGGTATTTAAAGCGAGGTTCTTTGCATGCTGCTAGTAAAATGTAAAGAAAGTACACTAATATTACCGTAATTTATATGCTATTAATTGCGTTTGGGCAGACGAGTTATAAAGTCAGGATATCTTTTGCCCATTTATTTGTGAAGTTATATTAAGTTTAAAACAAGAGATGCGAGACCAGCAAGAGTACCTACAATTACTTAAGTACTTTAATCTTTATTCTGAAAGGGTACAGCCGGTACTTCAAAAGAAGTACCTTGCATAAATAAAGCGAGGAAAATGTTACAGTAATTATAAATTATTTTCAGAATTTTAAAACATGAATTAATCCTCTGATAATAAAATTCTGTATCTGTTTTATGAAACAGCAAACGTAAAACAACCGTAATCATAAGAATCAAAGTATTACAAAACCTGTTGCAGGTACTAAATTAAGAAACGGAACTGGACGCGTAGCGTACAACGGTATCAGCTACGACAGCGTAGCTGTCTAACTAGTGTAGCTAGGATTACTACGTCAGCTACGCCGTAGCAGCTATGTATGCTACGACGAGGAATGCAATCTCGAACCGAGTTTGGCAACTCGAGGTCTGGCGTGCTAAGTCTGGGCAATCAGATGAGATCTCGTGTTCGAGAAATCGATATTTTAGAGATATACTTTTTGCCTACTTTTTGAGATAGTTAATGCGTTTCTTTAATCCTTTTGATTCTTAAACGTAATTAAAATAAAAACTACACCTACTTAGGCGCCCGCCTACCTACGCATATTTATTTTTATATTTTTTTTGGCGTGGGGAATCATCAATTGTCTTCTCCCGCTCTGGGCGGAGCAGGAGGGCATGTCAGACTTTTACTGACTAAAACCCACCCGTGTTCCTTCAGTTGCCTGTTACCAAGGGCCCCGGTATCCCTTTCGGACTTTCCCACAACCCTAGCAGGCATCGGTCCTAGCGGACCCCGCCAACAGTGCGGAGATCTCTTTGAGGCGTGCGTGGAACACAACGCACCATCGATCGTCGGGCCTGGTTCTTATCGGACGGCGAGCTACCCATTGCTAGGATAAGTATTGCGTAAGTCTAGCTCACGCGAAAACATTGTTATTGAGTGAAAATACTGGATCGTTTGAGTGCAAGAGATTCAATAATATTGCGCAAACTTATTGTAGGTACCGATAATTTCGATTTTTCTGATGAGAAGTTTATTTATTTTTGATCGAATCTCGAAACCAAATAATATACTTTTTTTTATGTACCTTATAATCATCTGCATCACGCATACATAACGCAACAAATCAGCACATACTTATCACGCACACTATAAATCCATTAATTATTATATTTAAAATGGCTTCTCAAGAAGCATAGTGTCCTGTCGTGCGCGCTCAGTCACAAAATCTCGAACGAGATTGTCTTCCCACGAGATTGAATCTCGAAATAGATCAAGATTGCATTACCTAGCTTCGACCCGTAAGGATCAATGTATTTTTTGTTGATGAACACTGATCAGGTTCTCAGACTAACATCTCGCTCTCTGTGAGTATGTAAATGCATTCAACTGCCTGTAGTTTAAAATCCTTTAGAACAAAGCATAAAGCCTTTTTCCTTGCTACTTTACATTTCAGTGACTATTCAGATGCAATAAAAAGCTTTTTATTGGACCTGTGCGCTTTTCACCGTAACACTCAGCGATCTATTTATAATTCAAGCGAGGAGAACTTCTAACTTTGCACGCCAACGAATTTGTATAAGTTTAGGATTTAAGCAACTTACCTAGAGCTCATTAGCCCTTTAGACGCTGAATGTTTAGTAAGTTTGTTGTTTCTTAGCATAAATCAGCCTATAATGTTCCTACTGTTGGGACACAGGACACTTTCTCGGTGAGAAGGAGCGGGCCGTAATCCAACGCGAGGGCCCAGTGCGGGTTGGTAGATGTCAAATCAAATCAAATAATTTATTTGCATAATACATGTTAAATAAGGTGTTACAGGTGTATAAGGTACATTGTATTATAACCTAATGAGGTTTGCAAATTAATTCAATGAGTACTAATCGCAACATTGAATTTAAAGAATACATTTTAAATTGAATTACTTAAAAAATAGAAAGTCAAAAATTTTAAAAATTAAATAAGAAATACACAAGTCAAATCAAAATTTCTCAGTCATTACATTTGTGGTCCCATTTCAGATAAAATCAGTAATCTTTCATTTAAATAATCATTAATTGAATAGTAACATTTTGCAACTAGGAAATCGTGCAAACTTAATTAAAAATGGTCCATTTTGTGTAGGTCTGTGATACTTTTTGGCAACTTCTTGTATATTTTGGGTGCCATGCCCAAAATGTTTTTATTAAATATCGCTTTTTTATGACGTCTTACGCATATTTTATTTTTGTGTCGAGTGCTTCTTGGATGTGTATAAAGATGTAGATTCGCTTTGACAAAAATAGCCACGTCATATATATATAGACACGGGAATGTTAATAGCTGGAGCTGTTGAAAATGTGGTTTACAGCTTTCTGTGCGTTGTATGCCACTCATTGCCCTTATGCATTGTTTCTGGGCTTTGAACGCCATTTCTCTATCTGGCGAGTTCCCCCAAAATGTAACTCCGTAGCGTAAAGTAGATGCCACATACCCATGATACGCCGTTAATAATGTTGCCTGATTTGAGACTTTTCTTAGGTTATGGAGAGCATAGGAATACTGGCTAAGTTTTTTGCATGTATTTTCAACATGTGTTTTCCAGCTCATATTTTTATTTATCCACACATAGGTATCTTCGATTTTTTTATTCTAGGACATGCGTGGTTTCCTCACGATGTTTTCTTTCACCGTTTTGAGAGCAGTGGTAAAGAAATAATTTACATAAAGTAAATCACCTGTCAGGGTTCGCACCTAAACCTACAACTCGTAAGTCGCGGCCGTTACCACTGCAGGCATTTTATATATTATACGCCCAGAGCTCAGTCAAATGGAAACCGATATTATTACTTTTTTATTTATTTAATCCATAATAGTACAGTTTTATTTTTACATAAGACCTGCCAAACTGCAAAGCAGTTTGTCGGCAGTAGGTTCTCGTGGATATGATTAGGTACTTACCTAATAGGACGAAAAGTGCTCGCAAAACTAGTAGGTACTTAGTTTTGTTCGCGAAATATAAATTGTTTTCAGGTAAATATGTCAGCGTAGAACATTTCATAAATCATTTTCCTCTACAGTTATATCTTTATGGTACCTACTTGTTTATTTTATTGCTAGCTTTGAGATTGAAATTTCGTTTTCACAGTTTAGGGCCTTTTGCAAGCTTTGTTTTCTTAAACCCTGTTTGCTCTTTTGTGTCAACGATATCACGCACAATATTCCAGTTTATTGCGTTTTTATTTCACCAGGCTTATGGACCAGTTATTAGATAAGGTTGACAATCTGTGAACGTCGCATAAAACGCACGTGTAGTAGGTACCTATGTACGAAGTCAATAATACAGGTAGCACCTACGCCATCGTCGGCGTCGCATATCTCGCTGTATGCCATCATTTAATCTTGCCTTCTTAACCCGTAAAACAACTATTTGTCCACTAGCTCTGCCCGCAGCTTCGCTCACGTGACTGTCTATCTATTGACATTATACGTGAAGTCATATCCTCTACAACATTGGTTAATTTTGTTAATTTAAACTAAAGTTTGGTGGTTTAAGTATACGAACAAAAGAAAATAAAAAAATACGCGTTGCTGTAAAATACTGTAATCGCTTGAATTTAATGTAGGTAGGTAATTACGTAATTCAGGTTTGTGCTTCGGAAATCTTCATGTTGTCGAATTAGCACGACACAGTGTAACCCCACAGAGACAAAGCTTCTGAAAGCTTCTCCTTCTTCTACGTTATTTCACCAGGTCGTGATGGGCCTATAGTGGAATTAAAATAGGGAAATCTTGCTTGCTTACCATATTGGCAAGATTCACAAATAAAATTCTCATTCCCAGTCAGTTTAACTGTAATTGCACCACTTATACTCATATTTTTAATTTCTTTTACATATATTCAATGTCTTAATCTCTCATGCCAGACCTTAATATCTGTTCGTACCATGTTACAATTTTCTTGTTGGATCGTTTTTATTTCCAACTCATATAAATTGTTTTTCACCTCAGCACCTCAAACTTTACATTTCAGTGACTATTCAGAGGCAATAAAAAGCTTTTTATTGGACCTGTGCGCTTTTCACCGTAACACTCAGCGATCTATTTATAATTCAAGCGAAGAGAACTCCTAACTTTGCACGCCAACGAATTTGTATAAGTTTAGGATTTAAGCAACTTACCTAGAGCTCATTAGCCCTTTAGACGCTGAATGTTTAGTAAGTTTGTTGTTTCTTAGCATAAATCAGCCTATAATGTTCCTACTGTTGGGACACAGGACTCCTCTCGGTGAGAGGGAGCGGGCCGTAATCCAACGCGAGGGCCCAGTGCGGGTTGGTAGATGTCACATAGGTATCTTCGATTTTTTTATTCTAGGACATGCGTGGTTTCCTCACGATGTTTTCTTTCACCGTTTTGAGAGCAGTGGTGAAGAAATAATTTACATAAAGTAAATCACCTGTCAGGGTTCGCACCTAAACCTACAACTCGTAAGTCGAGGCCGTTACCACTGCAGGCATTTTATATATTATACGCCCAGAGCTCAGTCAAATGGAAACCGATATTATTACTTTTTTATTTATTTAATCCATAATAGTACAGTTTTATTTTTACATAAGACCTGCCAAACTGCAAAGCAGTTTGTCGGCAGTAGGTTCTCGTGGATATGATTAGGTACTTACCTAATAGGACGAAACGCGCTCGCAAAACTAGTAGGTACTTAGTTTTGTTCGCGAAATATAAATTGTTTACAGGTAAATATGTCGGCGTAGAACATTTCATAAATCATTTGCCTCTACAGTTATATCTTTATGGTACCTACTTGTTTATTTTATAGCTAACTTTGAGATCTGAAATTTCGTTTTCACAGTTTAGGTCCTTTTGCAAGCTTTGTTTTCTTAAACCCTGTTTGCTCTTTTGTGTCAACGATATGACGCACAATATTCCAGTTTATTGCGTTTTTATTTCACCAGGCTTATGGACCAGTTATTAGATAAGGTTGACAATCTGTGAACGTCGCATAAAACGCACGTGTAGTAGGTACCTATGTACGAAGTCAATAATACAGGTAGCACCTACGCCATCGTCGGCGTCGCATATCTCGCTGTATGCCATCATTTAATCTTGCCTTCTTAACCCGTAAAACAACTATTTGTCCACTAGCTCTGCCCGCAGCTTCGCTCACGTGACTGTCTATCTATTGACATTATACGTGAAGTCATATCCTCTACAACATTGGTTAATTTTGTTAATTTAAACTAAAGTTTGGTGGTTTAAGTATACGAACAAAAGAAAATAAAAAAATACGCGTTGCTGTAAAATACTGTAATCGCTTGAATTTAATGTAGGTAGGTAATTACGTAATTCAGGTTTGTGCTTCGGAAATCTTCATGTTTTCGAATTAGAACGACACAGTGTAACCCCACAGAGACAAAGCTTCTGAAAGCTTCTCCTTCTTCTACGTTATTTCACCAGGTTGTGATGGGCCTATAGTGGATTTCAAAATAGGGAAATCTTGCTTGCTTACCATATTGGCAAGATTCACAAATAAAATTCTCATTCCCATTCAGTTTAACTGTAATTGCACCACTTATACTCATATTTTTAATTTCTTTTACATATATTCAATGTCCTAATCTCTCATGCCAGACCTTAATATCTGTTCGTACCATGTTACAATTTTCTTGTTGGATCGTTTTTATCGCTCCGAATCAGAAGGTCTTTATGGGAAATCGCTCCGAATCAGAAGGTCTTTATGGGAAAATGTCATTGTTTGCAGAACGTCCACATGTTAAAACGTCTATTAGTTGACAATATCTAGAGTGGCAAAACGACTTACTAGTAAAACGTCCAAAATTTGAAATCGTCGCGAATGTGAAGTACAGTCATCAACGATGACAGATGTATTTATTTCTTTATGCGTTTTATTAATTACTTTAACAAACAATGGATTCAAAATAAAAAACCGGTAGATATCAGTTGTTCCAGGCAAAGACACCGTACCTACTAATAATGCTGTACTTGCTAATAAGGTGTATTTGATGGCCAAAGACGTACGAAAATAAAACCGGCCAAGTGCGTGTTGAACCACGCGTAATGAAGGGTTCCGTAGTTGGGATGAATTTATCCCAAGAACAAACTTAACATTGTATTTGAAAAACTTTTTCTCCCAATGGGAGAACATGTTTTTGCAACCGCAAATGTAAGTTGGTCGATTATTACTATTACAATTTTTTTTTTTTGCAGGTATGGGCGCTATACTATTTCGGGTTAACGGGAACGCCCTTTGTTATTCAACATACGTGAATTTTTTGACATTTCCAAAACCAACCATTTGGCTGGCAGGGGGGGGGGGCACACTTGACTCTAACAAAAGTTAGCACTTTAAAGCTTAATATTTTGCAAACGGATACCTGAATCCAAAAATGGTCAAACGACCTTTCCAACGATACCACACACCATGGGATTGACGAGGAAAAAAAAACATCACCACGTTACGTGTCACTTTTTCCACTTGATTTATAAATGTATACCAATACCAAATTACAGCTTTCTAGTACTAAGAGTCTCTGAGCTAAGCCGCGGACAGACAGACGGACGGACATGGCTAATGGTTTTCGACCGAAAATATAATAAGAGGGAAATTGATAAACTTAATAACCAGGAGATCACACCGTTTACATTTTTAAAACGAGTGAGAGTGACCCATATAAAACGTATTGTCTTTGGAGACTATATAACGTGTAATAACTGTAAAACGTATGTAGAAGGAACTAAACTTCTGTGTTATTATTAAAATGGGAATTTTATTTTGTTTCTTTAAAAACTAAAAGTAAAGATAACTTCCCATTTTTTCTTATCCATTATTTTCTTGACTGTCCCTGACCTTTCGCACTATAGACGATTTCACATTTTGGACGTTTTACAAGCAAGTCGTTTTGCCACTCTAGACATTGTCAACTAATAGACGTTTTAACATGTGGACGTTCTGCAAACAATGACATTTTCCCATAAAGACCTTCTGATTCGGAGCGGTTTTTATTTCCAACTAATATAAATTGTTTTTCACCTCAGCACCTCAAACAAGCAGGTTTTGCTGTCTACAGACAGTGAGCAAAATTCAATTTTGCTGCGAGCGTGAGACAAAGTAACTTTTTAATTATTTTTTTTCTTAATACCGAGAACATGTCATGGGTCTACTCACAAAATTCAAAAGATTTGAATTTTACTTTGTTCTGTCACTTTTACTTCGATACGAAAAAAGCGAGGGATAGATCAAAGTCGATTCGAAGTTCGATTTTAATTTCGATATCTAGTAGGCCCAAAAAAGGAACAAACAATAAAACGTTCGGATACACATACAGGTTTTAAATGTAATATAATAAGTAATTTAACTTTTTTTTTTTATATTGTTCGTTTTACAAATATACATGTGGTTTACGTTTACCATGTTGTATTTTTTACCTTTAGGCAATAATATTGGTTATATGAAATTGCCGTTTAAACGTACTGGCCACTTTGATTACAATTAAAATGCAAGTTTAATTTTAATCAAAGTGGCCATTACGTTTGCACATGGTGTGAGATTCAAGAGTGAAATATTTTTTCACAAGATTCGATTTGTTACTTTCAATTGTTTTTGCATTCGGCTTTTAACAGTAAAGATAACTACAGTACGACACAACTTAGATGTAGCATAAATGTGAAAATGTGCATTCATTAATTTCAATTTTACGGATGTATAAATTGGTTATATATCTTTACAAGTTATTGCGTTTGCGTAAAGATCATTTTCACCTAAAGCAGTAATAAAGATTGGTGATTTTGACGGCGCATTCAGGTCGGATTGTGATTGGTTTTTACGAATTTTGCCGATGCTATATATGAGTTGTGTCGTACTGTACTTATATTAAAAATTAGAGTAATTTTTAAAACGAGTTCCGACGTGGAACGAACGCAGCTCGCAATCTCAATGTTGTGTTTGGAGATGATACGGCTAAGTAACGCACCGCGCGCTTTCGTAGTGGAAACTTCGATTTGAAGAATGAACCCCGAGAAAGACCAGCCTCTAAGGTAAATAACGATTAATTAGAGTCGATGGTAGAAGCAGCTCCATATCAAACTACCAAGGAACTAGTGGCAAGGTTTGATGTTAGCATAAGCATATCCAAAATAATGACCAATTTGCATCAATCGGTGAGACAAAAAGCTTGCAAAATAGGTGCCCCATGATTTGACTGATCTGCAGAGAGAACCGCGTGTTGAAGCTTGCCTTACCTACCTTGTTGAACCTGTACAAAAAGGAAGGCGTTTCAATACAAAATGCCTTCACTCAGTTTGTTGAGTCCAGGTCCCCAGAGTTCTACCGCAAAGGCATAAATTACCTTCCCATGAGATGGCAGAAATGTGTAGACAATGGGGAAAATACTTTGATTAAATAAATATATTTTAATTTATTCTCGCTGCTGAGGTGAAAAGTTGTATGTGTTACACGAGAGCAAAGTTATTTGCATCTCGTGTCTTTGAATTTTTTTGATTCTAGAATCCTTCGCTTACTCGGGATTCAAAATCAACACTCGCACCAAAAAACAACTTTGCTCTCTTGTTGCACAAATAACTATTCTGTTAATTGTGCACATAACCTTTTCTAGTGGCAGCTCCTTCAGAAAACAGGTTTCTTCGTAAGTCTGGTACATACTGGACATTCTCAAGTTTACATTGTTCCCATCTTCCTTTTACTAGTTTATTTTTTTAAATGGTACCTTCTCCACATACTTTAATGTTTTGTTTATTCCCCAATTTAACCACTTTATTTATGTCATAGCCTTGAGACTCATTCAATTCATAGAAATAGTCATGTCTGAATGACATAAGCATTGATGCTCCACTATCTAATATCCAAGCTTCTTCACCATTTTCAGATAAAAAATATCCTTCCGCACTGAATGCTAACATATTGTGTGGCTTCCTTGACCTTTATTGTATGTTTTCTTTGGCATTCTGCAGTCCTTTGCCAAATGTCCTCTTTTATTACAAG
This sequence comes from Lithophane ornitopus, assembly GCA_948473465.1. Lineage (NCBI taxonomy): Eukaryota > Metazoa > Arthropoda > Insecta > Lepidoptera > Noctuidae > Lithophane > Lithophane ornitopus. The sequence continues at coordinate 10,555,548 of OX419620.1, read as the reverse complement.
CTGTCCAGGCTCCGGTATTTCAGTCGGAAACGCTGCTGCCAGCCAACAGAGCTGCAAGCACTAACACTGAACGCATCTTTGAGGATGGCACACCCTACACTACTACACTACTGTTTTATACCAATCTTTGTACAATAACGATTTATCTATCCATCTATCTTAGTTCGTATTGTCAATTTTATCAAACAAGACTTAAAGCCTGCTTAAGCGCGTCTCTTTTGTGGAGTTCTGTACGACGCACTTACACGAAAAGGATCCAACCCACACTATGGCCGAAAATGAGTTGTGTATACCAAAACACTCTTTGTAGTTGACACTTTAATATCACGAAAACAGCCCAAGTAAAATTCAAACGCAAAACAATGTTCTCTGCGTGCGATACCAACCCACATGTATGACAAGTCATATTTTTTTTTATTGACTTTGACAAGCTACTTAGATCGTTATTGAGAAATCATATTTACGAAAATAATCCAAATCACATATTACGAAAACAATCCAAGCCACTTGGATAATTGGTAGTCTAAAGATAATGTTTATTCTTTTTTTTTATGTATCTTTTATGCCTTTTGATAAAAATTGTCATTTCAGTTTTTGATCTAACTAAGATCTTTAGTGATTGAAGATTAAAGATATATTATAGTTTAAGACGTTTTATTTCCATACAAATTTGTCATAATTCTATAGAATATTTTCGTTTTTTTTATTCTATTGTAACTTTTGGATCTTTATGGGTGTTTGTGTTTGTAAAAATGTGTTTATAATCCTGGGCTCTTGAAATAGCATATTAAAAAAAAGGATCCATCGTCATATTTTGCTAAAATCTCGAGAAATAAGTCATGATGTCGGACTAGACATCAATAAAATTAAATTTTATGTGTTTATCCTTTAGTTAAAACCAACCCCAGAAAGTTAAAGTGGAGAATCAAAGAGGAAGTACGATCTGAACCTTAAAACTTAAATATCTCAAAACTAGGTCTGTGTGGGGTGGATCCTTTTCGTTTAAGTGCGTCCAAATCATCTTAAGAACAAACATGAGAGCCCACTTGAAGGTGATATGCATTTCTCAAGTCTTCTATTACAAGTAGGTGACGGGAAAATACCTGAATAAGATGGCGTTATCAACATACATGGGTTAGGAAAGTCTGAATGATTTAATTTGAAATGATTAGCAATTGAGAATCTTTGTCAAAACGATTAGGTACTTACACGTGATTATGTAAGAGAGCGCGCGCACCAAGAAATTTTTCTGTTGATCATAATCAACTTTCAAAATAAATTAAACTAAGTTAAGCATCTCTGGGTACTCTAGAATACTCCATCCCAGGTATCATTACCGCACTGAGAAAGTTCCAGTTGACATAATTACGCATGGGACGAGACAGAACACAACAGTTGTCCTTGAGTGTCAACAGTTGACCTCCTTTACAACAGACTCATCACTGATTTTAAATTTGGTTTTGATTTTTCTAATAATACACAAAATATTCTAAACTCGAGTCTCTAATGGTTGACTACCGATATGACGACCAAAAAAGAAATATGGAAGAAAAATAAATGTTACGCCGACCACAAATAAATTGAAGAAGGGCACAAGAGATGATGATGATGAGTCTCTAATGCCGAGATTCTCGAGTTTTTATTAACGTGATTAGCACTAAAATGTTACTAATGACACGATTAGCACAACCAATGCTTTGGCCAGATAGTTTTTAAATATTTCTTTGATTTAATAACTTTTTTTTTTAATTAGTTTAAATTTGAGGTATGACGTAGAGCCGCGCTTATTGCAATAGGAAAAACAAAACCCACAACACAAAAGAATTCACGTTTTTTCATAATGTATCACTAAACATTTTCACTTAATTTGTATAATTACCTACATGATACACAAATATTTATTAGATAAGACATGCATGCGGCGTGCCCATTTGATTTATGACGTCACATATCTAAGATAAAATATATTTGAAGATAATTTTATTTATATAAATCAGTATATATAGTGGAGTTTCATGCGGAAAATTCGCGGGGAAAACTACTTTTATACTTATCACTTGATATCTGAATTCCAGCCGTGATGTTTAAAGGGTATGTATGGTCTATTATACCCTTCAAATTCAGCAAGGCACAACAAGAGAGATGCTACTTTTAACTTATATATTATTTTTCTACTTACTGACTTAAATTAATAATAGACATGTATATAAATGGGAGGAAATGATCAAAGGGCCATCAAGTTTTTCAACTACAATTTCAACCCTTAATTTTGCATGGTTCGACATGCACTTGGCCGGTTTTTTTATAATTAAGTAGTCCGCAACATCCCATTGTGACACCAGAGGCCCTAGACAAAGTGACATTCTATCAGCGATAACGATGATGGAAAAGACAAAAATGTATAGGACTGACAAAAGCTATCGAAAGGCTTATGTCAATCCTGCTGAAAACCGTTGTAGAAATACGAATCGCTTTGGAAGCGATTGTCACTTGTCTAGGCGCTTATTTTTCTTGTAAACGTATTTATTATTGAGTTATTCGGGGGTAGCAATCGAGTGACATTTGTTTGGAAGTTGAACAAAGCATTGACTCTAAACTAAAAGCTCTTTGATACTATTTCAAATATTCCAGTCTGTGCGATTTCAACTAGGTACTACCGTTAAAAAACGAACAAAAAAAACAAAAATGATATTTCTTTATCAGTATATTTACATGAAATAAGTAATACAGCAGTAGGTCTTGTATTTGATAAGATGGTGATGACATCAAAACTTATGCCAGGAGACCGTTGGTTGTGAAAGCAGGTAGATGCGGGACAGTTCTTCGGAAATCATCGACTGTGCAGCAGAAACTGTATCCAATGTCAATGCGGTCAGGTTGCCAGTTGAGCCAGCTGAACGCGCTGTTGTTGCGACAGCGGTCTGTGCAGAACGTCAGGGCTTGCACCTCCGCCTGCGTGTAGTGAGGGTTGTTGATGCTCACGAACGCCGTGCCGATGCGGCGGGATGCATCATACACCACCTGAAAAATAAATATATCTTTGCATTAAAGATACAAAAAAAAAACATCGGATTTTGTTAGAGGTTAAAATGCAGGATGAAGATTTGGTGCGAATGAATATTTTCGAAAAAATTTACAGCATTCAGACGTTGACGACCACCAACGACCCGTCAATCCACCAATCAACTCAGCCTTTTGCTGTTCACTGCTGAATAAAGGCCTGTCCCACACTTGCGATTGCCGATTCGCGGGCTCCAAAGGCCATCGGTCCTAAAATAGACTTGGCCAGTCCACGCACGGTCCAGGCTTCTTTGTCTAGTTAACCCTGCAATACAACTAACTACGCACGTTTTACTTTTTATACTTTTTTAGAATAAGATTTTTACCTTATAGTAGTAAAGCGGCACTGGGATCTGGTTGCGCTCCGGTATCAGGTAAATGTCAACGAGGCGATTGTTCTGATCACGAAGCTGGGTAATGCCGAAGGTACCAGTGTAAATGATAGTGTTGTACCCAGCAGCGCCGATGCGAGCACGGAGGTTCTACAATTATAAAAATTGATATAAAAAATTGTGACCTATCCATTCCATTTGAATCTATACATTTGTCCTCTTGTACATTAAATGGTGGATAAGTCCTCAACGAAAAGCTTACCTGTTCCAGCCAGTTCCAGTTACCAGCGTTGAAGGGCTGCCATTGAGGAGCAGCATTGATGAAGTAGAAAGTAGCGCGCTGACCGGTGGCGAAAACATAGTCGCTTTTAGCGGCAAGATGACCACGAGCCATGAACTGATGGGTGGTGACATATCTGTCAGCTAATGTGGCTCCAACATATTGGGCGACAGCGGCCTTCTGGCTAACTTGGGTGTACATGGTATTGACAGCAACTCCAGGGAAGAAGGTTCCAGCTACAATAAAAAAAAACGTATAAACGCCTCTAAGATCTCTAAAGTCAAATATGGCTAAGTGAAATGTTCAATTGCTTAATCGTATCTATCGTCTGTTTTCTTTTAACGAAAAATTACCCGCTCAAAACATAAAAATGCGAAAACGAAAATATCTAAACAGTAATTACCTAGCCAGCTTGGTCTGTCGACGCCAGTTTGGTGAACTGCATTTTCGGGTGTCTGATCATACCAGACGTACAGAACTTCCAGGCGGTTCTGGTCGAAGCAAGACCAATAGAGTGGGTAGAAGACATTGTTAACAATGAAACCCACACTGAAAAAAAAACATCGTTATCGGTTTTCATAAAGAAACCAAACCATATCACAAGTCTAGGTCAAATTCAATTACTTACCGAATAACGATGTTGTTATTGAAGCAACGAGTGGAAGTCCCTTGAGCCTCATGATATGCGTGTGCAGAGCAAGTCAGCTGACCGAAGGCTCCGTTGCCGTTCAACCAGCCGGCACCGGAGACGAGATTGTTGTTCACACAAGTCGCTGTCTACAGAGAAAGATACAAGTTTAATCATTTATACCACTGAATATAGGGTTAAATGCATTATAGTTTGTTTATATTAGAACTTACAGCGACATCTCTAGTTGCCGCGATGTTTGGGTGCAGGATGGATCGTCCGGAGCCGGTACAGGCGACCACGACTTGCTCGCCGGTGTTGAGTTGTATCTGACCGGTGTTGCCATTGGTGGCCAAGTACCTGTTACCTCCGCGGAGGTACACCGGCTGTGGCTGCCCAAGATCTCCGTTTACTCTGATTGTGCAACCTGAACAGAAAATGAAAAGAGCATAGGTATGGGTCAGGGCATACAAAATTTATTGCAATAAGTTTTTTATTTTTTAAGTTACCGTTTCTGAGTTCAGCTTCAGCGTTAGATGATGAGTTAGCTGATCTGGATTGTTCAAGCTCTAACCAGGCATCGAGGTAGTCTTCAAAATCATCTTCGCCGAGAACCAGAGCCAGCTGTCCAGGCTCCGGTATTTCAGTCGGCAACGCTGCCGCCACAGCCAACAGAGCTGCAAGCACTAACACTGAACGCATCTTTGAGTATGGCACACCCTACACTGCTGTTCTGGATGTTGGCGACTACATTTTATACTATAGTTCAGTTGTATTGAATTTTTTATCAAACAAGATTTACCTTACCGATTATTTCTCATTATCGGTTTTTTCATAATACTCATGAAGTTTTTCATTTTTTGCAAGTTCCGTATGTCTCAAGATAATGCTTTAATTTATGACTTTGTATTATCTACTTTTGAGAAATCTCTGCTTATCTTGGGGTTGGAGACTTATTACCAAGCGTTTCATTGTTTCAAGCATGCAAGTGCTTTTCCTCGCTATTATAAGTAGTCAGTACCAATAATTACTGTCCTTGCAGGTTTATGCTCGATGAACGAGTTCATCCAGAAATGAACTCACCCTGAAATATGCATACTGTGCATGCATATGCATATTGAAATATATGCATACTGTCTGAGGCAGTGGTCCTAGAAAACAAAAAATAAGGTTGTTCTTATGGATCTCTAAAATTAATTATTAATTGATATAAATATAATTAAACACACGATAAAAATATCAGTTAGATAAGCCCGTTTATAAATATGTATAATGTACATATACCACTATTGATTTATGACGTTTTAAAACAATCTATAAGATCTTTAGAAGATAACTAATAATAATATATCTACAAAAAACAGTTATTTCCGGTATATGCTATGGTATATTTACCATAGTAAGATGAACACAGTTTTTAATAACTATGCTGCTAACAAAATGTGTACTTTAACCACAAAGTTTTGCTATAACACGAGAATTCCAATTCACTTAACGTTTATAATATTGGTAATCCATACTAATAATAATAAATTCGAAAGTAACTCTGTTTGTCTGTCTGTATGTTACCTTTTCACGCCTAAACCACTGAATGGATTTCGATCAATTTCGGCAAGGAGATAGATGGCACCCTGGGGAAGGATAGGCTACTTTTTATCGACATACCACGCGGGTGAAGCCGCGGGTGGAAGCTAGTAATTTATATGTCACGGGACTGGACAGATTTTATTGTTAGAATTATTATTATTGTATCGTCAATCTGGTATGAACTGGTTCGTGGCACAAACGTCAAGTTATGGCAAGGTTATTTATTATAATGGTTTGTAGACAGTAGTATTTTCTTAAATTAGGTAGTTTTCCACCGTGGCAGACCTAGATGAAGAGGATGACACGAGCTTGACTCCGAACATAAGGACGGGCCCACCTATGCAGCGATCAGGAGTCTGAGGAAAAGAAGGAGGCTAGTTCCCTTCAGTGGGAAATTACAGGCTAGATAGATTTATAGATGAATTTAATGATTATTTTGTGCCCTCAGATCAAATAAAAAGCCAAGATAGAGCGCTGTCAACAGTGACGTGAGGCCGGTTTCGAAAACATGTATTAACAGAGCGGAAGTGTAGTATTGGCATGCTTCACTGTAGGTATTGTTCGCAGCACTCTGTTTTTTTATTTATTTGATTTGAGTTTGTGCCTAGTATAAAGCTGAGGAAGAGAGGCACAGCAGTCACCCGTGCCCCGGGGTGCCTCATACGTGGGCGGGGCTAGGATTTTAATCCGATATTGCCAGAACATTATCACATTTATCACACATTACCTATAATCCTTTTTGCCTTTCAATTTTGCGAGTCTACATACAGTTTTTTATATATCGTATTATTCACAAAATGTGGGCTTGTGCGTGACCAACCAGTGCGAGATATCATGTTATCCATCACCATTATTGACATTATCGTAATAAATAGCATGTTTCTACAAAAACGAAATGATTAGCGTACTTTGATTATGAGTATCTCGTTAAATGAGTACTTTATCACGATGTTTATGAATGAGGATCATAGCAAGCGTCAAGTGAATGCTTTCGATCAAATCAAGTCTCGTTCTACACCATTTTTTTTTCTCAGAATGTTTCTAAATCTCTTACTCTGGCAGCATATCGCCTAAGGTTGCCAACGGTTACCACCAATACCTCTACACAATAAATAGAAATCGTCGTTCGCTTTTGTCAAGAGCTTCTTTTAAGTATTGTTTCGAGCCCTCACTTAGAAGTCGTCGTTAAGAGTCTAAGTCCTTCGAAATCGGATATAACCTCAATTCTTTTAACACAATAGCCAGAGTAATGTTCTGTCAAGAGAATCCGTTGTCCTCTTCACTTCACGGACCAAAAGAAAAGAATATAAGTACATTGTCATGCCTTTCTCAGACTTGAATAATTATTTATACTAAGGAACAAAGATGACAAACATCGTGTCTGTAAACTGTTAAATAATTTATCACAAATGCCATAAAATTTCATGATATCGATACTATGCAATTTTTTTTGTCATAGCGAAACACCAAACCCAAAACCTAACGTTCATGTAAACTAAGTATATCTTATTAAAAATCCTGTAAAAAAAATCTGTTAAGTATGGAACGGTATTGGAAATACCCTACATGTTGACAATCTTATTGATTACTATTACTTATTACTTAAAAGCAATATTATGTAAGATTATCATTTCAGATACCAAGTAGGTAATACTACCTACTTATACAATATTAATATTAGGTCTTTAGCTTTACCTATGAAATTGCCGTTCTGCAGTACTGGCCATTTCAAATCAAAATAATTTTTGTTTGGCTAAGAATTCTAATTTCAAATTAATTTTATTTTAAAAACATGGTTTTTTTTTTCCAAAAGTAGTCATTTCTTTATTGATTAGTGTTACATTTTCATCGCATTTCAATCTTTTTCGTCATCATGGATACGTTAAAAATTCGAGTAATTATGGAATATGAGTACCGTCGTGGCAGCAACGCGGCACAAGCGGCACGCAACATCAACGACGTTTACGGAGCTAACACTACAAACCAACACACCACCTGTTATTGGTTTGCTCGCTTCCGTTCTGGAAATTTCGACCTGAAAAATGAACCTCGCGGTCGTCCGAAGACTTTGGTCGACAATGACGAATTAAAGGCGATTGTGGAAGCTGAAGACCTATTATTAATATTAATATTAATACAATATTAATATTGATCACCACTTTTATACAAAAGTGGTGATCAATATTAATATTGTATTGTTAGTACAGTTATTAGTTTCGACGACACGTAAACTTGTCTCGTGAACTATAAATAAGGTCAACGTGTACCTACTAAACATTAACAAGATAAGATTGCGCCGCTAAGCTTAGCGAGCTACATGCCTTGTGAACGAAGCTTAACCTGTTGACAATGCTCTAAAAAGTAAAACTTGATAAATAATTATGACGAATAAATATATCATAATTATTTTTATGATCAGAATAATTTTTCTGATCTTTATCCGCTCAACTGTCGATCGGCATTCTAAAGGCCGATAACAATTAAAATTCTATTGTGTCTTGTTAATGACAGTTGGAGGTTTAATTATGATCTAACATTCATACCTATTAGGTAGATCATAATTATTTTTCGAGTTTCTTTTAAAACGTGTGTAAAATCGCCTGTATGCATGATGAAAGCGAAGTTCTTCGGCTTTATAGCCATTTGAAAAACGACTATGTTTTGGTTCTTCGTAAATAAATTATGGATTTAATTTTATTCGTCGAATTTATTTCAATAGCGTAGGTAGGCATGATAAATTAGCCAGCAACAGTCGAAAGATCAATAGAAGTCGTTTGCCATGCATGTTAAGCACGTGAAAACAAATCAACTTTAATCCGAGCACATAGCTGAATAAGTGATAGATTACATTAACAAATGATAAAAAAAATAACATAATTAATCACATATTAATTACTTGATAACAATCTGCCTAGGTTAGATTGTTTTCTTAATTATAGTCTGAAATGGGTGTGTTAGTTACAAAATAGTTGGTTACATTAAAGTTAGTGATGTTTTACCTATACCGCTAAACCGTCGATTGACCTTTAGAAGGCGATAACAATTTAAATTCCATTGTGTCTCGGTAGTGACAGTTGGAGGTCGTAGGTTCGAACCCTGACAGGCGCTTTACTTTATGTAAATTATTTCATCGCCACTGCTCTCAAAACGGTGACGGAAAACATCGTGAGGAAACCGGCATGTGCTAGAACCAAAATTACTATTTTTTTATTAATTTCTAATCAAATCCATTGATAATAATCATTATTGAAAGGTAGGTAATCTCCAAAACTGTCAATATTGTTGATGACGTTGATTAGTTTGCATTGGCTTCGAAACTGAAATGAGCTGCCAACACTACATGCATTGTGTGCAAATGAACCTTTTGAAAAGCAACAATGATTTCATCAGTCTGAGAATAGTAGGTGGGTACAGGAGAGGACGTGCTTGGCGAGCAAAATACAAAGAGTCCGAAATACCTTCCTGTTAAGTTTATATGTTACTATTGTGTGCTCGACACTTCATCACAGAATAATGATGTATGCGTAGGCTCTTATAACTTAACAATATAGGTATATCAAGGAGTTCTATGAAAATGTATTGTTATAGATTCTGATTTGTGTGTCCGACACATTATTTCCACACATCGCCTTTATTTATGCTCGTGAGGGGCTCGTGGCTACAACCGCACAGGTCGATCGATCAGGTTAGGCTCCGCCTGCCGTGGTCAGTCCGTGGACAGGTGACCATCTTAACATAAAGACCCCTCCGCGCCTAGCCGTTGGTCCCGAGTATCATTCTTGGATCTTTGACAAGCATTACGGGTCGCCAGAAGCCCTAAAGTCTGACAACCAGTCTTACCAAAGGGTATCGTGTTACCTACCCATCAGTAACTGGGTTGTGGAGATCAGATAGGTAATCGCTCCATTAAAAATACTGGTATGTAGCCGAATCCAGTTAGACTGGAAGCCGACCCCAATATAGTTGGGAAAAGACTAGGTAGATTGAGTGATATTTGTTGATGCATTCACGACAAAAAAGGGATGTTTTGGCAAAAAAAAAGGATTGTACTTTAATAAATGCTGTAGATATATGGTATAAGATACCGTCGTTAAACGCCATAAAGTTGGCTTTCAAGGCTTGTGAATGGGCTTTACTGAAAAGATGGTAAGTGTCATACGTAACGAACATCACTTAGAAAAACTTTTGGAAAAGTAAAGTCTACAAACAATGAAGTCTTCAACACCGCTCCATAAAGATTAATTATAAATTAGCCTTGGTCAACTCCAATATTTCTCATCAATTGAAAGTAGGTCATAAATAAATTGTGTTTTTCTCCAACGAGATAGCTTTCCTATCCGTTCCTACCAATTCGCTAATCATATCGTTTCCGGTCAGTGCATTACCCTCACTCCCAGATTTCCCAACCCCACCTCACTCCACTTCCTACGTATAGTATGCACTGCGCAATATTGCAATGACTGACCAAACAGCGATCATTTTATATTTCACTGATTTTAATCAACGTAATTGTTGGTCACACAATTAGTAAATTGGGCTCACTTTGAACAATAATTAATTGATTCACGATACTAATTTATTTCTGACATTATTACTGCGGTTCTTCTTTGGAATTTCAATTAAAAATATATAATATTTTATTTGAAAAAAAATCTGAAAATACAATAGACAGAAGCAATGGCTCAACAGTTTGTGGAAATTCCGAGCTAAATCGTTATTTTCAACTTATCCCGTTGATGGGACCCATTCCCAGGAACCTAGCATCCTATTTAGCTTAGTTGATAGGGTTCATAGGAAACAATACATAGTATTGTGCAACTCACAATTTACCTGATTCTAATATTTTCTACTTTTCTAAGCCATGTGACCTTCTGCAAACCAATTACACAAACACGTACGTCCTCCAAGGTCAGACCGGACATCCTATGACAACTGGGATAGTATTGTATACGATCCACGGAAGGTTCTGTATTCTTATACATATGTAGTTACCATTGAGCACCTCTTCTAGTAAAGTTGTGTCAATTACAAGCATGATTGAACCAGATCAATATAGACGGTAAACATTTAGCAATTAAGGCTCTAATAAATATCAATTTAAAAAAAACTTTTGAGTGATTAATTAAGTCGCTTCAGTTCTCGATACTATACAAATATTCACATTACTTGAAAAAATCGACAAAGGATTTCCTACGGTACCTAATAACAAATCTTTAATAGAAAAAGTTAGTTTGTTTCCACACAAACACTAATAAATCAAGTTTCGATACGACGTCATTTAAAACTTCAACCCGAATTTGTTTGATGTTCGAGAAAATGTACTCGTATCTGTGAGTATACCTACCTACCCGTGAGAGTCAAAGCGTGAGAGTGTGTCACATCAATTGAAAAGTAACTTTGACTACTATAGAGCTCGGTAGGTACCTCAAAAGGAGAGTAGTTAATTTAAATCGTCTTTTAAATTTAATCAATTTACTTCTCTATAAGTAAATTCTATGAGAACCGGATGAGTGCAAAATTGGATAAGCGTTCAGCATTCAAGTAAGATTAAGGTGGATCCACCTTACCAACCACCTAAATGGTAGGTATTCATAGAATAAATCGATGGAAAGCCCCAGTTAATCGGTTAAGTGGATTGACGCAAAATGTCTGCATCCTGCTATTTAATGTCTTTACAGTCAATTGACTTTAAAAATCAAGGTCAAAGGAAGGTCAAGTATTCAGGCGCAGTCCGAGTTCCTGGGGGTCATGACCAAAAACATTCAAGCTGTCGAGAGACTGAATGATTTACGTGCATATCAATTAACCATTTCCCTAAAAATATTCCTCGGCACCAACCTGGACCTGCACCTTGGTGACCCCCCCCTAAATCATGGACTGCAACCGCGCCTCCGAGTATTCGTCTTTATTTAAACACAACTTGAGTTAAAAAAAATAAAAAAACTTGACCTCGACCTATGGTCGACATGTTGCTGAAAAAATACTTATAAATACTAAAACCAAACTAAGACAAAAAAGTCATCTAAAACAAGACATCACAGACAAATTAAAAATCCGGAGTCACATAATTTAGGGTATAAATCGAACAGATTACCTACGCGTGACTCCGGATTTTTTATTTCTGTCTTGTTTACTATTATTTTTATTTAAATTATTTTGGGGTTATAATATTTTTTTTTGTTGAAATGTGCTAATTGATTGAAACCCGAGATGGCAGCTTATTTTTTATTTTTTTCATTATATTTTTGTTTATGTCCTCTAGAAGGCGCCATATTCAATTTAATGTGACCGCACATAGCATATAACCTGCAGCGGACGATCAAGACCTCATTCGTCAAAATAGGTATGATGAGCAGTTTAGAAGTTATGAGGGAACAGATGAACATGCATACATACATATGTACATGCATACTTACATACATACAGGTCAAATTCAAAACCCTCCTTTTTACTTCGCCGCAGTCGGGTAATTATGATGATATTGATTAATGCCCCAGTTTAAACTAACTATTTTGGGTTATATTAATACCGGTGCTTATCTCACAGTATCGCAAAGTTGTATAATAAAGGAAATCGCGCACCGTCATCATAGCTCGTTTACGTGGGTCGCGGGACGGGCCGGGACTTTCAAATTGAATCATTAAACTTACGGCAGAGTTGATCCCAACTACTATAAATGGATAAAACTATCCCGTGATAAGCTTAATTGGCAACTTATTCCATTTAAACAACTATTTCACAGCAAATAGCCAATTTTATTTCAATAATTTGCCAGTTTGTTTTTAAATCTGCTGTTTCAATTGATGTTTTATACATGACTAATTAGATTACTACACATTCCCACCTAGTTAAATACTTTATCCTTCAGAACAGGCGTCGTTTTTGGAATAAAAGAGATTCACTATATTATGAGCCTCACTTAAAGTATGTATATGTTTAGATTTGCTCACAATAATCGAAAGTGACAATGGAAACATAATTTTGGTTCCCTTTACTAAAGGTTCCATAGCGGCGAATACATGTAAAGGCGTGTATAATATACTCATGTATATGAGGTAGTAATTTGAGAAAGGTCATTGAATTAGTAATATTTCAGGGTACGGGTCGCGAGCCGGGTCCCGGGACTGCTTGTATTACCCGGGTGCCGGACACCGACGGTACCGCGGAATGTGAGAAAATTAGCTCTCTCGGTTCACATAAGGTGGGTTTATTGCGGTCACAACGCTATGCTGCCAATCAGTTTTAAGAAACGTGACTAATCCGCAAACCTCTATATAAAAATCTTAAACACAATAAGGATTACACCAATAATTACAATAAAATAGGAAAGCCCGTTTAGCAAAATTCATTACGTTATTTACGTTACTGAGCAAATGAATTTTTCAAGCCTATGAAGCAATGATATGTGACATCCAGTCACAATGAAAGGCATTGCAATCGATTGTCATTTTATGTGTGTTACGAAATCATAACGCAGCTGTACTATTATGTGTGTTACGCGATTATCCCGCAGTTCTACAATTTATGTGTGTTACGTAATTATACCGCAGCTCTACTATTTCTCAAAGGTTGATTTGGTTACATTTTTAATTGTATCATATTCGGAAAACAATAAATAATGTAATCTAATGATATAAACGTAACATAACGTCACACCGTCATCTATACAAAAAATATTATTAAATATAATATAAAATATTCTGCCATATATCCTACAAATTGTTCATTTACAAAATGGTTTATATTGTCATACCATAAACCACGCGGTTCAATCTAGCAAGTCGTCCGTAATCTTTATGGGATCAAGGGCCATCCAGTGTGTGATAATCCATAAACTTGTATCGAGGTAATTTTATAGGATTAACTCCATCCCGCTGACCACAGAATAAAGTTGTATACAATGTAGCGAATATATATTTTGGCTCGTAATACTTGATACTACGTTGAGCCCTTTAAATACGGGTCTAGGCTGATTTCCGTTAACAAAAAAACGGGACAGCTGCGAGTTGAACTCGCCTACCTTGTGTTTTATCTAAAGAACAAACTTAACATTGTAGTTGAAAAATATGTTCTCTCATACATTCCAACTGAAAATGTAAGTTTGTACGCAGAATATTGAAAGATTTACCATGTTAGACTTCTTATAGGTTTTATTGTAATCTGTTAAAGAAAATTTCTAAATAGGTTCGGAGATAAGGGGTTTTTCATCTATTTTCATAAATATCTTTAAAAGTTTTTTTTTTTTTTTTTAAAGAGGTGTTCACAACAAGTCCTTTCATTTGGTAGGTCACACGGTTTTAATCATAGATATCCGTGGTTTTAATCCTATTAGTAGAGTAGTAATAGACCTTTTTTCAAAATTTCCGTTACACGTCCATGTTTGGGTCACAAAAATTCATATGTGTACCAAATTTCAACTAAATTGTTCCACTAGATTCGGAGCAAATTGGCTGTGACAGGCGGACAGACAGACTGACAGCCAGACAGACACACGAGTGATCCTATAAGGATTCCGTGTTCCCATTTGGACGTACGGAACCCTAAAAGGAATAGACCGGTATGTTCCTATAATCAATTGAAATGTAATAATAAAAATTGTGTTGAAACCTAAATTTTTAAAAGCAATAACAGAAATTAAATCATGTAATTTATTACACTTTAAGGGTATCAAGAACACGGTATAAATTCCTCATCCTCCATTAAAAAAAAGGGAGGATCCTCCAACCAGATGGGTGTTGTGTCTGCAATGATGACTGCCCGACGATTGATGTCAGGACGTTGTATATATTACTATGCTTGTCGTGCGGTAAACTCGGCTTGCAGGATTTTGCATAACGTCAGTGTGATGCGTAGTTTTCATGTGGCGTTGTAGATACACAATACATACATTAAATATTTTAATACTGCACTCCAATCTAAAAACGTTAACAAAAAAAAAAACTTTTACCTCTCGATTAGTCACATACCTTCCTTAAAAAGATAGCAAGCCAACCTATTGAAACAATAATTATTAGTTACGTAAACAGACCACCAAAAAAATCGAATATAAGTTTCGTAGCAAACGTACGTAGGTAGCGTAGCGGCGTAGCAGCACCCTAGTCTACGTACAATAAGTGCTACGCGCTACGCGGTGCTTCGGTAGCACTTACTTATTGTTCGTAGTCACGTATTTCTTGCACATACATCTTGAATAGTTATTATTCTCTGCCTATTGTGGTCGGAATAAAATGTTATTGCCCAGTGGTAAAAAAGAAACCCAATTATTTTAATTTCGGTTTAGTAATACAATGTGTCCCTTGTGGAGATAAGTATAAGCAACTGTCATAGCCAGTATATATTCACGAATCTAGTTTTCTTGAGACCTTTATCAGCCAGATGCAGGTTTTATACAGTCTTTATTCAGCTAAAAATATACCGTGGCGATGCGACCGTATACAAAATACAGAATTGTCTACTTCATAAGGATTATTTTACTAGTTTTGTTAATATTAAAGAGTTACTGGCTGCTTAGTTACTATAATCTAATCATTCCTGATAGCAAAAGTATTAATGGGGCTTTAAATAAAATCAATGTCCTCAAGCAATTACTAATAGTCGAATTATATAAGTCTCGATCCCGTGGGAATATCGGGATAAAAAGCAAATACCCCATGTCCTTTTCCAGGTCGTGGTCTACTCATGTGCCATTTTTCATCCAAATAGTTCAGCCGTTTTAGCGTGAAATCGTAACAAACAAACCAACCAACAAAATCACTTTCGCATTTTTAGGAATATAATAAATTGACAACGAAGCGATAGAGAACTTTCAGTTGTGAAACGGTTATATTCATGAAGGCTGTCTGCTTGTTTCAGGATTATTTTTCTGGTCAAATATAACAATTTAAAAGACTAACGGCCAGTTTCTTCATCAAAAGTAAACTGTTCTTTTGCACTGTTGTATTTTCAATCCTCGGCGCTGAGGCGAGGGTTCTAAATCCAACAGCGCGGAAGAACAGTTGACTGTTACTTTGGCTGTTACTTGATGAAGCAACTGGCTGAAAGGGTCCATATTCAATAGTAGTGATATTCATAATTATGTAGTTTTTAATAATCGACCTGTTCAACAACAACAAAGTTTTTCAACTACAATGTTAAGTTTGTTGGATAAATTCATCCTAACTACGGAACCCTTCATTGTGCGTCTTTCCATGTTAAAAGTCAGTGTGCGTGTACAGTGTTTCTTTTAATATTTTTTGTTAATATTTCTTTTTTCTCTGCTTATCCGACTCACACTTGGCTTACCAACCTCTTGTACGGGCGAGAGTTTTATGTCATCTGGCGATAGTTAAATTAGTTTTACAGCTAAATCCCTGGTGTAATGGAAGATTAAAATGGTTGGTTTTACTGTTTCATCTCCAGCGTTTAGCTACATTAGGAATATTTTTATATTTATGTGACTGTATTTCTTTCTAGTGTTTTCTTACCTATTATATACTTACTTATGCTCCAAGTTCTCCTTAATCTAATATAGTAGTACTAATTCCTGGCAAAGGAATCATGTTACACTAGTCCATTCAAATACAGAAACCCCAGAGTCGGGAGCAGAGGAGTCCATTTGTTCAAATGCTTTGTAATGTCTCCTGTGTTTGCTGAAGTAGATAATTACCTATTAGTAGTGTGTTGGAAGATCTACTAAATAATGTACCATGTATTACGGCTATATATAGTAACTAGCTGCGCCCCGCGGTTTCACCCGCGTACGTCTCGATCCCGTAGGAATACCGGGATAAAAAGTAACCTATGTCCTATTCCAGGTCATAGTCTACCCATGTGCCAAATGTCATCTAAATCCGTTCAGCCGTTTTAGCGTGCAAGCGTAACAAACAAACAAACTCAACTCGCATCTATAATATTACATAGTTAGGATGTACTACACATACCTACCGCAAACAATAACGTCTTAATGGCGAGTCAATCTGTTGATTATCACTTGGTACAATTTAACATAGAACTCTTTATCGTAAAAGCTTTTGAGCAATAAAACAACGCGTTTATTATTATAACACTAGTAATTTTATACAAAGAAAAGTTTTGTTTGTTTGTTGAGGATTCACGCAACCACGGCTTATCCGATTAATTTCAAACTTTCACAATTGATTGCGGCTTATAGTGGTTCTCTTTATCATAGGTAGATGACATCGAAATTGCGAAAGTAATTATGATGAAGCAAACCTACAATAATTCCTACTTCTACGTATTTCTAATTCAATTCAATTCAAATAATTTATTTCAGACATGCGTCCATAGTGTTAGTATACAAGATAACTTAAAGACTATTGTTAGTAAACATGAAAATGAATTAAGTTAGTATACGAAATAACTTAAAGACTAAGTGTTAGTAATAATAAAAATTAATTAAAAACGCTATTTGGTGTGGATTCTCACCCAGTGGCGCAGCAGAGGGGAGTCCCACCGATCTGAAAACACGCTCAGGAGACTGTTGGTGGCGGTGCGCAGCCGGCCATTCATGGAGGCGGTCCTCTTGCGTATTATGGCGTAAAAGTCATCAGTATGCGCCTCCGCAAACATACCGGACGCACTACATCGCCACGCCCGCCCCAACAGTACCCTGAACGCATTATTATATTGGATACGCAGATCACTGTATGTCCTCTGCGTAAAACTGGTCCAAAGACTGCACGTGTAAAAAGACTGGCAAAAGGCTTTAAAAAGAGTTATTTTTACTTCGTCAGTACAACGTGCAAATCTTCGAACCAGCATATTACATCGAACAGCCAGCGACCTGCGTTCCCTCTCTATATCAGTATTATCCTTGAGATCATCTTGTAATATAACGTAGGTATTCTTTTTTAAGTAGAATTCAATAACAACGTTATCTACATTTACAAATTTGATACGGTAAACTATGACTAAAACTTTTTTACATAAAATACTAACTTCCAAAAAAACTCTACAAATGGAAAAATAACTTTAATGTCGGAAGACGGTGGCAAAAAACTAAAATACAATCCAAAATACCAATTCGGTTGTCTTTTTTTGTTAATCGGTCCACGATTGACGAAAATATCGATGAACAAACATAAAAAAAAAAAAAATACATTCAGACAAACATATAACCTCTTCCTTTTTTGAAATCGGTTAAAAAGGAAACAATTGCTTTGTCGTAAAACATATTGTAATACCCATCTTATGCATTTTTTCCCGACTACGGCGAAGAAAACAGGAGGGTTATGATTTTGACCGGTATGTATGTATGTATGTATGTATGTTCATCTGTTCCCTGATATCTTGTAAACGACTCATCACAATTTGAAAAATGAGGTATCGTTGGAAGCGTCTTGATCGTCCGCTGGTTATAGGCTAAAAATGGAGCCCTCTAGAGGACATAAAGTGAGGAACTAAAAATAAAAAAAATTAATCGTACCATGTTGGGTATCAAATGAAAGGGCTTAATGAGCACATTTCAAAAATATATATATTATAACCCCAAAAGAATAAAAAAAAAAAAGTAATAAAAACTAAAATCCGGAGTCACACGTAATCTGTTTGATTTATGCCCTAAAACGTGTGACTCCGGATTTTTAATTTGTCTGTCTGTGGTCTCTTGTTTATACCTTTTTAGTCGTAGTTGGGTTTTATGCTTTATCTTGCCCTACAGCGACACTGCGGCGGAGTTACGGTTGATTAAATTCCAAACTATACAGAAAATAGGTATGAGTGATATCTTTAAAATTCGTAGTTTATTGCAAGTTGCAAGAAATTAACATCCTAAAAAGCAACTTGCTGATCAATTTAAGGTTGGTTAAAATGGGCTTTCTGAACATGTTGGAGATATGTTATCATATCATCATTCTTATCACACAACATACAAAAATTATATCACTTTTTAACAGATGCTAACGTGAGATACGACAACGGTCATTGATTAAAATATATAATCACTTTTAGATAACTGAAATCATGACAGATTATATAAACTCAACAAATTGTCGGTTAGATTAGATGCGTCACATCAGCCCACGGCTGAGCTACGCACATGTACTAAGCTTTTTATTGAAAATGTAGGCAGGATCATCCGCTGGGAACACTGTCTCCTTTCAAAATAAAATAAGCACTTCTGATTTTGTATATCGTCGACCATGAAGCACTGGCAAGCAAGCTGCTCTTGTCTAAGGAGTAGTCTCCGCAGAAAAAGTATCTAGAGGTCGACACATTGCTTTTGCATCACAGGTAGATAATTCTCGAAACATCCAAGAATGCCTGCATTAGCTAATACAATACTTAGATTAACATCTAACAAAGTTCAACGCCATTATCTTCATCTGGGTACACGGAGAAACTTCATTGATTGCACCATTTACTGAGACGAAGGGTCTCATTAAACTTGGGTAATTATTTATGTTCAAAACTCTGTAGCTACTGAAGTTGCCGGAGATCAATTTCGTGTACGTGATAGGTGAGCTACTTTCGGAGTCTCGACGACATTGTTGCCCTAAGGTAATCTAATACATATTACAAGTTCACAGAGAACTGATTTGATAAAGTTAATATTTCTAGGTATTAACCTATGTAAGGTAGTACATTTATTTAAAGTTATATTCATTTTTAGAGTTCCGTATGTCCGAATGAAAAAACGGAACCCCTATAGGATCACTCGTGTATCTATCTGTCTGTCTGTCCATCTGACACAGTCAATTTGCAAACACGGGTTTTGAATATGTGGGTCACTTTTGGGAGACAAATAAGAAAAAATAAAATTTGCACACTGTACCATGTGACATATCAAATGAAGGGCCGTCCTGTGAGTGATATACCTACATATTATTTTATATTCAATTGGGTTTTCAAGAATATTTTTTAATAATAAAACAAATAGTTTTAAAGATTAAACCATTCCTCCCCACTACATCATCCAAATTACTGAGCAGAGAGATTATTTAATCAAATACAGATAATAGTTCTATATTTATAGATTACAGGAAAACTTACAAGAAGTCTATTTTTAGGGTTCCGTACCCAAAGGGTAAAACGGGACCCTATTACTAAGGCTCCGCTGTCTGTCTGTTTGTCTGTCACCAGGCTGTATCTCATGAACCGTGATAGCTAGACAGTTGACATTTTCACAGGTGATGTATTTCTGTTGCCGCTATAACAACAAATACTAAAAATCCGAATAAAATAAATATTTAAGGGGGCTCCCATACAACAAACGTGATTTTTTTGCCGTTTTTATAGATAATGGTAAAGAACCCTTCGTGCGCGAGTCCGACTCGCAATTGGCCGGTTTTTTATTATCTTAAAATAACATGTTAAATCTCCCAATATTGAGCGTACAAACTTAGGTACATTGCAGTATGTAGGAATGTATCACAGGAATGTATCGGAAAACATATTTTTCAACTACAATGTTAAGTTTGTTCCTTAGTTACGGAATCCTTCATTGTGCACGGTCTGACACGCACTTGACCGTTTTTTGACTTTATCCATTCAAGATGCTCTTTTCATTCTGAGTACCGTTTAACTACCAACAAACATTTTGATATCTCTAGTTCCTGTCAAAAATTGTTTGGAACCTTAACAGAAAATAGAGATTCAACATTTTTTGTTGTGAATGTTTCGCCAGTGCAAACGCACAGTTAGCACACTCATGACAAAACACGTTAAAACCTGAGAAACATAGTTACCTACATAAGTATTGTCATGTTTACTTAATGAAATGATATTTATGGAATAGTTTGTTCATATTAAGAGGGATGGAGGGACCTATTAAGCAATGATAAAACGCATCATGTTTATTTTTATACCTAGGTTTGAAGCTGTTAAATAAATTATTTCCAAAAAAATGAGTCTTTGTCACATATAGATATCAAAAGATCCATTTCCTTACTTATTTTGAAAGTGTGGCTAATCCTGAAAGGTATACAATAAATGCGTAACAAAATAAGTTTCTCGTAAACAAAGATTATCATCATGAAATGTAATCAAGTTAACAGAGTTCCAACTGCGATCTCAAAATGAGAGACAAAACCCATTTGATAATTAATCGTTTTATATATAACAGTGCTGAAACATTATGCTTATTAATATAAGAAGTATATAGGGATATGAGGACCGGGGTGTACCTACAGTTCACACATCCTTCATAGAAAAAAAAGGATCCTCCGACCAGACGGCTGATGGCTGATGTCAAGACTCTCCTTGCGCGATGCAGGATTTTGCGTGACGTCAGTGTAATGCGTAGGTAGTTCGCATATGGCGATGTAGTTGCCGCCACTGAAGTAATCAGCTGTATAAAATTATGATCAATTAAGTAAATTATTGATACCGTATCGCATATAGGTAACACTTCAAACGGTCACCTGCGAGATATCAAGCCCTCGATGTTTGATGACACGCTTTCTAGACAAGATAACACTTGCAGTCACGTTGAAAACATCCTAACCATAGATATCATCCTAACTAATATTATAAAATTGCGAAAGTGAGTTTGTTTGTTTTTTAAGCTTTCACGCTAAAACGGCTGACCGGATTTGGATGAAACCGGACCGGATTGGCACAAGGGTAGACCATGACCTGGAATAGGACATAGGATACTTTTTATCCCGATATTCCCACGGGATCGAGAAATACGCGGGTGAAACCGCGGGGCGCAGGGAGCTCGGACAGCCCTTATACCTGCACAACGACCACTACTTAGAGCCCACTGGTATCTCCAGTGTCCTCAACCTCAACACTAGTAATCAAGTCGTTATCGCCTGCCACGGCCACACAAGATCCTGCACACGAAAATAAATGCATCCGTGGACATAGCTATATGTACCTATGAATGTTCTAAAATAATTCAATTTGAATCAAAGTATTACATTTTTTGTCGGAGCAATGGAACTGTGGTCACCAACAAAGTTTTCTAGAAATGAATCAGTATCGACACTAGCATGTCGAAAATTTTCGTTTCGTACTTCATCACAATTCAACTCAGCCTATCTCAGTCCACTGCTGGACATAGGCCTCGCCACAACACCCTGTCCTCCGCCTTCCGCATCCAGTCTGTCACAGCAAACTTTTTAAGGTCGTCGATCCATCTAGCTGGGGGGCGTCCCACACACACTACGCTGGCCGATACGCGGTCTCCATTCTAGGACTCGTCTGCTCCACTGGCCATCGGTCCTTCGACAAACATGGCCAACCCACTGCCACTTCAGCTTGCTTCATACTTAACCAAAAATGACTTATTATCTGTTGCCTATTCTTTCCGACAGCCAGCAATTTTTTTATAAGAAAGAAAATTTAAAAACTTCCCTTTTGAAGTAGAATACACGGCGGTTTTTAATACACTGACAAAGCCCTATATTATACAAAAATAGTAATTAAATTTCAGACAGCAATGTGTCAGAAAAACGATCTAGTTTCAGTCAGTTGGTTGGACAGTAATGAAGCTGACTTGCTCTGCAATTCTGAACAGCGAGGCTGCACTGACACAGTACGACCACTCCAAATACGGTCGTATGGTTCCTGAGACGTTGTAAAATGTACCTATAGAAACAGGAAAAGGTTTTAGTCACTGACAATTCCATTTCGGGCTTTTTAAATCCTAACTTACAAAAAGGAGGAAACATACGTTATGTTTGTTTTTTTTTATGTATGTCCACCGATATGTTCACCAATTGTGGACGGACTTGTTTTTTTATTTGGTAGGGGAAGCTTGCGCGAACTTTGCTTGAGTCGTTTTTCAGTTAGCTTCAATAACGTATTTTTTATATCCCGCGCCCAAGCCTAATCCCCGTTGAGATTGGTCGAAATACAGTCTGGAGGACTATTACCATCAAAAAAACAATTCTAAAATTTAATATAAGTACATTCAGAATTATGTAGGTACTTATTTCATTAGCAAGAGAACTTGTACTTCTGAGTATCTTACTCAGTGGTTCTACCAACTACTACGCCTCACTCATCCCTCCCGAGTCCCTCTGCCTCTCCCCACCCGTCACGTTGATTTGACAGCAGCTGATAAAGCTTAGCGCGTTCCATACTGTAAATCAAGGGTAACATACCATGTTGACAACTATCTCTTTCGCACTCATGATTTCCACCATATACAAGTAATGGCTCATGCTATAAATCAAATTATAGTAAGTTGATTCTTGATTTTGATACGTGTAGAAAATCTAATGAACCGAAAAATTGTTTTTCGTTCTAAAATCCTTATTATTGTGAGATAAGCCGGTGGTCTTAGGTTAATTTATTTACATAAATAATTGGGAATATCGTTCAAATTCTGGAACCTAAGTGAGAGCTTTACCAGCCATGGCCGATGAACCGAAACCTGTTAAAGAAGATGATTTGAAACAATTAAAAGAAAGGATGAACTTAATCGTCAGTGCAGATCCAGCACAATATCACAATGAATACTCACTGCGAAGATACCTAAGAGCCTTTAAAACAGTCGACAATGCATTTCAGGTAAGCACTATCTGCTTCTTGTTTTCAGTTTGGGCATACCGCCCAGACAGTGGCAATGCTAATTGTGTCATCAGTTGGCCTGATTGAGGCCTCAATGAAGCAGAAGAGGATAAAGCATTGCTTATTTCAAGAACTGGCTTCTTACTACCTATTTAGATACGTACAAACAAGCCTTCACAACTAAAAGTTACTCTACAACTTACAATAGGGCTTCATAATCATGATAGTATCATATCATAATCTTAACTTATACGTTTCCTATATTTCAGGCTATAATAAAAACAAACAAATGGAGAGTAGAGTATGGTGTAGCCGAGCTAGGTGAAAATAAAGAGATTATAGAAAAGTATTCCAACAAGGCAAGGGTACTGAGACACAGGGACATCACTGGCCGGCCTATAATATACATTCCAGCAAAGAACCACAGTTCCAGCGACCGAAATATTGATGATTTGACTAAATTTATAGTCTATTGCTTGGTAATGTTAATTTGTTTAATAACCTGATTGAAGCTTGAAGTCTACCAACCAGTTTGACCAGAACTTTGAATATGTTTTAATTTAAAGAATTTTAAAACACACCAGCATTGATTCATACAGTAGATGTTATTTGAATTTTATGGTGGATGTTTTTAATCCTTAGCCTCCCACATAAAAGGTGTATGTGTATCTTGTGTGAAAACGATTAAAACCTTGACCTGTCCTAAATTAAATTAATATTAATATTTTTATTTTATGTATTTCCAGGAAGATGCAAGTAAGAAATGTTTCGAAGAAGTGGTGGATAACTTATGCATTGTTTTTGACTTAAATGGCTTCACACTGTCTTGCATGGACTATCAAGTGTTAAAAAACCTGATCTGGTTGCTCAGTCGGCATTACCCCGAGAGGCTTGGTGTTTGTCTTGTCACAAATGCACCAGCTTTCTTCTCTGGCTGTTGGGCCGTTATTAAAGGATGGTAAGATAAAATTCAATTGTATTATCTATCTTGTGTCCTGAACAAAATAGATGCAAAATCATACTTACAAGTATCAGGTTTTCTCTGATGGTATCAGCTGAAATATCAGATTTCCATTTATTTTTTATTTAAGTTCTTAGCTGCAACTAAGAATTTAACAACATTTATTAGCTTACCATAATTTGTATTTCGCCTATTTTCAGGCTTGATGAAAACACTGCCAGCAAGGTTGTATTCATGCACTCAGAGATGGACTTGTGCCAATATCTGATACCAGATATACTTCCTGATGACATGTGAACTTAAGAACAACATAATAGACAAAAGCAAAGATTTACTGGTATGAATGTCTAGAATTAAGATATATCTTGTATGTAAATGTATATATGTTTATTATGAGCCCCTTAGAACTATTAATTATTACCACCAAGAATAGTTAACGTTTTGTTATTAATTGTTAGAATTAATTACATTTCATAGTAACAAGAACCAAATTAATTAGTCCTTGTTTAGTTTAATTTTTATATGCATTCTGTAAAAACAAACAACAACAACAAAGCAATCAACAGTGAATTAAATAGGAACGTAATTGAATATCCTTGACTTATATTATAATCTATAATCTTTAGTATACAGTCATATATCTGCAAAGATTTCCCACCCTAAAGGTGCAATTCCGTAACCGACCGCAGGCGGCAGCAGCAGCCGACGTGTCGCCGTATTTCGAAGAAATCGAATCGAATATCTATGAAGTCGCCTGCTGCTGCCGCGGGTCGGCTACGGAATGGTACCTTTAGGTGTGATATTGACGATAGTGAAGTGTTGGCAAAACAGCACAGCACCAGGAATCGGGATGAAGCCAGTAAAATTAAGCAATTAAATAGATTTTTTCCATAAACATTTGTGAAATCACTCTTTAACGAGACAACTGACAAGAAAAATAACAGGCGAAGCATTACACAGGGTCTGGGTTTGTTCTTCGTTTATTTCGCCATAATTTATGATATACTCGCCACCTATTTCAATATGACAGCCAAATGTGGGGTCTGCTTACCCATACAGGATTGTTGTTAACAAAATAATAATAAAAACTGCCCTGCTGTTCGCTATCAATCTCTGTCGACAATTCCTCTGCCGAAGACTTGCTTTATAAATGTACTTACTTGTGTTAAAATAAATAAAATACAGGATGTAAGGGTAAACACCGTTGTCACTCAAAACATGGGTAGTTGACTTAAATTTAAAATAAATGACTGAGTAACAACAAAAAAACATTATATTCATTAAAAGATTTTAAAAAGTTTCTATCCAACACCGTGCTCGCTAGCGAAACAGCTGACTAACTTAGGGAGAGGTCGCGCTCGCGGCCGGTCAGGTAACGTCTCGCACCCCCCGACCGTGTTGAGACGCATGTTCGTTGCCCTAGTGCATAGGGTGAAAGGGTGAAATACTCTTGTCGTAAAATGTAAATATTCATTAAAAAAAAAAATAAGTTGTAATTTTCCATTGATTTTACGTTCTATAAATGAAACCAAACCACTGGTTTCAGTGATAAAACGGTGTTTACCATAACACCCTGTATAATAATTAGGTTTGTATGATACGACAAACTATTATAATATGTACACCGTTGTTGCTGAGATTAATTTCTTAAATAAAATACTTACTTGTAATCTATTTATACGCTTACTTTGTTAGTAGGTATCTATTACAAAACATTAACACCAACAAGTCAATTAACAGATGTTATTTTTTTTTATGTTTAAGTCAATTAATCATTGTGAGATTTGTTTTAATGGTTTTCCAAAAATGTTAAACTTTTGGAACTTTAAAAGGGGTGATAGACGTGCGAGCAAGTACATAAGGCTCGGTGAGCTTACTCGCTCGTGTGTCATGCTAAGTACACGTAGGTAGGTACTTTAAAACCGCTGAGTAAGTTCGTCGGCGATCCAACAGATTTGATATTTTGCTCGTAACCCGCCTTGGCTCGTCGGCTGTCACCGCCTCGAGCCGCCAATTTAACAATGACATTTTGAGCAAGCTTCACGTGTGTCACCGACGGCGAGCCGAGTAAGGTCGCGAACTTAAAAACCGCGAACTTTAAGTACGGACGTCTATCACCCACTTTATACTTTAGATTAATTAAACTAAAGCTTGTCCAATACGAAATGACGCGTCACACTACCGCATTAGCCATAGAAATCCGCTTTACCGCGTAAATGCGGTGGTAGGGCGCGTCATTTGAGAGTAGACAAGCCCTACCTACTTTTAAGTTTACTTATTCCATTCTTCCAACATTCTTGTTCAAATAGTTTATTGTTGACAGGTTTTATTGCTTTTGCAACATTGTCTGGTCCTGTGGATATTGCTGATAATTAATGTTGTTATTTGATCATGTAATAATATGATTAAAAAACACACAAAATTGACGCCGGTAGTTAAATGAAAATCCTGAAAAGTTACAGGGTCTCTTGTTGTTAATGCTAAGAATTTATTAGGTTCTTATGATTTCATGAACTATCAATGTATCTTAGTTACAAACATGTAGCTTACATAGTAAGTAGGTTTAAGCTACGATACAGCTAATGCTATTTATCTTCATCTTTTAAAACTAGATAATATTAGTAACTTATACACAATCTTGTATTCCACCGACGATAGGTACAAATGCATTAAAGTAACATTTTTTCCTTTAGCCTTTATTCCATTTATAAAAGCAAGAGTGTAACAACCATACCTATTCAAAACGTCATAAATGTGTTAGATTTGTGGCATACCTCGAACAAACATAAATAATAGCGAGCCACTCGACTTCAATGAGAAAATAGGTCATTTTTCCATACAAACGTAGTAGGTATTGTGATTGATTACTCGTCTATTCGGCGTTGTACGGAACTAAAAATGATATCAAATTGTCTCGTCATTTTCTAGCCCTGAATGGAAGCAAAATTTGAAACAAAAAAATATTGTTTTGGAAGTTATGACTGAGCGTGGAAACTTCCTTATTTCAACATTAATTTTAACTCATCTTTGAGCGTAACTAAATAACTTATGTATTATGAAAATGGGAAAATAGAAAACATACAGGGATAGATAATTTATTCAAAAGTTCAAATAATTTTATTTTGAGAAGATATATTTAGGAGTTTTTTTAATTAATATCTATACGCCCATAGGTATGTTCATGAAATTTTACGCGCTCGAATTCGTTACTTTATTTTTTATTTAAAAAATATATAGGTACCTAAATTAAATCATCGTCTATGTCACTAAATAAATAAAAACTAGATAAATAAATAAATAACTATACTAAGTAGCATCCATATTACTCACGCGCACCAACGAATTCGAGCCGTCGTCGACTAAGGGATTTTCGGATATTCGCTTCGAACTACCCATAAGAGGGATTTTTTAGGGAGGCCAAATGAAATAACTCCAAATTATAGCTCACGTAGAGCGCGCATGCTCGTTGTAAGCCAAGCAGACCAGGCTGGCCCTCTTCGGCTCAGTGTAGCCTGTGTGTGGAAGTATTAGTGGGCTACCGTCACCAAACTAGTTTGCATCAACACAATGCATACCGTTATTAACGTACCTACCTACCTGCGTAATGACAATTTTATTATAAGGTTTCTCTAGATAATATTGATTTCTGTGGTAATTTTACAATTTAGTACCTGCTGAATGCCATTATCTTTAAAATAATAAAACAATTATGAAATATCTTCGTTATGTAAGTACCTAGGTAGGTACTTATTTGTTAAGTTATATTTTTTCTTATCTATGTATTATAAATAAAATAATGATCATCTAAACCGTATTTAATTTTAAATACATAAACGCCCTTTTATCACTTTTTTATAAAATTATGACACCTTGCACCATCAATCACTGAATACGTTTAGCGCTAATCTGTTTGTTTGAGGTGCAAGCGGGCCTAAAGCCCCATTTACATGACGCAAGTTTTTTGCCTGAGGCATATTACAATACGATATGCAATAATTGTTTCCCTTTACGTGTTCAATTCCAGTGACTGGTTGCGTGAAGTTATTGTTGGACTATCTTTAGCCCGCGGCAATACGCTACGCAGCTAAGGCGCTATCTAATAGGTCCGTTTTTTTAATTTTACAGTGGAGCATACGGCTTATGAACTATTTGATGGAACGCAACCCTTCTTTTTTGGCTTCTCCGCAGTCGATTAGATCATCGCATCGATATCTCTGACCCCAGACATCAGACGAAAAGATTATGCAAACATATTTTGTCTCTGAGATAAAGTGATAAAGGCGTTTGAAAATAAGGCGTTCGTACTCTTATCCGTATCCGGTTCGTATTCAATTAATTTCTGATCCGGTTTGGCCATCCTAGTACCTACCTAAATGTACGAACCGTATCCGCCTGAGTGCACAAACGTCCATACAATTACCTACTAGGATGGATGGGCAAATACGTACCGGATACGGTGGGCAAGCACGCTAAACTGTTTTTTTAATCGCGTAGACTAACATAATTGACAAGTACAAAAAAAAACGATGTGGCCAGCTTCTTACCGTAGTGTTGTTCCGATGATTCCGGTTTTTTAATCGTAAAGTATAATCTTTTTGTCAAGTGTCTAAAATTCGAATTTATAGGTACTTATTATTCTTGTTACTATTGCGTAACATATAAAATTATCCAAACAATATTTAACGTATTTATCGATAATAGTTTAGGGGTATGAGGAACAGGGTGTAAAGTTCACTCATACTCCATAGAAAAGGGAGGATCCTCCGACCAGACGGGTGTTGTGTCTGGCGGGCAACTGCCCAACGATTGATGTTGGGTTCTCGTATATATGTCCACTGCACGGTAAACTTTTATTGCGCGATGCAGGATTTATGTGACGTCAGGATGACGTCAGGTCTTTGATGCATAGTTCGCATGTGGCGATGTAGATACCGCCACAATAGTGTTATAATTATAACAGACAGATTACATTTCGGGCACTTTCACTTAGAGCCAACTTAAAAAAAAATGCTTCGTTTGGTTTGGCGGGCGCCATTTTGTTTACTTCGTATAACTTCATTCATTCATTCGTCCTTCAGCAAGGAACATAAGTTCATTTATTCCAATTGTAGTCTGTGGTGCAGTATAGAGAAAGATATAGTGCTCTGTGACTCTGTGATAGACTCAACTCCTCACTGCAACTCACGGCGAGCTCTTCAACCTCACAAGTGTTGCGTTGATTGATGTCTATTGTTTAAATAATTGTAGTCTGTGATTGTGTATTTGTGTCTAATAAACGTGAACGTCTGCGAAGTGTTGTTTGTTATATTTTTGTTACTTACTTTAATATTTTAAATTAAGTTTTTCTTTTGTGTCGAGTTCTGTTGGTTTCGTTACGTCTTTGTTGGGATATAACATACTAACCGATTAGTTAATATTTTAAATAACTCAAAAAATTAATTTTTTTCTGGAAAATTCAACACAGATTTATTCTCAAAACTGTTAAATATCTCTCGTAAGAGAGTAGATATAATCCTTGTTACCCGCCTAAGATCAAGGAATATATCTACTCTCTTTAATTTAGATGGACGTTGGTGCTCAACCATTAACTTCGTCGGGTAGGCGTGGCGAAGAATGTTTATCGCCAAGAAAAAAAAACGGAAACCGCAATCATTTAGCTCGACAGAAAAAGATATGATTCTTAGGGTCAACTCACACCGAAAGAGCGGCGAAGGGCAGCGAAGCGCCGCGACCCGCTCGGTAGAGAAGGCGCGCGGATTGAATTCCTGCGGCGCCGCGGGCATCCGCGCGACTCGTTCGAGTTTCTCATGCGATAATAAGTATTATACTAATGGAAATAAAGTTAAAATTCATATGACACTGAAACTGCGCTCCGCTTCGCTGCGCTTCGACGCTCTTTTGGTGTGAGTTGAGCCTTAATGTGTACAAGTATGTACATGCTGAAAAATAATCCGAATCTCCAACCGAGACACCTGTGTTTTAAAAACCGCCGAAATCCTGGTAATACCCAGGGCATCGGTCTATAAAGTGTTGAAGGAGCACAAAGAAAATGAGAATTTTAGTTCTCCTAATAAACCCGGGCCGAAATTAAATTTCAAACAGAAAATTGACGATTTTACTCTATCTGCTATACATACGCCGAAAAGTACATAAATTATTTTTAAGAAATGAAACACCAACCTTAAACAAGGTACCTATTATTATTGTTGTTTCGTATACTACTATAGACTTCTTCATATTTTGAGCTTAGATAAAGATAATTTATACCGTTGGTTTATAAGTTCATATCCAGGATTAAAACATAAACATATATTTTTTGATTATTTTTCAGATTCTGCAAAGCGTAAATGAAGATTCAGATTTACCAACATTATCAAGAAGTATGTTGCACAAAATATTAAAACACCTTAATTTCAAGTTGCAGACAAAAAATAAAGCAGTAGGTATCGCAGAGAAGGGCATTTATTTATTACCAAGATGAAACTTAGGTTAATAAATCTTTATTTAAACAGCAAAGAAAGATAAAAATATGTATTATGTATTCTTAGTATCAACATTTTGATTCTTTCTGCATCTAAATTCACTCAGGTCATACTCGGAACAAGCACTGGGTGGATACCAGTGTGCAATCGTCACGCCAAGCTTTCTTAGAAGGCCTAACTACTGGTTTGAAAAGACCTACAGGCAAAGAGAGATGAGTCGTAGTTTATCATATCTAGGAAGTGAAGAGTTTCGTTGAAGATGGGTTGCTAATTTTTGAAGCCTAAAAAGGACGATTATCATAAAGAGATTAATGCGGTACAACATGACAACTGGTTAAAAATTACTCATAGCGCAGTTCTGGTAACAGATACCTACTTACCTAAAGCTCCGTCCCATTCAAGAAAACTGGAATCGTACCTACTTCTTCATGGCGAAAAGGTAGAATTCAAGAGTGGCCACAATCAATAAAAATATTCCAATTGGTCTCGTACCATGCTAAAAGCTGAATTAGTGGAGATTACCCGAATGGAAAAAAAGGCCTATGAAAGGTACCTATGTCGTTGAAGAGATGGCTGCTGAGCTTTCACAATTTTACGACTGCCCTCTTATCACTACGAGCTCAATCCCATTGAGTTGGTCTGGGCGCAGGTAAAGGGACACGTCGCTAAAAACAACAAAACATTTAAATTGGATGAAGAAACGCAAGCTCTTTGAAGAAAGACTGTTAGTAACCCGGCAGCGATTGATGGAGTGAATGCATATAATATAACACATACATATTTTTTAGTTCTGTGTACAATGTAATTTCTCTTTGTGCAATAATAGAAGATTGTGTCCTAGGGAGCATCCAACTATTATAAAGGTAATAAAGAAACGTTAAGTCAAGAAAAAAAAAAAAACAATTAATGTCTCTGGTATACCCCCCTTTACGTGATATTATTAACGTATGGATGGTATTAGTAACTCCACGCTTGAGAAAAAAAAAGTATTGTTTTTTTTTGTATGGGAGAAACTTATAGTTCTTAGATTTTTTCGAAACTGAATGGAACTGAAGGGCTGGTACTCACACGAGCTATTGTACCATATCATACCATACTAGAGACATTACAATTTTTTTTTAAAATTTCGTGTTTTGTTTTATGGAGCTCGAATTTCAGACCACTGTCGCCACGCCAAGTTCAAGATCAAAAGTTTTGGCGAGTACCTCTTGTTAACGATAACGGACAACGGTCCGATTATTATAACGGACGACAGGCCGACGCGCAGTGTTCAATAGGTTAGTGTGAGCGAAGGGCACATACCCGTTGCGCGACGGCGGTCGGTCCGATGCAGTGGATCACGTCATTTTATAGAAGTATGTTGACGACGACGGATGTGCGCCCGTTTACAAATATGGTCGTTAACAAGAGCCTTCACACATCAGTGAAGCCACAGTTCCGCATCCCCACTTGCCAGTGTCAGTGTTCTCCATGTGCTCCCAATGTCAGTGCCGACACGGCATGAGAATGTATGAACGAATATTTTGCACTGTGCCGGTACACTGATATGTTTGAATCAACCTTTACGGTCAGTTCACACCGAGACTCGATGCGATGCGCATTGTTTTAAGATCCGATACAATATCGAATTTATTTACTCCACAATAAGGTAGGTACACACACTGCGCAGCACCGCAGATCTCAGCGTACGTTCACGCTCGCACTGAAATTAGTTAGCGTCAGAATGGCTGGTTGCAATTTTTGAATATTCTTTCAGAGCCGCTTGCCATATAAAAACACTCACCAAACATCATTATAAAAAGTCAAAGTGAACGCCTCAAAGATTTAAACAAGACGCTATAGTATAAAAAACTGTTGCCTTTCCAAACTATTAGGCGCTTCTTCGTAAAAAATTACAAACAGCTATATTTTTTTACCTAATATAGGTATGTACGATGCTCAAACTTAAATTCTTGAATGAAGCAATTAGGTAGCAATTATTGATACAGAAAACTTTTAGAAATTCTGCGTCCTTCATGGTGAACACAGAGGCAACCAGCCAACCTGATGTCAGAATGGCTGGTCAAAAAAAAATTCATTTTTTCTGAATGTATCGTATGTAGCATAGAAGAAATGTAGCAAATATAAGCAATTAGGTAGCAATTTTTGAATATACTTTCAGAGCCGCTTGCCATAGGCAACCAGCCATTCTGACGCTAACCTGAAATTATACCTTTTCGTGAAGAAAATTCGTTATTTGTTAAAAAGTGCGCGCAGCGTCGCTTCGCGTCCCATCGCGGTCTGGACTGACCCTAACGCCGCCACTGTCGCACGCAATGGGAAATTGCTACTGAAGGCTGCGGGTGTCGACCTCAGGATGAGCTGCTTCTCACACGGACAACTATACGTCGATTGCTCCTGCGCGGCGGCACCAGTCCTAACTGTATATTTTTATTTTGGCTGCCAAGATCAAAACTACAAACTGACATTTTAATAGCTATATTAGGTGGAGTCTTACGATTTCCATGCGAACGAAGTAGCGGGTAGAAGCTCGTTGTTTAAATAAAAACACCAATTTAATAATTATTTTACTTGACTTAATAGTTTTACAAAACAGTTATACAAACACTCGCTGTACAAATGTGTAGCGAATTTAATTTGAATACAGTATTCTATGTATCGAGCGACATGTATTACTACAGGCAGTATCTTAATCGGAGGAGATATCCTATTTAACGGGAAAATCATTAGTTTTACTACACCACACCTAAACCGTTCCCCTATTAAAGTCGATTTACCTCCATTAAATGTACTGTTTCCTAGATCTGGAATATTACATTAGTACAGTTTTTTTGTAAAATTTAAAACTACAGGTAGTCTTTTCTTCATAATTCCTATTATAGAATACTTACTAAAAAATTAAGATTTATCACAAAAAATACATTTACTTATAACTTAATGGAATTAAAATACCATTTTGTAAAAATGTTTTATAAATACTGGTACTCGAATTTCATGCCTATTTTATTTGAATTACAAACCAGAAAAAGAACCTAAAATTATTATTTATTGAGAATTTTTATTCAGTCATAAATGCCTAAAATTAATTATGGTTTATATATAATTGGCACATTTTCTTAGTGTTACCACCATTTCAGTATATCCCAAAATAAGTCAATTGTAACACAACATGCAATGGACACAGATAGCCAAGTCTCATTTAATAAATATATATCTACAAATTGTTATGTAACTATTCATTGCTATGTTGTGGTTACACTTACTTAATAACCTTTATTCCTTTTTATAATTTTGATTTAAAAATTTCACAATAAAATGTTTAGACGGTTTTTAATTCTCTTAATGACTAGTACTTTTAAAAGGAATGTACAAAAAATATATTCAATCAATAATTGGAATGATTTTGTGACGATTACGAGATAAAACATCAGTGAGCTAACCAGTGAGTTATTGGGAAATTAGGTTACACATGTATTGAAAACGCGCCTCGTGTAGGAACATTGAGGAAAGGATATTCAGATTAACGTGATGTGCGAACTAAACGCCGACGGCATTGTACAAAGTAATAACGTCGCTGTGTATGTACCGACTAGTATATTAAATAGCTACAGCATTATATTTACAATAAAACTACCATGGATAATGATATGAGGATGTAAAAATGAGTTTTTATCTAATTTTAGCCGAAATCATAGCTAAAGTACACATAAACGGCTTAAAGGTAACAGAAAACTAATAAATGATTGAACTTGTCTTTTTGCATGTTTACATTACATTGCATTAGTATTTTATGTACGTTTTCTACGTATAAAAGAAACTTTTATTATTTTGAATCAAATGGTCTTCGTAAGGACAATACCTGTATTCTTTACCTCAGCTTTTACACTCCTTAGAAAGACGACTCGAAGCTTCTAAAAATTACTTTTTATTGAATCCCTAAAGTGGCAGTGGACGGCACCTACGATTACTCGCGCGGTTTATGGGTATAATATGTCAATTCCTTTTGTGAGATCAATTCCGTGTCATAGATCTGTGTTTTATTGTCGGAATTCGATGTCTGCTTTTGTTTGTCCTCACCGTGAAAATTTTCGGGGATATAAAACTGCGATCATTCACGAGCAGGAGATTCCAAATACGCGAGTAACGCGGCCGAAATCACAAAATAAACATCGAATCTGATTTCCGAATCTATATCATGAAAATTGGAATAGTCCAAATGCTGGGGCGTTCACGGTAACCTCGCCACGTCGCCACTGTCACTAACGTATCCGTGGCTAGTGTCGCGCTCGCTACCGTCCCGCCCCGCGCAACTCAAACGCGGCGAAAGCTACTCGCAGGACCTCCGCTCAGTCACGAGTGTGTGCATACGTGTAACGGGCCCGCTCCGTACGTCACCGGTGACAAAGTTCGCGCAGGCTACAGTGCATCGGTTTGTGAGCCAAGGTACGCATGAGCGATTTTCTAACGCGACGATTTTTGATCGCGTAATAGGTTTTATACTCTCTGTGTCGAACCGAGCATTGAGAATCCAACAGAGCACATCCCGGCGCCTCAAAAAATACACTGTAGGATTTTCAACTCTCGGCGTACGGCGACTCGCGGCGGCGGCTCAGTGTGCGATAAAAAATCGCCGCTTCGAAAAGGCGGTCGTGTGTGGTGCAGGAGTGGTCAGTGGGCGAGCAGCTGCAGCAGCAGGCGCAGTCAGTCGGCCAGCACGGAGTTGGCGATGGCGCCGAGCTCCTCCTTGAGCGCGCGGAACGACGGCCGCTCCTCGGGCGAGCGGCGCCAGCACTGCCGCATCACCTGCGGGCGCACGGGCACGTCACCAATGTGTTTATTTATACAAACAGTTACCCCAAAATTGGAACTTAGTCAACAGACTTGAGACATATCTCATTTAAAAGGTCTTCGCTTACTGATCATTTTTTGATATGGCGACGACCGCCAGAAGTATGGGGCTTTCAGGCAAAAGAAAGAAATGTAATGGTACTACTGTAGTACAAATGATAGTAGATAAATGAAACTGAAAGATATTGTTTTCAGGAAACCCCATATATTAAGACTTGAAACAAACGGTTTATTATTTTGTAGCCCGTAATGAAAAATAAGAGAAAAAATTAAGGCTGATGGATAAAAAAATAAAAAAATTGGACACAGGGTGTATAGTAGATTGCCTATCGTCCTTTATTGAAATTTAGACAAGATAAAGTCTGTCGGTTGGGTCAGCTAGTTAAGTATAACAATACAAATGGCAGCAGGATACTCACATTGTATATTTCGTTGAGACAGCCCTTGGGTTTCTCAAGCAACATACCCCGCTGAACCATGTCCGCTACTTCAGAGTTCTTCATCCGGCCGTACGGTACTTTCCCACAAGTAAATACTTCCCACATTAAAACACCTGAAAGAAAAAACAGGTTATCGTTAATTAAATCCTTAAAAGGATGTAGGAAGCCTCACCACTGTCCATTTAAACTGAAAGAGGCAACTTATTACCATTTTTTCACGGCTTGTCTAGCCGTTAGCGCGAAAAATCCTATTAGTGCTCATTTTCGCTATACAGGGTGGCAGGGACATCGACGCGCAACCTGTTACCATGGATTCAGTACTTGATTCTGGAACCACGCGTTGAATATTTTCGTCGGTTATTCAAAAAATTGCGCGTCGATGTTGCCAACCTGTATAAGGAACCCTTGTGCAAAATTTCATTTTTTTAGACCCAGCATTGCATGTTTATATGTTTTGCATATTCTGTCATTGAATGAATTTAAGATATTAGGTCTTTACCTATGAAATTGCCGTTCTGCAGTACTGGCCATTTCAAATCAAAATAATTTTTGTTTGGCTAAGAATTCTAATTAAAAAAAAAATATTTTAAAAACATTGATTTTTTTTTCCAAAAGTAGTCATTTCTTTATTGATTAGTGTTACATTTTCATCGCATTTCAATCTTATTCGTCATCATGGATACGTTAAAAATTCGAGTAATTATGGAATATGAGTACCGTCGTGGCAGCAATGCGGCACAAGCGGCACGCAACATCAACGACGTTTACGGAGCTAACACTACAAACCAACGCACCACCTGTTATTGGTTTGCTCGCTTCCGTTCTGGAAATTTCGACCTGAAAAATGAACCTCGCGGTCGTCCGAAGACTTTGGTCGACAATGACGAATTAAAGGCGATTGTGGAAGCTGATGATACACAATCTACGGCTGAATTAGCAGCAGCTTTCGACGTTAGCGTCAAAACAATATTGGTCCATTTGCGTCAAATTGGCAAGGTAAAAAAGCTTGACAAATGGGTGCCCCACGAACTCAATGATCGCCAGCGCGAAGTACGCGTCGAGACGTGCCTTGCACTGCTCAACAGACACACAAATGAAGGAATTTTGAACCGCATTGTTACCTGCGAAGAAAAATGGATTCTGTTTGATAACCGCAAGCGCTCAGCAAGTTGGTTGGATCCTGGTTCAGCACCTAAACAATGCCCTAAACGAAAACTTACCCCTAGAAAAGTGATGGTCACTGTTTGGTGGTCTAGGGCCGGTGTGATTCATCACAGCTTCTTACCAAACGGGGTGAGCATTACTGCAGATGTGTACTGTGAAGAACTGAACACAATGATGGAGAAGCTGGCGCATCTCCAACCAGCATTGGTCAATCGCTCGTCTCCGCTGCTCCTGCACGACAACGCGCGACCTCATACTGCACAGCAGACGGTCTCCAAGTTGCAAGAACTGGGGTTGGAAGCTCTCCGTCATCCGCCCTACTCACCAGACCTTGCGCCTACAGACTACTACTTTTTCCAGAATTTGGATAACTTCTTGGCGGGAAAAAAAATCAATACCCGAGAGGCAGTACAAAATGCCTTTGAAGAATTTGTTGCCTCCCGTCCAGCTGATTTCTTTAAGAAGGGCATCAATAAACTGCCACTGCGATGGCAAAGATGCATTGATTGCATGGGTGATTATTTCGATTAATACAAATAAAAAATTCAAGAAAAAAATTCGTTTAAATTTTTTCATACAAAACGGCAATTTCATAGGTAAAGACCTATTATTTATTTATTCTAGATTTCAAGATACGGATACTACTGGAAGACTTCCTCAAGAAAGGTTTTGATATTGACAGAACTTTGTAACTAACCGAAGGCCCAGACGTCTGATTTGGATGAGAAGCGCGTATAGTTGAGCACCTCGGGCGGCGCCCACTTGATGGGGAACTTCGTGCCGCCGGAGCTCGTGTACTGGTCGTCCAACACGTACCGCGCCAGACCAAAGTCTGCCACCTGCAATTATTCATACACAATTAATTAAGCTTGAGATCTTTTTAACAATTGGACATACCCCGGGGATTTTCAATATATCGGGATGATTCTTTCCTCTCCTTTTTTAAATACATGTACAAACAGGGTGTTTGTTTTTAAGGCATTCCGCATTCTGTACATCAAATTAAGTAACATTGCATAAAAATAATTGCTGGACTTTTATTTTTGGTGTGAAAAATCGCTGTTGCTTTTTTGTTAGATCTTCAAACAAAATGATTAACTCACCCAACCCTATTTCGCATATGTTTAGGAATAATAAATTTTCATGCGGGTGAATAGTTTTATCCAAGTTCAGATATTCCCCGTGACTTATACACACTCACACACAAGTACCTTTATAAATCGCTACCAACGTTAACAATATATTTTTTAAACACCTGGTGGATCCCGGGATCTCAGGCATTTCCAATGTCCATACTATGAAAACATGTCGTACGCACGTCTCAGGTACGTATAATAGCTCTACCTATTCCAATCACGAGTCATAACGAAGTTTACGTACCTTTACAACATTCTCGTCTCCGACTAAACAATTTCTTGCAGCTAAATCTCGATGAATATAGTTGTGCCTTTCTAAATACGCCATTCCTTTGCAAACCTGAAATAAATACGTCACATTTAGTAAAGGTGATATTTTTTTTCTTTCCAACTATTTAGATTAATTTAATCCGTGGAAAAGCAAGGCGGACTGCCCAGGGTATCTCTCTCATGAAGGCTACAATGGACCCTTAGTTAGGGGATATGAAATTTGAAATTGTTTTGAGTAAAATTTGCCTTTTAGAAATCAGAACCAAGTCCAGCAATGCTCTTTAAAAAAAAATGAACTTTCGTATATTGATTTGTGCAGTCATTGCTCATGTCCCCACCACAAGGTGGAGAGATGACCTAGTGCACGTCGCCGGAATCCAATGGTTGCGACAAGGACAAAGTCCGAACGATGTAGCGATGCTTCGGAAAGGCCCATGTCCAGAAGTGGACAACATATGGCTGTATAATGATGACAACATACATAACAGAACCCAGGACTTCATGTTCAGCAGTAGCGCTTGCACTAGACTAACGGGGCAGTCGCTGAATAATGATAATGATAGATCATCTTACTTGTATGCACATATCGAGTAGTACGGCGGGTCCGAGCTGGTCGGGAGACGTCCGTCGCAGGTAGTTGAACAGGGAGCCGTGTCGCATGTACTCCGTCACTATATAGATCGGCCGGTGCTTCGAACATACGCCGTATAGCTGGACCAGGTTCTGATGCTGCAGTTTCCTGAAGTTGATTATTGTGAAATTTAGTTTTGTACTCGACAGCATACAGCATATCTAGTTTAATCAAATCGAATCAAATCAGTTTATTGCAAACATATTGTACAGAGGTTGGGATAAGACTATAAGTTTCTAGCATATGCTTTACTAGAGATCCGCTCTTACTTCACACGGTTTTTAAGACTTGAACATTTGACACATAAATGTATTATAAATTCTCTGAAATATGATGGTGAACAGCTCATCAAAATCCGTTGCAACTTCATAATAGGTATGTATAGATATACTCACGTCATAACCTTGGCTTCATCAATAAAATCGTCTTCAGACATAGTGCCCTCCTTCATCATCTTGACGGCGGTGTCGATGCGCCCGCGCCACTTGCCGCGTCGCACCACTCCGAACTGACCCGCGCCCAATTCTTCCATTAAAATCAACTCCAATGGATCGATCTCCCATTTGTCTGGAAATAGAAGTTCGGGCCTTTTTTTACCAGTCAATTTTGGGGTGTAGTAGAGTTCCAGTCAGTGACTGTCACTTAGTTTGAAATTGCAGACCGATCACATTTAGTAACGCAATAGGAAAGGCAGTCGTGTCAAAAACTAATACAACGTGATTGTAGTTTGACTCAGGGATTTATACCAACCGGCACCGGGCCCGCGTGTGTCCCAGCAGTGGGAACATTATGGGCTGATTATGCTTATGGTTTATTTGCAGGGATTTGAATGATTTCGAATATCGTTCCCTCCTAATAGTCCAGGGCCAAACCGAGTTTGAAAACCCGATTTGCAGAAAAATTCTTAGCAGTATGTGGTTGGTCGGAAAATTTAATATGAATTATAAGCAAATGAAAAAAAATTAAGAGAACACGGAGAAAGTTCCGGAACAGGGGTGGGGGTAGGGAAATAGCCATTTTGGGGGATTTTCATGAATGCTGCGTGCATTTCCTGAATGTTTTAAATATACGGTTATTATTTAAACATTGTTTTCAGAAATTTTCATAATAGTAAAAGTTTAATTTGGTCAATTTTGTTTGGTATTATATGAACTTTACTCTTTTGCATTAATTTGAACCAGATATGCCATAAAAAATGAAAATTCATAGCATTAAAAAAAAAAAAAATCTCTAGAAAAAATCAATTTTTTGGTTTTTCTCGTTTAAAACAAAAAAAAAACAAACATTTTTTTTTTTTTCATTTTATATTTAAGTTGAGGTTTTAAAGAACAAAATGAGCACTGGTAAAGTTAAAAATTCGAAAATTTACTAACCAAATTTTTGGTCTAATTTCACCTTTTTTTAATTTTAATTCGTAAAAAATAAATATTTCGCTTAATAACAAAAATGAATATTTCGCTTAAAAGCTTGTTTAACACATGATAATCTATATTTTCAGTGATTTTCATTGAAATCGAATCATTTTTGAAGCAGAAAAAAATTAAAAACGAAAAATTCGGTTTTTTCCGTTTTTCTCCATAAATTTGAGGTTATGTTGGAAATTGGTAAATACAAAAGTTGAAGATATTTTAATTATAAACAACTTTTACTTTAGACTTTTTTCGATAGGACGTATAGGTTAGCCGCAAATCGTAAAAATCATTATTCACCCCCCCAAAACGGCTATTTCCCTACCCCCACCCCTGTTCCGGAACTTTCTCCGTGTTCTCTTAATTTTTTTCATTTGCTTATAATTTATACTAAATTTTCCGACCAGCCACAAGTACTGCTAAGATTTTTTTTTTCTCAAATATTATTGGCCCTGGACTAAAACTCTTTACTATACTAAAGTTACTGAACTGAAACTGCATTAAATGATTATTTTTACCTACGAGATTGATACGTTCAATCTAGAAATATATCACAGCTAATAATAGATAATCCATATGGGTTTATGAAGGAGAAATGAAACAAATAAAAACATTATTGAAGCGGTAGATGCGCGTGTCCAGGTTGATGTAGTCTACATCGACTTTAGCAAGGCTTTTGACACGGTAGACCATAGCACAAGAAACGATAGCGACAACTTAAAATGTATGGCCTTTCGACCCGCGGAGATAAATAAATAAAACATGCGGCACGGTGACCAATTTTCTCAGTAACATTGAGTCGTCCTATTTTTAGCAATCAACTGCGACTAGATTAGGTAAAACCCCATAATTCACAGTCCTTCAGATACAATAAATCAAATTAATTGAAGCTAATTTACATAAATGAGCTGCCATTATCTTTTTCAATGCGAACCGAGGAAAATTGCCCCATTAAATTACAGCAAGGATACACAATTATATAATTATATCGCATGAATGTAGTATTTAAAGTTGACGTCACATAACATTTTGACGTATTTCTTGTTTACATCTACTTTGTACAATTCTATTACATGTACGTACGTGCTTCTGTAGAGTCAGAATATATGCAAACTCATTTTTGTAGCATTAAGTTACGTCTATGCTTCGTAAATAGACGTAAGAAAGCGATGTTTGCATGTCACATCCAAAATAATAAATGATTACTGTCATTTTTAAAAGAGACCTGCACAGTCTAGTTTTTTTTTAACCACTTCAGCGCAGTGTTCGAATGACACGATGATGTTTTTCCGTAGGGCGTGGACCATGAAAGTACTGCTATAATTAGCTTCGTTTTCTATTTAAAAATTACAACCAAGTAATACTATTATTTTTTTAGGAACCGATTTCTCAACCGATTATTAAAAAAATAGGCTAAGTGCGAGTTGGACTCGAGCACGAAGGGTTCCGTCCCATATACATAAAACGGCAAAAAAAAATTGTTTTATTTTAATTTAATTATTTATTTTTAAAGTGAATATATAACTAAATATTCTGTGAATATTTCAAGCGTCTACCTGCTGCCGTTATCAATATCGAGCAAAAAAATCACGTTTGTTGTATGGGGCTCCCTTAAATATTTATTGTTATAGCGGCAACAGAAATACATCATCTGTGAAAATTTCAACTGTCTAACTATCATGGTTCATGAGATACAGCCTCGTGACAGACGGACAGACAGACAGACAGCGGAGCCTTAGTAATAGGGTCCCGTTTTCCCCTTTGGGTACGGAACACTAAAAATATCAAAAATAGTACATTATTTTCTAAATCTGGTTTAAAAGTGACTTACCCGGCGTTTCGGGAAAAGAAAGATAAGCACTTTTCAAAATTAAATTATCGGAAGCAAATATAACGACCGTTTAATACTGATATTAAACCAACTAAAGTTGCAAAACGGAAAATCTCTGAAATTTGTTAACTGCCACTGCTTATGTTAGTAAAATGGCTGCCGTGCTACATCGGTTGCGCGCGATCACTAAATATGGCAACGTAAGGAAATTGACGTTTAAAGGCAGAATTAAATGTAACAAATAGTTTCCGTTTAATTTCTAGGGGCATTTCTATTTTTCAGAATAAATACCTACGGCGGTTGGACATAATTATTTTCTTTACAAAATCTGTCGGTTGATAAATCAGCATTTGTATTTTATTTATATTGCCGACAACGCCCGTCCAGTATTATTGACGATTTTCCCTAAAGAAAGTCTCATTACTTTGTTTTACCCATTTTAGATCGATACGAGTCCAAGGTAGAAAGGACAAAAATAATGGCACGGAGTTTTCGAAATTTTCTGAACTACCCTTGGTGCTGGTAGAAGGAACGAACTGGGATTTCATCTTATGGTATTGTTGAAAACGGCGCGAAAATAATTCTCTGTATCGCACTTTACTGCTGCCGAGACGATTCGGGCAGTCACTTCCTGTGTAAGAACACAGGACGTGACTTTCGTTAATAGGAAAGTAAAGTTACAAGCGTTAATCCTTCAATCAAGCGCATTATACAGGGTGTCACTAGATTGCGGTCGATTGGCGTTAAACAACGACATCTTTGTTACAATTAGGTGCCATATTTTGAGCCGATCGATTCGGACATCAATTGACCGCAGTCTTCCACCTTCAGAAAAGACAGATAGTAAATACCAGCATTAGTAGTACCGCTCACAAATGGCGTTAGTAATGGTTAGAGAATGATAATGACGATGTTGCGACTAACCGTACTGACCATGCGACAGTCCGGCGGTGGGCGGCGCGGGCCGGTCGCACGGCGTGGTCTTGAGGCGCGAGCACAGCCCGCCGCTGTTGTGCTTGTGGTAGTTGATCAGCTCGGGTATGCTCGCACAGCAATGCTTGTCCGACAGGTAGTACTCGCTGCGACTGTTCTGCTTTATGTGGTAGTGCTTCGTTTGGGAGTGGTAACTGTAATTTTCGTAATATGATGTTCAAACTCTAATCAATTAGTTCAGTTACAATAATTACAGGCACTTCCTAATTGTCAAGGAGTCGATCAGTCAGAAAGATGAAGCTCGAAGCACAAAGGGTAGTAGGGACCGGATAAAGAGAAAAACGGACAAGAAATTCCATGGACACTCTTCTAATTCAAAATCAAAATGTTGATGTTAACGATGTTGTTATAGATGTTAACTGTTAAACCAGTTTCGAGTCTGTTTAACAGACTGATTCAGACTGATGACAGTCTGTTTTTAAAAGACTGTCAATTTTCTAGTTTCTTCGTGGATTAGTAGCTATTTAGCTATATCAAAGATAATGTATAAAAGCATTGTGATGTTGCCAGCCTACAGAGGTGAGTATTTGCACAACATATTATGTTATACTCACCCTGTAGGCTTTCTAAAGGGTGAGTATTTGACAAATTATGTCGCGAGAATATCACAAGATTATTTCTTTATATTCATTGTACTCGTTACACTGATAAGTATAAAGAAATAAGACCGATTCAAGTTAAAGCGATCTTGACATCGTGCCAAGGCTATAAGTGCCAACTGCCTTCAAAACAGCTGTAAGTATAATACTTTTACAAGAAAAATGCAATTCAACTTTCTAGATAAGTAAAATAAAGGTGTTAGTTAGGTAGAGAAAACTTACACTTTGGTATATAAGGAGAGCGTGTACATGCCCTTGGTTGAGGAGTTGCGGACCACGAAGCATCCTTCTTTATCTTCCTGCTTGAGAAGCGATTCCGCACGCTGCCGCGACACGTCGCCGACGTACCACCTGCATACAAGCGTAATAAATGCACGGAACATACCACATACGTCTGTCTTAACCTTCTAGAGGTGTGGACTATATATCCTGTGAATTCCTACACGTTGGAAATTTATTTTATGCAAATAAAACATTTTTTATTTGTCCTTGTTCCTGGTTACGAAAGCGGAAGATAAAGTACTGACATGGCGGTGACTACAAACGGTTGGTATATTATTATTTTCAAAACTCGGATTATATCAAACAGATTATTTTAATTCCACATCTTCTCTGCGCCAAATAATCTGATTGGTTCCTGCATTTTCTATCTTCTCTCTTTAAAAAAAAATGCTTAGTCCTAGAAACACAGTAAATTAAAACATTTAACTTATCTATAACATAACACCGAATTTTCCGAGTTCTCATTATGCCAATGACGACAAATACGCGCATCGAATAAGTAGATATATTATTCTAAACCTTGAAAATTATA
Source organism: Lithophane ornitopus (assembly GCA_948473465.1). NCBI lineage: Eukaryota > Metazoa > Arthropoda > Insecta > Lepidoptera > Noctuidae > Lithophane > Lithophane ornitopus. The sequence goes on along the minus strand of OX419620.1, from coordinate 10,510,623 downwards.
AATGTTAACAAACCACAAAATAATTATCCAATAATGTCCTGTTCAAAGTTGATTATAGTTTTGTTGTTGCAATTTTTAGGGTTCCGTACCTCAAAAGGAAAAACGGAACCCTTATAAGATCACTCGTGTGTCTGTCTGTCTGTCACAGCCAATTTGCTCCGAATCGAATAGACCGATTAAGTTGTTTGGTACCCATATGTATTTCTGTGACCCAAACACGAACGAGTTAACGTCGTATACATGAATTTTAAATTAATAAAGAAAATATAAAGTTTTTTATATGTACCGTGCGACATATCAAATGAAAGAGCTTGTTGCGAGGCGCATTTTTTTTTTTAAATAATTTTAAACTAAAAACTTTTAAAGATATTTGAAAAAATATTTGAAAATTTACCATCCCTGAAACTTCTGAGCCTAAATTTTGAAAAAACAGAATAATTCTATACTTATAGATTACAGGAAAACCTATATGAAATAACATGGTAAATCACTACAAACTTGCATTTGATGTATGGGGGAACATGTTTTTTAACTACAATGTTAAGTTTGTTCTTGCAATAAATTCATCCCAACTACGGAACTCTTCTACGCGGTCCGACACGCACTTGGTCGGCTTCTTTCTATAAATAGATTCTCGTTATTTTAAAATAAATAAATGAAAGAAACACATTTGTTTTTTTTTTTTATAAAATTACCAAAAAAGTAGGTACTCATGGCTCTAGTGTACACCGCCGTACACAAGTGCCGGAGGTTAAGGTTTTAAGTTCAAGTGGTAGTAATGGGTTTTTCTATTAGAAAATTCTCAGTAGCACTTCCGCTGGGAGTGGGCTCATGAGTAGGTAATAGTAGTATACAAATCGACATCGCATTTGACTTTGCAAATGATACACTCGACAGGACGCGGGAAAATACAGAACGTGTGTAAAAGATGTGAAGAAGTCTTATTTTGCAATAACTTGTTTAATTTTTTTTAATTTAAATGATTTTTAATATTAGTAAAATAATAAATACTAGTGCTATTTTTAAAAGAGTGATCTGAAATGTCTAAATTTATCCTCCTACTGACGCATTGCCCTGTTTTTCAAACGCTGTTTTGTTTCCCTATGTAATTTCCAAATAAAATGACTGTCCAGTCTGATCCATCAGTTAATTACCTGTGTAAAGCGATTATGAATACCGACAGTAATAATAAAAAGTAAACATAAAAAATACTTATACTCACTCATATTTCTGCAATCCTATTGTTTCCTTTTCTTTAACGTAATTACTAGGAATGTAGCCAACCAGCCTGAAAATGGAGTAAAGTATAGTTATCAAATCATTTTTAAGATCTAAATCCATGTAATAATATACAGTGTTAACTAACAAAGGGCGTTCCCGCTAACCCGCAATAGTATAGCGTACATACATGCTAAAAAAAAATTGGTACCATTACCACTATAAATGCGAAAGTAACTCTGTCTGTCTGTCGCGCTTTCACGCCAAAACTACTGAAACGATTTAAATGAAAGTTGGTACACAGATAGTCTAAGAGCCTGAGAAAGGACATAGGCTACTTTTTATCGACATACCACACGGGCGCCGCCGTGGGCCGGAAGCTAGTATCCTATACTATTAATATTACAAATGCGAAAGTGAGTTTGTTTGTTACGCTGTCACGCTTAAAACGCTGAACGGATTTGGATGAAATTTAGCACATGGGTCGACAATGACCTGGAAAAGTACATAGGATACTTTTTATCCCGATATTCTCACTAGATCGTGACTTATGCCGGTGAAACCGCGGGGCGCAACTAGTACTTATAGTATAAAAATATATAAGTAATGTTTTACATACCCGTTCTCATCTTTAACTTTCCACCAATGATCTTGAGAGTCGTCTATAACTTCATATTCGGCGCCCTATAACGTAATGTTTTCCATGTTAGTAACTAAATTGATCATTTCAAGTAAATAATAATGATCAAATGAGATTTCGCGACTGTGTAGTTCCCATAAAGGAACCTCGAATTGTGTATTTAATGAGGGAATCAACAAAAGAGACTGCACCTTTTGCAAATTGAATTAAACATCGTTCAGCAGATTATATCCCAAGTTAGTGAGGTTCGTGGTATGTATAATATTTTGGCTGTTTCTTATTTGATGATACAAGAATAGATACTTATTCTTAATGTTCCCATAGACCCAAACTACGAATATAGACAAAAAAGATCATTGGGTAATTGCCTTCGCGGTGTTTGTTTGTTTTTTGTGCTCGACACCCACGGATTTTACCAAAAACTGAATGTACTCTGTTGTTGATTAATAATGACCATTAACTACAATTGAGGACCATTCGAGGCATTGTGGTCAAAACTTTGGAAATGCTTATCTTTTGACACTAAATATCCTCCTACAAATTGACAAGTAGCTGTGTCACCATAATGGTAAAACATTATTTATAATAAAACTTAGGTAGGCATGTACAGTATCTATGAACTAAGCTCACCTTTTCCAGTGAGAGATCTCCGGTTTCAATAGCTTTGAATGGATATAGGGCCACCACAACTTTGGTTCTCTGCTTCTCCTGCAAATAATAGTTACATTGATTTGTGTCAAAATAATATTTTTATCTGATTGTAATTCAAATGTAAGGCTCATATGTAAATAAAGGCAACCGACTATGGCTTCATATACCAAATGGCAAGTCTAGAAGTCAGTTTTTTTTTTTAAGGGGGTTGCTCTAAGGTAGCCCCCGAAATTCCATTTTCTTATGTTTTTGCAATTTGCAGGGTGAATGTTGATCAAAATACGATTCGCGACCGTAACAAATGTGCATTTAAAATTAAAACATTAAAAAAATAAAATGTCACGATTTCATGAAATAGTCACACAATAGAATAGAGTAATCTGATAATTTTAATACTATAATGTGTAATAATTTCGCGGAGTACCCTTCACCTTAACCAAAATGTATGAAATAGCTATTTTTTTTATTCCTAATTTACATTTTTGGCTTAAAAATTGTAGTTGGAATAGGTGATGGCAATAAACTTCCCATTTATTTTAACATTCGTCCCTTTAGAATATTAAACCATGGCCTTAATTGGTTATTAATTATAAAAATAAAATTGGAATTAAGTATAGGTAATGGGTTAGGAATAAAACATTAAAAAGATTGGAATACTTACAGCAGCATTTTGTGTTACCTTGGGCTTGGCGGACGGAGTGCCGGGAGGAGCGCCGCCTCCCCCGGGCATTGGAACTGCCGCCGTGATGGCTAAACAAACCAATAAGTATTCATAATATTAATAAAAATGGATCCTATTTAAACGTTTACCAGAAATGACTATTTTACTGTGGAGGATAAATGATAGCCAAAAATAAAACCTATCTCAACCAAATTTTTTTGTTTTGACCAGATTTTTATTATAACTTCCTTTGCAAAAAAATAACGGGCACCTTTACATTCATTAGCTTTCTATGGATAATATTAATATTTTAACTATGTCATTAGCATAAGTGACTAGTATTTTTTTATTATCAATGAGAATATAGTTTTTTGGCTACACCCCTCTTCCAGAAGCGCTATAATGTTACTAGCTCTTATTGCTTTTTCTGTCATTACAATCGTCACAAATATACTTATCTGTTTTACGACACAATAAGGCTGGATTATGCGAAAACAAAAAAATATTCTATTAAAAAAAAACGAGAAGTTAGTTTAGTTGCCTGATAACCTTTCAACCGCAAACCCGCGAAGAGTTAGTAAAAAGTCACACACTGAAAAAGGGATTAAGTATTATTGTTTTAAACAAAAGTTTCGAATTTGGAATTAACTTTTTTTCATACCCAGACTCTTTATTAAAAGTGCCAGTAACATAGTTTGGCTATTAAAACCTCTTTACAACTAAATTGATAATGTAGAAAAATCAAAACCGCCTGTTTTTTTGCAAAGGGGTGTATAATATTTTTCTGGTAGGCAATATTTATTTTATAACTAATTATATAGCATTACCTAAATATATTTTAAGAAATAAATTGGTCTACGATTTTTGAGTGAAGTGGGATACGATAGATAGATGACATGTATCCAGAAACCTTGGCATTAATATTGATGACAACATATTTTGTTCATCCTACTTGCTGCTCATCAATCATTATTTCTAATCTTAGGGTAAGCATTTTTATTTTTAGATTAAACTTTACATAACTTCAGTTAAAGTAAATTAAGTTTTTTATAATATTTTATCAAATTGATTATCATCAAAATGTCATGAAGATAAAATAAAATGTCAACCAGGTGAATGCGTATAAAACCTTCAAAATCAATAGCTTGTTTTCCTTTAGACAAAATCTTGAGTCGTAAAACTACTCATTATGCTAAGGCCACGGAACTATTAATACTTTTGACGGAAATTATCATAATAATGAAACAATAAGCACTAAGAACATTCAAGTAAAACGTAACCATGGTAATATTGTACAATATTTTGATAAATATCAACATGATAATATTATGATTATGAATACCATACAGATTTAACAGGTGAAACTCGACAAAAATATTAAACCTCTGCAACAAACACTTTGGGAGGATGAAGTTTTTAGCCTGTGGTTCTTGTTAGAAAGTAGGTACGATAACCTTAAAAGAGATGGTTTGATGTCTCAATTTGACAAATGTCGATCGGACACAATAACAAACCCATTTCAGAACCAATTTCTTATAGCTAGGGCACTAAATTATGATGACCTATATCCATAGCACATTGAGCACTATCCTCAAACACTGGTGGGGTATCAGAATCACTGCACAGTATCACTTCTGCAGACATTACACAAACGCATTACATTACACCTGACCAAGGCAAGAAAGTGAGTGCAACGAGACCAGTGAACGCAACCGATGGCGACGAGGCCAAATAAATAGAGGTCAGACGAAATGTACCGTACCCTCTAGAGCCGGGAGGAACGACGCTAACGAAAGACATGGTATTTTTGACTTCTTCTTAGTCACCATTGGTTCGTCTTCGGGTTTACTCGGCAACATGGGAACGGGACTTTGAGACCGGACGTCCGCGCGCGACACCTCGCTCCGACTGCCTACAAACGTGTCCAAGTACCGCGGCGAAGGTAAAGCGAGATACATAACGGTGGTGCCGCCGATAGGGCACGTAAAACGTGATTGAGACAACTTTTATTTGTTGTAACATTTCAGAAGGTACCAATAAAATAATGAAATTATTGAGTAAAACCAATACTAAAAACGTGTTTTTCCGTTGTCATTATTATGTTCATTACTTAGAAACCTACATTGTATGAACTACTCTTTGAAAAAATATTTTAAACTGCTTCAGACATCAAGTTATCGTTATATTTACAAATGCTTAAAATAAATATACTTAAAAATAAATCCAGTAGACCCCTATTGTTTTTGAATAATATTTAAAATTGTAAACAATATGAAGAGAGTTGAATAAAGGAGATTATAAATCCTAAAGATGGGCCGATAAACCTAATTATATATAGAACAAATAAAATATGAGCCCAGTTTAAACCCCATAGTAGTACCCTGCATGAATTATATTTACGATGGCCCATGGAGAACTAGGCTTTATAGTTGTCGAGACGAGGAGCGAGGGCTCAAAGATGGTCGCGCTCGGCCTACATTCACCATTCGATGCGCGAGCGCACGCGGTGCGCGCTCTCCCTTTCACTTACTGGTATTTTGATACGTGGAAAGAAGACAAGTAATTTATACGTCATTAACGGCAATTGACTAGCTCTGAGATTATACCATCTTCAGCAGAAGCCGTGCGGTTGCAGTGGCCAACTCTTTTTTGTAGAGTTATCTCGAATAATCAAAATAGTAGTATGTTAATATCCGCACTGTATCTACCTAAGTTTACTTATATTGTTTATTTTTTATGTTGGGTGATTTGTCGTATCTATAAAATTATTCTTAATTCTAATAAGTATGAGTTTGAGTAGAGTATACCTGTATATTTCTTTTATTTTGAAACTGATATAAAGAACTACATAAGTAGGTACTTTCTCTTTATTCGTGTCATTTTAATTTTAATACTTACTTTGTAAATGACTGTGCCGTTACAGGGTTAATGTAAAGTTCTGGATAACTTGCATGTAACATGTACTTACGTTACGAAACGTATTGCTAGTGGGATTTAGTGAAATGTATACGCACGTGGTTCGTCGTTCGACAGTCGATTATCCTGCGGCGGCACGAGCAGGTCAAGGTCAGACTCTATGAGGGTCCAGAGGTCTGCGCCCGCGCACCCGGGGGCGGCGCGTCGCTCTGCGTCACAACAACTCCAGCGCCGCGCGGCCCACGCGCCTGGATGGTACCGACTCCGACGACCAGTTGCTGTGCACACTGTAAACCACCATAGCTTGACATTCCAATACCTAATACTTGTGGATGGAAAATTAAAACATTTTACTAACTAGAAGGATATAATATCTGCTCACCAAAAAACCTATCAAACCCATCCTAATTTACTAGTCTGGTGCCAATTATTATGTTTGCGTTTAAATTGTAGCGAATAAAAGACTTGTTATATTGTCCTCCCTACTCCCTGTATATAATTGGTTCATTGCATGGCAACTTCCTCCATAAGCTATTGCAGGGCTCTTACTATCGCTTTTGATTTTCGGAACACATGAGACCAGACAGTCCTTAGATGGCAAGACTAAAAAGGGTTTTAAGTACTGGAATGTTCAGTCGGGAGGACAAAAACAAAAATCCTACTATAAAAAACAAAGTTCAATACTTGTTTTCACTTTTCGGTAGGTTTATGCAGTCGGGCTTTTTGTTTTTTTAAATAATTTGTTTTATTTCAAGCTTTTTAGTTTTATTAATATCATATTTGGAAAAATTAAAAATAAACTCATTATTAGCTTTTATTTGATACCAATATTGTTGTAATTTATTTTTTATAAACCTTCCCCTCCCTTTTTTGTATTTGCAGATGAAATATATAAAAAAAATGTAGCCTATATCACTCCCACAATTAAGACGAACCTAACGACACCTCGTATGTTAAAATCCATCAAGCCGTTTAGGCTACAGAGCGTGCCAAAGAAATAGACATACATACATACTCTCGAAAAACATTACCCTGCTTCTGGGACAGTCGGGTAAAAAGCGATAACCATCAGATAAAATACTCTACAAATTCTCTATTGCTTGTGGCTAATCATACAGAATTTTACAAAGGCCTAACTGCTCAAATACAGACGGTATATCATAGATTTTATATACGATGAGCGTACAAAGTTAACAATACAGATTGTCAGTTACAGGGTTCAACTGCGTCACACGTAATAAACGACATTATGTAACGGTGGGTTGGTACGTACCCGATCTGATTCTGTGGATCCACTGCAGGCGTTCCGTATGGTCACCGGCGATGAGGTAAAGTGTGTAGTCTGTATTTTGTTCCGAGTACCCCACCTGACCGTACACATACGTAAGTTTTTTTACATTCACACATAATGATAATGAGTTTCTACGGATAGGTATTAGTTTACAAATAAACACTTTGTTATGAAATTATCACTGTCATTATTCTTGCGTATGCTTATGTTGTTACTATTTAATATATTACCTGAAAGGGATATCTATAAACGGGGTTTTCACCGTCACCCTCGGGTATGTGTTTGCTCAGCTCCCCCAACTGCGCCTGCTCCACAGTATGGATTGCGCCCGTTTCGATGCGCCCGCGCTCCTTCCGTCTCTACCACACACGACATATAAAACATTTTACAATCGATTTGAAACGTATATTCCACATTATTGAACCAAACAATCGTCAGCCTTTCGTCACACCCCTCACTAGAATATTTTAATAATTTTAAGATTCAAGGAAGTTGCCCATTCAACGATTCAACGCACAACGCTAGCTCACCTTAATACACACGGTGTGAGCGTCTTACCGCTGGCAGTAACGTCCTGACGTCAACTAGTCATTAAACCGAGGCCATTTTCGATTGTTTACAGTGTATAAATGACCGCGACTAGACCACATACTACCCATTATATGAATAACATTATTATAATCAAGCTTGGAGTTGGAGATGTGTTTCTTGGGAGCTATCCTGAATCTAGCGCTATCGGTTGGTCTATTTAGATATATTAGTATGTACGTTTTTATTATATGTGATTCAAATCAGATTAGGTTTGAAAATAATTCATAATTTAACCACAGTGAACCTTGAAAAATTTTTTCCGCGATAATATTTTGCCTCGATTTAGGGACCTTCGATGAACTTTAAATCATCAACTGTGGCCTAATCATAATCTAGTTAGAAAACTAAAAGTTTAAGTACAATATAAATTTTATTAGAGATTTTATTAGCGTTTTCGTCAAGAAAAGGGCGGGGGGCAGACCGGGCGAAAAACCAAATAGGTCTGACAACGAACTTTGAGTTTTATTCAAGACGGATTACCTGCAAGCCAACTGAGGAAAACGTATGTACTGAATGAGATCGAATAACTTGAAAGATTAACATAAACAAGAAATGTTTATAACTTTCAACTGATTCCTCAGAACTTGAAAAAACGGCAAATTTTCTTTTTTTACGAAAGCACTCTGTTTCGTTATCGATAATATCACATAACAGCAACGCGGAGATCATTTTAATCACATAAGCTTCAAAAATATTTAAAATCCAATTAAACATGCACAAAAGAAGTAGTTCACGCTACAGTTCTCACTAATTGAATTCTGGTCGGAACTGAAAGCTCGGATATTTTTCAGAGCCAAGTTCCAATTTCGCTGATGCGTGAACATTTCCATATTCACTGGCACTCCCCAGTGAAATTCAATATTTTCATGCAACTAGGGCTGAGGAATTGAAAATAGCCTATAGGCAAACTTAAAAATTTTAAGCCTAAATTTTCCTTAAGGAAAGAAAAGGAATGATCAGAAATGTGTTTTCTGTGGTATACTTGTGGAAGTACGTAAGCAAGTGTATTAATGACGAAACCTATAGGTACCATATTAGTGTGTCGCCTAGCAAGACGCGATAAGAGCAACGACTGGGCTGGCGTCATGCCAACCGGCTAGCGAGCAGCCCTCTCTAAGTAACACACTACACCAATTACCGACATCACAACCTGTCCCGGAACACTTACTTAACTTCATTTACGAGAGCGTTTCCGCAAACACTTGCTCGTATAGCTGTTTCGAATACTTTTAACATCTGTTTCTACCACAAGCTTCAAATTGAGCTGACATTTGTGAGAAATATGAATTCCGATTCTCTAATCAAATATCCCGTTCAGATCATTGATGCCGAAGAACGAGTTCATCAGTACAAATGCAGATTTTCTATCGAATTTGCCTCACGCCAGATGACTTGATCTAATATCATCCTAAAAGCGCACAACGGCCGAGCACCGGGTTGCGTAATGAATCAAATCACCGAGTTGATTTCCTGCCGGGGGGATATACAGCTCCACTTACACGAACACCCGGCAAACTCCGATATTGTCAATAGGTCCCAATGAAATCTTGCTCTTCGTGTGTTATGGTGTTTCAAAACATCATTGACGAACGGTGTAGATTAATTCATAGATACTTACATAAATCATTCAATAACTTAATTGCCTCAATCATATTGTTTGCAACGTGCTGGGCTGGGTAGGATTATGTTCGTCCTAATTGTGCATAATTAATTAATAAATTAATGGTTATTTATGTGCACTGGGCCGAGATAAGCAGTAGATTAACTGACCAGATTAATTAGCGTGGGAACTAGGAAGGCGTTGTTGGATATCGCAAGTTAGGAATTGCATTATCGTGGTACTTACTAGAAGCAACATTTTTATTAAAATCAACTTCGATTGTTGGTGCCGAAAATTAAAGTATCAACGAAATCTCGAAGTAATGGACGTCAACCTTTTGCACTCAGGTATAAGCTCTACATTTTAAAGAGTTGAAACATACAAAGCAGCAAGATTCTTTGAAGTGAACTGGAACAACACAGCACAGAAGAGACGCGGTTGAGTCAGTACAGTGAAGCTTTTTCAAACAATTAGCGGGCGTCGGAGGGCTCTCCATTAAAATTGCTCACATAACGAGGGACCACACGCGGCATGACGGTACATACATTACTGCGAAGTGCGAGGGGTTGACGCTACTCGCTGTGGGGACCGGGGAGTGATTGCCAAGTCTATTTAAGCACGGGAGGGCTACGAGCTACGACACACTTTTTGTTTATTTTACTGCACTTTTCGAGCTTTCTGTTGCTGTGCAGAGTTTAATACATCAGGAATGTCCGTGAATTCGCTTTGCTTTCTTTGTATTTGGTTGCGCGAATTTAGAACACTGTTTTTGTCTTTGGAGACTTTTGTAATTTGGCTGCTTACTGGTTTTTATTATATTTGTATATTATGAAAAGAAATAGTGCTCGTTTTTGCAGAAATGTATATTTGAAGATCAATAGATTGATTGATTGATTTGATTGTTTGTTTGCATCAGTAATGTATGTATGTAGAGATTACACAATTATAACCTTTTACCAATGAGAAATAGAATGTCTTCTAGAAAATTACCTATTCCTGAAAAACTCACAGGTGCTTATACAACATATCAACAAAAACGTGTGTATTTTTATTTTTAGACATTTACGGTAACTTTTTTTTGTAAGTTTACCTACTCAATTAAATTCTCTTAAGCACAGCATTTCACAATTTATATTTTCAATTCCAATGAACTTACTAACCCTCTTATTCATAAACGTGTCTTTAAAGTTAAAGAGACGTATAAACGTCGAAAATGTATGGTTAAACAGTTGCTAATTCATAACTTAACTTTAAGCAGCGTTTATGAATAAGGCGGTTAGTCTTCTTTTTAAGCGTAGGTATTTATGAATACGAACAGATCTTAATTCAATTCTAGAACATTTTTGGATAACAGCTGTATGTTTTAGGAGTTTCATGAACATTTAAGATTTCTCTATTAAAATCAAATTCTATTTATTTTTTTGCTTATGGGAATTGTAAGACAGGCATTTGATTAAAATAGAATCGTAAAATGGTCACAGCATAGCATATTGGAGAAAAAACTATAGTCAAACAATTTAATCCGAAATAAATGTGGTCCGGAACGTTATTTTAGAAATCAAGACGTGCGCCCCATGTTTAAGTAGACAAAATAAATTCTCAATATAATGAAAGTGATTAAAAGGTGTTCAACACTAACACATTATAGTAAAAAATACTTAAATAAATGAATAAATACCTAGTTAAGGTCTAGCAAATGGCAGGAGAAACTGATCACGGTAATTGAAGCTACCTATCAGACGCCGCTATCGAACATCAGGCGGTCACGGAATACGCTAAATAATGAACAACAAAAGCAAAAACGTCATATATCAAAATACCGCGCGGTAATTATTCAATCAGGAATAAAAATTCCGATTTAGGATGTGTAAAAAAGTGGTTTTGCGTAGGTAGAAACTGAAAAAGGAATGCGCACGAATTTGGCCACCGGTTCGATGTCTCAATAACACCGAATAGAGAGATATTGGTAACACTATGAGACGAAAACCGTATATTAAACATAATTTGAGTGTTATTTAAGTAAAGACTGTATGTGTGATTGAGGTGTAAGTGATTGGTATTTTACCCAGCAGTGGTTCGGGTGCGGTGCGGGCCGGCGACGGACGGTGTAGCGGAACTGCCGCTACCGCCGCCGGGCGTCGCGCCGGACGGCAGACACACCCAGCTCGCGCATGCGCTCCCACCCCACACATTCACCCCTACGTCCTCCAGCTTTCATTTAAAACATCGAACAAAACTAACATCACCTGCGTTCTACAGTTTTACTACACTAAATTGCAACCTACTTTGTAAAACTATTTTATTAACAGCTGTGTTCAAAATTTCGCACTGTGTACGATTTGACCAATCTAGCAGGACAATAGGTATTTAAATGAAATGTTTAAAACTACGTTTTTTTAATCTTGATACACTTTCGAATACATCTTTTAACTGATAACACAAGGCAAATAATCCCTTGTCACGTAAAACTGGTTTTAACAATGGGCGAAGTTACTTGAACCTATTCAGGTAGTCTGCCGACCACGCTCTGTGTGACATGTTCTTTGGTATGAGTGCTTATAAGTGTTTTTTTGTGATGGAGTCATCAAATGGAGTTAATTATCCATATATTAAGTTATTAAAATAAATCAAATTGTATGCTTGCGAATTGTAACAGTCACTGAAAAAAATACATCAATAAAAATTTTTTTTTGGAGGTCTACCATGTAGTCAAATGTAGTCAAGCTGTTATAGTAGTCTTAAAACATTCTCTGTGTGCACTTTGATGCTATAATAATAGTTGTTAGTGATTTTTTGCGATTATATATTTTTTGTTTTTTATTGGTAGATGCCAGAATGCAGCGAAAATCAATATTTGATTTTTGGCGTTCTATTGCGCCCATGGTATAACATGGTACAACAGTGCATAAATTTTTGGTACATGGAGCAAATATAATAAAAAAATCGGTGATACCGATAGGATAAATGAGGAGGCTTCCGAGGCCAAAAATAAAGAAATCAGAAAAGCCAGATTGGGGCATATTTGAAGACATCAAGACAGAACTAATTATGATTTAATTAAACATTTGTTAACATCTTCAGACCCTTTAGACCCCTTATATATCATTATTAAGAAAACTTCCTCGAAAACAAATATCTAAGCGAGACATAGATATAAGAATTTTATTAAAAGATTAAAAAAAATATTTTACAGATTTAGTTTTGCCTTTTATTTACTACAACATTCCTATGTATACAATAAATGTAATATATAATATAATATTTAGGTTCCCGAGTTTTGTCCCCCTAGATTAGTCAAATCGTACACTGTGTATCGGTACTTACTTATCATTAAGTATTGATTTTTTAATGCAACAACGACTACACTTATATTACAATAATAATTAACTAATTAAACTGTATAGTGCAGGTAATTAAGTCCAACCATCTTAAATATGCACTAAGATAATTATTTATGATACACTTGAGCTTAGCTGAACAAGTCATCTGATCGTACTCGTATACAGCGCAAAAGCGACGTGACTTTCACGCACGAGTTGGTTGTCCGTCATTTCAGAACTAATGTGGAAGGAGACAACTCAACCACTGTAATCGTGTATGCAACGTGATTGAAGTTCGGTGGATTCGTTAAAATGTTTCTAGAAGCTATTAGGAAAAGATAAAGTGACGGTATAAGTATACAGGATGAAATTGAATTCACGGGCATCCTCTTAAGGGGTCATTATGAACAGATTACAAAATCGCGGGAAAGAAACAGCTGTTCCCTACATTTATGTTCGCATAGCTCGTCAAAATATAGGAACAGCTGATGTTTTTTTTGCGTTTTAGTGTTTGTGACCCTGGATGCCCATTAATTAAATTATACCCTGTAGAATCTGGCTGACGTTGGGCTGACCGGTTTTGGGTTTGAGAGAAAAATAATACCCTAGTAAGTTCATGTTGTGGTAGCAAATGAACAGTCAAAATTCACTGAAAACTGAGCGTGGACTTTACCCTGTCTGTTTTGAGAAATTGTCCTGACTACGTTGAGATAATGACGTAATTTATATTATTTAATTCACAATAGGAATAAAATTTCCTTGTTTCATTTATAGGTACACCATAAAATCCTATATTAGGTACCTAGCTACCTACTCGAAAATACTATGTATAACACTATCGAGACTACATTTTAGAACAAATTTACTGGGAAAGGTCCCAACTTCCAAGATCTTTTCTCTCAATATTTTTAACTCTAGTTCGTTTTTGGTCCGGAGGCCTTTTGCTTGGCTTTAGGCTGCCCGAGACAACTTCATATTTTGTGTTTATACAAGGAAGACAGTTTAACATAGGAATACTCTCCGAAGAACGGAGTTCCGCTGTGATTGGAACAGCAATACAGTAAACGGTCCTTGCGGATAAACGGGAGCAACGCATTTTTTTGTTAAGCGGTCACAGATAGAATAGCATTGAATAGTGGAGAGCAAAAATATAGCTAATAACGTGTAAAGGTATAGGCGTAAAACTAACCCTAAGCCCGCTTGTTAACGACAACGGATAACGGTCCGGATTTTTATAACGGACGACGGGCCGACGCGCAGTGTTTAGGTTAGTGAGGGTGTTTGGTAACGTGACGGGCACATACCCGTTGCGCGACGGCGCACAGTGGGTCGAAACTATGATTTTAGTGACTTAGGGCTCAACTTTGCTTTTTCACTTTTTTTTTATGCGGATGGGTAGAGCTCATTAACCTCAATAATAATTGTTCTGATGTATTTTTTCCTAAACTTTATACTTTGGGTAGAAAAATGTGTTTTGTTATTTTTTTGTATGGAGCGGCTCAAATAAACTTAAATTCCTGCTAAGTAGCGTGTGATCCCGCGTTGAAACTTTATTTTTCATATACCTTGTCTGGTCTATTATCATTTGATGCTATAAACAAATGCATAAAGTTGCAACTCTGCCAAATAAATGGATCGAAAAAAATGAAAAAATACATAGAATAAAAAGCTTCATTTTTTACTTTCGTAAGTTATTTTAAGTTAAATTTGATATGGAATAGTAAGTAAAAGCACATAATTACTTAGCAACTAACAACAATACATTTAAAAGGTCCCTAATTAGCTTAAATTTACTAATACTACATATATTAGTAAATTTAAGCTAATTAGGGACCTTTATTTAAAAATGTGGATATGAAATCAATTAATTTCTATTTGTGTGTTTAATTACTGTAATTAGCTTAACCTTTTACCTTATAAAAAAACAATGTTTTTCACTTTTAGTCATTACTGTAATATTAATTAGGATAATTAGTTAATGAGGGTAGTAGAAAAATTAGTAAACATTGTTTGTCACTGGATTCTGGAAGTATAAAATGACCATAATTTATTATATACTAACTAGTGTTCGTTTATTCGTACTACTACTAACATCTCGTGATTCTGATCGTCCCTTTTTCGTTATAATGGATAATTTAGTTAACAATTTAGATTTATTTATGATTTTAAGAGAGCAGGTCAAGTCACTGTCGGATAGTCAAAAATTCTTTCAATTCCTACAACATAAAATAAACGTGACCGAAGAGAACAGTGTTGAGCTCCAAAAATTCTGTACGCGCTTTTGTTCAAATATAAGTGCAAGATGGGAACGAAGTAGTCGCACGTTAGCACAGTTTGTAAGAAAAAATGGTGATTGGTTGGAACGTGCAATAAACTGGCCCGAAGGAATGATACCTGAAGCTGTGAACACTGAACAGGAAAGGCTCGAGATTTGTAATACTGAAGATGTCGAAAATCTACCACCATCTACTACAGAAGCTTCGACATCTACATTTACACCTCGAAAACCTTTCGAGGAATTGGGCTCCAGGCAAAAACGAAGACGCGTTGATCAAATTAACCAATCGCTTTCGTTATCCCCGGATGAACTTAAAGCTACTACAATTGCTAGTTTAAGAAACACCGGAAATGAGGATGTAGGAAAAATTATGAACCATTTACTAAATCACCCCGAAGATCTAGAAAAAGTTAAAGAGTGTTTAAGTACAAGTAAACCGAAAAGTAGTACATATTCACCCGATAAGGCACTGTCTTTATTAGTTTCACTTAAATTAAGTAAGTGGCAGTATATAAGCCTAAGAGAAGCAGCAAGTGAAAATAGGTCTGATTTATACCCTTCTTATTATAAAATAAAACAAGCGAAGGCAAAATGTTATCCAGGGAAAGAAGACATAATTATAACTGAAGAAGGAGCTGCTATTAAACTGCAAGCTTTACTCAACTTGACGGTATCTAGGCTTTTAGAAGTGATTACTTTAGATTTGGATTCGCCAACTGAGTTACTGCTAATAAGCAAATGGGGTTTTGATGGAGCCTCAGGTCAAAGTAATTATAAACAAAAGACTGAAGCAGAGTTTGATGACTCAACTATCTTCATGGCCAGTCTAGTTCCTATAAGGCTTCAACAATGTGATGGAACAATTGTTTGGGAAAACGATCGACCCTCATCAACTTTCTATTGCCGTCCGATAATGTTCAAATTTACCAAAGAAACGCAGTCAACAGTGGTAACTATAAAAGCTAGCATAACCGAAGAAATAGAAAGACTTCAGCCAATCAAGTTCAATCAAGTTGAAGTTAAGCATCAATTGCACTTGACGATGATAGACGGCAAAATATCGTCATATTTGTCAGACACATTTTCAGCTGTCTGTGATATCTGCAAAGCAAAACCGTCAGAGATGAACAATTTAGAGTCACTTGCTCAAAAAGAGAACAACGAAGAAGTGTTCCAGTATGGAATGTCATCTTTACATGCCTGGATAAGAAGCATGGAGTGCTTACTTCATATCGGTAAATATAATTTTATTAGTTCATAATTTTATTCACGTTATATAGTTACAAGTTGTGAGATTTTTATTTAAGTGATATTTCTTTTTGTTTGCAGCTTATCGTTTGGACTTCAAAAAATGGAGTTGCAGGGGCGATGACAAAGAAAAAATGTCACTCAGAAAGAGCGCTATACAGCAAGCGTTTAAGAAAGAATGCGGTTTACTTATTGACGTAGTCAAGCAAGGAGTAGGCACAACCAATGATGGCAATACTGCCAGAAGATTTTTTAGGGATGCAGAAACAACAGCTCGCATAACAGGAATAGATAAAGATTTAATAGAAAGGTTTCATGTGATTCTTCAGACGGTTGCATCTGGAGAGAGCGTGGATCTTTCTAAGTTTTCCGAATTTTGTAGAGATACTGCACAATTGTACGTTCACTTATATCCCTGGTATTATATGCCTTCCAGTATACATAAATTGTTAGTACATGGGAGTGATATAATTAAGCACTTTGGTGCCATACCTATAGGTAAACTGTCGGAAGAGGCAGCGGAAGCTCGTAATAAAGATTTCCGGAAATATACAGAGAGTCATTCTAGAAAGGTAAGTAGAACGGCGACAAATGAGGATATTATACACAATCTTCTTTTGTCTTCTGATCCAAAGATCACAAGTCTAAGACCTCGAATGGTGAAACAAAATATAATGGTTCTCTCTCCAAAAGTCAAAGAGCTTCTGCTGATTTTTCCCACAGAATCCGATATAGATTTTATTGATGTAGATAATTTACAAGATAGTCATAGCGATAGTGAATAAGATTTTTTGGTAGTTTGTAAGTTTCTTGTTTTTTTTATTAGTTTATAAATGTCAAACTCATAATTGAAAGGAAATAGTAATGTTTGATGTTGTTTATAGTTAGTTTTTAGTTTGCTTGTGTTAGTTGTAGTAATGTTAGTTTACCTTTACTAATTTGTATTATTATGTACCTATCTTTACTTACTATTCGGTATTAAATCTAACTTAAAATAACATTTCATAAACATGTTAAAGTCATTAAAACAAAGAAATTGAAATTCATAGATCCCTAATTAGCTTAAATTTACTACTACTACATATATTAGTAAATTTAAGCTAATTAGGGACCTTTTAAATGTATTATGATTAGTGTGATTAGCTTTAAATTTACTAATACTACATATATTAGTAAATTTGAGCTAATTAGGGACCTTTTAAATGTATTATGATTAGTGTGATTAGCTTAAATTTACAAATTTACTAATACTACATATATTAGTAAATTTAAGCTAATTAGGGACCTTTTAAATGTATTGTTGTTAGTTGTTAAGTAACTATGTGTATTATTACGTGCTTTTACTTACTATTCCATATCAAATTTAACTTAAAAGAACTTACGAAAGTAAAAAATGTAGCTTTTTATTCGATATATTTTTTCATTTTTTTCGATCCATTTATTTGGCAGAGTTGCAACTTTATGCACACGTTAATAGCATCAAATGATAATAGACTAGACAAGGTATATGAAAAATAAAGTTTCAACGCGGGATCACACGCTACTTAGCAGGAATTTAAGGTTATTTGATCCGCTCCATACAAAAAAATAACAAAACACATTTTTCTACCCAAAGTATAAAGTTTAGGAAAAAATACATCAGAACAATTATTGTTGAGGTTAATGAGCTCTATCCATCCACATGAAGAAAAAAGTAAAAAAGCAAAGTTGAGCCCTAAGTCACTAAAATCATAGTTTCGACCCACTGTGCGGCGGTCGGTCCGTCTGCAGTAGATCACGTCATTTCATAGAAGTGTGTTGACGACGACGTATGTGCGCCCGTTGACAACGCATCTTAAAAAGTCCCAAGGAGCCTTCAAGGTACCGGAAAAGCAAAGAAAACACAGAGCTGTGATCTCTTCCGAGTATATCTCTCTTTCTGAGCTCGGTTTTTATTTTTATTTTGGTGAACACGGCTTTGGTTCACCAAAAAAAAACCTGAAGAACTTTGAAGACTTCTCTGGACTTTTTTGGGAATTTTATAAGTACCTACTTACACCTATCGTTCAAATTTTTAACCGTTTGACGCAAGGATAGCAGGTTATCCACGATTCCCACACAAATGACACTGCCATAGCCTTGAAATTCGACCCAGAGCCAGCCCGACTGTCCTCCCTTAATTTGATTCAATAAAAGAACCTCTAGAACTATAATGGGGTTGGACTGACCACGTCTGCCGTATGTCTGATGAGTTGTAGGCCAAAGTTAGTACGCAGTGGCCCCCTGATACATCGACGTAACGCCGCAGTAGACCACGAAGGGAATGTCGGGACGACCTAGTCAAAGTGAAATTAAAAAACTATTAGTGGATAAGGCCATCCATGTTTTGCAAATAATGGGGTGGAAGCAAAGACTACCTCTTAATTACCTAACATTAGATGTGACGAGAAACGAGTTCCCTATTCGCGATCATCCGGCCGTCTA
Source organism: Lithophane ornitopus (assembly GCA_948473465.1). Taxonomy (NCBI): domain Eukaryota; kingdom Metazoa; phylum Arthropoda; class Insecta; order Lepidoptera; family Noctuidae; genus Lithophane; species Lithophane ornitopus. Next base: position 10,491,746 of record OX419620.1, on the reverse strand, counting down.
CTACTAACCGATATAGATTTGTCTGACGACAGATCGGTTGGCGAAATGGCGTTAAACTTGCCAGACGACAAGATTACGTCCTTCTGAGCGAGAGTTTAAATAAACTTATTGAGAACTAGAGCGGGCGGACTTTTCTTAAACTTATCTGATTCATGCGTAGCCGCGTGAGCCAGCGTAGTGCGTCTTTACTTTGGAAGTAGAACATGTTGATTGGGATATTGGGGTTGTAAGTAATATAGCTTGCTAGGTTCTCTGCCGTCCTTAACGATCAAGGCTTGTTTTGAGGTTTATTTCACAATCCATGCCCAGTGACCACTGTTTTATATGAGGCGTAATAAATTGTACGTCATCAATGCTAATTTGACACAAATCGTAGGATTGTCCGCTTCAACTACTTAAATAAGTTAATGCTGCATCGGAAGCTTTAAAAAAAAACAACTTGAATGCTAGTTTTGTACCTTGTGTCCACAAACATGCATAACTGTACCTATATTAAACCGTAGACGTAACTGAAAACGAGACTGGATTTTTGATTTCTCACTACCTACTTTCCTGAATTTATCCTTGAATTAGTCAACCAAACAGGCTGATTCTGCGTATTCCCTTCGTCAAGATGTAATTTTATCTATGATTCTTCGTACCCCATAACATAAACGTCTATATACTACACACATATATTATTAAAAAATAAGTTTGATTTGGATGTAAGGCAAATGTTCCGAAAAAAAAAACGCTGTTTGGAGTAGCCGTGTCGTGAAGTTTACTTGCAGTTAAATGCAACATCAGTGTTTTAAGGCCCACCTATCACACAGATAAGATGCAGTTTAGTAGTGTAATGTCCTCAACTTTTCAGTTACGTTTTTATTTTTACCTATCGTAATTGACATTTTATTATTAAAGTCAAGTATTTAAATGTATGGCGTAACTTTCCGTTAGAATGTGATTAATTTGTCTAAAGCTTGATACACTCCCGGACACCTTAATCGAGTCACCCTGCACATTTTTGTTTCAACCACGCAGCCTATCGCAGTCCACTGCTGGACATAGGCCTCTGGCTGTGCCACAACATTCTATCCTCCACTTTCCGCATCCAGTCAGTCTCAGCCCCCTTTTTAAGGTCGTCGGTCCATCTAACTGGGGGCGTCCCAAACTACGCTTACCGACACGCGATCTCCACTCCAATACTCGTATGCTCCACCGGCCATCGGTCCTTCGACAAACATGGCCGGCCAGCCCACTGCCACTTCAGCTTGCTTACTCTGCAAGCTATGTCGGTAACTCCGGTTCTTTTCCGGAATTCCGCACGCTGAGCGACCTTAAAATTGTGGACTTGTGGACTGCACCGGTAGAAGACCTTAGTCTTCAAACATTGCGGGATAGGCGACGAAAAGACCTGACAAAGTTTTCCAAACGCTGCCGAACCAAACTGGATCCTCCTGTCGGCTTCTTTCTCAAATTTGTTCATTTTTATTCAAAGGTCTCCATCTTTTTAAATAATGGTACTACAAAGAGAAAAATAATCGTTTTGAAGCCAGTCACCCACTATCATTTTCCTTGGGCATTCCAAATTTGAAATCGGAATACTAAAAAAAAAACAGTTTCAATTGCAATAAATCGTCTTTTTGCGTTTCTCAGAGGCAAAACTAGTGTGGTTTCTTTTGAGATAACTATGATTGTTTAGTAAATTGTGTTACCTCCCAGAGCATTTACGATGGCCGTCATGCGGTTTGGAATGGAATTAATTTATTGCCACCGATGACGATTTTCTTCTCTTTCTCAAATTCATGATTAAAATTTGGTGATACCGAAATGGCCTCATTTCGGTATCGGTATGTTAGCTTCAAAACTGCATAAAAAGTTAGTATTTTGATGTTTTAGGCCTACAAACATAAAAAGGCAAGGTGGCTCGATTTAGGAGTCCGGGAGTGTATTTCATTCATTTAATTTAATTATTATAATGCTACTAACGTTCCATAGTTTTTTGATGCCGACATAAGTCGCGCAGTCGTCGTAAACAGCACAGATAGGTTTTAATATTTTTGTGTTTTTTGCTCCAACCTTAAGAATAGTTTAGCGAGATAAAAACAAACTTTTTGAATGAACCAGCAATTAGGTCGTGAATCATATCTTGCGTTTGGTGCTGATGTTCAATTATTCCACTTGGCTGACTACTTGCGCACTGGAATTCTTTTGTTATTATAACAACTAAGCTCTCCAAGTTTTTGATAATCTGGGTGGATTAATTTGGAAGACGTTTTTATGATTTATCCGCCGTGGCCTTTTCTATTTTGGTTATACGTTAACGTTGCTACGTTAAGTTCGTTGTTACGTTACGTTGCTGGTAAGAGATTTTATTTATTTAATATTATTAACTAAAAACAACATTTAAATTCTTTTATACCATTTCCCCTCTAAAAAGCTTATTTTATTCACTGAAGATAGTGACTAAAAAGCACTTTTAATCACTGTTTTGGTGTTTGAATTTAGAACACACCAATATATTCTATATCCATCTCAATGCTATACAACCTCCTCCCGCTTCTGGCACATTTTCAGAGTCTGTTTTCCTAACAAATTGCAAGCCTACCTTAAAAGGCTATCAGAAGGCTACAAACCGAATTTTTTCTTCATTAAATGCCTATTTTCGATTGATTCTTTCTTTTTCTCGTAGCCATGGTATAAAGTATAGCATGCACTCTTGAATAAAACGGATTTATATCGAGGGCCATGAATCACTCGCGTCGCTCAGGATACTGACACTTGAATCATTCCTACGGTCGTGATTCAGTCATTAGAATCCTTCACTTGTTCGTGATTCATCTATGACCCTTCGTTTTAAATCCGTCCTTTATTCAGTAATTGCATAATATACTATTAATATTTTATTACATGCGATAGTAATAAGTTATATTACTATAGTAGCAGCATGTTGCATCTTACTTTAAAATTAAAATGTTGTGAATGAATTAATTTATAATGAATGTACTTTATCATAGACTAGCTTTTGCCCGCGGCTTCGCCCGCGTGGATGTCGGAAATTATCCCACGGGAATGTGCTACCGGGATAAAAGTATCCTATGTCCCATAACCCACTTGGTCTGTCTAGGCGACCTAGGCGTTACGGCGTAAAAGTAACAGACATGACAGCCAGTAACTTTATATATTAGTGGTAGTCCATATCTATATTGTGGTGATAGTGTGGATAGCATGGACAGCAGTATGAAACTGTCGGAAAGATTAATGAAAAAATATTGTATAAAGATTAATTAAAAAACTATGGCATATTGTATGGACGATGGAAACTAAGGCGAAAGCTTTGGGGGAGCCTGCGAAATTCAAATTTTCTTATGTTTTTTGCTTTTTACAGGTCAGTATCAAGTTTTATGTTGATCTAAATAATGAGTCGCAGTTGTATCAAATATTTATTTATCTAATCTAACTAATATTGCAGGAGTTGTATTTCTGTATCTAATGGTTATTATTCTGTAAAGCTACTTTTTGCTACGATCGCGAATCATATTTTAATCATATTGACATTCGAAACTTACCCATTAAACGATTTAAAAGCTGTATTAAAACCAAACTTTGTAAAAAAGTTCACTCAAATCTGTGTGGTTCATTCCTCAAAAGACCATTTCAGACTCTAATCTACATGGTCCTCACAGGGCCTGACTAATATGCCAATATCTGACCTAGGTATGTCCGGACTTTAAAAGAGACTGTGAGTTTGTTTCGGCCTTTCTTCTCAGAGTAGTCAGATAGGAAACGCCGACCTCATCTGGCTTAATTTAATTTTTTTTTGATATTATTACGACGTGTAAAAGTGATTCCAATAACCTATTTACAGAATAAACAATTTCATTTCATTTCATTTCAACATACAACCTGCCTGACACTGACTTGCAAATTGCAAAAAACTTAAGATTTGAATTTCGTGGGCTACCGGCGCATCCCCCTTAAGAAAATCGCATCATTTGCACAACGCCATCTATCGAGTAAGTACTCACTGGTAAACTCAAAATCTTCGTTCCAAGCCAAGAGCCAAGTAGTAATAACTTTTGATTAAGTGGACAGATTCTCAAGATACGGACTATGACTATATTCTCAATCCCTTAACGCTCTTGAAGAGAGTCCCGCAAAAATGTCAATAATAAGTACTTACATGTGAATTTTAAAATCAAGAGGGGAAAGAAGGGTTTTTACCCTCATGACGGATGATTTTAGAAAAACGTAACTCTTTGTTAGTTACAAAAAGCATAAATTTTCACAGCCCTAACTTAAAAAAAAAACCGGCCAAGTGCGTGTCGAACCATGCACAATGAAGGGTTCCGTAGTTGGGATGAATTAATTTATCAAACAAACTTTCGCAAAGTTTTATTGTTATTACGTCTATGGGCGTTTACTGTCCCTCAAAGTGTTAACATTGTAGTTAAAAAACTTGTTCTCGCATACAGAATGTTTGGGTTTTTGCAACTGCACATGTAAGTTGGTCGATTAAAAGTTTTTGAGCTAAGTCACGGATAGACAGACAGACAGACGGACATGGCGAAACTATAAAGCTTCCTTGTTGACTACGGAACTCTAAAAATGATAGGTTTCCCATAAAAACTTTCATCCCCTATATCCCGCCCCCCCTTAAATTTGTTTTTGAGAAAATAATTGCCTATGTTCTTTCCCGGGATGCCATCTATCTCTTTACCAAATTTTATCGAGATCCGTTCTGTGGATCAGGCGTGAAAAGGTAACATACAGAATTACAGACGGACAGACAGAGTTACTATCGAATTTATACTTTTAAGCATCGATTAGTATGGATTATGTGTTCAATTCAAAATGAGCCAAATGCTCGATAATTATGAATTCGGCGAAAGTCATTCTTCTACGGAGACTCTTAACACCGCGATTCAGCAACGCCATCTATCGAGCACGAATTGATACTGTCAAAATATATGGGAAAACGTTCGAACACTCTGTAAGCTATGTAGAAAAGATTGTTTTTAGGGTTCCATGACTGACTTGACCTGACTTGACTTGACTTGACCTGAATTGACCTGACTTGACCTAACTTGATTTGGATTGAGTTGAGTTAACCTTGAGCAGGTATATTTTATCGCAGCAGGTACATTGGTAGTTGAAAGAAAAGTAGATTACGTACCTTGCTAAAGTGAGTAATTAATGCACTCGTGTTAATTTAGTAAGCGCATTCGTGCCTTAATTACTCACTTTTTGCTCGATGTAACAATCTACAATTTTTAAGAAATTAAAATTTATCACCATTTTTTCATGATTAATTTGTATCATGATTTAAAAGATAGATAGCGCCACCTATGGCACTACTACCAAACAATGGATTTGGAAAACTTGAATTAACCAAACTTTAGATTGGGTAAATTCACAATGAATCACGTTATGTTTCCGCGCGAAGTATGTGAACATATGATGATTATAATCGTGTGTTACACACGTTCTCACAAACCTACCAGATTTTACGCTAGTGTCATTTTACGTCAATAGATGTCGTTACGTGTATCTACATTACGTACCTAATGAAAATTTCTTCTTGAATACTTTAAACTCTTATATCTTTTGATATTTTGAAGCGATTGCGATGAAACAAAGACTAAATGAAACATCGAGGTACACACAATATTTGAGTTTATAAGTTAACCATATTGATTTCGTACTTTTTACGTGATACTGGAACAATCAAACAAACGAACAGACAAACAGACAACCAGACAAACAGACAAACAGACAAACAGACAAACAGACAAAAATTCCAAAAATGGTAGAAATGGCATCTGTTGGTTATTCTTGGACACTCCACCTACGTTTTTTTTTTTTTTTTTCATTGTACAGAAACGCCTCGTCTACAGATTTATTATATGTATAGATAGGTAAACTAAATTAACATAAAACTACCTTTACACTTTTTTGAGTACTTCTATAAACTTTTCAACAGATATTTCTAATACCAATAACTCTGTACCTACTGCAATTGTTTTTTTTTAAATGCAGAGTGAATCTCAAGATCCCTTCTTCTTCTAAGCAAAGTAGTAAAAAGAAAAATGATCTTTTTGTACACAACTTAAATATAACTCCATTTTAAGTTTTTTGAAAAATCTATTCCTACACAGACAGGATCGAACCAAGTAAATTAATGAAAAACTACCTGTTTTATTGCACTAAGGAACAGTGTTGCTGAAAAATATCAAATAGGTACTGCTTTATTTGCAACATATTATTTGTTTGGCATGGTAACGGGTTTATGTGTTACCTCACAGAACTATTTCATAAATGGTTTTTTTTTTATTATGTTTAAATATTTCACCAATTTTTTTTTTTATCTTTCCAGACTGATAAGATTGATACTCTTGGGACAAATCAGGACGAAGGACAAATCTTCTAATCATGAAACTGTGTCCCCTTTTCTTTTATTATTTATTTTTAAAGTGAATATATTATAAATAAATATTCTGTGAATATTTCAAGCGTTTACCTGTTGCCGTTATCAATATCGAGCAAAAACGAGCAAAAAAATCACGTTTGTTGTATGGGAGCCCACTTTAATTTTTTTTTTTTTGTATATTTGTTGTTATAGCGGCAACAGAAATACATCATCTGTGAAAATTTCAATTGTCTAACTATCAAGGTTCATGAGATACAGCCTGGTGACAAACGGACAGACAGACAGCGGAGCCTTAGTAATAGGGTCCCGTTTTACCCTTTGGGTACGGAACCGTAAAAACAGTAAGTATGGTCAAATACACAAATACACTTACTGAAGGTCAAGCGGCATTATATAGGGAAGTTACCATTACATGAATGGTTTAAGCATGGTACTTACATCTTTATATCTACTCCTTTTATAGTATTGTAGGCATGCTGTGTTATGGAATGTAAATTTAAATATCTAATAGTGATGTTATGGAGGCAGCGAAAACATGTGGACATAATATAACATAATCCTTAGTAATCCTTGAAGGGTAAGGCAGAGGTGTACTTATACTACACCCACATTTCACCAGTTATGTTTCAGTCCCATGTCATAAGGGGTGAGTATCAGTTGAAATTGATTTTTTTATGAATGTTTAATTCTTATTTTTTATGAAGATGCAGATACATATTAACCCTCTTATTCATAAACGTTTCTTATAGTTAAAGAGATGTATAAATGTTGAAAATGTATGGTTAACCAGTTGCTAATTCTTAACTTAACTTTAAGCAGCAACTATGAATAAGGCGGTTAGTGTGTAATTTTCTTAACTCATGTTTATCTTATTGTTTCAATAGTAAATATTGTTTGTAATATCTATAGTTAGTACCAGTAACAGTGTTCATGCAATTAGTAAAAATGTAAGGTACATGCTTCAAGTAAACCCACAGTAAAATGATTATATACTATGATGAATGATTATATTATATTATATGAAGAAATATTATATACTTACCAGATTTTATTATTTAACAAATAATAAAATCTGGTAAGTATATAATATTTCTTCAAATAAAAATTAGAAGATAAAAAGTTGTTTGGTCAGTGGGTCATCTTAGGGGCCAAGCATTTCAGCATTGTTTCACTAATTACTTGTATCATCAAAATAATAAAATAGAGCAAATTATTTGCCATATGAATATCACTTATAACTACTTACCTAAAGTTTTAAGATATGTCCTAAGCGGCACAAAAATAAAATAGATTGAATAAAAAATAATTAAATCTAAACTATCAGAAAAGCTTTTTGATAGAATAATAAAATAACAAGACAATCAAATCAAAAATTAAGTTGTTAAATATAAAAACTTCCAGGCTCAACCATTGAGGTATAAGGAAAAGGTAAATAAAATGATATTCAGCAAGAAACCGTATCACTCAAATCAACAGTTTCGAAATAAAGATAGACCAATCAAATTTACCTCGCCATCCGTGTCATAATAAATAAGCGCTCGGCGAGTCAAAACCAGCCACCGTTCCTTGTAGTTGACCGGTGTAAATAGCTTTTTATTTTGAGACCTCTTGACCATAAACGTTGCCAGTATTACTTCATCATCATCCTTTCCAGCCATTTTAAGCCTGAAGCATAACAGACAAACCTTAATTTTAGATTAAACACTCCTGAAACACCGGTAAGACCACTTTTAAACACGTAAATCCCTATACCTTCAAACATCCAAATCCATCAGAAATAGATGAGTATCAGTATTGAACAGAAAAATATGTATACGATATTTTTTTAAAGTCTAAACTACATTTACTGATTCGTCATCAATACATAACACATTAAAATCAAGCAAAAATTACATTCCTTTGATATTTTCACTTTTTCGGGCTAAAAATATTATTCCAAAACCCGAAGCACGAAGAATGAAATGAAATGAGTAATGAATGAATGAATGAAACTATTTTGACAGCATTCAGTACTCTATGAATTACACAGAGACATGGAGACTACAGTGTGATACGTAGTATCTCTAAGTAGTCTGTGACAGTGTGGGATAGCACTACAGCAGAGGTAGGAAAAGTGTATCATTTTTGCGATTGGGTCATTCGCATCTGGATCACTGAAATGATCCGAAACACTGATATGTTTCATTTGGCTCATTTGGATCATCGGCTCAAAGGATATAAAATATAGAATGTTACGTATACATTACAAAATGATGCGTTTGAAACGTTGTTACTGAACCAATCTTTTGAATCACTTCAATGATTTGGATCACTGAGTCGCGTAGTCGGTTCCGTGAAGAGTTTTTTTTTTTTTTTTTTTTTTTTTTAATGGCTTCGCACGGTTTGTGCATTTAGCCAATGTCGAGTTTAGTTATGGTAGAAAATATAGTAGAAACAAAGGTAGGGAAACAAAAATAATAAAATATTATTAAAAAACGGGATTTAGTTTAGGAAGGTATTTAGGATCAGTATATTTATAAAGGAAAAGGATAATAATGAATAATGAACAAATTATAAAGATGAAAAATTACAGCTTAATATTATTTAAAATGATGAATGAGACTATACATTTATATACAGGAAAGTTATTTGTGCAGAGTAATGAAAGAATAGAGGTAGGAAAAGGAATACGGAGAGACAACAGGTTACTGAGAAAGGAAGAACGGTCGTATAGAGGACAGGAGAAAAAAATGTGATCTAAGTCGCCTACATCCGTGCCACACAAGCAAATGGGGTCGTCGATGATATGAAGTTTGGCAAGATGGGCTGGAGTGCAAACATGTCCCAATCTCATTCGTATTAGAATGGAGGTCTCCTTCTTGCCAAACTTTGCCCTGCCAAACCACGGCTTTTCCGGAACGTCTGTTTGAATGAGTGAAAAATAGCGTCCCTTCGTTTTGCTTGCAATATTCCAAGCTACCTTCCAAGTTTCCCGCAGAAAAGTCTTTGGTAATGACACGAGGTCATTGGTAAAATTTGTATAAGGAACCATGTCTCCACATTGCACCGCATCACTGGCAAGGGTATCGGCCACTTCATTGCCATGGATTCCAGCATGGGCCGGACACCACACAAATTGCAGAGAATTACCCTCAGAGATGGTCCTGCACGCAAATTCTCTTATTAAATAAATGATAGGGAATTGGGATTTGTGTTCGAAAGGGGATTTACTAATGGCTAGAAGAGCACTTTGAGAGTCGGTAAAAATTATAGTTTTTTTTAACTTTAAAACTCGAGTATATTCTATGGCTTTTAAAATGCCGAAACATTCCCCCGTAAAAATAGATGTCTCAGGAGGCATTTTTATTTTTTGTACGATGTTATATTGAGTATGGTATGTACCTATACCAACACAACCCGTCGGAGAAAGCTTGGAAGCATCCGTAAATATATGGTGGTACTCTTTGTGTTCAGCCAGAAAATGATTAAAACTTAAAACGCAATCGCGATCTGATTTACTTACAATATATTTAATAATGGGACTGAATTGTAAACTCTCATAACTACTGCTAAATATGGAAAGTTTATTGGAACGGTGAATAGGAGAAGAAAGTGATAGGATTTTTTTATAGCTTACAACTAAACAGGGGACACGTTTATGGGACCAATAATCGGAAGATTCAATCTGCAACACTAAAGAGTCCAGTATAGGTATGAGAGGATGAGTTGAGAACTGAAGAATTCGGAACAAATATTTGTCAGATAGGAATTGTCTTCTAAGATATAAAGGAGCTTCCCCGCACTCAACTTGAAGTGCATTAATGGGACTAGATTTCATGGCACCCAAAATAATTCGTAATGCTTTAGATTGGATGCGATCCAACTTTTTAAAAGCCATAACACTACCAGGTTCTAGCACAAACAATCCATAATCCAGAGTGCTTCTGATTATTGCGTTGTAGATAAGTTTCAAAGAAAAGGGATGTGCACCCCACCACACGCCAGATATGCATCTAAGCATGTTAAGGTAATTTTCACATTTATTAACAATATAATCACAATGAGGAATACTACTTAATTTACAGTCAAGTATTACACCTAGATATCTGAATTTATCATTAACTGGAATAGGTATTTCTTTATAAAAGAGATTTAATGTGGGAATATTTCTCTTCCGGGTGAATAAAACAGCCGCGCTTTTAGACGTGGATAAATCCAAACCGTTTAGATGTAACCATGACTCCAAAGAAGATAAAGCAGAATTGACAGCATAGCTAGCTTGTTCAACAGAATGACTTGAAGAATATAATAATAAATCGTCAGCATATTGAAGAACCTTAACATGATTAGTTAGGGACAAGTCTAAATCAAAAGTGTAGATATTGTATAGGAGGGGACTGAGGACAGAACCCTGTGGAAGACCTCTCCATACAAGATGAGTTACCTCTTGATCCCCTATTATCATGTTAACAGAACGTTCAGTCAGGATATTAATAATGAAATTCGACAAATTCAATGGAACCCCTAAGGCTTTTAATTTTTTCTGTAAAACTGATAATACGACATTATCATAGGCTGCATTAATATCAAGGAAAACTGCAACAGTGGAATGGTTATTAGAGAAGGATGACCGAATATCGGATGTTAAAATACTTAAACAGTCAATTGTACTTTTACCTTTTCTAAAGCCATATTGTGATTCTGCCAAAAGACCTTTACTTTCCACATACCATTCCAGGCGATTTTTTATTAAGTGTTCCGCTAATTTCATCAAAATTGAAGACAATACTATGGGACGGTATGAAGAAGCGTCAGATGGAGTTTTATTTGGTTTAAGAAATGGCAACACCATTTGACGTTTCCATTCGACAGGGATGTTTCCTGTTTTCATAATAGAATTGATAAGCTTTAAATAATAGCTGAGTACATCATCATTTAAATTAGCAAAAAAAGAATACGGGATGCCATCAATGCCTGGTGCAGAATCTTTTGTATTATGAATAACACCCTTTAGTTCAGTTAGAGTAAATGGAAGATCTAGCGACGTATGAGTGTCTTGGTTTTTAGTTATGAGGGACATGTTAAGGTTAATATCCTCAGGAACCCAAGGCGGAGCTAATTTATCTAAAAATTCATTGGCTAAAGAATCAGGAATAGGCGAAGGAGTGTTATAAATGGACCTAAATCTACGAATGTTACGCCAGACTATTGTAGGGTGCGTATTCGGTGAAATTGATGAGCAAAACTTACGCCAAGATTCAAATTTTTTCTTCTTAAACAGTTTATACGTTTCATTAATTAAGTTAGTAACGATTGCAAAATTAATATCAGACATATCAAGGTTATAATTGTATTCAGCCTCTTTACGTTTGTTTATCAATTCTGTGCACTCCAAGTCCCACCACGGAGGCGAGGGAATTGTGTTAATATTATTATTTTTAGCAGGGAACGCTTCATCTGCCGCTGCGATTAATATGCGTGCTAAAGCTTCAGCACAACTATTCTCATTACCATCAGAAATAACAGGCAAAGAGCATAGCTTTCTGTCAACAATGTTACTAAACTTGTCCCAGTCATTATTATTTCTATTAGGTAGTTTATGTCTTAAGTTTGATCTCCTTAATTGTGTATTTGGTTTGGAAAGAGGATAAGAAATAACTATTGGAAAATGGTCACTACCACAAGTAGAGGTTAGAGTATGCCAAGTTAATGAAGAGGCTAAGTTTGGAGAGCATATAGAAAGGTCGATTGCGCTTTGGTTCTGATTGGGATCTGAACGACGTGTGGCAGCTCCAGAGTTCAAGATGCATAAGTTATGTAAGTCTATTATGTCTAGTAACTCATCGCCATAACAATTAGAGCTTGAACAACCCCATGATTGGTGATGGCAATTAAAGTCCCCCAATATTAACACAGGCTTTGGAAGAAAAGAAAAGAGATTATTTATCTCTTGAAGAACAGAAGAAGAAGGGTGAGGAATGTAAATAGAAACAAGACAAGTATTATGCACTTTAATAGCTACAATTGAAATTTCCTCACTATGAGGAGGTAATGTAATGACAGAGAAAGGGATAGAATTCTTAATAAGTATAGCTACTCCACCATACCCATCAGACCTATCCTCTCTAATGGTTAAATAACCATTAACTTTAAAAATATGATGAGATTTGAGCCATGTCTCTGCTAAGGCAAAGGCAAATGGCTCATATTTGTTTATAAGATAAATAACATCACTCTTTTTGCTTACTAGACTGCGGCAGTTCCACTGGATTATTTTGGATGTGTTGTCCATTATGAATGGATTGAGAAGAAAGAATGAGTTGGGCAGCGTTGGACGGTGAGATGTTGAATTGAGATAGAAGATTGTGTAAAGCGGAAATAAAATTATTTATGGAAAAAATTGAGTCCTTTTTTTCATTGGGTGGATTATTAGAGAAAGCACAACCATTTGAAGGTTCGGGAATGTTGAAATCATTAATAATTGAATTGTGAACCTCTTTATTATAACCTTGTACCGGTTTGGGAGGGGAGCGTGGTTTCAGGAAGACAGTCTTTTTATAGGTACTTGAAGCGGGGAATCTATTAGATGAAGAGATAGATGGAGTAACAGTAAAGTTTTTTGAAGGAGAAGATAAAAGAGTATCAGCATATGATTTAGTAACTGGGGGATATAGTTTTGCAGCTTCAGCATATGATACTGAGCTTTGTGCCATGTAAGTTTTAATTAGTTTTTGTCTAGAAAATTCAGGGCAAGACTTATTGGTAGCATAGTGCAACCCAGAGCAAAGGCAGCAAGATGCACATTCCTGATCACTCTCACAACTGTCCCCAGTGTGGCCATGGCCACATTTAAAACATCGAGGTTTGGACCTGCACTGAATTTTTGTGTGACCAAAACGACAGCAATTAAAACATTGTACAGTAGGGAAAATATATAAATCTACCGGTAAAGCATTATAGCACATAAAAATTCTTTTCGGAAGAACCTGCCCATCAAAAGTAACAACTATGGATTGGGATGGTTTCCAGGTGGTTGTACCATCCACAATGGTTTTAAAATTGAGGCGTCGGACTTTCAAAATTGGACCACAACCAATTGGTACTGATATATTGTCAGTAACTTCCTCCGGTGACCATTCTGCAGGAACACCACGCACTAAACCCATTCGAGTTACATTAAAAGTAGGTATAAAAGCTTTATAATTATATTTTTCTAGGCTACTATGGGAAATAAAAGAATTTGCGTCCAGGAAATTGGAAAAGGATAAAGAAATTTTATTGCGCCCAATTTTTTTGACGCTACCGTTAATTATGTTTTGGAATGCGTTATGTTTTAAGAACTTGCCAAATGTTATTGGGTGCAAGGTAGTTCCATCATCTGGTGAAATTATATTTTTTTGTATATGTATTACAAAAGGCGCGCTGTCGGTTTTATCATAAGTTTTTCGGCCAATCTGCATGGGAACAACTATGGAAGGAGCAGCAATAACAGGCGATACATTAGAAGCGATTATTTCTGAGCAATTAGGTTCCGATGTAGTATGCAATGAAGTATCCGTGCAACCACAACCCGAAGACTCGGAACCGTGGTTTTTACGGGTACGACGGCGTTTGTTACAATGTTTGCACACATGCACACGACTACGTTTCAACGTGCGAGCCGAAGACGACCCATCAGTATCCATTCCCGATTCGTTTGAGATGGTAACAAACTTGCCTGCCGGGGGAACAAAGTCCCCCGGGTCAGGCGGGTCGTTCATTTTCCGCGCTACTTAGTTAATGTAAAAAAAAACTTACCCTACCGAAGAAAATGTACAGAAATAAGACTAAATTAAAAGAAAAAGAAAGTATAACACTAAAACTACAGCTACTGATCCTATATTACAAATTATTTTAAAAATTTAAAATTTCTCAAAAAAAATACACGTCCACCAAGTTTACAGTTTCCCGCGCTTTTTTCTCCGTGAAGAGTTACACACGCCTACACTACAGTACTACTTAGTCTGTGGCACTACATGTGGGATGTAAAATCTAGAGTGCGTTCTGTCTTTCGATCAATCATTTAAAAGTTTGATTATGCAAGCACATCTACGAGGAAATCCAAAACGCGCAAGAGTTCTCGAATTTACTTTCTTTAAACGGGTGATAGACGTGCGAGCAAGTCCGCGTACTTAAGGCTCGGCGAGCTTACTCGCCCGTGTATCATGCTAAGTACGCGGACTTTAAAACCGCCGAGTAAGTTCGTCGGCGATCCAACAGGTTTGAAATTTTGCTCGTAGCCCACCTTGGCTCGTCGTCTGTCGTCGCGAGCCGCGAACCGCGTTGACAATTAAATTTTGAGCAAGCTGCACGTGTGTCACCGACGACGCACCGAGTAAGGTCGCAAACTTAAAAACCACGTAATTTAAGTACGCACGTCTATCACCCACTTTACTGTGCGTTTGCACTGGCGAAACATTCACAAGAAAACATGTTGAAATCTCTATTTTCTGTCAATGTTCCACAGAATTTTTGACAGGAATTAGAGATTTGAACATGTTTTGTTGTGAATGTGTTAGCTCGTCTTTTATTAGTGCTACACTCCAAATCGCATACATATTATTACCTAACTAGCTAGTTAGTTTTCGTTCGATTTATAGTTTTTAGGTTTGCAGACGAGAAGCAGTGCTGCCATCTATGAAAAACCTTTCTGGTTTCAGTTTCTGAATTTTCCAGAACATTCACTCGTGCTGGATTCAGAAAGGTACAATGCTTTTCTGAATGACGTACACTCGGCCATACTTAGTTCTTTTTTTTTTTTGCTGGGCCCTTTAAGCAGATATCTGCCTATCTGCTTATTAATAAAACTTACAATACTTGTAAATAATAATTGTAATTGCTTCACTCTGGTCTTCTATATAGTACTTACTAATACCGAGGTTCCAGGGGCCATCCATCCCCTGCACTAAGACCTAATATCTTCTGACACTGACAAATTAGGTATGTAAATAAGACACTCTGTGACAGTGACAGTCCCGAGTCAATTTCACTCAAAGAGTACCATTTTTCACTATCATATCATTCAGTCAAAGTCGTTTTGTGATGTACATTTAGACGTAAACGTATTCTGTGATTTAGACAAGTAGATTTTAAAGAATTTCATTTTTATACAACTCCGACACTCGCTCTCTATAGTAATACAGTTAAGGCAATTTGGTTTTAGTCGTGTTATAACTTGCCGCAACCATGTCTTCCGAGACAGCACAAGTTAGTTCACTGCCATTGCCCCCCATGCAGTATATAAACTTCTATACTGATGAAAATGTTCGAAGAAATAGAGCACCTTTACCACCGCGACCTATTCACGATTCATATTCGATGTTTGGCCACACTTTCAATGCGGATGATACTATAATCAGGTCACTGGAAAGTCAGGTAACAGTCTCATGTGCAACAAATACCATAAAACTAAATAAACAAATGTAAAATTAATTTTATGCTTCCAGGGATTTCGGCGGCTTTACCCTATGCATTTTGAACGAAGAAGAGAACTGAAGAAACTAAACCACTCTTTACTTGTCAACTTTTTAGATTTATTAGATTTGTTGGTCCATTGTCCTGACTCTCCTAAAAGAGCAGAAAAAGTTGAGGATCTTAGTTTATTGTTCATACACATTCATCATTTATTAAATGAGTTTAGACCCCATCAAGCTAGAGAAACTTTGAGAGTAATGATGGAATTGCAGAAGCGCCAACGTGTTGAAACTGCTACACGGTAATATGCGTTTTAATATTAATCATTTACAAAATATTTTATGTAGGTATAATCAGTTATTTAACACATTATTACCTTTCAGGTTCAAGAAACACTTGGACAAGGTACAAGATATATTGCAAAGTGCTCTACAAAGTTTACCAGACCAGAATGAATTAGAAGCCAACTTCAAGGTCCCTGTTGAAATACTTGAACACATGGATTGCAGTACCAATGATGTGTCAAATCCAGATCCATGCTATGAGCTAGATCGCCTTATGTGTAATGTTGTTGATAATATGAGATAAGTTCCTAATAAGTAGTTATAATTTGATTATTATAGGAAATATTTTTTGTTTGTACTTTTCATAGAAGTAGTGAAAATAAGGTTCTCAAAGTTGCTCTCAAGTGATGATAGGCTCATTCTTATACAGGTGGGGCATAAATAGTCGTCCAATATTAACACTTTGTGGGACACTAAATGCTGACATAATTACAATAAAACTTCTAGTGTCCTTTGCAGAATCATCTTTCTTTCTTCTACTTCTTCTAATACTTATATAAAATTCTCGTGTCACAGTGTTAGTTGCCATACTGAAATGGCTTGACCGATTTTTATGAAATTTTATACAATGTATATTCGGTAGGTCTGAGAATCGGTCGTAATCTATTTTTTATACCCCTACGCGGGTGAAGCCGCGGGAAGCAGCTAGTATGGTAATAAAAAATGGTTCAAATTGGTGTTATGTGATAAATGAAGTAAGGCTTCCGACCCCATGGCGTTGGAACACTATTTACGCCACACTCTGTATACAGGATGGGGAGTAGGAGTAGGCTGCACACGATCTTACCAAAATAAAAGCTTCTGAAGATAACTTTATTGTTGACCCAATTTCGAAATCTGAAAGTGGACCACGGGGGTCCTATCTGAAACTTGAAAATGTTTTCGCTGTTCTCTCGTCATGCCGCACCTACTCAGCTATCAACTTTTCGCCCTGTGATGCTTGCTCAAAAACCCTTTGGGCTCCGTTACTCCATTAGCCACGTACACATGGCTACACATCAAGCTAAACATTTCCAGTTTTTGCTGATCCCGCATTGTATAGGATTTCCGTACAATGCGAGGTCAGCATAAACTAGAAATGTATAGCTTGATGTGATGCCGTGTGCCGTGCTCTTTACATTGATGAAAAAATAAAACAATGTTTGGTATTTAGATACATACATACATAGACCAATCAAGATTTCAAATATTAATAGGCAGTTTGTAATAGTGCCAGTGTTTTCATTTATTGTTAAAAAATGAGATTTGATTACAGATTCTCTTTATGTCAATAAATAATGAGATAACAATAAAAAATGAGATTTGATTACAGATTCTCTATATGTCAATAAAGAGAATCTGTAATCAAATCTCATTTTTTCATCATTTGTGTAATTAATCATAATTGCAGATTATTAAAAAATTTGGGTGTGACTGACACTGGAATGGCTACCAACAGGGATTTTATTTGGATAACACCACAAAAAATTAGTTGGTTAATAGTCGAAATTAGTCAGGTTCAAAAGATAAAAGGGTTTATAGGGTGGCATGACCGCCAGCCATGCCAGTGTCAGTCACAGTAAATTAGGTAGTAGGTTAATGATAATGGTGTTGTAAGTAAATAAAACAATACTTCTAAAAAAAATGTTTTATTCCTGAAGTGAATTCCACAAGTATTCTGTAATTAAAAACCATTGTAGGAGTCTTCTTGGTCATCAAAAAGGAGTTCAACAAAAATCTGGAAGAAGAGTCAATACGAAGATATTGTAGAAAAAAAATTGCTGAATTTCCTGGAGCGTGCTGGCACTGTATGAAAGATAAATAATTTATAATAGTTACTTACGGTAACACGGTGTTTCCACACACGATGTCAGAATAGAGAAGATTCTTGAATGACTATAATCCTACATTAATTCTAATACTTACATAGTGCCGACGTGTTTAATACTAATCAGTTGCATTTATAAGACACGACTGCTAAATTAATTATTAAGTAAGTCTTAATAAAAATGCTACTTACCTTGCTGCACAACTACTTGAAAATGTTGGACTGGCTTTTGGAACAAAAAAAGGTGCATTCCATTGTTGATGATGAAAAATCAAATGTTGACTGCTGCACCTATTACAAAAGAGAACCTATGCGACCATTAAACAGAAATAACTGCAGACGAAAATCAACCCACAATACCTAAAACACAATACCAACAATGCGCAACAAAAACATTATTCTTACAAAATTAAATTTAAATTGTATTTTCTTTATTATCTGCACTTAGAACCTAGCCAAGAGGGGGTCAACAAATCGGTGGAACTTAACAACTACCTAAACAACCACAAAGAAACGCAAGGGAGACTAACCGCACACTGCAGCCTACCTATAAATTCCTTGTTCAAATGCGTTGCATGAGCAAATTGTTGATTTTTGTTGTTTCTGCCATTGCAACACTTGGAAGTTGAATAGAGTTTTCTATAAAGCTTTAGGAGTAAATAATAAACTCTACTGTAATTTTTTTAAATTAAAATCATTGTCGTTTTGAATGAATATCCCAGAAACTACGATGTTTAGTAGTTATTACGCCTTCGGAAGGGCGCCCCATTGTTTCTGAAGTCACGTCTACCATATCCCCCTCGTCCTCCTCTGCCTCCAGAGCTATTCCCAGAGAACCTTCCATTATTATTTAGTCTTGAGCTGTATTTGCCAGAGGGTGGGGTGTACATTTTGATATTCCTATCACCACTTCGTGACCTTTTCTCAGGAGATTCTTTGTCATGTTCATTGTCAAATGTGATAGGGCGATGTCGTTTGTGTACTGGTGATTGTTTCTTATCATCAGTGTCAGCAGAGTGTTTTTCCTGAAAAGAAGATTTATATACATAAAACTGCAGATCTATTTTAGTATACTTTATGATAAAAATATACCTATTGAGACAATGCATACCTCTCTTTCAGTTTTCTTGGATTGGAATGACAGTTGAACTTTACTTTTAAAACTGGGTGGAGTGCGGAACAAATCTCTTATTAGCGTATTGATATTAGAAGTAGTCTTCAGAGCAGCTATTTTCAACTTGTTTTCTTCCGAATTTGAATCTTCGACTTTTTGGCCCTGTAAAATAAAATTTGTATAGTTCAAGTGCAGTTATTAAATATCACAGCAATGTATAGTTGTATTTTAAAATTATATGGGTAAATAACATACTTTTGTCACTTCCTTCAATTTCTTTATATATCCTTGTGTTAGTCGCGCAGTATATTGTAAACGCAGACGTAAGGCTTTTATTTTCGTAGCATCAGCAGTCAGTGCCTCAGGTGCCTTACGGCACAGTGAGTGTAGGGCAAACAATGCACATTCTACATGGGAAAATTGAAGTGATGGTGTTGTCTTTGTCTCTTCTGTCTTCTCTTCAGATTTTTCACCCTCAGTTACTTCTTCAACTGGTGCTTCTGGCAAGTATTTCTGAGTAACAAATAAAATAATTAACTTTACAAATAAATAACTTATCTCCTGCAAAAATACTAATAAAAAGTGACTATTAAAAAAAACATGTTGCTTTGAAGGCTATCTCATTCATGGCCCAAATGGGATTAATTTGACTTACCATTAGCAATTCATACACTGCATCAATTTTTTGTTGTGGGTTTTCAAGTTCTCCACAATGTTCTGTGATCTCTGCAAATATCTTCAAAAGTTCCAGCTTTGAGTCTGTACCCCCTTCTGGTGTAGTTAGATTGTCCCATCCTGGAAGCACATGGTCACAGAAGAAGTTGACGAATTGGGTGGAGTCAACTAGCGCCTGTGAACAAAGAATGAAAAATAAGTTATTTACACATGCATAGATTAACATCTACATTGTAAAACATAAAAAAGGGTGGGTTGGAATACAGTTTGTAACAGAAGATGCAGATTAAAGACAAAACAAAAATCTCACAAAAGATTTATGGTTAGCAGAACTTTCCATTTAAGCAGCTGAAGTAGTGGCTGAGTTTACACAAAATGAATAAATAATTTTGAATTGAATTTTACTGTTTACAGAGGTAACAACTTCATCATCAAAAGGTTAAGGGATATGTTTTATTCTACTTAATAACTGTTAAATTAAATGTTAAGACTTACAGAGAACAATGGTAATGCATGTTGGGAGCACTGTATAACTCGGTCCACATATTCAGGATCTTCTGGGTGCCAGTCATCAGGTGTAAATGCAAGAGCAGCAACAATTTGTACCAGTTCTTTTTTGCCTGCTGGTGTCTTTCCTAGCTTTGACCATGTCAACAACTCCATTATATGCTCAAATTCTTCAGCGACGACATCCTGTAGCTAAACAAATAGAACTGTTATACTTGTTTGGATTATAAATGGTAAAGATTATTTATAGATGAAAAGAAGGAAAAAAAAAAAAAATTGACCCACAAAATATTCACACAAAAACAAAGAACATAATAAAAATTGTATTGTGCGTCTCACTAGTTTTGGTACTCCGTAAGGTACACCAAAGCATATTTAGCTATTTCTTATTTGGTAGCAACTTCTAATTTGGTAATATGACACATATTACATTTGTATCTCACCTCTAAAAGTTTCCTGCATTCAGCGATAATCAATTCTTCAGCCTCCTTAGTGATTACCTCTCTGCCAAGTTGTTTAACTTTAGATGCTAAAAACTTAATGCATCTCTCTCTGACAATCTCATTAGTAACTTCACTGTCTGCATTCTGATGTATTTGTGAGAACATACCCGTTAGTGCACCTTTTGGGTCTATTTTCAAAATAGTCAATAAGGAATTAGAGACTACATTTATTTCAGTTGTGTCATCAGACTGTAATAGCTGCGCTAAAATATCTGCAATTCTTTGGGTGTGCTCTTTGTGATCTTTGCACAATGTTGGTAAGTCCTTGATAGCTTGTTTACGGATCTGTAAAAAATAGTGAAAATGATCACATTGAAACCATATCAAGTTATGGTAATATCTGTGGTCACGCAAGTGATTTAAAAGTATATGCCGACACTACGTCATTTAGATGAAATCATTTAGATGTAAGTGTGTAATTAATAACCAGATTATGACTTACAGCAACGTCATCATCCTCACACAAATCGAATTGAGCTTCAATGGCTTGATCAGCTAAAGTAGGAAAGCTGTTGAAAAATTTCGCAATAAACTGTGACGCCAGGCGTTTTTCTTTGTCGGATCCCTTGACAGCGGCTAGTATTTCTAAGTATTCCTTTTCGTGCTAAAATATTAAGACATAAATAAGATAAATACAAGGTAATCGAATAAGTCTACAGGGGCAAAGTATTTCATTGGGCGTAAAAATTAGGTTACCTTAGAAATGTCATCTTTGGCGTCGGCTAATACACCATAATTTTGGTACAGTTTTTCAATGTTATCTGCAGACATATTCGCTTTTTATGGAACCAGCTTGTATAAATTGTAATAAAAAAGGCTTTCTATTCAACTTTATGCACTTGATTACACTGAATAGGTTTGTAAATCCCACGAGACGAGAACGAGTTAACTCCGCGTACGATCACGACCATAGACAATAATGACACAAAACCAGTGTTACCATTTTACCTGTTCAATAATTTTCACCATTGACAAGATGTTCACATCCATAGCCATAGAGAGTGGACTTACGATAGATATGGACCATACTATGAGCTTTACGTTAGTCTGTGGACGGGACCAATTCCCGAGACAAATAATGCACAAAGCCAATCCACTAATAGCCGCCTTTACACGACACGCGCTTTCAGGCTTTCACTCGCGATCGGAGTGTGCACGATTGATCGCGGGAAAGCTTGCACGCGCAATCGTGTGTCACGTGTGTGATTGATTTTATAAATTTTTATGTGCCTTGTATTATGTTCGAAGGGCACAGACTTGAACGCATGAAGGCGCGCGCGAGCTTTCTCGTTCTCTATCTCTCTACACGCGCGTTCTTTCCTGCGTGAAAGACCTTTCTTGTCGTGTAAAGGTAGCTAATGTCTCGGGGATTGGCCCCGTCTAAATGGTCCATTACCCTCACAAAAGTGACCTCTCTTTATGAAGAGACAAAGCGACTGTGCGGCCAATAGGTACCTGTAGTACTATTAGAGGTCATAGCAAATACTTATATCAACTCGGAAACGGACCGTAACCGTATCAACTCGAGCTGTTTATTATTCTTTGTATGAAACACCCTACTGGAAAGCACACCAATCGGAATCGTAACGTAAACGATTCGCCTCGGGACAAGCTCACGAGCCGCGGTGTGGCGCGGGGTCAACCAGTGTCGCCGCGCTTTTGTCGTCCCCGCGCTTACGTCTCTTCGTCGCCGCGCTTGCGTCTTTTCATCCACCCTTGCCCCTCTCACCCCTCCCGCAGCCTGGGTATATTTTCATTTTGCTCTCAATACAGGTTTAGGTTGGCGGTGCTTAACACATAATAAGGTATTGCCTGAAAGAGGTTAAGATCACTGTTTTGTGCTTTAAGGAACAAAAACGATAAGATAAGACGGGCATGTAATTACTCCACCATCCTTAAAGTCCTCCAAGATGCTGTTGTGTTGTAGTAAAACCAGCTTATTAAAAAATACAATATACGTAGATATATTTAGTAACCTATTCCGTTAACTATTCTTCAAGAGTCATAAAAAACGCTGTTAGAAATCGACACCTGTTTCACCTCTCACACAGACGCTGCGTCCAGCGCTCGATGTGGCTACACGTCGTGTTCTGGTTTGTCGTCGTCTGGTTGACTGGTCAATCGTCATTCTGAGGATGCCTCGATGAGAGGTGAAACACGTGTCGATTTCTAATAGGGTTTTTTATGACTCTTGAAGAATAGATAATGGAATACGTTAGGTACTAATTATGAATTACACGCTGCAGTTGGTGACATTTTACGGTGATTCATGATATTTTCATAATATTATGATTCTGCTAAAGTGACCGTTTTAAGCCCCCAGCTAAGTAATTAAAAAATATATACAAGGGCCGATCCAGGATTTATTTCTGGGAGGGGCACATGGGCCAAACAGATAAAATTGTCTCCCATATCTTGTATTGCACTATGCTGTTTTTGGGATTCATTCAATTTCAATGAAGATAATAAGTCGGAAGTAGCCTACTTGTCTTCTTCAGAGTTCATCATTGAAGCAATGTCTTGATAGACATTGTCTTTTTAGTGAAAGAACACTAGGTACCTATCCACTTCGTCATAGTTGCATACCTATACCCCATTTGAAATAAGATTAGACATTAAAACAAACCCTTTTACAGTCCGTTCAACCGATTTTGACTTCTATACCGTAGACATAAGGATAGCATTAAAAGCAAAAAAAGTTACACAATACCAACTATCTACTGCATTGCATTGTAACATTTTGAATAATATGGAAAATCATCAAAGTATATCAACCAGTTTTATTTACAAATTGACATTATTGAATATTCTATACAAAATGACATGATTACTTTGTAAAGTATTTTATTATTGTGAATGTGAGGACAATGTGAATTTTTTAATTATTTTTTTTCGTTCTCAGTTAATTTTATCAATGGTCTGGCAATTTGAGAATTTTATGCGGCCTACCCAAATGTCCTTTCTTTGGTATTGTTAGTCGAGTCGCTGAGCTCCTTAAGTTCTGAGTTGAGCTCCGCCATTACTGACAAATGCTTGCACTGACTAAGGTCCACTCAAATCTGTGTGGTTCTTTCCTCAAAAGACCATTTCAGACTCGAATTTACATGGTCCTCATATGGCTTGACCAAGATTATGTCTGGACTTTAAAAGAGACTGTGACCTCTGAGTTTGTTTCGGCCTTTCTTCTCAGAGTAGTCAGATAGGAAACGCCGACCTCATCTAGCTTATTTTTAATATTTTTTTTATAATATGACGTGTAAAAGTGATTCCAATATCCTATTTACAGAATAAACAATTTCATTTCATTTACTGCGGCTGCCATTTGTCATGCCACCAACGCAATAGAATTCAAAATCGGTTGAACGAAATGTAAAAAATGCTTATCTATACGTCTAATCTTATTTCAAATGGAGTTTAGTTATTTTAAATTACATTGTAATTATATATATTTTTAGTGACATTTATTTTAGAAGTATGTATGTAAGTATATTCATTCTCATATTGTATGTTTATATTAAGGTAAATTAGTGAATTGTTTTTTGATTTATGCATTTTGTTTCTCTTCTACTCTTACACACGTTGTCTACATCTCTGATCGAAATTCGACAAAATGAAAGTCACAAAAACGTTTGATACCTACTAAATTATAAACAATATTGCTGGATTATACATAAATAATTTGCCTAATGTATGAAAATAAATGAGCGCATACTTCGAATTTCAGAAGGAACACAAAATTGCGCGCCAAAACTAAAATCACGGGTTTTGGCGCACAATTTTCTGTTCCACCAGCACCAGCAGGCCACCAGGTCAACAATGTCGCGATGTTACCCGCAAAGCTGCTAAAACTTGGGCTGGAAACTTTAGCCACGTTAATAAATAAAAACTTATCTGCCTCTGCTTGCAGGAGAGCTGGGTTAAACGAACCGCTGAGTGTGTTCCATTGAACGCTGGGCGACATCACGGCAGCCCGCGCAAACGATTTGAATTTAATATTTAGGTAGCTCAAATTATCGACTTTTGTAGTCAGTACAAAGGTATTTGAGCTAAATATTAAACTGGTACCTAATAGGTACCTACGAGATTCTTCATAGTATTTATTACTTAAAACCAAAACTAATATATATACTATAGCTTAAAACTTTTACTTCATCATACTGTAGTTATGGTAGTTTTGGTGACATAGTCTCTGAGCATAGATTACTATAATATGTCTCTGAGCTAAGCAGCGGACAGACGGACAGACGGACAGACAGACGGACATGGCGAAACTATAAGGGTTCCTTGTTGACTACGGAACACTAATGACCTCAACTGTCAAATGAAAAACATCTCAAATTAGAAAAACGGGTTTAAAATAATCAAATCAAACTGCATTCGAATGTGGCACTACAAATTGGTATTCACAGGTACCTAAGTACGTTTTCTTACTTTAGTTATAGTTAGTTAGTTCTTTAAGTTTTAGTGTTTTATGTAAATAGTTAGTTGTGTTATGTATATATTATCTAGTATTTCTTGTTAATTTAATTTGTTAAACGCATAAACATAGTGTCATCCTATGATCCACAATAAAAAAGAAAAGTACGTTTTCTGATACATTTGTTTACATTTTCATCAGATACTTTGGAAAACATCGGACTGTAGGTCTGAAAATATTACTCTTTCCGAAAATATTACCGGCTGGATATTACTGTTATTCGATTTAAATATCGTAGAAATTGGATTATGTCTATCAAATTATTTCTAAATGATTAATGAAAAACAAAATACAGAGTATCAGAGGGTAGATTACTTGTTAGATTGTTGGTTGACCAGTGTAATGACCAATTGAACGGGTAAAAAGACAATAAGTTATGTTTTGCGTAGATACTCTAAAACGAATGTCTACGAAATTAATATATTGCTACGAGATTGCTACGCGGCTACGAAACGAATTTTTGTTATTTCGAAATGTTTTAGTTATGAATTTATGATGTTGGCTTTCTTGTGCTTATTTAA
The DNA here is from genome assembly GCA_948473465.1 of Lithophane ornitopus. NCBI lineage: Eukaryota > Metazoa > Arthropoda > Insecta > Lepidoptera > Noctuidae > Lithophane > Lithophane ornitopus. The sequence goes on along the minus strand of OX419620.1, from coordinate 10,465,957 downwards.
TAATGTTCCTTTAAGTTTTCTGGATCTAAAAATATGGAGACATATTGAATAAATAATTGAACTTGAACTTTGATTTTGTCTGTTTTCTGTAATGAAATCTTACAGAAGTGGCAGCGAGCTATAGGTACAGGTAAATACTTCGGGATTCCATAGATATCCGTGGAATCCCCTTAGGTAAGAGATACACCTATTGCAATACCTACCGACCTAAGCGACGCGGACTTACCTGTTGGTACAATGGCGCTTATTCCAGATATACATAATAAGTTATGGTTTAGGAAGATAAGAAAACAATACATTACAATAACTAAAGTATGCTCCTTTGAAAAGGCCGCCGCCGCCGTCGGTATGCCTAGTTGGCAAAAAATGTTTTTTTAGGTTTTTTATAAATGTTTTTGTGATAATTAAATAGAATGCTTATTATGTATTAAAAGATGTTTGAATTTATAACAGTGGTCTCAGGTCTATTGAGTATCAGGTCTATTTATATTTAAAAAAAAATGCGTTTAGGATGTAAAAAAAATAACATTATAAAATTATGTGTCACGTTATTGTTTAAATTAAGTGCTTTCACGGCAGTAATTGCTTAGTTATTTTTTCAGATCCAAAACTGTAAACTCTAGTTGGTAGAGAAAAGTAACTAAGTACTTAAACAAAGCTTGCTCCTTTACCTTTGATACATTTCATTAGATATACTTACATTATGTTTTTTTTGCGAATTCATAAGAAATTTAGCGTTTGTGACTTTTGGTTTGGCAAACTAAACAGCTGCAACCCGGAAATTTTTATTTCTTGTGCCTTCAAGTTAAATAGGTAGGTGAAGGTGATAAGCCTAACCCATTTTCTTGGGTGGTGTATTATGTAGCTCCCTTAGTTGTAGGTAATTGAAATAATTTTAAGAAACATTTAAGTAAATATAGGTAAGTAGTAAGAACTTTGGTCTAAGAAAAATAAATAAAGAAGAATGTTTTTTCGGGTTACAACTTTATTATACCACATACATTAGGTGACTACTCGTTCATTTATAAAACTGTTAAATGCGAAAAAAAAAGAAAAGATAAGTATTTCTTAAGAAATTTCTCACAAGAGGTGCACTTCATTATGGCAGTGTTCATTATTTTTGTAGTAATTAGGCAAATGAAACTCGAGTGCGGCAGAGTGCGGCGGAGTGCGGCCGGCGGGCGCCAGGCCCCGCGCCGGGGCGGGCCGGGCCGTCTGCCGCGCTCATTGGCCGCCACAGACGCCGCCCTCCAACTCCGTCATCGTCCCTCCCGTTTCCAACAGCCGGCCTCGCTTACCTCCTTCGTTTCGCTCAGTCGCGTCCGCTACGTCGCGTGTGGTGTATCTCGATTCTCGTGCCGGCACCTGTTAACAGAACGGTCGTGTTGTGACAGCGAGTGTATGTGCGATGCTCGGACGGTGATCGAAGCATGGTGAATTACGTTAATCCGCTCGCCATGTACCAAGGCAAGGGCGGGCAATACGGCAGCGGCTGGTATGGTTGGCAGCACCAAAACTTTGAGGAGCAACAGTGGTGTGCGTGGAATGGTGCGCCCGCGGGAGGAGAGTGGGCGCCGGATCCTCACCACTTCCCGAAGCGTGAGCCCGGGGAACGCGAGATCGCGGACATGCCCTCCCCGGCGCGGGGTGACCTGGCCAGCCCTAGTGAGGGGTCCCCGGGCTCAAGACCTGCGCAGCCGCCGGCCCCTCCGCGTTCCCCATACGAATGGATGAAGAAGCCCAACTACCAGACACAGCCCAATCCAGGTTTTTATCTTTTTCAATTATCTTTTCTCAAAAGAAACCAATAACCAACGTACTATATATTGTATTTTGTTGTTGCGGTACGCATACCTTCATGCTGCTAAAAGTAAACAGGTTCTTTTTGTAGACATACCCACCAATTACTGCAATTAAGAATATTGGTTTTATGTTCAGGGTTTCTTTACCAAATTCATTCAAACTATAGGTCAGCCTAAATAATTATTCAATAGTGTTGGGTAGACTAACTGTAACTAGGTTAGGGTCTGCATGTAAGATTAACATCATAGTCACCTTCAGTATTAACATAAGACCTTAAGACATCTTTTCAAACGCTTACAGCGCCCCTTATTTTGTGACCCATACTCCATAGTGTAAGTGTTTCTTAGGTACCTAGACTCGCGGCAATCTAAGAAGTTCGTTTTGACAGCTTTGTGCAGCGATGAAAAAAAAAATTGGTTTCTTAAATACAGATTCTCGAGACATATCGATGAAACATACTTAGAGAGTTTGTAATCGATGACATATCTACATTGCTTAAAACTGATTCTCAAGGCATTACGTTTTATTACAAGTGCGAGAACGAAACGTCAAAACGGACTTCTTAGATTGTCGCGAGTATAGGACCTATACTTAGTTATATTATTATACCCCTAAATATATTATTGTTTTTAGTTTTCATTCTTTCGATATGAATACGTAATCAATGTAGTTATAATTAAATCCTCATAGGATTTAATTATAACTACATTGATTACGTAATGTAAAAAACGTAATGTAATGTAAAAAATTAATTAACGAAATGTAAAAAATAACTAGTACAGTACAACACAACTTAGATGTAGCATCGGCAAAATTCGTAAAACCGAACACCATCCGAACTGAGTGCGCCTTCAAAATCTCCAATGTTTATTACTGTGTGAATTACTGTGTGTCGTACTGTAGGTACTACTAGGTACGATGGGATTTATTTCCTGTTTACATATAGGTACCTGTCGTATGATTAGACCAATGAATACATAACCTATAGCCACGTTGAATTCACTGATAACGATAAGGACTAAAAGAAAATTATTGATTTCCACACTGTGCCTGTCGCATACCAATGAAGTGATTCATTATCTAAATAATGACTACTAAAATTGTTTTGTTTCTTATTTGTTACCCGTACAGAACGAATATACTCTACATAGTTACCTACATAGGCCCGGAGTTGCTCTTTGGGGGTACTCCTCGCAAGAATTTTGTCTAAGCGTGTAGTGTAGGCACGTAGGTACGAATGTCCTTATTGCATTTTGGAAATTTGTACCACACATCCCTAATTGTTAGAAAATAGGCTTTGCTTGCACAAGATTGTTTATTTATTTATAGGAGAACCAACAGCAATAACAGATGGATAACAATTATATAAGAAACATAGAGCCAATAACAGGTTCTCACGGGTAAAAACTGAAAAAGTAGTAGAAATCTTAGGATCACTAACAAGCACGATAGAAAAGAATATAATATTATATATATATATATATATATAAATGTAAGGTACAATAACCACTGCTGTTAATAAAGAAAAGAGTTGAGCGCCGTGAGCACGTATGACGTAAGTACCTTTGTCTTCTTGTCAGCTTCGAATAATAAATACTATTTAGGTAGGTATAGTTAGCGAAAAAACTCGATTTGCACTTCAGTTTTTTAAATCTTAATTATTGAGCTAAACATTAAATCGAAATCGGAACAGAAGTAAAAAAATAATAATAAGTTTTAAGTATTACATGAAATGTTGATATGTTATGTAGGTAACTAGTACTTACGTACCTGACCGTATCTGAAAACTTCAAAACAGGTTTGTATGAAGTCAGGTTCTTAGTTATATTTTTTTAGTGGTAACTCTTTTGTACTTACATTTGGCTGTACTTCAGTATCTCCCCATTATATAGGCCCAAAACGCACCTGAGAACCTATCCCTGAGTTGTTCTCAGTCCATTAGTAAAAAATGTAATTATTCTAACCGGTAAATCACAGTTTAAGGCGGCCAATGACCATAAAAAGTTAACGATTTAAAAGCTCCACAAAGATGTAAACATTGTTTGTTTGATGGCTCCACTAAGTAGGTAATAACGTTATTGTTTTATTTGTAAAGCTTCATAACTGGGAATCGTATCCAAAATAAGGCAAATAAACTTTTAAAATTAAAAATAGCAACAGATGTTTATTTTGCATGAATCAGCTTTTGTAAATAAGTACATGGTAGGAGTAAATAACCACATAATAAAATTAATAACGCTTTTAATATATTACAACTGAAATAAAAACAAAAAAGATCTTGCAAATCCTATTACTAGAATTGTTTATGTGTAGGTAAGTAGGTAAATAACAGTTGACACTGTCATTTATATCGTAGATATATAACAATCCCACTTATTGAATATTCTTAAATTATAATCACAATTTCACCTCCAAACCACACAGCCAATAGTTTAAAAATCTTCCAAGTGTTTATTATGTCTATTATTTTGTTTAATTAATTGCATTTTTCAGTCATTTGAATAACTGTATAGCACAGCGTAAATGTCAAACACCCACTAAATAAAAACATGTTGACGTGTTATAACCATAAAACACATTTAATAAATTTTATTAAGCATCAATAACATTTAAAAAAATAAAAGACTGAGGTGCAAAATCGAAGTGCAAAACTTGTTTAGCTGGTATTAAGAATATTTAAGTACATATTTGAGGAAAGTCACAGAGGGCTTAAAGGATAATTTTACACATTGATTGGTTCTGTTGCCCCCTTGTAATGGTTGGTCAGGTTAGGGAAAGGTTAGATGACAAACGCTAGTCAAGCGAAAATATTCTGGCGTTATTGTTCGGCCGGGCGGCAAAATCGTCTATATTATGTGGTAATTGTTTCGGGTCGGCTTTATTCAACAAATACTGCCGAATCGGGTGTGCAATCTCGACTCGAGATGTCACGTGCTTAGTTCACGTATGGAGATCTCGCCCAGTAATCAGGCCAAATGAAGTTTTTGAGATTTCGCCTGCTTTTTGAAATAATCATTGGTTTTTTTAAATAAAAAATCTTGATGCTTAATTGAAATGAAAACTAAACCTACTACTCAAACTCAAAGCATTTATTTCAATTAAACCACTACTTAGGGTAATCGTGTTATGTTTTGTAAATAAAAAACATTAGTCTAATCAACAAACAAAAACGCGCCCTGAGGGTTCTGTCTCAAAGCTGTGCCCGGACTGCCCGGCCTATAAAATTCCAATTCCGGACTAATGGACAAACTTAACATTGTAGTTGAAAAACATGTTCCCCCATACATTCCTACTGCAAATGTAAGTAAGTTTGTACGCACAATAATGAGAGATTTACTATGGTATTATTGTTTAAGGCCATAGACTTCTCATAGGTTTTCCTATAATCTATAAGTAAAGAACTACCTTTTGTATTTTTTTTTTAATGGTCTCGAATGGTCTTTGTTGAATGGGAAATTTTTATCTATATTCGTCAAGAACTTTACAACTATTTATTTTAAAATTAAAATAATAAATATATTTGTGACTCTCACAAAGTTCTTTCATTTGATTTGTCACGGGTACAGTTTGCAAAACTGAAAAAAGTATAATTATTCTAATTTGCCCCCCAAAAGTGACCCCCTTATTCAAAATTTTACGTTACACGTCCGTGTTTGGTTCACAGAAATGTGTTCCAAATTTGAACTTAATCGGTCTGGTAGATTCAGTGCAAATTGACTGTGACAGACGGACAGACAGACCGGTTATTTAATACGGACGTACGGACCCAAAAAAAAAACGCATACATAACGCAACTAATCAGCAGACTCACATCACGCATACTATAAATCCATTAATTATTATATTGAAAATGGCTTCTCGAGAAGCATATAGTGTGCTAAGTCGCGCGAGCTCTGTTTCGAAATCTGGTTCTAGATTGCGATTTGCAATTGTGACGATTTCGATATAATTTTCAGCATTAAAAAAACAGTGCCAATGAAGCATCCTCCATCATAAACCGAAAGACGCAATGATATCTGTTAAACATAGGTCAATTAAAACATTAATTCATCAAATACGACTACCATACCTAAAAGTAGAAATTGAAAATGGTTTTTTTTTCAAAATATTTTCTCGTTAGCAACAATAACATTATTTAGTATACGAACTTACATACCTATGAGTCCCAGGCTTTCGTCTAGTCTGATGACCGTTATAAGATTTAATCATGTAATTTTTTTAAACTAAATGTTATACGATATCATATTTAATTTTAAAATCGCCAAAAACTAGTTTCAGAGTTGGAGGCAATATAAAGATTACAACATCACCCTCGAGTCCGCAAAAATATGATAATTGTCTGTTGAACTGTGAGAACATACATAAACGCTGTTTTCAAGTATATAGCTTTCATTTCCTATTTCGGCCTACGACGCGCCTACGCCGCGTAGGCGTGTCGTAGGCGCACCTTAGCAGGATCGCCGCAGACGCGGCGTAGCAAGCACGCCGTAGACGCGCCGTAGCAGGTGCTACGTTTGCTAGAAGCTTCGTAGGCTCCGCGTAGAGGACTCGCGAACGTTACATTTACATTTCAAAATCATTTATGTTCTGACGAGGAACATTAGTATTATTACGTATATCTCTTTGTTTAACAAAATACAATTATTCTGAAATGAAAGAACCTCTGGATTACTTAATTGATTTTAACCCAATCAGTTAACATTTATATTTAACTACGGTAAAAATAACGTGACCCAAACACGAACCTATAACGTAAATAAATTAATATTGATAAAGTTTTGCAAACTGCTTATTAAGAGGATTTCAAATACATTGATTTTATCATTTTAAAATGAATACTTGAAAGATATTTAAGAAAATTTATGAAATATTACCATTCCCCAACTTATCTCCGAAACTACTGAGCCTAAAATTAAAAAAAAAATACCTAGAATGGTTGTTTACTCATAGATTTCAAGAAAACTATTAGAAGTCTTATGGTCTTAAAATATCATGGTAAATATTTACGGAACCCTTCATTGTGCGTGGTCCGACACGCACTTGGAAGGTTTTTTTTACACCTAGGGAGAAGAGCAACATAGGCTTTAAAAGAAATAAAACACGATCATTCCATTAGAGGATAATATAATAATAGAAATATAACGTGAGTCAGAGTTGCCGTGTCCATGTCTATAAGAATTGTGAACCTGTCAACAAATGAACAAATTAGTTTATCTGCATTACATAAGTAAAATATTTAGTTTCATTTGTCACCGCATCATACTCTTTTTTGCCAAGCTGTATGTAAGTATATTAGAGGATACAAAATGTCGTGTATTTCTTGTTGTATTGATTGACCTGATATTGCCGAGCTTTACAAAGTAAACCGAATGATGCGCGACAATTCACTAACTTCTGATTTTCCAATTTGAAAATGGCCGAAAGCGAAAACGAAGCTTCGGTCGGTCACTAGGGTTATGTCAAAATAATTTTTAAACCTCGCGGTCATTTATTTATTAGAATAGTTTATATACATATTATTAGAATAGTTTTATGTGTTTTTGTGTGGCTTATAGGTCTATAGGTAGGTATAAAGTTAAGCTACTTTAAAATTTCTGCAGATAAATACACAACTCAATCAATCTGCCTAGCCTTTTCCCAACTATGTTGGGGTCGGCTTCCAGTCTAACCGGATGCAGCTGAATACCAGTATTTTACATAGAGCGATTGCCTATCTGATCTCCACAACCCTGCAACTGGGTAATACGATAGATACCCCTTGGTTAAACTGGTTGTCAGACTTTCGGGCTTCTGACGACTCGTAACGACTGTCAAAGATTCACAAATGACAGCCGGGACCAACGGCTCAACGTGCTTTCCGAGGCACGGAGGAGTCTCGATATGAGAAAATGGTCACCCATCCACGGACCAGCCGTGGCAAGCGTAGCTTAACCTGATGGATCGACCCGAGCGGCTGTTATTACTTAGCCACGAGCTCCTCGAGATAAATACACAACTAGTGAATAATATTACACTTACCATAGGTGTAGGGACGGCCAAAAACGTTAACTATGTTTTGGGATTATTATTTACAAGCTGTTGCCCGCGACTTCGTCTGCGATCCAGGATGAAAAGTAGCCTATATCCTTTTCCGGGTAAAGGTCTACCCATGTGCCAAATTGCATTCAAATCCGTTCAGCCGCTTTAGCGTGAAAGCGCAACAAACAAATAAACTCAGTTTCGCATTTATAATATCAATATATATTATATATAGTTAGGATTAGTGTTTTACCAGCCTTTAGGGGCATCCACACCGAAATTATTTGTTGTATAGCAACATTTTAACATTAAGTCACTTTCTATAACTTTTGAGGCTTTTATTGTAACTTTTTTTTATCCGTGCCCATATACACTTGTAAACGTTGTTTAAAAAAATGTTACTCCGTTGTAGATGAACATTTAGCATTATATATTAATATTTTAATGAATATTTTAAACGGTAGTTTATAAAACGTGACGTTTAACACTACAAAAATAAACCGAAGTATAATTTATGATTAAGTCTGTAACTAATGTTAAAATTAACTGCGTTTCCAAGATGGCGTCATGGCGTGCGCATGCAACGTATTTCCTTATGTACGGAGCGATGCATCGTACATCAGTGTGGGTTGGGCAGGTAGTAGACGAATAATAGGTAACAATTATATAACCAACAGTATAATATAAATAATATTCTTCGCAGCATTATATAGTTTGTATGACTATTATTATGTGTTTGTATAAGATACATTTTGAAAATATTTCAGTAAGACATCAACTTATAAGCGGTAAAAATATTCTGTTCGTATCGCAACGCGTTCCAACGCTCATGGGCGCTAAACCTGACCGTGATGTTTTCGTGGACGAACGGAAGATGATCATGTCAGGATGTCTGGAGTTCGAGATTAGTGAATGAATCCATATAATATTATAAATTCGAAAGTAACTCTGTCTGTCTGTATGTACGTTACCTTTTCACGCCTAAACCACTGAACGGATTTCGATAAAATTTTGCATGGAGATAAATGGCATTCCAGGGAAGGACACAGGCTACTTTTTATCGACATACCACGCGGGCGAAGCCGCGGTTGGAAGCTAGTATAATATAATTTTCTTTTCTTTAATTATCTAATGTAACTGGCGTATAGGCTTTTCATGTTTACGTAAAATCCTACTACTTTTATAATATTATAAATGTGGGAGTTTGTATGTTTGTTACTCAATCACACACGCTAGAAGCAGAAGCCGTGGGCAAAAGCTAGTAAATAAATAAGGCCGACTGTATTCAAATCTCATGTTAAGTTTTGTAATTGTTTGGCGGAAATGATCTCAGTGAATCAAATCATTAGATTGTATAGCTCTTCGGGAGTCAGGGATATTTGATAGAAAGATTATAATTAATATGGCTTCAAAGGGCGTGATTACTGAGATGATGGCAAGCAAAGATGTAGGTAAGGAACATAAAGACATTCTGCGGCTACTCAAAATTTAAGGACACAAGGGCACGATGGTCGAGGGTAGTTGACGTTTGTATTTAATTTACATAATATTAAGTACTAGCTTGTATCGGCGACTTATTTAAGTCCCCAACCCAGCGCGTCGCATCGCATCGCCCACTCGCGCGATTATTTCGTTTTCGCTCTGCGCTCTCTCTGACTTTTTTTCTCTTTTTGCTTGGCTCCTAAGTGTCGTAACGTGATGTTAAATAGCTTACTCAATAAATGGGCATTAAAAAAAAAAACATTTCTGTTGTTCAAACAAATAAACAAACTCTTCAGCTTTATCATTAGTATAGATGAGTCTGTGTATATTACGCAGCTTAGTTTAATTTGGACAATTATGGCTATCATTTTTATTACCTAACTCCGACTGGTATCTCATTATTCGACAGACATACCTACATTTCAATCACATAAGACATCCAAATAGGTTAAAAAAATTATTATGGTATCAGTTTGCGTGCCAGGTGCACGTACACTGATAAAATAACATCTTGAACATATATAAACATACTCGGTATATATGTCGCAGGCAGATTGTATGATTCGTCATTATACATACGGCGCCGAACGTTTACGAATGCGCGCAAATATGCCGAAGGCAAATTGGCAACTCTTTCAATAGATATTATTGTTGGTTCGGTTGGAACTGTGACCAACCACCAACCTAACCCAACTCGCGAGCCGAATTGGGTTAGGTTAGCACTGTGACAATCCGTGCGAAAGCCGAACGAGCGGTGTCGCGGCAGTGGCCGGCGAGCGCTTTAAGAGGAAATGCGGTCGGAGAGACTTTTGACAAATTAGGTATTTGAAAAAATCTGTACGCGCTCGCGTTCGGCCGCTATTGTATGTATACGGTGCGATAAGGACAGCTGCAGATCCGACTGAATAGCTTAAACTCATAATTCGAGGTTTGGTTCTCGTCTATTTCCTCCTCCAATATTGGATCAATTTAAAAGTTATTTCATAAACTGAATAAAAAGGATGTAACATACTGTGTTTTTATTTTTTCTTTGTACACTTCTGTACTTTGTAGACCTCTGTTGACAGCGGTCAGCAATTTTACTGAAAAAAAATCATTGCTTTAAGATCATACATAAAACCAGAAAAAAAACAGGCGAGAGCGTTTGTATGGAGAAAAGACCACCCGCTTTAACAAAATACTTCAATTTCATCTTCTTCAAATGAATCCATCAAATGTTGTGACATAATTATATAATGACAAGGTAATTTACATTTTGGCTTTTGTATATTTCATAACTGCGAGCGTTTTTAAACGGCCGACGTCGTTTGTGAAAAGCGGAAACATACCAATTGTCTGCGACGTATACACACAAACATTCTGATTACGATATTTCATATGCATATGTATGAACCCATAGAGAACCACACAGATTTGAGTCGGCCTAGACAACCAGTGCACGCATGTGTTAATAAGGGGTAACTCAACTCAGAACTTAAGGAGCTGAACGACTTGAAGAAGAATAACAAAGAAAGGACATTTGGGTAGGCGTATAAGGTATTCAAAATGCCAGACAATCATGAAATGTAACTGAAAAAATAAACAAGATAATTAAATAGCTGCCTACCTACTAGTTATAGTTATAAGAATCGTCACAAATTAAACTACTTCTTAATCTATTTTATTTATTATAACCAAAACCAGTCAAATTAGTCAGAACCTTATTGCCTGTCACGGTGTCAGGTTAGCAGAAAACTAATCAACTATATAGTCATATAAAAGTGTAAAAACCTTTTACGTACTGTTGATCAAAATATAATCGTACCATACGGTATCTACCTATTCATTATTATAATCCTAATACAACCTTTTAGTTTTACTGTTTTAGATAACCGGCACATGCTCTGATTAGGCTACTGATTTTATTGAAATAACTTTATTGTACTTAGCTTTGTATTATTTTAGTGTACCTAAGTATGTATTTATATGCACTAGCAACGTTTACGTAGTTATATGGTTTGGTTGTAGCCTATGATTGAGAGTGAGATATCCTTCCATAAGATCAAAATAACACGTCATATTATAACTTCGCTTAGTTCGCTTGATGGCTTTGTTAATCTTATCTAATATTATAAATACGAAGGTGAGTTTGTTTGTTTGTTACGCTTTCACGCTAAAACGGCTGAACGGATTTAGATGAAATTTGGCATATGGCTAGGAGACCATGACCTGGAATAGGACATAGGATACTTTTTATCCCGATATTCCCAAGGGGCGCGGGCGCTAAATTATAGCTAGTTTTTATTAAACTAGCTGCGAGTTTAATAAAAACTGGCTATAATTTCACTATATGAGGTATACTACCTTGTCTCATATTTTGACAGGTAGGGAAAAAACCTCCCAAACAAACCTTTGTTCATAGTCCGTTCAGTGAATTGAGGCTTATGTTACAGTAACTAATGCGTTTAGTTATACGTGCACCTAGTTTAAAGAATTAACCTTATTTTAAGAATGAGTTAATTTAAATAGGTACTTATTTACCTCATATAAACTATACCAATTCAACTACATACTAAATATATAAATAACTATTATGTATACATTATGTACAGAAACAGTTATGGTCGTTAGCTGTTTTCCGCATCGTACAGTAGCTACAGTCAGGCCTGTTCTTTTCTGCTATACTTCCCGGTTCTGTACGGTCCTAGTCCATAATTTCCTACGACTTTTGGCGATATATTCCGTCGATATATTGCCGTCCTCGGCCTAACCTTTGCCATTGCACCGTTCGGCCAAAACCTTACTCCATTCGCGCTCTCCGCGTCTGTTCTTCCTCAACTCCTGTCTTCAACTGCAACTTCCAGTCTACCATTATTATTTGAAAAGATACTCTTTCAATTTTATTTAAATCTTTGCTTATAAAAACAACCCTAATTTAAATCTCTAGTTCAAATATGCAACATAAAACTGGACATTTTATCCTTGTCACCCTTCCCTCTCATAATTTTGTCAAGTCGTTGCAATTATCACTGAGCATAAAATTAGATGTGTTATTTTGCGTTTACTGGAATGGCTGTGTGTTAACGCGTGCCTTGGGAGCGAGTGCACGGAGCGAGCAATTAATCCCGTGCGCGGCGCGGGATGCTCGGGATCTCGGCTCCCGGCGACAATCACCGACAATGGCGCCCCCGGGACCCAACTGAACAAGTTAAATCTTTGCCAACTTGCTCCTCGCGACCGCTCTGCCGCAATTCGATATTGTATTTGCCAACTTGCTGCACTGAGCCAAAAAAACTTGAGTTTTCGGTTCTTTGTAGAAAATAAAATATTCCGGTGTATTTAAAACGCTTCAGATACATTTTGTGCTATATTTTTTGTTAGCAAATATGAATAAAGAAAGTGGAACTAAACTTTGTTTTTAAAAGCGAAGATGAAGAATTTTACGCGAATTTTGAGCAATTAACGTTACCTACATTGTATACGTTAAATGCGTTACAAGTATTATGTTACGTTACATCAATACAATGTCAAGTTTACACATGTAATACGTGTTTATATTGTGGTTGTGTCCACAACGTCCTTCCCGACCGGCTTTCTGTGTACAAAACCTTCTGCCTTTATTTGCCTTCGAGTCGTGTTTGCACAAACCTGGGGACATTCGAAGAAATAAATCTCTATTTGTCTACATTCACCAATCCCATGTCTCGGCGGGAGATTACTGTCGACATTTCACGCTCGACGAGATAAATATATCGAAACTGACAAATGGCTTTCGGAACACAAAGCATGAATGGATGTTGAGAAATTTTCGGGTGGTGTTGAAGGCTCTCTCTTGTTTATGTGGTAGTCGCGCGCCAGGGTGCTTGCAAAAAAGACGGGAGCGGACAGTAGGCGTGGATTATCAGTCATAATTTTTTTATTTTCGTAAATAATGCGCCTTTCGGAGTTCTTCCGGAATCAATTTCTTTATTCAAAATTCTACTTTCACGCTGAGCGAGACTAAAACAGTTTGTATTGAACTAGTTCATCACATGCTATGCTATTATTACCCACGTGTATTGTCCAACCGTCTGACGTCTATCATCGATCACGCAGATTCGGTAATTTGCTTATATGGCCTACGCTAACCGTTAATTATTGTGTTGTGAAAACATGCTTGGAAGCATTCTTTTGACAACCTGCTACTAGATAAATCCAAAATGCTGTACTGGTCAAATACATGCAAGCAGGCGGCTGTCAATGTTAGTATAAAAATCCAAGTCTATCGTGTTTAGGGGCCGAATAAATTACTATGAAAACTCACTGACGTGTAATTTAAAAATGGAACGAAATTTTTAATTCGCAACATGACAACGAAGGAGGTAACTTGTCAAAGACTTTATTTAAATTTCAATTAGCCTTGCAAATAGAGCTGTTTAAAGTAAAAAAGAAGCAAATTAACATATTGGCACGTGAATAATTATCGTTGTTCGTCATTTTTAATTAATTTACTTAATTTTACAAGGCTTGACCGCAACGAGGCACTTATGTGTGCTTCGGCTTTGCCTCGGCCCATATTTTCACGTTCGTCTATCAATGCCCCTTTTGCGCCTCATACCTACTAATTTGCTTTGTTTTGAAGTCTAAAATAATAAACAAACTAATATTAATCGGAGAATGGATGACGGACTAGTATAGAATTAATCGTAATTTTGATTTGGATATATAAAAACTGTTTTAGGTATTTTTTATTTATTTGTCTTAATTCGGTGCCTTTTATATGACAGTTTCCTAATTAAAAATAAAATGTGTATCCATCTAGCCTTTAGGCCGTCGTCGTAACGGGTGGCGCCGTTAATATCGGGCTGCAGGCATGACGAGCCCTAAGTGGAAGTAAAACAGGATATAAAGTTGGCCCGAGCCGCTTTATGGTCCGCCCTCAGCGAGCCCTTCCACACTAACACCGACGCCTCCCGGGGGAGTGTGCACGATCACGGGGACCATTGTAATTCACCCTCGCTTTATATACCTACTCGACAATATAGCAAGCTAAAGATACTGATAAAATCACAAATCTGTGAAATCAGAATAGCTCTGGGAGCTATATATTATCAAATCCGCATCACTCATCTCGAGTTCGAGTATCTCAATAACTCTTTTGGCAGTTTGTATCCGTGATACTGATAGTCGATAGCGGCCGCGCCCTCGTCCATCAAAAACGTATTACAGGCGCTTACAAGAAGGTAACCAGGTGATATGACAAGCGTTTGAGTCAACATGTTCAAAGACACCGCTATCGGTACCGAGTCGCGATTATCGCGTGTTAACTGAAAGCGGGATTTCGGCAGGCCGACAAAGCCACGGGCGGTGCTGATAACTCCTGATTAATAGTTTTCCTTTCACAATTAAACCCGAGTACGTGTTTGACAAGCAATCGGTAATGTTCGATAATTTATGCACTGGTAATCTTGTAAATCAATTAAATGCATCATCAATTCATCATTTTATATTCATTGCCTACGTCTAGCAATTAAAATGGCGCTACGGGCTACGGAAAATAATAATAATAAAACCTTTATTTTAGACCACAGATAATCTATATAATACCTAGTGTTTGTAAAGAAAACTTGAAACTCATGTTAGTACAGCAGATTTTTACCTCCTCTCAAAACCTACCTAACCTAATGTTTTGGTCATTCTTCATTCCTAATTCGATCTAAATGTGGGAATAATGATGTTGGACCAAATAAATTGGGAGAAACAACAATTTTTCTGACTTTGCACTTCATGACACTTTGGGACTGCGATATAAGTATATAGGTTTATCTTCGAGTAAATGAGCGATTCGCCTTATCATAATACCTATATTGTAATAGTAATAAGTTGTATACTATAATAATTATGAAACACATTTACAAATACCTTTATAATGTACAATTATTGTGTTCAACTGAAGTGATTTACCGTGGGAAAATAACATTAATAAAGTGACCGATTAGGTATCGGTCTACATATTTTTTCAGTGCTATATTTTTATTTTTAACTATCCATTTTGAATAACGAACTTCAACGAATAAAAAAACATTTAGTCGATCCACCATACGCTTGCGGGCCATAGACGTTAAAGTAATTTGATCAAACAGGCTAGTTCAAACAGTTTTATCAAGTTGTCAAATGGCATGAAAAAATATTAATTTTCGTATTTGTCTTTGATCAATCTTTCGGCCCACATTAGGCAAACGCCTCATTTTCAGCTTTCCATTTCCAAAATTGCGTTGCTATACACAGTATCCAACCCGACCCCGTCTAACTTGCCCCGTTTTATCTGTCAGTCGGGCTATCTGAGTGCCTGTGCACCTATTTGTCCATGATAACCGAACTAAACAGAATTCGCCGCCGCCCTCCGGCGCGCCCGCCCGTAATGTTTGCCTACCACAAACAACCAAGTATTTTTTGGTTAAATCTTACCATAAATGATAATGCAGCTATTTACCTTATTACTTGCACCATAAATTCTATAATTTTAACATTGAGATTTTAAGTAGTTGGGGTGTATAAAGATGTCAATCATTTAAACTAAAACTTAGGCAAATATTTTTGATGAATTGCAATAATTGTAATTTGCTTTTGTCCTTCTGGTAGTAGAGTTTGTTTTAATGCCAACAACATTTAAAGTAAAACAATAGAAGTAAGTAAACGAAAACAATATGATAATAAAGGTGACCTCCAACACAACTTATCTATCAGAGTGGGGACGTGACTAATTAATTAACTTTTAATTATTCATACACGCTCATTTAAAACTAGATACACACACTCGTAAATACTTTTAAAAAAATAACTGAAAAATTCTTAATTTCTGGACATTTTCCTAACAGTTTGCTATAGCACTTAGCGCCTGCTATCAAACGCCGCATCGACTGCATATCGCCGATGGCTGGAACACATCTCTGTTTGTCCTGCCAGTTATCAGCCATCCCCTTTTGTTTGCTCCCCTAACCGGAAATTTATTCAAGTTATAATTTTCTGTCATTCGAGCACTCTAAAGAGTTATCTTGTAGTAGGCTTCGAAAACATGTCACCGTGTTGTCTTTTGACCCCTTGTGGCAGAGACAATATTATCGCTTTTATTATGTTGTAAATATTATAGAATCTTGTCGGCTTGTATATTGTGTAACGATTTACTGCAGTTCAAACTTTAGGGTTAGTTACCTTTTCTTTGTTATTGTTTACTATGTCTAGTGGTAGCTTGTGGGTAATTCTTGCTTCGTAGGTGAGGCCTTCTATAAAAATCTCACCGTTAAAACTTAGGTGAAGTGAGTTTGAAGTGAGCTGTCAATCCCTAGCGTCTGGTGGGATGACAGTTCACTTCACTTAAGTTTTCACGGTGAGATATTTACAGAATAAACCGGCTTCAATCAATCAATAACCTAGTTTTGCCCCAGGTTTACCTGTAACTCGCGCTCAATATGCACAGACACCATAATTATAATACCTACGCACACGTATTTAAATACCCATTTCAAGTGTTGATTTGGTCTTGCATTTCAAGTTCAATATTTTAATGTCAAGTATATACCTACCACTTATACGAGGGTAGGGTACTTAATTGTACCAATGAATTGTAGTCTGAATGTTACGTAAAGTGTCTAATTCCACAGTGATTTTCTCGCGAGTGACAAACATAATTTATGAAGTTCTTAATACCGAGATAAGGAATATTTACACACTCCGAGTAGGTACACAAGCAGACACCTCACCTCTGTCTTAGTGGTATGTACATAGATATACGTATCTTGGTAATTTTACTCGTTGAGACATCTACACTGCAGATAAAAATTGTAAACAAAATTTACATTTTCGACACTACGAAAAATCCCACAGAATTCCCCATTCCATACAGATTTAATTGTCTAATCTGTGAGTCTACATTAGTGTTGTAAAGTTCAAACGTAAATATCACTCAACAATCCTCCATGATAGTGGGTTTTGGAGTTTTGAATACGCTTTATGTACCAAAACACACATAGATACTAGGTGGCCTTGTGAATATTGCGCAACTCAATTTTTGAGCTTATTAAGATGTAAGTATAAGTATTCATCTCAATATTTTTTCACAAAACGCGATAGTTCTTTTCAACGTCAACTGAAACTGAAAATATCTACCTTAGGCAACTTCTGCTATATAAATCATAAATTACCTTATAGTTTCTGATTTAATTAGTAAATTATCTTTCGCAGTATTTGCTATGGTCTTGTGCAAATATCAAATGAATCGCATACCCGACTTTATCTTATAATTCCTTGGTACAATTTATCATTTCTGAAACAATAACGTTTCAATATACAATCTCGTTTGTGTATAACATGATGTTCATTTAACAATACTGTAGAGAATCTTGTTATTGATATTAGGTAATCGCAACATAGGTAAATGAAAACTGAAAGAAAAACAACCATTCAAAATCTGATCTCCAGACTATCGTGAATATAGTTAAAAAAAACTCAACTATTTTGTATCGAAATATAAGAAAAGATAAAAGAAAACTCATGCTAGTGGTTTTGCCAGTGGGTTTGTCAGTCGCAAGGTGTGGTCCCCGCCTGATCCACGGTAAGCCGCGAGCGCTCGGCGTCCCTTGATCCCGCCGCCTGGCTTTACCTTATCGAGCCCACGGGATTTGTGCCCTCACAACTCTCCCTACATTACGCTCCGCGGCTGCGTGACTCGTTACGGGAATATAAAAGACTTCTCATGAAGTAAATCGAGGAATTATGTTACACTAAAGTTGTCGTTGAGCATTTATGAGACGAAACCACGTTTGCTAACATTTTCGAAATTACCTACTTCTTTCGTAGTGTGATCAAAAAAGCCCATGTTGTAACAAATTATTGAGATATACCATATTCTTCAGGGAACCTCCGATTTTAAGTAGGGCATTACTTGGTACTTCCATTATGATAGGAATTTCTCAATAGTCGTCCGGAGTCTGGATTTGAGCCCAGTTAAGGACCATGGGCTAGTCGCTATTGCATTCGACTTAAACATATGTAGCGAGATGTGGGTGTACTACCTACCGGGCATTTCGAGGAGAACAGGCTTTATGTCACGTTAGAAAACTTGAAAGAACGACGCAATAAAAACACTCTGAGGAGAAGACTATATAATATTTAATAGAAGATGACATTGTTGCAGGTAAAACGCGCACAAAGGACAAGTACCGCGTGGTGTACAGTGACCACCAGCGCCTGGAGCTGGAGAAGGAGTTCCACTACAGCCGGTACATCACCATCCGACGCAAGGCCGAACTCGCTGTCAGCCTTGGACTCTCTGAGCGACAGGTAATTGAAGTAAAAACACTTTTATTTGTAGCATATTTAGTTTAAGTGAAGGTAAATGCGGACACTAGAAATGTGCATCACACTTTCAATCAATCTTCTTGATTTACATTATCCACCCAGACCATTGACCCAGACGGAGAAGTCTTTTAACTGCATATAATGCGGAAGTCCAAAAGTCTAGTTCGGTTCATAATAGCTACTTTAGCTGCTTTATGTATGATTTGATTTGATTTAATTACTGAATATTTACCTACTTTGAAAATAAAAATATGTTTACATAGGTTTAAAAGAGAACTGTAAGTACCGACTGTAAGACAGTGTCCACAGCCACTACAGCCAGCCATAGTTTCGGTTTGGCTGTGGGTTCATGTTGATCATAAAACTCGTTAGTATTGCATAATGAAATAGAATATTATGCGTATGTCTTCAAATAAAAATAATCTACTTGTACATACTTACAACTGAAGAGGAATACAAGAACGTTTTCCTTTTAAACCCACTAAAAAAAAATCTTTGATGCAGGTAAAAATATGGTTCCAAAACCGACGCGCTAAGGAGCGCAAACAAGTGAAGAAACGCGAAGAAGTGGTGATGAAGGAGAAGGGGGACCACGCGTCATTACAGCACGCGCAACTGCACCACGCGACGATGTTACACCACCAGCAGATGATGAACGGTATGATGCACCACCACCACTATCACCAGGGGGTGCTGCAAGGCGTCCCCGAGCCACTGGTCCCCGGTGTGCCCCCTGTGCCGCTGCTGTGACCACATCAGCAACACTACTGTGCTCACAGTGACAACTTCGCGTAGTGACTTTAATCGGTGGTTCGTAACACCGCCGGTCTTTACTGAATAATGGCCCCGATAGGGCGTCGCAGTGCAGCCACAATATACGACAAATGTGTGATAAATTCAGTGCAATCCTGTGGTGATGCGTGTCGGATTTCAACATCATAGTAAAAACTTTAAAATTAATACTCCTGGGTACTACACGGTTAGTTACCTAACGGCTGTAAGCGGAGACACTTAACCGACTTTCTGGAGTTAAGGCTTTTTCTCTAATGAGATACTTGCCACTTATGTTAAATGCCTCTTGTAAAATCTACCATTAATGAAATAGCCATCGCACCAGAAACGTTTACCTACGTACGTTATGTTTTAGTCCTAATTCTAGTTAACTAAGTGTTCACGCCTTATAGCTATTTTAGTACCTTTTCTTTTAAACGGTACCGATTAATGTAATGTATTGAATTTTGTCTCTTGACTGTAAATATAGAATAACTATATTTTTATATTATTATTAAAATTAAGTATTATTAAAATGATTATTTTTAAACGGTTTATTTATTTCTCAATGCTGCAAGTGCCTTCCCAGTGATTTAAATAAGGTAGCTTGTATAGGTTATAAACTTACCATTGTTTAAATAGTTGAATTTAATTATTGATTTCATTGTTTGTACTATTATTTCTACATTGTTAACGATGCAAAACCTTTACATAATTTGAGTTAAGTAATTTTACTTTCATTGCGAATCTCATAAGTACGAGTTTTACGTACGGCAGTGAAATATGTGCTATTTTATCGCATGATAATGCATCGCATCGCATTTGTGGCCTTGAGAAGTAGGTGCAAATAGTTTTTACGTTGAATGAGATTATTCCTAGTATTAATTGTTCTGTAAATAATAGCTTAAATTCTAGAATAATTTATTCTAATGCCAATTTCTATAGCATAACACGGTAAAGAATTATCACTCAATTCACAAACGACATTGTCTTGAGGAATCATAATATTTGTGAGGGTAAAATCATTATGGCGGGTTTTGATTATAATGTTGACAAACATAGTAAAATTACAATTGAGTTGATTTGTTAAATGCTGAGTTACGATATATTATTTATTGATTGATACATGCCCAGTCCGAGGAAGTAACGTGATTGTTTATCGTTTTGTTTTGTGGTAACAGTTATGTATAATATTGTGGTGCTAACAATATTAATTTTCATTTGTATTGTATCATTGTATCCTTATGTTTGACATCAGTACATTGTGTGACGTAATAAATTGGTGACATTTGTGCTTGTTGTATTAAAGGTTGATGTTTGAAAATCGTTTGTGAACACATGAATTGTTAGAATTTACGCAGCACTATCACGAAACACATTTGATAAACTAAATAAATTCATGTTAATCTATACTGTTGTATCTTTTTCCTGATCTGGGTTTACATTCATAACAAAAGATGTGCGAGTTTGATTAATTGCGATTAGTCCCGCGATGTTCCGGCACACGTTTTACGAACGCGAAGATTGCTTTGTTTTAAAACGCGGACCTTACGTAAGAAGGCTTGTCTTGCCGACGGCTCTCGACTTGAAGCGTGACTATTAAGTCAAATAGGTATGAGGTAGGCCAGTTTACTCTCGTAGTAGATAGTTAGTCACTTCTACTTTAATCATATTTATGCCCAAAAAAAATTGTATTTGGTAGTTACAATCTCCATATATAGCCATACATTTATAAAAGTTCCTAAAAATATACATAGCCTTCTTTATAGGAGCTTCTGAAGCTCCCAAGATCTTCATAATTTCCCTGGGACACATACATATAGAATTTCCACAATTTTCTTTTGTAAGCACGAACGTAAGGACCATCCAAGAAAGATATATTGGATTCACGTGTCACTCTGATTTACGTTGAACCTTCAGCCGTTATGGTAATTTGAGCAGTTCTTGGCAAGTCTTTTGTCAGGAAATAATCTAGCTTTGTCTCTTTTAACATAATACGACGTGACAAGAATCCATTTTCGGGAATTTTCGTTAGGAAGTTTTTATAATAAGTCCGGAGCCTAAATTTGTGCCGGTTGATGGTAACAGACTAGCCTGCTATTACCTACCTACTTATTGGACTTTAAAAAAAACTGGCGAAATATGAGTGCTAATACATCTATGCCTAGCCTAGCCCATTTTTGGAATACCTATCATCATCCGCCTAGCCTTTTCCGAACTATGTTGGGGTCGGCTTCCAGTCTAACCGGATGCAGCTGAATACTGGTATTTTACATGGAGCGACTACCTATCTGACCTCCACACCAGTTACTGGGTAATATGATACCCCTTGGTGAGACTTATTATCAGACTTCTGGGTTTCTGACGATTCACTACGACTGTCAAAGATACAAGAATGACAGCCAGGACCAACGGCTTAACGTGCTTTCCGAAGCACGACGGGGTCTCGGTATGTAAAGATGGTCACCCATCCGCGGAACGACCACGGCAAGCGTAGCTTAACCTGATCGATCAACCTATGCGGCTTGGGCCCCTGAATACCTATAAGTTATGTTATATCATGTGTTACATGGAGGTATAGAAGTTATTTTTTACTTGAACTTACTTCACTTTCAATTTCAAACAGTCGACATAGAAACATGAATGGAACATTCAAGTGCTGTCAATTATTGTTAGTGTGCAACGGAAGTGTGTAGCCTCAAGTTAGATAAACGCTTACTTTTAAATTAGACCCATAATACTGACTTAACATCACAGTCAATATTGAGAATTATTTAACCAATAGGGCTGCACCGAAAGGAAATCTCCAATAGTTTTACTTTTTTTTTTTTTGCGTGAAATGAAATTGTTTATTCTGTAAATAGGATATTAGAATCACTTTTACATGTCATATTATAAAATAGTAAAAATAAGCTAGATGAGATTGCCGTTTCCTATCTGACTACGAGAAGAAAGGCCGAAACAAACTCAGAGGTCGCAATCTCATTTAAAGTCCAGATATAATCTTGGTCAGGCCAGAGGACCATGTAGATTAGCGTCTGAAATGGTTTTTTGAGGAAAGAACCACATAGATTTGAGTGGACCTGTCCAGTCAGTGCAAGCATTTGTCAGTCATAGTGGAGCTCAATTCAGAACTTAAGGAGCTCAGCGACTCGACGAACAATACCAAAGAAAGGACATTTGGGTAGGCCGCATAAAGTACTCAAATTGCCAGACCATCATTAAAACTAAGTAACGAAAAATAAAACCACATAGTCCTCACATTCACAATACTTTAAATAGTAATCATGTAATTTTGTATATAATATTCTGTAATATCAATTTGTATATAAAACTGGTAGGTATATTTTAAGGATAATATCAAAATGTCACAATGCTAAGCAGAGCGAGCAGAACAATCCCATGCTTTTTTGACTTCTAAATAATCTGAAATTTTTTAGTACGCTTTTTTACAAAGTTTGGTTTTAATACAGCTTTTAAATCGTGACGTGAGCTACACTAGCTAGTAGCTAACATTTTAGAGAGGAAAAAAAACTATGAAATGGAAACTTATCAAAGCGCCATCTTTGGAATGTGGTTTAACTTTATTCTAATTCTTGTACGGTGGTTAACTGCAGCAGTGTTAAAAATGTTATTGGTTAATTTAATGATGTATTGGTGAAAATAGTGATGTTAGTCCGGTGTCCTATATCATTCGTGCAAAACAAAAGTGTTTAGGGCAGTCGACGGATTTATTGGCGACTTGCAAGGGTCATTCAAACAATAGGTTTTAAAAACAACATCATTCTATCATAAAAAAAGCCAATAAGCACTGTAAGAAACCAAACAAATGCATTTTCCTACAAAATTAAGTATTTCTGACAAGCCAGAAACGTAATTTTTTCTTACAAAGCCTTAAATATAGAATACAAATCGTTTACAAAAGCTTTTATCTATAGTTGAAATATAAGCTCAGATAAATCGATCGAAATATTTTGTTCGCTGGCGTCAACCCTAGAGCATGGAGCATGCACAGTAGGAATGTGAATGCGCTAAACGTTGAGTAAACCGATGCTTATTGAGGGCATTTTGAGAGCAGCATCAAAGACACCGACGCCTCGGATCTTACCGCCTACTGACCGCCCCGCACTTCCTACTGACCAGGCTAGGAATAACGGGCATTCCAATGTGTTTTATCTTATTAATTTTATAAACACTGAGCTGGCTATAGATTGACAAAAGGAGGAAACAAAAAAAAAAAACTTCGCTTTTGTTAGCTACTGAGTCAAGAATGTTTAGGATTACAACTTGCGTAGCGTAGGATAAAATATAATTGGGCGGATCTGTTTAAGATTGCTGAAAGAACTTAACTGAATAACTTATTTTATAGTACCTAATATGCACCTAAGCACGTGAATACTATGCTACAGTCCGTACCTACATAACACATAGCATACTGTTGAAATGTGGGTGCACTTTAGGTAAACCCCCCTAACCCGTCGGGGAATACAGGCGTGATGTTATGTTATGTTGTTGAACTGTCCAAATTGTCATTGAAGTGTGTTATGCCATTACCCTACTGTTTTTCTTACTAAAAAGTAAAGTAGGATCAATTATTATTAATTACAATATTAAGTGTCTAAATGAATAAGCAATGTTTTCATATTAAACTTACTGGCAATAGTACAAAAATGTATCGAAAGAAAAATTAGTCATTATTAATAAAAAAAAAATTGTCTCAAAATAAAGTTCATAACAGCTTGTAGAATAAACAAGGAAGAGGAACTAACTCGAGAAATAAGGAAAGACAAACGAGTGAAGTAATAGGTACTAGACTCACAACGCTGCTACGCGGGACGGTCGTAGCAAAAGCGCGTAGCAACAGAAATGCTTTCATATCCAGATTCTTACAACAATTTTTCTCGTTTTCATCATGTTTTCTGACAATGTATTGAATCACTGAATTATTTCGAACTTGTCTTGGTATTAAATAACATTTTCATTTCTTTTGAGATCAATTTCGGATCGTAATAATTACTATGAAATAGGTGCGCCCCGCGGTTTTACCCGCGCAAGTCTCGATCCTGTGGGAATATCGGGATAAAAAGTATCCTATGTCCTATTCCAGGTAATGCGCTACCCCTGTGCCAAATTTCATCCAAATCCGTTTAGCCGTTTTAGCGTGAAAACGTAAAAAACAAACTGACTTTCGCATTTATAATATTATAGTTAGGATAAGGATAGTTAGGATTAGGATAGTTAGGATTAGGATAGTTAGGATTAGGATAGTTAGGATTCAGCTACTCGAAATCTGTACGTAGGTAATTGACCGTAATTGCCATGCCACGAACCAATACTTGATGCTCCATCCCTCTAAATCTGATTTCAATTTAATAGGTAGTTTTCATAAGTTATAAATTAAATAATCTATCTAACGAATTACCAATAAAATCATGGGTAGGCCTATCTCGGTAGTGTTATGAGAAACCACGAAGATTTTTGGAACAAGCCCGCCATACTATAACCTAACCTAACCTAACTACTGTTACTTTTGTAAGCCAGAATCTACGGTGGCATAGAGAATAGCGCCGAGACAATGTAGTCAGGGATTTCTGGGAACGCTGGTGCTGCTTCGGATTGCTGATTGTAGTTTCTGTAGTCAACACGCCCATGACCATTGCATTGGTTGACTCACAAGTCACAGAGTCGCTGTCTACTGTGCTCTTCGTATTGCGTTTACACCTTACACCTAACCACATCAGTCTATAGAAACTTGTTGGTGTCTGTTGGTCAGTCAGGGGTATAGATGTAAATAAACCGTTTTCAAACAAAATCCGAGATTTAAAAACCGTTTTAAATTTGTTTAACACGGTTTTTAAACCACAGATTTTGGTTTATAACGGTTTATTTACAGCATTAAGCTAAAATCCGTGGTTTAAACACCATTTTAAATTTGTGTAACACGGTTTTTAAACCACGGATTTTGGTTTAAAACGGTTTTTTTACAACTATAGTCAGGGGTATGGTGGCCCTGTAACTTGATTGTGGAGGTCAGATTGACGTCGCTTGATATTCATCTACATCTGGTTAAACTGAAAGTTACCTAAACATAGTTGGGAAAAGGCTAGGCAGATGATGGTCACTGGTGGTCAATAGCCGGAAAACCGCAATCTTGAATTCAATTTTTGGCACATATGTGGTGAGTTCCAAGTTAGCTGACAGACATACAAATACAAATTGCTCTTTGCATAATAAATAAATAATAGAATAGAATAACGTTTATTCGCATGTCCCCATGTTTATCTCACAGATTACAGTTTGCCATTCATATAGCTTCATTCGTAGCTTTTGATATTATTATGTGATAAATCACCAATCTATGGTGAACTATTTAATAACAATTTTACCATATATTTTCGCAGAAAGTCGAGATAATGTTACCATTATGTCCTGTCGTCTTGTAATTTTACATGTTACTGGGTCCATTTGGCTACTTGTACATACTATGAACTTCATAAGCAAATCTCGCAAATGTGATTTTCTTTTAAGAAAACTTATTTGTTTCTCTTCAACATTTTCAACTGAATCAAGATGTACCGAAAATCGATTAATCAACTCCACCTATCCCAGTCCACTTTTGGACCTAAGCTGAACATTGATAATTACTGAGTATTAGACATAATTTTGCTAAAAATATGGCTATTGCTGCAAAATAATATTCCTAGTAGTTATGTTCATATTCAACATCACTGAGTTCGAATGCAGCAAAAACAGTAGGTACCTAAGAAAAGAAGTGGAAACAAAAACAGGAACCACGTTTTCCCAGTTACATTTGTTACAATGAGTAGGCTAACATGGATTTTGGTGTATCGGCTTGTTCCGGAAGCTAATCGCCAAACTGGTTGCAAAGAAGAAACTATTAGGCTTGGAATCAAGTTGGTATTGGTGATACTTTATGTAAATAAAGTTTTTGGTCCAAATTACATCCTAATAAGTATGAATTAGGTCACATTACCGTCCGCATTTATTTTAGGTTTCTGATGATGGGTTGACTTAATTGATCAAATGAACTTGAAAAAACAAACAAACACTTCATAATGCTGAACTAATGAAGATTGTTGCTATTTCCATCTGACGTAACAGTTAATAATCTCATTATAAACTGCATTTACACGTCAGGAATTTATAATTCCATGTTTCTAAATTAAGAGTTCCGGAGAGAGCAGGAGTTGAGATCAACTGCATTGCCCAGTCTGAGTCATACATAACTGGGTAGGTAATGAATGTAAATGTTTATAACATGAGTGTGTACTTGTAGGTGTACCCGACCACCGCGGAGTATAGTGTTTTCAACACAGAGGCCGTTCTTCAAACAGAGCTTCACGTGTTTGCGCTCACCCTGCGCTTGTTTGCCCTTTGACAGCAGTCTCACAGGTCGTTAACACGTCACACCTAACTGAACATACCGTGAACCTGAAGCCGCTCTAATCATTGCATTAAATCATCACACACGTCATTAAACTATACAAACAGAGACTACACATACCGGAAATAGTCGAAGAACAACATCCATGCGTGTCAGATTCAACAGTCTCTCCGAAATGTAGACTCATAAATTAGTAACAACCTTGACGCAAAAAGTACAAGACTCACAGCTCGTTTCTATTATAATTGCTACGGATCAACGATTAAATGTGATTTCCTTGTATTACATTATAGAAAAAATATCACATAAAACTTTGTGAATAACACGTAAGTAGATAAATAATCAGTTGTTATCGTGTGCATTACATTTAACTAGGTGGGTTTAATCCACTTGATTTGATATCTTGATAATGTCTGGATTATCGGCGAACATGAAAGCGCCTAAATTAATTTTTAATCCAGCTTTCCCTCGGTTACTTGGCCATATCTTGTCGACGTAGGCACACAAGTCGTTGATACGAATCGTACGATATCAAGCGTACCGCCGCGCGCGCACCGCAGTGTCGCGCACCACTGCCATAAACTACGCTGAAGACATGTTCATTAATTAAAAAATTTACACAGCTTTATGGTGCCCGTATTTTGTCAGTATTAGGCACTGCATACTGAGCCAGACTGTGACTGAAATTATAAAAAAACACAAAAAAATATCTACGAATTTTATCATTGTCTGTCTAAAGTTAAAGTAATTAGGTGGTTGTCTATTAGGTGGGAATGATGATAAAGAAATAAACTATACAATGAATAGATACACAATAAATACTAAGATTTATATAAGGGGCTGGCTATGTATCAGTATATTTAAGCAAGTTCAGATTTAGATCCTGATACCTTTTAGCCTTTAATATGTAAGTAAGTACTTAGATTAATTATGTACCGACATAAAATGCTAATGACTTTTAGTTATCAGTATTACTGATATAAATAGTGATATACTACATCCAAACTTCCCGTGCGATATGATTAAATTATTAGTAGTAAGTACCTACGTTGGACCTGCAAGCGAAGAATATAAACTTTAAACTAACTAGCTGTTGCCAGAGACTCCGTCTGCGATCCAGGATGAAAAGTAGCCTACCTATGTCCTTCTCCAGGTCATGATCTGACCCATGTGCCAAACATCCAATTCCGTTCAGCCATTTTAGCGGGAAAGCGTAACACACATACAAACAAACTCACTTTCACATTTATAATATTAGTAAGGAAGTAAGGATGTCTACACAAAACAAAATAGCTTAATTTTGTGTGTAAACTAGTTAGTAAATAAAATCTATATTAATGGTACCGAAATGTAATTCATAAAAGATTATTACTCACAGAAAACTGCTTCTGCTGTTTTATCATGATGGCAACTCAGACCAAATAAAAAACCAAGACAGAGCGCTCCGAACAATAAAGTGAAGCATGCCAAAATTACACCACCGCTCTGTGCATACACGCTCAAACGCACACATTTACAACCATTTACAATCAAACTACACCAAAATATGTGCACACATGTTTACGAAACCGGCCTCACGTCACTGTTGACAGCGCTCTGTCTTGGTTTTTTATTTGGTCTGAGGATGGCAAGTTAAAGAGTTTTACTTTGACTTTGCTCTGAAATGTTTATCGTTTTCAATACATGGTGCAGTGCTTTTTCCCAAGGTTTAACTGATTCCAAAGAATTAACATACTGATTCTTTTCCTCCACTCTTATCATCAGCATCCTCCTACCCTTATCTCTATTTATTTGGGGTCAGGCGAGTGTCAGCTGTCAGTATCATAATTGTTGTGGAATATTGTCGCTCTTGAATGTGGATTATACGTGCCAATCGCGTTCAGTTGTATTCGTGTTTGCCCTTAGACTTTTCGTCTTTTCACACCGACACGACATTAAAAAAGGTTTTATGTTTTTCAATAAAAATCTATTAGAGGTAGGTACTGAAAGCTCAACATTGAAAACCATTTTTTTTATTCAAAGTCCAAAGACCTTGATGACGAGGTCACCTTAGTAACTCGGATTATGTCGTCATTACCTATACCTACCTAAATTGCCAAACAATAGATATCTTTTTGTTTACGTTATCTTCTATGTAACACGTAGGTATTATTTTATTTTTCAACGATATACCAGCTTCATACTTAATTGAGTGAGGTGTTAGAAAAACTAGAAAAAACACCCTCATCTCTCTTCTTGAAATATGTTGTCTACGTTGGTCACGTAGGTCGGGACTTCAGACCAAATAAAAAAACCAAGGCAGAGCGCTGTGAACAATACAGTGAAGCATGCCAAAACTACACCACCGCTCTGTGCATAGACGGTCAAACGCACACATTTACAATCAAACTACACCAAAATATGTGCACACATGTTTACGAAACCACACTGTTGACAGCGCTCTGTCTTGGTTTTTTATTTGGTCTGAGGTCGGGACCTACAAAATCCCCTAAAATGACCTAAATGAAAAAGAAAATGAATGGAAACCATTGAAACTGAAGTCTGAAAGAAATCGGAGCTGACTTTGGTATGAATTAGAAATGAAAACTATTGATCTAATTTTATTTACATAGGTACGCGGCGCTACGTTTACGCGACTGGAACTCGTTAGATTTGTGATTATTTAGATTAATTCAAAGAAATGTAGGTTTTCCTGTTCAGATCCGGAGGACTAATGAGTCCTCCACTCTAGCTAGTAGAAGGTACTTATTGCGTTAACAAATATATTTTTAATGCCTGAAACCGAAGAATTTATTTCAAAATATTATTTTGAAATAAATTCTTCGGTTTTTCTCAAACAGAATACATAATATTATGCGTCGGATTTGCTACTTTCGCCCAACAAGTTTCTTTGAAAAGTTGAGACATCTGCAATTCACACTGAATATTAAATGACGCGCTGTAGGCAGCTTTGCATTGTAATATTCATAAAATTTGAAGTAGAAATAGCTTAATAAAAAACTACATAGTTTTCACAAAATTTATGTTATATTTGGAATCTAACATGAGCAGAGGATATTCAATTTTATTTAGTTAGTTACATGTCTCGTTACTTTTCATTTTCTTTTAAAGGTTGTTTTTAGATAAATTAATTTACAAAAATACATTAATCTCTATGTTTTTTATTATTTTTATAGGTTAAAACCTATTGCAGAAATATCAAATGGATGATCCTGAGACCATTTATGTTGTAGACCCTACTTCTAAAACAGTGCTGATACTTTCTTAAAATCTTTTGCAATTATGTAAAAGTTTATAGATAGGCGTATTTCAAGTAATGTGTAAACATATATTATACATTATTATAATATACATTTCAATTCAATCACACTTTACGTACGATTTAAATTGACCAAACTGTGTTCGTTATTATACCTACACGGTCCACATCGTATCAAGACCAGATTTTATTTGAGGTACCTTCCTAATACGGGTCACTTTTGAAGTGGCATCGGTTATTTAGGTTTTTAATAACACCAGGCATGAATATGTGATGCGATTTGACGCGGACCAAGATTTATATTTATAGCACTTTTAATTTACGACGGGTTATAAAACACGTCGAAACTCCGTCGATCGATAGTCGTGTAGATGCCCCTGTCTACCTGACGATTGCGTCGTTATATCAAATAAATACAGGTCTCTAACACGTACAAATGTATTCATTTTATACATTTTAAATTCGTTTTAATGTCGTTTGGGGATCAATATAAATTATTTGTGAAGTAACTAATTTTGAAAAGTATTTTTGGGTTGGTTTATTTACCCGTACGTTTGGTTTGAAATAATCCTGCAGAAGAAATTTTAAGGCAGTTCAATCATTAAAGTAAGTACCGACAAAGAAGATGGTTGATACAAAAATATATAAAATTAGGTAGGTACCTATCAATAATTGGATTTGTTGCACTATATTGGCTGTAATGATAAAGGACGATTGACGCGTTTTAACGATTAAACTTTACGATTCTGTTCCGAGAATTGTTGCAGGATAGGTATACCTATCTAGATATTTCAGGCACTAACATATACCTACGTAGATAACATTGTTAACTTTATGTTTAGGAATCGTGAAACAATAAGAAAGTAATAAAGTTATGTAATTTTCTTGCTATATATTTTTATTAATGCGAAGTAGCGGTGCTTGGGGGAGGTCTATGTTCAGTAGTGAACGTCTTTCGGCTGAAATGATGATGATGATGATATTTATTTTATTTATATTAACGCATTTTGTTTAATACACCTGAAAATTATGTAGGTAAGTAAGCCGGTAGGTTAGGATGAAATTAAATAGTACATAGGTACCTATTCACGTTGTCGTAGGTAGTACAGAACCTTAAATTATTATTATTAAGGGTTGACCTATATTCTCAATAATTGACTTCGATTTTCAGAGATACCTTATTCAATAATTATATTAACTACGTGGACTCTTATGTGCCTGTGTTAATTAAATATCGCTCATGTTATAACATGTTTCATCATCTTCATTTCTCACTCAGACCAACAAAAAAAGGATTTCTCACAAAATATTTCCTAAGGTCACGAGTGTTTGCAAAAGTAGCTGATAAGGCAAGGTATACCGTCATGTTTAACGGTTCATTTAAAACTATTGTTGCAATTACGCTTAATGGTTAAACGCCGACTGTAAACAATGTCGGTACGTTAGAAAAAAGTATTGGTCAAAAATACGCACACAACTTTTCAGCACGTGATCATTTGCAAAAACTAAGGAGGCGGGCGGCAACTCAAAGGGAAATCATCCCTAAAGGGCGTCCGAGTCAAAATATGTACAAACGCAGACCGTAATGGGCTAAACAATAAAAAAATGGATATCTTATTTAAGTATTAACAATAAGCGGGCCTGCGTTTCGTGCGGAGTTGCCCTGAACAATGGTGAGTTTTACGAGGTCGTAAAAGCATCGTCTTTGTCCACGATTCGGTCAATAAACGAAGCTGAGCGGAGCCGGGCTGCGCGCCTATAGACACATAATTGTTTAGTTGAAATTCAAATTGATCTCACGGAAAATCTAAGCTGCCTATTCCTACTCTATATTATTCAACCCATTATATGATCCGAGTTATTTATTGAACTTCACACATTCCAAACCAAATGTCTAATGTGTTACCTATTACTCATAGAGATATATATCTGCCTACATGTGAATATCACGTTGTGTTAAAAAAACACGATTCAAGTTTTAGAGACGCCATGTAAAGAAAAGTTATCATGATTATTTGGTTCAAGCACTTTGTAATTTTTGTTGTATTGACTAATCAATCATCATTACTATTCTTCACTGATCTACATCATACAAAAGAACATTTTGTTGTAAAAGAATCGAGCAAATCTAATTTTTCAGGCTACGTGAAATGAAAGTCAAAGCTTTGTATACGAATTTAACACGGGAATCTATAAAAAACCAAAACGATTATATTATATATGTTCATTACTTTTAGTTCATAGAAACAGACATATTCTAGCAAAACAGTTACAACAGGAAAAGAAAGAAAGAATTTCAATAGATTTAGGAAAATATACGCATCTAATCAGACACGGGGTTTGTTTTTCCCGTGATTTTTCCTATTTGCGTCCGGGCCAACCCTCATGTGGAACCAGTCATTATTTTGTTTTTATGAGGGCGGGTCATCATTTTGTTTTTATGAGGGTTTTTTTAAGGGAGTGAAAAATAAGTTGGCATGAATTTGTTGTATTATTATTTTAAAAATAAGAAAATGCAACGGAGTAGAACTATTTTAATAAACAAAAAAAAAATGTGGTGTGGTAATTTCAAGGTTTACTTGTAGGTGCAAATTTTGTTTCTTCGACTTTGGATTTATACCACGAACCACATGCATCTGAAGTTCTCATTAACATAGAAGAAGACGTTCTAAGCAAGACAGAACAGTTACAGATAAAAGTTAGTCGGTAACTGAACAAAGGTGGCTACCTGCATTACCCGCTTCGCCGCCTAGGAATATTGTACGCACCATTTGTAAAGTCAGTCTCAACCCTATTGTCTAAAAGCTGCGAACTGCGGGAAAATCCCTTGCAATGTAAAAAAACCATTGTATTAATTGTTCAAAGAAAGCCGCCACAATGCAGTGCGGACGAGTCGAAACGTTATCGACACTGGAACAGATAATTGAATTAGTTGTTATGTATATTCAAGTGAAATAATCTTTTTAGTGAGCGTTCAAAGAAGGCGGAATTCGGCAGGGTTTGCTGTTTGTGTATGAGCCTAATTGTCCGCAAACAAATGCTTAGAGGATTAGCTAGAAGAGTTGAGCAATTGTTGATGAAGCGTCAGACATTTTGAGAATTTAGCACTTGGAAATGTTCTAGAATTTAGATTTAGGCATACATTTGTTTTTTTTCTTTTCTTCAAGTGGTCTTTCACTTAATTTTTTTAATTTTGAGTAATTCTGTATATTTGTTTAAAAAAATATTGTTGCTTATCCTAAGCAATTAAGCTCATCAGCTTGCAAGGAGACTTACATATTCATTTGTGGTGGACTTTGTTGTATTTCTAATCTAATATTGTTTATATTATCTTTTCAGCAGTAGACATGTCGTCCAAAGTATCTATGACGAATTTAGGTATTAAATAATAATAGTTTACTGTCGTCACTCATAATTTAATAACCTTACGATTACACTTTATTACGCATAATAAAAAATACTTTATTTTTGCCTTGGCGCAACATTGATTTTGGCCAACTCATCACGAATAGTTTGGCGGTTCTTTTAATGTTCGTACCACGACCGCAAAGGATTCGCGGTACCCACTTACGTGCACTTCGTGCACTTTACAATCGAACGTACAGATTCGTTTACAAGTACATAGTTACGTCAGGAAAGGAAACCACTTAAATTTTAATAAGAGCAGCGATTATGCGCCATAAAAAGCTGTAAATATGTAGTTAGTCGGGTTCCCTGACGGTGGGCAATTTGCGGCGCTCCGCCCCGCGTGGGCCAACAACCAGTATCAATGCCTATAATTGCAAATAATAAGCAAGCCCTTGCAATACAGGTATACATAGTCTTATACCTACATATAACTTAAAACCCAGTCACTTTGAGTAAAACGTTAGAAATAGGTAAGCTTTCAAGCCAGTATATTGTAAAGATTGGTAGGTTGTCCATCTAGAGCAAGACTATGCTTCCAATTTAAGGAATATCTTACTTCCATCAAAGTGCCATTATAGGTTAGTACCTATAGTAGACATTCATTTCGCCTTGGAAATGGTAAGAGAATGCATTCATGCAGTGTAGACTCAAAAAGCGTACACCATGGAGGTCGTAATAAGCTCAGGAGACACATATTCCTTGCTACTCTAAACTAATTTTTGTAAGAGGTAATCTCTGGAAGTGCTGATACTGATAGTTACACAGTTGTCGAGTTCAATTAGATATGTTTAATTAGCTTTTGCCCGCGGCTTCGCCCGCGTGGAGGTCGGAAATATCTCACGGAACCGTACGGGATATAAAGAATTCTATGTACTAATCATCATGGTCCAATGCCCCATGTGTCAAAATCCGTTAAGTCATTTTAGCGTGAAACCGTTACAAACAGACAAAAAAACTCAGTTTCGCGTTTATAACATTAGTTAGATAGGGGATGGTGTAGTTGAGTTCCGAGCGGACGAAGGCACGGTCAGAGGCTAGTGTATGAATATATTGTCGTTTTGATACTTTTTTATATGGCAGTAACATATATTACTATAGTTAGCGAATTATATAATTGGGTGGCAAGGTGGCAAGCAGGCGCAGTCGATCCACCTGATGGTAGTAAGGTGGTCTCTCTACCTTTGGACATTTGTTACAATACCAGAGGCATCGGGTTTGCAGCAGAGTCGAAGTTTAAATGTAACATATGGCTAATTACACCAGCACCCATTCAGTTAAAAACGGAAAACTGGCTACAGAAATGCTGCTTGGTGGCAGAAATTGTACTAACAGGTTTATACACGAGCTATACATTTCCAGTATATGCTGACCTCGCATTGTAAAGGATTTCTGTACAATGCGAGGTCAGCATATACTGGAAATGTATAGCTCGTGTATAAACTGGAAATGTTTAGCTTGATGTGTAGCCGTGTGTACCTATGGCATTGGCTAGCTTGGATTTATCCAACCACTCTTGGTACGCGGATTGGAAATAACACCCAGTTTTTTAGTAAACGATAGGATACTGCAGCCCATCCTCTATACGGATTCTCTTAGTATCACCGCCTAGAAAAACCTTTTACAACACCCAGAAGGTGTATTTTTGATTTCATACCCAAGCGTACTTACGTTTCATTATACATTTTGTTTCTTGTCATGTAAGGATCCATTATAAAGTTGGGAAATATGATATTACATTATTTATATTGTTCCACATTCATAAAAAAGCCGTAACATGCATAGGTACTTAATTAGACATCTCATTACCTACTACTCTACTAGGTAGATAACTAGGTGTATCATCTTACATCTTATGTCGTCGTGTGTATGTTATATATTCTCACTGACTTTGTTGCATTTATATAATGGGAGTACATGCCTACTAACATACGTTATGTGTAGCGGGTTGGTTACTTTCTATTTCTTTTTCAACCATAATTACTTTTAAGTACTAAACCAGCTGAGTGACGCTGGGAAGTGATGATACTGAAACTGAGATTGTTAGTGACGAAAGGATAGACGATCATGGTGTATTATTTCTCCTAATATATAATATATGGACCTATCTTTAATAGGTATATATGGTAAATACATAATGAGGAAAGTCTTAGAAGAATGGGAGGGAGGCGTCTCTGTCGGGGAATAAAGATCAGGAACTTGAGATATGCGGTTGACACTACAATCTTTGCATCCTCAGAAAAGGAGCTAGCTGATCTGTTTCGCAGAGAAGAGTACGAGAGTGGAATGGTTGGACTCACCATCAATAAGCCGAAGACAAAAGTCATGCTCATCGTCAGAATCAGTCAAGTCTCCACAACGGGAGAACTCGCAGATCTAGAATTTGTCAGCGAGTTTATACATATACCTCGGATCACTACTTACTGACCAGGGAGGAAGCGAACGAGAGATCAAGAAGGATTCAAATGACCAAAGCGGCGATAAGTAAGCTGAGATGTATTTGGCAGGACAGAAAGGTCTCCAATTTCACCAAGATGAGACTAGTCCGGAATTCCGGACACTGGTTTTCTGGATCTTCCTTTACGGCTCAGAATCGTGGACGATTCGGGCAATAGAACGGAAAAAGATAGAAGTTTTTGAGATATGGTGTTAGCCAAGATTCCTCCGCATACCATGGACCGCTAAGAGAACTAAGAAATCTATCCTCGAACAACTACGCAATAGAGATAGAGTATCCACGATCTTTTACCAAAGGGTTCTCGGTTACTTTGCTCACATTGTCCGTCGGGAACCAAATAATCTTGAAAAACTGGTGGTGATGGGCAAGGTAATGGGAAAAGACCTCGCGGCCAGTCACCTAACCGCTGGTCAGAACAAGTAACCGTCTTCACTGAACTCTCTGTTAAAACTGCCTTGAGAGAAGCAGAGAACTGAACAAAGTGGAAGAACATCATAAATAAAGTCACGACTGCCTTTCAGGGACACGATCTTCAGTAATGAAGTACGAAACTAAGAAGATATTTACTACATTCTATCATGCAACATTGTGTCCATTGCGACTCAGAACCTACTCCTAACGATCTCTCACCTCTAAGCACAGAAACGATTATCACAAGTTTCCTGGGCCTCCGTAAACTCAGAACTGCGAACAGTTAACTTTATTTTAATGTTGTTTTGATTGACCTAACAATGTTTACCGAAATGGTTGACAAGTTCAATTTCGTCCCGAGAATCCTTTTTGTAAATATTTAGGCAAGGGTGTTCAAATAATTATAAATGTTGACTATCAAACATGATGTCTTTTGAAATAGGTTCATTTTTGTCTAATTACTACCATACAGTGAGAAACTTATGTTTACTAATCCAATAATTCATTATTACATTACTTTCTGAAAAGTCAATATTTATCCAGGAATCGGGTACACTTCAAACAGTAATTACTATCAACATGGCCACTCGGGAAGGAGAGTCGTAATACCTACTCCAAGTTTATCGTTACATAAACACACACACGTACTCGTATGATATAATATATCAACGCTGTCCACGTGAACGCTGATATATAGAGGGTGATATTACAGCGAGCGGCCAACAAACAATAAGGTGTGATAAGCAGATTCGGCGGCGCTTTTCATGTGTCGCCTTTGTCCGAGTGTAATCCGCCGCTCGAGGCGCGCCGCCCCGCGCAAGCGCGCGCGCACCTGAACGCCCCGCCTACGCGCTACGAACCGTATGCGTAAGCTTGAAGACCTTCTCTATGCAAACGAACTTGAGTTATCCAAATCTACTTTATGTTGACTGATTTTGTATAGAATGCTGGTTTTTGTCAGTATGTTGGTATAATTTAATTAATTTTGCTCAATAATATACTTAGATTTATATTGTTCTGTAGTACTTACATAGATTAAGTATACTATATACTAGATACTGAATCTATAGTTCTGTTCTGTAGGTATGCCATACTGACTATTCGATCCAGTTGCATGAAGCACATCTATTTATTTATTTTTATTTTAATGTTTGTTATTTATTTATTTATCTATATATTTATTTGCATAATGTACACTCAACTGAGTGTTCAACAGGCTCTAAACAAATAAGAAGTGAAAAAGTTTATACCAGTTACTTACAACTTCTAATCCAGAAGCTGACTTGGGTAATTTCCTTCAATTCACTTTTACAACTATATTGTTTTACGACAAGTGTAATTAGCTTTATATTGCTGCAATTATGCACAAATATCGATATCTTTCTAAACAAAAAACCACAGCATTTATCTGTTATATAATTCCGCGAAGACGCACCTTTTTACTACGTTACAAAATGTTTTATTTTGTATAATATTGTAAAGCTGCTGAAAACAGTTAACAAATAAATAATTAAATACCAAAAGATGACATCATGCACCTATTGTGTGTCTTAACGTTTAATAACAATCTGAAAATTGTAGGTAAATACTGATGCTGATGTTTTCATCCACAATGTTTTTTTTTTGTGAATGACCTTTTGCAGGTCAATCTAGGAGGTTGTCGGCTGCTTGACCTGGATATCTACCTTAATAAATAAAGGCCTCCAGCCAGGGCATAGAATTTATGTTGCGCGGCGCGGTTTCACCCGCGTTAGTCTCGATCCCGTGGAAATATCGGGATAAAAAGTATTCTTCCTCCTATTCCAGGTCATGGTTTACCCCCGTACCAAATTTCATCCAAAGCCGTTGAGCCGTTTTAGCGTGAAAGCGTAACAAACAAATTCGCTTTCGCACTTTTTTAATGATATTAGTTAGGAAGCGACTACACGCTAAGGGCAACCCCTGTGGGGTACGGACATCGGCTTAGAGTGTCGCTGAAGGAGTGTGTTGGATCAAGTATCCACAATGTGGATCCCACATCATACTTATGCCTCGGACCCGGTGTGATCTTAAATACTTCATCATTCTTAAACTATGCTCTGAAACAAATTGTAACTATAGCTGCAAAACCAATAGAAACCAGAAAAGGACCAGTTACAATTTAGAGAATATTGGAAACAAAATAATACAAACTTAATGTATACTTACATGAATTATTCATCCCGATGCAACGACAGTCGTAATAAAAATAACTTATACGAATCTTGCTCTATTACTTATTGCGCGACATTTTTATGTCACGTCAAAGTTTTACTTTATTATATTGCTACATTAATTTTGTAACTCCGACTCGTAAATGTACGTACTAAAGTCTTCATATATTTGGTCATTTTAATAAAGCTTTTATTGGTGTTTAATTAGCAGCAGTACGTGAATGCGGCCGCTCCAACATAGATACGTCGAGACAAGTCATGTGTGTCAAGGCGAATCTCTGTTTACGGTGTTTACCTCGGAGCAATCGAGTACAATATTGAGTCGCTAAATCCCAATAAAGTTCGTCATTCACCAATTTCACGGGTCGTAATTAGCTGCGACGCCGCGCCGACTGATTGTTTTAAAACTAGACGCGTTTGACGAACAATGATTGGTGCGTTTAGTGCGCGTACGGCAGTCAATAAAAAGAGGTGACGCCGTTTTGTTCCGAGCTGCCTTTTTATTGTGCACTGTATAAATTTATGGAATCATCATCGAGTTGTATGGACTCCTCTATTCGTTCGCAGCGTGGGTCCATAACCATTACGGATTGTATTTTGATACACATTTATTTACACTTGTTAACGTGCCGTAGACACGAGACTTTTTCATTGGAACTTGTTTTAAATTGCTGTAGTTCATTCATCCTTATGATGTGTTCCAACTGGGCTGTTATGGTTACTAATAAACTGAGCCTTAGACACAAGTGGCGTAAAGGTTCACTACCAACTTCTTTTGATTGCTATGTTTAAGTGTATGTTTGTCTATTTCATTTCGGCAAAAATGTTGTAATATCTTGCATTACCTACCAGGTTACCATGCTATGGAAGCGTATCGTGCTGTTACGAGTAAGCAGCATCAGTCCCGACGAAAACATCTTTACTTTATTACAAGCTATATATTAGCTTGTTTCTTTATATTAGCTTGTTCGATCAAAATCAGAGCACCTAATATAACTACAATTGTTATTACTCTCTTTCTATTTTCCTATTACTTATTAAACATAGTATTAGTACTAATAATATTGTGGTGATCGTGAAAAGATTACTGATAGAGTTTACAATAGTTTGGCGTAGCCCGCCGCGTAATCTCGTACGACGTATTTAGCACTTGACGTCTAAAAAAATACATTTTCTGACGTGTCTGACCTGATAAAACATATTTTGTTTTACTTAAGTATCTACTTTCTTTTAAGTAACGACAAAATCTCTTTTGAAGCCAATGTATATCACATT
Organism: Lithophane ornitopus; assembly: GCA_948473465.1. Lineage (NCBI taxonomy): Eukaryota > Metazoa > Arthropoda > Insecta > Lepidoptera > Noctuidae > Lithophane > Lithophane ornitopus. The sequence continues at coordinate 10,426,163 of OX419620.1, read as the reverse complement.
GGGCCTACGCCCCATCTCATCTCAACCATCACTTTTTTGACGAATATTGAGATGATTGCCAAGAGTGTTTGATCACTATATGAAAACGTTAATTACCCCTCTTTTTTCATAAAAAAAACCGCACGTTCATTACTAAACTTACAGAAATCACATATGGCCCTCGCGTCAGTGCTAGTTATGAAAAGAATATACTCTTAGGCTACATGCAGCCTGAAGCTCGGCTTGGCTAGATTTAGGTCCTGAATGTCTTGTCCTGATTCTTGACTGTCTAACCGTCTGGAAGAGTAGTGAAAAAGCTGATGATGCTATTAAAAATTATAGGTTAATAGGTGACCTGGTAAAATTAGACTAAGCTGAACTGACACAATCATTTTAGTCGGTAGGCTGGGCTTAGTCACAAGCACTGAAGAGTTAATAAATAGATGAGGTAGTGAATATATCAATAAGGAATAGTCATACCTACTGAACATTTTCCTACGTACAAGCGAGAGACCGAAAGCTCAAAAAAGTCGTCTGTAACTTTGACGGAACATGTATGAGACTGATCAACCTACTTCCCTAGGAAAAACCTTGATAACGTGTCGTCCATATTTTTTATTTTCAGTTTAAACCGGTACACCTCTAATGTGCATTATACGTTCTGAATATCTGATATAGGTAATGCCTGTGGCGGTATCTACATCGCCACATGCGAACTACGCATCAAAGACCTGACGTCACACAAAAATCCTAATGTCACATAAATCCTGCATCGCGCATTTAAAGTTTACCGTGCAATCGAAATACATACAAGAACCCAACATTAATCGTTGGGCAGTTGCCCGCCAAACACAACACTCGTTCGGTTAGAGGATCCTCCCTTTTCTATGGAGTATGAGTGAACTTTACACCCTGTTCCTCATACCCCTAAATTGGTGACCCCGAATATGAACGTCAACGCAGCCTTCGTGCAACTACTCCAGCGTGACGTCATCGTCATCACTCCCGCAAGCTTTCGTGACTCGAGTCACACAGCAGTCCAGCACCCACGGCTTCAACGGGTATCCTGACCACCAGCATGCAGCGAACGCGCATTCCCTCAGCCACAACCGAAACCCGGTTCCGACTCACTGGAACCACAACTCGCACTGGCAAGCATCGCAAGATACAAGACTCAGCCCACTATCGACCTCCGGTCTCCGGACGGGAGTGATGTGGCGGTATCTACATCGCCACATGCGAACTGCGCATCAAAGACAAAAATCCTGACGTCACATAAATCCTGCATCGCGCAAATAAAGTTTACCATGCAATGGACATACAGGGTGTGGCGTTAATAATGGATAACCCTGAAACTGTCGATTGGCCAGATTATCATCTATCATTTACCCCACTTATATCGCCATATGGCCATGGATGACCAAATTATTGATATTTTTGATATATCTTATAAAACAAAGTCGGGTTTGTTCAAGTTCTTATAACTCGAGAACTGCTGGACCGATTTTGATGATCTTTAATTTGTTGGATTTGTCTCCGCCCAGAATAGCAGAATAACTATTAAAATGTCGGAAATGTGAAATACAATATGGGGCATATGGCGATATAAGTGGGGTAAATGATAGATGATAATCTGGCCACACCCTGTATATACAAGAACCCAACATCAATCGTTGGGCAGTTGCCCGCCAGACACGACACCCGTCTGGTCGGAGTATCCTGCCTTTTCTATGGAGAATGAGTGAGCTATACACCCTGTTCCTCATACTCCTTAACGCCAAATAGTAAGAATACTGTCATACTGTCCGCCTCTGCCAGAGCAACGCATATTATGTCCAAGTCCATATCTCATGCAATCAGACACATTTCATAGAATTTCAGATTTCAGAGAATTTATAGGAATCTAAGCTTAATTTAATTTGCTTTTGTAGAGTTGTCGTGTATTGTTCTTTTATATTATGCAATCAGTGGTTCTTGTACTGTATATAAAAAAATAGCAACTCTATGCTAAATTGGGATTTATAAGACCTAGAGAAGAAACAGAAAAGTTCGTTGAGTCCAAACATGCGGAACGACAAACTTAAATAAAGCCATTATAACAGTAATTTAGAGCACTTAGTTATTATAAATAAATATATTCGGAGAACAATAAATAGGTTGGCACACGGCAGCTGTATATAGAGACATATGTGCGTATAGCCGCGGGCGAGGGCTCGTTATTTTCTGGTCAATTGCCGCTTTACGGCGCCCGCGCATCCTCGCTTCCAATTACTGCGCAGCCGCCAACGCTATAAAACCCAGTTCCTTACTAAATCAGCTTATCCACCAAATAACAGCCTACTATCTTCAACTTACACCCTCAAGAAATAAGCCACAAATTCGAATAACAGCGCTAGGAGATACAGTATATGTGAACACGACAGATGCAAATTATGCTTAGGTAAAACGTGTTTGTTGTCCGTCCCGAGTTTTATTTTTTACAATTATATCGGCTTGGTTACTTGGAAATGCATTCACGAGAAATCGGAGAGGGTTTCGTGATGTTTAATAGGCTTAGATTAGAAGTTAAAAGCCGGGCCGTGGGTCGAGGGGCCATTAAATGGTTCTCAGGACACGGCCACATGACTTAGCTCTCATTAGGTGAATAGTCAGAGGAGAGCAAAAAAACGCGTTCCCATATAATCTTTTATATAACACAGGCCTATTTTATTTACTATAAGAATCATGAGATCTCAACAATCGGTGTGCATTGAAGCGTCTTGTCTGTCTCATTTCTTCCAGAAAAAACGATTGTGTATGAGTGAGTCTGGACGCCCCTTCTAGGTTCTCTATTAAGTTATTTTATGTACTAAGAGTCCGTCGTAGGTAATTATTGCTAAAAACTGAAACAGTTTTACAGCATCTGAACGTGCACGCATTTTGCCGATAACTGAACTTAATTATGGGGAGATAAACTTTAGGTAGTTTTGCAAGAGCAATTAAGATGAAATGCCGACAAAGGGCTTCGGCGCTTTGAAGTCGCCGACGACTGCATGCAGCATCCGCTTTCTCCTGTAGATAAGGCCGGATGTGACGTGGCCTTGCGCCTGCACTCCGATGGGACTGAGACATAGCTTTTCACGATTACTTGATACATTCCAATGTTGGGATAAAAAAATGCCTCACTTAAAAGTTTGTACAACGGGTAAATAAGTGCATGAGTCATCTAATGAAAGTTATGGACCGGTCACTAGGTTTATCTTTACACTTTGACTGTTAGCTCGCGACGACGCGACGCGATGATTACCAACAATAAAAGCTAATTAGCAGCAAATATAAGTGTTTTATTTATTTATCTTCCGATTCATACTTCTGTGCATATTCCATAATATGCTACTGAATTCGTATACGGGATTTATGAGTGAGGTAAGGATTCGCTATCAGTTTTACGGCGCATTAAATTATGCAGTTTAAGCTACATGCACTTTTCGAGCAGAAGTTCGTCGTACAAGGAGGGAAGCAGTCAAAAGTGGGCGAGGGAGGGCGGCAGTGGCGGGGGCGTTCGGAGCGGGCCAATAAAGGCGCGCAGTAAATCCACGTAATTTAGAGCGGTCGTAAATTAAAGTTCCGCTATAAAGCCGGGCCGGTCGCGTACCTGCCGCGCCCGCGCCGCGCCGCCGCCGCGTCACGCACCGACCGCGCCGACTCCGGCTCGTAAATCAGCCGCCGTGTGAACTCCGCACATGTCCGAGTCCTGCCTCCACAAATAAATTAACATTCTATCGTTACATAACGAGCTCACTAAGCAGTACTCCTTGCTAACTAACACGTTTTGCGTATTTTGAAGACAGCCAAAATTATACTGGTATAGTCTGAATATGCCGTCGACGGTATAATAATTTGTATATTTAGCGGTGTGAAGTAAGAAAACTAAAAGCTAAAGCAAAAAAAATAGTGTGTTGATCATACCAAAACCATTTATAGAGCAGGTCGGTATGGAATGGTGAGAGGGTCGCCCGATTTCAAAACTTCCCTGAAAGGGCAATTTTTCCTTGTTCACGATCGGTCTTTTATTGGTAACTATTCTTTGTTCACGTTCCGTCTTAAATAGAGAAAGAAATACTAAGATACTAGCTAATGGTATCAGTGGTACTACCTATGTGGCAGACAACCATTGATAATTCCCACAAAAAACTTAGAAGACATTTTACGAAATTGCTAGAGGAGATAGGAAGAAGAATGGAAGCAGTAATAATTACAAAAGGAAGTAACAATTAGGTTAAGTAACTACTTACAATAAAAGTGGAAAAGTTAAAAGTAACATTCATCATACTGTGAAACTGAAGGTTTCAAGAAATTACAAGAGAAATGCATAGAATGTTTTATGAATCTAAACTCAATTTTTTTATAGAAAGACGCTAAAGCATGAATCTCGATTCGATTTAATACCAGAGAATGAAATCAGATCACGAACTGCGATAGAACGGAAATCCACAACGAAATACTACCCATTCATTTTATTTATTTTCTTATTGTTATAGTACCTACACCCTACTACATAGGGTAGTATACATTACTACCCTATGTAGTACACGTATGAAGTAGAGATACTTTATTTTTATTTTTGTCCAAGTTTATTTCTTTGCGTGGGCAACAATAAATTATTTATTTAAATGCCTTAAAACTACCATTACAGGTCTTAGCTTAATGCGATAGCCAAGGAATATATAATATATAAAATTTAAACTACGATAATTGTTTATAACATAATATAAATAAGAGTACTTTTGCGAATTCACCCCAGTGACATGTAAATATATCAATTTCGACCTGAATATAATTGATGGTGCGAATTGCTCGAGTCAAAGGGGTTTTGGCCAGCAAGTTGGTCCTGGCTGATGGTACGACCAGCAGTGGCGGGGGCCGTCGCCTCCACACATAGCGGTCGGGTACGTACAATTGCAACCGCTGCAGCACTCTCGGATTGTGCTCAATGCGTCGGAGCAGTTTCACTATGTACGACACCAGCGCAAATTCCCGCCGCACCCCTAGTTGATTGTACCCCACCGTACCCAGTACGAATAGAGTAGGGTACATCAAAGGGTAAAATGGGTATACCCCATACAGTTTCTTGTACAGATGGCGCACGAATTTATTCTGGACTCGTTCCAATATCACTGAGTACTTAGCCTCATGTGGAGCCCATATGACAGCACTATGTTCCAGATGACTCCTGACTAATGCGTCATACAGGACTCTGATAGCAGTGATGCTGGTAAAGTCTCGCGTCTGCCTCAGAACAAAACCTAAGTTTCTAAACGCCTTTTTGCAGAGATTTGGTTTCCATTAGTCAGTAAGTAAATATACATAGATTATAGAATCTATTAACATTTAGAAAATGCTTATAGGTATAATCGTATAAAATTCCATCTTCCTGTTGTTATCTATTTAGTTCTTCTTTTCGTGTGGTTAGTGACTAACCTGGTTTTAAAGCCGCCCATGCGCCTATGGCATAACTATTTACTGAAAACATATTTTTGTTACGGGTGAATGTATTCGAGAATGTTGCTACGGTTTGCTACGAAGTCTACGAAAAAATATCCGTAATTAAGCTGCTCTCGTTTCAAAGTTTTTCTTCTAACTTGTATATGATTTAACACTTGGATGTTGCTGCAATTATAGCATTTTCAGCCACTTACTTAATAATTACAAAATTAGGTTTTCACAGCTGCTACGGATATTTGCAATGGCTACGCTTTTTGTAACGACTTCTAATTCTTTGATTTCTGAAGTATAATATGAATGAATATGGTATTTTATATTCGAACGATCAAGCTCACTGTCGCTTATTCTTTTCCTTACATCTGCCTATAAGTACTCGATAAAATCTGAAACTGCCATTTGGTACTCAGTAAAACGAAACGATATGTGTGGCGGTATATAGTTCAGTGCGTTGAGTTATAAGTGAATATAATTATACTGATCTATTGTTGAGGGAAATCCTACTATAGAACAGAGGTATACGTGACTTTATACTTGTTACCTAAGTTCACATAAGTGTAAGAATAGAAATGCGCTTAGGTATACATGAACAGGTAAGAGCGAGCAAGTATAAATCCACACAGTTATCTTTGTTATCAATGATCTACGTAGCTATGAGTTAAGCGTTTTATTATCTTGATAAAGACATTCTTCACGATTATCTGTCAATGTTATAAACGCTAGGAAAACTTTAACAACTGTAGGTTCACGTGTGCCGTGTCTTTCTATACGGATTTAGTGAGTCGTTTCAATACCCTTATGGTATAAACCCCATGAGGCCGTGGCGGAGCGGACATCACTTTACGATTACTCACATAAAAGAACACATTATCTGTTTTATCTTACCTAAAACTCCCCAACAAAGAGATAAAGGTTCTAAGTTTACCCGTCGCGTGTAAATAAATTATCCGAAGTATTGTGCAGGGCGCGCTCGGATTGTCTAAAGTAAACTTGGGATATATTGTGGTCCCGATCGTCGCAGTAAATCACTCACGGCAACATCACGTGTTACGTAAAAGGGTTTTATAGTGGGACTTGCATCCACGACGAGATAACACATTCAAATGTCACTAGGTAATCATTATATGGCTGTTGCGTACAATGTTAATAAACTGAGCCAATGTCAACAAAAGCATGATCTAATTGCGATTTTTGATGTTTACTAAGTTAGCGTTGCGTAGCGTTCAGATAATTTTATTGCATTTTGTTTAAGACAATATGTAACACGGAAGAGATTAGTTGAGTTAAAGTCTTATCAAGTTCTGTTTTCAGAATGATCTCTGTAACATTCCCAACGCCGCTTCCATCTTATACATGCATCGGGTTAAGTATTTGTTGCCAAAATATTAAACCAAACATGCGTCACAAGTCACACAGATACATAAGCGTACGGGCGCAGGTACAGCGGTGTGCGTCACGTGTGGCGGCGGCGGGCGCGGGCGGTCGGACCGCGCGGCGCGGCGAGTGCACCGCGTTCGTGCGGAGCTTTGTTATCTGCGATCAGGCCCCGCCCCGCGCACAGCCTGCCGCGGACAACATGGCGGCCGCCGGCCCGCACTCTCTCACCACAAAATAAATATGTACAGCAGGCCCGCTCGAAACAACGAGGGAAAACAGGCGCACGCGCAGATGAAGCGTACGGATGGCGATCTCAAAGTATGTCAAATGAAAAGCCATTCGCAAGTGCATTTTACAGAGACGCGTTACTATTGTGTTCTTGCGTTTTTAGTCATTGTATGGAGTCCACCTTCTGTACCAATCTATTTTATGGTCCCGCAGTCCGCACATCCCGCACGCCGGACTGCCGCCACTCGCATTTATGGTCCTAATGAAAACCACTTTAATTAATTCACAGCAATCACATGCGCCGTGCACGCCGCGGCTTTTATGTTTATTGTTTCCATATCATTTTAAAGCACCACATTTTGATTTCTCAAGAGTGTCACCGTCATAATGTTTTGTTTGCCGAATGACTGCTGTGTTTATTAACAGTGTAAGTATTATTACGATTGTCCAATTGTTATTAGGTACGCAAGTTTTCACTTAATGTTATTAGAATCATGTTAATAGCTTTCATAAATATTTTAATTGCGTGCCACAGCAAGGCCCACCTACTTTTTCTGCCTCTGTTTAGGTATAGTTACGCAGATAGGATCTCATCATCACGTAATGCCATATTATTATACTTACGTCGGGAAATAATTATTCTACGTTACTTTTATTATCTAATGCCAAGACAACATGCTATGTTGTATGTCATTATACATATTATTTGCAGGCGTCAAAGAGTTCTTTCTGTTTAATATACTATTACTAGGTATCTTGGCATTTTGGTTCTGGGTGTCGATCGATCTTTGTTCCAACATAAACTTTAACCAAAGAAAATGTGAATCCCCACGACTCTCAAGTAAAAAGTACTTAGTTTAAATTGGGTTCTTAGTAGGTAATTTTTGTGTAGGAATCGACTTAGTTGAGGCTAATACTGAACACAGTTTTAGCTACAAAGATAACAGTAGTCTTGCTACTCGGAATATTTCTTAATGATTGTATCTAGTCTATATAACTATAGATATAACTCTTGCAAAGCGCTTTCAAGGCGGGACGGCGCGTCGGCTATGCCACGGTTGCTAGTTGCTACACGTCTACGGGCGCTGGCCGTTACGATTTGTCTACGAGCTGCTACGCTGCGGCTACGAGTGGCTACATGCGGCTACGAGCGGCTATGCTGCGGAGCTTCAACGCCTACACTGGTGTGTAGCCGCTCTCCAGTGCGCAGATATACCTGAAGTGCAAATCCTGCTATTGATCGCAGTTCAACATAATATATATTTCAGGTGAATATGAAATCCAATACGTACTCTCATGAAATCGTCTTTGTCAGCACGCACTCGTTTGGTTACATACCCAACTTCTGCTGTTGCTGAGGATGCATGTAAAAAGCTTTAGGCATATTTTATTTTGGCTCGGCAGTATTTTCGTTCGGTGAGCGTATTATGTTGTTCTTAGCTAATTAAAAGTTCTCCAAAATCGTTCTTTGTAAATAATGGTGAGAGAAAAAGTAAGATTACCGAACCACGAGGTGTATGTATACAGACAGCGTCACTAACATTGAAGTTGTTACGACAGTCACAAGTTCACAACCGATACTTTAAAAAGTGCACGGGTTGACGTGGATTCGAAACAAAGCATCGCTCAACGTCGCCATTCAATAACGGCAGTCTTCACCGACTAGCCAGCGAGCTGGTTGCGATTGCGATGAATTCTACTTTATCATTCGGTATTTGTCTAATTGATGGTTGTTATCATTTGACCCTCAAATGAACCTATGAATTAATATTATGAACTATGTTAAGGGGATGTCGGAAAATGTTCCCACGGGAACGTAGGTACTATCGGGATTAAAAGTACCTACGTATGTACCTCTATGTGTTAATTAGGGTTATAAACTATCTGTATGGCGGGAACATATATACAAACGGACAAAAATTCTTCGTTACTATTTAATACTTAGTTAAGTATGTGAAAAATACAGTAAGAAAGAAGTCCTAAAGTATGTAATGTCCAAAAGAAAACTACGTTTCACGGAATTGAACCTTCAATCATATAATATAATTCATATCTGCTTCAAGCGACGATCCACGACTTCGATCCACGTTTTGGCTGATTCGCACGAATTTAATCGCCCGGAACGGGAGAATCGACACTTATAAATATACCTACAGCTCCCAATTTTAGCCAAACCTCTTTCGAAGTGTTACAGGCCCTAATAATTGTCGAAGTTCACTACCATACACCAACAAAATTAGATCCGCTTTGGCTTTTTCATCCTCTGCTTCCCAATTTGTAGCTTCTCCCATTTCAGGTTTTGGTACCTATCCACTCGTTTCTTCTATTTCGATCCATATTTTTTATCAGGATCGTCTGCACCTGTATTTGCCAGCTATCGCTGCTTGTCGATACTCATTATGAATGTTTTTGTAAAAATACAAAAAGGTGTTTTTCATCTAGGTGTGTTGAATGTGAACATGCATCTTTTGCTGGGGTACCTAGTCGATGAAGCTGTGCTGCCTATGCCACTAAATGTGTTTTCAAACAGAAGATGACTTCAACCATTACGAACTACCTGACTTTTTATCGTCTAGCTATAGGTAGGTATCTATCAGGATTAATTCCTATATTTTAATTAATTATTTTAATTGAAATAAATTATTAATATTTTAATAATTTTAATTACTTACCTAATAATAAACCATCTAATAGTAGGCATTTAACTTTTCACTGTACGCTACTACGGTATTTACTATCTGCACGAAATTTTTTACTATACATTCGTGATTAATTAGACTGAATCGTGAGCTCAATCAACTATTCTAAACTTCTTTAGAAACTTTAAACTGAATTTTATGATAATATTAATACACAGCAATTATTAGATTACGGACGATTATTTAAAATTAAAAGAAATCAGGTCTTTCCTGTAAGTAGTACTACTACATAGTTTCCTACTAGTCACTACTACATAGTTTCCCTACTTCACGGATATTCTAGTGAAAAATTGGATTTAGTTCGTTATAAAGTGTAATTCCGATGTGTGATGTAACGATTTGCATTGAGAAAATATAATTAAACAACCGGCAGCCGGATCAAATTTCAAATTGCTATCAAAACGAGACGCATTCATATTTTGTAGGGTGACCACGATCGTACCTACACGAAAAGCTCATCGGGATTTTAGATTGGTTCGATAAAACCTATGTAACTATGCCTAGTACCGGCGTGGTTATTATGAATCAACCCTGACACTATCAAATCCTATGGAAAAGATCGGACAGACGATCGATCGATTAAACGGTTGTGTACCATATCTAATAGATGTTCCGACGATATCAAAACGATACCACCAGTATCATTTTGATGCAAAACCTTGCTATTATCTTAATGCCAATAGTTAAAACATTTTTTTTTTTAAACTACTATATGATTTTAAAATTCGCGACACTATGAAAGTTGAAAAATGTAGTTGAAAAATGTATGTAGTTCATTACCAACAACGTAGTACAGTATCTACAACGTTTTGCCAGAACAACAAAATCCTGCAAAAAAATAAATCATGGCAATCGTAGTCAGTGTTGAAATGGTGTGCGGGTTGTGAGACAAGACATCTCCCTGGCGGCCATTTGTCGCGGGCGACAGCGCTGCAGCTCTCCCCCAGGCCTCGTTAGGGAGACCGCGCGTCAACGCGACTAGGCTGATTTATGCGCGTTTATTCGGCTTTATTCGCGCATTTTCGCGCTTATTCAACTTCAGGCACATTTATTCGAGCTCCACCCGAGCTCCCACAACTGACACATAAATGTCGCTTTTGTTTCTCTTTACGAAACGATTTAGATGGTCGGTACGCTCGGGGACGATACGCTTTGTAAACCTTGAACCTTTGGTGAGTTGTGAGAATATGTTAGTCAGATAGAGAGAGGTAGTCAGTAGGTGTAAGGGAGTTTTTTAAAGGGATGGTATTTTTATGTCTAATGATTACTTAATATAAATTACAGAACTACTTAATAGATACTTAGGTAAGTTTTTCCTAGCAGTCAATCCATGTTCTTTGATCTCTTCTTGACGTGAGCTTTCCACCGCAGTTTTGCGTCAAATGTCATTTTTCGTGACTGCTTCCCATCCCCAAGGTATTCTCGGGCACTAGAATATTTAATAGGTAGGTAGGTATAATATAACAGTTAATAGGAATGGAACCAGATCTAAGAAATACCTATAATAGATACCTGAGGTTTCCCAAACCACCTATACTTAGGTACACCGCATCTTCTAACCTAAAGTGTAGGCTATCAAAATTCTCAATGTTTTCAACATTCCCGACCAATAATTGTATTATTAATAGATAATTCGATACTAAAGAACTGCTCAATGCACAGGTCAGGAGACGACATATTTAGAAATGCGGAAAACGAAATATAAAATAGGTAAGTACCTAAGATTTGGAAATGAGTACATCGTCCTTTTCACACGCCTTCCGTTAGATGATGTCGCTTCCGTCACGTGAAGTGGCCCCAGCGCCACCTATAGCCTAACCTGGAACTAACTGCACCACAGAGCAAGCCGCCATACCTTATGTCATTGTTCGGCTCATAATGTTATTGATGAACCGGGAAGAAATTGCTTGGACTTCAGACGTCATAGGAAACATAATACAAATTTTATTAAAGGTAAAATTTTTATATTATTTGTTCCGTTAGACGTCTGAAGTCCATTATGTCCATTATGGTAGGCACGTATCTACTGTAAGTACCTAAGCAATGGTATGGGAGTAGTTAATACTGAGATGACGGCTGAATGCTGATAGAGATTGAAGAAAAACATACCTACTGCAAAAACCACAAATTAATTGCGATAAAGATAAGAGGATGATTTGATTTAGTTATTTTTAGTTACTACCAAATTCAGTTGGAAAATAAGTAGGTATAAGTATCGTCATCAATATAATAATTAGACCAGTGGCGGATTTACCAGCAGGCTGAGTAGGCTTGAGCCTAGGGCGGCAGTTTTTTGGGGCGGCAAATTTGGGGCCTAATTTTTTTTTTGCTACCTCATACAAATCAATAAGATTTCTGCGAGACGGATTTCTGTTTTCCGATGTTTTACAGATAGAAGTCTGCAACAAAGGACATTGACCATCCATATATGGGAGTTGGACCAAGTGCTCCCAGAATGGACACATAGTGCATTATGTTCCTTGGACCTATACTAGCCTTTAAACCAAAGCTCAATAAAATCTGTCCGAGGAGATTTGAGTTTTTTTTTTTTTGATGAATACCAACCAACCAATGGCGGAGGAGGAGGAAGAGGAGTTGAGGAGTTCCTATGGGTACCTTCCGGCTACATCATCAGATCCTGGCTACAAACTTGGGCCAAACTAGGTACTTGTCAAGACAAAGCCAACGAGTCCAAACACGATGGTGCTATTTTGTTTGGTTGAGGAGTTCTTATGGCCACCTTCCGGCTCCATCACCAGACCTTGGATACAACCGTGGGCTAGGTTAGGTACTTGTTAAGACAAGGCTAACGAGTCAAAACACGATTGTGCTATCTTGTTTGGTTGAGGAGTTCCTATGGCCACCTTCCGGCTCCATCATCGGACCCTGGACACTGCCTAGTGTAAAGCACTTTTCAATATATATTCAACGAGTCCAAAGACGATGGTGCTGTCTTCTTTGGTTGAGGAGTTCCTATGGATACCTTCCGGCTGCGTCATCAGACCCTGGGCACCACCTAGTGTAATAGGACTTTTCAATTCGTATCCAATGAAACCACATACGATCTGATCGGGTCGATTGGGGCTATCTGGTTTACTTGAGGAGTGCCCGTGATCACCCTCCAGCTCCATCATCAGACCCTGGAACCTGGACACATGTGAGGCTTTAGCACTTGTCAAGATAAACTCAACGACGACTATCTTATAGATTTCCAATAATTAAGTAAATAAAACTAGGTAGGTACCTGAAAAACATTAAGCTCTCTCAGGCAATAACTTTTTAAACCTGGGACCGATTTTTTTTAATGTATAATTTGATGCAAGGTACCATTTGGAAGCACTCCCATGTCTGGGCAGCATTTGGTCCAAATCGGTCAATATCCTTTGCCGATGACTTTCCCCACTCCCTTGTCATTGTACTTTCCATGTAGCAATCTTTCATAATCTAGAGTAAAATTAAATTTCAAGATAGCTCAAAAATATACCCAAAAATTATTTTACTTGCAATTTCAACGAAATTGTTGGATTGTAGGGCTTGACAATTGTGGAGGCAAGGGCGGCAAAACTTTACAGCCACCTTGATTTGCAAATCCGCCACTGAATTAGACTTAGGAAAAACTACTCAAACATTAAATTTTTGCGTCTAATTTAATTCAAAGTTTGGGATTGTAATAAGAAATAACCCCGACTTAGGTACGTGTCCGGTTTGGAACCCAGCCAGGCACTTTACTCTGTTTAATTTATTTCATCATCGCTGCTCTTAAAACGGTGAATGGTGAAGAAAACCGGCATGTCCAAGAAAAAAATATTGCTGCGGGTTGGTGGATGATACATGTCTTCGAGACATGTATCATCCACCAACCCGCACTAGGCCAGGGTGGAGGATGACAGCCCATCAGTCCCTCTCACAGAGAGGAACCCTGAGTCCCACCAGTGGAAACGTTGTAGGCTGCATGATTATCGTTATAACACAAACCAGGCTCAAGCATGGAAACAAACCTACGTACAAAACCTACTACATGGCTCCTAATGGCTCCAGAATATTTGTTTCGTTTGTGGCAATGACATCGAAATATTTCACATTAGTTGATCTCGTAATGACCCTTAACTACGTTCTGTTGATAAAATGAACTGATAACACAGACACACAGTCGTCCGAAGTTTGTTGTGACGCTTGTACGTAAGTAAATCGTTTCAACATAATGGTGTCTCCTACTTTACCAATAAGTATTTCTGAAGTGAATTCTTTAAGTGACGAACAATTCGAGTCGGTATTTGGAAATGTGATAGAACTATGTACAGATGCGGCCGTACAGGTTAAGAGGAAGAGGCCGTTTCAGGATCTAACAGCCCTTTGTGAAGCATTTCAAACTTATTTAGAGGAAATTGGAGTAGAAGGTAAGGATAAATATTATTTAAACATCTGACGATAGTGATTCGGTAAAGCTTGACACCACTCGAGGGCTACATTATCAGATAAATACCTAAACACTTAAACTTTAGGTAGGTACATCAAAGTCATTAAAGGTGATTATATAGGTAGCTAACGGAAATCTAGATATCATCTAAAGATCTCGCTGTAGGTACCTAAGTAACACTGTAGATTGCCTATTGACCCAGACAATAATTTCAGATAAACTAGTCATATTGAAGCTGCACCCAGACCTAGCGGGTCGGTTGGCAGCGCGAGGGGAGTTGACTCCAGAATCTGCCGGCGAACAGCGAGCAGCAGGGTTAGACGGACTCACGACGGAACAGAAAAGAGTTATAGACGAGAGCAACCAACGGTATCCATCAAACAACCTATTATCACATTTATAAATACATATCATCACGCCTGTGTTCCCTGAGTTAAGCAGAGGTGTCATATTTCGCCGGTTACGTCTAGACCCCTGAGGAGGGGGCGATCCTATTGCATCTTTTATGAGTGACCTACCTATACAATATCAATTTACGCAATTGCCAGGGAGCAATCATTGCATCAGTTTATTTTTGCGTCCCAGCGGTCTCGAAACTCCACATAATAATTATGTTGACAAAAATCCGTGTTAGGGTCAGCTCAGACCGCGACTTGAAGCGACGCGACGCTGCACGCACTTTTTAACAATTATCGAACTTATTTTCTTCACGAAAAGGTATAATTTCAGTGCGAGGGTTCAACACGTGTCAAAGTACGCTGAGATGCGCGGTGCTGCGCAGCGCGAGTACCTTATTGTGTATAAATTCGATATTGTATCGGATCATAAAAAAGTGCGCGTCGCTTCGCGTCTCGGTGTGAACTGACCCTTAACCTTTTGTGGCGGGGGTATATCCATAATGACTAGGTTACATTACCTGGAAAAAGGGGACAAAAATAAAAATTCTCATTCGGTTCAATCAGTGCATTTTGCAAACGAACATAAGAGTAGAATGCTGCTACTTTTTAGACACTGTGGTTTCCAGTGGAAAGTTGCGATTTTGAGGACCAATACGGGAAAAAGACCGGTGGTCCCACAGAGTACAATCCCGGACAAAGTTAACGTAAAGTCTGGTCAACAGCGACATCTAGTGGATTGTCATTAAATTTATTCACTACTGCCATCTGTGGAGTACTTTGCAAATAACTAAGTTAAGACTCATTTGGGAAGTCGACGAGTTTCCTCAAAATGGCAACATGGTTTTGCTCTAGTTTCTCTTTATATTTTTTGCATTAGATTCTGTTTTTCACCATATCTTTAATAATTAACTGCGATACTCTTTTATGCAAACTCAAACTCAACTCAAACTCAAAGCATTTATTTCAATTAAACCATTTACAGGCACTTTTGAATTGTCAAAGAGTCGGTCAGTTAGTCAGAGAGTTGAAGCTAGTTGCCCATTCCAAAACGTAGATCTCTATGGAGAAGAACGGGCAAGAAACTCCAAGGACACTCTTTTAAAAATGGATATAGATATTACAAATTCCTGGGTACAGTATTCTTGTTGCTTCTATAAGTGAGAACAATGTAAAACAAAAAAGAATCAAAAGCAATTCAAAATTTAAGATTAAAAATAAGCTCTGGCAAATAAGAGGTGACCAGTTTCAACTGACGGCGCCCGTTCACGAACATGAAATGTGGATCAGCACCATCCAGCTCAACCATTTTGTAGGGAACCGAATGATCCAACACACGTGCCACCATCAGTGAGACATTTAAGTGAGCATGACATACTCTCATCTACCATGCTATTTCAAGTCAACATACATCGTACCATACTAAACGGCTCCATGGTACTCACATTTACAAAAATTGAAAAAATGCTTCTAAATTATACAAAACTAGTTTGCAAAGAAATTAATATAATATTATTTTCAGATAAGTTAAATAAGAATAAGTTCGCAATGTCAGAAAAAAAAAAAAAATGCACGTTAGGTACCATATTATTACAAATTCTACACCTATTAAATTGGTACATGCATATTCCTTTTCAGATACAAAGCGAAATTCGGCTTTCCCTTCATCATTTGCGCGAGGGAGAACAAAGTGAAATCTATAATAAACGGTCTGCAAAGTCGGTATAATAATTCCCAAGAACAAGAAATTACTATCGGCATCAATGAGGTGAAGAAAATATGCAAACTTAGAATACTTGATATTGTAAAAAACTAAAAATGTTTAATAAAATATATGAGAAACCAATAAGTTTGTAGTAACAAAAAGTTCCCATGGATTTTTACTGTGTCTAAAATAAGAAAACAAATAAGTTTGTAATAACAATAAGTTCCCATGGTTTTTTACTGTGTCTAAATAAGAAAACAAACTTAGTTATTCCAGTTTTTACTAATAAGCCTAAGGCGGTGTTTCAGTGTTTAGTACTACTACACTACCTACAACTTATTTAAAAAATTACACTCCTTTTTGGGCAGTCGTGTAAAAATAGGACAGGAATTGCACGAAACTATCCACCAGATAAAGTCGATCAGAACTTTTATAGATATTGATAAAAACAGGCTATCAGCCTGGTTCTTATTTACTCTTGTAAGAATCGCCAGAGAAACGCAAAAAAAAAATAAGAACAACTAAATATCATAACCTTTTTATTAAAAATCAGTATGTAGTACATTACAAGACAAACCTAAACTAAATAGCTCACAGTATTCCAAGCGACCTCTCCACAACAGCGTGGGGTTGGCCGGCGACTTCACGCAGCTCTGGAGTGTTCAAAATGTCCTCGAACCCAAGATCTAGGTGCTTAGCAGTCAACACATCATGTTGGAAGTTGGACCTCTGAAGGAATGGAAGGTGACCAATCTGAAAGTATGGAATTTGATACCAATTATTTTTATACACAAAATTTCTGTTTCTTTTTTTCAAAATTTTAGGTTCATTACTTTTGGAGATAAGAGGGGCAGGGGATGTCAATTTACAACTATTTTCTTAAATAACTTGAAAACTATTTATATTAAAAATATAGAAAAGTACTTGACATCCTCACAGTAAGCACTTTCATTTGATATATCACAAAGCATGCAAAACTTTTTAAAATTTTCTTATTTGTCTCCCAAAAGTGGATTATGGCATAGGCATAATCAACACATCAATATTTGGGTCACAGAAATTGATGTGTACCAAAATTTCAACTTAATCAGTCCATTCGATTCAGAGCAAATTGGCTGTGACTGACGGACACAAACAGACAGACACACAAGTGATTGTATAAGGGTTTGAATCCAATTGATTGTTTCCTATGGAGAAGGAAGAGCCAGAAAGAAACCACATGGTTCTTCCTACAGCTTCCATAAAGGCTCTGTGCACAATTTTTTAAATATTCAAGGTTACGAAGGATGTTTTTAGGGTTCCGTACCCAAAGGATAAAACAAGACCCTTTTACTAAGGCTCCGCTGTCTGTCTGTCTGTCCGTCTGTCACCAGGCTGTATATCTTGAACCGTGATAGTTAGACAATTTAAATTTTCACAGATGATGTATTTCTGTTGCCGCGATAACAACAAATACTAAAAAACAAAATAAAATAAATATTTAAGGGGGCTCCCATACAACCAACGTGATTTTTTTGCCGTTTTTATAGATAATGGTACGGAACCTTTCGTGTGCGAGTCCGACTCGCACTTGGCCGTGGCTTTAGCAGTGGGATGACACTTGACACTTCAATACAACGTATCTACCTACTATGTATTTGTTAATACAACAGTCATGTTTTGTCTTAAAAAATCCAAAATTTGACAGTTAAAAAACACAAATTATTAGTACACAAAGCATTTAACCCGCCCCAGTTGCATTAATACAACAAATGTTTTCATGCCTGTTCCACCTCAGTCGTACTTATAAGACTGAGAACCTATGTTCATTTCTTGTTTTTTATTTCATTGCACAAATTTATTTGCATGGCAATTGATATAAAATCAAGCGGTCAATGAGTAAAAAATGTATAATTCATGTTCCAGATTACATAAACAATACTTTTTAGCTAGGTTCAGGAGAATTACTAAAACTTGGATGTGATTAAAACCATGGCCAGTAGTTGGCCTGAATTAAGACCTTTTCTTACAAAAATAAGAATCATTTTTAAATAAGTTCTTTTAAAGTACAATAGCATACCTTGCTAGTGAACTTCATTTCCATGGTGAGTTTAAGAGGTGCATGAAGTCCTTGAATGTTGCGGAGCATTGCCATGTCCATCTTTTCTTGATTTAAATGATACTGCAAAAGATAATTATAGTTTCCATATATTAATAAAAGTTCTCATTTTTTATTTAAGGACTTTGTTCATTTATCATTAGTTCTAGTAAAAATAAAGAGGTTTTAACTCCAAATATGTAAATGAATATAACTAAAAAGCTTTAAATAAAACAAATTATTTAAAAAACAAAAATCCCGACTACTAAAACCTATAACCGAAAAGAGAAAAAAGTGCATTGAACTTTGTTTCTTTGTATTTTGGTTACAGGTTTTTGCAGTCGGATTTTTTTCTGTATTACTTGAAATTTATTTAACAATAAAAAATATACATAACATAATAATTATGAAATTTGACTAGTCATGCTTGTAAGGCAAACTCATGGCTCTTTAGAAACTTAATTAGAGCATTTGGGCACGCTTCCTCTACCACTTTAATAGAATGGATGACTTAGGATGTTGAGGCTATGACGTGTTGAGGTTTCTATATCGAATTCTTCTGCTTGAGGCACATTATTAGAGTGCACTAGCTTCAAACGTGTGGGCTAAGGATAAATCTTAGCTAAATGCTTAATATATGTTTGACAGTGATAACAACTTACACTTCTTTCCGATATTTCTATTGGATGTGACATGCCAAGTTTGGACTTCGTAGCAGCCAGGCCCGCCACGAGCGGGTTCGGCACACCGAACGGCCCTTCTTGTGGCTTGATATTACTGACATGTTCAGGCTTTACTTTCAGTGGAGGCAGACCGAAACTCTGAAATCATGATATTGCTGTTTTAGATCTTTTGTTACAAACATTAACCTTAAAGTGAATTATTATCAAACTAACCATTTTACTTGAGTGCAATGTACAAATTCACAAAACTATATAAAGATTTACTCAGTTTTCTATTTAAATGGGGCGGTTCAACAAAAGCGTTTTGAAAATACCAATGCAAAGTACGCCGACGATTCTGTCACTAAATTAGATGTCAAAAACTGTTAATTCACGTTCGTTCGCAGATAAAAAATCACAAACCATTATACAAACACAATATTGTGGCAACATTGTTAAACCTACCTAGAAGAAACGTTAGTTCTATAATCTGTGCTACCGGCGGCCGAGTTTAGCCGTTTAGCGTTGAGGCAACTAAGGACCTCTGTGAAGTTAGCCCCCGATAACATAATTCTTAAACACGCGTTGAACAAGTGTCCAAGTTTTTGTGGTAAGCCCCCCGTGTTTATATCGAAACATAAAGTGGTCCAAAGTCGATACGATGAAGTTTATAGAGCTTTGGCAAGGCTTTGTTGGTGCCATGTCTGTGGAATACAAAATGTGTGGACCATAAAAACCGACTAAAGTGTCAAAACAAATCTTACAACATGTTGCTAGATTCACCGTGCGTTTGTTAAGAAACGTCAAACATGTTGCGTGACAACGCGAACGCGAGAGCGCGAGTCGAATAGTCGATACATTGACAGAAAACAGAGATTTCAACATGTTTTTATGTGAAGGACGCCGTTTGCACTGGCAAAACATTCACATAAAAACATGTTGAAATCTCTAGTTCCTGACAATGTTCCATACAATTCTTGCCAGCAACTAGAGACTTCAACATGTTTTGTCGTAAATGTTTCGCCAGTTACGAGCAACGTATCGAACGATATCAAACTGTGTCAAACGCTCCGAACTAATTCATGCCGATAGGTACGCTTTTTTGATGAATATGACAGTATTTTTTTTTTTACTTCAGTAGGTACCTACCTACCTTATTATTGAATGTACTCTGTGGTCTGTGGCTCATTAGGTATGTGATTAGTATTTAGTAATCTGCACTGCACAGCCACAGCACAGAGTATTTTTTTATAGTAATCTGTGAAGGCGACTGCTCCAGTGCTCCTGCTGTCTTTAAGTAGTCTGTGGATAGGTACTTGCGTTTGTTTGGCGTTTGCGCTTGTTAGTTAGTTTCGTCGGAGGCGTTAGTTCTCTAAGTAGTCTGTGGTCGGAGGTTAGTTTAGTTGTTTGTTAGTCTGTGGTTGTTTGTCATTTGTAGTAGTTTTGTTTTCGTCATAAATGTTTGTGCTTTTCTTTGTGAAATTATCCGCCGATCCGCGTTGAGTTGAGTCCTCTCCTCCGTAGAGAAAGAATTTTCCGAAGTTTGTGTGAGTTGAGCTTTTAGCACAGAGCACTATATAATACTGGGCTTTTAGTTCCTCCGCCATTCTAGTGCAATCGTTTTTTAGCGACCCGGATGCTTCGTTTGTGCGTGTCTGTTTCTTTGCGATAAAAGACGCTTGTGATTTGTTTATATCATGCCTAGACGGTGTGCATTGGGATGTTCAAACAGTAAGTATAATCATCATTAGATCTCTGCCATCTTGTGGCTCCTCCATATATTTTCATAGTGCCCGGTGAACTTACATACTTGTTCTCAATAATAGATAGACAGTCCGACTCGCACTTGTCGACTTTTTTATAATATTAGTAGGATCATTGACTAAGATGTCAATATAGTCAATGTTGACATCATTATTCAGGAAAAATGGTTTGGAACTTTTAAAATTTCAAGATAGAAATTAAAAGTTATTTTTTTCTTTTGTTTCAGAGAACTCCTACCACTACCATCAATTTCCACATCCAGAAAGGAATCCTGACCGTTTTAAGGCTTGGGTTCATATAGCTGGTGGGAAGTTAGATAGTCCAGCTGATTATGAACTGTATAAGAAAAAGGTTGTCTGTGATATCCATTTTACAGATAGGGATAGGAACCGTAATAACCGGTTGAATTTTCTAGCAGTGCCATCACTTAATCTTCATGGTAAGATTTACCATAATTTGCAAATAAGGGCATTATAATTATAACTTATTACTGGGCTTGAGTTAAAGTTTGCTTTTTGCTAATATTGCATATTTAACTGAAATCCTTCCCACAATGGGCTTAAAACATGGCCAAAGTGATGGGAAATCATTTTGCCCATGTTGTTTAATAAATACAATACCATGCATTGTCCCATAGTATACCTGTAGATAAGTATGTAGGCTACATTGCTAGTATTGTTTTTATTTTTATGCTTATCAGTAATTTTTATATTCAATTCATTTTATATTCTTATACTTAAATGATGATAAACATATTTAAGGTGGTTATTCTGTATGGTGGAAAAATTAAATAAACGTCCATACTAATGTTATATATTTGAAAGTAACTCTGTCTTTCTGTATGTTACCTTTTCACGCCTAAACCAATGAACGGATTTTGAAATTTGGCATGGAGATAGATGGCACCCTGGAGAAGGACATAGGCTACTTTTTATCGAGTTTGCACGTGGGCGAATCCGCGGGTCTAAGCTAGTTTTATATAAGTACCTATTTTAGCCTCAATTTTTTTTTTTAACTATTTTTAATTTTTTATTTATTTTAAAATAAATGATTTCATTATTCTCTTATTTTTCAGGCAAGTCTGATGAAGTTGGTACTTCAGAGAAAGTTTTACTTGTGCCTGAACCTGTAAATGAAGAAAGCAGCCTTGTTACATTAAAACCGACACTGACAGGTACTTACTTAATTCCAATTATTTATTGCATTCATTGGCAGATATACATACTTATAGGGTGAAATTGAATTCATGGGCATCCTCTTAAGGGGTTTTTGTACCCATCATTATGATCAACTTTCACTAACGGACCAAACCTGATATCGCGAAAACAAAATCAGCTGTTCCCTACAAATAATAAATCAAATAATGTTAAAAATTAAAGGAGGTCCCCATTTTTAGTTACGAAAGTAATAAAAAAAAGTAGTGTTAAAAATTAGGTGGTACAGAACCCTTCGTGTGCGAGTCCTACTCGCACTTGGCCGGTTTTCGTTTTTGATATATCCGTTCCATGTTCTACAAAACCAGTTTTTTTTTAAACGCCTCATTTTAGTATGTAAATATTAACTTACTTTGGGCCAAACTTAATAAAATATACTGTTTAATGTAATAGTTATTGAGCTCAATACAATTTTTGGCCATTTCGATTCTAGTCTAAACTTACATAAAACGACAACGAGCTTGGTGTCGCTACGAATAGTGCGGATCGTGCAGGCTATAAAACTATAAAATCTCGAGCTGACTTACGTCACAATATAAATATGGACCTACGTGGTGATTTATGACCCGATCTTCCTATGTACCTGAGCTTAGCTTTACGCTTATATCATATTTTCTTATTTTTCAGGCGAGTCTGATGAAGTTGGTACTGCAGAGAAAGTTTTACTTGCGCCTGAACCTGTCAATGAAGAAAGCAGCCTTGTTACATTAAAACCGACACTGACAGGTACTTACTTAATTCCAATTATTTATTGCAGTGAAATTGAATTCATTGGCATCCTCTTAAGGGGTCATTGTACTCATCATTATGATCAACTTTCACTAACGGACCAAACCTGATATCGTGAAATTAAATCAGCTGTTCCCTACATTTAATGTTCGCATAGCTCGTCAAAATGTAGGGAATATCAGATTTTTTTATGTAAGTAATACATATATAATATATAATCTATATATATAAAACACAAGGGTGACTGACTGATCTATCAACGCACAGCTCAAACTACTGGACGGATTAGGCTGAAATTTGGTACACAGATAGTTATTATGACGTAGGCGCGCACTAAGAACGGATTTTTGGAAATTCGACCTTTAAGGGGATGAAAAGGAGGGTTTTCGTTTGTATGTAAAATCTTACTCCTTGAGTTAATAATCTTGAAAATTGGCACTAATATTTATCTATGTAAATTAAAAAGATTGCCATTTTTTGTTTTTTTAAACTATACCCTAAGCGGGGATTGGGGGGTGTCAAAGTTTGTATAGAAGAACTAGCTAATTAACTAGGGGGTGAAAAGAGGGGATACAAGTTATATGAAAAATCTTATATTCATTTGGTTAATAAACTTGAAACTGAGTACGGCACTAATACTTAAAACAAAAAATAAAAAAGACGAGTTTCGGTTTAAAAAAAAATCTGCTCCTATAACAGTGTAACAGGGTAATAAAATTTTAGATCATGAATAAATCTAAAGAACGTAAATATTAACTCGGAAAAAAACTATCTTTCAAAGGGGGTGGAGGGGTTGTTGAAGTTTTCAGAGGAAAGTACTAAATCCACGCGGACGAAGTCGCGGGCAAAGTGCTAGTATTATATATTTATGTAAGTAATATAAAATACATTATATATCTAAATAATTACTTTTGAAAATCTGAAAACTTACAACTGACATAATAGGTACACGTTTTGTGAGCTTTTTGCATTAACTAACTTTTAAAAAAAAAACTTGCCGTCAGTCAGTAGACTATGAGCAGATGAGATGAATTCAATGTGATGTGATCAACTTATAAAACCACAAAATGTTTTTTTTGCTATTTCTAGGTTTGTCGGACCACGAAACCTCAACACAAGTGTTTATGTCAGAACCTATTTTGGATCCTACATCTACATCATACGAAATCCTAATAGGTAGGTACACATCATCCCTATTCATATTGTTGTCAGAAATATTGTTTTTTTAAATTTATTAAGCATTCTTAAATTGTTAAACTTACCTATGAACCACAATTTAATGTTATTTTTTTTTGCTATTTCTAGGTTTGTCGCCTTCGCCTATGACAGAAACCATTTTGGATTTTCCATCTCCTATTACAAAGGAATCCTTTAACTGTAGGTATCCCTATATAATCATTGTATGTAATTGCACTTTTGACAAAAACTGCCAGTAAATTGAAACTTCACTAAGTTGAACCATAGACATAGAGAATGGACTGAGCATTCCTTATTCAGTTGTGCACTAAATACAGACCAAAAAGTACGAGAGAGACAAACGAATGTGCGGCCAATAGTTGCCTCTTTCTAGATTTCATAAAGGTTCATTATTTTCTTAAGAGGCTTTAAACAACTAAAATTTAACCCTGTAAGTGTAGTAAAGCAATAACGAAGTCAACTAGACTATGCAAAGTTAATTTATAATACTTACCCGTATACCTAACCTACTCAAATTCGTATGTTTACTAGTTTCAGGGGCTTTGGACATCTCTTCAGCGAAAACCTCTCCTATCCTTAAATCTCAATATAAATCTTTTCGCTATGAATCACCTGCATCAAAACAAACAGAGACAGGTACATTTAGTGATTACATAAATATGTTATCTAATTACTTCACATCCATAAATCAATAATCATATTATTAATTGATTGTAACGTATCGTATATTTTACAGTTATGAGTCCTGATTGGATTAATAATGCAGATAAATTAAAGGAACATAATTACTGTTCACGAGACAAAACAGATATTACAAAAGCCGGAGGTGAGTTCCATAATTTTATTTGTTCGTCCTAACCAAATGCAACTCATTATTAAAATTGTTTCAAACATTAGAATTTGGTTCTTATGCTACTGACATAAGTATCAATGTGACGTAGGTACTTTTAGATGCTAAATGATTTTAGTGCGATTGATTTGTTGAAAAAAGAATTTTGGTAATAATATTAGTGCAAGTAGTTGATAATTATTTTTCATCAGACTTGGATTAGCAACTGCCTCATTAAACTCGTTTTTTATTTATTCCAGAATCAAAATATCACCAACCTATACCACCCCTTATTGTGAATCAGTTACAAACTGCAAGAAAAAAGGTGAAGCTATTGCAAACTGAAGTCATCAGATTACGCAAGAGAAACAAAATCGTCAGAACAAAGCTAATCAATTCTAAAAAAAACAATAAACATAATTGCTTGCAAAAAATTACGCAAAAAATGACGGCCGCTGCTAACATTTTTACTCACATGCAGTTTACTCAAACAAAAAAAAGGACTGGGGGGCGAAGATTTACTTTGGCAGGACAACAATTGGCTCTCTCCATTTATAAAAGTAGTCCACAATGTTATGATCTCCTTTCAAAACTTTTTACGTTACCTTCCACCAAGACTTTAAAAAGGTTTAAAAAACAATTTGATGTTCAGATGAGGCTTAATAATGGCCTGGATGAGAGTCCAATCCAACCAGACACGTTTTGAGATGAACCATATTATATGCATTGCGTTGATATATTTTGAGGCAACGATCGTCGGCGATCGAACGCGGTCTGGTTGCATCCTGAAGGAAACGGCAGTAGTCTGTCTTTGCTGGTGCTTATTATTCGATGAGATGTCGTTTACACCTCAAATTGACTATGATTCTGCCGAAGATACCTATGTAATAGGATTTTACTTGGCGCAACTACACTTCGTAAAAAAATAAAAGACAACTAAAATTGAGTGCAGGATAAAGGTGACTAAAACCTCTTTCCTACACGGAAAGGGATTTTTATTAACATCAACTTTTCCAGCGACTTCGTCAACTTGGTTTAGGTATTAAACCAGAAAAATATAATTTACATTACAATGTAAATAATACCTATTGTTGATAATGTAGAGGTTTAAACAATATAAATCATTTTATTCTGAAGCAACACGTTCTTATTTATTACCCTATTTTTTTTTCATAGATTTTATGATTTATTTGTATGAGGTATTTATAGATTATTCCACTTTGCCCTACCAATCTGTTCCACCAGTGGGACAAAGTTGTGAACATTCCCACTCACTTTGAGTGTTGATGTTGATGTTCACAATTTTGTCGTCACCGTAAAATTTTGGAACAACGTTACGCTGCGCACCTGCACACCGTCCCAACAAACCCCAACGAATGGGTTTTGCTGGCCTTCCTTGGTCTTGTCTGGATGGTTTAGCAATCGCCAACAATCGTTTGTTGGCGTAAGCCGGCTATCCACAGCGTGGCGGTAACATCAAAGTTATAGATGCCATCGATTGTTTGTTTGCTAATGTATTTGGACGTACCTTCGCCAAGGAACCTGCGGTAGCCAACGCCGAATATCCTTTGATGGCATTCGTTGGGCCGGTGTGTACGCAGCATTCATGTTTTTTTAAATGTTAACGAGTAACAAAATGGATTATAACAAACTGGACCCTCAGTAACAAAATGGATTCCGACTAGGAGACACTGCTGTTGGCTTTGTTACTTCGAAGACACGAAAACGAAAGAATCGACGAATTTTTTCCACGCTGTTATTCGCGACCATCTCGATGCGCGCCCGCTCCGCTTTGAAGATGCTCGCAATCCGCTAGTATGATAAGGCTCTAAGAAGGGCGCCCGCAGATTTACAATTACAAGTTGATACCAATAGGTATAGTGACGTACATATATGCTAGCCCGCACATTATCCACTATCGTAATTTAATATTTTATTGTTCGTTCCGAGTCGTTCGATATAGTTGGCGGGAGGGAGCTCTAAAACCTACTTGGAAGACAACGGTTTTTAGAAAAAAATAAATTCGTGTCAGGCCAAAAAATCCTTTGCGTCATTGACATTTTTTCATTGTCATTTTTGTACAATCCACACATTGCACTATTGCTATTATAGTCATAGTACTCTTTGCATTGCACACAATAATCTAATACCTCGAAGAACATTATACTTACTTATAAGTTTGTTTACTGTTGTTTTCGTAAATTTATTTGTAAACCATTTACAAATCATGGCGTCTTCAGGGCGAGTGGGAAAAGATAAGAAGAAAGAACTGGTAATTTTTGAATGGTTTTCTCTTGCAAGTCACCCATCGCGCCGCGCCTGACAAATCTTCAAAAAATTTAACACGTATCGTTTGGAGCTGTTTGGAGACTTTGTAAGACAGGATATGGGAGACTGCAAAATGTGCAGTCATGCTGAAATTGCCTTCTTTTTTAGGTACAGTCCTTTCACAGATTTTTTAGGTCCGCAGTGTTAGCCCGCGAAATTGAATTTTCTTACGTTTATTGCTATTTCCAGGTCAAGGTCAGGTTGTATCTTGAACATAGCGTGATTCGCGACAACAAATAATATTTTTGCTTTTGACAGAATTATAATCATTAAAATCATTAATACATCTCTCTAAGTTAGATTAATGAATGACTTATTCATGAAATCATGACATTTGAGAACAAATCTAACTTAGTTAGAGAGATGTGATGATTAATGATTATAATTCTGTAAATATCTACATATTTGTTATCTATGGTCTCGAATCATATTTTGATCAAGAGACAATCTGATTCAGGCGCGGTCGCAGCCCAAGATTTTGGGGGGGTCACCATTGGTGCCGAGGAATATTTTTAGGGAAATGGTTACTTAATTGATAAGTACTCTAAAAACTTTTTTTTGTATAGGTCCTCGGGGTCACTGTGTCTAAGTACCTACAGTTTTTAGTTTTAGTAAAGCACGTAAATCATTCAGTCTCTCGACAGCTTGAATGATTGGGGGGGGGGGGGAATGACCCCCCCCCCCTCAGACCGCGCCAGACTGATTCGACACTGATCTATAAATTGCAAAAAACCTAAGAAAATTTGAATTTCCCGGGTTACCACTGCGGATCCTCCTTTACCTCTGACAGCAACCCAAAGCAGCATTCAGACCCCAATTCAACCAAAGCAGATCACTGTTGGTACTTTTGACAGCAATGCAATATTAGATGTAAATTATACTGAAACGACTGTACCTACACTCTACAGTCAACACCCACGTCCATGGTCACAAATTGACATTTGTAATTGATAGCAGTATGGAGCGGTTTTTTACTGACGTCGAACTTACCTATTTGTATAAATCTTTATCTAGCACCGCCTTAACACAATCAAGCCCATTTTATATCCTTACAACTTTGTTATTTTAGGATCCTGAAGAGATAATGCGCCGTAAATTCCGCGCCAAATGCAGGTTCCGAGCTATTGGTCGCATGGTGATGGCCAACACCTACTGGATGATCGAGGCCGCTGAGCAGTACGAGGGGGTGGAAGACGTCAAGAGACGAGTAGCTCAGGCTGTGCGGGGGAAAGCGAAGAAGAAACGCCTGCTCACCATCACTGTTAGACGATACATTGATACAGTCTGAGCTATGAACATTGTGTCATTATCATCACATTGTACACTGCTAAACATGCTTCTTTGCATATTTTAACGTAACATAACATCAAGCCTGTATTCCCCGAAGGGTAAGGCAGAGGTGTATTGTAGGTACATCCACATTTCGCCAGTTATGCTAAAGTCCCATGTAAGAGGGGGCGAACCTATATTGCCATCAACCGGATACGAAAACGACCACAAGAATAAAAAACCGATTCCTCATTTCGAACTCTTTATTTAGTCATGTGCCTAGACTCCGGGCTCAATGTTGTAATTAATGTGCCTACACTATGTAGTGAGGTATTATCATACAGGATATTTAACGGAAACTTAACCATTTTATAAGTAGGTGCCCTTTGTTCCCTTTGAGTTACACCATTTTGTGTTACACTGTTACCCATTGGGAAAAAAATTACCGATTAGTAACACTGTAACTCAAAACCACATTTTTTTCCCCTTTGATTGACAATGTAACTCAACAGAACGCTGTGTTCCCGTTAAGTAACACCTTGGGTAAAAGAGCATTGTTGAAATACATCTTGACTTATAATACAACGATTATCCCACAATAACGAGTGTCTCTTAATTAAATCAACTAAACGTTTGATCGTTAAATGCACTTAGAAACAACAATCCAGGCTCAGTAGGGAATAGGTATGCATGTGATTCAAATAAGGTTCAAGTATTTTTTATTATAAACTATATTACTTCAGAATTATGCCTCCATCAATATTTTTGAATAATATTTCTTTTTGAGCGAGAAATTAATTTTTAAAAAGTGCCAAAAACCTGTGGGAAATACTTGAAAAGCGACGTTATTGGTCAGACCGGATGTGACGTAACAGTATAGGAGTATTTGACATTTCGGACGCTGAGAACGAAAGTGACTCAAGTCAAAATCTACGATTTTCTGTAACTCATTGGGACATTTTGTTCCCGATATGTAACCCTATTACGTTTATTAGGTTACAGTGTAAATTGATGGGAAAAAAAATATGGCATTGAGTTAGTGTTACTAATCGGTAATTTTTTCCCAATGGGTAACAGTGTAACACAAAATGGTGTAACTCAACGGGAACAAAGGGTAGGTGCTTAACAGTGTAACACAAAATGGTGTAACTCAACGGGAACAAAGGGTAGGTGCTTAT
Source organism: Lithophane ornitopus (assembly GCA_948473465.1). Taxonomy (NCBI): domain Eukaryota; kingdom Metazoa; phylum Arthropoda; class Insecta; order Lepidoptera; family Noctuidae; genus Lithophane; species Lithophane ornitopus. The sequence goes on along the minus strand of OX419620.1, from coordinate 10,396,635 downwards.
TATTAAATTGTAACTTACGCCGTAATAACTTAAAAAGCAAATCCATTTCAGGATAAAGCGCTTCTGAACAAGCCGAATTCTGAAAGGACTGACCAAGAGAAAAAATATATTTTCCGTATCATTGGTGGACTTAAATGTTTCAAGAGATACCCTAATGTAAGATCTATCAAGTTTTGTACATAGTTACTGAACATCCGTTAAAAATGGCTTCTAATGCAAATATCTAAACAGTGTGGTTTTATGGACTGTGTGAAAGAAGATATACTTAGTTAGAAACGAGACTACTGAGATGATTAAAGGCTCTTACATACTTGCGCGACTTTTAACAAAACAATTTCTGAGAAAACTTCACGGCGAACAATGCGGCGGCGTCGCGCCTGTATGTAAGAGCCTTAATAGAGAAGTATGGAAGCAGGAGACATTTTGCGCCTACATCAATCAAATAAATTGGGATAAGGGCAGGAGAATGATGATACCTAGTGGTTTAAAACACCGACTCTCATGTATTTTGTTTGAACAAGGTTCTAAAATGAGCTGAATTATATTTAAAAAAAAAAAACAATCTCTTCCTCAGCATGTAAAAAAGAAGCTGGCAGCGGTTACATACTTCAAGTATTACTGCCCAAATAGCGTGATAGTGCGTCAGCATCACGAGGCGCATGCGCTTTACTTCATAGTGACTGGTGACGTCATCGTTAGCCAGATGATCTTCGACGAGCTGCTGCAGCAGTACATTTCTGTTGACATCGGTGTCATGCACTCGGGCGACATGTTCGGCGAAGTGTCATTGTTGCATAACATACCTAGGACTGCTACTTGCACTACAGTTGGTTAGAAATATCTTACCTACCTCTAAAGTCAGTCGAATTTAAGTTTTTAGTCGACCTAATATTAGCTAATACCTATCAATATCTTTAGCATTGACAAACCGCGAGTGACGTAATCGCCGCACAGGCCCTAACTAAACGTCACGTAGACGCCACGTAGACACAACCTAGATGTTCCGTAGACACCGCGTAGCGTAGACAGTAGACTGCATGTAAACTCCTATAGGTATCAGATGTGTCTAACGCTACGCTAAAGCATTCATTGGCTTTTTTTAAATTTTAATAGGTAGTGCAAAGATCAATAAGCAAACATTTAAGTAGAAATCAAACTGCATCACTGCTCTTCTAGCATTATAACCCTTGTGATATTCCTCTTGAATGAACTACCTACATCCATAATATACCTCAGTATTCTAATGGACGACCACCTAAAACCAAAATTAGGTTTGTGAAAAAGTGGTTACCTACCTACCTGTATTATTTGCCAGTGAGCCATACACACTGTAACACATCACGCATTGTAACCTAGCTGTAGGTAATATTTTAAGCTACTCATCTCGTCTCAATTTGGTGTTAACCTACTGTATTACCTGGAAAATAAAATATTTATATTATTACTATTTCAGTAGAGTCATACCTACCTATCGGAAATAATATTGTGCGACCATAATCTATAGATTTTTTAAATCCTTTGTATGAAGGGGCGTCGAGACGGGTTACAACTATTGCTATCGAACAAACTGTGTAACTTGGTAACTAACAACGTTTCGTTTTCGACGTTACCACACCTCATTCTGCGTTGTGTGTGAGACAGGTCATCCAAGTAATTTCATTTATTGCCACTAGGTCACTGCGAATTGCTGGCATTGATGAAGGAAGACTTTAAAAATGTTCTTCAAGCATCTGTGCAGAAGCAGTGGGATGAAGTGCGACGTGCAATGTCTGCATTCACCTACTTTGATGCGCTCGATGAGGTAAATAAAATTAACAAAACAATGACTGAAATAACGGTGACTTTTTCAATTCATATGTACCTACTAACGAGTTTATCTTGGATTTTACTGCCGTCGGTGAAAGAAAAATATCGTGAGGAAACCTTTCATGCCCTTTTTATAGTTTACTAGCTGTTTCTCTTCTGACTTCGACTGCGATCCAAGATGAAAAGTACTATGTCCTTCTCCAGGTCATGATCTACCTACGTGGCAAATTTAATCCAAATCCGTTCAGCCGTTTTAGCATTAAAGCGTAACAAAGAAAGAAACGAACACACTTTCGCATTTATTATATTAACTAGCTTCCGCCCGCGTGGTATGTCGATAAAAAGTAGCTTATGTCCTTCCCCGGGATGCCATCTATCTCCTTGCCAAATTTTATCGAAATCCGCTCAGTGGTTTAGGCGTGAAAAGGTAACATATAGACAGACAGTTACTTTCTAATTTACAATATTAGTATAGTTAGGATATAATATTATAAGTTAGGATTAAAGAACACCAACAGCATATAGGCACATTCAACATTGGTTTTATGTGTACATAACATTTAAAGAAAAAAGACATTGGACAGAAGCTGCATGAACTAAAAGTAAAATTATAATTTAACAGAATACAAATTGATCAAGGGCATGATGAACATAACACAGATAATACTTATTTCCTTTGAAATCGCCAATCCGTCGATCGTCTTGAGCAAGCGTGCGTGGTGATAAATGCTCGTGCCTTCTCTATAATGAGACCTCTTCTCATAAAGAGTAGGCAAGGCACCTTTGGCCTGCAGTGAGATAATAATAGGCTGGTATTATTAATTACTGAGATATAAGTAGTTATACTTATTCAGTTTTTCTTTCTTCTACAGGTGGCTCAACGTGAGGGATGTATAGTGGCTAAAATGAAATCGTACAATACAAATGACACAATTTTGGGAGATGGTTGTGGCATACCTAATTATGTTTACTTCATCCTGTCTGGTCAATGCCAGATGATAGAGACCCTTCAAGTTTGCGCCAAATATCACTGCGGACATACTAGTTACTCATTATACGATCCTTATGTACTTACCTATTGTTTATATAAAACTGTTTTTTTTTAACGTTTGTAATATTAGAAAAATTTAGTAAACGATTGAATTTTTTAAGGTTCCTAAAGAAGAAAGTGAGCAGGATTTCGATACGAAATACTTTGGTGCTTACAAAGACAAAGCTAAAGAACTCGAGCAATCGTCTATCGAGACTGCTGAAATCTCGGCGAGCCGATCTGGTTCTAAACGCTTGGAAAGTATATTGAAATATTCAGACTCTAAACGCAAATCTACTTCTAGCACGAAACGAGAAAGTGTTCAATTAGTGCCAGAAGCGATGGCTTCTGAGGCGATTGCTTCAGCAGGTACGGCCTCGTCAGTACCTGGAACCATAACTGAAGGCCCTGAAGGTGAAGTTGCACCAGCATCGGGGTCGAATGAACCAGAGTCTGTGAAATCTCAAGTGTTGTTGCATCCTTCTGAATATAGGGAGTCTCTGAGGTACTTAGACTTACATAAATTTTTTGTGACATGTTTGTGTTTACCTATAGTAAATATGTTCAGTGTATTGGTAAGTACTGAAATTAAATAAATGGTAGACACGTATTTTTTTGTTGGAATTACAGATATAGTGTCATGCAGCCAACACCAGCGCGACCTGCATTTCGGACTTACTTTATTCAGGTTTATCTTTTTTTAACATTTCTAATAAATATTTTGAATTTATTATGAACTTTCAAAATGGAGGAAAATAGTTGCACCTTGTACCAGTTGCACCTATCCGTCTGATGTTCCATTTCATTCACGCAACTGTTGTTTAGTTTGTGTCTTCATTTTTCGTCCCTTTTTATGACTTTCATAAACTGGATCAGTGTATGTACCTAAGTACTACTTGGTCTGTCTAACAGCCGGTTTCTGATTTAAGTATTTGAAGTCGAGAATTTCTCAAACTCTTCTTAAGCATTACTTAAGGTGATTCCTTTAATGTAACCTGCGAAATTCGCAAATCAATTTTAGGAATCATCTTAAGTAATGCTTAAGAAGAGTTTGAGCAATTCTCAACTACAATACTTAAATCAGAAACCGGCTGTAAGTCTGATAAGGCGTCTTAAGTTTATCGACAAGATCATATAATTATGAATGTTAATGTATGAATAGGTGGTTCGATACAATCCTGGCTCAACGTTTGGTTTCGGTGAGAATATGCGAGACCGTCGGATTGTTGCGTTGACTCCGGTCGACTGCATGCTGATGCCCAAAATGTGGCTGCTGCAACGAAACACCGCCAATATCTGGTCACGTATACAACACTTCCTGGAAAAGAAGGTATAGAATATTGAGTTAAAATAAGTTTTCAATCAAAATCTGACGCAAATCAGCAGGTATTGCATGAAAAGGTTTTTGTTCAATTACTCGTAGGTAATTACCTACGCTGAAATCGCGTATTTCAGATTGAGCCCGGTAAATGGTTATTGTGGTCGCTCTGTATAAAGTTGGATCCATACATAATAATACACCGTTATCGGTCTTAACGGCGAACAATGAGTCCACCTACCAATGTCATCACCTTGGGATTACCTATAGATCTAGGTTTGACAGCACACAAACCATAAGTGTACTAACAGTTCACCGTATATGATAATGTAAATTTTTGACCTACCGACTTATCTTTATACTTGATCAAGGAATTAAGTGGAGTAGAGCTCTAATGAAAGAGCTTGCTTAGCCGCTAAACACCTTTGCTGTGTTGCGGTTTACTAACTTTCGTCTCTAAAATGGACAGCACAAATACGCTGCCTCTGGTAAATACAGCAGAAGTCCATAAGTAGCGGTGACCAGTCTAAATTAGGTGGGCTGCCTGCTTAGTACCTAACTAATAAGTAGATAATTTATAACATTATTGTTTTAGATACCAACAAAGAAGCAGTTATTCCAAGAATACGTCTGCGCGCGTCGTTGGCAGGATTTCCGTGACCAGCTCGTGGATGACGTGGTCGCGCGGTCCAACACCGTCAATTGGACTTCCTTACACGATGTGCCCTATTCCATACGCATGGAAGAGATGCTAGACATTTGAATTGTTTATTAACGAATTTTGAACTTCAGAAATAAATTATTGGACTTGGAATCGATTTTTGAATTGACCTTTGTGTTTGTAGTTACCTACTTATAATGCCAGGATTGTGGAAGGTTCGGCCTATTCTAGAAATCATGTGGAACGAAGCTATGCCCATACTTTTGTATTAACTAAACTGCCCCGTTGGTCTCGTGGTCGCAAGCGCGACTGCTGAGCGTGGGGTCCTGGGTCTGGTCCGACACGACCAGAGAGAAATCAGCCGCAGGACCAACGGCTTAACGTGTGTACCGAGAAACACGGGCGTATCACACCGCCAATTTCCAAACTCCGGGCTGTTAGTTAGCGTCAGAATGGCTGGTTGTTCCCGGAGTTAGGAAGTTGGCGGTGTGATACCCCCGTGTCTCGGTTGGATATCGGATTGCCGTCCCATCGGACTATGAGAGTGAGGGAAGAGAGAGTGCACCTGTGTCTGCGCACACACTTGTGCACTATAATATCTCCCGCGCCGAAGGCTTGGTCTCCGTTGAGATTGGCCGCCGTGGTTGAAATACAGTCTGAAGGACTATATTAACTAAAATATATAACCTAACTTGTTAGGTACCTACCTACAATAAAGTTACTATTAGGTACCTATGCGATAAAAACTAAGAAGGCTTTAGGTGAGTTTTTATTGTAGGTAAGCTCATTTGGATTACGGGGGCGGAGGCCCCGTTGATTCACGTGCCGTTTGATATATCCATGTCCATAAATTAAAGTACTGATAGGAAATTTTGCAGATCGGTGACTGATCTAGTTATTTTGGTAAAGTGTTTAGAGACCTTCACAAAATCCTTATAGGTAGATAATCCACCTAGTCCTAGCCGGCTTTGATTGAGTTCCAGTTCCCTGACAGTAAGAACAATAAATTATTATCTACTTATTAATGTTTGGAACATACATAGATCTATGGTTTGGAATGAACCCCCCTTTATAATTATTTTACTGTTTGGAATGAATACTGGAACCAAGCATAGCTAGGAAGCGTACGGCGAACCACAGTGGTCTCGAATAGTCTAAGTAGCTATTAGATGATTAGATGTATGAATAATATCGAGGGCTACAACCCATTCAAGGTCTGAGTCTGTCAAGGTTTGCTTCTATTTACCAACCTAGACCTTCTACCTGTAATAAAATGGGTGCCTTAGTACGACAACACAGGTATTATCTACTATAGGTCACGTTTTGGTAACCTAAGAATAGTTTATTGCTGTACTTACTATTGTATTGGGGTTAATTTCCATAACCTCAACAAACCTCAAGCATTCATGGCGATATTGCGCATGCGTGCATTGGGACGCAATGATGGCGTCTCGTAACCAAGGCAACCGGTTTTGGCGGGAAGCACCCACGCTCGCGGCTATGGCAGCTAATCCAGCGGAGACATTCATCACACGGCTTACGGCGATAACTAAACAGTCACATTCGACCGCAGTGCACCGCGACGAGCGACCGCCGCGCTATCCGACGACAGCCCCGGCTGATCGAAAATTCGCGAATGTTAACAGATGTCTAACATAAATAAATAAACTGTCTTAGAATTTAGGTATCACGAACAAAACGATTAGATTAGAGTCATAGCCCAGTAGTGTCGCCTGATTAGATTCTTACTGTACGAGTACCTGCTTGTTAAAATCAGAACAGTGAGCAGGTGAGTCAACTCCTATTTTATTTATTTATTTGTAAGTAGGTAGTCACAGAGGCCATAGGTGTTGGTCATGAAATACATACTTAAACTAAGTATGTCTGTGGTATAGTTAGCGATATTATTTCTCTAGTTCAATTAGCTAAATTCATAATCAATAAATTGTGGATTGGGACTAGGTGGGTTTATTATATTAACCTGAAGCCTGAATTTTTTTGAACCTTTCGTTTACTAGAATTGGAATCACTAACGTTTATTTACTAACATCTGTATTTTTCTTTAAAATTAATGTTACTTATCTACTTACTGCGTATCTTATTTATCTTAATAATAAAAAAATACCAAACTTTTTGTTTCTATGCTTTTCAAAACCCAAGCAGAAGTAGTCTAATTCAGTGCAGACACATTTCGCCATGTTTTTTTTTAAATCCACAACTGGTATCTCTTTGCCTGCATCTCACATTCTCACCTGATGGTATTAGTACGTGATGATCAGGCGGAAGGTGGAAGCGAGCTTCACCCAGAATCCTCGATCACAGAGGAAGATGAGATACGTAGTGATGGCAATATTTAATAAATAGCCAAAATAGGTACCTACACGGCTACACATCAAGCAATACTTTTCCAGTAGGTATGCTGATCTCGCATTGTATAGGATTTTCGTACAATGCGAGGTTAGCTTATACTGGAAAGTTAGTAAGTTAGAATAGTAACATACAATAGAGTAATAGACAATAACAATTTTGAGGTAATAAATTCGAGTTTCTCGAGGACAATAGACGTAATAACCTGTATTGGAAAAACCCTTCAGCGATATCCAAAAGGCTAGATATATAGTAAGAGTGGCACATAACAAACTGCGAATTAATACCGATGATACATCCAGTTATAAATAGGTATACTTATGTAATCTTTAAAGAAGATTACACCGATACCTACATGAGAAAAATGAAAATATCAGTTGAGCATTTAAAAGGTAGGTTATTCTATTTAAAAATAATACATTTTCGTGACTTCTTTAACACAACAAGTTTTTTCCCGAAAACATTAACTTAGATAAATACAATAGGATGGACGTTAACTGAATCTCCACACACTTAACTCAATTGACAGTCAGTTCCAATAGAATAATCTTCCTATTGTGATACAAGGCTGTACGGTGTGCAAAACATTTTAGAGCCTTCTTTAGTAAATAATGAATTGCTGAAGTAATATTTACATGTTTATAGTATGTGTCACGCGTGCGGTTCGGATTATTTTTCTGGTAAAATTATGCCAAGGATTTTGTAAGAATTTGATTTTTTGTGCAGAAAGCCCGCCTTATAGTATTAGTAAAATTTGTTGTGTTGATTAAATAGGTATATTATACAACCATAGTATCTACTAGCTAAATTATACTGGTTTACGCTACGAGAACTGTGACGGTAGAATTACCTACGTAAGTTCTATACTCGTAGATTACTGATACGGTAAAGTGTTACATTCTAGCATTACAGGCTTCGAGTAGCAAGGATTTGTACTTTTGTAGTTCTTATGTTACATACGTTAACATGATTGCTACTCGTCGTTCCGATGGTGAACACTCCAAGTATTTGCATACACATGTCAATTAGTTCACGAGTATTGTTACTTATTTGTTTGTCAATCAATTACCACGTATTATCGGAGATCTGAGAACGTAACGTGACAGCAGCCCCTTCGTGTGTCGCACAAATATTACTAGCACATAACTTATTGGTCTATTGATTCCTGAGAGACTTTGTTGTTGTCGGCGTTGGCACGCGAAATGACCTAATATTCATATCGATAGTATCAAAGGAGTCGTGTTTACCATCTTAGGCTTGATTGTAATAACGACCTTAACATTTCGACCTCACAGTAAAATGTTTCCTGATGATGTTGTAATGAAATGCATGCGCTCGTCGCGGACGAAATGGTCGATGACGGCATGCTCGGCCCCAGCCACTACCGGACAGGTTATCGGCAAATGAGCTCAATTGAGACAACACTTGTTCTGATAAAAGGCTGTTATTGGTTAACTGAAGCTAGACAAGCGTATAGTAAGCATTCAATGTCAAATTAATTAATACCTACTTAGTTATTAACTTAGCGTTGCCGTCGATAGGCAATATGAATAATAACAAAGTAAGTACTCATAGGAATAACATGAATAATTGTTATTCTGATAAAATAACTTATTGTGGTTTGATGTTCAAGGACAACCTTGAAACGTCTGCCATTATATTTTATTAAAAAAGAAAGTATCTACCTGTCACGCGAGGGCTGAAATAATAACTCAAAAATAAACAAAGTAGGTACCTTTCATAAATACCTAAAGGTAAAGCTATGTATGAAAGAAAAAGAAAATATGTAAAAGTTTGAATATTCGCGAAGGCTTCAGGGCGCAGCGGATGGCCCAAATACGATTTTATTCATTTTTCACGACGACAGTGACTCGTACGAGCTGGCACTGAATTAGCTTTTCTTTCAGCCCGTGACAAGTTCTGTGTACTTATATGTTTAGGTACCTATATATAGTTGTTATTGTTGCATGTATGGTGGGAATATGTTATCAAGTTTATACAGTCATCAAATAAACTTTTTCTACATTTAGAATGGCCACAAACCACACACGGGATGGCTTAGGTAGTTACAGTAAATTATAAAAAATATAAGTAAACCTATTTGAAAATACAAGATGTATGAAATTACTAGCTGCGCCCCACGGTTTCACCTTCATAAGTCTTCATCCCGTGGGAATATCGGGATAACAAGTATCCTATGTCCTATTCCAGGTCATAGTCTACCCATGTGCAAAATTTCATCTAAATCCTTTCAGCCGTTTTAGCGTAAAAGCGTAACAAACGCACAAACTCACTTTCACATTTATTATATTAATAATTAGTATAAGTTAGGATTAGAATAACATGAACTATGTATTTCAAACTAGCTGAGCCCCGCGATTGCATCCGCGTCCAAATCCGTTCAGCTGTTTTAGCGTGCAAGCGTAACAAACAAACAAACAAAATCACTTTCGCATTTATAATATTAGTTAGGATAGTGCTCATGTGTGTGCGCAGACACAGGTCACACAGGTGCACTCTCTCTTCTCTCACTCTCAGTCCGATGGGACTGCAATTCGAAACGACCGGAGCAACAGCTTAACGTGCTTTCCGAGGCACGGGGGTATCACACGGCCAACTTTCAAGCTCTGGGCTGTTACTAAGAAATTCCTAATGGAAAACCCAATAACACTGCCCGACTCGGAATTCGAACCCAGGGCCCCACACTCGGCAGTCGTGCTTGCGACCATGAGACCATCGGGGCAGATGAATGTATAATGAAGAGTAGGTACCTACTAAACTCGGTTATATACGGACACGTATATGATAGCGTTTGGAGGAGCTCATGGCTAAGTAATAACAGCCGCATGAGTCGATCCATCAGGTTAAGCTACACTTGTCGGGGTAGGTCCGTGGATGGGTGACCATCTTTACATAACGAGACTCCTCCTTGCCTCAGAAAGCACGTTAAGCCGTTGGTCCCGGCTTCATTCGTTTCATCATTCGTGGATCTTTGACAGTCGTTACGGGTGGTCAGAAGCCCGAAAGTCTGACAACCAGTCTTACCAAGGGATCGTATTACCTAGTTACTGGGTTGTGGAGGTCAGTCACTCCATGTAAAATACTGGTATCCAGCTGCATCCGGTTAGACTGGAAACCGACCCCAATATAGTTGAGAATAGGCTAAGCAGATTGATTGCTTGTATACAAAAGCGTTTCCTAGTGTGCGATACGTAGGAACGTAGGAACAAAATAAATCAGTATTAACAAACCTGTCACTCAGGCTTTAGGGTTGTGGGCGACGAACGGAGGCGTTCAATGAGTAACCCAACTAGTTTTACCATAAACATACTGTATGATGGCAATTGATTTAGCGATATCATGAATATGATCCCCATTGTTCGTTAAATGATACTTCGAAATCACACATTCTACAATATTATTTATTAGGTACCTCATTTGTTTATAATATAATCAGCCTATAATGATCACAGAATCACAGGCCTCTTCTCGGTGAGAGGGAGTGGGCCGTAATCACGCGGGCTCAGTGCCGCTTGGTACAGTCGCATCTCTTCGAATTTCTCCAGGACATTCACGATGTTTTCCTTCAGTGTTTTGAGAGCAGATGGTGATGAAATAAATTATACAAAGTAAAGCGCATGCTTGGATTCGAACCTGGGTTCGAACTGAGATACCACTGCTCTGACCACACTCCCTGGTATGATTGCACAAGGATACAAACTAAGCCTGGTGCACATTCTCAATTTGTATGAATATAATCTGTAAATAATAAAGCGACATTGATGATATCTTAAAATTTGGTCTTACAGACGATTGCGTAACAACTTTCGGACTTTTGTTTTGGGATTTGCAACGCTCTCGCGAATTTTAACTTTAAGTAAATGTAGGTACATTATTATTAATATTGTGTACAATGGTAGTGTTTCTCGCAATTTAAATCTTATAGGTAACAATAAAATGCTACCTATCTTCTAAAAATAAAATATTACGTCAACCAGTAGATAACTGTATTTACGAATATGCACAATAAGGCACAGGCGCTGATTAATCAGTACCTATCTAAATGTAGCGAAGGACAACAATCAAGAAGATAGTTGGCGTAGTGGTATTTGTAGGTAATTTCTTATCGTGTTCACTAGAGAAGGTAGTGTCTATCTGGGCATAGGCTACTTTTTAACCGACTTCTTCAAAAAGGAGGAGGTTCTCAATTCGTATGTATGTTTTTTTATCCTGCATTTTTGTAAGTATTGAAAAATATTGTTTCATTTTCATCTGATAAAATCAATACTTTTCAAGCAGCGAATAATACATAACTAGATAATTCATAAAATAATTTATCATTACTTACCTTATGGATTAAAAGCCATATGTATGTATTACCTGCAGTAAAAGTTCCGGTTGTTATGTAGGCCCAACAACACTACATGGGACCGCAACACATTCTACTTATGTCACGTATGCTGTAAAAGGAGTAACAACTTTCTACGATACCTAGATTTTTGCGAAACGCAGAAACCATCCATAAAAAGGACGAAATATGTGGGACGAACTTTTTACTACATTTATTTTAATTTCTCATTCCAATTGGTGCTGTGTTGTTTGTCATCTGTATTTTGGTGTGATGGTATATAGTTTTCGTCAGGATTCATAACGACTCTTTAATTGCTTTGACATTTCGGTGTTAGTGACTTTCAAACTTAAATGTTATAAATTCATTGTTGTTAACTGGCGTGTAGGTATGTGGGTGTGTAGTTTGTGTCTGCAATTGATTTGTAAATCTTTGTAATGATTTTATTTCCTCCTTTCTCACATGTAACTATGATAATAAAGTCTACTCATTCTACTCCATCTACTTATGTTTGTATAATAAATTACTTGGGAAGGCTCAAGTTTAGCAGAAGACTTTGTTAATTTGAGTCATGGTTGGGGGTTTTTTTAGGGTTCCGTACCCCAAAAGGAAAAAACGGATCCCTTAAAGGATCATCTTCGTTGTCTGTCCGTCTCTGTCAACACCCTTTTTCTCAGGAATTCGTCGAGATGTCAAATTGAGATTATATGAAACAGGGTATACGTATACAGTCCCTTGAGCTCTAAAAAAATCAAGCTTCTAACAACGCAATAAAAAATACGGCTATTTATGTGACACATTTTGAAACTCGCAAATAAATCAATACCTTTAGGATACTTCCCGTTACCTAGAATCATGAAACTTGGAAGAAGCACGATCTCACAGCACTTAATAAAGGAAAAAGTTCGAAATCGTTAATTTGTAGTTTTCTTACAAAACTTACAAACTTTTTTTTACGATTACTTACTTACCTACATTTGCCGTTGGAGAATTGACCATCACTTAATCTGTTAATATTGTGCGTACAAACTTACATTTGCAGTTGGAATGTATGGAAGAACATGTTTTTTAACTATAATGTTATGTTTTTTTTGGAGTAAAGAACCCTTCATTGTGCGTGGTCCGACACGCGCTTGGCCGGTTTCCTTCTTTCAGTCTCACATATTAAAAAATATATCCAGAAAAAAATAAAAATCCAGATATATTAACGGTCTCTTATCGCCAAAGCCTCTAGAAGACTCAAATATCCGTCTGTTCCTGTCTAGATTATATAGGACCTTATGTGGTTATCCACATAATGTGAAGTTTGCTGATAAAATAGTTGCCTAAATGACCGAATTAGAAGCATGACGCCATCTCGTCTCGTAAGATAGTATATAGGTGTTGAAAATACAAACATACATACATAGACTGCTAAAATCAAAACCCTTGCTTTTGGCTTTGCCGTAGTCGAGTAATAAATCAACGTAATAATTAAAAATAATTAATAGAACAACCTCATTAGAAAAACATTATGTATTGTCAAATTTTGACATACCTACTTACATATTGCAATTTCTTAATTTATTATTTTATTGGGAATTGAATAATCAGATTTTACATATTTATTTATATCGTGATATAAATCAAAATTATACTTTCGTACACGTATTTAAGATATTCATTAATTATTTTTTTACCGTGTTGTCGTAAAGTTATAAGAAATGAGTAGAGTAGCGAATCAAACGCCTCAGCCGAACTCTGCGATTCAAGTAAGCAGCGTTTATGTATTCACTTGTATTCATGAGGCATTAAGGTTTATTCCCTCCATATCAGGCCAAAGGTAGTTCTGTTGGAGGAACACCCCGAACACCGAGTGGTTTTAGTCCGTACGGGACTGAAAGACCCTTCTGCCCATCCAGATAGGGCGGCGTGGGACATTTTAGGAAAACCTTAAGTCAGTACCTATCATATTAGGTACTTGCACGGTACTTGCTTCATGCATATTAGGTTCATGTAATGTAACTATATACTATTATTCCTCATATTAGGTTCATGTAATGTAACTATATACCTACCCTTCGGATGTCCGGGCTCCGGGCAAGTACGCATAGGTAAGTCTGTAGCAAGTACCTAATATGATACTGACTAAATTGGTTTTTTGAACAAAGTTTTTCATAGAGAGGTAGAGGTAGGTATTATACATAACTGTTATTCCGAAACTCGATGAAGCTTTCTGAATGAAATCACTGCTGTCAGAGCTATTAATAAAATAGTGATTGACCAAAGGAAATAAAACAACAATTTAGAACGTTAAAAAAAAAGTATAAAGGCATAATTTTATATTCTTTGAGGTATGAAACGATGCCCTGTGTATTGTGATGCTATTCGGTTTCCCGGCGTAATAATGAACTATATTTTAGAGCTATAGTAGAACTCCAAGGCCTGTTCGCACTGCGTCATCGATATCGAGGACTATCTATCCGTGCGAGGGTCCGATGGGCGTTCGGCAGAACCCATGGACTCCCACAACCCGCCGAGGACCCATAGCTGCAATGACGTCAAGTCCCGGACCTGCAGTCGTTTCCCTCCCCACTCTTATAGGTAAAACAATACGCAATACGCATGGCTTGTTTCGTAGCATTGGACTTGTACACCTGTAGCGTAGTTTTTCTGCACGGAAACGCCATTTTATCGTAAATCACGTTTTAGGTAGAATAGTAATACAGTTCCGCTAAACACGTTTTTTATAAAATATTTGCTATTTTGCATTTCTTAATTTTAATAAATGACGGCAGTTAAAAATATTTATTGGTAGCGTAATGGAAGATACCACGTGAATTAATAAACATATTCATAAGACGAACCACATGAAATTATAATGAGGTAAACTATTCTTCAACAACACCGCCGTTTTGTTCAAATATGTATCCAAAATAATAAAGTGGTGGAAATTCCAGTGTTTTCTTATGTAAAACAGGGATTGTTTAAAATTTAACGTGAAATTCCATCATTTTGTTCAAATACTTAATAATATGTCGTGTGTTTACGTGGCTGTGTACATAATGCATAGTGTCGGTATGGTCATTTCTTTCGTCGCGTTATTTCGACCGGTATTGTTCGCGTCTCGTGCGCTCGCGCTTACGTCACCCATCCCACTCCAATAGAGGTTGTGTTTTGAGTTGTGAGATTATCGCCTGCGCACCGCAACACCGGCCTTGCTCGTCCGCGCTGTTGATATACATACAAAGTGAGATCATACTTATAATGTTATTTGCCAAATAACTTCGCACATTTATTTATAGTTTTATTAGTAAGTAAACTAGTTGGATTGAAATTGTGTTTATCACTTGGATTCTTAATACATGTAAGTACCTAGGTACCTACTTTAGAATGGTTCATAATCAAAGCACATACATTTCATTCGCACTTTCATAACATAAGACGTGTTGACAATCACTTATTATTATATTATATTAAGCAATTGCTTCTTAGAAAGAGTTTTAAAAGCATTTCTATGAAATCTCATCGTCACATTAGTAAATAAGTGGAATGGTAAAAGCGTGGGTTGTGGACGAAAACATCGACCCCGTCCAAGGTGAGCTCTATCAGTGCGTGTGCTACACAATATGGTGTGACATTGACCAAGCCACTCGTTAATACCTATTATGTTATACATCACGTAGGTATTCTGCAAAATTGTCCATGTCTCTATTCTTTCTATAAACCTATATGTTTACAAAGCTGTAAGCATTTATTATTGTTAGTAATAACGCAGATAAATAAAATACGGATAAGAGAGAGTGTACCTACTTATGTTTTGAGATGGTTTATCAATGTCATTAAAGTTATCACAGCGACAATTTCAGTCCATTACTAAATTCACCAACAAAGTCACAGAAAAATGAATGTGTATCTTTCAATAATTCGAATTGTGTGTAGAAATCTCCTGTAACAGGTATTTGTAAAGTTCAACACCCGTTTGCCCATACACCAAACCTGTCTTACAAAATGGTTATAGCAGAAGAAGCCTCCTTTAAATATTAAAAAAACAAACATGTTATGACGTAATAAGGAAGGTGTAACATCCTTTACCAACTTTGGATACAGTATGCGCTACATCTCCTCTCCTCTGGGCATTTGATAACTTAGGTACCTAAAGTATAGTTGATCAGTTTTTTTTTTTTGGTGGGAAATCATCATATGACTTCTCCGCTCTCGCTCTGCGTGGAGCGGAAGGGCGTGTTAGACTCTTACTGACTAAAACCCACCCGTGTTCCTTCATTTGCTTGTTGCCAGGGTCCCGGTATCCCTTTCGGACTATTCCGCAACCCTGGCAGGAGCTACAAGCTAACCTTGTGATCAATTTGGTCATGGTTCAGCTCGGAAGAACAACTGAACACCCTGCTGTTACCAAAGTGGAGTCAGGACTTATAAAAAATGCTTAACTGGGGAAACGCTTTGACGTAAAAGTTATTTAGTATTGTTGAATACAAATTGGACTCATTTTATTTTATTATAGATAGAAAGCTGTATTGAATCATGCCCATAAAAAGTCAAGCGAGTTGAATGTATAATGTTTGGTGATTTCTAAATTCTGGTGTTCTTCACAGGAAAACCACCGCAAGAATCGCGCAGAGCTCGGGCCCCAGCCTTTACGTTCGGGTACAAGCTTGACCCACCTGGCTCCAGCACCGCTAGGGCTGGCCCTGGACCCAATTCGTACAACACAGAAGGAATGACAGCTAAAGGTGAGTTATCTACAAATATTATAAATGTGAAAGTGTTTGTTAGTTTGTCCTCCCTCCATACAACAGATATATGTGATTTTTTGCATAAGTAGATGTAGTTTGATCCTGAGAATGACATAGGCATACTTTTTCTCCCAGAAAAATGCACGGTTCCTATGAGAATTTCCATGCAGGTGACACCGCTTGCCTTATTCATAAGGCAAGCTCTTTCTCCACAAAAGAGAAATCTGTCGTCACAATTGTGCCAGTTTAAGTGAATCGATGGCATCAAACCCATAAATAAGTCGCATGTTCAGAGGACATTTTGCCGAAACTACTTCCCAAATCACCTGCCTACGACAGTCACATGATTTGGGCGTCAAAACGGTCGTTTTGGCTATAAAAGCTGGCTGATATTGTTTTGAATAGTCATTATAACGTAACGAAACTATCAGCACAACTAATATAGCTTTAGTTCCTACATGAAGTTCGAGGTCAAAGGTTGACCGCTTGATTGTGAATATATTGATTTTAAATGGCTAGCCTCACCCACTCTTGGCAAATACCATGTAGCTAGTGGAGCACATCCGCCGACTACTGCAGCGTATGGAACAATCGAATTTACTTGTTCTTAGCTTGTATAATAGAATCGTGGGTAGCCGTCCGCAATTGTCGTTTACTGGATAATTGCTCCGGTTGCCTATATGCTTGAGCAAAACCATTTATCTTTCTATAGGCAATTATACAGTCTACCGCCCACGAATTATACGCAGTATTTAGTCTGTTTGTCTTAACTCGATCATTAACAATCTTGTTTGTTTGTTACGTCGTATAAGTACAAGATGTTAGTAAGGAGCATAAAATGAGCATTGTGCAGGACTGAAAACAGAATCTCTTTAAAATTGTCTTGTGGATTCTCTGAACTAAATATTTCTTCCAGAACACCTTTAGGATTTATAATATCGTGATTCATGCTGCGACAAATAATCTGTAAGTGGGTCATGACTGCAGCCTGATTTACATAAAGCGATGTCGTCTGCAGTGGTATTTTATACCTGTTTACTTAGGCACTTAAAAATATTTAAAGTTGTATTTACGTGATTATTTTCATTTTCCTCATCTATCAAGGATCTATGTAGTAGGTAGAACCTACTGCATAGATCCTTTCTTATATTTATCCATTGTGGCAAGGTTTTTTGAGCTGAACAACGAACAGCTGTCGCAGTTTTTAAATAAAAACCTCATGCAAACTTAAACTCGGGACACAGATTTTTTTTCCCGTAGGCACAGCCATATAGTTGCCGTTCTGATCTGACATATTATTCAATGTCATTGAATTTGAATTAAACTTGCTATTTACAATGTCAATGATAAAAAACAATACGTGTAGGCGGGAATTAAATTATTCCTGTTCCTATCTATTCATGAGACTATTGCGCATAATCTGTTTCCTTCATTAAGTACCGATGAACTTGTTGATAGTTAATTTTGCTAACCTAGCCTAATGGGCAGCAAAATTGACGACAATCGAAAAGACAAAATAATTAAAAATAAAAACATCAATCATCGAATCAAGAACGAATATGCCATATGTAGATATATCTTAGTCGTTTATGTTTATGTTCTTAATTGGACAATTACTGTGACATTGGATGATCGAACAGTTGCTAAGTTTCTCCGGCTGCTGCATTTGGTCGATGTCTCCAAATAAGTCCCTATGTGCGAAGGTGATCGGCTGTCGGTGAGTCAGAGCCGTGTAGGTGCCGGTCGGACCCCGACAGCGTCGGCTCCATACAGGCTCAGTCGCGCATACAACTCGCTTCACTCGCCACTACACCGTACCTAGGGCTTGTTCAAACAAGTTGTGTTTAGGCTATCAGTGCTAGAAGGATCTCGAGTGCAGTGTTTCAATTACGACTTGAACGGGAGGATTTATTTGGTAAATTATTTTATTTTATATAGGTATATCTTATTATTGTAATTAACTTATGTTATGTATTCAATTGAAAGCCATAGGTGTACAATATTTCCTATTAGGTTAATAGGTAAAGGCCAAAGTTAATTTTAATTGGAATGGTTGGGCTATAAACATGAGAAGTGTCGAGTTAATATTTAGAGCAATAAATTAAGTTGCTTTTGCTGTACGCCAAGTATGATTTATTACCTTACAAGAACGTTTAACGTGTTCAAATAAGACCTATACGTAATACCTCTACCTATACGAATATTGATTAACATTTGAAGATTGCTTTTAGATTTGACATTGAAAATATGAAATATCGGTTTTTAAATTGAAGTTAAAGTTAATTTTGTAAATAATGACATGAAATAAATTAATATAGATACTTACCCATGCAACTGAATAGTCATTACGACCTGAATGTTTTCAAATATAGGGTTAATACAAGCTTAGTTCGTGCGGCGTTCGCATAACTCTCCCTAAGAGCTTATTATGGGGATTTTATTAGTTCACTGATGCTGTAAATACTGCAACCGTAAAAGTTTCATTTAATTCTGCATAAGGGATTACGGTGCATGACTTGCGTGGGTATAAAATAGATATGCTAGATTTTTCAACGTGGGAATGAATGTGTATTTCTTATACCGTGTCACAGCGAGTTCAAATCAATATGTAGGGGAAGGTACTATACAGGGTGTAAGGGTAAACACTGTTGTCACTCAAACCATGGGTAGTTGACTTAAATACAATAATAAATGACCGAAAACAACAAAAAAAATCGTTATTTTCATTAAAAGATTTTAAAAAGTTTCTATTGACACCGTGCTCGCTAGCGAAACAGCTGACTAACTGAGGAAGGGGTCGCGCTCGCGGCCAGTCAGGTCACGAGGCCTGTGGTAAAAATAAGATTAAAAAAAAAGTTGTAATTGTCCATTGATTTTACGTTCTATAAATGAAACCAACCCACTGGTTGCAAGGATAACGGTGTTTACCCCTAACACCCTGTATGGAGATAGTAGATAGCCCTAACTAAAGAATATGAAAAACATTTAGAGTGAGCGGAAAAAACTGCCAATTTCCCTGCACTTCTAAAAGTCGACTGAAAGACAAAGATCAATTAATGGCCTACGCATCGCTGCTATTGTCTCAATATGAATAAAATAATATAGCTGACAATTTCAAAGACGTAGACACATATACATAAGACGTAGTCACAGACATTGAACATATCTCATGTCATAACAATACTTACATACAATCAACCGCACGTCTATGGTAACAGGTCGACAGCGCTTAGCTCGTAGCCATAAGGGCGTTTTTCGTAGTTCGAGTGTTAACACTGACGTGCGGTTGGGCGTACAATATCTCCCGCTTGACCGAACAAGCAGGCCGGTCCGGTGCGCCGGCGGCGTCTCTTCACGGTCGCTGGCCGCCGCCCCGAGTAGCGGCGACTCCTGCGCCGTGCGACTATGAGCCCATCAGATCAGTCCGGGCCGTGTACGACCATGCTCCAGCTTTCTCCATCGGCCTGCGAGTGAACCCCCCAAAAGCCAGCGGCAAATCGCCAGGTTTCTTTAAGACCTTTTCGTAGCATCTGCCTTTGGTCATGTCATGTAGTTCAACTTGAATTCAATCTTGAATCCTGCAGTCACTTTAGAAATTCAGCTGTAAACATACCTTCATACATTTTCTAATATTTATGTTTTAAGCTTACTTATGTTTGGTAAGTGCTGTGCTCTCAGACTTTGTTTAAGTAGTTCAGCTTAGAAACGATCTTAAATCTTGAAGCTCTGTAGGACAGAATAGCATGCAAGTCACTTGTAGACGTTCAGATGTAAGCATACCTGCATACATTTTCTGGTATTTATGTTCTACACTTACTTATGTTTATTACTACCGATGTGCTCTCTGCCTTTGGTTGCGTAGTTCAACTAGCCGATCATATTGTAGCTTTAATAATGCTCTACTGCGTAGCTGTACTTAGGTAAGATTAGCATGATTTGCAAGTCTCTTGTGTACTTACCGTTGTAAACATACTCGTATGTTCCAATATTTTATTTTATTATAATACACGTCTTACACATTAGGTTCTGCGCTTACATATTTTTTTGGCTTCAGTTTTTGTTCCTTATAGCGTTGTCTGATCCTAAGGACCTACTTCATCAAGTGCACTAAACTCTTAAATTGTTTAGTTTGTAGTCCTTTGTTTTGAACCTTTCAGTCTTTTGTTTTTATTACGTCATTATTATTGTAAGAGGCTGCTGGTCATCTAGCTTTCCCGAGATTCATTTTATGTAGCTGTGTCGTTTCATCGTTTGATGCCTGATGTCATTTTTATTTTTTGTTCATTCTTTGTTTTTGTGACACATTGTTTTGTTACGCTATGATTTATTACTGTGCTTTATAATGTCAGCATTATTCACGCGATATGTGGTAAACTACATTTTATATAGTAGGTGTTTATGGCACCCGTTCAAACCTACAGTATTGATTAGCACACTTATGGCCCAATTTTCCAACGCTAGGTATCTTTATACTAGAAATAATTTTGAAATTCTCCCAAGAAAATCACATACTAAAACTGTCAGACGTCAATTTTATTCCATGGATAAAAGATATCTGACGTTGGAAAAATCAGCTCTTACTTGGGTTATATCATAAACGTTCGATCGTATCATTTTCAGCGCCGAATACATATTCCATGCCCCCTGTGCTTGGAGAAGCAAAGGAGGGTGGTAAACGCGCAGCACCAGCGTTCAGCATCACGGGCCGTGGCAAGACGTTGGAGTCGAAGACCCCGCTGCCGGGACCTGGCACCTACACCACCGATAAAGCTGCCTCAGTACTCAACAAACGGCCCCCTGCGTATACCATCGCGCCCAGGCGAGAGACGAAGCCACCGACAGCCATCGTGCCCGGACCCGGAGTATATTGCCCCGAAAAGGTAATAAAAAAGTTTAATTGTTGGTAATTCATGGTAAAATAACAAATCGACGATGATGTCATCTATGAACTCATAATTATTAATCCTTGGATATTATATCAAACAGCTTTAAAGGATGACACTTATATCATGAAAAATAACTGTCTGACCAATGAGTAGGTATTTGATGTTGTCCCGTCTTTATTTTATTGCTTACATCAATCATTGTCTGTACCTATGTGAAATAGTCCGAGTCGAGGCGAGGCGGATGATGTCAGCGCGCTCGTGAATTTTGTGCATAAATTAATGTCAGAATTGAATGCTTCCTAAATTCTCTCCACGCGGAAGCTTACTTCAGTACCGGTAATAACGCCCGCACAGAGGGGTTGAATTGCTAGTGGGCGCGTATTTGCAACTAACAATAAAATTCGACAACATCAACCTTACGCCTACTAATATCGACTTTGACTAATGCTTTTAACAAGCGATACATTATTATTATACCTAAGAGCATTTGAGCTGGAGACAGATTGGCACCTTGTGTTCATCTCTCGACAATATCGTTAAAAGGGTTTTCGTGGAACATTTATATACCAATACTTTCTGGTGCCTTCCGGGTCCTGTTTAAATGCTCTGAGACTGTCTGTCCCTACTTACATCATGACATGTACTAACATTGGGGTGGGTGCAGGTGTGCGTGAACCTGCCGTGGGCGCCGGCGCACACGTTCGGCATCCGGCACTCGCAGTACGCGGGGCAAGCCGCCCACCATCCCGCACCAGAAGAGATCGCCGCCATCTAACCGACATCTGTCTGTAACAAGATTTACTCATCCATCTCATTCACCGCCATGCTTTGTGGGAGCTGAGAACTTTCCATCGTTGTGTTAATGATTTATTTTCTGATGTATATAAAATTGTTTATTAAATATTCTAAAAATCATTTTAACAATAAAATTATGTATTATCAGAAAACGAAACTTTTAACATCACCTACTTACAACAACTTCCTATGTGTTGTCTGATGACAAAACGCATAGACATAATTGCCATACTTTAGAGATCATATTTATCATATTATTTGCATGTTGTCGCTGCTTCTACTGATCAGCTATTAACCAGGTACTTGTTTATTTTAATCCTGTATAATTTTGTAGAATTGTAGATGTTTATCTTTCAGTTGCTTAGTGTTCATTAGTATCCTTACATAAATATAACTAATAATGATTTCTGTCATTTCAGGGTAATAGAACGGTGCGCGACAAAACCGTAAGAAACACCTTTTCAAGAAAAATGAAGTTAGAAAAGTCTGAACAAGTTCCTGCTCCTAACGCTTACAGCCCCGAAAAGGCAGATAGAATGCTTAGAGAAAAATCACCCGCATTCTCATTCGGAACAAAATCCGAAATTATAAAAAAACATAATGCACCTGCTCCAAACATTTATTCACCAGAAAAATCATTGAATTCGCTTAAACATGGGCCTAAATATACTTTGGCTGGTAAAGGTGTAGCTGAAAAGCATGACGTAACTCCCGGTCCAAACTACTATAGCCCTCAAAAGGCTGATAAAATATTACACGAAAGTTCCCCTTCATATACGATGCGCTCGAAAGAAGTAGTCGAGAAATTTGAACAAACACCAGCTCCGAACGTCTATGCTCCAGAAAAGTCTATGCATATGTTGAATGGTGGACCTAGGTATACTATCTTAGGTAAAGGAGTATGTTCCAAGCTAACAGAAACTCCAGCTCCAAATAGCTACAGCCCCGAGAAGGCTGACAAAGTTCTTCATGAGAGCTCGCCGGCTTATACATTCAGGATTAAGGATCAAACCGTTCTAAGGAGTGAGTCACCAGCACCTAATGTTTACGCTCCTGAAAAATCGATGCATATGTTGGACGGAACCCCTAAATATACTATGAGCGGTAAAGGCCACTGTGATAAAATTGAAAATACTCCAGCTCCCAATGCTTATTGTCCGGATAAAGCTGATAAAATGATGCACGAGTCGTCACCAGCCTATTCGTTCAGAGTAAAAGATCAAGTTATGAAAACTGACTACACACCAGCACCTAACGTGTATGCACCAGAGAACTCTGTGCAAATGTATCATAGTTCACCGCAATTTAGCATGGCGGGAAAAGGTCAGACACCAAAAGCAGATTATGTCCCAGCACCCAATGCGTACAGTCTAGATAAGGCTGATAAACTTCTTCACGAGTCATCACCCTCGTATACTTTCAGACCGAAGACTGCTACGGATAAGCCAAGTGATACACCAGCGCCGAATAATTACGACCCACACTTATTAGATGGTACGCCTAAATTTAGTATGTACGGCAAAGGCCACGATGCCAAACCTTCAGACACACCTGGGCCCGGCGTTTATGATCCACATTATATCGATGGAACACCAAAATATACTATTGCTGGAAGACATCCCGCAATGAAACCGTCTGAGGTGCCAGCTCCTAACGCATACGATCCTCACATGCCTGATGGTACTCCAAAGTTCACTTTAGCTGGTAGAGGACATGATGGGAAGCCATCTGATACACCTGGGCCGAATTGCTATGACCCTCATTTACCTGATAATTCACCGAGGTATACGATTTCTGGGAAAGGACATGATGGCAAGCCTTCTGATACGCCTGGTCCTAATGTTTATGATCCACACTTGCCTTCCAATACTCCTAAATTTACTATGTCAGGCAAAGGGCCAGATGCTAAGATTTCTGATTCTCCTGCACCTAATAAATACGATCCCCATATTTTAAATGGCACACCACAATTCACGATGGCTGGTAAAGGACAACCTGGAAAGATTGATAATTATCCAGGTCCAAACGCATACCACCCAGAGAAAGGTGATAAGGTTTTGCTCGAGAGTTCTCCAGCATATTCATTTAGAATTAAACATCCATTTCATAAACCTGAAGATACACCCGGCCCTAACACTTACGACCCCAGCAAGTATGACTACATGTTAGATGGCGCGCCTAAATACAGTTTTGGGTCAAAAGGTCCAGCTGATAAACCATCAAACTATCCCGCTCCAAATGCTTACAGTCCAGAAAAAGGCGACGGAATGACTCATGAACATGCACCATCTTATTCGTTCCGTCCGAAAATAGATGCGGCTAAAATATTTAATACACCTGGACCGAATGCTTATAATCCTGAAAAAGGCGATGACGTTACTCATCACCATTCTCCTGCCCACTCCTTAGCTCCAAGAGGCAAAGACGTTAAAATCAACGACTATCCCGCTTGTAACGCTTACAATCCGGAAAAAGGTGATGGAATGACACACGAACATGCACCATCTTATTCGTTCCGACAAAAAATAGATGCGGCTAAAATATTTAATACACCAGGTCCGAGTGCTTATAATCCCGAAAAAGCCGATAACATCACTCATCACCACTATCCTTCCCACTCCTTTTCCCCAAGAGGCAAAGACGTTAAAATCAATAACTATCCCGCTTGTAATGCCTACAATCCGGAAAAAGGTGATGGAATGACACACGAACATGCACCATCTTATTCGTTCCGACCAAAAATAGATGCTGCAAAAATATTTAATACACCTGGTCCGAATGCCTATAATCCAGAAAAAGCCGATAACGTTACTCATCACCACTATCCTTCTCACACCTTTACCCCAAGAGGCAAGGAAGATAAAATAAATGATACACCCGGTCCTAATGTGTACAATCCCGAGAAAGCTGATAGGATTCTGTTAGACAGTGCACCTCGATACTCGTTCAGGATAAAGACCAATCCTCACAAACCGGAGGTTGTTCCTGCACCGAACAGCTACAATCCCGACAAGGCTGATAAAGTGTTGCTGCATTCTGCTCCTCAATACACGTTCAGGATCAAAACCGACAGCGTGAAAGCCCCTGAAACTCCAGGTAAATATACATTCTATGCATTGACACTATGACAGTGTCAGGTGTGTTTCTAAATTCAGGATTACTATATTTCTTCATAAATATATTCTAGCTCCGAATTCCTACAATATCCCAACGCCCGTCGAAACTCCGTTGTATACGATTTCGGGTAGACATAAGGAACCAATAGACGAACGGCTGAAGGTGCCAGCTCCAGGGACTTACAACCCTGAGAAGGGCTACAAGTTCATGTTGACTTACTCTCCACAGCATACTTTTGGTATCAAAATACATACAAATAAATTCGCTGAAACCCCTGGTGAGTTATAGTTTCACAGGCAGTAGTGGTGTTACTAATCACAGTAACAAAGCATGGCGGATTATGAACTAATAAATAATTGGATTTCATCTAGAAATTAACAACATTTTACGGTGGGTTTAACACATAATATTATAGGAATAGAAGAATAGGTCAAGCGATTAATCATAACAAGAGGACTTGGAATGCTGTCAATACAAATGTTAAGTAATGCAATATTTTAATGTTTTTGCTAATAAAAACATTAAATTTCAGCTCCGAATACATACCGCATCCCGTCTGTGTTGGACACCCCGGTGTACACGATGTCGGGACGTCACAAGGTGCCTGTGGACGACCGCACGCGAGTGCCCGCGCCTGGCACCTACTCACCCGAAAAGGTAAATTAACTATCAATTATTGGGTTATATACTTTTACTTTACAAGTTTGACTTGTATTGCAATTAGAAATCCCCTGATCGTCATTTCTGTCTGCAGATAGAACCGCTAGCATGCTATTTTACATTTTTTTCTTTATACTCTTTTTGTTACGTCTGCCTGCAGCACAGGTTCAACCTAGTTTAGGCAAATAAGCATTAATGCTCTATTTTAATTGTTAAATTACTTATGGTAAATGTGCACCTTTTATAAATAAACAACTATTATTATTTTTTACAGTTTCAGTAGATTTTTTGGAATTTATTTTTTAACCAATTACCAAAGTCCAAAATGGAAATAAAATATGTTTATGGATTAAAAACAAGTACTTTTCAAGAATAATAAATTATGTTTATGGATTAAAAACAAGTACTTTTCAAGAATAATAAATTATGTTATAACATTGTGGTTACAGGTGCAGATCAACAAAACGCCGCAAATAACCTTCGGAATCAAACACTCGCCTCTGTTAGGACAGTTGAGACCATTAGAGCCGCAGCGCCCGGCTGAGAGGACAACACCAAAGTCCACCGATAATACCAGGGAAGTCCCTCAAGTCCAAAGGACTGTTATCAAACAGAATAGGGCGCAAATTGAAGATAACAGGAATGTTAATCAGCAAAATATTGTAGAATCAAACGAGACTAATGAAATCTACAACACTCGTGCGCATGTGACTCAAGTGAGACACGACAGTGAGGTCAGAAGCACGACGGTATCGCCCGAACCAGTTCAGCACCGAGAAACATTAACGCAAGATATCGTGTGGGTTCCTGAGAAGCCGATCCGCCGCGGTTCTTACACTATCGATACGTCCGACGGAAACGGATATTCTGAGCACTACCAGAACAGTGACGTAATTCCTGTTGAGAATGGAGTCATAAGGTCCGCTGAACAGGGTGAAAGAGGAGGTAGGTGCACTGAGGAAAGGAGTAACGAAGTAATTAGAAGGGAAGGTTTCCAACAGAATGTTGAAAGGAATGTGAAGAATGCGAGTGCTCATGAGAAGAAACAGTCAGCTACGGAGGAAGTGCGGTCTAACACTGATGTCCAAAAACTTGCCAATGGTGGTGTTTCTAAGACGACGACCACAACTACTATTAGGAAGGTGGGGACTGCGGCAAGAACCGCTAACGAATCCACTGCAGTGACCCGCACCGCCACCGTTGTGACGTCACGCGACGTTGGCGTCAAGTAACTTGAGTCAAGGGCCCATTTAGCTGTAGTAATGATCCTACCATCATAACCTATTAAATAATTTACAATATTTTTGAATGATTAACCATTGTAAGTCGCCTTGATCTTTTTACGATTACGATAGCTTTATTCTACTCATTTATTAATTTATTTAACCAATGTTTCTGATTCGTCTTTCTATGAACATGTTAGAAAAACGATATCTCTTGATTTACAATTATTTTACTCGTTTCTTTATAACGCTATTGAAATTAGTTTTATAAGTAAAATGTTTTTTGACAATTAACATTAAGAACTAATATTTGTTATACATACCATGAAAATTTTATTAATAAAGTTTTTATTACATGTAATGTGTGTTATTTTTACGCGACTATGGTGAAGAGGAGGGTTATGATTTTGACCGGTATGTATAGTATGTTTGTATGTTCATGTGTTCCCTCATAACTTCTAAACTGCTCATCATAATTTGACAAATGTGTGACCTCACATTAAATTGCATATGGCGCCCTCTAGAGGACAAAAATAAATTAACAAAAAAAAAAGTATTTTTAATGTTGTCGTGTTGGGTATCAAATGAAAGGGCTTAAGCACATTTCAGATATATATATATATATATTATAACTCAAAAAAAAATAAAAAACTAAAACCCAACTACGGATTTTTAATTTGTCTTACTGTGATGTTTGTTTACATCTTTTTAGTTGACTTTTTTGTCGTAGTTGGGTTTTAGTTTAATAATCTAGTTGTATTTATTATGGAGCTCGAAACGTAGGTATTTCTGCGTTCCAATTCTTCTAAGTTGATTGTTTGTGGGACAGGACAACTTGACTGAAATATACCTGTTTACAAAAGTTAATCACGTTGCGGACAGTTTAAGTAAACACTGTCTGCCCTGCGAATTACATGAATTACGTAAGAAACGATAGACGCGACACACTAATTTTGCAGGTTGTTAACATAATAAAAGTGGCAAAAGCCAAAAAATACTTTGTTCCAATGTTTCTGAGAATAACTGTCAAAACAAGCGGTAACAATAATGTTGTTTTTTTTTTACATTTACACTTTATCGCTCAAATATATTTACATTGCATATAGTTTTTTTTTATCTGACTCAGACGTAATCATGGCGGATGTGTGGCCACGGTCGTACTCGCTCCAAAACGGATGCTTTATGAATGTAGTACTGGATAAGTGGACAGTGAACCGAACTATGCGCCCACGCAGCTCCGAGTAACAATAGTGACAACTGACAACGGCACGACACAATGACGCCTAGATAAACGTGACATGTCAACTGTAGAAAAGGAACAAATATTTTTCAAACCCTCTCCGATAATGTTTGTAAAAAAAACCACCAAACAAGGGAACGATAATAATATTTCCATAAATTATCTAAAGTTATGTGTACCTATAGCAATGAGTTATTCATAACTAAGTAGGTTTTGCCCGCAGCTTCATCCGCGTGAATGTCGGAAATGATCCCACGGGAACGTACCTACTGCCGGATACGAAAAGTATCTTACCTATGTCCTTACCCAGGTCATGGTCTATCTGTATGCCTTTCATTAAAAACAGGTAATAGACAGAGCTACTTTATAATATTAGTATGATTTCGTTTTGTAACTTGAATGAATTCGTTTTGTAACCTTAAGGATCCATACCTACCACACGTATTGAAATGTAAATGTTTTGTAAACAACATTTTTGATTTTGCCATGTTTTGCTACAACATGAAGATTTTGGCTGGATACTGGATATACAATAATAACATTTTGCACATGTATGAATGTCACTCTCCTGCGGAAAACAGGAATAACATCGCCGCGGGCAGAAAATCGCGTCATTTCCACAACGCAACTCAAACTTTAGTATTTTCAAATAACCTCTTTTTTGTAAGTTAATAAAAACTCTAAAAAAAAAATCACACTTCTATATTTGAGATAGACTTCTACTAAGAAGTAAAATTTTATTTGTTTTCCGAACACAGAGACGACTTTCATCTCTTTGAGTAGGTACGATTGAAAGCTTCAGATTTTTGTTTTGTTTTTCTTTTAATTGAATTTGTATAATAATATACCTTAACCGTATAGTTCGGAAGCGCCCCCGATTGGACCCCAGAATGACCACATACGACACCCTAACTTGATTATGTAAATATTGAATATGCTACCCATCAAATCATATGAAAGTGCGTTAATTAAGAGAGTTGGATAAAAACTCATTATGTTAACGCCATTCAATCTTTCTTAATTAGCGCGTAAGTTAATTAATTTACCTATAAATAATTCGAAACTGTAAATACGATAATCGCCATTTTGATGACAGTGGTGGTCAAGGCTAAAAAACATAAAAATTGGAGATTTCTAACATCCAAACTCCACCACAGGGGCAGTTAATAATACATCATTTAATTATTTGACGAATTCATCCATTGTTCAAGTTAAATAAATAGTGGTAATGAAGTTTTGTGTTATCTAAAGTCGAAGTTTCGCGCCAATCGTGAGTGTTATCATTTTTACTTTTCACAAATATCACTCATACACATGTAGATACGATTTAAAATGTGACAAATATTATTCCAAATATTATAAATAACTAGACAATGTCCAGATCATAACATAATACACGAACACAGGTCCAATAACACGTATTATTCATTACCACTACTCAATTTGTGTTCAAAATCGCCGACCATTATTGTTTTTTTTATTGTAATGATGTCCGAAAGCGATTATGCCAAACGATTTTTTTTAAATTTCGTTCTTCTCGATTAATTAATATGTTGAATGTCGGAAATCGATACTTGAAAATTGCAATAAAATTGTTTTAAGCATTGCACTGTTTAAAATAATTATTTATACTTTTCTAATGTAATTTTAATAGTTTTTCAGACAATATATTGAAATCTTTTTAATTATATTGACTCAACAGATTGGACATAAAGAACCGGGAGGGATAGGTACCTATTATTGAATTTCGCGCCGAAATGTTTCTATAATTTAAATTTAAATTCGGAATGCACTCGCTGTTCAAAATTATTTTAATTTATTTATTTTTGATACTTTCTAATACTTTGCTACAGAATGCCCAGTATACATTTTTTAGGTAAGCTATTTTGTTTGGGAATGTTGATAAATTATATTCCGCAAACATTTTTAAATAATGTCAATATTTGTGCTAACACAAAAAGTTGAGGATTTTGTTTCACGAAGACAGCTATTTCAAATATATACAGTTAAGGCAATGGTAAGATACTGTACTTCTTAAAGAAAGGTACACAACTATCAGTAGATTTTAAACCGAAGGTCAACATTAAAATATAACAAAAACCTGTAGAATTGAAGATACGTAAGTACCTTTAACAATGAAATGCTCAGTATTTGGGTATTCTTGCGAAGGCTGGAAAGAAAAACCAAAGTCGGTTTTTATTAGTTCATGGAAGAATCATTTGCATAAACTAAACTATAAAGGAGATCATTCACCGTCCATACATTTTTGGGCTATATTTGTGAAAGTGCCGGCCAAACAAGAAAAATGCTATATTCCGAAAGAGTACGTTGTTCTCTTCATTTTTTGTTACCACAAGCTATTACTTTAATAAGATAACTATTAATTATTTTAACCAAAACGTACTGAAAACAGAATTTTCAAAATCGTATAACAGCGCAGAGAATTGCCCTACAGATTTGGTCCGATAGTGAAAGCACTTTCATAATTTAGCCCAAAATAAATTATCTCCTTTAAAGCTTACATAATGTAAGCTTTAAAATAGTGTAGTAGTTATGTTTATGGACGTACTTCAATCACTCGGACGGCTGCAATAATTTAGTAGGTAGGCACTAAACTCACACGCATGCTTCAGAAGAGGAGGTACCTAAAACCAATCAAAGCAGAGAGTCTACTCTCTTCAACGAAGCTGCAGGGTAGCGTCCGCGTCCGAAAGTAGTTAATCCGTCAAAACAATGTAAAAGTCACACCGGGAGTAGGGACAACTGTCATGTCGTGTTGTCATCCATGCTTAGTTCGGACCCCGAATTATTCTCATATCCGTAAGTTATACGGAGTGGGAAACACCCGTAACTTCGGCCAAAACTACAGTTGTGCTGACGGTTTAGGCCCCCAGGCCTCCATTCCCGCTGCCAGGGTTGCGGAATAGTCCGAAAGGGATACCGGGACCCTGGCAACAGGCAACCGAAGGAACACGGGTGGGTTTTAGTCAGTAAGAGTCTGACACGCCCTTCCGCTCCGCCCAGAGCGGGAGAAGTCATATGATGATTTCCCACACAAAAAAAAAAAAAAAAGGCCTCCATTCCCATTATTTTTGTTTGTTTACCAGCTAATAATTCCCTTTTAGTACCTACTTAGACAAAACATATTATTTTGTAGTTAAACACCAGCTTGTCACTAACCACACGAAAAGAAGAAGAGTAGATATTAGGTCAAAAGATCAATCTATTCCCAGTGACTTGTGGTGTAGAATAATTAAAACTAAGTATAAGCCTGTAGTGGTTTATTTGTGAGTAAATAAATTTATAAACAACTAGCTGCGCCCCGCGGTTTCACCCACGTCATGGTCTACTCATGTGCCAAATTTCATCCAAATCCGTTCAGCCGTTTTAGCGTGAAAGCGTTACAAAGAAATAAACAAACTCACTGTCGCATTTATAATATTAGTTAGGATTAGGAAGTTAGCATAAGATATTTGTGTACGACCTAAACGTCCCTAACTTATTTTCTACGATGCCGTCTCGCGTCTGTCCAACCTTCAACTTTACAAGGTTGAAAATTTTGAATCGCAATTAGAACGATTAACTTAATAAAAAAACATGTAACAACCTTCCTTGACCTTTTGCTATCAACCATATTATTATTTTTTATGCCCATTGCTTCAACCAAGTCATATTTGTCCTTGTGTCGCACAACCAGTGGGCAAATGTTACAGAGAATTGGAGCTCATGATAAAATCATTTGTTTCAATCAGAAAGTAGGGTATGGAATTGAAATCTAAGTATCCAGAACCAACCCCATTTTTTGATCTTAAGCAACAACTATCGATATCCGTGGTACTTATAGTTTTTTGAAAACTTCGTAACGTTATTGCAATTGGTGGATTACCTAATAAAATCTCTCTACGTCATCGCCATGACTCCAAAAAACCCACAGGATGTCGAGAGCGAACCCCAAGTACCTATCTGCGTTTATCAGAAATTGTAACAGGCCGCGTCCTATTTAAAGCGATCGTCGCGCGAATACTTTTTGTTTGGTGAACATAAACATGTGGTCGCGCCGACACTGGGCGCTTTCCGATTTTCCGAAGAAAAAGTGACTTATCGAACGCGACGATCGCGTATTCACGCGACGATCGCTTTTAAATAGGACGCGGGGACAGACATGCTGAAATACTAATCATGCGCATCTAAATGGGTGTGTTTAAAATAGGAAAATCCGTGTAAAAGGGGAAATCCGTGCCTTTTTAAATGGTCCTGCCAGTGACCGCGAGAATTGAGGTAGTTTAATATTTATATTATTTAATTTAAAGTACCTACGCTATGTGTTAATCCAGGTAAACAATATATTAATTCCGTTATACAATGATTTCGCAAAGGTAACTCTATTGGTTTACGCGGCACACGCCATTAAAGCTCAGTCGGCAGGTTTGTTTCCAACATCGTCATTATTTCAGCCAATTTACACAAAACCATAATGGATTATGCACCTTAACCTTCCTCATGAATCACTCCGTCCATTGGTGAAAAACGTATGAGTTTATCTCCAGACATGACAGACAAACGCGGCGTGGCGGGGGGACTTTGTTCTATAATATGTAGTGATGATGGACTAGTTAGCTCCTTAAAATTAAAAATCAAAATCAAAATATTTTATTTTACATAAACCTACTTATAAAACGTCAGAAGCTAGGTGGACGGTCACAGAATACATAATACCAATTGGTCGTTTTCTATGGAGAAGAGCCGGCAAGAAACTCCACGGTTTTAATAATTGGCTTTTACAATATTTTCAAATAACAGTGTGAATGTATGGGAGGGCAATGTAGATATTTCAACAAGTACCGGGCACTCAACAAATCTACAGTCTACTAGACCGACAACGTTGTCACATTCACAAAATAGATAATAAATAATCTTGCTGTCCTGCGAATTTCTTTGCGATTTCTGACTTTTCTAGTACCGACTCAAACCTCAGTTGGTCCGATAGAGTTTTTTGATCTTAATATGATAAGAATAGGATCGATTCGCATCAAAAAAAGTTTTGTGAAAATAGTCAATTTTCTTGCTGACTGTACATTTTTTTCAAAATCTTTGAATGCATATCAATATGTTTCAAAAAGTTACGAACAGTCTTCTAAGACTGTTTTCTCGTAGCGACAACGGTTAAGATACTACCTGTCCTTATTACCCCATCTCAAAAATCCACCCAGTATATGTCATGATTGACTGCTTATCTCCATATAGGAATAGCGTGATGATAATTATTTACTATATGCAATATTCTGATATTTTGACTCATCTGTTTACAATTTGCGGTATACTAGGTATGATAAGAATACGATCATAAAGCAATATTGCTGATCCCCCATAGCAAATAGCGTGATAATTTATAGCCTATAGACTGAACAGACTTATAGGGAATATATACGCAAAATTTGAACAGAAGTATCTATCCCGCAAGATAGATTCTGTTCTAAATGCTTGATGCTGGCATACATTCAGACAAGCAGACAAAATTATTTTTTATTAATTTCGGCATTAGTTTAGTTCCGAGTAAATACTTTGTTTCAAAAGTATTAAGTAAATGTACATTTTTGACTTCGCCGCTATTTTATTATTTATGTATAGATATAGATTACATTTATTCACAGTATTTTATATCGGCAAAGACATATCTCTTATTTTTCTTTTTATCTAAAAATTTAAGATGAAGAGATACAGACAGCCAGAGTTACTTTAGAATTTATAATTTTAGTATGGATTAAAATATATTTTTGGAACGCTGATATTTTCGACGGTGCTTTAGAAATCTCCATGATATGCGCATATAATATTACATTGATCCCTTTGATCTATTCATACAAAAATCTATTTTAAATAAACGGGATTTTCTGACAACGTTACATTTAAATTCAAGAATAAATCCATAATACTGACCCAGGGTGCATTGACGTACATCTGTTGTTTGTTTCATTGACGCATCGTGGAAAGAGCAGCGTTATATACCATCTGAGAAAGCAAACATTGTATGTAATGTAACACCTATTTTAACATGTTTGGACGTGGTCATAAACAAATCGTTTGGGTAAACGTCCACCGTAGAACGTGGGCTTCCCAGACTGCTAAAATGAACGGTCATAATTATTATAGTAATATGTATTGCTAGAATCACTAGGCTTGGTTCAAACAATTGGCCGATTTTCTTTTACTTACCTTAATTACATTCCACAGACCTTATCTAACATTCAAAGTAATAATCAAGATTATAAATCAATGTGATCATTACAATATCAGAGAGATTTCAGAAACGAAAGATAACTCATAATAGTTGGAGTGTACTACGTGAGCTCGACAAATTCATGTGCGATTATGTCCTGGTGACAAAACTGTAGGTACTGCGGCTCACCATAGTTCTAATAAAACGTAATAGCGATAGAAAGGTGCCTATTTAATTTCACCCGTACCACTATCACGATACATCTTCATTCGTTTAGCTTTAAATCTAGTTTATTCTTCGTTACCTTGACTTCTATTGAACATTTTACACAATCCGTTTTACAAAACTCCCCTTTCACGTCACAGAAAGAAATGTAGCAGTGACGTAATTACTTATTTATCGATTATCGACACCCTTTTAACACCTCAAAAATAGTAATACTGTAAGTATTCAACACTCGAATCTTAAACAGGAGTTGAACTGTAAATAATGATTTTAACTGTTTAGTCGTAGGCGTTTGTAGAAAAGTTAAAGTTCAATAAATAAATACGTGGGTTTGGTTATTTCCATCTCCTAAATAGTTTAGTAGGTACGTTGTCGAATTTTATTGGAGTCTCGAGTTGTTATTGTCCATTGTTAGTTTATGATACTTTTATCTTCTTGTTCGTTGTACTTCTTGTACTACTTTGTTATGTATCAATGGATTATAATATTTTATAGGTCACAGTCGTGTAGAATAAGTAGTTGTTCAATTTGAAAGCCTATAGGTAACATAGTATGTATTTTAGGAAAATCTTAGGTACTTAATTTATGGAAAATGCAGAAAAATTTAAAGTCATTCAGTAATTTCTTTAATTGGTTTAAGAAATGTGAATCGTTTGCCAAAAATATGAACAATATTTGTTTTTCTTACACGAATGTCAGAAATGAGTAATTGACTAAATCGAGGAATTCGATTGAGACCAACTTGCTGGAAATACCAACTTAATTTAGTAACGCCTACAAAAATTACACATTTAACCCAGATCCATACACACACACTGGTTCTTCTTTTTTCAGGAAAATATAAATAATAATGCAGTCTAAGGAAGGACAATTAAATAATACTAACAATTACTTACTATATGTCGGTAGTTAGGTACTGTCGCTATAGTTTTTATCAGCTCGTTTTTTGCCTCATTTTATCGAAAACAATGGCCACTGTTCGTATCCATATTTCAAATCTTAAAAAACAGGAAACACTCGTAACTTGATTGTGGGTGGTTCGATTTTTAATTGGAATACATAATAAAATGGTTCGTTAAGTAAGTTTATTTTGGGGAAATAACAGGAAACGCAAGTCAGTGCCCGGCGTCTGTAGGAGAGTTCGTCTCTAATTATGCTGCAAGGGAAAATACAGCAGTAATGTAGTAGGTACTCTGACAAGTTTTATTTCCGTTGAGCTAATGAATGAATGGTACCTAGGTAGCAGTAGGTAAAGTCACGAGCATAAACAGATTACTATGGACAGCTTGACAATAATATTTGCATTCTAAGAGGAGACACATCTTTTGAAGTCGTTGCAGCATCCTTTATTTTGGCTCGTCAGATAGTTTTGGTACTTCGGTGTCACATATTTTTGCTGCCCAGCCTGCCACTTGTATATGCCTTCCATAAATGATCACATATATATTTGCCGTCATATTGACGACAGATCTTAATGGATGAATCATGAAATCAGAAATTATTGCCGAGCTATCCAAAGTATTATATATATGCTCGTGTCTGTACATACTATGTAGTAATATTGGGTAAGTTACGAATACTCGCAACTTTAAATAGGAGAGTACCACTCTAACGGGATAACCTCTAGTTTGGACAAATACCTATTCGTAACTTATAAAGCATAAGATCCAAATGCATGGCATCCAATGCAGACGTTTTAATAGACCTGGTGAAATTTGAAGAGCCTTAAAAATGGAAAAAGCTGCTTACAGCCAATGGGTACCAACCTGTGTTTTTTTTCCGTAGAGTTTTTGTAAGCTTATCACCCGTGCTACGCGATCAGCTATTTAGCTAAGGTATTCTCCAATTCCATTTATTTCTCACATTACTATTTTATGTTCCTAGTTACGGTGGAAAGCGAAGAAAATTCTAATGCACTGTTTGCAGGACAGCCAGTAAGTGCGAGGCTAATGAAGTAGGTACAATCACGCGACATAGCCGGCTGATTGACGTAATAGCACCAACGCGACCCGCGCCCGCGCCCCGCACCCTGCGCCCCTACTGCCTGCCACCCCACAATAAACCAAATTAATGTTTGTCCCCGATAAGCATGTGTAGGTTCGACACCGCGCACTATCAAGCTTATCGCAAAATCTTAGTCGTGCATTTTGCTGCCATAATAAAAATCCAAATATTTTTAAAATTCTCTTGGAGTTAGGAAGTCGAATAGTATTCTAAAAGCAGATTTTGTAGCTTTTCAGCAGGCTTTAGGCAATGTCTAGGCAGCATACGAGACGCTTCAATACGGCTACAAGATGCCTACAAGATCTTACGAGTCGCCTACGAGGTCCTACGAGACGACTACGAGTCGCCTACGAGACGTCTATGAGTCGCCTACGAGACGTCTACGAGACGCCTACGAGACGTCTACGAGACTACGAGACGTTTACGAAACGTCGACAAGTCAAGACGTTATGCTGTCGGTACATGTCCAACAACGTCTACGCTTGAGAAAGAAACCTATAGATTCAAATATTTGCCTTAAATAAAAAAAAAAATGTGATCCCTTTGACCAGGCTTATACCTCTTATTGTCACAATTAACTTCGGCCGACAGCTTAACGTGCTCTCTGAGGCACAGCTTAGTTACGCTATGATCTGAACCCACCCATAAAGTAGTGACCTCTAATTGTATATGACTCCTAATAAGTAGGTCTATATAATACACAATATTTAACAAACTCACACAACCTACCGAATATTTGCCTTATCTCATGACATTTCGTTTACATCAGACAAATTGGATTTTCTAAATGGACTATTATAATGTGTTGTTTACCTACTGTTCCATAAAGACAACGAATGACTTAATTCGACATGGTTGTGTAATTGTTGAATATTAACATCACAGTAAACTGTAAACAGCACTTACCTATGATTACCGTACTACGCGTGTATGCAAATACTCTATGATCTAGTATCCATCCAATTTATCGTAATTATGTTACTGCGTCAGCAGTGGGTTTAACTGTTGCTATTAAATAACTACTTACACAATATACCAGGTGTACCTCTAATACACCTTACCGTGCGTTTGCACTGCCGAAACATTCACGACAAAACATGTTGAAATCTCTAGATCCTATCAATGTTCCATACAATTTTTGACAGGAATTAGAGACTTCAACATGTTTTGTCGTAACGGCAACATACGATCATTGTAACCTAACGTAATTAGGTTACATTTACTATACCCAATAACTTATAACGGGTGTAAAAAGACGCTTAACGAGCCGAAAATCACTTGTTATATTCCCGTCATTGTGATTATTTTTTGTTCTGGAACATACCTGGGAACCTTCTGGTTACGGAGATATTGAAGGTCAGAGTTCCAACTTTTCCAGACGTTTTTTAAAGAAAGCAAGTTTTAAATGCTATAACTTACCTAATATTAAATACCACCACGAACCCTGAACCGTTGCATGCACCCACCCATACACACAATATTTTGCGTCCGTTACGTTGCGCTCTACCGTAAACAGCAATTTTTCAAAAATAAAAGTCGTTTCCCAGCAATTATTTTTGTGCAATGTTACTTTATTTGATGTACAGATTGTGAACTGTATAAAACATCATCAACAAAATAGATTTAGATAGGTACTTAATGAAATCTACCAAATTGGCTGGTTAGTGTAAAGAACGATAGATAAACTGGATTTCAAGGAACAAATTACAATCTGTTTGGGTAAACACAAGAGACTATGTTCGGATGTTCCTAGTCATTTCATATTTGATAATGTTATGCAATATTAACTTTTGGCAAAACAGACGTGACCGTCTGAACGTTAGTATTCAAGAGTTCTTGTTGAAAAATACAAGGTTAACACCGTGTACTGTTGCGCTCAATTAATATTATAATATTTGTACATTTCGGTGACGTGTGGATTTAACTGAAAAACGCTAACGGCAAGTTTCCAGGTGGCATTTGAGTTAGCACGCGACAGGTCAAGGTTACGGCTTAGTTAAGGGCTTTAGCAGATATGCCTTTTAGCCTCAGCGATCGGCGATTTAGTCACTTTTCCGAAGCTATACATTATACAATGACGGAACGCTAGATTACGCAAACATTCAGGTGCCAATCGCAGCGATTTTGTAAAGCTTTGGCATGTGCCACAGCTATTTGCATTTTTTGCAAATAGCTGTGGCTCAAAAATACAGATACTACAATGCGATGCAGCATGGACGCAATTGCAAAAATGCACTATTTCTCTATCGCAACCGAACGCAGAGTTGCCAAAACACGAAGCAACATCGATGTCGTCAAACGCTGATGCAAGCATGTCTTCTAAGGCCTTAAGCTAACAGCGGCCGACGACGGCAGCGATCGTCGTCGCGACCGATCCGATCGGCGACCAGTGACCGGCGTGGATGTCCCCGCACACCGCAATTGCCATTTAGACCAATTTGTGGAATTAATGTCCGATGGTGCCACCGTTGTACATATATGATTTAATTAGTGTGATGTTTCGTATGTAATATTTTCACGTAAAATTTAACGTTCTACGAACCAGAGCCACGGCGGAGCGCAGCGTAGTATTTAAATATTTTGACACGTAGCAAATATTGCTAATTGAATACGAATTTGTTGATATATTTAAACAAGACTTAACAAAACCTTTATCGGTAACTGCTTATTACAAAATAAAACAATTATTTGGCGCGACATTGTTACCATCGCGGATAGAACCTGGATGAGGCTGGCACAGGACCGTGGGGATTGGGTCAAGAAAAGAGAGGCCCATCAGTGACGTTGAGGATAATGGCATGATGACCCAGATTGTATTGTTGTTTGTTTGTTAACCAATTTTCAAACAAGAAATAATCTGACAAAACACAGATGTTAGCCCTAATCAGTGAGATTATCAATTATATTTATTGTCATTGCCACCGATGGCAATTAATTTTATTGGTCCCAAAGGAAGAATTACTCAAAAACGTCGCGTCGTGTTATTCAATACGTGCCCAAACCCCAATCTAATAATGGAAAAAGAGTGTATAATACAGTTTTATATCGATTCATTATCGTGGTCACTGATGATGATGACGACCGATATTAATGAATGTTCGCGAAGTTCATAATTTTTTGCAGTAAAAAGTAGGTTTAAACACTTTCTATTCAATACGAGCGGAGAGTGCAATAACCATGTAACGAGCGTACACTAAAAATAATTACAAATCCCAACGATTTTATCAGTTATCGCTATCGGAGCGTAAACACAAACGAAGAGATAGCATGGCAGCATTTTGCGAGATGTCATATCATGTGGACTGTACAAAGTATATTTATTTCTGATTGCACTATCAGACAACGATAACTGAACAACTACGTCTACATTATGCTCTTTTAAGTACCACAATTTTGTATAGAGTTTTTTTTGTATTGCATTCGGTTCACAGATAGGCAGTCGTTTTGACTAAACGATGACAGCTGGTTGGTTGATCGGTTACGTGCACTGGGGTAACCTCTTTCCCCTGATTGTCCCCTGTCCCTGATTGTCTTCTAC
Source organism: Lithophane ornitopus (assembly GCA_948473465.1). NCBI lineage: Eukaryota > Metazoa > Arthropoda > Insecta > Lepidoptera > Noctuidae > Lithophane > Lithophane ornitopus. The sequence continues at coordinate 10,356,467 of OX419620.1, read as the reverse complement.
ACATTGCGTGGCGAGATAGTAGCTGATATAACTTTGTTTTCATTTTAGGTCGATATCTAATTATGCTTTGCAGGTATGGAAGAAAAATATGGTGCGCTGACCCCAAATAAATTGGGATAAGGATAAGGATCCCGAAGAAGTATGCTGCAGGAGTTCTGAGTTTTACTCAGAAAGAGCCATTTAACTCGGTATTATGGATATAAAAACTTTTACACCCATGCTATAAATGCTATATAAAAGTTTCTGAAACAGTTAGCTTATTGCTAATATTAAAACGACCAGTGTCATACCATAATGTCATCCAAACGAGTGTTATCATTGTGCAACTCCTTTGCTTTTTGATCCCTTCCATAATCATCAAACAGCCACATTCTCACTACCCAATTCGTGTTATCTTTATGATTTAAAAATAAGAACATTGTCATGCGCGCATTGTATTAGATACTCAGCAATTAAACTTTCCATGAATTTACGTAGAGTTCTTACAACACTGTACAACATCCTATGGTTTCAGAACCTTTTATAGAGGATTCATATCATGGGTGTAGATAAAGTCTTGTATGCAATTGTACATAATTAGGTATTAAAACACACATGTGATACTACCCACGTTCGTGTTTTAATTATACAACAGTTGCATAAATAACTTTATACGTGTAGCGTAGCGAAGATACCTATACTGAAATTAAAATTCCACTAAGATGTCGACCATTCAGACGGGCCTCAAGTTTATGTTGCTTTAAACCTAAAACAATAAGTCTAAGTATTTGTGTCATGCAGGTTATACTAGACTTTATCCTTGATATTTTATTAGTTTTCCAGCTTATTTTCGTTTGGTGACCTCCAAAAGCAGGTTTTTACTATGCGACACTGGCGTGGGTAGCGTTTGTGCGTGCCGGGGCACTTCGTCGTAAATTAAGGTGGAGTACTGCAAATATTCTCACACATTGGATTGAATCGCAAATAATTTGTATTCGTGTACTCACCAAGAATACAAAAAACTTATCCATATTGATATCGACTTAAAAACTTGTAGGTAGTGGAGAATATTGATTATATCTTTTGAATAGTTAAGTGTTTTCCTAACTTAAATTAATAATTGATAAGGTGTATCAGCTGTACAGTCAGGACACGATGATTGATAGTTTGGGTAGATGTGTGAATGATAATATGATCTATTTATACTTGACTAAGTACCTACTTTTTCCTTTCCTTCTGATATTTTACGCTCATTGAATTCACTACAGCTACAAGATACCTGTAGATTTTAAGATAATTTATTTATTCTGTTTACGTAGACGCTTTTATTATTGCTATAATTTTCCTGGTATAAGACCTGTTTTTCCGAACAGCACTACAACCTATAATTAACAATGATTATTCCTGCAAAGAGTTTCAAACACAGTGTTTATAATTTATCTACAATTTGACTTCGGTTATGTAGGTATATACGACATAATAACTGATAACATAATTTCCAACAAATGGTGATTCAGGGCGATTGATAAATTATATTCAATGAATTGTGTAGTTTTAAGCATCCGTATCAAAACAAGATATTATTGCAGTTTTAAGTTTAAACATTACATCAGGTAAAGTGTAACAAAACGTTGAATAGTGGGCATAATAGCTAAAGATAGGAGCCGCACGTGTAGATATTAAAGTAATATATTATTAAATGATGTTATTTAGGTAAGTACCTATTGTCAAAACGGCCTATTGTCAAGAAGGAAATTAGGTAATTAAGAAAAAAATAATGAGCTTGTTCTCATTACAATTTGAAATAGCCAATCCCAGGAATTTACTTAAATCATTTACTCAGCTTAGTTCATCGGAAAAAAACATTTTTACCAGTATATGAGGAAAATATTTTTCAATACACATATTCAAATTAAGAAGGTACACATATTCATATGGTCATGTGTATACTTAGATACTCAGTTTCTATGTAGGTCGTGTCAATTCATAAATGTAAAAAAACAATAATAGTCCAAAAAATAAGTTAAAATAAAGGCAAATCTGCAAAATAAATCCTAGTGAAGATTTATTATTATTCAGGCATTAGAAAAACTTACAATGTAAAAAGTCCATTACGTAAATTAACGTTAAACTAATTCCCGTGATTTTTGCAATAAACTGATTTTTGGGACCATTGACAGCTTATTTTTGTTTTTCGCACATGTTATATTTCTAATGCCTAAATAAAGATAATCCCGGTTCTTCACTAGGATTTTTTTCGCAGAAAATATCTTTTCCCTGGGCTATAACGTTTCAACAAAAACAAACAAGGAGGAAATGTTTAATGAGAAATAATTCAAGATTTTGACGTCATCGTTTTAAATTATACGTCACAATTCTTGTAAATCCCGACGTCATGACTGTTCTTACTCATTAGTGAGACCGGATCAACCGTGACTCATTTGATGTTACTTTTACTTAAAATAAGAAATAATCAGTAGATTGTGGCGACTACAAAATACTGTACTGGTATACCGAGGTTTTGAACCTGACATGATGTTAATTATTGAGTCTATACAATTTAATTTCGGTGGGTTCAAAATGTCTCGCTGATGGTGGCGCGTGTTTAGATCATTTAGCTCAAAATGGTTGAGCCTTCAAAATGATTGAGCTGAATGGTGCTGATCCATGCGTCATCTTTGTGATCGAGTGTCGTCAGTTGGGACTGGTCATCTCTTGCTTGCTTTTAATTTTTGAATTATTTTTGTTTGTTATATTTTTATTATGGACTCTTTTAACTTGCTTTCTACATTGTTTTCACATGTATAATTTCAACATGAATAATGTAACCAATATTTTGTAAAAAAAAAAAAAAATTATGTGTTTAAAAGAGTGTCCGTGGAGTTTCTTGCCCGTTCTTCTCCATAGGTACCTACTACGCTTTAGAATGAGCAACAGTATATAATATTTCTGACTGACCGACTCCTGGGCAATTCAAAAGTGCCTGTAAATGGTTTAATTGAAATAAATGCTTTGAGTTTGATATAAGTAAATTTTGACAAGAACAAAGCCTAAGGTAATTTTGTAGTACGGAAAAAGAACGATTTTTTTTTGTATCAGTACCAACATGTTTAGGTAGATGTATCTTTGACGTCAATTGACCGTCCTAAAAATGTTTGAACACTGAACTAATGTCACTTATTTCTTTATAGTGTAGGTAGCTAGTGGATTTATCTATACATACTGATAGAATAAAATAGTACCGAATAATGTTGGTATGTTTGTCTGGATGTACCTATGTTCCGGATTGGCGCAAAAAAGGCTGAACGGATTTGGATGAAATTCGCACCCTTAGGGGACCTTTTTTTTAATTCCCGTAGTAAGTTTACGTAAAATAACATTAGGTTTATATTTTATCAAATGTACTTTTCAAACTGAATACCTATCTGTTGTAACTGAAACTCGGTACTGGAATCTTATATTTATTCTTAACTGTCTGTAAGTACACTAATCGTGTCATATTTTGTTAGGAAGGGGGAAAAAGTCCACTTTTTGACAAGAAATATAAATGACTGCGTACTGATCCGGGGGCATGGCCCCATATGCTTAGGAGCAACATATGTTGGTTCAACCGTCACCACAACAATGACTCATATTGTTACTTTGTAAAGTAATGATTCAATTTGCTGTTTGGAACGGTCAACCGCCCGCCAAAGTTAGCAAGTAGCAAAAGTTGAACTACAAAAGCCGCACTTGCTGCTACACAATAAAGACACTGTAAAAGACAAATCGTTACCATGGACGAGCAGTGGACTGCACAACAATATCACAGTATAAAGAAGTAACAGTATTCTATCTTAATAGAAAATGGAATCTCAGATTATATCAGTACGCAACAGTATCAAGTGCACGGCAGTCACGCACGGGCACGGAAGGTTAATTCACCGAGTGGTCGTAGGTAATTATTTCAAAGTCACTGCCGAGATATAATTCTGCTACCTATTTATTCTGTGACAATACCGTCCACGTGCGTAGTTTGGGAAGGGCATTCTATCAAATTGGAAATACAATTCCTTTAGGGAGCGTGACAGTCTAGACAATATTTTCAGTCTGCATGTGTACAGTTTATGCATTTAATAGTATTTACGTGAATGTATGGACCACCTGTGTTGTGTCTATAATTCACACACCACGGGGTTCCAACATTCTCTCGGGACCTCGTAAATTAATTAGGTTGCAACAACACTTAAGTAAATTAAAAAATATTTTCCCGTTGTAGCTTACTTATAGGCAAGGCACAATTATCCTGCTTTTCAACGTTGTTAGTTTGTAATCTTTGAACTGTATGAAATATATTTTTAACTGTAGTGTGGGTTAGTGGTTTTGGGAACTGACAGGAAAACGAAATAAAGGCTATTATAATTTTGTGATTCAGGTAAATTGGGATAGTGATAGTTTACGTCATTCCTTTTCCAATTAAACAATTGCTGCCTTATATAATCTTTTCCTTTTAAAAAATATTCTGCGAACTGCACCCTAATTGCGTAATACACGATCAATCACAATCTGCATCGGTTTGAAACAAATGTCTAATCCATTGCATTATAAGATCGAAAAAAAAAACTGCTCAACAATATAAATAACGCAATGAATGTTGTTGAACTGTCAAAATGAAACAGATTAGCCTTAATCCGTTACGAAAATAAGTTACGCAATTAGATAGCTGGATTCGATGGAAGCTTTTCGTCAATGCATTGTTTATGCATACTATTTTGACGAGGCTATTATTACTTCAGCTATTAAATGAAAGGGCTATGAATAATTTAATATTGTTACGACTCCGTGCGAGTTCTAACCGATTATAGGGGTGAATCGCCTGGAAGTTTACGGCACTGCGTATTTAAATTTCTAATTGTGTTGAGTGTCTATGAATAAAGTGCTATATTGTCATGAAATTGCATGTATGTATACTTGAGTACTTCGAATGTAACCACTTTACATATTATTTTAACAAAAACGTCCACCCTACTTTTAATCAACATTCAATGCTAAAGTTACTTCGCACTTATTATCATGTATTTATTTTTAGTATGGTTAGCGATTGGGTTGGATAGTTAAATTAAAAATAATTCGGCGATTGATTTACATAGACTGTGGGTAAGACTTATATACAAGTAATATACAAGTAATTTATGATAATGTAGGTACACCACATACCGATCCAAAAAGGAAAAATATTGTGTGTGTGGACTATATCCAGCCGGCTTGAGTTACAATCTACTAAAGGAAATGTGTTATTGCCATGCTAGTAGGCGCCGTTATAACAAACAGCCACTTTGTGGTACCGTAGTGATGTACACAAAACATGTTAACTTCTACAAACAGTTTGGTTATTAACAGAGCCAGTTGATCATTTACAAACAAGAATACAAACGGTCGTTTCTTTATTGCTTAAGAACTTGTCACTCTTCATTCCATAAACTAGCCTATAAGTACTTGAGGTATGTTTGTAAATTTTACGTCTCAAACTATATGTACTCTGCGAATTCTTAATCAGTTGTGTTGGTGTTCTATGGTGTATATACTTATTTTGTACGGAGACCTACGCTACACCGCTCGCTACACACGAGCTATGTGAGTCTCCTTCGCTTATGGTGTGTTTTATCTTTTCGTCGGCGCGAGGTCGAGCGAGCACGCGAGTGCGCTAGCTACGCGCCTGATTTTGTATGACATTCCGTCGGAGTAGATGGCGCGAAACGGCCGCGTCATACACCGCACTTTATAACGTTTCACGTAAAATAGTTTGTTAACTTTCGTTCTAACCTAACCGTGCCTCCAATGCACTGCCCTCGTCTACGAAGAAAGTTTGCATAACAACAGTGATTGCTAAGTTTCACCATGTGATGAAGATGAAAATATGCAATTCCGTACACAATTATAACGCGTACTTACCTATGCTATGAATCTAAATGACTCAGTGTTTAAAAAAATTAAAGTGTTTGCAGCTATAGTGTTCTAGACTTCAACGGTGGAATGTGCGCTCTTAGTTCTGTACAAACCAGATACGAGAGCTAAAAATAGAACAATTCTACTATCCATGTTGTGGATCAGATAGTTCTCTATTATGGGAGAAACTGATTGCGTCTGTTTGTTATAAGTTACAGTGTATTGAATCGTGAGCAATATGACAAACAGCTGGGGACGTCGTCGCCGGTTCACTGCCGTGCTCATAATGTACATGATCTCGATCATGAATGCAGAGTACTGTCCAGATCCAGGTTAGATCATTTTTATCTTTTAACACCAAGTGGATCTTCTGTCTGCTGACACATAAACAGCTGTTAATGACGTTGAATAATTAACTACCAGGCTATGTCAAATATGCACAATTAACAGTGGACGTCTGGTCACGTTTACAACTTATTGAGTTAACTCATTTCATGCTTAATCGAACTGAAGATTGTAACGCATGATATTCTACCAATGAAGAAATACTTTTTAATTCACAAACATAAAACTCTTTTGCACTGTTTCCTTATCTCAGTGATCAGAGCCTCCCCCAACTTGTTGATTACACAGTGATTAGTGGTCTTCTTCTAAGTACCTTCTAATGTGATTCTTATCTGGAATTTTTATTCAGTAACACATATTTTCAAATTTCATTCAAATTCCTTACAATTGAATAAGCTTTTTTTTTTTTTTTTAATAAGTAAGCCTACATTGATTTCAAGCAATCGTAGTTGGTAAATGAAAATGAATGAAAACAGGAAAAGGAATTATATTTTATTGTTAACCACGAGTTGGAGCAGGCGCTGCGAGGTATCAACCTCACTGACATTAGGTACTAAAATAAAAAGCTAATAAATGTACGAATATTCTAACAGCATTGTGTCTTTTGACTTGTCACTTTTCCGCGTACCTAATACTGGCATTTTGAATTTGTATAATGATGGTCACTAATTTGTAATTTAAGCTTGCTAATGACTTAGAATAGCTCCAACTGAGGATTGCTGGATGTATATAGAAGATAGCTTTGCAAGGGTATGTATAGAAATAAGGAATAACGTAAGACGCTTCATGGATGACAGATGGATACCGGCAGTGCTAACAAAACGCGCACAGTTATTAAACCAAGATGTTATTAATATTATACAAGTCACTAATACTGAAACCATACACCAAAGGCTACATAAATCGGATCCTTTTAATGGTTTAACAAAGGCGTTAATACTGTAGAATTGAAAAGGGTTACTTTGCTTAAAATCACTTAGTAAATGTAATGCTTAAAAAGCGTTTGGTTCAGGGCTAACTGCTATCGTTAAAGAATGTTTTGTTTGACTACATACACATCAGCTACACGCGTTGACTGTTATATATATTCTGTTCGTTTGACAGCTCTGGATTGAATAAAGACTAATTTGGATTGCGTAGATACAACAATAACAAAAAAAAATTAGCAGCAACAGAAAGAAAAATGAAGAAAAGCGTTTTTGGCTTGTTCACAGCAGAGTATTTTGTTATTCAAGACAGTTGAATCTTAAAAGAACACCTACGACGAAATATTGAAATTCATTCAAGTTTAATTTAAGTTGTCCATATTAAATAATATACCTACCTACTTATTAAAATGCAAGGCGTCGAACGTACGATGTTATTTTTGCCAAACAATACTTTGACGACGGCTTTGAAGTTAGGAATTGTTAATATAAAGTAGTAACACGTTTTGAGTTTGTTGGACAGCATCGATTCCGCCATACAAATGAAATCGTTCAGACAAGTGACCGCAGAATTACTGTACTTCTTAAACACAATAATAGCTTCATAAATTTAACTGTTTTTCAAAACCGTGGTTAATTTATAACGGCACAAAATAAACTAGTTCACGGGCAGCGAAACGGCAATATTGTCAAACGCAATATTTGGTTCAATCGAATGAATCAACATCATAATAGTGTTTATCATTAGTGGTTGAAGTTCATGTTGATATACGGAATGAAAACACACGAGGCGGTGACCTGTCATAACCTTTATACAACCATAAAGTACAGTAACAACTTTTGAGTATATTTTGACCCTTAAAACGTTGTTGCTAAGGTTCAATAAAATTCCTGTTACTTTGGGATTGTGCACGACAGAATAATGTATTGATACATTAGGCTGGTGTAACCGGCGCGGCGCCTACGCAGCTATTGATATTGTATACAGTTTGGCACTTTGCCAAGTATCGAGCTGTATCTGCTCTAATTGAAACAATATTATAATAATCGTATCATAACTATTTTAACATAATATCCTATGATTCCTGTGCCGTTTTGTAGAGATACCGTAACACATTATAGGAAATATATTAAGAAATTGGCTCTTAGATCGGCTATCTGCATATTTAATACTAATTGAAACGTTAAATTAGTTACTGGTAGCCCTTTCTGTTTGAAATAGATTTTGCTAGTTTTTTTTTCCAAAAACAAGAACTCAGGGGTTTCTAAGATAGGATCATTTATGTCCCCCAAAGAACCATTTCATAAATCATTCATGATTTTTATATTTTTGCTTGAAATTCGACATGTCAGGAAAAAAGGGTGTTGAACGAAATGATACCTTGAGTCCTTGATACCTAAGTATTGCATATGTTTGAATTTTATGCGGGCGTTATCGCTTTCATGAATATCTGGCTTGTGAAGCCGTTCTCTGTTTGCTTAGAGTTATAAATAACCCAATTGATCTGTACCTTGAGGAGGTTATTTTAGACATCCTGGGAACACAGGGCTGATCAGTTGCCAATAATATCAACATCCGCTAAAATTGCGCCACGGAAAATCCAAAAAAAAAAAAGAATATTCTATATCGACGTGACTACGGTAAAGTAGGTTTTGGTATCTATAAATAATTTATGAATGCTATATGTTATAATTTACCAAAAAGCATAAATCCTCACCACAAAAGTATAACCTAAGCTCATTTTATTTGGGGCCAATTAATATTTTAGATATCCGCAATAAAAAGTTTTGAGACCGTTTCAATTATAACCATGATTTATAAGGTACAGGATCTTTCTTGGAGATATGATATGATGTAGATTGAAAGAAATATTCATGTAGGTACTATCTGGACGCACTTGGTTCTATGTAACATAAATGGGAATTTTAGAAGATTATTTGAGGGTTTTGAAATACCTATATTGTGATTCAATTTGCCTGCATTCTCAATTTCTATAATCTTTTAAGCTAGCTCCAGACTTACTGCTTAGCTGACTAGAGGTATAAGAAAAAAACAGAAAATAATGAAGCTGAGTCAGACTCAGACGTAGTTCCGTATTTATTAGTCAGAAAATAACTGTTTGACTTTGTCTGAGAGGGGTGCCAGACTAGGGTTACTACAAATTCCCAGGAAATTGTAGGACATTCAATTATTTTATTGAGAGTAAATGAAATCTTATTTTTTGGAATCAGAAGATTTGTGACCAGTTTCTCTATTAAAGTAAATGAGGTTTTCAATATTTATAGAATTATTAGAATTTCTTCATTGCTACAATCTATTTCTATGTTAACCTCATACTTTCCAACATGTACCTTAGTCATATGGTCGCGTCGTAAAAGTCACCGTGACCATGCAATCATGCATGCATCGAAGTAGTGAAGTATACAAATGTAACAATTCAGTGATTTATTCTCTAAAAATATTATGTATTATTTTTTTATATAAGAATTACTTTCTGACTGAAGTTATTTCCTCCGAGGAAATAACTTAATCATACAATCAATCTGCCTAGCCTTTTTATAACTAGGTTGGGGTCGGCTTTCAGTCTAACCTTATGCAGCTTACAGCTGAATACCAGTATTTTACATGGAGCGACTGCCTAACTGGCGTCCACAAACACGATACCCCTTGGTAAGAATGGTTGTCAGACCTTTGGGCTTCTGACTACCCGTAACGACTGATAAAGATCTACGAATGACAGCCGGGATCAACGGCATAACGTGCTTTCCTCGTTAAATCATACATTGTACACACGGCAACATATCAAGCTATACTTTTCCAGTATAAGCTGACCTCTCACTGTACGGAAATCCTATATAATGCTAGATCAGCTCATACTGGAAATGTATAGTTTGATATGTAACCGTGACAAAATAATATTCATACCTTTCCATCACGTAAAAAAATTGTAAGTACGAAAATGTTTAATGAATTGTCTGTTTTTTCCATTGAGGCAAAGACTTTTTGTTAACGGGAAGGAAAAATGTTATCGATCGATCGCAATTATCCTACCGTGGCGCGTAGCGTTGTTATCCTGATACGGGCACCGCTTGTATTATCTTGTCCTATAAGGGGCAACCTTGCTTACCGGTCATGACTCAGTAGTACCTAAGTCATCAATGGAGTCTCGGATGAATTCACAACATTTTAAGAGAAACGTGTGCTGTGAGTCATTCTCTGTCTGTACCTACAGACGTTAATCATTCCATTGATATTTCATCTTGAGTAGTTTTTTAGGGTCTTTTTTTTTAATTCATGATTGCACGGTATTTCATGGAGAGTAGAGTAGTAATAGTAGAGGTAGCTTAATAAAGGACATTTATAAAAAAATTGGTAGTAAAAATGAAAAAAGAAATACAGCGGCATTCATGGTTTTATTTATTTAGCAGTTTAGGTACACACAAGACATAAACAGACAAGAAGAAAGGAACAGAAAAATACGTACAAAGGTGATGCTTATTTCTAAAGGAATCTCTTCCAGCATGCATGGTTTGATAAAGTTATAAGAGTAAAAGTGCTCGGAGGACGGAAGTATTCCAGTAAGATGCTGGTAGGGATCTTTACCTACCGCATTTCCGGGATTGTTCTGATAGCCATAGAATACCTATCCACTCCTCAAAAAAATGTGTTGTCTGGGCTAGGAGTCTAGATTAATAGAGGTTGGTGTTTTTTTAATACCAGGTGGTCGTTGCTAGCATTTTTTGCTTCGCGAACAATTATTGTTTTATTTTTGTCGAAGTTTGCGTGGGAAGTTGTTCATTACTTGATGATTATTTTAATAATATTCACAGATGTGATTAAAGGTCACTTAGTATCAAATATAGATTTTTGAATAACTTACCTACTACTTACAAAACCAACTCATATTTTTAACTAACTTTTTCCCGCGGCTTCACCCGCGTGGATGTTGGAAAATATCCACGCGGAGTAGATATAGATTTTAAATAAGATATAGATTTTAAATAAGATATAGATTTTAATGTTATAGAGTATCTGTGTGTCATATTTCATCCAGATCCGTTCCGCCGTTTTTGCGCTAATCGGGAACATACATCTAGACGAACAGACCAAAAACTGTAAGTATTTTCGGCATCAGACTCATTCCCACAACTCGCAAAAATTACTTTTTTTCAAAAATATTCAATACAGTTTTGACATCGTTACTATTTTATTTTATGTAGATAAAGACATGATCTCGATTTGGAATCTACGATATCGTTCCTCTTTTTATGAATACATAAAAAGTCCGATAAATAATAATTAATTAATTTACTTGACTTTAATTAATTACATTATTAACAGTTTAAAAATTTGTCATAAAAACAATAATAATTATCTGAATTATACTCGTCTTCAGATAGGCCGAAATTCAGCGTTACCAACTGCGATAGTCTGAGGTTATTGATGCGGAGGATTTTCCCGTTTGTCTGAAGAAAATATTAAAAAATATACAAAATTTACATAGATGTACCAAAGCAATGACAGTGATATATATATTCCATTTTACACATCGTCTTTGATAAGATAATGTCCAAACAGATGTATGTCTGTTATATGGGAGTGACAACATAAGTAATCACACTTAGATATTATCATATTAATAATAGACATTTTTTTTCATTCACAGAAATGTCTTAATTAGAATTCAGTTTTTGAGTTGATCTTTTTTATTAAATACTAAATACCATGTCTGTCCTAATACATAAATAATACCAGCCGCACGGGTCGATCAATCAGGTTAAGCTACGCTTGCCGGGGTTGGTCCGTGGATGACTATCTGGTGACCATCTTTATATACTCCTCTGTGGCTTGGAAAGCACGACAAGCCGTTGGTCCCGGCTATCATTAATGGATCTTTGATAGTCGTTACGGGTCGTCAGAGGCCGAAAGTCTGACAAGCAGTCTTACCATGGGCATTGCCGTAATTAGCCTTTTATGCGCCCGGTGCGAGCTATAATCGCGCCAAAATAAATAATAGGTATTGTTAGTGGCCCTGGTCTGATCATTTCTGCGCCCCTCCAGGGTCTACGCCCCTCCAGGGTCTGCGCCCTGTACCTGGGCACCGCTGGCACCACCCTAGTTACGGCACTGACCATGGGTAACTATCGTATTACCCAGTTACTGGGTTGTGGAAGTCAGTAAGTAGTCGCTCCATATAAAATAGGTACTGGTATTCAGCTGCATCCAGTTAGACTGGAAGCCGACCCCAACATAGTAGGGAAAAGGCGAGGCAGATTTTTAAAACTTGATTTTCTACTTCGTTGGACAGGCCGACGCCCTGTCTCAAAGATCATCCAAAGTGTGGCTAAACCGGTTCACCTGAAGGCAATCGTTGATAAGTGTAGGTTGTAGTTTATACACACTAGAACGTGACAAAAACTGCTTTTTTATCGTAATGAGTTATCAACATCGTAGTAAATATTTAGCGAACTGCTAATAAAAAGAATCTATACATATTATTAAAGTATCTTTTCGTGTCCGTTTGTGTGACCGCGTTGTTCTTCTAAACTTCGCAACGGATTTGATACGGTTTTCACCATCAATTAGAGAATATATTTCCAAAGGTTTATGTGCAGAATACATTAATGTTAAACTTACTTTCGTTATATAGTCTCAAATGTTTTGTCAAGTCCCAGAAACCGTAGTAGCAGTGGCAGGTCGCTAGAATGAAAATAACACACAAATGCTACGTAAGAAGACAGAGCGAATGAATGAATTACCTTCTTTCAATACACCGGTAATTTTTGCTGTATGGCCTCAAACATTCATCAAGGTCGTCTCGACTACATTTAGCTATTATAGACGAGAGTCTAATGATGCATAGTACTAGTTATTACCGATTGTGAAGTAATAGAGTTCACAATTAAAACTATTTTGAGACGGTCATTAAAATTTGATTTGCCGATAGCAGATATCGTCATAGTCCACTTATGGAATATTTTGTGATAATTATTATCAAAGAGTGTAAGTATGAGAAAGCATTAGGTGTAATTATCAGTTCACCTTAGTGACTACTCTAATGAGGTTTTGTTTAGTGCATATACCTACTTGGAATTCCAAACAGACATAAGGAGCTTACAGATAAATATTGTAGGTGTAGGTAGGTGCCGTATTAGGTATGAGGCCTGCGATTCCCTTAATAATAATTAAGAATATAACTATCTCTTTAAAAGGTGTTGTTAGCACGCTTATGGTTAAACATAATATAAAATGTAAATTATGGTTTGCACGTTGACGAGATGCAAATTATTTATTATTCTGACGAATTTGGCAACTTAATTTGGTAATCATACATTATTATTTTAATTTAATTCTTTGCTTATACGCGTCACCAGTTTAAGGCTGTCAACAAAAAACAAGTTGTGATAAAAAGAAAATAAGGAAATAATATTGTTAAATCAAGGATATGTTCTAGGTAAGATAAACAAACTCATTTTTTTTGTTGAAACAGGTATTTTCTTTAAAGAGAAAATGCTTGTGACATTACAAACAGAGCCCTATTTGAATAAATCTACAGGAAGCAATAGATATTAGTATCCAGGCACCTAACTTGCAACCCATCGGTGGAGTCTTATACCCTCTTATATAAAAACGTTACTTAAAGTTTTAAGAACCGTTTAAACGTCACAAATCTATGGTTAAACAGTCGCTAATCATTACTTAACTTTAAGCAACGTTTATGAATAAGGCAAGTTGTTACGCACACAATCGTAATATAAATTTAAAGATGATTATTTTTGGCTGAATACCAAACTCTTTTAGTGGAGTGTAGGCACTATTGTAGCAGATAAGTGAGAAGTAGATTTTCTGTTAGTGGTCGGGTCGTAGGTAATATGTTAGGTGTTGTATAGGCCATCATTTGTCACTGTCCCCTTTTCTGATATCTTCATTCACTTGTCCTCATTAACCCCTATTGTGTTTCGAAGTATTTAGTTATTACTTGCAGTTCTCTCGTTACATTAATTACGCCTTCATTTCATCTATTTGTTTACATCTATTCTTCATCTAGCATCGTTCAAACGACCTCGTGGAAGTGATATAGTTTTAATTTGATGACACATTCTGGGTGGTCGTTAATTAACATTTGCTCATTACGTCTACGAAAGATCTAGTAGAAATGTTGATGAAGATGGACAAGTGTAAACTTTTGTTAGGTCTTTTATGTTGCCTAATGCTACCAACTATGTAGGTAAGCCTAACGGTTGACGGATTAGATCATGAGAGAGTCACTACCGCGAAGCAGCCGATTAGTTAATCAAGCACTATGACCCATATGTGGGTCACGTGGCTGGGACAGGATTACATTATCAGACATTTGTAAGAAGAATACCTATAGACAAAATTTAAACTTATAGAATGCGGAGACTTTTTTTATAATTGTCGTCTCACTGGTCAATCAGAGGTTGTCGGCTGTTTAAACGGGCTTGTCTGTGGGTGTCTCAATACATTAAGGCCTTCAGCCAGGGCTTAAAACTCTAAAACTAAGCGATTAAACACGTTAATAGCACCCCCTGGGTACGGACCTCGGGAATCTGGAGACGACAATACGACAATAACTTAAACCTTGTATATTTAGACGAGCTCAGTCTGTTTTCAAAAAATCTGTCAAATGTCCAATAGTTTAGTCACAGGTCACAGCCAGATGGGCAAACCCCATAGTCGACCCATAACTACTATTTTAGTTGTAAAAAAATCACTTTTTAATTTCGGTGTTAGGATTTGTTTGATAGTTTCAAAATACTTACGTTAGTATTGGTATTGCTGGTGTGTTTTATTATCGAATTGTCGTCCCCACATTACCAATTTTGTCGGTTGAAATAGACACATGTGGTCAATTTTGTCATAGCTAGGTAAACCTACTGAATACTTATTTTATGCTATTACCGAATAAAACCAGTATCTTAACAGGTTTATCACCACGTGTCTTTTCATATCATACATCTACTTGAAAATGTTGTTAGTTTCTATACCATAATGTTTCTCTATCTAAATACTTTTCAGCTTCCAATCTCCGAGATATGATAATTTTAGAATCTGAAAACTTAATACACTTATGAAATAAAATAATACACAAAATATGAATACTCACACTTGTATTATTATTCTACTCCATAGAGACAATGTATTTAAAGGGTTGGAAACTAAACTACTAATGGAAACTTATAGGGATTTTTAGAGGATCTTTTCTAAAAGTGTTTTCATTTAATTTTTTTTCAAATCCTTTTAGATTGTTGAATAATTCGAAAGCAAAATTCTGACTCACATCTACTAAGCATTTGCTTGGGAGATGTCGAGCATAATTGTCTCATCTCTTGAGTCAAGTTTATTTGCTTAATGTGTTGTTTAGCGCCATTACAAACAAATGAATGTGCAGCTGTTTAGCATTTTGTTGTTTAACTAAAATGACGCATTCGTTGGTGCAGAGGTGCAAGTTCTGAATCATCTCCTATTTGTATAATATGACTTGGTTCACTTACCTTAATATTATTTTATTCATTTTAAGTATATCGTCAGTTTCTTCGGCATGTAAGCATTCCTTGCTAAATGAAAGAAATTCGTCATTCTAACCAAGTCGCTTATAGAAATAAAAACTCACCTAAATTCTTTTCTGCGGTTAAGAAACCGTCTCCCCATTTTCATAATCTAGACCTTACGTTTGTTACTTCTATAAAATAGCTGAGGTTAATGACGGAATTGGTAACTACCTTATATAAATATCTATGAGCAACACCCTTTTATTCTTCATCACCGTTTTCGTTATA
Organism: Lithophane ornitopus; assembly: GCA_948473465.1. Taxonomy (NCBI): domain Eukaryota; kingdom Metazoa; phylum Arthropoda; class Insecta; order Lepidoptera; family Noctuidae; genus Lithophane; species Lithophane ornitopus. The sequence continues at coordinate 10,340,490 of OX419620.1, read as the reverse complement.
TGTGTGATTCGGTATTACTACTTTTGTATCACTGGCAGTTAATTTTTCCTTCGACCTACTGTAACTTTACTTATCCCCGGTGCAGTGCCGGAAATTTCAATTATACTGATTGAGTGCTGCCCTCCATGAAGTTAAACTATTTTTTCTCTACTTATAAAAAATGTGTCTACTGCAAGTTTCTAGGCTTTGAATTTGGTTTAATGAAGGTATTAAATGCCTTTTTCCGCTTCCTCCTAAGACATTAGCCAAGTAAAGTTATGACAAACTTTACAACTCGGAAAATGTATTATGATCTGAAGGTAACCTACTGGTTGTAACTTTACTCAACATTTATTAATAAGGATGAAAGTGTACCCACAGTTGAGGAATCCTCGTCTAATGAGGTACTTTCAGGACATTTACTCAAGTCTGCGTCGTTAAGCCATATCGTCATTTATTCAATTAAGTGAAAAAGGACATTTGTCTACATAGTAGTAGATGTGGCGCGTCGTCGTAAATCGCTCACTGTTATTTTTGCACTGTTTCATTGTTTAAAGTATGTATTACCTAATTTTGTCGACGACGTAGCTAACTGCATCATTTCAGCCAAGGTTGACTCACACTAGAGAACCCGCTCGAAGTGTACCTTTTCTCGTAAATGCATTCCTCGTGAAATATTAGTAGTGTTTAAACAGTTTATAGATTTCAGGACTAATGGGAACCTTTGCGTCATAGCAGACTTAGCGTAGGAGTTACAATTTATATTAATAAAATGGTGTGCTACATGACATTATTAGGGCAGTGTGGGTAGAGAGAGATAACCCAGTAAACGTGTGACGATGGAAACCACTACTTGATGTAATTACTAATTACAATTAGCAGTAGCTCGAAAAATGATAAAAGTTTTGTAGACACAGAATTTCTAGATTCTGGTACCATCTTTATCTAAGCATAGATTTGGATAAGTTCATGTAGGTAGTGATGTGAATTAGGTACGAAAGTAATAATTTAAAAAATGTCGCTTGTTAACTTTTCTGTAAAGAGGATATCCACGATTCGGTAACTTGATAAAAATGATATCCGTACCTAGTGTTCACGTGCCTACAAATGCTAAGCAGGAAGTTTGTGATAACAATTATTTGTTATTTAAAAATATATAGGTACATACATAAAAAATTCAATGTTTTATTTTTATAAAATATCCTCCAAAAATATATGGCGTTTAAGGCATATATTCAGAGTCGTTATTAAGAGCTCGAAGCTAAGTAATAAACAGCCGCACGGGTCGATCCATCAGGTTAAGCTACGCTTGGCGTGGCTGGTCCGTGGATGGGTGACCATCTTTACATACCGAGACTCTTCCGTGCTTCTAAAAGTACGTTAAGCCTGGTCCCGACTGTCATTCGTGGATCTTTGACAGTCGTTACGGGTCGTCAAAAGCCCGAAAGTCTGACAACCAGTCTTACCAAGGGGTATCGTATTACCCAGGTACTGGTTTGTGGAGGTCAGATAGGCATGTAAAATACTGGTTGCATCCGGATTGACTGGAAGCCGAAGCCAACATAGTTGGGAAAAGGCTAGGCAGATTGTCAAGTCAGTCAGTCAACAGTCACTTGTCTAAATGAATGCGTGTTGTTCAGTGCATAAAGGTAACTAAACATACAAGTTAAATATGATTAATTAACACTAACTTTAATTCATTACTCAATTGTAAGAATTCTTAATAAAAATACCTCAGGGAGGTAAAATAAACATTCCCACGTAGGCCATCGATAAAATTGCGTCCGCTAAAGGCTAATAAAATTGATCGTCGACACTTTTATTACACAAATCAATGGACGAATTGTGCAGATGTCGTAAATTGACACATAACAAGCATAATAATATCGACGAATACTAATGGATCCATTTATAATATTATAGTTTACGTCATAATAAACTTTATTACTATTATTTACTTACTACAGCACCATACTACTGCTCTAAAAATAAAATAGGAAATATCTCGTCGAATAATACTCATAGTTTAATGTGTTCTACAAAAAAATACCATATGACGCAAATTACAATCATAATATATACAAAAAACCTATCCTATTAGCCCATGTGTATCACACATGGTTTCATTTAATCGTAACATTAGTAGCATAGATATCTGGTGATATATCGAATGACGTGTCACCACTCTAGCATGTAAAACATTAGGTACGGTATTTACACATGAATTGACTAGATATATTGTAAGTATTTATTTATCTTATAATATTGCCTCCATCCATCAAAAGGATAGACAGATAATTGGGATCTACACTAATGCTGTAGAACCATAAAAGATGTATGGGACTGAAGCAGAATTGTTTATTTTTGACACAAATGAATATACACAAGTATGCTTTACGTTACTTTTATGTATAGTGTTTCACTGCGTGTTTGGTATTATACCGCAAAAACTAAAGTTAAGTATGATTAACAACAGTGTTTAAGTACACTAGGCAGGAACAAAAAAATGAAAACTAGTAGTTTTAATGTAAGTCTTACTAAGTAAGAATCTAGGTATAGATTCGTTTAAAACATATTGATTCGATTTTATCGTTAATTAGCGTGTAATAGAACTTTATCAGAAGAACATAAAGAACCTTCAGTCATCGTCCAAATGGCGTATGAATTTAATCGTTTATGTGTGGCGGAATGCGTAATCTGGTTCCATAGTTGTATATCTATCATGGTTCTGTTGTGCAATCCTACTAACACAAGATATTTAGTATGCTCGATACAAAACTGTTTGTAATGGTCTATTTGAATAAAACATAATATACTTTAGTACGCCCATAGAGCCATAGGCTAATTAAAATTTGATAGTCCGATCGGTCCGATCATAAATTAAAATATTTACATTAATGGCTTTGTTGTGCGTAAGGATCATTGTCTATTTAGGCGACACTTCTGCTTCTATTCGCATAATTGACAGTCAAAATAGGTAGCCAATAGACAAATGCTAATAAAAATTAATGGAGTATTACGTATCTTTATGGGTGACTGGGAAACCCTGGAAAATCATGGTGGCACCTTATAATGTTAAGAACAAGAAAATGATTCATATCATGTGGATCCCTATCTCACCACTTAGTGTTAATAACGTAATTGTTAATAGCATTTGAAGATAGATCATTTATCAATAATTTTTATCCCCGATTTGAAGTACATAGAATATCTCACGATAAACGACGTCTATCAGAAGTAAGAAATCATAATCTAGTGGCCTAGTACAGATGAGAACTTCAAGAGATTTATTATATTTATTCTAGTCAATGGTTCTATGAAAAATGACCGGTTTTTGTACAGTTAGTTATGGCTTTTTCTACGATCAGAGTGCCACTTTCTTTGAATCTGTCATTAATTATAGTAACAATATGTTTTGTCATTCTATTACACTCTGATACACGCATTTATAGTAAATCAATATTATAATAACTTCTTGTTCTAACTAATTTTGTTGAAAAATATGATTTATCAGTTTTCAGCCGTCATTTATGTCCCATTCTGATACATCATGTATAAAGGTTTTTCTTTGAATAATTTTATTTGTTTATTTTGATTGGTAATCAAAATCACAATATTTTGGTAGGCAGAGGTATCGTAACTCTGCGAACTGATTTGCTTTATCTAATTCTGAATCGAATCGCGTGACTAGATAGTATCGATGTTAGATATTAGTAAACAAACATACAGAGTGAACCAATTCGGGAAAGGTAATCAATGCTTTTACGTTAACCCATTTATTTAACCAATTTGTATTTATATTCCATATGTACAATGGTCCACACTTTTCTCATTATAGAGCAGAAGGAAGTATCTCGTTTTACAATAATTTTAGCGACAGGATGCACATTCTCATATCTTAACGCAGACTTCCTTTGTAAGTTCTGTACATACTATTTTACCGACTGTTAGTTTACCGGATGTGTCCACTGTTGTTCGTTTGTTATTTTATATAATTAATAAATAAATATTATTGGAACTGCGTTGCAGTCACCATTGATTGTGTTTATTAATAAACGCATACCGATTACCTATCAACTCGGTATCAATATTATTTTTATGGGGTTTTTTACGTTAAAGATTAAAATATGTGCGTGCTTTCTTTTCTTTATCTATGTACCTATGATGCGTCATATGACAAAATGTTATCTCTTGTTTCCAAAACAGACAGCAAGCCTATTTATTCCCTTTAAAAGCGTAACGCACGTGTTTGGTCAATGGAAATACATCTCTAAAAATTATAAACCGTAAGCTATTTTTTAAGCATATGCATCTATTTAAAAGTAGATAAATGAGTTCAGTATCAAGGATTTAATTTCGGATAACTTTGATATTTAAAATCCTTGAAATAAACGAGATACATTTCGTTCTAGCCAAATCGGGTCTCCATTTTGTTGTGTTTTCAGTCCTAACATAATCTTATCATAAACAAAATTGCATAATCGATCAACACTATTTTAAAAGTGGTATCATAATTACCTCTATCAAATTATCTTGAAGGTTAGCTCTGAGGTGTGCAAAGTAAACGCTACTAACGCAGTCTGAGGTCAGTGCAGTTATTCAAACTCCAAATACTACGTATAAACGAAAAACACGTAATTGTTAGGATTCTATGTATTTACGCATACAATACACATATAATACACATATTTCTTATTTGGTAGAGTCCTTCGTTGAGTCTCATATATTGAAGACAAATATAATTGGACCAAATATACTACCCTGCGGAGTTCTGATATTGTTGGGCAGTAATCCATCTAAGTGGTATACTCTATACGTGTTGCGTTTATTTTTTACGAGTAGCAAGTTACTTGGCTGTAAAAGTATAAGGGGTGACCTGTTATTATCTTTACTTTAACTTATTTCACAAAGAGTCTGTTGAAGGTATCGAACGCTTTCGAAAGTCTAAGAAAATGCATTCAACAAGATGAAATAGACTCACAAAAATATTAGTTATTTACTTACTACTACTTCATACTTAGTAACTCTCGGTTTTCAAGCTTTGTTGCTTTTTATATTATTTTATACTACCTAATTGAACTACAAAGTAGCGTTAGTACAAGTTAAAGTTCTCAGTAGGTAATATCCTAATGCCAGTTTCTGAACTGACCAAACTAGTTGAGGTTGTTTTGATCAAAACTGTGACAACATTTGTTAAAAGCAGACAAATGTAAAATGAATATATATCTTACTTCGTGTCCCGGGACTAACAATCAGTAGGCATGAATTCAATGGAAACAACACTAATTTGATTTTAGTCTACTGGCTGCCTCGCCCACACGGGAGTTAACGGGACGGTAAAATATACTTACGTAGGCAGGTTTTCCCGCGAACAGTTAGTACATACAGTAGATATATCATATTAACTGAAAAAGTCGTCACCGCTTGCACTTAGCGTTATGAGATGACCATTAATTTGTTGATAAGTAGAGCTGCGGGGTCCTAATCACTTAATTGGTCCAGGGTTTAATACGATCAATTGTTATCAGCGAGGGACATGACGTTGTGTTTCATTTGCTATCCTACTGGTAGGATTAATTTTCCGAATGTTGACCGCACCTGTGTCACGCCCTGGACGCGAACACTGCTAATTAATAGTGTTTTCGATAGGTGTGCAGTAGGAGGCGGACGCCCTGCCGCCGCCCCGCGCTGCGGCTCACGTTACAAACGCCATTAGTATGATGATAAGCTCGTCAAATTCCTACAGCTCTACTGTCGTCACTCAGTTACCTACTTGATGATATATTACCCTTCGATTAGCAAGTTGAAATTCTAAACTCACCCTTGTAAGGCCATCGATATTTGCTTATGCATCTAAATTGATGAGTTATACCTCTTTGACGATGATAAATTGACTATCATTTGATTTGATTAAATTAATGAGAAGTTTATTTGTAATCAATTACTAGGAATCGGATTTATGATTTTGGCGGTAAAGAAAAAATAGATCCACAGTTATTTGTTAGGTCACACTACGAACGCTTTAAAGTATACATTATTTTGATCATACTTAAATCAAATATCAAATGTTGTTAGCATAATACACATAAATAAGAAATAATATTGATAAACGTTTGCTCCCATTGTCGCTTTCAGATGATCTACGAACGAATGGCCCTATTATTAGTCCATGTAAAAGCGAAATAATATTGCAGAAGGGGCAAAACTTTACGCTTAAATGCAAAGGAAAAACAGGAGTACAGATAAAGCAACAAGAAGTACCCGAAGAAGTAATCGGACCATTTCGTATAGAATCGAGAAATACGTCTGGGCGGCTGGTCGGCGAGTACTGGTTCGAGACGGTCCTCGAGCTGTACAACGTTGACCAGTTCGCGATTGGCTATTACGCTTGTTTCGACGACACGGTGAACGGTAGCGACATACTAAATAACCTCACTGATGAACCAAATAACACGGAGCATATATCTTTTATTTATATTTACGTCGCTGGTGAGAGTGGTTTTGTACTGACATTCAATATTTTTTTCAACGCCTGTGTCTGTATCTCATGATTAATAAAACTTTTAGGCTCGGATAGCATGTTTGCACCCATGAGGGAAGTCATTGTTCCAAGAAAACAATGTAAGGTTGTAATTGAATGTAGACCAACGACACCAGATATTGAAGTTGTCCTGATGTCGGTACGTATTTTATATAAACTGAATGTAAACGATTATCATACATACGTTTATACCAGTTAAACCTAAAAAAAATGAATACTTTAGGTATGCTAATAAAATTAATTAATGAATAAATTAAAATTTGTCATAAGTTTATCAAAAACATGCGCTAGCGCTACATCAACCGCTTATTGCATCTGCATGATAATAATTATTTACAAAATTAAATAACACAATATAAATACTGCCATTGTGGCCTAATAAAGCAAAGTTAATTATTTTGGCTACTTTATGCATAACATCGACTGTTGTAGGTAATTAATTTTACTGTTAGTGTTTAATTAAAATTCACAAATATCAACGTTTTCACACTTAAAGCTTCAATGACTAATGCTTATTGCTAAAGACAAAGCCGATACTAAAGCATGATAGATTGAAATAAATTTATTTCGTAATAACATTCTTAATATTCAGATTCAGGACATTGCAGACCCAATATATCAGCAATATAGTCCCAAAATCGGGTTCGTCATCGATAGCGACATGCTCTCGGATCCTCTCGGATCGATTTCGATGTTTCGCACTATCATCTGTGAGTTTGCTCAGGGACAAGACAATCGGATAGAAAAACCAGTTGTTTTCCAACGTAGGTGAATAGCAGATGTGTGCGTTTTAACATTTTTATTATATTTTATAATTATTATACCACATTCACGAGAAAGGGTGTGTCGTTGCCTCGCTCATTGCGAGAATAACTTAAACTGACACGACAACAGTCGAAATTAATTACTTTTTCTGAATGTGGCTTGTTGTGTTTTTCAATTTCATTAGATTAACTAGTAATGCATAAAAAAAAAACAAATCATAATACATTTTAAATTGAAAAACATAACTATTTATCCGTACTTACTAACCAGAATTTATTTGGCAATACTACAATAGTCGCAGAGTAACAGGACACCAGAACAAATAAAGTATTCTTCAAAGATTGGGTTTTTAATGAGAACGTGTAGTAGGTCTGCGTACAAATGCCATGGACAACGCGGAAACAGTACCGAATGGAAGCGTATACGTAGTAAGTAGTGCTACACTCTTGATGTCACCTAACAAGGTAGCGTGGTGTGATGGTTTCATTCACTGGACCAACAACTTTAATACTCAGTGTTCCACTAGATGACCTTTAATATTACGTGATGTTTTGTGTTACTAGCTTGAAGCTTACTACTCTTTCTATCATTTCTACTTCGTTGGTGTGTTGCTCTGCGTAACTCCTGTATCTATGCATGTTACACGTTTGATATAATCTACTAACACTGTTTTGTTCTAATTTATTATAATTTAGGTAGTTGATGTTATGTGGTACTTATATTCTAATGTTTTCACGGAGGGTTGTTTTAAATATCTCTAGTTTTTCACTGTTTTGCTGTGAATCATTATTTGCCTGCCATGAGATTATAGTTTTCGTAAGGAAAAAGCACTTTAAAAAAAAAACAATATCATTATGCGTTAGTTAATGGATGCTGCTTGATCTTTAGTGAGTGAATACCATAACTATGATATGAATTAATTAAATTAACGATAAAAATATTAATTTAACAATTACAAAAATGTAGCTAGTTAAGGTTGAGTTGCTTGATTTTATTTTTCAGTAGCTACTGTCAATTCAAGTTTTTTTTTTATTAAAGTAGCATTGTACGTTTTATCAAAGTATATAAACCGTTTGATATAATATGAATTATTTATGTAGTTATATAATTGAATAAACTTTAGTAGTCTGTGAGAGGATCTTGCAAATATGATACGATCAAAGTTACTAATTTGAACACAATTATTATATAACAGAAATGACTCAACGAATGATAATGCTCCATTCAACAATTCGTTTATTTTAGCAGGTTAATCTCACAGATAATGTTTTATAAATAGTACATAGAATATCCGAATAACGAACATTTTGTATCTTTTTCAGACGTTAGGGTACCACCACTTCCAAAAATAATGGGGGGTTCCAAAGAGTTCTTGGAAGGAGAAACGTTTTCAATAAATTGTACCGTAGATTATCAGTCAGATTCTGTAGTCAACTTATTTTGGAATTATCCTCCGAATGTGACGAACGTAAGGATACATTAATATTTGCAATTTTTTTGCATCTTCTTCTTCCTGCCCTTATCCCATGTTACTTGGGGTCGGCGCAACAGTTTTTTTCTTCCATTCTCCCCTGTCAGCCGTCATTCTATCATTCACTCCTTTTTCTTTCATAATACCATCCCTCACACAATCCATCCACATTTTATAGTCAACACTATTTTTATTAGTACTTGGCATGCGTTTCAGCTCTCCTCATGACATGCCCATACCAAATGATTGCCTTTCAACTCCCCCCAAACATCTTTCAATTCATTTTTTGTATAATGTCCAAATTTTTTTTTTTCCTTTATCATCAGAACTTTCTTATTTCCGAGCTATATTTCATTTAATACCTATGCTCCAATGGGTTGGGATGTTAACAATTTGTTTATTTCTAGGGAACAATAGAAGAAAAATCGAACGAATATGAAGTGACTGGTGGAATATTATACAAAAATCTAACTGTGAGAAATGCGACAAAAGCGCATGGCGGAAGCTATACGTGTATTGCCCGTAATAATTGTGGTCAAAAGGCACAGACCTTTAAAAAGCAGAATTTAGGTATCTATTTATCTTTAAAACATCAATGGAGGTGGCTTATATTTTGCGTGGATCCAATCTATATACAGGGTGTAAAAAGAACCATCACATAGCCGTCAACTACGCATTCTGTACATGGGAAACGACTTTTATAATTGGTGTAAAAATCGCTGTTTACGGTAGTGCGCAACGTAACGCTAAACATTGTGTTTATGGGTGCATGCAACGGTTCAGGGTTCGAGGGGGTATTTAAAAAAAAAATCTGGAACTTTGACCTTCAATATCTCCGTAACCAGAAGGTTCCCAGGCATGGTCCAGAACAAAAAAATGATCATAATGGGAATAATAAGTGACTTTCGGCTTCGTTAAGTGTCTTTTTACACCCGCTACAGTACCTACTATGTTTATTATGGAGTTAGGTATCACCTAAGTCCTACCTTCAACCTAACTATTCAGGGATGGAAGTTAGAAGTGTGAAGTGAAGTGTCAGGCTTGATACGTAGTCTGAGACGAATTATCCTGAATTAGATTACATAGGAATATAATAATGTATGTTCCCAAAACGTATTGACCGTCTAATGATGTACGCTTTTTTATTCCATGAGCCTCTAACATTTTTTTGTGATTCTACTATTGAAATACGCTTTATACATGAACTTCTAAAAACTTTTTGTGCTTTTAATGATGTACGCATTTTTAAATAATTTCCTAACGTGTGTCGCAGTAACTATATGTTAGGTTAGAATTGTGACCAACCAAGCGCGAGCTGTGATGGTCGCAATAACTAAGCTCTTAATTTAGTCGGGGTTCCCTAAAACTCGACTAAATGGTTTAATATTCACACCCTATAATCTTTCGAGTATTTGTTATTTTTTTAGGAAACGCTCGCCTCGTTCTTACACCTACGGGCACGAAAAATCCCATAGAAGTTAAAATGAAAACGGTGAAGATGTCAATCGAGATAGATGATTACCCGACTGCTACGTTTAAATTGTAAGTACTAACTGAATTAAAAAAATAGTAAAAACAAAATTGTTGATAATGTATCTAGGTACCAAAAGAATTCAGTTAATCACATTTTGTAGGAGGTACCTGTGCTGACTTCCATTCATTTAGGTATTTATGGAAAATGACAGCACGGTTGGCGATACGTTTCAAGGGTTCGATTCCCGCACGGAAGAAATGTTTGTATGGGCCCCAGATAGTATTTACCCGACTACGGCGAAGCAAAAACGAGGGTTATAATTTTGACCGGTAAAATATAATAACACGTGTGACTCCGGATTTTTAATTTGTCTGCCTGTGATGTCTTGTTTATACCTTTTTAGATGGCTTTTGTCGTACACTCGCGACAATCTAAGAAGATCGTTTTGACGTTTCGTTCTCGTACATTTAATAAAACGTTAAGCCTTGAGAATCAGTTTTTATCAATGTAGATAAGTCTTAAATTACAAACTCTCTAAGTATGTTCAATCGATATGTCTCGAGAATCAGTTTTTAAGAAACTATTTTTTTTTTTCATCGCTACACAAAGCATTTTGATAGCTGTCAAAACGGACTTCTTAGATTGTCGCGAGTCTAGTTGGGTTTCAGTTTATTTTTTTTTACGAGTTACTATTAATGCATACATGTGAGATTTGTTTGTTATCCTCGCACTACCAGAAGAAATTCTAAATAAACAGTTGTGAAGCCACCTATGCCCATCACTCCATTGCAAAAAGTGTAGGTTATGTTCGTCAGCAAAATCTGCGAATAGTATTTGCGTATTTGTAGAACTTGATACTTAGACATGGTGACTGTGATGGATGAAGCATAAAACATGAAATTCCAATGTGAAAAGAGAAGAGGATGTTGTGTCAGTGTGTGATGTGAAAATAAATGATATGCGGAGCAAGTGAATGAGTTTGTATATTTGGGGAGTTTGTTTACCTACAAGAGATGGAAAGATTGATGCAGATGTGGAGAAGAGTGAATGCGGAAAATAAAATGAATGGTGCTACTGGTGTACATGCGATTAAGACCAACCATTCGATGTCCAAAAAAGCTGAACTGGCTGTTCACAATGGTGTACTGGTGCCTACCTGTCCTTAAGCCCCTGAGATGATCCACTGACCGTCAACGCTTGTGTATGGAAGTGAATTTTGACTGTGGCCAGAGAGACATGAAAGTACAATAAATGCTGGGAAATGAGTTCCTTGCGAGGCGTGTGTGGTGTACATAACTATGAATGATCTATGCTGAGTAATGATGTGTTTAGGCCACGGTGCGGTTTAAAAGAAAATGCAGTGACAACAACCGACTTCCAAAAAAAACAAGTGACAACAAAAAGTGAAAAATAACTTTAATTTCGGAAGTCGGTGTCTTTGCTTTTCAATCTTCTTCTTTTTGGAAGTCGGTTGTTTTTTTATGTAATTTTTTTTTATTTTTCACTTTTTCGTCGTGATACTATGTGGTAGCACACAAATTCGAATACCACTACCTGCTATGTAAATAACAGTGACGGAGTCAAACAATATATCGTCTTACATAGACCAAGTGGGAATATATAGGTAATATTGAAGCTAACTCAAAAACTACGCAAGCAAAGTTAATAAAATTTATATGGGACCACCTCGGAAGCATGACCTACCAAACAAAAAAGAACCATCAAAATCGACTCATGATTGGGGGAGTAATCGCGTAACATACATTAAAAAATAAAAATTTTTGGTCATGTTAAGAGGAAGAATGAAATGCGGCACATATAACCTTATTGGTGATGCTCTTCAGAAAGGTTAGGTGCGTAGTACTCGACTGGCGTACGTGTGCAAAAGGAATATGTAAGGATCGTAACAGGTGGCGTTCTGTAGTCTCTGCCTATTCCCATGTGAAGAGGGCGTGAGTTTATGTATGATCCATTATCGAAAATTAACAAAAAAGAAAACATTTCAGCTTACGCAACAATTTGCCTTTGCCTCAACACAAATCTAAATACAACGTAACTCAACATCTCGGTACCGGCGACGCTATGTTGACCATTTTCAACGCAAATGTCACAGATTCTGGGAACTATACGATGGTCGCAACCAATGGATATTTGACTAAAAATTATACGTACGACCTGCGAGTCATAGGTGAGATATGTTCCGTTATTTGTTTGGCACTTATTATAATCTTCGACTATTCGTTTCCCTTAGTAGTCTCCTACTAATATAATATTCCTATTCTATATAAATATTAAATACACATTTTGTATAGACATATTCATTTAATGTATATACCATAAATTATATAATATACAATCTATATGTTTCACAGCAAAACCAATAATCGACTTTGGACCCGATGAAGATAAGAAATGCATGGAGAATACAATGGTAACACTCAAATGTGTGGTGACAGGGTATCCCCTGCCAGACATCACTTGGATATTCTCTAATGGCGCGGAACCACAGGCAATGGTAAATTAATATTTATAATGAGGGGTTCTTTGACGATCAGAATGGTGTTTTCTCTGTAGACGATGCTGTTTGATTCAATCATTTATCTGTAGTAATAATAAAGCGGAAGAGTTTGATTGAACGTGCTAAACTCTGGAACTGGCAGTCAGATTTGGAAAATTCTTTTTAAATTTTATAGCCCAACTCTTGAGAAAAGTTATAGGCTATTTGTCACCTGGCTATCCTTAGCCGAGCAAATAGAAAAAAATTTCAGACAGAACGTTAAGCGAAAACGAACTAAAACGATGCGACGCACTGAGTCGAGAACAAGAAATTCAAGCGGTCGAAGTTACGGGCAGAAGCTTTTAGTATTAGAAGCTATTAAAATCTCCTCGAATATAAGCATGCCAAGTAGAAAATATATTAGGTTCCAACGCGTTCTTTATTCAACAAACATTCAATTTTTCAGCTAAGCTCGTCTATACAAGTGGAATCAGTGTATAAAGAGACAGCCTTCATGAACATACCAGTCCACGCGTCTGGTAACGTTACATGTAAGGCATCTAACAAAGAAGGTGAAAGTACCGAAACGAGAAAACTTCTCGTTTATGAGATAAACAACGGTTTCGGCATTAAAAATGAGCAAGAGACATGGTTCTCACAAAACCAGGATGTGACTATCACATGTATTGCGTCCAAATATGATTTCAATAATGTAGCTTGGATGAGATCAGACGACGAAGATCTGAATGGAACTGGTAAGTTCCCAGAAATACAATAATAATTATTTAGGTGACAAAATCGTCACGAATACTCACGAATGACGTCTTACCTCACATTTAATTAATTGTATTAACGAGTTTCCTTATTGTCAACAGCTACAGTGGAAAATACGAAAAATGCGTTTTCGATTATTGCCAAGTTGAAGTTTCCAAACATTTCTTTGTACCAAAGTGGTCCGTACAGTTGTCAGGGGAGAAGGTTGAACGGCTCCTATGAAACTCAAACTATCAGTATTACAGTTGCTCGTAAGTGTGCATTCCTTTATATATACTTTATAACTACTGCATCATAAATACCTGCTATATGATTGTATTCTAATGATTACATTTGATTTCAGCTATTCAAGCGCCGGTGATAAACGATCCTATTGTGGACCAGACCCTAGAAGCGCTTCCTTACCAACCGGTACAGTTCACTTGTCAAGCTGAGGGAGTGCCGCCGCCCAAACTAGAGTGGTACAAGGTAAAGACGTAACATTGTGGGATTTACTCACCTTGCTATAGGATAAGGAACTAGTATTCCCACGTCTTGTCATTTTAACGTCTTCAACAAATTATAAAGTTTGCAAATAATAAAATGTAGTTTAAACAAATGTGATATTTTTTAATGTTTGTTATTTGTTTATCAGGATGAAGTTTTAATGGGGAATGACACGAACGCTGAAATTTATACGGATATTATAAATCGCACTGTTATTAACTCAACGATAGTAATAAAGCAAATGGTGGCCGAAAACAAGGGAGTCTATGAATGTTCAGCCAGCAGCGATGCACTGACGGCGAGACGGGTTTATACACTTGTACTGAAAGGTATTGGTTCCACTCAAACTCAAGTTATCGGTTTTTTTTAAAATAATTATTATCACTTATTTTTTATTTACTAAACACTTGTATTGTCTCAATATTGATGTTGCCAAACCCTGATAATTAAAATGTACTTAGGTGTTATGTGCACTATTCAATCAAAGATTAAATATTGAGAGAGGTTTGGAATGATCCCAAACTTCTGGAAGGCCATTTGGGACATCGGCCTCATCCCATCGACATGCATTGGTTTCAGTTAGAATTAGTGGGATTATGCACAATTTTAAAACATTTATACCTTTCAGCAGAAGCGAAATACGCAATGTATTTAAGCGCAATCATTGCGGTCATCTTCATTTTGATCCTCGTGGTATTATACCTGACTTGGAAGGTTCGAAAAGAGAAGAGATTCAGAAAAGAACTCGCGGCAGCTGGCCTCCTGTATTTCAAAGAAGGCGTTACTAAATCTCTAAATCCTGACCTGGGAATCGATGAGCAAGCTGAATTGTTGCCATACGATGAAAAGTTTGAATTTCCTGCAGACAAATTAATTTTGGGTAAGATTATTATACTGCTAAACTTGTTTTTTTCCCTTTAGGTGAAGTACGTACACAGAAAAAAATTCCTATGTTTGCAAATTAAGGTACGCCTAAGTAGGTGTGTTCCCAGCACTTTAAAATTTCAGTTCAGTGAATTAACATTGGTTTGCGAAGTAAAATGACACGTAGAATTTCCATATTTTATAATTCTACGGAAAATCGTACTAGCCTTATATAGTTTCGTAACAGAATGCTATATGACACGATAAAAGATGGACGTAATCAGATGCCTATCAGTACTTGTTTAATTTTACTGGAAAAGGAAATCTAATGCTACAATGTCTTATTCCATCGGAAAGAGTCATACTTTGTTATAGTGTAGTGTAACATAAGTAAAATAAGAAAAATGTGTGTTGTAGGTAAGCAGCTTGGTGCGGGTGCATTTGGTGTCGTATATAAGGCGGATGCACGTGGAATCATAAACGCCGAAGAAACAACTGAGGTGGCCGTGAAAATGGTGAAGAAAACGGCAGACAATATGTATATCAAAGCGTTGGCCTCAGAACTAAAAATAATGGTGCACTTGGGGAAACATATAAACATTGTGAACCTGCTCGGAGCGTGCACGAAACATGTCGGGAAACGTAAGATGATGTTATTACTAGATTTTTAGAAAACATTCATTGTTTACAATGTTGTCTCCTCTGTAGGAATATTTGACTAAACTACATGTGAATTTGTGCAACTCGAAATTGAAATCCATTAGCACCAATGATAATTTTACGATGCATGTGTTCGAAAAAAGTACTCTTTACTTTACACACTAGTGCTTTTTACGTTTTTTTTTAACTCTGTCGTTATCCTGACGCAAAGAGTTATTTGAGAAAAAAATTACAAATTAGTTTTGGAAAAACAGAGGAGTTTCTCAAGTCAACGCGTTTATTTGCAGGATTATAAAAGGAGAAAAACAATTTTGGGCTAAATAATGAAATAGCCGGCCAATTCTCTTCAATTTTCACTGTCAGACCAAATCTGTAAGGCAATTCCCTGCGCTGTTATACGATTTTGAAAAATACTGTTTTCGGTATATTTTAGTTAAAATAATTAATAGTAATCTAATTAAAATAATAGCTTGTAGTCATAAAAAATGAAGAGAAAAACGTACTCTTTCGGAATATAGCATTTTTTTTGTTTGGCAAATATAGCCCAAAAATGTATGGACGATGAATGATCTCCTCTAAGTTCTTTTAATCTTGCTAATATAATATACTTGTAGGGCATTTTGTAACAACATCATTAGGAAGAATAAATAATCTTATCCATGCTTACGTAAAGGTCTTCTGAATGCCTTTTGCTGAGTCACTTTTTGTTTGTTCCATAAAGGTAATTGTATTTTTTTTCTTACAGCTTAGCTTTTAAAAGACTGTTGTTATTATCGTTCGATATGAGTTCGCAACCAATGATGTGCAAATTTTCCTAATTGAAGGTTGTTTATGATTACAGGCGAATTGATAGTGATTGTAGAATATTGCAAATTCGGCAACATACACAATTATATGCAGAGGCACCGCGAAGTCTTCATAGATCAACTGACTGATAATAAGGAGAAAAATCTAGGCAGAGTTAACAGAGGATTCTCTTGCAGCAGTGGCAGTACTGGGTAAGAAAAGTTTTTGGAAGAAATAATTACAGTTGAATGTTAAAATTAAAATTTTGATGACCGAGATGTTTTAGTGTTTAGCCTTAATCCGTCGTATGCCGTAATTACAGACACAATTAAAAATCCATTGTTTCTCAACGAGATCCACGTTCCGGCATACCAAAAGTTAATGCCGAGACGTAACCTTCAATTTTTTTTATCTTTACCTTACTATCTCCGAGACACGAAAAAACCTCTGACTTAGACATTTACTGTTTTCAGTGGACACTCAGATTATTTCGCCTCCAGTACACAAGACACTGACCACACATTTGTCAACAGTGCCAACACCAACAGGTCTACAAGAAAAGGTAATAACGTTTATATGTATTAAATGTCAAGGACATACGACAACAATTAATATAAGTACAATCACCGGTAAAAAATAGCTTGATCATATTTTTTGATACTACAATAATGGAAGGATAAAAACTGGAAACGCGTAGGTGTGTTGCTGTTCATTGATTTAGAATTTTAGATGGAGCAAAAAGCATTTGTGCGAAGCTATTGAACTGGTACTATTTTGAACGTAATCGTTTTCTTAGCTACGCGAGAAGCTAACAATAATTAAATAGTCGGGTATTGAAACGAGTAGAAATCCCTCCTCTTAGTCGTCTCCCTTATTGATGACGATCGTTACCTTTCGACAATATAATTACAATAATAATTGTTTCAATCCTTCAATGACGTGAAAGAAAATCCTTAGCAGTTGTATATTTTTCGTGCTTGGTGGGTATTCGAGTAATTTGGAAAAGATATTTAATATATACACAATATATTTATGACATACTCTAGAAGTACCTACGAATATTATCAGAGCCATTCACAATGTATTTAAGTATCCTTTTTTGACAGACAACCCAAACCAAAATCACCAAGTGGAATTCGTAAAAGGTAACTTTTTGGGGCACATGCACTAATTTTGCACCAGCACTGTGTTTAGTCGCTTCATCGTAATTACTATGTAAGCACAGTTTTATATCGGTGTCTGATTTATCAATGTGATAGTTAGTAATTGCATTTACCTTATCTTTTATGTAACTTTGTTTGATGTATATTTTGTGCACAAACTGCCGCATTAGATCATTTTTTATTAAATTACGCTTACGTCTCACGGGTATCTACCTACAGCATTGTTTGGAGTATTTTAACACTCTTTAAAATGCTCCTTGTAATGACAAGTTGCCAATATTTAGACTATAGAATGGAACAGAATTTGATTATATGTATATAGTAAGTGCAGTAGGTAACCCCGCTCCTTGGTCGATACTCAACAGAAGCAAGTAGTGAAAGTTGACTTCCAACTTGTGTAGGACTAAAAGATGCTTTGTGATTTCGTTCACTTCTTTTTATGTTTGATTTATTTTATGCAGGTTTACTTATGACTACTAAACAAATACGTTAATCGTGGTATATGAGGATAATGTTCACGATGTTAGCTACACGTGTGTTGACGTATTTCTGCTTTTATATCTTAAGTAAATAAGTACCTAAACCAAGTTCGTCAAACTCGTAGGGACAAATACAATTTTTAGTAGTAGTACCAGTAGTTCAGTATGAATTACTTGCCAAGTGATAGCCACGTTGAAACGACTCGGATACAGTCAGCATAGATGCATACATGCATATAGATATGCAATTGCAATACTCTCTTTACTGAATGGCTCAAGAGGATAATAAACTTATGTGCATTCACATGCTCACTTACTTATACGTAGAATTCTACGTGGTACATACCTAATACCTACGTAAATACTTTGATAAACCCGAGCTGTCTCACTGGTTGTCCTGGTTTCTATTCTGAGCCCGATTGGAATCGTTGCTGACGTATGTTGGTTCGACCATTTTCATATGAGTTTTAATTAATGATGTAGGTGCGTTAAAATGCTTATAAAACTGCGAGCGTAGCATATTTTTATTTATTTATTTTGTTCGCCCTACTTCTACAGACTCAGCTTTGAAAGCCTAATCGGTTTAGAAATCTCGTGCTAATCTCTTCCATTGGCTGTTGTTGTTTTTAACAATCAATCACAACAGCTTAACAGTGCTTAAGAGGATCTATTGTTGATAGTCCGCAGTACTGTGTAGGTAGTCAATTAGTGTGTTTCAGGTGTGCAATAAAGTTTATACTAAATTAATACTTTCCTTATGAATTTGCTTCCAGTATCGGAAGGCTATGTGCAACCAGAGTGGCGTACAAACTACGAGAGTGACTACAGTTTCGACGGACGCAACCCACGGCCGCTGACCTCTCGCGACCTACTCGTGTGGGCCTTCCAGATCGCAAGGGGCATGGAGTATCTTGCCAGCAGGAAGGTTAGTACGTTTCAAAGAAATTAAGATATTAGATTTTTTACTGTGTGAATTAAAAGCTATTTAAAGTTGTAAATCAAATCTTGGAAAAACAAATAGTACACTGACCCATAGATATTCAGTCAGTTTCAGTCCATATTGATAACTTTTCCAAGTTGATAATCAACCGCAGAATCATCACGAACAGAGTACTAAAAGTTCTAAAAACTCGAAGCTCAGATCTGGACTAACTCGATGTAGATTGCCATCGGCACTCTAAAAGAAGAAGAAGCGAATTCTTTGAGCTTTAACTTAATAGTAATTTAAATTTCTAGGTGCTACACGGAGATTTAGCAGCAAGAAATGTGTTGTTAGCCGAAGACAACATTGTAAAGATTTGCGACTTCGGTCTAGCCAGGAGCATTTACAAAAACGATGAATATCAGAAGAAAGAAAACGTGAGTATTCAGATAGATATTTATCTACAATAACCTTACCATCCGTGAAGGTCGCTTTGAAAGTAAACACTTATTATGTTCAATTTTAAAGTCAAATAGAAGAAACTGAGTAAATTTAATATTATTTTAAGCATAATTCAAAAATACTGATGATAATATTTTGAAAGCACTATAGAATTGAAATAAACATTTTCAACAATGTTTTCGCTTCGACTGTTTGTTGGAGGAAGATGAATGTTATTTCCTTTTATATTTGACAATTTATAAGGAAATAACATTCATCTTCCTCCATCCGTCATCACGGAAGAAATAATATCTGCAGTTATGGTCGAGTTGAAATCCAGCCTTATTAGTACAGATAGTTGATCTCAAATCACAGACTCGGATATAATCACGTTAACGGCAAACTGTCTACATGTATACGGGACGTGAATACGTTTGCATACTCCACCGGGAGCTAGAAACGGTTTCAGATTCAATTGCAAGACAACCGCTTGACCAAAATCTCTCCGGGATTGTTGAATCTCAATATAAATATTGTTAGTCTTATGACCCTATGGCGTTTCTTTTCTGTTTCGCGGATGATGAGAAGACCGATACTTAAATGAATCTTTCTTTTCATTTTCCACCGTTGTTAAAGAACAAAGAAGAAGTAGAAGTTTTAGAAGAAGAAGGCTTAGGATTAGGAGTAAAGGCTCTTAATCCTATGCCTTCTACTTTTACTGATTTACATTAGCTCTGTGGTTTGGTTATGTTATCGAGTCATCTGTCTTCCTACACTCCATGACCTACCTATACCATTTCGTGCGAGATATTCGCAACCTATTATCACGACTTTCTACTGTTGCAAGCTTTAATTTTAATGATATTTTATTTTTATTTCTAGTGTCTTCTACCAGTCAAATGGTTAGCGATCGAGTGTATGACGGATCGCATATTCTCAACGCAGTCGGACGTGTGGTCGTTTGGCATCGTGCTGTGGGAGCTGTTCTCTCTCGCCAAGACGCCTTACCCGAACATCAGCCCAGCAGCTCTGTTGCAGTGGCTATCGGAAGGGTAATTGCATTTGATATTTAACTCTTATATTTATGTTCACAATACATTATGCACCTATCCTAGCTTAGGCAGTAAAGGGAGGAAAAAAAGGCAATTTTATTTGTAATAGTAGTTTCTATGTTTAAAAACATTATGATCAAAGCAGCTATACTAAACTCATGATTGATTTCTCCTTACTGCCTTTGACTGGGATTCCCAAGTGGAGTTTTTAATCTTTGCCGTAATATATTTAATTGGGTTGTAAACGAGAATAGGCAATCAACTTCCATACATTTCTTAAACGACCCTTTAATGAATGTTACAGGAAGCGTCTAGCCAAGCCGACGTACGCGGACGACCGGCTGTACGACGTCATGATGAAGTGTTGGGAGCAGAAGCCCACGAGCAGGCCCACCTTCAGCCAGCTACAGGAGTTACTCGGCGGCTTCCTAGAAGATAATGTGCGGAATGTAAGTATATACAAATTACCTAAACAATGGAACGAGAACAAAACTAATTCGTGAAAATTGCAAAGTAATTTTTTTGTTTATTTATTAATAAAGCTACTTCTGTATAAAATATATCATAAGTAGGTATAGGTAACAATAAGTCTTGGACTTACTGTGATTTATTTATAAACGTTGCACGTTGCTTAAAGTTAAGTAATGAATAAGCGACTGTTTAAACTTACATTTTTGACGTTTGAACGTCACATAGCTTTAAGCAACGTTAATAAACCCCATTGTCGCCAATTCAGGTTAACCAGCATTCTTAATCATATGTTTACAAACCATGTGAAAAGGTAAGATATGTAAGTTCAATTTAAATCTGTGTTGTGTGTACACTGTCTCCCCCTACGCTGCGGTTCTAGAGAGACGAGATGCGATGAAACAAATGAGACACGGTTTTAACTATGCCCGTTTGTAGTTTCTGTCTCATGAAACAGATGGCGCAGTCTATCGGCTTTATGGGCAAATAATAATAAGTACCGAAATAGCGATACTGTAATTAAGATGAATATAAGTACCTACTAACTTCTTTAGGAAATATTTTTTGATTGAACTTGCGTTACAAGATTTTAGAACGAGAAAGATTAACGGCTTACTTTATACTCACAACATAAAGTAGAATAAGCTTTGAATCACCAATCCAAAACTTAGCTAAATGATAACTAGCGGTGTGTAATAGAAATAATCTTGGGTAGGTTCCACAAACCCATTTTTTCTAATATTCCAAATTCTGAATTCCAGCACTACGTGGACCTAAACACAGCGTACATGGACATGAACGTGCAACCTGGCGGAGAAGACTACCTGGCTATGGTGTGTGCACCTGACTACAACAACCTGGTGACCCCCAGCCCCCACCACTACGTGAACGACAGGAGCTTCTTCCCCACCACACCCTCGCAAATAGGTAAGAAATTGCTAATGGGCACTCTGTAAAGTAAAAGCTCAGAAACTAATATCGATTAGGTAACTGAGAGAACTTAAGACTGCGTAGGTACGCACTGCTGGGATAGTTGGTTGAGAGGTCAAATACCTAGGTGAGGTAAATAATACTACAATGCTTATGTGAACAACTTTGCTTAAATATATTAATTGGTAAGACAAATTAAGGGACCAGAAAAGTGGACTCTCAAGAGTAATTTCTACAGTTTCATACTTAATTATATTTTATAACATTTATTTATATTTTTCAAGCTGCCGAAGTTACTAAGAAAGGTAAAATTTATGATTTATAAAAATCTTTGTCGAACATCAAAATATTTTGACCACACGTATTCAGAGAGCATTCAACCACTAAGTTATGTGTACCATCTTCCAACGCCATGCCTAGATCAATAACAATAAGGCACTACCTTTTGCAATTTTCGTCAATTTAATTGTATTTCCTTTTATCAGACGGAACGGATAACACTACATTCTGATTACACAAAAATACTACAAAATATGGTAATTCACGCATGTCTTTGTTGTATCTAACAATGAACCGTGTTGGACTGATCAGTGCACCTAGGGGCCAAGTCTACAATGGTCTCACAATGATGAGTTTTTGACAGATTTGCCATACAAATTCTGTCAAAAACTCATCATTGTGAGACCACTGACACGTTTGTAAATTAGTAGACTTGGCCCCCTGTACACACTACACCTCTAAACTAAAACAACTAAAACTTGTCTGGTTGATTTGGGTGACTTATATACTCGTACTAGTAGTTAGTATCCACTTCTTGGTGTGGTTTGGTGTTCTCTCTCTGCCTTCAACACCTGCAGGTATTGAAGATCCACTTAGCTCGATTCACAATTTCAGATGATGAAGGCTATCTACAGATGAGTCCGGCGTCAAGACAGAACATATTCAGTCCACGAGCTCAGGACACCAAGTTTGACTTCGATGCTCGTAAATTCAATCCGAGGGTCTCTGAAGCAAGTAGCTGCGGTTCAGAGTTGACGCCGATGCTTACTTTGAACAACTTACCAGCTAGGAGTGGCTCAGAATCCGACCACGAAGGTAACCAGTCACCTTATCTCAACATGTGTCCCAGAATAGACGAAGAAACAGATGATGTATTCGCAATAAACCAAAACAATGCAAAGAACGCCCTCAACACGGTCACTAACCCCACGTACATCACTTTAGACGTCGACATCGAGAAGAAGCCGAAAGATATTATTCATTCGTATATTAACATACCGAACGGTCTAGTCAAATAATTTCATTTTGTGTAACTGAATAAGCTAATCTCATTTACTAACATAGTACCTATCTACTTGTATGTATATTATTCTCATATTCTGCATGAAAGTCTTTGATTACTGTTAATTTTGATCTCTGTACCTATTCTTGATGAAAATCCTGTATTTCATTCAAAACTTTCTTATATGTGAATGTCTTATTTTCCTTATCTTACGTAAATAGTTGTTGTATGTCTCAATATTGTTTCTTTCATTTAGTGAGCTTATTTGTTGTATCTTGATTCATGTTAATAGGTTTGTATCCTAGGTGTATTGTATGTACAGAAACGTTTACTTTTTGTGTAGACTGATTGGTGTAGGTGGCTCACGAGTGGCGTGGAATGGTCACCTTAATGAATATTTGACATTCGGCATGTTATGGGTTGCCGGGGGCGTACAAGTAGGTACATGAGTTATCGTTAATGTACGGATTTACAAATAGTACCTACTGGCGTAGCATGTACCTACAATTATAGTAAAGCATGGACCTGGCAATACCCTGCACATGCATGTGTGTAAGTGTGGAGGCATGTTAAGTATGATGTGATATTTTGTTATAGGACATTGTAATTGGACTCGATAGTATGAATGCAGTCAGTATTTACGTTCTGCGAAGCCCACCAGTAAAATAAATGTGAATATGTTTTAAATATTTGTATTTCTACCGAAAACATTCCTATTGTATTTTATTTTGGAATAGACACAGTCTTATGAATTAATTTGCATTACACTTGTTACTGTTTTATTATTTTATGTGTGTAGGTGATATTGATTGGAAACTTCCACCAAATGTTATATTTATAAATCAGTGTGAATTAAGAATGCTTTGTGTCGGTAATGTTGATTGACTGGGTATTCAAGTTCACGTCTTTTATTTTTC
This sequence comes from Lithophane ornitopus, assembly GCA_948473465.1. Lineage (NCBI taxonomy): Eukaryota > Metazoa > Arthropoda > Insecta > Lepidoptera > Noctuidae > Lithophane > Lithophane ornitopus. The sequence continues at coordinate 10,316,539 of OX419620.1, read as the reverse complement.
TTTGATTTAAAATACGTAGGTAGCCTATAAGAATTCTTTGCAAGTAATAGGTATTTCGCCTATTGTGTATTATGTGCAAATAAATAAGTTATCAAATATTAATCAACTTGACGAAGTTTTTAGAATTTTGAGGAAAAGTTACAATATATTTCATAAAATTATAGTTCAACTAAATTATATTTTTATGATAGTATTGACCTGACATTAAAAAGCTGAAACCTATATTTCGGAACTGCACAAATTGAATATTTTACCAAATATGCATTGACTGTTATATTTTAAGATCATTGCTAGCAAGCTTATAATATTGTATGCTATGACTTCCAATTTGTAGGTGTACTTATACCTTTAAAAAAAGTAGAAATCTGTTGTATATGATCAAAGTATATTTTTGTTGTACAAATTATGTAGATGCCATATATTAGAGAACTCAGTAAAATAAAAATGAAAATATATCTATGTGATATTAAAATAATTTTATTATGATCATTTTATTTCTTTTATCTTTACTCTTGCCTATTTCTGATATCCTGTATTACTTTTCTACTTTTGTCTCCATGAAACGACCTTGAAAACGTTTTTGTTCTTCTCTGTAATAACATTGACTTCAGGCAATTAAATGTAACTAACCAATGGTTATAACATATATATAGGCATAAATGCCTATATCCCAGGACTTTCTATAAAGTCAAAATTACATTACGACGAAGGTGACAAGTGTGCACCATCCCCTCCCCCATCGCTCGTGTGAAACTGTCACCAACGAAAAAGTCACTATAATTTTACGCCACTAATTTCGTAATGTAATTTTGCCTTAAAAGATTGACGCTATTGCCTCGTGATATACTCTTAGGGTAGACATCGACGTAAGTATCCATAAAACTATACTTCTGACTTATGTCATGTCTACAGGCCGTGTTCCTGAACAGAGGTACAGTCGGCGACAAAAGTCAATTTACTCTTCCATTTGGTTAATGTTAATTATTGAGCAAAATATTTAATAAGAACAGAAGTAAATTTAAAAGAATATTAACTCTTAACTGTATCTACTTATATCCGTATCTTTATTTGCTTTTTTAAGTATAATATTAATAACTGAAATACCTACATTTCTACGATGTATCGAATAACTTTGTGTCAATTCCGAAACTGTTGAAAAGTACAATCGACAATGGTGTCAATCGACTTTCGTCGCAGACAGTACCTTTTTGTAAAGGAATCTTCAGTGGCTTTCGGTGACGATGTTACTGAAACGGTGACGATGTTACTGAAACGGTGACGATGTTACTGAAAACATAGTGGCTGTTATGTGTTTACCAATAATTGCTTGCATGTACTGTAATCGGCAGCAATTATTCTACCTACGTAGGTACCTAAATTCCTAAATAGACTACCGTATACCAACTAGCGAGGTTTACAAGTGGTTAGCATACCTAATTATTATTGGTTTTGGAAACTTTAGAAAGGTACCGTAAATATCGGCTGGTGTACGATGTTAGGGACCTATTATCGTTATTATTATTATCTAGAACAGGATCAGTAGTAGTCTTGGTGATCCTTGAGGAAGGCCTATGTTCAACATCGCATCAGACGTCTTTCGTTGTCGACGATTAAATATTATTAAGCTGCTCTACATAACAATGCAGACAGTTCTCAAATCGCTAAAGAAATTATGACGCCTGGAAAAATAAAATTTTATACGTATAGAGAGAGGATCTCGAATAATATTCACCTTAATTGTGAGCACACAATGCTACGTGCCATATTGTACAGACGCTGTATGCAATATGAGAAGGTTCGAGGCAGAGTTTGTGATGCAGGTGTGATATTTCAGTTTGTTTGTCTTTCAACATGTAATTTTCAACCCTAAACATAATTATACTTACGTATAACCTATAATCCATCTACATCCGTTATGTCTTTTTTTGTTGGGAAATTGGATCGGTAAACAATTTTTTTGCATTTAAGAACATTCCTGAAAAGCCGGAAATTGATAAAAATAAAGGTAAAAATTAAAAAAAAATACAACCGAAGACTCTAAAAAATCTCAGGTGAATTTAGTAACGCGTCGGAGTTCGGTGTGTATTAGCAATTGCAAACGCTTATAATCCGTACCCAAGACGCGTAAACGACTTCCGAAATTAAAGTTATTTTTCAGTTTTGAGTGTTTTTTTTGGAAGTCGGTTTTTTGTTTTGTAGTTTTCATGTCAGATTCAAATTGAAATCATCGGAAGATTTAAGAGGACAACAATGATGGCCAGAAAATTAATAAAAAGATCCAAGCTCGAAGATATTATGCAGGGAAATACTGCAATATGTATACCTAGACCAACATATAATCTTCTCTTTTGTTGAAGTCGGTTAAGAATAGACTTGTGTTATTTACATTCCAGCCTTTTGTGTATCGTGAGTGATTGAACATTGAAGGTGATATACATTCACCATATACCTAGTGGAATATTCGACTAGAATATTTCTACAGCCGTACCTACTAGCCGCATACAGCGAGTAGAATATCTATATTTTTATTTTAGAATGTATTTTTCCATTCTCTACTCCATAAAAGCAATCTTAAAAAATCTATTTCTGTAGTAATCTTGACTTTTCTACAGTGTGCCGGAAATTAAGGAAAATATCGTGGGTGTTCAATGTATCGGTTGTTTACTTGCCCGCTATTAGAAATCAATACAGGAAAATAGCTTCAGTTATACCTATTCGGTACTTAACTGTGTCACATAACAATTGCTTGGAAAGTAGTGAAAGCAAATATCCATACTTTCTTACATAAAGTACCTAACTCATTAATATGTAGATATAAAAAAATAGAGTTAGTCCCAGAAAAATTTAGAACCAGAAAGCCATTATTGGTAAGTAGGGTAAGTACTAATATTAGAATTTACGGCACTTTCAACAACGAACCCTTTTTACTGAACACTAAGCCTTGAAAATAGATATCAATGGTTTTTGAATAAAAAAAGATTATCGTTTTTGTAGAAGAAAATCTATATATTTTCCACTAAAACAAAACATAAGGCGAAGTGATAATAATTTAAAATATAATTCAATTTAGTCGTCTAGTAAAGAACACACAACAGCTTGTTGTAAAAAAAAAACATGATTTTCCGTAGCAGCGGCATCAATTTCACACTTACTTATTGCCAATTCGCCGCATCGCATACATTTTACAAATTACTTACACCAGGTGGCTACATCTCTCATTTATGCGGTATTGGCATCTTCTGAACGTTAGCATGTACTACCAGTTTCCTAGTGGCCTCATACAACCGGTAAGTACCTATTGTAACTAATTAATAGAAGTTCCACCGATATCAGTAATATCCAAGATGAACATATGAAATGAAAAATGTCACATTTGTAGGTACTTGCCCGCTTTTGGACGAGGCGAGGTCATAACTTGGGGCCATCACGATATCAGTGAAGGAAAACATCGTGGCAATATCTGGATTTAAAATCAATACATAATCAGCCTATAATGTTCCCACTGCTGGGACACAGGCCTCCTCTTCTCGGTAAGAGGGATTGGGCCATAATCCACCACGCGGGTCCAATGCGGGTTGGTCGATCTCGGGTTTTTGGGTCTTCGAATTTTTGGTTCTACCAAAAATGCAGCAGGACTTTTTAATGAACTCTCGATTTAGCATCAATTGACCGGATTTTTACGCTTACAACAAAACGCGACGTAATTTCGGCACTTTGTAAGCACGTCGAACTGACGTCAGTAATTTTGGCAGATGTGTCACTCCACTACAAGAATGAAAACAAAACAAACCGACCGCACAGCACCGCACCGCACGGCACCGCACCGCGCTCCGTGTGTGTAGCAACTTAACGTTAAAGCTAGAGCTAATCCTTTCCAATTCACGCTTGTCACGCCTATTTAACACTAGAGACACACGGAGTATTATAATATCTGTGACTACACTGATACTTAACTAACGCATTGTTTTCTACGTTATTTAGACATTGACATGTTTCGAACGCATAATACGCATACGTAATATTCAAAGAGAAACAAATGAGATGTTACTATGTATAGGTCATATTGTTTATGTTTAAGCAAGAACTACGTTGAATCTAATTAGCACAGGGGCATAACAATTGTACACAGACACATGACAAAAGCATTTGGAAACGTCTCGGGTGTCTAAACGTTTCAGCATCTATATTCAAGTTTCTGTAAACTTCTGAATACAGTGAGCGGACAACCGTGTCTCGAGACGTGAACTAAGTGGTCCTGATTATGTTCACCTATTCAGATTTTAGACAATGTCTGGCACCACTGCTAATAAAGGGCGTCGGACGTTTAGCTTCGTGAACGTCGCAGTTATCAGGAGCGACTACGTCATACGTACATACATAATGATGGTCATCGGTAGTATCGGATGATTATTAGTTGAGGTATATCCTTTTTCATCTCAGCACCTCAAACAGGCAGGTTTTGCTGTCTACAGACAGTGTGCAAAATTCAATTTTGGTGCGAGCGAGAGACAAAGTATCTTTTAAATTATATTTTTTCTAAATTCCGAGAACATGTCATGGGTCTACTCACAAAATTCGAAATATTTGAATTTCACTTTGTTCTGTCACTTTTACTTCGATACGAAAAAAGCGAGAGATAGAAACAAGTCGATTCGAAGTTCGATTTTAATTTCGATATCTAGTAGGCCCAAAAAAGAAACAAACAATAAAACGTTCGGATAAACATACAGGTTTTAAATGTAATAAGTAACGTACTGGCCACTTTGAATTAAAATTAAACTTCCATCACGGTGTGAGATTCCAGAGTGAAACTTTTTTCACAAGATTCGATTTTTGTTTTTGCATTCAGCTTTTAACAGTAAAGATAATTACAGTACAACACAACTATTTACTTAGATGTAGCATAAATGTGAAAATTTTCATTAATTAATTTCAATTTTACGGATGTATTTGGTTATATAACTTTACAAGTTTGCGTAAAGATCATTTTCACCTAAAGCAGTAATAAAGATTGGTGATTTTGAAGGCCCATTCAGGTTGGATTGTGATCGGTTTTACGAATTTTGCCGATGCTACATGTGAGTTGTGTCGTACTGTACTTATATTGAAAAGTAAAGCAATTTTTGAATATGAGTTCCGACGTGGAACTAACGCAGCGGAAACAACTCGCAATATCAATGTTGTTTTTGGAGAGTATACGGTTAATGAAAGCACCGTGCGTTTTTGGTTTAATCGCTTTCGTAGTGGAAACTTCGATTTGAAGATTGAACCCCGAGAAAGACCAGCCTCTAAGGTAAATAACGATGAAATAGATGCGATGGTAGAAGCCGCTCCATATCAAACTACCAAGGAACTAGCGGCACGGTTTGATGTTAGCAAAATATATGCATGCATATCCAAAATAACGACCAATTTGCATCAATCGGTGAGACAAAAAGCTTGCAAAATAGGTGGCCCCATGATTTGACTAATCTGCAGAGAGAACCGCGTGTTGAAGCTTGCCTTACCTACCTTGTTGAACCTATACAGAAATGAAGGGGTTTCAATACAAAATGCCTTCACTCAGTTTGTTGAGTCCAGGTCCCCAGATTTCTACCGCAAAGGCATAAATGACCTTCCCAGGAGATGGCAGAAATGTGTAAACAATGGGGAAAATACTTTAATTAAATAAATATATTTTACCTCAGAAAAAAATGATTTCCGTTCTTAAGTACAAAACGGCAAATTCATATTTAAACCCCTAATATGTTCTAATATCTCATATGTTCTCGCTGCTGAGGTGAAAAGTTGTATGTGTTACACGAGACCAAAGTTATTTGCATCTCGTGCCTTTGAATCCCTCGCTGTGCTCAGGATTCTAACCTAGAATCACGAGCGTAGCGAATTATAGAATCCTTCGCTTACTCGGCATTCAAAATCAACACTCCCACCAAAAAACAACTTTGCTCTCTTGTTGCACAAATAACTATTGTGCTATTGGATACAGTTTCAGGTATGCATGTAACATTTCTAACTATGATACATTGGGATTCCAGAGAATTGTTTTTGTCTTACTGTTCTTTGATATAAGGGAAAGTGGTTCAGAGACTTGCACTGCTCATATAAAATTAATTCAGTTCCTTAACTAAATAAAATTAACTTCGTATCTCTCTGTATTGCATGGATAAACAAACACCACTGACCCGTCTCTACGTACTTACTGTGTGTAAGTACGTAGAGACGGGTGTGTAAAGTGCTCTGAGCTGAAAATCGATGCAATTTCAATCCGAACATTCTGTGTAAAGTTAGTACTCCACATCGGCGATGTTCTAACTAAACTAAAAGTTAATCCGAGTAAACAAACAATGGCGTGTGTACTCGTAGTACTACTTTTTGTCGTACAGATGATGCATATAGTTGCAGATTCAGCATACTAATGCACTATGCTATGCGATGAAAATAAGAAGAGTACCTACTCTTCTCATCTCATCTCTCATCATTTCATTTCATGCTCAAAAACGGTACCTACCCTACCTGGAAAGTTTTTCTGCGCCATTACTCCATTTATTTTCATAGTCACATCTGTTGAAACGATTATTTTAAGGTGACTAAGGGATTAGGTACACCAATTATTTCGCTTGACAAGCGTCATCGTTTGGCTGTGTTGCCTATATCCAGCAGTGGACAGCTATCTTCTGTAGGTACATGTCATACCTATCACACAGTTACGAGACTGAGTGAATGATAGACAGCGCACAGCCTTTACCACTAAAACTCACAAAATTAAAGTGACGGGTATAGGCAACTGCTAGTAAGACTATGATCGACTGTGTTGTGTTTTGAATATTATGGACAATTTAAGTTTTTAATTTTTGATAGATACCTAACTCTCCCTATGTACAGTCACGGACTTTAATTGATGAGCCACTTGGCACTGTTCGAATTTTAACCGTGTAATGCAAATCGGGCTTAGTCGGTTATACTCGTACAGCCAGACACGGAAAGTCATGTCTTCGTTTATGGAAGAAGCAAATTATATTGAATATCTTTACCGGTTGGCTAACCTGAGAGCCAGAACTACAAACTTGACAGTAGAGTGACTACCCAAAATCAACCAATTGTAGTTCTAGCAACTGTAGGTAACCTAGCGACGATTGTTTTAGCGTAGCCATAGTAACGTTAGCGTACGGAGAAATTTTAATTAATTTCGATAAATTCGAAAATAACGTCTCTGACATCGACAGTCACTGTCTTTGGATAGGGTTTCAGAATTATCGAGTTAATGAGCTCAGATTCAAAGGAGGTGAGTATCAAATAGATTCGGTAAACCCTGTATTTTTTTTTAGAGACCTTATTAATCATCCCCTATGGATAACACAATTTCCGATTACTAGTAATTTGTCATCTTGTTTACGAGCATACTATGTGAGTTCGTGTTTAATCGTGTAATCTTGTGAATGTATGAAACTGCAAAATTGAAAATTTCGTAAGTGGCTCATCAATTAAAGTCCGTGACTGTACCTACTTATTACATATTTTTGCGTCTCTGAATGGGTTAGAGCCCAAGCTGCGCTATATCACACGTCACATAGCTTTTTTCAAACCAAAATTTACATATTTTTTAATTGGAGTTATGTCCTTTTTAATTTAGTTGTAAATGAGTGTCGTTTCAGGGAAATGTGTTGTTTGTGCGAGCATAAATTGTTATATTTTATTTTTAATTAAATTTTGCCTATTAGGTTTGTATACGTAAACATAACAAGAGCAGTTAGTTTTACTACTGTTTTAAATGAAATGGTTTAAGTTTTACTTGTAAATTAAGCTTTCAACATGCCATATTTGTTGATTTAAGTTTCACAAAACATTTATTTTATTCTTATCAAGGATTCTATTTTTGTTGTTTTTTTTTACAATCTGCTGTTTCTGGAAAACCTCACAATAGGCAATTTTGTTTGAATAAGAAATGCGTCAAGTCATGGCCGATTTCAAGGAAGCGAAGAAACTGGAGGTTAGACGAATAATACGGGGTACGATTTCTGAACGAAATGGAACGGGAACGAGTTCGATTTTTCTTTTTCTCATAATCTCACGTCGTATCGACGATTCCATTTCGATAATCATATTTATTTATTTATATATATACTTACTTTATTGTACACCACAAAAATATATAAAAACCTCCGTTCTTTTAAGTCGGTTAAAAATACATCAGACTACAAATTAAAAATCCGGAGTCACACGTTTTAGGGCATAAATCGAACAGATTACGTGTGACTCCGGATTTTTAATTTGTCTGTCTGTGGTGTCTTGTTTATACCTTTTTAGTCGTAGTTGGGTTTTAGTTTTTATTACTTAATTTTTTTTTAAATTCTTTTGGGGTTAAAACATATATATTTTTGAAATGTGCTCATTAAACCCTTTCATTTGATATATAACATGGTACGATTAAACAATTTTTTTTTTAAAGTTCCTGACTTTATGTCCTCTAGAGGGCGCCATTTTTAATTTAATGTGACGTCACATAACCTATAACCAGCGGACGATCAAGAGGCTTCCAACGATACCTCACTTGTCAAATTGTGATGAGTGGTTTAGAAGATATGAGGGAACAGATGAACATACATACATACATACCGGTCAAAATCATAACCCTCCTTTTTTCTTCGCCGTAGTCGGGTAAAAATAACGTTTTTTTTTATTCTGTTGGGTCATTTATTTTTATATTTAAGTCAATTACCCATGGTTTGAATGACCCTTATACCCTGTATACATATCCTAAATAATAGATGTAGAAATACATACATACTAAAATATATTAGCAACGAAAATAAACGAAGACTATAGATAATTACATTCAGTTACGAGATCAAGATCACATCGACATGTACCTAACGTTCCCTTACGAGTCTTTTAAACAAGTAAAGACTGCGCGCGAAAATACTTAAATGCACTTAAATGCTTTGATTATGTCCGCAGCGTTAGCATTGACTTCACAAAGATCTTAGTGCAGTTATGATATTATGTGACAGGTGCTCATCGGAGTACTCATAATTATTTACTGTTATGTACTGTATCTCAAAAGTCACTCTGATTTTCAAAGATCTCTGATTTCAAAAAGTGTTCGAAACCTACCTCGAAGAAATATCTCTTCTCTATGGCCAGATATATCAAAATCAGTTCCATTGTGCACGAGTTGATAAGGATTTATGGGTACCATGGGATAATTAATTATAAGCGTATTAATAAAATAAAACAGATTTTTTAAAATTATAATATCACATTTTATTGTAATTTCTTATGATCGGCAAATTTTTGGATGACTTCCCTAACTGCCGTCAGACCCTGTAAGGAAATAAGGTATTAATACTGAGGATAAAAAAAAAGAGATCAGTCAATCTGCCTAGGCTTTTCCCTACTATGTTGGGGTCGGCTTCTAGTCTAACCAGATGCAGCAGATGGATACCAGTATTTTAAATAGAGCGACTGCCTATCTGACTTCCACAACCCAGTAACTGGGTAATAAGATAGCCCTTGGTAGGACTGGTTGTCAGACTTTCGGGCTTCTGACGACCCGTAACGATGCATGGATATTAGGAAAAGGACGCAAAATATGTAATACTAGCTTCTGCCCGCGACTTCGTCCGCGTGAAAGTAGCGTGATGTTACATAGCCTTCCTTATACCTTCCTCAAGAATTGGGCTATCCAATGTAAAAATATTTTATCAAATCCGACTGGTATTTCCGAAGATTTCCCCCTGTAAATAAATGTACAAACAAAAAAACAAACTTTTATATCTTTATAATATTATTATTAATATTAAGCTCGTTGAAGGAGCTCGTGGCTAAGTAATAACAGCTGCACAGGTCGATCCATCAGGTTAAGCTACGCTTGCCGGGGTTGGTCCGTGGACGGGTGACCATATTTTCATACCGAGACTCCTCCGTACCTCGGAAAGCACGTTAAGCTGCTGGTCCCGGCTGTCATTCGTGGATCTTTGACAGTTGTTACGGGTAGTCAGAAGCCCGAAAGTCTGACAACCAGTCTTACCAAGGGGTATCATATTACCCAGTTACTGGGTTGTGGAGGTCTGATAGGCAGTCGCTCCATGTAAAATACTGGTATTCAGCTGCATCTGGTTAGACTGGAAGCTGACCCCAACATAGTTGAGAAAAGGCTAGGAAGATTGATATTAATATTAAATTATTAATTAGTATTAGTATACTTACCTAGTATATTAGTATACATTATTTCTGAAAATCACTGGTGCCAGTTGGATGAATGGGGAGCACTATCATTAGCTAAAGACCAAGCGCTAAGACTAGCTATTGTGTGTTTTAATAACCAAAAAGCCAAAAACGTTATTAATAAAAACTTTTTACAAAAAAAAAACAACCGCCTTCCAAAAAAAACATTAAAAAAGTGAAAAATAACTTTAATTTCGGAAGTCGGTGTCTTTGCTTTGAAATTTCCGTTTTTTGCCACCGACTTCCGAAATTAAAGTTATTTTTCACTTTTTTAGTGTTTTTTTTGGAAGTCGGTTGTTTTTTTTTTTGTAAAAAGTTTTTATTTTTCACTTTTTAGTTGTGGTACCTACCCCACACAAATCCGAATACCACTACCTGCCATGTAAATAACAGTGAAGGAGTCAAACAGGATGTCGTCTAGATAAACTAAGTGGGAAAAATACGTAATATTGAAGCTAACTCAAAAATTACGCTAGCAAAGTTAATAAAATTTATATGGGACCACCTCGGAAGCATGACCTACCAAACAAAAAAAGAATCATCAAAATCGATTCATAATTGGCGGAGTAATCGCGTAACAAACATACAAAAAAAAAAAAAAAAACATACAGACGAATTGAGAACCTCCTCCTTTTTGAAGAAGTCGGTTAAAAATAGAACTAGTGAACTTTTCTGGTGTACAATAAAGTATAATATATAAATATAAATAAACTATTTTAACCTGAGAATCGGAGGAGGGTTATAGGAAGGCAATAATATACCCATCGAACTATAAGAGAAGAATAGAGAGTATCTCCTGCGTATTTAGCTAGTCTCCGTTGAGATTGGCCGCCGTGACTGAAATTCGGTCAGGAGGATATTTTTTGATAAATTGTATAATACGTTATATAGAAGTAACTCACATATTTTAAGGCATCTAAGAATCCCAGAGGAACTGCTGCAGCCATACTGAATATCTGAAAAAAGAAGATGAAATATAGTAATTGATATTTATAAAAAAATGTCAATCAAAAAATGTTTCAGGTCAACGAGCAATCAATTAAAACAGCCAGTAAATGACCTTATAAAATATCAGAAAATAAAATGTTTCATTGAAAACTCCGATTAGGTTAGCTACTACATACTTAAGTTTTTTCTTGGATTTTTTTAAATGAAAATATAGGTTTTTAATTAGAACTTATACGTATCATACCATGTTACCACAAAAGAAATAACGAAATGGTAAATTAATTACGGTTAAGACGATAAACCCGTAAAAATATTGAGTAACCAAAATTGTTACAGTTTCGTAATTGCTCCAGAAAAATAAAATAATCATAAGGTTATTTCTGACTTACAGCACTTGTAACGCTTGGTCTAGAACTTGAAGTGGTCGTGGATGCAGACGTGGACGACGCCACAGTGGGGGTGGCAGCTGCCCCGGTGGTGTTGGTGGCATTCTGACAGAAACCCACCCCCACAAGGAACACCAACGCTAGAAACAATTTAATGTGCACTGGAGCCATAATCGCTTACAACTGTACTCTGAAACCAGTCCACATAAGCTTATATACATTTCGTTGACAACCGAAACCCATTATACTTAAATGAAGATAATATCTAAGTTACGTGTTTTAAAATTTTTCATGGCATAGCTTTGCACGGAGGCCACTTTAAATTTTGCTCTCATGAATATTCAGTATGTTGTAAATAGTTCAAGAAGTAAGTCTTGGGCGTAACTAGTGTTCAAGTTTAACTATTACTATGAGGTTTTCTTTAAGTCGTGGTGATCAACATGTTACTTATCTTCATCTACTGCATTAGGGGTCGTCGCCACGTCGGTAGCATATTATTGTATATCGAGCGTGACCTAACTCAATTGCATGCGGGTATAATTTTTATTAACCTGTAGGTAGTCCCCTACTGCAGGGCAAAAAGCCACCCTCTTTCCACTTATCTCTGCACAGCTTCTAAAGCTAATCCTTTCAGGTATTACTAGTGAATGATATGAGCAATAATAGTATAGTATTTAACATAGCAGGTGGCGCTCTGTAGTTTCTGCCTACCCCCATGGGAAGAAGGCGTGATTTTATGTATGTTCATATCTAAGTATGTAATAATACATATATATTTTACCTACCCGTGAAAGATACTACAAAATTCCACTAATGAACTTAGGTAATTATACCCCCTACTGAAAAATAAGAGATGATGATGTTTTTACAAACTTGCGACAAACGATCAGAAATCCGGTGTTTATTTCTTTCTCAATCACGGCGCAATAAATCAATGGAACATTATTCAATAGAGTACCAGGAAATAGCTGACCAGAGCCCAATTAATTTTATCCTATCGAAAATAATAATTAAGCTAAAAGCTAGAATTCATATGAACAACAGGGAACGCTGTGTTATGCTGTCATACATTTCACTGCACCTAAATATGCCAACATGTCAGGATTCAGGGGGCTTGAAACGGCCACTTAGGTAGAATCATATTAGGAAAAAATTATGAATCTCCTTTTTTCTTCGCCGTAGTCGGGTAAAAAGTACAACAGTGCACCAAAACATAAACCAACTGACAGTTGTTGTGATGTCAATTTAAAACACAACAGTACCTCCGTGCAATATTATAACGAATAATGGCAGATGCAAGCATACAAAATGCAGGTAGCGTCAACACAAAAGAATATTGTGCGTTCCACCTCGTCGTTACGAGGATGTTGTCTGTACGAGTAAAAACTACACCAGCTACCTTTTCGCTGCAGGCTAGACATACATGATTCAAAACATTTGCATCGCGTGTGCTTACATTCTAAATAAATGGCGACACACAGGAATACAACGGTTTACTATTACAAATTGTGATTGACATCCTAAATGAGGAAACGGCGGAATTGTGCTTTTAGCAAATTGTTATGCAACAAATGTTTTTCGAGTTCTAGGAAAATATAAAGGAAAATTATCATTGAGAGCGCTTTATCAGTGTAGTTAAAAGCTTTGTATTCCACGTCAGGAAAATAAAATTGTTTTTACTGCTACCGCAGCTACGCTTGCCGGGTTAGGTTAGTTGGTCCCGGCTGTCATTCGTGGATCTTTGACAGTCGTTACTGGTCGTCAGAAGCCCGAAAGTCTGACAACCAGTCTTAACAAGGGCGGTATCGTATTACCCATCTGGGTTGTACAGGTCAGATAGGCAGTCGCTCCATTTAAAATACTCCATAAGCTCGAACATGTGTATACATACAGAATTAAAATAATACATACAAGACATGCAAGATCAATTATTATTATTGAATCAATGATTTTAACTTTTACACTTATAAATTAAATATCAGTCACAGTTTTATTTTCTGTAATTGTTTTATATTTTATTATAGGTATTTTATTGTTGTAATGTCGAGCTTTGCCCTTTTCTGTAGCAACTAGGCTTGTTTTTTTTATTGAATATACATTAATAATTACGTCACCCTGTAAAATGTGTACCTACACGAGGATTTTTTTTCTTCAGGGACAGAAGATTGATCGCTGGTCTTGCTCATGAATGTTGTAATTTGTTCATCATTTATTATTGTCTTTTCTCAAAATAGAAACGTTATAAAACAAATCAAAATATGTATGAGTACCTTTCCATAAACACGCAGTAATCCACTTGATTAAGCTCATTCAATTCCAAAAATTGGTACTGGCGTGTATGAAATAACGTTGGTTGTTTGTATTTACGCAACGGGAGTGCTAAGCTTGTTACCTGTCTAACATCTAAGTAAGGTAAGGTACTAGTTACTCGATAAATGGCCGCTTGAAAGCGAATTGTCGTCAAATAATTAGTTGTGAAACGGTTTTGGCGAGTCGCTCGACGAAATATTCGGATCGGTTTGATTAGCCGGCTCAGAAAAACAGTGGGAATCTATTTACATACTATTTATTAGCAGTAAATGGATTTATGCACTTGTGCCGGTAATCCAAAAGGGGATGTATTTTTATCCAAAATTTATAAACACTTGAGGCAACGTTGGAAAAATAAATTAATCGTGGAAAATAATATGGTATCTGACATTACTACCTACTACTCATATAAAGCTTTAATATGCAGTCATTCTAGATATTACTTTTCACTATAAATATACCTTGAATTTTCACAATCGTTTCCATATAATAAAATACAAGTTAAAAACGAACCTTTTTACAACATCTCGCTCCAGATAAAATGAGCGACTTTAAAGGGTTTGTGTAAAATTTAATCGATAAACGGAAACGGTTCAGCTCTCGAACTGAGTATGTACTCAAGTAGCCATTGACCTTTTTACCCTGAATTGACGGCACTTGACAACACACAAATACATTATGTGGGTACGTCCATTATAATCTCTACCTACGCTATTCTACACCAGAAAAGTCTCTTTTAGCGGACGAAATTGAGAGTTTAGGGCTGAAAATAAGGTTTTTTTTTTTCTTGTTAATACGTTACATAATTAGGTACTCCTTTTTTTTTAAAGAGGTTCCACAAGCTTAGTTGTATATGCGTTAGTTATGTATAGAACTGACTGTACTGTGTCTGTATTTTTGTAACAGTTAAGCATCTAATTCACGAGCACCAACGAGTATTTTAATTACAAATTAGCTCTTTATTCTCTCTCACTGAAGGTTGACATAAGGAAAACTCCATTTCATTGAATAATAAAGTATAACGAATGTTGTACGTAGAGAGTGTTCTTGACACGTTGGACAAAAGCAATCCTTAGGACGTGGATACACAGAGAATAAAGTATGCCGAAAACTAGTGCTGTGTACCTAACTAACTAACATAGTTTGAAGAGCGAGGTGGCTCAGGTAGCTCGCATGTCAGAGATGTGAAATAGAGCGAGTTTGTCGTCTGTCTCAGACTTAATCCATTTGATTCTTTAGTTTCGTGTGTTTGCTAGACACTTTGTAGATAACTTATCAGTTGTTTTGATTTTATTTAAGTTGAACCATAAAAAACCTCTTGAGTAAATACTACTTTACTTACTGCTTTAAACTAAAGTTAAACAACAACAAAAAACAATTGCTTGTGCCGTAAACGCAAAGGCACAACAAAATATTTTTTGCAAACTTTAATTAGGTGGGTACCGACATAGGTAGTCTCATTATGTGTGGTAACTGGTACGTAAAGATTCTTGTATGCAGTTCGAACATTATGTAGGGTTCATCTACCCAATCTCTCTGATGCAAGTAAGCACACCAATATTTTGTTAATACCGTTAAGTAATGCATGCATGCTAAAAATCATGCTTAGCTAGATACAAATTTTGATTTCTTTTAGTCTAGGTTTTATGCTTTTGACGACGCTATGTATTGACATATCCACAAGGTTTATGAATTCGGAAAATAAATACTACAAATCCAACTACAGCTATTTTTTTAATTTCCAAATACCAGTATATATGAGGTGTTTTCGTCTGCATGTCCGTCGCTCAAGTCCGTCAGCCCACATCATCTAACAACCTGCACACAGTATCTACGATCTACATATTCCCAGAAGATCCTATTTCCTATTTCAACATCCTCAGAATTTAGCTTCGAAAGTAAACTGACAAACAACATCAAATACTCACTTTTTATCAAAAGATAGTACTTTATAATTTCACCTCACAGCACTCTCGGATAGCGGCAAAATAGAATTATCAACCGTTTCGGCGAAAAACTGCAGCGAAATGGCTTTTAACGGTTTTTTCAAGTTCCGTCGAGTCAAAAGTTAAACCACGATATTGAATTTTATTGTACTCCTTCAGCGGTTACTGAAAACCTGATAAGTGGTCGGTTATACTTTCAACATTAAGACGATAAGAGTCCTTTTAGAAAGGTTACCAATTGGAATTCTGAAAGAAAAATAGCGGGTTGAACTGCCTTTCGCTGGTTTATTTTTACTGATATAAGTTTTCTGACGAAAGCTAGTTAGTTACTGAAATAAAATACGGTTTTGTTTATGGTTTTGGGTCTAATGTGATGACCTATGCACATAAGTAATGGGTACCTATTGTTTACAATGTTGAAGGTAAAGTCTGAAGTCACGGAGGCTTTCTCACTTAACTAAAACATGTTTGCGAAGATCCACGCAATTTAAATACGGAAATGTGGTGGGTGTATTCCGGCACGCCTAGCACGACTCGCATCCGGATTCAGTACCGGAGCGCAAGTTAAGCTTGCTCATACTTACACGGGGATTACCTTGTAACTAAATCCATCCATTCCTATGAGAATATAAAAAGGAATAATTATTCATTCAATACAATCGCAGTTTTTTTTTTGGTTGCAGCTATTTCAGATGGCTATACAGAATGTATTAGAAAGGTGTGTTGTACAGACCATATGTTGTGCATTCATTTACGGGTAACTAGTAGGTTTTACCTATGCATTATCAATTATACCTAATAGGTTTTGGAAACAGTTCATTAT
Source organism: Lithophane ornitopus (assembly GCA_948473465.1). Lineage (NCBI taxonomy): Eukaryota > Metazoa > Arthropoda > Insecta > Lepidoptera > Noctuidae > Lithophane > Lithophane ornitopus. Next base: position 10,299,902 of record OX419620.1, on the reverse strand, counting down.
TCATTAATGTTTAAACCTACTCAAACAAATGTATATTTGAGTACCTAAATGATTGATAGTATTGGTAATTTAAATTATTATTTTGTTCATAGTGTTGCAATTTTATCCTAAATGACACAATTACTTGCGAAGAACACGCCACATGCAGTCGCTTTAATTATGAACCGGATAATTTAAGTAATAAGTAATACCGGTAATTATTACATTTATGTAGTTATTACTGAAGAGTGTTATAAAATTACTTATATTCGTGAATATTCTTCCAGTATTTGGATGCCGCGTACCTGAAATCGCCTTCACAGGCCGCTGTCCTAGATGTCTAGTGCGGTTCTATATACCGTAAGCACTGTCTCTTCTTGTGACCAGGTATCATATGTTTGTGGCTATTTGTAATTTCTGTTACGGAATTATGTTTATTTATTGCACACCCTTATAAATTAGCTTTATAGCTAAACGTTGATAAATAAACCAACATTTGTTATTCGCACAACAATCGAAACTCGAAATCGATATTCGTACTTTTATAGAATGTTCTATCTATGGAACAGTCCAAATTGAATCGAATACAAGTGAGTACAGCAAATGCTTGTCATGCTTACCCATGGCCCGCGTCTATTTAAGGCGGTCGTAAACTCGTAACACAGTTTGGGCAACCCAGGATGCTCCAGGAAATTCTACTTGCCTTATCCTTTCACGTAGAAAATTAAATGTCTCGCGTAATATCCGCGGGCCTGACTCTGGTTTTGGCAGTTGATCTACTTGGGCGTCGTACCTGCTTGCGGCCGCCTTAATGCTGTATAAATAAATTGTTCTTACCCAATTCTAGAAACGGTATTCCACAAATCAATAGTCGTTACCTGTTTGGGTACGTAGTTATCAGGATGGCTTTGATTCTAAACTGAACTGAAATTATGTTAGCTGGCCCGCGCTATCGTGTGAGAATACCGTTGCTTTGGCGTAGTCTAGTGATTATATTCGATAGATAAGTTTAACGGAAAAAGCTATTAGCCGCTAGTGGCTCATACAAAGGCTTTTCATAGGCAATAACGTAGTAAAATATTGAAAATGTATTCCTGCTTTTCCTCGGAGAGCTGGTGTGTTTCCATTCAGATAGGTCACTGAGGAAAGTCGATATGAAATAGTTAACACTGAATATCTGTAACTGTCTAGGAAAAACACCAAAACCATAAAAGATTTTGTTATTATAACACAACACCAACTTATATTTCGGTCATGAACTTTCAAATAAACTGTTTATAAAAATAAAACAGGTCGCATATCTACATACACTCGCGACATAACAAAGCATACAAAAATAGGTACGTACCGACACATTTTTACTCTTTGTTCATTGAAGCCATGTCGGTCCCGTAGTAACCTAATTTATTCTACTTTCAAAGAGCATTTACTGGAAACTATTTAATGTGTCTGATGCTGACAATAAGATGAACTTAAACAAGTATAATGAAATAAAACATCAGTGGAATAGAAAACCTTTTCGTTTTCTTTGTAGAGTGAGTAAGGTAGTTGGAGAAGCTTCTAACAATGCGCGGTGATTTCTTGTCGGTTGATTGTGCGTCTGTTGTCTTTACTGATGTAACAGGTGGCCTTGCTTATTTCAAGTTTCCTTTGTAGGTTCCTACACGTGCCAATTCCATGGTTTTTTAGCCGACTGCGTCAGAAGGAGAGTTATGAAGTTTTTTTATTTACTTGATGCTTTAAAGACTGCGACTCATGGCTTTGAATAATACAGTAATAGAGTTTTATGTTTTAAGAATTTAGTATACTTTCTGCATTTATGTTGATAAATCGAACCGTAACGATACTGCATAATGAAACTGTAGAAAGCAACTATTAGCTTTAAAGGTTATGGCTGTAAACAAGGTAACATTTAATGCTGAAACAACGTAACAATACTAACTGAATGAAGCTTATCATTCTTACCGACGACTGTGTTTATTGTTCAGTCGCTGAACTCGTAAATTCTGTTTAAAATGAGTCTAATTTAATTACTTGAGGTCTGATGGTTTAATTCGTGATCTCTTTAGATCCAAACCCACCCAAGCGTATACTGTAGAAATGACTGCAATCACCAATACAAATCATAGTGAGTCTGACCGCTCAAAATAATTACGACCTATGTAGTTCATTCCACGCAGTATATGACCAACCGATAGACTCGTATGTACTACATTTAACAATTTATGTTCGTATCGACTAAATGATAACATTACCTAATGTACTCATTTTTAGGGTTCCGTAGTCAACAAGGAACCCGTAAAGTTTCGCCAAGTCCGTCTGTCCGTCTGTCCGTTTGTCCGCGGCTTAGCTCAGTGACCGGCCGACAAATTGGTAAAAAATATTTTTTTTAGGGTGAATATTATTATTTTTTAATAATATTATTTTATTAGGGTAAATATTCCCCTACACGTAAAGTGGGGATGGTTTTTTTTTCTAATCAATCCCATGGTTTGGCGTATCGTTGGAAAGGTCGTTTGCGGAATATTAAGCTTTAATGTGCTAAGTTTTGTTAGAGCCAAGTGTCCCCCCCCTGCCAGCTAAATGGTTGGATTTGGATATGTGAAAAAATTCACGGCAGTAGTATATATAACGAAATTAAAAGGAAAACTATCACCACTACTTAGGCTCAACAAGTTACCGAGTAATAATCGACCAACTTAAATTTGCAGTTGTAAAAACATGTTCTCCCATACATTCTGTATCGGAGAACCAGTTTTTCAACTAAAATGTTAAGTTTGTTTTACAAATTCATCCCAACTACGGAACCCTTCATTGTGCATGGTACGACATGCACTTGGCCGGTTTTTCATTATATCAAGTTTAAACGACCCCAATTTTGTATATAATCTAGATTTTTTTGTGCTACTTACAACCATACCACAAATTATTTACGGTGCGTTTATCGGTTCAATGTATCGTATTTTGTTTTATTTGCCAAATGGGCTCGGTTCTGTAATTTAGTAACACAATATTGATAAAACTGTATTCATTACAGATAATATCTTAAATATTTTTTCTAAAGAGCGAATATGGTATTGTAATCTAATAGGTTTGTCGCTCTCTCCTTTGTGTATATCTCCCAAAATATAAAGAAGAGGAAAAAAGAAAAATGTTTCTTACACGCTGTTACATATTTTTCCATTATTTAATATTGATGTGCCGTATTTATCTAATGATCAACATAAGCCGCTATTTATTTGAAGTCACTTCAAAGTCGCTGAGATCAAAGACGTGATTGTGGGGCGAATACTTAAAAACATATTTTGTCCCAATCCAAATGTTATTGGCAACTTTGAAACTGTTTTAATCGCCCGGTACCTTTAAATTAATTTCACCCCGAAGACGTTTGGGTGGCGGTTGAATTTTAGAAGTATGCTTCAAAGGTTATAATATTCTCCAGACTTCGTGAAGAGTGTTTTATTGTTGGATCTTGAGATTGTGATTACTAATTGATAAATATTGATCATGGCGGGTTGTTGTTTGACGTTGACTCCGAATGTACACTGTCACAGAAAAGGTATCTTAGCATCTTAAAGCAAATGGATTGGCAATAACTATAAGCCGTGTTCTAATAGCAGCATGCCGTCGTCACAAGTCCGCTTGCACAGCTTAGAGATTGGAAGCACCTTTCCAGACAGATTATGTAACTATCTCCGGGAATGACAGTTGTTTTGCTATTGTGAGAGATAAACTTGCAACAGTTGTTGACATTTACGATTCTCAGTATATTTAAAAGATCAAGCTTATTCCATAGGCACAACTCCTAATTATTATTTTACATAATCTGAATATTTTATTTTATTAATAAAAGCTATACATTCAGCCCACCATTGCACTGCATTCCCTATGTCATTGCTTCTATTACAAACACAAATCACACGCACAAACAGACTCGAAACAAATATCTGTAGCTCATAAAATATTTGTGCAAAGCGAGAATCAAACACTACACATCCACGCCATACGGCTCGTTGATTTTGTTCAGTTTTATTATTAAAGAACTTGCTGAAACGTACCCACTAATAAATTACCGTTATCTTGTTTGTACTAAACGTTACCTCATCCCCTTCGCACATAATAAAGTTAGTGATCGCTATGCCACCACACTGTACGTAGGACCGTAGGTGTAATGGACAACGGGCTCATCCTGTTTGTTTTTCTTGCTCACCTCGCTCGGTATATGATGCAGTGCGGATGCTGCATTTGCATAAAAGCGTCCATTATCCACAGCTTCAAACATATAAAAAATCAATATCCGCCAGTGCACGCGCCTGTACACACACACACCACAGTAAATAATAATATAACGCGTTTTCAATTCATAATATCAAAAATGTTATTTGTATCTGTGTCAAAATTTTAAATAATCGTTATTAATGTGTTAACATATGGCACAACATAGTTCCGTAAATATAAAATCTGTCAAGCTTGAAATATACGCGAATTAGCACCAATATACGCTGCATTGTCTGTTGATGTCAACAGTCTAGCCATTTTATATGTATTTGCATCTTTTACAATTCGATTGGTGCGATTACAGGTGTAGAGGTGTAGCCGTACAAGCACGTAACAAGTCAAATTTAATTTGGAAATGTGTTTCAGCTGCAAAACTTGTTGGTTTTACTACGTTTTTGGCTGAGTAGGGTGCACGATAAAATAGGGAGAGCCACTCCTCTCTACTTTATTGTGATTAATTGTTTTCTTTCAAGGGTTAATTTGTTTCAATTGTGTCTGGGTGTGACTTCTCTGTGGCCTGGTATTGTGTGTCTTGTATTCATCAAACGGGTCAGCACACAGGACACAAATCAAACGAGGTCGCTGCGCCTGTCACGTCAGCACTTGCGAATAATGCCTTGAGCGGTGACAGGTGATAATTTATGTATGTACCGTTATATGTATGCGAGGCCAAAGAGCGTCTTGAAAGCTTTTGTCTACAAAAATGCCGTGTAATTTAATTAAGAGCATAACATGAACATGTGTTCATATTTTTTTAGATTTTGTTCTCAAGATTATACTTGGTTGTGACTGATGTGTTACGTGAACATTCAATTATTCATGTAACTAGAGCGATGTTAATGAAGCGTTCTGAATTTAAAGGTTACGTTTAATGTACTTAGCTAACAATATGAGTCATGAATCCTTCGGAATACTAACTGAAATGCAGTCAGCATATAATCAGCTGCATAAGCATATCGAATATCGATCGGAAAATGGCTCATTTTCAGGTGCTTAAATTTTCCATGACAAATCACTCGACCACATACGCGTCGGGCCGTAGGTACATATGTACGTACATTTATATAAAATTAGTGAGTTGTAAGAGCGGGTGGGGCGGCAGCACCTGTTTCCGGCCACCGACGGGGCACTAACTCAGCGATCCCGGATCCGACCGACGCTACATTTAATTCTTTGTTATGAGCCATGAAATGGGCGGGACGGGGACCGAGAAATTGTGAAAATGAATTGGGTTCTTTGGTTTTATTCACGATTCAAGGGATGTGTCGCGAGATGAAGCTGTTTAGGTTTATTGGTTACGATTTTTTCTGTGAGTGGCTGAATCAATTTCGGGGAATGGGAGGTACGTTTTTTGTAAGTCTTGCGTTTGTATAAATAAAAGATTTTATATCTATATTTTACTGATAAAAACCCAAGCTCTATTAAAACCAAATTCTCAATATGGTCGTATGGTAGAATGTTTTTCATCCGAATGTTACGAATGGACGACTTCCTTTACTATAATCCTTTTCTATGCTATATGTATAAAGAATCCCTATTTACCAAATATCTAACAAAGGGAAGTCAGTGGCTTTCAACGGTTCAGATACACGCGATCATCAGATCAGGCAGTGTTCGCTTTGGGACTCGAGGTGGCCTTGCACAAGTCCGAGGTAATGTGTTTTCATGGCCCTCGGAACGCACCACTGTTGAGTTCCCAAATCACGGTAGGAGGGGTTCACATCGGCGTCGAATCGACGATGAAGTACCTAGGACTCGTCCTCGACAGCCGGTGGAACTTCGTGGAGCATTTCCGACGTTTGGCTCCCAGGCTGGACCGGGCTGGGGCCGCCTTGAGGCGGCTCCTGCCCAATCTTGGGGGGCCAAACGCCTCCTGCCGGAGGCTCTACGCGGGGGTCGTGCGGTCCATGGCCCTTTACGGGGCACGGTGTGGGCGCGTTCCATCAGGCTGCGGCCAGCCCGCCGGTTGAACGCGTCCCAAAGGGTCATGGCCATACGGCTGGCCCGGGGATACCGCACGGTCTCTCGTGAGGCGGCGAGCTTCCTTGCCGGATTACCGCCATGGGATCTGGAGGCGAAGGTCCTCGCGCACATCTGGGAGTGGCGCGAGGAGATGTAGTAACTCCGCTCCGGCAAGATCTCATGGCGGCATGGAGAGTGCGATTGTCGCAACCCAGTGCTGGGCACGCCATAATTGCGGCGATAAGTCCCCTCTTTGAGGAGTGGCTGGGGAGGCGCCACGGCGTCCTCACCTTCCGCCTGATGCAGGTCCTCACCGGACATGGCAGCTTCGGGAGGTACCTGTGTAGGATTAGGTGGGAGGAAACGCCCGGGTGTCACCACTGTGCGGACCGTCCGGAGGACACGGTGGAGCATACGGTGGAGGTGTGCCCTGCTTGGGCGGAGCACCGCCGTGTCCTCGTGGAGGCGATTGGCGGCACTGACCTCTCGCGTCCAGCCCTGGTCCAGGCCATGGTACGGAGCGAGAGGGCATGGGAGGCGGTCACCTCCTTCTGCGAAGCAGTGATGCTCGCGAAGGAGGAGGTGGAACGCGTGAGGGAGAGACAAAGCTTGCGCCCTCACGCCCCTAACCACCACCGCTGGAGACACCCTGGGCGTCGGGAATCCCAGGCGGATTCCCGGCCACCATAGGCGCGGGCTAGCGGACGGCGAGCAATGGGTAGCTCGCCGTCCGATAAGGACCAGGCCCGGGTCGATGGCGCGTCGTGTTCCACGCGCGCCTCAAAGAGATGGCAGCACACCTGACGGGGTCCGTTAGGACCGATGCCTGCCAGGGTTGCGGAATAGTCCGAAAGGGATACCGGGACCCTGGCAACAGGCAACTGAAGGAACACGGGTGGGTTTTAGTCAGTAAGTGTCTGACACGCCCTTCCGCTCCGCCCAGAGCGGGAGAAGTCATTTGATGATTTAACAACCAAAAAAAAAAAAAAAAGGCATTGTTCGCTTTTAACGCTGTTGTGATTTAAACCTCATGTCTATGACAAGTAAACCTTTTACCTTCGGTATCTGTCAAAAACTAATGTCTAAGCGTGTGCAAAATGTCCGAATAAAATGAATTATAATTTTATTTTATTCTACTGAACACCTTCTCATATCAGGTTTTGGTTATCAAGCTCTCTTGTACGTATATTCAATAATATTCTTAGCTCACTGAACATAGAAATTGAATTTCCTTGCACTCAACCAGTAAATTCAATTGATGTGAGGCTGTGAAATTCTTAAACAAACAAGAAAATATTGAGTCAACTGCCAAGGAAACTTCCCATGCAAATCGTAAAGTTGTGAGAGAATAATTTCTCGCACGAAGTTAATGATGCAATGAACAGGCATAAAAGTAATAACAATGTCAGGTTAATTTAAAAAAGAAACACGGGTTATATTTCCAATTATAGTTTCATTCGAAATGTAACTGTCCAAAAACAGAATGTATTTTGTTGCAAAATTCAAATTCACTAGAAGTTTATTTGATTCATTAAATCCCTCTTATAATTGCCCGTATGGGGTTTTAAAATAATAATAAATCCACACACTACACAAGCTGACTGTGATTTGTCAAACGAAGCCGTTCCAAAGATCACTGAAAAGCCAAACCTAGAACAACTCGAATAATTATTGCACAAAACACGGCGAGTAGTTTGCGCTGGCCTCATATGTTCTGTGTCTATGTCCGGTAGTTAAATCCTGAGCTAAAACCTGCTTGATCCAGGTGTCCGGGTGCTCGCTTATTTCATAGCCAATCCCTACACTGCTGCGGTTTCTGCTTCCGCCTGCTGCTGCTGACTATTAACTTAATTTCAATTCAACTTTTTCCTTTCGTTAACACTCATATTGTTTTAGTAAATGTTTTACAGTTCTTTCATTTCAATATTAAATTCGAGGCGGATACTGATAATTTTTCTTGCCCATCGGGTTCCATTTGAGAAATGTCTGAACTTTAAAAAGAAACCTTGATGAGAAAGTTTGTTTCGTTTTTCTTCTGAAGGGTTTTTTTAGATAAGAAACGTCACGTTGCTTTACGAAATAATGTATCAAAACTGGTGACTGAGTATTAAAACATCTATTTGCTTATTGAACCATTTAACTTCATTTTCAGATTTAATTTCAAGTTCCAAAAACCAATATCAAGTTTCGATGACAAAGAAATTAATGATAGAAACAATAAAAATGAAGAGCACGGATCAGATTGTGGCAATAAGAATTAAGAGTTGGGTGCGGGACTGCGGGTCCACAACCGCTGAGGTAGTGCCACCCGCTTGACTCCAGGTGGCTGCTGGAAGACTTTTACAGTATACTACTTTATTTATTTTATTATATAAGTCTAAATGCTGCGTTGTACTTGTATGAACGTGGATGAAGAAAGAGTCGTAAAACGTGGCATGCAGTTTATAGTTTATGCCTAATTTAATAAGAAAACGACGTGATTTATCTTTTATGGTTATGGGTTTATTCCTAACCAAAAAGACACTATAGAGAGGCTACCAGTCTAGTTGAGGCTTAAATGGCCAAAGAAGTTGGTAATTGGAAGTAGATAACGATGTTATCTACTTCCAATTACCAACTGCTAAAACGTCACATTGTGACACAATATAAGGTCGATCCTATTTTTTTAAATTTTGATCACACTACTTATGCGTTGAAATAGCCTCCACGACTAGTGAATCTACGTTCGGCACAATCTGAGCAGTTAGCACCGCTACCATTCTGATTAACTTACGGCGTTGTTTCTACAGCATAGTTCTTTCCGATACGAGAAATAAGAAGAAACTATTTAAATATTCCGTTGAATGACGGTAAAGAAACTGCCGAATAACCAACGTTGTAAAATAATTGGTCATTAAAGTAGTTACTTTAAATTCCTTTTTACCAAAAGTTTATATATCTATTATTGTAACGATTCTTTACATAATCATCGTAAAGGTCATCTATGTACGTATTATATAAATATAAATAATATCGTATATTCGTGATATTTTAGTCACTTACGTCAGAGTCGTAATATTTTAAGTTCACGGCGAGGAGGACATATACCTTATTACCACAAAACCGTGTTTATCAGTTGTTTAGCCTAAACACCTTTTAAAAATGACATTTCTGTATGGAGTTTGACTTAAAACTGACATTAAACACGCGTTGAACAACAGTGTCTAAGTTTTTTTGGTATGGCCCTCAGTGTCTGATCGCATCGGCGTTAGGACGTCGCGGAACTGTACTCGATTCGTTGTGCTCAGTTATTGTGACTTACTTAATTGTAATTTGTGGCTATAGTGTTAATTTGGGATTTTAATAAACGCCGTGTATCGCACCCAGTGTGTTTTCATTCCACGAAACCCATCTTCTGCCCACGACATGATGTTTGATTCTAATGGAATTAATCCTGACGTTCTCCGACTTATATAAGATATACATGCAGCTATTTCCGTGTTCAGTAGAAAGGTGAACAGTCGGCTGTTCTTGGGAAAACGACTTGTACCATAATTAAAAAACATTTCCTCAGAAACATCTAGGGCGTGTTTTTCCGAAATTTCCATGTTTAGTTAAGAAATGTATTTTTAGATTTGTTTAAAGTTAAATTTTGGTAAATTCTTGAAAAACGTAGCTCTTATTACACGGATATTACGAACTATTTATCCGATTACAAGATGAATACCGATTCATGTAAGAAAAAAAAACAAAATTATTTTATGGGTTTTCTACACTGGATGGACGAATAGCTTTCTTCATAAATGTGCTTTTTACGATACACTAAACGCTCAACAACACACTTCCATCATTTTCAGATGTGTAAGATTGTTTTATAGTTCAATGATTGCAATACAGATAAAATACAAAGACTGCAGACATTACAGGTTGTGTATTATTGGTTCACACGAATACCAAAACGACCAGTTTTCCCGTTTTCCCTAGTCGACTCATACAGTCTGTGTTGGATTGCAAGTATAAAAATAAAAAAGAGCGGAAATTCGCTCCCATGGGATGCAATGGAATGGTCACTGCAACAGCAATACTCGCACAGGTTTTTGAACTAATTTAATATTGCAATTTTTTTGTTCGAGCTCAGGCGAACAAAGGGAAAATTTACTTAATTGGGTCACGCGCATTTATTTGTTTTTCCATTTACTCGTAGACATCAAACAGTAGTGTGAACGTCATAAATGTGATATGCTACCTACATGTAGAATCCGACATAGGTCAAGTATCAGTGTATCTGGGCTGCTTATACTGTGCATTATTGTGGTGGAGTGTGGTGGAGGTGGTGTGCACTCCAAGATCAAGAGTTATTTAGCCGATTCTAATGGAATATTTAAGTTCTAGTTATAATTTAATTATAACGTAATTTAATAGTAGGTAATAATGATTGGTTACTAAAAATTCACTTAACTTACCGAAAATAGTTATATGTATAATATAATTAGCTCAAAAGGATTAATAACTATGGGAATAATTACTGATTGAATTTTGTGGAAAACTTATTTTAATATTACAACCTAATTTCTTAGTTCTTGATAATCGAATAAAAAATATTAATTTCCTCAATTAAATTGGTCTTTATGATACTACCGAAGTCGGAAAGCATAAAAGTCACTTTCTCGTGAAGGTAACCGACGCCCGATGTTCAATCACATACCTTATTGTATTTTATTTTGTCTCGTCTTGGATTTACTTCAAAGGACAAAACATGTTACTTCAGACTATTTATTGCGACTCTATTAAGTATTACTTTTATTCTCGAACATAAACTGTTTGTTTACAGATTGTGTTCTCTTAAATACATCAGGGTTGTAAATTAGAGTTCTCTTTAAAGGATTATGGGTAGAACATAGGTCATTGAATGTTTAGTTTACATGCATATTATTTTGGTTGCTGCCACACATCATAAATATTGTTTATCTTCCCTTAAATCCATCCAAAGGTTGTCTGCAAAAGATCGATTTTAGTGTTAAGATCGCCCATTGTGTCAATATCTGTAATTATTATACATATATTATTATCTATTAAAGTATTCTATATTATCTATATAAATACCACCATAATTTAACGTGCTTTATATTGAAACTTCGGACTGATTTCCAGCTAAGACAAAATGCATCAAGCTACATGCATTTTAATACAAAGTAATCCGCCGTAGCAATAGCTAGTATTTTCTATTAGTGTGCGCTTACGGCACAACGCGGTTCTGACTGTGCAAACCAATTAGCTAATAAGAAAATAATTGAAAATTCTAAAGAAAATAATGGATATTGGCTGATACTGTTGATATTACCAACATTAATGGAATGTTTTGAGTTGTGAAAACAATTCGTAACAAGAAAGTCAATCAACTAAAATGGTATAAACACGACACCACAGACAGACAAATTAAAAATCCGGAGTCACACGTATTAGGGCATTAATCGAACAGATTACGTGTGACTCCGGATTTTTAATTTGTCTGTCTGTGGTGTCGTGTTTATACCATTTTAGTTGATTGACTTTCTTGTCGTAGTTGGGTTTTAGTTTTTAACCGACTTCTACAAAAAGGAGGAGGTTCTCAATTCGTCTGTGTTTTTTTTTTTTTTTTTTTTGTGTATCTTACTCGATTACTCCGCCAATTATGAATCGATTTTGATGATTCTTTTTTTGTTTGGCAGATCATTCTTCAGAGGTGGTCCCATATAAAATTTATTAACTTTGCTTGCGTAGTTTTTGAGTTAGCTTCAATAATTACTTATTTTTCTCACTTTGTGTATGTGAAAACGTGAAAAATAACTTTAATTTCGGAAATCGGTGGCAAAAAACGAAAATTGAAAAGCAAAGACACTGACTTCCGAAATTAAAGTTATTTTTCACGTTTTTAGTGTTTTTTTGGAAGTCGGTTGTTTTTTTTTTTGTAAAAAGTTTTTTTATTACTTTAATTTTTTTATTACTTGAAAAAGAGAATCCTTTTCTCTAATTTTAAGATTGGGTATCTTATAATTAGAGTAAATGAATAATGTAGGTGATGATTCAAGGTTTAAAAAAATATAAGTAATAAAGCAATAAATGCTACGTGCAAAATGTGCTACGCGCAATAAGTGCTACGCCCAATAAGTGCTACGCGCTATAAGTGGTACGCGCAATAAATAATTGCTACGCCCAATAAGTGCTACACGCTGTAAGTGGTCCGCACAATAAGTGCTACGCGCAATAAGTGCTACGTCCAATATTGCTACGCGGATTTTGAGCTACGCTTATTTAAATAATCAATGGAATGCAAGTGAGAAGATCGAGAACGGTCACTGTGCCAACCGGTTTATAGCTTACTAGTTTTTTCCCGCGGCTTTCCCCGCGTTGAAGTCGGAAGTTATCCCATCACGGGATCGTACTATCGGGACAAAAAATATCCTATGTATTAATCCAGATTATAAACAATCTGATTGCCATCCAAATCCATTCAACAGTTTTTGCGTGATTGAGTTTGTATGTTTGGATGTTTGTTACGTCCAAACATACAAACTTTCAGTATTGGCACGGTAAATAAAGTTAGATATCCTTAATACAAAATAATAATAAGTAATGTAATTTGAAAACTTATTATTACGCATGACCATCTGATTAAAAAGTTAAGCATGGATGCGAAAATGATGGATATAAAACTAACAGATTTATTATATAGAGAACTCTCATTATGTTAATGTGTTGTAATTAGTAGTGGATGTATTGTGTGCAGCGGTAATAAGTGGATGTGTTCATATTAATACTGCCTGAGGCCAAATAGCGTTCATACTGACAATGCCCGTAGCAGTCGTTTTTTAATAAACTTTGTTTCAATCACAGCGTTTTCAACAGATTTTTTAAATAATTTATCGTTATAAATTATTGAATTTATCAATAATAATCTTAATTTATTATATATTCTTTAGTTTTTGTACTTTAACAATATTTTAAACTAATGAAATACCTATGTTGTTATTGGCAAATGATGGCGACTCAGGTCACTAAGCCATTTTAAAACTATACGTGTCCATGCCCACGTTCTTATGATAGAAAAACATGTATACCAGATAAAACATAAACACTGACGTATTCCAGATAAAACATAAACATTAAAAATAACAACATGCTAATAAAAAACAAGAGCTAATAAAAAGTTCAAAACTACGTCAACAATAAGTCTAAGTAATTAGCTTTGTGTTTAGAGAAGCAATTTAGTAAATGTAAAAAACTTGTAAAACAATTCTCATAATGTGGGTTCGGCGAGTGTTTCCTTTGAGGTGTAAGACAAAGTTTTGGGTCAGGTACGGCATCAGCGACACTATCACATTAACGAGTCACTTTGTTCTCAACTAGCTTCCAATTTAATTAGCCAGCGCAGTTCTTACTGGAACCTGATGAAATCGAACGAGAACTACGCATAATTTATTTTATTATCGGTTCTTCACTTTGAACTTCTTTTACAAATAATTTAATTGTATCAAAGCTGAAAAGATGTTCATGAAGCTGTTAAACATCATTCATCTGTATAGTTTTGATGAGCTGTTGAATTGCATCGGCACGACGGTACCGTGTAGTGATCGTTTCGTGTGTCGGGCGCTAAAAGCCACACCCTAGCTATTAAGACAAATTTATTGTCCTTTGCCGGTCGGTTGGCGGTGAGGCGGTGTAGCTGTTACTTGGGTCCCAACGGCTATACAAACGGTAGTAGCGATCGTGCAGACGTATTATAGTAATGTTTATAGGCGGCGAAGTCGGTCCAATGGCTCCGTTAATCAAAGGCGTCGTGGCGGCGCCGGCGATGCTGCGGTGGCCGGCAGCTCGCCGCGGGCGCCACGCGTCGTCAAACCTACATAAATCCTAGCACAATTACTGAGATCCAGGTCGAACCGTGAATGTTTGCTTGTAATATACGCTAACGTAAACGTTGCCGAACGCCCTGTGTAATTACCTACAGGGCGATACCATAAAGATTACGGGATGGATAAAGGTGTACTGAAACTGTACGTTGTTAGTATGTGTTAAACTATATCCATGAATAAAATATATTGATAAACCACAAAATATTATCAAAATAAAGCTCGATTGTTTGTTGCATCCAAATGGTTTCATAACTTGTATGGAATCTGATATAGACAATAGACATAGTTCATGACCAGCTTAATACGTACATACGCTGGCTTTTATTCCGAAAAACACGAGGAAAAAGCTATGGATTGAATATGTAAAAGAATACAAATACTATTTACCTATGTATATTCGCAACGAGAGTGGTCATGGTAAAAATATCAGGTTCCTGCGCCTTTGTCAAATTCTGTCAAACATCATGGGTACTATAATTTTGTTCGGTAGTTCCAGTAGCTGTATTTACCTATACATGACCGATCCACATTTATTATAATCATAACGTTAATTTAAAATGATCTCTGTTGATGTACATACCTACCTGTTATCTCAACAAAGTACTAGAAAATCTGTAGAATACCGACACAGACACTAAATTCATTAAGTACCTTTTATTTTTTTTATTTTTATTTACTTATTGAATTTTGTTATTTTTGATAACTTTGTATTTTATTATATACATACATAGTGACATGAATATTTACTTTGTGAAGTATAATATTATTATTATTTTAATTATTGTGAAATTGAGGACTATGTGGATTATATATTGTATTTATCTGGCAGTTTGAGTACTACAGGCGGCCTACCCAAATGTCCTTTCTTTGGTATTGTTCGTCGAGTCGTTGAGCTCCTTAAGTTCTGAGTTGAGCTACACGATGACTGACAAATGCGTGCACTGACTGGACAGGTCCACTCAAATCTGTATGGTTCTTTCCTCAAAAGACCATCTCAGACAAATCTACATGGTCCTCAAATGATCTGACAAATTATTTCTGGATTTTACATAAAGTTTAAAAAAAAAAAAAAAAGATTTTTTATTGCCTTCAGTTGTACAAAAAACACTTAACTAAACACTATGCAGCGTTACAACTAGGGGAAAGAGTATTTTCGATGAACTCTGGCACCCAAGGTAAGATTTAACTTGTGTTTAGGGAGCCAGCGTCCTCGCCTATAATTTGAACATATCAGTAGTTGTAGGACGAGCATAGTATATTATTAATAAGATAACTACTTACTAGTAAATGTATATAATGATGAATCCTATTAAAGTACCTATGTGGGGTATGTGTTGTGTAGTGTGTGCTGTGTATGTATTTCGAGAGAGAGAAATATGACGAAAACTTGTGTTTGTATATAATAATAATAATGATGATATGACTTGATTCAACTAACTAAATAGGTTAAGCGATTTATACATGTAGTAAATCTTCGGTCACATTGACATTTGCATGTATACCTACAATGAATGTGAAGACTATGTGGATCATTCTTTTCTTTTTATTATTTATTTTTCCTTAGTTTTAATTAATCATGGTCTGGCAGTTTGAGTAATTTATGCGGCCTACCCAAATGTCCTGTTTTTGGTATTGTTCGTCAAATCGTTGAGCTCCTTAAATTCTGAGTTGAGCTGCATGATCACTGACAAATGCGTGCACTGACTGGACAGGTCCACTCAATCTGTGTGGTTCTTTCCTCAAAAGACCATTTCAGACACCAATCTACATGGTCTTCACATGATCTGACCAAGATTATGTCTGGACTTTAAAAGAGACTGTGACCTCTGAGTTTGTTTCAGCCTTTCTTCTCAGAGTAGTCAGATAGGAAACGCCGAACTCATCTAGTTTTAAAAATGTGTTTGACGTGTAAAAGTGTTTGTACGAAAATACTTACAGAAATAAATCATTTATCATTTATCGTTTATCAATCTTCATTAATTTTCAGAAAGACACGATACTAAAAACTCCATTTATATTTCATGATAGTTAAGTTTTTTAAACTAAGCTATCATGAAATATAAATGGAGTTTTAACACGTAAATGAACGTGCTCGACAGTTCAATGTTCGAAGGTTAAGCCTGTCCTGTAACAGTTTTCGATATACGATATTTTACGTAAAAGGGGTCGGGTATGCTAAGTGGTCGACAGGGCAGGACAGGACCGCGACACGCGACATGCGACATGTTTGCGGCTGTCGTGCGGTCGCACGCGCCCTGTTCCCGCACACTACAGCGTCATATAACACACGCAAACATCTACGTACCACGTACGAGTACTTGCTACGTATTTCAACAGTACATTCAGTGCCAAATTGTTATGTTCTGCGTTTATAATTGACAACGAACATGAATGGATACTGAACAAATGTTACTGTTACTTACATGTGTCTCTCATGCCTCATTATCTTGTGTACTTTTCGCCTGACTGTGACAAATCTCTAGTCAGAAAATATAATATTTTTCCTCGTAAACTAGAATTGCTCATTATGATCCAAAGTTGAACAATTTCAAGAGCTCATAATTTACGTCCAACTAAATTTTATTCCTATACTTTTATTTTCAGTTTTCTGGAGGGAAAATTACATGAGGGAAGGGGGAAACATTACGAACCACTTTAGGGACTCGTAATTCGTAATAAGTGTCAAAATAAAAAAAGTTTATGACAAGTTTATTCCATCACCTACACGTCCTACACTTACCTACAGTGAGTGTATTAGGGACGCTTTTTCCAGATTTAATTCAGTCGCTTAGTTAAAAAAAAAAAAAACCTTCTAGATATCAAATTGGAGTGACAGTTCGTACTCTCTTTGGACAACCCTAATGGAATTTTAAAATCGTTCAAATAATGCACATAAATATTATTAAACACGTATTCAAAAAGTTAAAGATTCCAGATCAAACGATGAGAAAACATGATAACCTTTACATAAATAACTGTTAAAAGTACAGTAGGAAGCATAATGAGCAGCCACAGGAAATTAGGCTTTTCTCAAAACGGAAAGTGCGGGGGGTGAGGGGAAGGTAGCACCTTCCCGTTTGGCACAGACAACGAGCCATGATCCCCACATCGCATTAACTTGTCTGTAAAACATATTGAACAGATTATTATCACGTTTCGATCAATCGTCCGCCTATCGGTTTTCCATAATCATAAAATGACGATGAAATGAGAACGGCTATTAATTTGGTGAAAATTTTATGGATAAATGAAAAATATAATTTTTGAACGATCGCTTGCAATCACCGCAATGACTCGGTTTACGTTCGAATTTTATCACTTGTTAACGATGATAAGTAGCTATTGCTCTTACATCATGTATTATGATATACACATTTATCAAAAAAAAAAAAAAAACATGCATTAGCAAGCATTACTTAGCAAGTATTTTTCGAACAAGACGAAATCTTGCTTCTATGTTTCGCCGTTTACCTACCATATTACTATTTAGTAGGGAACTTATAGTCAGGCGTCGACATTTGTATGCGCTACCACGCTGAAGTTCAATTCTGACTACGCACATAGTTCTCGCGATATTCTCTAACACAAAATAATACTGCCAAAACCGATTCCAATTCTGGCTAATGCCGCAACAATTTAGCAAATTATAAATCAAATATCAGGTGAATTGTTCGTAATATTTGTTATGAGCCGACATGCGGTAGCGGGTAATGTTAGGCGTCGGGCACCGGTCGGGCGTCGGTCGGCGTCGGTCGGCTGGGACCGACAGGCGCGGCTGTCGCTCCATTAGCCACTACTACACACGTGTTGCTATTTGTGCGGAAACCTCGTTATCGCGCCCGATGCGCCACTCACACAATTCTTTTACTATGAAAAGAAAGAAAAGCTATCAATTTTCGCGCGTGTTCATACGCCTGGTAAATATACCCATTGTGAGGGTATTCGCGAGATACATGTTGGTAACATAAATACACATGTGTATGCGTAGATTTTTATACTGCATGTTTCATCTAAAGTAACATGTTTAATGAATATTAATATAAGCGAACCTAACTGAATTACCTACTCAAATAAAACAAGAATCAAACTACACTTTAAAACCAATATTTTTAGTTCAAGACTTTGGATCACATCAGGTACTTTGTCGTCTATTGTTCGTCTAAGTTGCCCTTCCACAAACCTTGCAGGAAGAACTAAGTTAGTATCTAGTCTGTTAGCTACGCTAACTTTATAGTTCCAGCAGGGGTACAAACACTAGTTAAGCTGATTTAATCACAGTTTCGTACTTCTAATGCTCAGGTTACAAATACTGTATGCTATTGAAGTTGCTTTAGTTAATTTTAGGAGCAAACAAAGTGTAGAACATCACTCCTCTTTGTAACAGATGTAAGTAATTAATCATGGCTCATGTCTTGTGGTCTACGCCGTAGTAGTGCTACGGCGTAGCACACGACTCATAGGTGTCTCCATTTTCCGCGTAGCAGCCGTTAAGAACATTGGAGGAGATTAACAAACCGTAGCATATGGGTATCTATTAGATAATTAATCATGACAATCATGGTCCCTTTGCAGAATTACTATGTGATTGCAACTTTATCGCAATGTACTGTACCTTACTGCTACAGTGTGAAATAAAATTGAACGATCTATAGCCGGTTATTAAATTTCAAATAGGTCGAATCTGTTAGTTATGTTGATGAATAAGAGGTTGTTACTGCAGTTTTCTATCAAGTTAGTAACTTCATAGACATGCAAACAGAATAACCAAAACTGTATCTAAATCAATTAAGATTACAAGTTTCATTACAACGATTAGTACAAAGACAAAAATAATGATTTCACTAAATAGTGTGTATTCACGATACATCTTTTAAGCACATCCTCAACTCGTATAAGAAGAATATTAAACCATGTATTTTTATCTTCACTGTCTTTAGCTTCAGCTAACCTTTGATATTCATAAATGTTTGCTCAGCTTCAGAGATGCACTCTAAAAGATCGGCTTAACTTTCTACTTTAACTAAGCAAATGATTGCTTAATGTAATGTACCTTAGCTTTTTCCACAGGAGTCACAGTCTTTTATGATGTATGTTTAGAACATATCATCATGCTTGTATTCCTCGAAGCGGTAGGCAGAGGTGTATACTCCACCCACATTTCACCGGTTATATTTGAGTCCCATGTAATAGAAAACGAGGTATGCCATCAACGGAGCCAATATCCAGACTCGAAAATCAGGAATAGTATGTTTATGAAGTAGTCAAAAAAACATGAAAAACTCCTGAAATATGTTTCTAGTCTTATTTTATATTATACTAATGACCCGCCTGTGCTTCGCAAACATCAAGATATTTTTCTAACAATGTATAAACCTTCCAGAATAAATTCTCTAAATGGTGGTGAAAACCGAATCAAAATCCGTTGTGTAGTTTAGAAGAACTAAGCCGTCACGCTGGTAGGCACGAAAAGCGCACTCGTTTTATAATATTTAGAAGTAGGTGGACCTCATTAGAAGGCTGAATGTCACCCAAAGGGTAATGGAGAGGGCTATGTTTACAGTTTCTCTATGTCATCAAATCAGAAATGAAGAGATCCGTAGGATAACCAAGGTAAAGGATATAGAAGAATTGGCAAACTTAAATGGCAGTGGGCAGGGCACAATGCTCGCAGAACAGACGGCCGATGGGGCTGAAAGGTTCTGGAGTGGCGACCGCGTACCGGAATACGTAGCGATGGAAGGCCCCCCACAAAATCGACTGATGACCTTATGAAGGCTGCAGGAATTCGCTGAATGCGAGAAGCACGCAGCGATCTAAGTGGCGATGCTTGAGGAGGCCTATGTCCAGCAGTGGACGTCTTTCGGCTGAAATGATGATAATGAAATATATCATGACAAGAGTACGACATGGCATGAGCTTTATCCTCGTATTGCGCGAAGCTCGTGTCTACTCACGAAAGAAGTCTTTCTAATGCGTTTATTTATCAGTAGTTATTATAAATATTTTTTAAGCAAGGGTTTAAGAAACCTTAAACCCTTCTTTTTGTCCCTCAGGGACAAGGGCTAAGCTTAAGGTATCAGTAATCTCTAGGGATAGCAAAAGTCAGAAAACAGTCGGTTTCGATCAAATTCTTACATTCAGTTAAATTAGGAGCCAAGAATGTTGAAAAAGTCTCGGCAGTTGAATTTTTTGTCAGCAAAGGCTAGGCAGTTGAATGTTTTGTCAGCAAAGGCTAGGCAGTTGAATGTTTCGTCAGCAAAGGCTAGGCAGTTGAATGTTTTGTCAGCAAAGGCTAGGCAGTTGAATGTTTCGTCAGCAAAGGCTAGGCAGGTGAATGTTTTGTCAGCAAAGGCTAGGCAGTTGAATGTTTCGTCAGCAAAGGCTAGGCAGTTGAATGTTTCGTCAGCAAAGGCTAGGCAGTTGAATGTTTCGTCAGAAAAGGCTAGGCAGTTGAATGTTTCGTCAGCAAAGGCTAGGCAGTTGAATGTTTTGTAACAAACATGTTTCCTGTACACACACAGTTGGATGGATTCTTGACATTCATCGCTCAATTATACACATAATGTACACAATCTATTAAGATTGCTGGCTGTCTGCCCGAGGGTGCCATTACACCCCATTCCCCTCGTTGACTTACAATTTGCGTGGGATCAGGGGCACCTGATAAACTTTGTTTTTCTTTCATTGCCAGATTGCCAGCCACGTTGTTTATGTTATAAACTTACACTTCGGATTACAATTTCAAGTCAATTCAGAATTTTAAAAATATGATCGTAAGAATAGATGCGTAATACGTAAGAAAATAGATCCTCTAAAAAAACGGGGATAAAACAATTTAAGTACCTTGTACTTTTCTAGATTTACTTAAATATTATTTCTTTTTAACCGTGTTAACAAGTTGGATCACAGTAGGTAAAGGTAACGATGAAAATATCGCCAAAAGTACAAATCAAGCAAAGGATATAAGTAGGTAGCTACTACAAATTGAACATTCCGAACTCTCTTCAACAATTAGGTTAAAGTAATTCTGCAATATATAAATCTTTTCTCGAGTCCTTGTAAAATTATTAAATACGTGTTCGGAATATATTAACACAACTTATTATAGGAAATAACGAAGTCTTACTTATTAAGCAAGTTCTCGAGACTTCCTTATTTATAGAGTTAAATGAAAGTAGACTTAATGCAAAAGTGCTTATACGTGAGTTGATATAATACCGTGGCAGCTCTCAAGTAATAAGAGTAAGTGCACCTGCCATGCATTAACTTTGAATACATTTTAAATAACTAGGTTGTCAAAACTGTTGCCTATATAAATGTCAACAATAAAAACAGATGGAGGTGGGTTGAAGAATTGGCACGTAGCACACGACACATCGGTGCATTGCCCTAAGATATCTTACAGCGTATGAAGTTGTTGACTCTGAATATTTTCTCGAGAACAATAAGCAATATATTGACTTATTTTATATTTTTGTAGTACCTAGTAGGTAGTAGGTAATAGTAACAAGTAAAAAGTACTTATTTAAAATAAAAAAGCTACATTGCGATATTTAACTTATCGATCACGTAATTGAATCTCAAATATTTTAGTGAGCTTGATCGGATGTTCAAATGTCCATCATAAATACCATGACGTGTGGTCAAGAGATTTAGATAAAGGAACATTCTGTAGGTCGATTGTAAAATGAGAAACTCCGTAGTAAGTAATAACAGACCATTTTGAATTTCGCATTTAGCCATCATAACATACCAGTACGAGAGCCTAACGTTACTGATTCAGGTTATCAATATGGCACGAGGCAGTAACCCATTAATCGTATGAAACGGAGTTCGGCAGCAACGAGTTTCATATAAATGGAGGATTTCTCACAATCTATAAAGAAATGACGGAAAACGAGAAAGAACATATTTAGCGATGATCGAGTTTTGTTCACAGCTAAAGTCGAGCACGGAACCAATGTAGGGGAAAAATAGTTCCAATGTTTGTGTTTAGTTAATTGCCAGAAATGGGTGGAGGTAATGAGCAGAATGCGCCGACTTGCCTGAACTTTGTAATAAGCCGTGTCACACTCTCGAAAATTTGCGTAGAGCAACTGACACCCAAGTAACTCAGAGAAATCACACAGGAATTTGCATAGCGAGGAGCATACAGGTGCTCTAGGCTCTTTGAAACGCTAATTCAACGCAACTGCAAATGAGCAATACTATCCTTCATTAAATTATCAGTGCAAGGCACAAACAAGTTGTATATTGACTGCAAAATAACACTCCAGTGAGAACTTTAAACACAATAACATGATAAAAATGCCTAAAGTCCATTGGCATAAATTAATGGATATAGATTGAAAAAGTTAGACTCAAAACTTTAAAATAAGATAATACACTTTACAAGGTTTAGTCTAAAACTTAGGCATAAGTTTCTACAAAAGGATTGGGTAATTAAATAGCATTGCCAATTTCAAGACATTTGCTCAATCAGACCGTTTACTGTAGATTATTAAAATCAGCCGGCGCGCTCACAAAAATCTGTAATAATAACGTACAAAGAACGTGGCGGATTGGAACATTTTCCAGAATTTGTACTTAAAAAGCCGCGCTTCATTTTAGCGAGGCGTCGAAATCTGTTATGTAAATATGAGACCGTGGAACCGGAAAATAAGTTTGGTGTTGTGCCCTTTTGATTTGCAGCAACAGTCGCGGTCGGCCAGCATGGAGGCAGGATCGGGACCCAGAGGGTCGCGCCGTGCCGTGCCGTGTCGCGCCCGTGTTAGGCGACGTAACAATTTTGTTTGCACACAACTCGCCACTTTATGAATAGTAATCAAACCACCATCCTCCATTCATTTATCTCGGGAGCGACCAACGATGAAATGTAGATGAGGCCTTTCTGATAAGCTCCAAGTATTTTGTACATTTACTTTGTAATTATATACTGCGGGGAATAAATGTTCGGCTTAAATTATTACAGGCACCGTATCCGATAATAGTCAGCAGGATGAATCATTAGGACATGATATTTAAATGTCAATGTCGAGTGATTTATGTAAGCGGTAAAAATCTCAGTACTGAAATAAAATTAGATTTTCCTCGATCTTCGAGCATTTCTTTCGTCCTGCGAAAGAAATGCTCGGAGATCGAGTAAAAGCTGGAGGTATTTCTGCCTGAAAATGATAAATTATTCTGATAAAGATTTCCCTTCAATCAATAATCTATGTCTGGGTGTAATACTGGCGAAACATTCTCGAAACACACTGCTTACAGATCTGTATTACACTGTACTGTTAATGACCTTGTAAGTAGGTACCTTTGTGAGGAGGAGGAGTAGATTACCTCTGTTGTTGTAATTTTGTACTTAGACAATAATTTAATATTTAACTAATAAATATATTTCTACTTGACAAATAACAAAAGATTAATCTACAAACATCTCTGAAAATACAAACCTTATAACAATATTTTACAACACTAGGTACTTCACCTTGGAGAGATCGAACAAGTAAATTCCTTAAGTTTCTAACTGAATTCCACAAGTGCGGCCTTACGCTCCGGGAATACCCTATTGTGACACAAAATAGTGTTCGCACTCCATAGACATTTTGACAGTTGTTGAATAAAAAAGTTGAAATAGTAGGTAAAAAGTTTTGGAGGAAAAGTGTTCTCAAAGAAATATACATACGCGCTTTATTTCCCTCTAGCACCGATGTGATGCGTGACAACTCCAGCACCAGGTTATTTTTCTTATTATTTGGAATATTTTTACTTATGTGTGATCTTATTACACATTTCTATGATAATACATAAAGAAAATCATATTTGCTGATATGAGAAAACTGCTACCACCACTTCTTTGTGAGATTTCATGAAGCCACAGTTTCTTTGACGGTGTGATAAGTTCTTATTGGAGCATTCGGCTTATAGAATAAATCTTACGCTCTTTTATAAGTATTCGTGAAATATATAGGTAAGAGTAGGTAACTAAATATTATTATACACGTATTAGGTACAACATTAGAGGAGCTTAATACGATTACATTGAATGGTATTAGTAACACTGATGCATAAATCCGATTGTCCTTAAATACTTACGACTCCAAACTGCTATGAAATTAATTACTTCATTTCAGCAACATGAGGCTTATTTTTAATTCCGAATTATATTTTTTCATGGGTGCTAAATTTGTTTATATCGATTAATATAACATAATAGAAGGAAAACACAATTAAAAGTCTTTTTAGAGTTACAAAAATGGCTTTACAATCAGCTAAAAGCTACGTGAGTAATAGCTGGTCCGCGACACATGTCAATCTGCTTCGTCGATGCGACGTTGGACATCTGTCAGGTTTCTTGTTATCGCGACCCTCATCTTTGAAGAAATTACGTTCGTGCATCCATGTCGCTGCCAACAGTGACACGCCCCCGTGTATTCGATCGCTGGGCACGTTAATGTGCCCACATCACTTCACCCCACGGTTAACATGCCCCACATACGCCATTTGCACGTTACACTCATGGTTGTATACGCGAATATTATTTGCTGCTAATATTGCACGGTTCATTATTAATGCTTTAATGTAAGTCGATGATATTGTCAAAGGTTCGACTTACGATGCTTCTTGGTATTCGGAAAGCTTATTCGATTTAATAATATGTTGTAAACCTCTTGTCAAATAAAGGTTATTATTGGTGGTTGTTGTTTTAGTCAACTCGTCACACACATACAACTTATATCAAAATATAGTCACAGATTTGTGAATCGTATTTTGAACATGATCTGGATTTCTGAACTCAGGATTTATTCAGTAAATGCTTTCATTTACAAAACATATGAAATAAAACAAAAAAAAGAAAGTCCATTGCCTAAAGCCGTACAATGTTGCAAGCTTTTGCCTTTTGTGCCGTTGATTTATTCTACGTAACTCGGTAATTCTGTATACTACACTATAGCTACTTTTCAGAAGTTACAATGTGAATAGCCTATATTATTTAAATTTTAATAACTGAATAAATAAACATCCCGCAAAATGAAGTCTATAGACGAAAAAAATATGGAGACGAAAACATTCAAGAAGCGTCTACAGTTGAAAAATATAGCTCATTAGGGAATGTTTAGCCAAGCTAATTTAACTAGGGGCCTCAGAAATCTCCGGGGAAATTACGAGCTTTGTGCGTATGTACTCGCAAAACTTTTAGGACGTCTTTGTTTAGAGTTTTGATGATCAAGAATTTCATTAGAATAGTCAACTGTCTGTAAAAGTATTCGTAAGATCCGCTCGATTATGTTATGACCGTGTAACACAGATTGCCGCAACACAAAACAATAATTGTGTGCGAGAACCAGATAAAGGTAAATCGGTTAGGTATTTGAACGAATGAGACCGGTTCCCGGTAATTGTACCTGTCGCGTGGACAAATGTGCTGTCCAACGTGTGCCAGATAGTCAGTCTAACTGCCGCCATTAGCCCGAGAGATAATCTTAAATTACTATCCGCACACTCAATTGTTGCGTCACGCCCAAATGTGCACTGTACTGAAATATTTGCGTTAAATAACAGCGTGCCGATACCGTGTGTGAAGGCTAATTGACATTTACGAATAGGTACATCATTAATTAGAGCATAATGTAACTTATTACAATTACCGGAGTGTCAATCTTGATTGATAACAAACTATGACCGTAATTAAATGCGGAGGGGCGGGCGAACACTCGCGCGATATAATTGTTAACTAGGAGAGCTCTCACGTCTCCCCCGTATTCCTTATGGGCGGATATCTCCCGGCAAGGAGGCGCAAGATATAGATACAACCTGTTATCTTCACACGTATCTCCGTTATTTAGTGCCAAAGTACACTACTTAGAACAAAGCAAAGCGTAACTTAATATAAAGCATGTTGGGATGTCCACGAACTTAGGGCGAGTTTCAAAGACGATCCCTTGAGTCTCCTTTATGCAAATCTCGGGTAATTTCTTTGGTGAGAGTCACACGGGACCCTTTGCCAAGATTGCGTTGACTTTTCAACCGTGCGATACCTACGTCTTGTTTTATATTAGTTTACATAGGCGCGTTACGTCAAAACTAGAAACAGGTCAGCCGAATCGATGGCTGATAAATATTTAGTTATGTCAAAATTCAGTAAAGTCAACATTTACTTTTATTCAGATTTCAAAAACCTATCTGGTTTATTGATATTCACAGAACAAGCTTTATGGTCTGAAATAAAAAAATTGAATTTGAATTGACCGAATTCTAAAAAAAGGAGGTTATCAATTCGACACGTATGTATTTAATATTATTGGAACTGCACTATATTCACATAATTAGAGATAATCTATTAGGGCTTCCAAACAAATATACAAGATTTTATAGATGTAAGTTTGTATGTTTGTCCACGCATTTCTTCGAAACTATTAGCTATTTATTTATTAGAATATTATCTAAACACAAAATCAAACCATTAAACTAACACCTGAGACAAGTGCACCTATTCATATTTCCCTACTTCTGTACTGGTCAAGTGTTTCGGTACCCACTTATTTTTATTTTCACGGCTTCTCAGGCGACCCATTTACATAAGGTAATCTGGCATAACTATATGCACAAAGTACCAACCATCATAATTATACAGGGTGTTAGGGTAAACACCGTTATCCTTGCAACCAGTGGTTTGGTTTCATTTATAGAATGTAAAATCAATGGAAAATTACAACCCTTTTTTTAAATCTACATTTTACTACAAGATTGTTTCACGGCGGGGGGTGTGGGACTTGACCTGACCGGCCGCGAGCGCGACCCCTCCCTCAGTCAGTCAGCTGTTTCGCTAGCGAGCACGGTGTCGGATAGAAACTATTTAAAATCTTTTATTGAAAATAACGTTTTCTTTTTGTTGCTACTCGGCCATTTATTTTTATATTTAAGTCAACTACCCATGGTTTCAGTGATAACGGTGTTTACCCTTACACCCTGTATAACACATTGCCGGGCCGTCGTCGCATACCAACACCGTTGGCCACCACAACACAACACCACAATGCCTCTACACGTTTGTCGGTGTAATTCCTTAGTGCTGGCCGAGACGTGTAGAGACGCAGGTAAAATATTACTCTCGATTGATTCTTTGAGCTGCTAACTATAAGCTTTAGTCTTCATTATAAAGCGAAATGGAAAAAGGATATTAAGTAAGAAGAAAACTTTAAGTAGAACAAAATCCATGAGTTTAGTGACGGACCAAGATATTTACAAAGTGTTTATGCAAGACATTAATTCATGATATATGTAGGTATTAATTCTAAGAAAGAATATTATATATTTACATTACTATCATCTAAACTCACATTCATTATTATTCCAATTCTGTTGCACATTTATTTGGCGTCACTTCCGAGTACTAAACTTATGTTTAATCACCGAAAATGAATATTAAAGTAACTCACAGAAAGTTAACGTAAATACCTACTTGTAAGTGAGTACCTCATTATAGGAGAGAAGTTCATCGACAAATGATTACGATGTTCCGGAAAGTTTGCCTACCTTGTTAAATAATGTAAACATTCTCATTTTAATTAAAATGAAATGTGAGTAAAGTTTAGTTTCGAGTAACAGAAATAAGTAGTCAGTCGATATTGTGAAATAATAATTGGAAACAGATTGTACTTGGCAAAAATAAAAAATTAAACAATTTCGAATAACATAGCGAAAGTGAGTTTGTTTGTTTGTTACGCTTTCACGCTAAAACGGCTGAACGGATTTGGATGAAATTTAGCACAGAGGTTACACAATGACTTAGAATAGGACATAGGATACTTTTTATCCCGATATTTGCACGGAATCGAGACTTACGCGGGTGAAACCGCAGGGCGCAGCTAGTAGTATAATAACTATAGGATAACTAGTTTCCGCCCGCGGCTTCGTCCGCGTGGTGTGTCGATAAAAAGTAGCCTATGTCCTATTCTAGGTCATAGTCTACCCATGTGTCAAATTTCATCTAAATCGGTTCCGTTTTAGCGTGAAAGCGTAACAAACAAACAAACAAACTCACTTTCGTATTTATAATATTACTAAGGATGAACAAATCTGCCCTGTCTGCCAATAGCAAAAAGAATAATAATTAATTATATTACCACACTTAAATTACCTATTATAAAAAAAAACCTATTATTAAAAAACCGCACTATTCATTTATTTAAACTAATCGTACTCAAAAAAGGTACAAAGGTGGATTTAATTGAGTTTTGAGTTTAGGCATTCTCAGATTCTCTAGCAGAGATAAGAGTATCGACATATCATAAGGGTAGGTATCATATCGATGACGATTCCTTGATGTATAATTTTAATATCATCTATCACGTAAATCAAACTTACAAAACCTACAGGGAAATAATCCACTACACAAATGAATGTATTTCTCTTGTACAAAAGCCATACAAATATATTCATGAAAATGTCATATTCATTATTCTACAGTTTACATACGTAGGTATGTAAAAATCATACGGACTTCTCCCTCCTACTTTCTCCATTTCTTATAGCATCTTTTTCCTACAAATATTACTATTGTCCTCCTACCAGCACTCGTAGCATGACAACCATAGATACGGGTTTTTTCGACGCAAGAATAGACAAAATGATTGTTTAACTGTCATTTAGTCTATTCTTCCGTCGACTAAACCCGTTTCCATTATGGTCATGCTAAGCTTGCAGGCGTTTGCTTAGAATTGGAGGTAACCGGGGCAACTGATTTAATTAGGTTTACTACTAAACGCTCATACATGATAACCCGTCGCCACTAACGTGACACGTTGTAGCCAAGTGTGCCTCCAATTAGTACAGATGCAGATATATTGTTATTAGTGGAAACAGAGGTAAGTTAGATAGTAGTTTTGGTAGTGACCTAATTTTGTCAAGCAAAGCAAGTATGAAGACAAGTAGAATGTCATGTCATAGAACCAACAAAGGCATGTTACATCCCCCAACCCGCACTGGGCCCACGTGGTGAATCACGGCCAACTCTCTCTCGCAGAGGCCTGTGCCCCAGCAGTGGAAACGTTATAGGCTGATTATGTAAGGTATAAACTTGGAAAGACATCGAATGTTGGACCGTTCAGATCGATCCAGTGTAGTGCACGGCCATCGACATCCAACCTATTATACTGCCATCCTCAGCCTTTATCAGGCACTGCTTAGCACAGGCGACTCTTACCGCAAGCCACTGCAAGTTCGAACTTCAGCTCATTCATAAATGTTTGTAAATTACCAACAATACCGAATAACAGTGAATTCATTAAATATCAAGTAGATATATTTGAAACATCAAAAAAAATAACTTACAAAAAAATATATAAACACGTCAAATTTCAAATCTATTGCTGTAGGTACTATATTCCAGGAAATAAATGATTGAAATTGTACACGATGAAGCTATACTGATGTCATTCGTTCAAATAAAGCGAGTATACATTTTTTTAGAATAAATTGTATACCAAAACAAACAAAATCATAGCAAAATGTTTATTTACAATGCAAAAAGTAGTTAAATTAATTTCTAATTTATTTTACTTATTTTTTTATATAATATCTGCGAAAGTTATTTCCTTTGTCTCTTTCATAAACGGAGCACTAATATACAGATACATAAATATACTTTACTGTTACTGACTATTGCACCCAAAGTGCCATCATATAATATGCTTTATATTACACCTCTTTATGTATTTTGCCGTATTATTCATGGCGACATAAACGCATGAACTCGACTACCCACCACGCCAATTTCGGGAACAGTAAAAATTACGCCACAATATCTTTTATGTCATTACTTCCATCTTTTATTATATTTTCACTAAATAGATAACTTCATGAATGTTAGATGTAGGCAAAGTCCAAAACTGGTCTTTAGAACTTTCCACGAAAGCCAAACTAGGGTGCTTTATTTAGGAAGAACAGAGATTAGAACAAACTTTGGTAGGATTTTAATTAAGTTTAGGTTGAATAAAGAGAGATGTCACAATTCATAACTAAGAAAATCTTTAGTAAATTTTATTGAGCTTGTTCTTTACTTGGGTAGGGATTTTATTGTTTTATGCTCCATTTGTAATATTCTTTTTCCTAACGAGAGCTAACTTTTCTCTCAAAAAACTAATAATTCTCGCTCGCCACCCACGTCAGCGTCTCAATTACACGATAAAAATGTCGTACTCATATATTTTAATATTTCATTCGCATCCCTTCACATTACTTCACAACCTTTCCGAGTTCGCGTCTTCAGAAAGTAGATGGCATTCAGAGTCACTCAAGCTTTTATTCGTGATGGGGTAAACCTGTAAATTGCATAATTAAGGCTTACGGAAAATGCTGCAGAACAACAAAAAAATATTGCAACTGGTGAACTAACAGTACATTGTAATCCTAAAACTATTGCGTTGGTGATCCATCAATACAAGGCTATCATCAATCTCACTTATTTGACTTTTACGCAGGAGTAAGCAGCATAGATTTAAATCCAGCTTCATAGTCATAAATAGTTGTAGCAGGGTGAGAGATCGTCGGAGCGACACATAGTGATTGAGTTCATCTGTTGACCAACCATTCATGTTTCATCGGCCGTCTGGTCATGCGTCAATGAGGAAGCGATAAGGTACAGTGAGCTGCAGAGATAGCTCGCCAAAGGAACATATTGCGCATGCAATTCAGTGCCGATCCGATAGTGCCCGGCGACAACACTTACATGCACCTATACAAATGTAATCTACGTACGTATCTGTTCAATACATTTACTTTATATTTATAGTATAAATCTCGCACAACCTGTCCGTTTTGACACGGTATTCAAAATTTTGTTGTTGTGCCGAAAGTTTACGTCACTTCTGACGGTTAACAGTACCTACTTCGTCGAAAACCTTTATCTTTGTGATAAATTATCATATCACATTAGGGCGAGTAAACACGTCAGAGCGTGAAACTAAAATTTAACTAATTTTACTAAAATAGCCATGTTTAGAATATAATGTAAGGTTGACTTACTTACTGACTATGCTCTACACAGTTATTGAGTACTTTCAATATAATTTGGTTTATTTGACAACAACAAAAATATTTTTTCAAATATCATTTGATTCAGGCAAATTTCACAATACTGCTACTTTTTATTGATGAATGCAATTAAAATAAACGAACGAGAACAATGAACAATGTTTGCGGAAATTTCTTTTCAAAAGAGAAACATGCCAACTTTTGAGAAATTTTATCTTGAGGGCAATCTGAATAGTTATAGTTCCTATTTTGTTAATTATATGAAACTAGTTTGGGAAGATGCCTATCACGAATCGTATAAAGTCTCATAGTTAGGAGCTTCTAAAGTTTCCAAATTAGGATCGTAGTGGCCAAGGGCGCATACAGCTTTAGTTTATAGGGAGACCGTACAAAGACTCCCAACTTGAAAGGCGCAAAGTTCTCTACAAAGTTTTTGTGTAATATTTAGTAAAAGCCTAAAATTCCCGCGGGGACCATAGTTCCTAGACCCCCGCAGACGATGTCCTCGCGAGCAGATATTTAGGTTTAAAACAACACTTTATATAAAACAAAAAAGTCTGTATAAAAGGTTGTCTTGTTTTATTTTTTGGCACAGCACTCCAATATAATTGGATTTATTTTTTCAACTTGCAAATGAATAGGTAACAATCAGTTTAAAAGGTCGTATGGATGGATATGCAGTGGGCCACGAAATTAATTTTTTGCGTCCTTGAGTTGTTGTTGCAAAACACACTGTTTATTCAATCGATAAGCTAAGTATGCATTTATTAATTAAAAATTTAAAAGTTCGTATAATTATACATTTATTAGTCAGATTCTTAATCACAAATAGCAAATGCTTGTTAACTCAATCTTGACGGTACGACTAGAATTGTCGTGTATTCGGAAAGTTTTATAATTTTATTTTATGTTATAGTTAACTCTTCAGCCAAACGATAACGTCACAAACCACACAAGGAATAACCAAATTAAACAAAATACGCAGACGTATCTGTAGAAAATTGTACCAATATCACACATATTTTAATTATCTGACACAAATAACATTATTCATTATTAAAAGAGACTTGCTTTAACATGAGCGTTCACTGACGGTGCAACGATACGGCAATGATGCGTGCTGAGCCCTCACGGATGACGTCCGGCGTCCGACGTCCGGTGCCGGACGAGCGATGACGATAATCTGTGCCCGCGGGACTGCCTCAATGATCACTCACTTGTCATTCACGGCTTATTCGAATCTATGGATATAGGAATCCCGATGAGAAATGTGTGGGCAGGTGTTCCGTTTCCTCTTATTTTATCTTTCGTATTATCCTCCAGAAATACGATTTTTTTAACCCGTTCTTCAAAATATAGCTTTTCTTGTAAGTGAAATAGGATGCCATGGTGAAATCCGATGTAAGCTTTTCAGGCGATTCAAATCCTTTGTAAGTATGTTTTCAAATCTATTGTTCCTAAGTTTATCATTGATATTATAAAGTTTCAATGAGATTGAGAGCGTCCTTGTTAGATATTATATATAAGCAAACGTTGTATCAAACTTTGTATGAATATTTACTCTCCTATTAATGTTAGTTTGAACAACAGTTTTGACTTATAACCAGGGTACGTAGGACCATAAGGATGAACATTTTCC
Organism: Lithophane ornitopus; assembly: GCA_948473465.1. Classification (NCBI taxonomy): domain Eukaryota; kingdom Metazoa; phylum Arthropoda; class Insecta; order Lepidoptera; family Noctuidae; genus Lithophane; species Lithophane ornitopus. The sequence continues at coordinate 10,267,145 of OX419620.1, read as the reverse complement.
TTCTGATGATTTCATTGGGATACAGGATAGTGAGACCCCGAACTTAATAACGGTACGGGTCGGGTGACAGCCCTATGTTTGTTGAGTAGGTACCCAACAATTGAGTACAGTCTACAACAAAACTAAAATAAATACTACTACCAACTTTACACCGACAACATCAAACGCATATTCACATGCAGCATAAATATAGAAACGTCACGTGCAATATTTCCTGCAAACTTTATTATATGTGAAAGTGTGAAATTTTACAGAGCTCACTTGTGTTGTTGAATATACCCACAATAATGCGCAAAGTTTTGCTTTACTGGGTCAGGGGGCTTCTTGAGAGCTCGGCAACACGAATATACCTCCTGCGTATGTATGGAATAATTTTGCGATGTACACAACAGGAAATTACCTCTATGTAAACGAGAAACTTTTGTGTGTGGCTTTATCATTATCCCTAAAACACCCCTGGCATTTCTTGGGGTGAACAAACCCTTCAACTAAAAACAGTGCCCACTTCTAGATGAAGAGTAGCTGAGTCAACAGAGCCGTACCTACTTAAACAAGAGTAATTTCGCTAAACGAAATTACAGCGAACATAAATTTCACGATTTTAAGAAAAATTTGGTATCGCACCTGTGCCACGTAGAAACGAAAATGAACGCCATTATCCCACACCATAATCTTAAATCACTTCGGCTTAGTGTTTCGATTACAGACAAAGGTTCGAAGGAAACCCACATTATGATGGTAGTTGAATAATTGTATAGGTAAGTGGAATTGATGGCCTCCGCTTTTGTTCCTGGGTAACCCTGAGGAATTTAGAAAATTCACTCCAATTTAGAAATAGAAAACTATAAAAGTGCTTTTCAATTTATGAGTTCAGCTTAAAGCAAGTAACTGGCACTGATTCATAAAGTACAATCACTGAACGTCGATAGAATATTAACAACTGATAAGAACAATATTTTATACGTTCAGACTATCTTAATTACACGGCGCCGCTTCGAGAACCCTCGTATCTAATGGATGATTTGATTAGCTTAAGTGCTGTTTTGTAAAGATATATGCTTACAATGTAGAATACGCATGTTAACGGATGTAACAATTTACGTGACTATCCTAAATATTGCTTGCGAGATGACAACAATTATTATTTTCAGATTGATAACAATTATTTTCAGACAGTCGTCTGAAAATAATTGTTACACTTTATTTATTACGAGTATTTATTTATTAAAACAGTATGCACAAGTAAAAAACTACTAAATAAAGGTGGACATAATTCCTGAGGCATTTTTAGGTTTCCGTACCCAAAGGGTAAAACGGGACCCTATTACTAAGGCTCCGCTGTCTGTCTGTCTGTCTGTCTGTCACCAGGCTGTATCTCATGAACCGTGATAGTTGGACAGTTGAAATTTTCACAGATGATGTATTTCTGTTGCCGCTATAACAACAAATACTAAAAAACAGAATAAAATAAATATTTAAGGGGCTCCAATACAACAAACGTGTTTATTTCCTCGATATTGATAACGGCAACAGGTAGGCGCTTGAAATATTCACAGAATATTTAGTTATATTTTCACTTTAAAAATAAATAATTAAATTAAAATAAAACAAATATTTAAGGGGGGCTCCCATACAAGAGACATGTTTTTTTTTTGCCGTTTTGATAGATTATGGTACGGAACCCTTCGTGCGCGAGTCCGACTCGCACTTGGCCGGTTTTTGTTTACCAATCAGCCTTAGGGTGATGCAGAGACAAAACATGGCAGGTGCATTTATTAGGGAGTAATCTGTGTTTTATTAGTGTTGCTCTTTTCGGCTTCAAAACAAAACCTCCTGGGCCAGGATTTGGGTCCCCTATGGCCGATAGCATTAAGATTTTTAGTGAGAATGTGATGTTTAGAAAAAAATATTTTCTATCTAGTATCTAGTTTTTATAGGTACCTACTAGTATTCCTAACTTCCGTCAATAGTACAACGCATTCAAATTCACTTCAAATAGAATCATTCAATAGGCACAATAATGTGTTTTACAAATTAATTTGTGGCAATGTAGCCACAAGCCATACATTTGTTGGCAGGAGGGAGTGCAGTACACAATGTGGACTGTGTGGAGGCAGCCGGGCGAGGCCGCCGACGACCGCGAGCGAGCAAACAGCGCAGCCCGAGAACCCTCTAGCTTTCCCTACTCTACTATTTGCCTTTCTCTCTACAGGTATCCTGTTTACCCTCTTCTGAAATGTATTACAATGATTACGTGATGGACATATTACATCCGTATTTATACTTTATTTCATACACCTAAATGTAACTGAACTCTAAGAAAGAACACATCTTTAACATATTTCTTATTCCTGCGACTACGAATACCTATAACTTAGTTGTGCTAACGATTTATTGCTCAAACTTGAACCACTTCATAATATAATGCAAAGAAACGGTAGCAAAGGATATTCCTGCTGAGAGACAGATGTTTACAAGCAATAAAAATTGTTGGATGGTTATTGAGCAATAAATAATAATAGAATCTGAGTCGGACCGGCCGGCGGCGGCGACCGACGACGGTGCGAACGCACACAACTTTTCTCGTTATGTCCTTTGGAGATGTTTTGAGATTTGCAGGAGCTCGCTAGTGCATCGGGCACAATGGCCCCTTTCTTACACATTTGCGGACACATCTATTTGGAGTTTTTGTCGAGGCTGTGGAACAGTTGGTCGCGCGGCACGTACGCTCGCTCGTCGGAGACGCGCTTAGAATTCAATATCCCTATTTCACGTTACCGTCTTTCGCACATACATAAAACAACCAACGGTAGGTACTTACTGGGGCTTTGTTTATGCAATTTGTTGATGTTCAAACTAAACCGATATTACATCATACACATGTGTAAAACAAACTTCGACTCTTCGACTACTATTGTGGGTTATTTATGGCAGTAGGCAGCTTTCCGCGTCCACAACTTCTGCACAGTTGTCATGGATAAATTGTTTGATGATCTAATAAATGTAAAAGCTCTCCAGAGACTCCTCCAATAAATTTATGAGAACGAACGTTACATTTGAGAGATAGACAGGTGCATGATTGACAATGATAAACGGCTTTTAAAACTTTGCGTTCGTAATAATTTGAAGTTGAAAACAACTTTTGATAATTAAAGGCGACGGGCTTTTACAATTTGGATTTAGAATTAAAATAAACACTCAAACCATGTATGCAAAAGTAATATCATTAAAACTTCATAGCACGATGCTTTTTATACCTTTTAATATGCAGCTATGAAGCTCTAACTTTGCAATTTAATTACACTATTCCAGTAATTGTATTCAGTCCGGTCACGGCGCGGCGGCTCGTTCACAGATCGCTACTCGCAGCCGCCGCATCATGTTAATGTGCCTCCCGAGGTAGATTATCAAAGTATTATCACCCATACCAGAGATGTTAACTGTCACGAAGGTGCTACACAGACACAGGACGAAAGGCGAGAATACTCATCAACATTTTTATCACTGGCCGAAGTAAATGGGGAAAAAAGTGAAACTTTTCAGTGTGTTTCGTTGTATTAACGATCCTAGTATTAATTCTGTTATTACAATGAAAAATTTGGAACAAAATAAAAGCCTATTATATTATCGAATTCAATTTGTTCATACTGAACCGATCGAACGTTGATAAACGATCGGAAAATAAATCTAGAAACACGAACCCGTAAACAGAGGGATCTATATTATATATTAGGTATAATCATGTATTGTTTGCTGCTGATAGTGCTCATAAACTACTTTTATTTGTATGTTATCAGGCAATTCGTGTTCGCGGGAGAGAGAATCGCAGTTTTTGCAAGAAATAGTTAATGAACGGACCGTATTGATATTTAAGCAACTCACGTCTAGTGCTCCTCGTAAAACGTTTATTCGCTTACATAAAATACGAGTTACTAAAATTAAAGACTCTGTTTAATACCCCATTCAGAACATAAACTGACACGTAAGTAGGTTTATCTCGTTCGTAGAAATACTTTACATGCTAATTAATTTTTAAATTTAAACACGTTTTCACAACTAAGAAACACGTAAGATTTCATTTGAATTCATTGTATCGTTAAAATAGTTGTTTTACGTGAAAGTTAAACTTAAACCTATAACTTTACTAGAAAATGTAAGGAAAAGTAACTGTTGTCATAGTCATTAGTTGTGATGTCAGTTTAAGAGCCATGAGAAGAAGTATTTGGCAAAAAGGCGAGGTCAGGTGAAGTTGTCGGTACTCGCGCTGGCTGCGCGTGGCCGGGCGGGCGAGCGGGCTGGGGCACACAATACATGTGGGCTGCAAGCTCCTGCTTCATCGCAACTTGCCACAATACGACTTTCCAAACCTTTCTCATTTCGTTTTTGTTTCGCTCCGCGTCGTTGTTGTCGCGGCCGCAGATGTTCCTACGAAACCGACGGCTCATCTACGGATTAGTACCCGTTAGGTTTTCGTATTATGTGCCCTACATTACAAATGGAAGCTCTCGGAAACATTCAGACGGCTATCATTTAAGTATCGTTATTATTTCTGTATTATTCAACACGAGAACTTCGGACTTTTTTGAAGAGACATTTCTGTTTAGACTACAATTAACGACTCCCCGTTTACAAGGGTTTCAGGTTAATTGTGCCACCGTAGGTTGATTTGCTTTTTAATTTGTGACCGTTTATACTGAATCAGAATTTGTAAATTTACGTTGTCCTTCAAAAATTGAAGAGCTCAGGTAAGTATTAATGAGAGGCCACTCGTGTTACAAAGTCTGGCCGGCGCACTCCCACCGAGAAAATTACGCGAAAATTTACATAATAGAGAATCCGTGGCTGCCCTAGTCCTTTGAAAGTCGGAGCTGCGGGTCCGCTTCGAGTGACGCCGACGTACATTAAATTAACATCTCTCTCACTTTGTTTGCGAAGGCTACACCGACGGAACCTAATTTGCGATGATAAAAACGTCGCACTATACCCTCTACGTGACGCTGCATATTATAGTTATGGAAACTCAAAGGGCCATCAATGCTATGACTTTCAGGCATTGATATAATTTCTTTCAGCTTTAGGATTCTCACAAACGAGAAGATCATGGCTAAGTAATAACAGCCGCACGGGTCGATCCATCAGGTTAAGCTACGCTTGCCGGGGTTGGTCCGTGGATGGATTATGGTGATCTTTACATACCGAGACTCCTCCTTGCCTCGGAAAGCACGTTAAGCCGTTGGTCCCGGCTGTAATTCGTGGATCTTTGACAGTCGTTACGGGTTGTCAGAAGCCTGAAAGTCTAACAAGTAACAACCAGTCTTACCAAGGTGTATCTTATTACCCATTTACTGGGTTGTGGAGGTCAGATAGGCAGTCGCTTCATGTAAAATACTTGTATTCAGCTGCATCCGGTTAGACTGGAAGCCGACACCAACATACTTGGGACAAGGCTAAGTAGATTGATTCTCACAAACTTCAATGCGTAATACATTATGTACCTACATACAAGTACCTATACATCATAATGCCTACACACCACACATAATTCACGTTTTTATTTGTCGTGCCAATCCACGAATTTTCAGCACTTCTGCTCAGTAAATTATCGAGCAAAGCGGCTGAATCAGCGGAACTAAAAACGTAAATGCAGCGGTAGTCGCTGTAATTGGGTAACCGCTGCGCATCATTAGGTAATTGCAGCTGCGGCCCACAGATCCCACGCTCGCCCGAACGGTTTTTGTTTTCGGATTCCTTTATTCTGTGCCGAAACATGGGTCACATACGATATATTGGGTTGATTAGTTATAGTTATTAGACACATAAATGTTTGCTCTAATTTGCTTTTATTGCTTTTGTTCCTTTTATATATCATTTAACTTTTATAACTTAAATGCCTGAAACTTTTTTTTATACAATTCGTAGCTTAGTATGTAATACGATTCAACGAACCCGCTGTTATAATTAAATCAAATTAATGACTCCGTCCTATAAAGACTGTTTGTCAGTATCACGACGTTATCTAATAATAAGTATCAGTTTTTCTTATTACTTACTTTGATTAGGCGGAGGCATCATAAAAGGACTCTTATATGGTTGAATAATAAATTAGAAAGGCAATTTGTTGCCTGAGTGAGTGTAGGTGGTCTATTTGAAGTGTTTCAAATAGATATTACGGAATAACGCAGTACATTAGTTTCCCCACATTAATAGGTATATAAGTGATCGAGCCGTGAGAACTGTGAGCAGTGCAACATGTCCGCTGTCACGACACGCCGCTCACCGCGCGAACGTTGCACCGCCCACGCCCGCCGCCGCGCTGCACGCCGCGCCAACGTTGCACCGCCCATGCCCGCCGCCACGCAACACGCCACGCCAACGTTGCAGCGTGCGCTCCCGCACGTGCACCGACACTACAATTAGATGTACGCCCACTGCGTACCTAATTTATCTTATTCTCTTTTCTATCAAGAGAATAAATAATTAATTTCTGCAGAATTAGTCACATGACATTTCTAAATCCGGGATTCTTGGTACACATAGGTACTTAATTTATGTAACTTTAGCTGGGTTTTTATCCCAGGGCTACAGTGCTCCTTTATGTAATTATAGACGCGGGTATGGTTAGGTACGTTTTTCATAAGTGGTTGACGACCTGCGGCCTAGCCGGTAACTTTAGGTATACATAGGAAACAAAATGATGGTAGATATGCAGGCATGATGGTAGATATGGTAGGTTATGCAGGCAGGTAGCCTGCATAACCTACCTAGCTGAAGTCTTGTTTGAATAGTTCAACGGCTACAACAACAAAAAATGCTCTAATTTCACTGGAATTCCTCTCATACATTTAATATATTCGTATATCCCGGGTTTCGATCTCATCATATTTTATGACGATGTTCATAAAAGGATAAATAAAAACGAAAAGTTTTATTTATGGGTAGTAAATAATTATGAAAATTATGGCTGTCAAACCCACTAGTCAAACCCACTAGTCGTAATTCACAAAATTCCTTCAAATGAACATCTCGTACCTAGGTAATTAAAAATTCCGAATGAACATCTTATCGATGCTCGTTGTAAAAGCTAACGTAATAACAATCAATAGTAGCTCGTTGCTATTTCTTTTCCCCGATAATCCAAAAGATATCTGACATGTCAGCTTAGTACCCAAACCGATCTTGTACGAACAATAAACACTACAGAATACCCATCACTATTACACTTAAACCGTTCATATCATTCGATTTCTGAGCACCAATTAACGTTTAGCGAAATTAATAGGTAATAATTACAATCAGTCACCATTATGAGAATATTAAAGCCAGTGATATAATGACGCTATTATTAGGCCTAGTCTTGGCTTTGGACGAAGTTACATTAAGTTTGCTGTTCAGCTTAAGTTAGCTGGTCGGGCAGCCTCGGCAGCTATTACCCCACTCCGGGCCACTGTTATATACAGTGTGTAGCTAGACGCGATCTCCGTTTGCTTGTAGATTAGTTCAAATTGCCTTGTTCAGTTCAATGCTTCGGGTAATACGTATTGCAAACAGGTCCTTTTAGCCCACAATGTCTACTGGTATTTTGCGCTGAAAAGCTTCAGCCGTTTATTAACGCTCAGTGCAGGCGTCCGTTAACTGTTCGATATATTAACTGCGGATTATCTACGTATCATGTATTTATATCACTAAACTGATGCCGCGTATCATGTGTGTTATTGTTACATAATGTTTTGTTATTATGTATCTATTTGTTACTTTTTAAGTACATCTTTAGTCGATGAACGTGATTCAAGGTAAGCCATTACCTATGGCATTACATTCACCTATAGCATTTAAAAACTACCCGAGCGTACAAATTAGTAATAAGTAGAGCACAATAAGTGGCAGTATTATGCTGGAAACCTGTCACAGTTTATAATTTTAGTGTACCACCTACACATTAAGGTACATCATAAATTGAACCTATTTACCTACTAAAATACCGGAGTAAAGAAACATAGGATAGGTACACAAAATTCTGGTAAAATCAATCAATCAAGTACCTAACTGCAGTCATAAAGTGTACGAGTGTAATTGGAAATCACATCAAACAACACCTGTAGATGATTCGTCCTACAGGACATGTGATACACGACACTTTATGAGGCAGCGAGGCCCGCGCGGCCGACAGGATCACTAAAACAAAAACGACCGTTTTATCTTACAATTTATACCGACTCTTATGAACTCACAAAACACTTGTGATCGAGGCACTGCCAATAAAACTCGGTGATTATTCCCCCCCTAAAATTGATCCAAATCAATTTATATTATTTACACGCGTTGCACGGATATAAATTGAGTTTTTGTGTTTTATGTTTTCCAATTACCCGCTCGACCCTTTTCACATTGAAAATGTCCCTGAGTTTTATTTTGAATGTTTGTGCTATGAGATAGTGGTTCAGATGGGGCTCTTATTTAGGCAACTTTAATAAATAACATGACAGAAAAGTTACGTACCCTTTGGTAATGATTTTTTTTATAAAAGTCAAAGTTATTTATTTTGAGTTAAGAGAATTACGTTTTCGGGTAAAATCTTTTTAGTTTTAGATGCTGAAAGAGTCTAATGAGGGCAAGAAGTGTTCTTTTTACAAAAACAGCTTCACGGAACACGTTGTACGTGAGATGTTTTTATCTTTGTTGGAAATATGAATGTTTTTGAAACGACTTTTCGTAAAACATCTTTAGAACTGTCTGTAAATGTAGTTATGATTGTCATGTGAGCTCGGTCGGTTTGTTTTATATCAATTTGTGTGTGTTCAGTAGTTGGCCTCGGTGAGCACGTCTAGAACTCGTTTAATTAAAAGGGAATCTACTCGTCTAGTGCAGTTAAGCCCGTGTTTGCTCTCCATCTGTGTTCCCTCGCCACACTTGCCGGCCGAGTAAACTAATACATTATGTACTTACATTACATAATGCATGTACGTTTCATATAATAACTTTGTTGGTGTTTCATTATTTTCTCCTTTGAGTTATATTTAGCTAATAAATTGAGTGGCTAGTGTGGTTCCAAAAGCATAGCACGGTTATTTTATTTTTTCCTCTTATACTTTTGCATTATATTTTATCAAACCCTGGATTGACTACTTTAAGTTCACTTTTAAATTAACGTAACCACAAATGTTTTCAGAATCTGATTATTTGGTAGGCTGGTAGGTTCAGTGGCTGAGCGTTCTCCTTATATCACTACCGGTTGTACTATTGACTTCCGTACGACTCAAATATCTGTCCGTTAACTCACGCTCCGACTAAGTAAACAACAGCTGCGTACTGTCACAGCTGCCTTAACTGGCCATGGGTCTTTTAATAAACACCTCTTTGTCATAGGAGTCACAGACAGTCCGCTGTTCAGGGCCTGCATGGAGGACGACGAGACAGCAGCTCATGTGCTACTACACTGACTGAAGAACTTTACCCCACATACAGGGCAAAGTCCTTCGGTAGGCCTTCTTGGAGGAGTTGGGGTGGATCGAATGAGCGATTTCCCAACCGTACACAAAATACGCGCTTTGACGTGGAGTTGCGGATACCAGCCCCTATTACCTATTACCTAACTCACACTACACGAAAAATTTTCAGTGTGAAGCAAGTTTTCCGTTAATTTACTTAAGCTTAGCTGCCATCAAAAAAATATTTTTCTTACCGGTTATATCTGCTCATCCACTTAACGCTTTAACCAAGTAAATAAAGAAACAAGACGATCAACCTTTAGCAGATTACCTCGTCGTATGTATAGTGGAGAAGCGCTTAACGGTTGTCTAGCAAGAGGTACCAATTCCTTTGTGTACTAGTTTATTCGACGTCACCCCATTTCTCGCCAGTGTTAGTTCCGACACACGAATTGTTAACCAAATATTTATTGTTCTATATCGGTTAGTGTTTAAACGATGAATTTTGAATGGGTGGTCAGCAATATTCAGGTTCAGCTTATAATCGTTGTTTAAGCCACTATCTTACTTGGGTAAGTCAACGAGGTTGTTTTAATAAATAAAAGTAAGACTAGCTTGGTCTTATATACTTTGACAAGCTGTTACCCGCGAGTTCGTTCGAACTTCAACCCCCTGCTGACTCACTGAGTGTTGAAGTTTAGAAAAATCCTTTCTTAGTGCACCTCTAGTCTCTAAGGAACATAATTTGTCTTCCGTTTACTTGTTACTATTTTCAGTGGTTTTAGGTTGGACGTGACTGTTTTTTAGTCGGTCAGTTAGCTAAATTAATGTTATTATTTGTTCTAGATTTTTAACCTAATTTTGTTTAAATCCACATTTATTATAATCTTGTTTTGAGTAGGTATTTTATTTTCTTGAATACCAATAAAAAAAATCTTTTCTATTTTTAAATTTAATTTTAACATAATTTTATTTTATTGTAACCTAAATGGAAGAAGTCACTGGCTCCTGAAATTCAGTCTAACCTAGCTCTGGACCCGTTTTTATGGCAATAAATTATTTATTTATTTATTCCGGAACTGAAATTATAGGGCTTTTTTTTTTGACTGGAGGTATTGGCGAAATCATTCTATCATTCTTTTCTCGTAACAGCAGGAAATATGCAGGGTCACATTAAATTTGCTAGCGAAAAGCATATTAATAACTTTTAGCTAGTTTTATACCCAATTAGTGCCGCCCCTGCTTCGCACGGGTGCAATGTACTGATGTGGCGATTAGGTATGTAAAAACATCAAGATTTCTGTTCTATATCTTAGTTGATGTGCCTTTTAGGGTTCACAATTTATCATGTCTTTGTAAAACCAACCACCTAAGTTCACATTGGTGCCGATTCTCTTGTACACCGAACTAAACTAACTAAACTATCACTAAAATTCCTTACTTTAGACTATGGGAATCTTGGAGCTATTCTGCCAAATAAATTCTCTAAATTTAAAACTTATTTTGACACAACTAAAATCGAATTTGACAACCGCGCGCCTCCACTTGGTACTTGTTTTCCCTACCCCGTGTTTTTTTTTAGAGCCAGAGGCGCGCATGCATGGCAGCCTCGACGGCGACGTGTCTTTAATAGAGTTTTTCAGTTTTTGTATGGAAAATAACAAAAAAGATAAAACATAATTACCAACATGTTGAGAACTAGGGGTTTAAGGGTCTCCTGAAGGGAATCGAAATTTTCATTATTTTTGCGATAGGATACACCGTTTTCGAGACTGTATTTTTTTATTTTCTTTTGCTTATAGCAAAAGAAAATAAAAAAATACAGTACTGTTTTTGTAACTGAAGTCGAGGTGTTGGTTTGAATTTTAGTTCATGACATCTAATTTTATTCCACACATTTTTAATCGCGATGAAATATAGTCAGATTTAGTTTGAGGATTTTAGATATAGGACAAAATTTAAGTTTAAATCGTCAAATTCAGAATAGCATTTTCACTAAACTAATCTCAGCGCCATCTTAGTGCTGTCAAACTAAATTATAGTTAAGTTGTGTCATTTAAAGTCTATTTCAGAATGAGTTTGATCGTTTGACAGGACTAAACTAAATTTTAGTGATTTTTAGTTTAGTTTAGAGAATTTTGTGACAAGAGAATCGGCACCATTGTAGGCGCAATAAATATATTGAATGTTGTTGTTTTATACACGACACCATCTAAATGATACACGCATAAAAATCCATTGCGTTGTTTAGAAGAACAACGCGGTCACATTGTCAGATGATTTAATTACATTAAGTTTTAAGGAAGTGCCTCCGCTGCCGGCGCCGGTTGCTGAATTGACTGCCGGCGCTGACTTTGGCTATCAGTTTGGCACATGGAGTAGATAGGCAGGCATAATTAAAAAAACATGTAATAGAGCATATTTTTTTCCATATTCCAGTAATAAAGTCATAAAATACTATCCGAAACCGAACTAGTAAGATTAGGTTTAATACTTTTAACCGCAAAAAAGGTTACGTTAGAACTGTGACCCTCTACGCACGAGCCGAGCGAGCGTAGCGAGCGGTGCCGTGGCAGCGACCTAAAACGACTAGAATATGCAGAGAAAACATATTTTAGTTAGGGTTAGTTAGTTGGGGTTCTGAATACTGGAAGGGTTTCTATAAACGCCGCGCCGCCGGTGTCCATTATGGGAGCCGGCGATGCCGGCAGCCGATGTTTTTAATCTCGGCTGCGGGCAGTAATGTCATCGCCGGTTCCCAATGGCGTTATTTTTGGGAGCCGGCGCCGGCAGCGGAAGCACTCCCTAAGTTTAAACTAGCATAAGATATTATTATACCGACATAAACCACAGTAGGTACCTCTAACAGAATTGCCTTTAATAGTGATTGACTTGGAAGTCAATAAATGTAAACATAATGTATTCTATTTCACGAATACCTTACTTCATACCAAACAAATTCCTGAGTCTCGTCGCCCCGAGAAAAAGTCCGGGACAGACGGCAAGAGTGATCTCATGAAGTGGTCTTATTTTGCTTTCGATTTACGGAACCCTTAAAACTCATTGTTTTTTTTTCAAGCTGGTTGGTTTTACATACATACTTACGCCCTCTTCCCGAGGGTAGGCAGAAACTACAGAACGCCATTTGTTAAGATGTTTACATGCTTCGGTTTATTTTATCTTTTTATAATATGTTTCTTTCCACCTTATTTATTAATTTAACCATTTATGTACACACATAATAAACAGTCAAAGAGAAAAGAACAGAAAAAAAACGTACAAAGGTGATGCTTATTTCTAAAGAAATCTTTTCCAGCACATCTTATGTTTTGTACCTATGTTCATAACTTAAAAATTGTACGTTTAATAAAGTTTGGTCAAATCGAATTGTTTTCATAGTCTGTTTTATTTCCCAAGGGTAATATGAAACAATACATTTGTAGTATCGAAATAAATCTCGTTGTTATGTAAAACAGTAAACGGTTCCAACAATAAATCTAGCTTCAATTGATTGTACAAACACCAACTAAAACCTATCATTATCGAGTCGCATTCTTAAATTGAATTCACAGGGCTGTCCACTGTTCATATTTCTACAAAAACTGGAAAAAACATTTTAAAATGATGATTCTAAGATGAACAGAAAATTCTGCGTAAAATACGATTAATTTTCAAACGTAAAGGTATGTTTTCTCTGTATTTTTTAATCCATAGGTAGTTATATTTATTATATCACAAACCAATAACGTAGAATAGAGTAAATATAAGGTTTATATTTAACTTTCTACAATAACCTTAATTAAAACATGAATATTAAATACTTCGAAACTTTCATCTTGAGTTTACGCGTTCAGTGCCACAGGCTTTGAAATTTTAACAGGACTTACATGAGAAGATTGAATGTCCACGTAAAGTCCTTGTGGGTAGATAATACCTTTTAGTGAGTGTCAAAGCTTCCAAACCTAGGAACGTTTGCTACAAACGGCTACAACGATGTCGTAGCGTCGTAGCGTCGTAGCATCGTAGCATCGTAGCGAGCGAGGGCATCGAGCAAATGAAAACACAGATAAAATCGAGCACTGGCTCCCGTGTGACGCGCTCACGTAAATACTTGTGAAAGCATTCAAACACAATCCCAAACTAAAATACAATATAAAATGTGTGAAACATTAAAGTAATAAGTAAAACTAATAAAAGATTGCATGTAATAACAAAGCTGAAAGCGTTATCATGTGGTGCCGATGACTAATATTCCAGTTAACTTTGCCAATTACACTAAGTGTGCTTTTGTTTAGAGTGGTTTTACTATTAGACACTTTACTTTAATCGCATAGGATTTCAACTTCAACCTTAGGCATCAGTCTGGGGTTATCGAATGTTTTATTTATCAGATAATGGCAAAGAAACAGTTCAATAACAAACTTTCAAGGTACATCAATCTTTTGTATTCTTTTCAAATTCAGTTCACGGACGAATAATATAGTCATTCATAACTTATAAAAGAATACAAACACAAATCAAACAGCAGGTCGAGAACAAAGGCGGATAAAAAACGACAAAGTTACGCGTTTGAATCATTCTGCGTATGTATTCAGTATCACACGTGCAGGCTTTGTAATACGGTGTGTCACTGTCTAACACGTAGCTTGTGCTTATTCATATGACATATATTCAGCCAATGAGCTCGACTAGACGCTTACCGTCCAAGCGTACGTAAATACCAATTACCTGTTTAATATCGGTAATCAATAGGTGATTGCAGTTAAAGTAGGCGAGGTGTCAATGAGCGCGCGCTACATGGCGAGCGCGTCGACAAACAGCGGCTCGACTCTGCTCGACTCCGTGCCTCGAAGGCTCGAGTGTCGAGTGTCGAGCCCAGCCCTTACACCGTGTGTACATTATTAATCATAATAATGGCACCTACTCCTCAACGGGCGGCTTAATTTAATTAATTAAGCAGTACTAAATATTGTAGACGCACAGCTAACCGACGACGATGAAATGTTAACAATGTTATTGTTCTAGTGGATTAAATCCAACAGTGGCTGATGGTTCTAATATTAATTTGAATGTTTGGGTAAAATCCTCAGACAAGGTCGTTGGCGTTACGATGTATTAATTTAACGGAGCGCGAAGTTTATTCCAGAGTGAAGCCATGAAATTTGATATTATGTAGACAGATTAATTTAAAAGTTTTGGTATCTATCTAAGGGCACATCTCTTTAATATAATTTAACATTCGAACTTTCAAATCAGTGTTTTTCCATCTGCTATAAAGTTCGTAGGATAACATGGAGATCATCGATTGAAAACAAGTAAATATGTTTGGAACCAATTGCTAAGTTTTACAACAAAACTGACTGTAATCAGCTAAGGACTCGAGATACGATCCTCGCGAAACTTTCCGCGAAATAACTAAGAGCAGTAAACTCCGCTGTTTAACATTTATATTTCAACTTCTGTTTTATAATACGTTGAGAATATATATTCCTTATTAAAACATGTGTATGTTTGTTTAATATAACTGGATTACATACCTTATAATAAATAGGTACCAGTGGTAGGTATCAGTGTACAACGAAGTTAGTGACATGAAACAAGGCCTATTCTTCTATGCCTTATCATCAACTACCTGCCTTTTCTGAACTATGTTGGGGTCGGCTTCCAGTCTAATCGGATGCAGCTAAATACCAGTATTTTACGTGGAGCAACTCCTTTGGCCTCCACAACCCAGTTACTGTTTAATACGATAACGATATCCCTTGGTAAGACTTTCGAACTTCTGACTACCAGTAACGACTGTCAAAGGTCTACAAATAAGGACCGGGACCAACGTGCTCTCCGAGGCACGGAGAGATCTCGATATGCAATGGATGGTCACCCATCCACGGACCGACCTCGGCAAGCGTAACTTAACCATTAATCGGCCGTGCGGATGTTATTTTTTTGTAACGAGCTATTTTTCTGTAGGTACCTAAATGTAGTTAATCATAAGTCTTTCACAATGCAGTGCCTGAAGAAAACATAATACAACAAAGAGAATTTAAAAAAAGAAACCTGACAATCATAGTTTTTAATTAAACTGTAGATAAAATAGATTCTTAAGAAGGAATTCAAAACAAAGTGCTTCATTAATGCTTCAATAATGGTTTTAGATTAGTATCGTCTTTATTCTAGCCTTTTAGTAAACTTATTTCCTGGTTCCATTCCTGGAAAGGGTGTACATTAATTGAAATATGCAAAAAATTATGAACGGCTCATACACATAAAATGATAATATCTCCTGCATATTTCATCGCTTCACCATCACACTCTAAATCAAAAGAGAATTCTAAAGTTATAACTATAACTGTTGAGGTACGAATAAGTCTAAAATGAACTTTTTTTGTTGAAATTGATAACCTTTTTTAACACAACAATGTGGACGATTTATTTATACATGTAAATAAATCGTTGAGATGGTTCAGTTTGTCCCTATCTGAAGTAAGGCATCCCAACAAGAAACTGAAACTTAACAATGAAATATAATATTGACCCCAATGTAATGGGTTGAAATGCAGCGTTGCGCGGTGAGATCGGACGCTCGAGTTATAATCTCATAGGGACGAATGGGAGCAAACAGCCCAGATTGGCGCACGTCCACAGCCCCACTTGCAATCTAACTACGATCAACATGGACGATTTTACGCAGTAATGCATGATATACGATTTCCCACTTTCATTGCTAATTAATGTAGCGTTAAGATATGTGATATGTAACCCTTGTGAGCCCACTAACTGAGATAAGTGCTCCATGTTCGCGGTTAGTTTATTTTGGTAGCACAATTATTTCAAAACCAACGCTTAATTACGATGGTTTATGTGGTTGGAGAACAGTACATTACACTGCATTCATTGAGATTATTTTACTATTTAAATAATTGCCCCTATATGCTATCAATTTTCCCGGCTTTTCACATCTAGGTACCTACTCTACTTCTAATATTGAACTATTTCAATCGCTTTCTGCCATTTGACGTCGACATCTCCCATAAATCTCTTTGTTCGCCACCAAAAGCGTCTGCCGCAGTGATAAATTTGCGAAATGGAGTAATAAGAATCATCTTGCTAATGACAACATGCGTCACAGAGAGCCGTATGAGAGCCGCACGAACATCATCTTTAAACAGTTGCGAGTGTTTGTGAGTTCGTGGAATAGCTTAATGTAGGATGAGCCATGTTGGATAACACAAATTTGTTGTTGTGTAAACACGGTGCGATGGCGGTGGAGGTCGGCGTCGGTGAGACGAGGCGGTGTTTCGTATGCGAGGTGCGAGACTCGTTACCGGGATGTGCGCCCGCGGGGCATTGCGACGTCTCAATTATCTTTAACTTCATTGCTCAGATTCTGTCATGAGCATAAGCTCTAACTTGTCACGAAGTCTATGTATTGCGTACGAGTCTGTTTGTGTAATTAATTTGGTTTCCCCAATGGCTGTAATTCCGCCGCTCGACACAACGCAATTTTGTTCTTCTGTAATCTAAACATTGTTCAATTATAACAGTTCCGACAAATATATTAAGATTAGTGCTGCTTCCGTAAAACTATGGCGGAAGACGGAAACGGAAACAACGTAAAATAATAAGAACACACAATTATTTTTGTGTAGGACGGCCAGAATTATTTCAGGTCGCTCTTGAGAAAACAAATAAAGTATAAAGGTATTATTTTACGAAACAAGTGTTGAATGTTTTTATTATTATCACTGATAGCGCTTTCAAAATCGGCAGCCATAATAATTCGAATTGATCATCAATGAAGCCGTTGGTTTGTCGGTCATTTTCAGAACCACATAATGATATTAGCAGCACTGCCAGAAGTCATGGTTGATGGATCCTTCCCGAGAAATTTTCGTCATCGTATCACTGATAGCGCTTTCAAAGTCGGCAGCCATAATAATTCGAATTGATCATCAATGAAGCCGTTGGTTTGTCGGTCATTTTCAGAACCACATAATGATATTAGCAGCACTGCCAGAAGTTATGGTTGATGGATCCTTCCCGAGAAATTTTCGTCAACGTAGGTATTTACATTGAACTTTACAAGAAGCTAACAAAATCAACGAATCATTTAAGCTTAAGTTATGTTGTTACTATAACTTTCTGCTCAACTTAGTCCGGGGCATGTTTAGCCTGATTGGAAAGTCGAGTTGATGCGATTAAAAGTTTATTGAATAACGTAGCTAACAACGTTTCCAGCAGCTGCAACGCCGCGGTTTCGCTAGAACTTGGACTTGCAGTTTGACCTTATATCAATTACTCAGTAATGGGAGCCGCTAACATTCTTATCAAGTACCAACTATTTCTGCGTTGGTTACATAATATCAAAACTTTTATTTTAACTTTAACTAACTTTAACTTTTTAATAAGTTTAGTCTTCCAAACAGTAGGTATTGTTGGAAAGCAGAACTATGCATCAATAAAGCTGCTATTTATATTCCATAATCAGTTTGGATGTTGCAGTCATACACAGCCGCACGTAGGCATAACAAAACAAAAACATTCAATCAGGGCGCGCTGCGATGTGTTCATTCGGAAGGGCTCGGCTAACGAGCGTGGAACGCGTGCGTACTCCTACAATAATGAAGCAGAAGTAATTTCTTAATAATTGTTGGTGAGAAAGAGCCGAGGAAGTTGTGGGCTGGCGGCGAGACTTCAAAGAAATTAATGAGTGTTAGGAACTCGCGACGTGCCACCGCCGACTTGATCAGTTTGGACGCCAGCCGGAACAAAGTTGCCGCAAGAGCTTTAAGAAATTTCCTGCTAATTGCAGACGGACCTCAATTGCTATTTCAAATGCCTTATCAAACGATTCAAATTTTATTCAAAACAGCGAATAAATTTGCCGTCACTTGGGGCTTTACTATCTCAACTTATGAATTATTAAACGCAATTATTGTGGCTGGAGCTACGTTTTAAGTAAATTTCATAATGACACAAATAACAAGGTCATTTTAACAAGTAATATCTATTGTGTGACCTATATGCTCACAAGATCATCCCTCGGTCCAATACAATCATGATGATTTGTGATTAATACAATTAACAACAGCGCGATAAAAGACTAAACTAAAGAAGCGAAGAATTAAACGTGGTATATTTCAACTTCACGTTCATTCTCAAATATAAAGCTCTCTTCATTAAACAAGAACTGACTCACTAATTGTGCATGTAATGTTTGGCGCTGGAGCAAAACCCATTATTACAGTAACGTTTCACGTTATATTATTTAGTCTGATCATAGTATTTACATAATATATACGCTCACAGACTTAAAATATTAATAATGATATGTACACATATGTATACATATAGAAAAGGAGGGCATCAAAAAATGCGTCTGCATCGCTGTCAACAGGAAGAGTGCCCAAAAGGCTGGCAGTATTGCCACGTTGTATGGCGATGCTGGTTCTTTGGCCATAATATAAACCCACTTTCTGGTCACGTGAAGACCAACCGCTTAGCAATGTCTTGAAAAACCATAATAGATCTTGTCTGATCGTTGCGTAACAACAATCTTTGTTGTTTTCATTAAACAATACGATGCCAGATTTCTTGATTAAATCACCGACTCTTCATAACTTTCACCCTCTCTTTAATTAGAGTTAACTTTGTCCTAGTTTTAAAACACAAACCAGTTCGTACATAATATTATCATAAATAATGCTATTTTTTATCTTTTTTCACAAGAAACAAGGAGCATTGTGCTCTTCCTGTTGCTCTTACATTATAACTTTTGCAACTACATCGGTTTAAGTTACTCATGTAAACCGCATTCTTAGTTTTGCCTTATAATACGAGCTATGGAATATGTTGGAGCTGAATTCTGACGGTCTTATAACATTTTATGTTTGAACGAACAGGAGTAAAAGATGTTCCTACCTAGTAGTTGAAAAATTATAAATAAACCATTTAAGGATCACTAAGTATTGAAGAAAAAGGCCTTGTTTTTTTTTTTTGAGGGTCGGTATTCATCAAATGATTTCTCCCGCTGGCTTCTCTTCTGGGCAGAGCGGGAGGGCGTGTCAGACTTTTACTGACTAAAACCCACCCGTGTTCCTTCAGTTGCCTATTGCCAAGGTCCCGGGTATCCCATTCAGACTTTAGTATAGCAATAACAGAAGTGAAAAAAATAATGTACAAAAGAACTTTAACAACAAGTCAAGTAAATAAAATAGGATTCGATTCTAAAACGGAGATAGATCTACGATTGATTTGACTCTAACAATATATGCAAACAATACAATAGGTACACAATAACGACTGTCTTTTTGTCTCAACAGTCCTACTCTTTCTGATCACCTGGCAACAGTCAACTCCTATTAAAATGATTCCATTCTTTTGTTCTGCAGCCCTATCCACTCGTTGTTATAACTCTAAAATTATTTGTTCGTAAACATCTTCAGTGTTCAAACATTTACTTTGATGGAAATGCGTCTGTTTTTGATTTAACGTGTTCTACATTTTTCTTACATAGAATCACTTTTAAATTAGATTTGTAAAACTTCAGGACTTGCTCAAAGACACCCAGCAATGACGTGCCCCAAAAACGCTAACCTAACTTTGATATTCGCTACGAATTTAATCCAAAGAAAAGCGGAGTAGGTGAGGAAGTAGTTTTCTACATTCCACGAGCTCTAGATACGTCAGCATCTCAACGATGCATACAGCTATAAGGTATTGGATTTATTTATTGCAGCAGTGCACGGATAGAAAAGATCGGCATCAGCTTAACATTGAACAGAGTTTTTTACCATTCTCGTACAGTTAAACTTTTTACAGCCTGAATAAAGCTGGTTGATTTTGGTTTATAATTGTAACAACGTCTCTGGTGATCCATAGCGGTGCCCATTTAATCCATCTTTTATGCCCGAACAAGATCACACATAAAACTTTCAATCACGCATGAGCCGAGCATGTGAGGGAGTGGCTACATGGTGCAGGTCCATTAAGGCAGCATACAAACTGCCCCCGGCGGGGCAATGCCGTGATTAACGTAATGCGATTGCGGCCGGCCGGGCCGCCCGGCGGCCCGGCTGAGCCGCTCCGGGCCGCTATGATTTCAAGCACGTGCTATTGATTATTGTCGCTACAACAGAAACAAACGTAATGCCTAATTGGCGGACGATGCTTTGTCACTCATTTGAGATGGATTTCGTCAATATTATGGTTTCTTATTACGTGCCAGTAAAAACGAACCGTGCCAGTGAGTCGTCAAAATATCTTGGTAACTATCGATAAAAGTTCACACGCCATTTAGCCTTCAGATCGGAGAGCTATTATTATAATTAATATTTATTTGTGATAGGTATTTTGTTTTATAATAAGAATCCGATGATTACGTTCGTTAAATATACAAGTATTTAGAACTAGGATAATGTTCATAGTCCTAATTTTTTTCTACTTCATGCGTACAATTTGTGTTAATACAAATTTTTGATTCTAAACTAATTAATTTAGCATAAAAATTGGTATATCATCACCATTCGTATGAGACTAAAAACTTTTTTAAAATGATCTCTTTAATCGCATCTTACGGCACCTACTGGCGACGACGGAGACGAAATTACTCACATAATCTTAGCTAAGCCGCATGGTGAGCCACCAATTAAGGTTTCATATAAGTCACATCATAATGTAAACTAACTTTTCATTTCCTCATACAAATTAACTCTAATCTTGTAATTTTACAAAAATATTTACGTTGTTACGACTCAAATCGAAGCGCGATTCATTACAATATTGTTGTTTATTGTGCCATTAACAAATCAGACGAATAATGGTCGAACATAACTCAGTCCACAAGTTATCATGACCAACTTAATAAGAACAACCGCACAGTCGTTTAAATCACAACAAATTGGCCAATGTTTAGGTTTTACGACTGTTTCGCTCGAATTATACTGGACACAATTTGTTAAAGCTCTCAAAACACAACGTTCAATTTAGAATTTATGAAATCCTATTACGCGAATCGTAAATGCTTTTCATGCTGGCTTTCAGTGCTGTTCCATGCAGCCATGCAACCGTCAAGCCACTATCGATCTCTAAATGTTGTTGTAGAGCAATATTGTCTCGAGAAACTCGACCACGCGCTAACACGTCTTTCCGATAGTAAATGGAATAAGTAAGCACGCGAGCGAGATTTCCCCGTCTCGGAAACTAAAGCAAAACTAAATGCTGAAAGCTAAAACTGCAGACGGAAATGCACTCGCAGTCAACTCCAAACAAGAATGTTATTAACAAATTAATAATGAGTCTTGCGCACAAATTCTGCGTGTCAGCATACTAAATGTGGACTTGTACATAGTTAGTGAGACCTGAAATGTTGCTCTAAATGTTACTTAATAATTACTTCGCTTGCCCGGACTTTACTAACGAACCCTCGTGAAATGGGGAAAAATGTTTCCCTTTTTGCGTTGGGCTTCATGAACTTGATGGCGAGTCTATGATTGATTTAGGTATGATAGCCTTCAGCCTCTATAGACAACACTTCGTTAGATATTCTTCATCACGATCCATTCATAGTAATTAATATTCCATCAACGGGTTACCAATATCGAATATCGGCCACCGTGTAGGTACGGGAACCTTACGAATTTAAATTCTTTTGGATCCGTAGTGCGCCTTAAAATAGCGCATGAGCATAAACTTACATTTCTCGCTTAATATAATAATGTGGCAGTTACCGTGAGTTACTATTATGATGTAAGCTGCACTGAAATGTAAATACATAGTTTAAACGTTTCATTTTGTATTATTCCGATGATGTGTTAGATTCTTTCTCGTAGATTGACGACCCATTTTCCAAAAATGGATATTGTAAGGCAACTATAAAGACTAATTTCGCCCAGGGAGATGAAAGTGGCCTAATAACAACTAACTGTGATCGCCGGTCCATCTGCCAAGCATTGTCATTATGGCAATTTCCTCTTTAACCGATCTTTGTCTAAATGGGAGAGTCATGTTCGGGGGTTCTGTTTTCCGACTGGAAGTGATTATAATGATTCAGATTATAGAGACAACAGACTCGAGCTTAAAATTGAAATTTGTTAGGATACTTACTTATATATTAAAAATTAAATAACCAGGTAAGTGTATTTCTTGTTTTAGCAGTATTTACAAATAGTAAGTTAAAGATCATCTCGTTACTCGTTGAAACACAATACAAAACTCTTTCAAAACCTACATTAAGCTGAAAACATAATTAGAAGCCCACCCACGGTCTAACCTATATAATAGAAAGCTTTTTAAATAATAAAATCTTTTCTCCAGAATTTTAGGTAAAGGTAATTAATTGCTACATTGTTACTACTAATAATACAACGATGAGAATGATTAGTTTCACGGAAATCTTTTGTGTTCGTTATCGATAACTCACGTTAACAAAAATACTCCTCATTATAAGATTACGTAGCCTTTAGGTGACTTTTTCCTGTTGTAATTATAAACTGGTTAGTGAAAGGAACCGGGATGGCGAGACAAGGAAATGAAATTTCGTCAAAGAAACATCTGAAGTCCGGAGCAGAACTCTAAGAAAATTAATGATTATTGGTTGGAGGAGGGAAAGCGGCCGCGAGACTGGGCTTGAGAAAACTAATGCTGCCAGCTAACGTTCTGGCTGGGATATCAAACAGGTTTTTCATAAAATGTCAAAAAGTTTCTTAACAAATGTCTAGGACGCTGGTGGAAATTATGTTTAACACGTGGAAGTGAACTGAACTCACTTAGCGCGTACGAACGCGACATAGTGCTACTGTACCTTTAGTACCAGTACCTACGAATACCAAGTGTGACTTGCCTCATTGTAATACTGAACTTATTATTCATTTTAATAGAATTAAAAAAATAAAAATCTCGGATGGAAACTGATTCCAAAACTATTACGATAAAAACAATGTTTTGGTATAAACCCGAAATCCAAACCGTTGACAATTTTCCTGCTATCTTTTTGTCCATGCCTCGCTCAAAAGCTATAGGACGAATTTTAATAAGACTTTAATTGCTGCAGTACTTAAGAGCTTCCAAACTAAATGGAATATAATATTTAAATGTAAGCTGGATATTTCTGTGGAAGACTGGACAATAAACTTCTGGAGCATTCTCGAAGTCTAACGAGGATCTCGGAGGAACACCGTATCTAAGGCATTGTCCACACTGCGATAAATATCGCTCGACTCTGGCACATGGAATTCAGGTGAAGTAGGTAGACACATGGAGTATAAAAACCGCATGAATAATCTTTTTCGAAAGCGGTATAGGTAACGGCTATTTACCCATACATAGCTCGTTAATCTAGTGGTCGCAAGCGCCACTGTTGAGCACGAGGTCCTAGTTTCGATTCCCAGGTCGGGCAAAGTGTTATTGACAGGAATTTCTCAGTAGAAGCTCGGTGTCTGTATTTTTGCCGGGTTGATGGCAATAGGCACGCCCCCTATTACATGGGACTTAACTATAACAGGCGAAATGTGGGTGTGCTAAAGGCACACCTCTGCTTAACCCTTAGGGGAATATAGGCGTAATGTTGTTTAATGTTTTTCCAATTCAGACTTAGCGTACTATTCGATGTAATTATAATTATGCTTACTACACACAGGGTTTTTTTCTTCCACGTCTCAGCAGCGCTTCGTCGGCCTATTGCCAAGGTATTTCTCAATCCGTATTTAAAAACTCTGTGCTCTCATTAGCTATCGCACCGGTCGCTCACAATGAAGCTATCTATTTCACATTCACTTGTGTAAAGATGTGTTTTTATATCTATTAAGTAGGTACTTTTAGGTACTAAGAATGTTGACTTTAAAAATAATTATAATTATAAAAAACTATTTGTATATTTTCGACTATCATACGATAATTAATTATAAAAAGTTTCGCTACGGAGGTACCGTAAGCCAAATGGAGGTTTCCGATTTCAAAGCGATTATTTATCTGCTCCTTTTCCTCCTTATGGGATGGACCTTTCAGCTATCTGAAATAATCAACTAATCCTTTTTACGATACGATACCAGACTGAATACCTATTTTGAATTTACCTGTAAGTACCTGCAGCTAATTCTAATACTGTTTAAACAAAACAGATACACATACCATCACGCCTGTATTCCTGAAGGGTAAGGCAGAGCTGGTGCACCTATTACACCCACATTTCGCCAGTTATGTCCCATATAACTGGAGGCGAGCCTCTTGCCGTCAACCGGACACAAATCCAGACTCCAGGCTGCTACTGTCAAATTCCAGATGGAAAAACCCAATAACACTTTTCCCGAGCCGAGAATCGAACCAAGTACCTCATGCTCAGCAGTAGCACTTGCAACCACAAGACCAGCAAGGCAGTCAGGCAGCTCTGTTTAAAATAATTACAAATACAAGATAATAGGAACTCTACCTTGTTTCGTTGAATATTGTGCTATCAAAATCTTTATCAAAGGAATTATTATTGATACGACCCTAATCTTCGTTCATATACTAACCAAACCCTCCAAAGCTCGAGTAATTGCTTTAATACCATGCACTACAAGTTAGATCATTATCTGACCCACTTACCTACTTATATTTTTTTAATTCTCCGCTAAACTAGGCCTATCACATCTATTATACTAAATTCTGCCTAATGATCTAAAATATTCCAACTATAGATATAAGAGTAGGTATCGAGGAGGAGTTCGTGGCTAAGTAATTACAGCCGCACGGTGTGGTCCATCAGGTTAAGCTACGCTTGCTGGGATTGGTTCGTAGATGAGTGACCATCTTTACATACCTAGAAGCACTTTAGGCCGTTGGTCCCGGCTTTCAGTTGACAGTCTGTATCTTTGGCAGTCTTTACGGGTCGTCAGAAGCCCGAAAGTTTGACAACCAGTCTTACCAAGGCGTATTGTGTTACCCAGTAACTGGGTTGTGGAGGTTAGTTAAGGAGTCGCTCTATGTAAAATACTGGTATTCAGCTGCATCTGGTTAGACTGGAAGCCGACCCCAACATAGTTAGGAAAAGGCTAGGCGTATGGATAATGTATTTGTGTCACATACCTTTTTCCAATAACCTACAAAGAAAACTCGCTTATTATTATTTTGAATTTATCAAATTTTAGGGTTCCGTACCTCAAAAGGAAAAACATGGAACCCATATAGAATCACTTCGTTGTCCGTCTGTCAGTATTTCAATCAAGACCCTTTTTACCTGGACTGCTTCTCAAGTTGAAATTAATATCAAATACGAAAGTCAACGCTCTACGATCCCTTGGAGCTCTAAAAAAATCAAATCAAAAAGCTTCTAAGTCAACGCAATAAAAAAATATGGCCATTTATGCGACATTTTTTTATACTCGCTAATAACATATACGGTAGGTACTTGCTGTTGACCTATACTCCATTTGAAATAAGATTAGACGTATAGATAAGCCTTTTTTACATACCGTTCAACCGATTTTGAATTCTATTGCGTTAGTGACATGACAAATGGCAGCCGCAGTAGATAGTTGGTATTGTGTAACTTTTTTTGCTTTTAATGCTATCCTTATGCCTACGGTATAGAAGTCAAAATCGGTTGAACGGACTGTAAAAGGGTTTGTTTTAATGTCTAATCTTATTTCAAATGGGGTATAGGATCATGAAAGGTCTCAAAAAGTAATTAATTAGTAGGTACTATTTGTAGTTTTATCAGGTAAAAAAATGTTTTTTTGAGATTACAAACTTATTGTTGGAGAATTGACTATGACATACCTATATCGATGTGTGGGAGAACATTTTTTCAACTACAATGTTGAGTTTGTTCTTGGGATAAATTCATCCCAACTACGAAACCCTGCATTTTGCTTTATTTTTAAACGCCCTCACTCTCTATGACTACAAGTGGGACGCAATAGGCTTAGCTTCCCACTTAGTAATATATGTAAAACCTCTTTATTCCACGAAACAATTTACTGAGAAATGTTCTGTAAATTTTTCTAAAGACTCATTAACCAGTTGCTTCACCGTGAGGTTTATTCGGAGCGTAATATCGCCGTACGTCTAAGCATGTTCACAATTCATTACATTGTTCACGCTGCTCGCGCGCCGAAGCTCGGCTGTATGTCGGTGTGGCGGGCTATTCCGCTGAGCCGCGCTATTCTGCTGTTCCTAGCCCGTCTGCTTAATTGGGTGCGCTTTACAACTCGTATCCAATGCCCTGGGTTAGCTTTCAATTTAGATGTTCACTTGTAAACGCCACTTCACTTAAATACTTGATGGTAATGGTAATTTACGGTTTAATTAGCGTGTATGGAAGGGCATTTCCGTAAATTATTCAAAACGGGGTGGGAATTACCTGTTTGCGTTGTAGCCAGCTTTGGCTTTTAGTAACAGTTGTATTCATGAAATCTAGTTACTGTATGTTCATAGGTTTATATTGCAGCTATTTTTTATTGAGAACTAGCTGTTGCCCGCGACTTTGTCTGCGATCCAGGATGAAATGTAGCTTATGTCCTTCTCCAGGTCAAGGTCTACCCATGAGTCAAATTCGTACAGCCGTTTTAGCGTGAAAGCGTAACAAACAAACAAACAAACTCACTTTCTCATTTATACGCACTAAGTATCCACTATAATAAGAAGAGACGGTTACCGTCACAAAAAAAAACCGGTAAAATTACCAAAACATTTCGTTATGATATGTTAAATATTTAACGTTAAAAGTAACGTTAAATCATATGATTTCCTGGTATATAAATAGCGTTACTAGTAGCCTTATTTGTCTAAAAACCGTACTAACAATGAAAGATGTTAGTCTGAAATCTCCCCATGGTCATCGCTAGAAAGAGATAGGCGTTTGAATTACCGGTATATGAATTGTTACCTTTACGGGTATTCATATTAATAATAAGGTAACGTTAACTGACTATAGGGTTTCGTTAAAAATATCGTTATTTTTCTGTCGTTAACATAACGATAATTGCTACCGTTATAAAAAAAAAACGGTAATTCGGTCCCTGATAATAAGCCAGTGCAATCCTCATAAATATTGTGTTCACACATTCATGTTTTTTTTTTTACTGAAATGGCTCTATTTGTTCCTACAAATATAGCATTGTAAATCGGATCCGACCCATTTATATTGATAAGCCCACCCTTGAACCCTGACTAATGCATGATCCGCTAAGATCAGCTCCAACTATTCTTAAATATTAGTTAAGTCAGAAACATGAGATAGGAAAACGTCAAGGTGTGGAAACAAAACTATTGAAACTGTATTTTGTAACACATTTCAATCAAGGCCGTAGCCTTTTACTGACTAAAAGGCTACGGCTATTTTTTTTTTAACTACCAACTTTGTTTTAAAATAACACGTCCGCCCGCCCGACATTATGGATTTTCCTATCGGCAAAAATTACAGAATTGTAAACAAACTTTCGTTCCCTATTTAACCCTAAAGGGATGAATTTTCAAAAAATCTTTCCTTATTTTTCACTTTTTTATAATTAACTCTTGTGCTAACACGCGTTTGGGCGTCGTCTGGCAGTTAGTGAATTTCAGATTTTTAATTAAACAAGCATAATTATAATTGAATCTAAATACAATTTTAATTAAAACGCAACCAACGCACGTGGGCTGGCGATCATCAGAACTAAATCACGTGGCAACGATCTCTGGATTGAGATTCTGGATTCTTTATTTTCGGGGGGTTTTAAACCCCAAAACCTGCCTGCATGCGGCCTTGATTTTTACATTTTTTTTATTGGGAAGGACCCGCGTTCTTTATTAGAAGGGCGCTACACAACAAGTGGTTCCTAGTTACTGATCGTGTTCTTGTTCTCAATAAATTGAAATGTCTAAGAATGAATGAATGATCAATTATTGTTTGATATCTTCAGACGGCATCTAAATTGAGGAGAATATTCGAAGTACACTCAACGTCAACGTCGCACCGAAGTTTATATTCAACAGAGCCAAACTACAAACATTACTACATATTTTACAACCTGAATACGAAACTAACATACTACTTCTTTAACTCTCCAAAGAAATAACACAGAACTGCATATGCATACCATTCTCACAAAATACGTACCTACGTACGATCCAAGGAATACCAAACTAATAAATAAAACGGGAGCTGGTTTAGCTTTTGAGACTATTGTAACAGCAACCAGAGAGTTTACTAAACTTATTTGATCTGCAGTAGTCTGAATTGCTAACACGCGTTTTGCAATTTCTGGCTTGGAGACATTTTCAGCAATTTGTTGATATACATTGTTTACAGTTACAACATACCTATAGTTCAACTGTAACTGTATGACATTTTTAACTTGTTTAGTCGGCCTCAATTAGATTGAAATGTTTCGGTGAAAACCTATGTCTGACAAATTTGTTTGCTGAACACTTTCGGTTCGTTGATAATGCAATCAATATTATAGTTAGATATGTACATTTTCAAATGTACACAATTAAATTGATTGCATTAAGAATAAAATATCTGAATTTCAAAAACTCTTTTACAACCAACATGAAAGCTGAAATATAAAAATCATGCAAAAAAACTCTTCGATTTTAATGAGCCATGTCAAAATTACGCATGTCCATTTCAAAATGTAGTTTTTAAAACGGCCGTCACAGAAAAATGTCCAGGTAATTACATTTTTTACAAACTTTTAACGAGGAAAGAGCTAATTGCAGGCATGCGTTGCTTGAAAAGCCACAAGCGACATTTTGAATGGATACTGCTAAAACAATCTGCAATAAGCGGTCGTTGTGGTCTGCTGTGGACGACAAAACAAAGCATTGTTTTGTCGGCCGCGACACTCACGCGGTCGCCACAAACGCCACTTAATGTAAAGAACCCTTTATTGTCACGTTTATTTTTGTTTCGACTGTACCTGTCACCTGCAAGATTTTTATATCGTTCCGAGAATAAATGATGTAGTATTTATTTCTGTATTATACTAAGTTCTATCCACCGCTTTAGGAATCATATTTTAGGTAAGTACTGTAGAAATTCTTAACTCTGTATAGTTTTTCGAATAATGTTATGATAATGCCAAAAGATAATGAGTTAAACGCTATTGCGAATTAAGAATAGATGAAAAATAATAGAGACTCAACTTACCAAGCTGACAGAGAGGTGCTGATATAAAATGTAAAATATCGTAGACTCAAATATATGGGAATAATTATCCAAGTAAAACTATAATTACTATACTAATTTTATTTGAACGACCCAGCAATATAATAACGAGAAGTTATTAAAGTACCTACCTACTATAGTTGTTGTTGTTGTAGATTGTTTTTGTTACAACTTGACGTTTTCTCTCTGGGTCATTTGCAGGTATTCTTACAATACAGTATCCCAAATAACAATTGGAAAAACAAACATGCTTTTAGAATGTGTAGCGCATTCTAAAAGCATGTTCGCTCGAGAGACAGATTTTTGTTCGCGTAGATACACTCCCGGACACCTTAATCGAGCCACCCTGCGTATATATGTTCAAAGGACCTTTTTAAATAACAGTACTAGAAAAGAGAAATTACTTTTGAAGCCAGTCACTTACTATCATTTTCGTTTGTCATTGTTCAAAATTTGAAATCGGAATACTAAAATAACAGTTTCAATTGCAATATATCGTATTTTTGTGTTTCTCAGGGGCAAAAGCGTGGATTATTACGACATTAAAAAAACGTTTATTTAGTAACGTGTAAACCTCCAAGACCAGTTAGTTCAGGTCCAGTATCCATAGGAATGGATTAAAAAATAAGGAAAAACTATTTTGATACTCTTTTTATGAAAATAAAACAATTAATAACGAAATAACTATTGACTTACATGTAGATGCTCCAATCAAAGCTTGGGAGCTCTTAAGGAGCGACCAAACTCCGATTTTCTTCTCTTTGGAATTTTGGAACAATATGGTGATACTAAAATGGCCAGTATATCAGTTTCAAAACTGCATAAAAACTTTTTCTCTGACTTATCGTTAGTTTGATGTTTTAGACCTATAACCATAAAAATACGCGGTGGCTCGATTTAGGAGTCCGGGAGTGTATTTTAGGTTTAAACACACAGTTATTTGAAAAAAAAAAAACAAATATTTGGAAAGGAACTTGCAGTATCAAATGCTTTTAGGCACAGCCAACACGTTAACTGAATTTCCTAGATTTTTTTTACATTTTGACCCCGACCGACCTCTAGAATACTTCGATGGAAATAAATCTAAATAAAAAGAGAGCTTTTAAAACAAGTAATCTAATCTTCGTATGAACTGAAGTATTTACTGAAACGCCGTTTTGAATGTGTAAACATTTACACAAATTGGAGATCTAATGGAACTTCAGATTGATTGGGTGGAATATTTCATGAATTCGCTGAAAGTCGACTGAGATACCTTTTCATGCCAAAGGACACCTTAGAATTTAGATAGAATTATTTATGGGTGCCTGTGACTGTAGTAGTACGACTTCCGGATAGCTGAAATTAACCTAATTTCGTTCATTAGTCGAAGCTTATATGGTTGCCGTGAAGCCTACCAACCGATAGCCACAAGGGAACCTATCAAAGAAATACCATACCTCGAACAGTACAGGAATATTCTTGTGTACTTCGAAATTCATAAATTATTTCACGAATACAAATTTGATTATTCCATTAGTTCAACACTCAGACTAAAAGCAATTTTAACAAGTTGATTAAAACTTTAATATAGGCTTTACCGTTTCACTTTTAGAAACTATAACAACTCTACACAAGTGGCTTTTGAAAACCTCTCTACCTGTTTAAAAAAACTCTTTGAGAAAAGCAATGACTTTCCTCAATAATTCGTAATGCCAAAAGAGGATCGAGTACGTGCTATAACCTTTGAATCACCCCATTGATATGGGAAATAACCTAGTTTCCGGAATAAAAGGCACATAACAGTGTCTTACACTGATGGGGTTCAATATAGTGAGTACAGTATTTTTACTATAACGGGTAAGATTGTGCAATGGCCAGAGAAAAGAATGTTTTATTACCTCCGCTCATAGGTAAGTAAATATGTGCTCAAAGTATTAAGAGAGAACTTGAGTGAAACTTTTTTAATTCAAGCGAAGACAATAAACCTACGAAGTTGGCCGTAGCGTGGTCGGAATCAGTGCTGCACGCCGCTCTTCAAAACATTATTTAAAAACTACTGCAATTTCATAATAATTGCGTTCGTCGAAATTTATTTATTATGTTCTTTGTTATTATTTTTATTCATATGGATTTATTAGTGTATTGTTTAGGTTTTTGAGGAAATACCATCCAGAACACTATTCGAAATTCGAAACTGACATATATGGGCCAATTTTGCAGTATTTACGAAAAATCGGTCCGAATACAACTACCTACCTAAGTTAAGTCTGTTCAGAAACTGTTTATCTTTTGGATGTTGAACAATGACACAGTGCTATTAATGAAAATCGTTTCCCAAGAATATTATATTACTTCACCCAACAATTGTTTATGCGAATATTTAAAGAAGAATTACGAAGTATTTGCATCCACTGCAGTCGAAGTTTTTCTATTTCAAAGTCGCTGATATAATCGTAACTAGACTTAGTGGCCGATAAATACAAAAATACGGCTTAGAAGATTAGTCGTAGTCTGATTTAGTGCTAAACTTTGACAACAGTAAAAGCCAATGGGCGAAGTTCTCGTCTTAACTGATCGTTCGCGCCTGATACTGTAACCTACATACATAAAGGAGTAAAAATAGACTGTTCGACGCCATCATGTACAAATTGTGTTAAAGTTTCTGAAGAAGAAGAAAAACATGAAGTTAACAGTAGCTTTTCCGTTTCCATTATTCTTATCACTAGTGTGAGAAAGAACAGCGAAGGTGCGTACGAACTTCCTCCTCGGAGACCCAACTCTGCCCGCTGCCCAAAGGGCTACTAAACTTAATAACATAGGGAGCAGAAAGAGTATATTTTAGTAATTCCGGGTTTACTCTGCAGGATCTAATAGCGACCGAAGGCAATGTTTAAACGCCCTCCTTAGTTCCGTTTCTTTTGTGTAATTACTGTGTGTGCGGGGTTCATATACGTAACAGAAGTAACTGGTAGTGCTATCTGGGTGTAAGGCTACGGGTGTGGAATTTAAGTGATCTTATTTGGTGGCCGGCGAGCCGATTCAGGCGCGCCCGTGCGCCCTGCGCGTGTTGCGAATCGACAATTTCCTACCTACCTGCCCGATCTTTTTGCCTAATTATTACTTGGAAGTCTATATTCAGCTCTATTTAATTCTCCGAGTCGTACGTTGGGGAAATTTTAATTATTGGTTTTCTTTAACTGTGTGCTGCTATTTATTCATTGATTTCTAGACAACAAAGAAACGTTCGGAGATTATAAATCGTTATCAATTAAATTTTGTGTGGGGAAATGAAGATACAAAGGAAGATTCGTATAAACAGAAGTACTCAACGTTTAAATCTATCAATTATGTATGTTTTTAGTAAACGGGAGAGGTATAGCAATATCCTTTTACACGTGCACCCTGTGGGTGAAATTTTCGCAAAGGGCATATAGTGGCCTGCGCACACAATATAACAACACGTTGGATGTTGATGGGGCTGCCGCGTTTTTGTAGCGCGTCCGGCATGTGTGCCGACGCGGTCGTTGATAGTTTTTAGGCCATCATGCGTTAAGAGATGCGCATCTCTGTAACACCATTCTTAGAGCGATGGTTGATAGGTGGGACTTTATTTGATCTTGGGCCGATAGATACGACTGCACGCAGTCAAGTATACATTCCCCAGGATCGGTGTACCTCACGCAGCGTATTATAAATGTTACTAACACTTGTAGGTTTACATTGTTACTGAAGTGATTCCGAATTAAATTTGATGTATTTTTATTTAATAAAAGACCTATTGGTTGTAAGGAAGTTAAAAACATTTCCTTTCTCATCGAAGATGAAAATGTTTTCTCGTGTACGAGTTATGCGAGTGATGGTGTGAGGCTGATTACCCATAGTAATATTGACATCCCAAAAACAATAGTAATAGCAGTGAAAATACTATTGATCTCAAAAAATATATATTCGCCTGGGTATTACTTTAACATAAAATGGTTGTTCTTGAGAAACATTTATACCTTCACAAATTTAATAACCTCCACAAAAAGGTACCCAGTACCAATAATTAACGTCGTCATTTAGGTAACTCACCTAGCTATCTAGCTGTTTAATGCCCCTACACGTGTCAAGAGTCTAATACTAATTAACATAATTAATTAATAAAAGACTTCAGAATTATGTTCAATTATTTAATGAGAGTTGCTGAACGTGCTAAGGAATGAACATTTCAGCCCTAGATAAGATTTCGATGTAATTAGAAGATTCTATACCAGCTAAGTACCTTTTTGTTCGACTTTGAAAGTATTGAAAAACCTTTCAAAACCAGTTACGTGTGTAATTCTTCAAGGGAACAGCTACACAATCAGGTAAAAACATTATTGAACAGAACGTCGGTCGGCGGGAATTCGACCCGGGCAGTAGTCGGTCGTCAAGTCAGTTGATTTTATTTTGCCACCGGCCGAGTTCGCGGGTAAACGTCGTTACTCGAGCAAACTTTAGCTATCGGGATCTTCCATTATTAAAGTTGTATCCAACTGGGCCACACGAGAACACCGATATCCATACGAATTTTGCAACCGATTCCAGTTCCATTTTGCGTTGTATAGAGCCGTCTTCGCACTGCCTGGCGTGTTACCGCGTCATTGTTTGATCGTTAAGCTTACAAAAACTTTATTCTTGTGTACAACAACTTCGCACAACTGAAAGAAGTAGTACGTATTTTTTAAACTTACAAAGTTCCACCGTCCCTAATGATTGATTACCTACTCATAACCTATCTGTAACCATAATTTGTAACCGCAAGCATTCAAAGCAATCAGCATTATTAGAGCTGTAGCTACGTGATCACAATTGATTGTGTAATGTATGATTAATTAGGAAATTGAATTTATGTTAAACTAGCTGTGCCCCGCTGTTTCACCCGTGTAAGTCTCGATTCCGTGGCAATATCGGGATAAAAAGTATCCTATG
Organism: Lithophane ornitopus; assembly: GCA_948473465.1. NCBI lineage: Eukaryota > Metazoa > Arthropoda > Insecta > Lepidoptera > Noctuidae > Lithophane > Lithophane ornitopus. Next base: position 10,232,657 of record OX419620.1, on the reverse strand, counting down.
TCCTATTCCAGGTCACGGTTTACCCCTGTATCAAATTCCATCCAAATCTGTTCAGCCGTTTTAGCGTGAAAGCGTAACAAACAAACAAACTCACTTTCGCATTTATAATATTAGTTAGGATGCATCGTAGGATAATTATGTTTTGTTTGTGTTTATGAAAATACGGATCCTCGAAACGATCATTTGTTAATACGTCCTCCTCCCTTGTTTGGCTCCCTCTTGCCGGCAATACCAAGAGCCTGATCAAGACTTTGATCAGTAAACTAACCGTCAAGTGTATAACTAATTTCAAATGTTGATATGATCGTCAATACTTACAAGAAAAATATAATTGATTCTAGTTGCCCCTTCCAAAAGGTAGTTTCTTATGAAGAGGAATGGGCAAGAAACTCCAGAGTTAATCTTTTAAAATGTTTTACAATATTTTTTATACATACATCCTAAGTCCTAACTAATACTATAAGTGCGAAGGTGAGTTTGGTTGTTACGCTTTCACGCTAAAACGGCTGAACGGATTTAAATGAAATTTGGCACAGATCACCACCTGGAGAAGTACCAAAGCTACTTTTCATCCTGGATCGCAGACGAGGTTGCGATCCAGGATGAATATGTAAAGTTATAAATATGTAAAGACAAAGTAGGTAGGTACTACAATAGTTACAAAGTATTAAAAGTTACACTACTTTTTGGGCAGTCGTGTAAAACCAATAATATAAATGTGAAAGTGAGTTTCTTTGTTTGTTACGCTTGTATACTACAACGGCTTAATGGATTTAGATGAAATTTGGCGCAGGAGTAGACCATGACCTATAAGGAAATAGGATACTTTTCATCCCGATATTCCCACGTGATCGAGACTTACGCGGGTGAAACCGCGGGGCGCAGCTAGTTACAGATAAATTAATTATGTTGAGGGTGTGGATACATATGGTGCTCAAATTTCCACAAATATGCAACCTTTTGTTATAGTACGTTTCTACAGTAGTAAATGTTACAAATTAACTACCATTCTATCCAGACATTAAATGCTCCTTTTTAATAAATAAAAGCAAAAAAATAAAGGCACCAAAATATAAAAAATACTATGCGGAAGTTAGAGTGGAACCAACAAGGATAACCGTAGTGGGAAATTACGTAATTCCCATATAAATCTAACTTGGCTTATATTAGATTCTTAACTGGCTATTCGTTACCAAGGAAACGAAATTATACTAGTAGGTGTAATAACCATAATGAAATGATGTGATTATGAAATATGAATCTTCAATTTTGAAATGATAAAGATGCAATTTAGTCATTTAATGCTAATTTTAGGAACTCAACAATATTTTTGAAAATATTTAGGCTCATGGCTGAAACTATATCGTGCATCTAAGTTACCATGTAGAACGCATAATTTGATCAGTACTGACTCACAGTTCACGCGGGGTACACGGTACAGTAGGTGCAGAGCATTACCCGTAAGTAGTGTGTGAGCACAGGATAAACTCATTGTGTAGAATAGGATCACGTGCCGTGAGTGCGGGATAACGATGCGCCTTATTATTGGACTTGTTCCGCCTTCGCTAGAACACATGTTTTCAAACTAAAACCAATGTCTTCTTAGAACTTATTACTTCCGTTTCATTCTTCTTCATATTATTTTGTTCTACTTTTTCACAAAGACCAATTTAACACAAAGCCAAAGAAAATCTTCCAATTGGGCACTGGTAAGTGCAAAGTACACAAGTGTTGGCCGCAGCCCCATCTCTGAGAGAAAATGCGAAAGACAACTACGGGATTCTTTGAGATGCTCAGAGCTAATTAAAAATTAATAGTTACCAAGGCGCCCGTTCTTAAAATACTAAAACTTAAACTACACTGTGCTGGGGCAAATTATTATCGAAGTAGGTACGCAAAAGTTCCCCAGGCACTTGTGTAAACCGTGGTATTATCCGGGAGGGTCCTGGTGTCGTGTCTAAGTGTTTAATTACTCCGCCTTTGTTGTTATAAACAGTGCCACAAGCCGGCGAGGCGCTAGGCCACCGACCACATCTGCGGCGGCACGCGGACATAAATTGCTGACCGGACCCGCCTAAGCAAATTCACCCGACCCCTCTAATCTGACACTTTTAAATGGATTACTTGCAAACTCCGAGTGAACACAAACATTCGGCGATATAGTTTGCTGAGATTTGCAGCCGCTACCCACTTGTCACTTTATTATGTTCAAGTACTCGCGAGCGGGAAGGCGTTAAGTTTGTCTATCACGCATCTAACCGACAACTGTTCCGGGAAAACTTTATATTTGACAAATAACTGTTACTTACGAACTACCCTTCAGGGGATACCTACTTTTGTACATACACATCCACTTCATATGAAGTATTTACGACGGAGATATGTATACTTATGTATGTAGATAAATTCATGTAGTAGTTCCATGGGGAAAATACACCAAGAAATAAGTCTATAAAATCCTATACTTAGCCATATAAGTATTAGATCAGTTACGAGAAGGTTTATGAATTTTCATACATAAAAAAGGTATATTTATAACCGCGAATGCAATATATTAAATAAGACGATCCAGTTCAGTGCAAAAGAGGATCTAAAATAAACGGAACTCAGTCAGTTCCGTTTAATTGAGCAACACAGCCGACAGCCTCCAAAATGTTAGTTGAAATAGTTTCCTAACTTAGCTTTTAAGTCAATCTGTCACTTCAGCTTTGTATTTTTGAGAAGATAGAAACTATACATAGAAAGCTGCTTCCCTTTCCAATAATAGTTAATGCATGCATATTGGAACAGCTTTCAGTTCGCATTGAATTGCAGAAAACCTTTGAGTAATCAGTACATTAATGGGTCATGTATTTTCGAACTAAGTAATCTGGTATGCTTGCCTATTTTGCTGTAAAAACTATTTTCAATCCCAAACTAACCAAGAGGATACAATTTCTAGATTGTCATAAAGTTTTTATATCACTATAGTTACAAGGGTCGACAAAGAAACGAACCGACATTTATTCAAAACATAGACAATATAATCCTTAAAAGCTACAAATCTGCGTTAGTGTGTGTGAGCAAAAAATGTCGGAGTGACACAGCAGTATAGCCGGCCGGCCGGGATCACCGAATGACTGCCGACTAACGGGACTCAACGAGATAATCCCCTGATTAGAAAGGCCGACGGCGTTTTTCTCTGACTCCTTCAAAGAACTCATAGATAGATGTACAGAGCATTGCTTTCTCATGATTTTAAATATTTCTGAATGAACCTGATTCTGGTAACTATTGAATAAAATCAGCACTCGTATTTTCTTCCATTTCAAAGCGAAACCTACGGTACCTACCATTCTTACTTAAGACAGCTTATGTGTCTGCTGTGGGTGATGTGTCCCGACAATACCTCGTAGGTTACATATAAGAATAAATGAACTATCAATGCATGATCACCTAGTAGGGCTGAATCTATTCTTGACCACTTGGCCCACCCTTACTATTTAAGTTACACTTAGGTGTCCCGCCCATTTTCCCACTTCAACAATTCGGGCCTTTGAATAGCCACTTTGAAGTAAGTTTCCAATGTCAACAAGTTTGTTCTTGAAACAAATGTCAACATTAGAAACCCAGGCCTTAACCTTAAGGGACAGATAGAGGCTCGCACTTTATGGCTTTTTGCTGTTACATGTGTAGTTTACACTACTTACTAAAAGCCTTCATCAAATCGGACCTTAAACTTCCACTACTATTATTTAGTATTTCAACAACATAAACCGCAGAAATAGCGGTCTAGAGGGAATCTTTTTGTATCATTCTAAAGCAGCATATTGCATGGTAAACAGTCTTACCAAGATAAGTAAAACGTCTTACCAGGGGTATCGTGTAACCCAATAACTAGTTGTGGAAGTCAGGTAGGCAGTCTGCGCCCTCACGCTCCTAACCACCGCCGCAGGAGACGCCCTGGGCGTCGGGAATCCCGGGCGGATTCCCGGCCACCGTAGGCGCGGGCTTGCGGACGGCGAGCAATGGGCAGCTCGGCGTCTGATAAGGACCAGGTCCGGGTCGACGGCGCGTTGTGTTCCACGCGCGCCTCAAAGAAATGTCAGCACAATTGGTGGGGTCCGCTAGGACCGATGCCTGACAGGGTTGCGGGAAAATCCGGAGATACCGGGACCCTTGGCAACAAGGAACTGAAGGAACACGGGTGGGTTTTTGCCAGTAAAAGTCTGATACGCCCTCCCGCTCCGCCCAGAGCGGGAGAAGTCATTTTATGATTTCCCACAATAAAAAAAAAAAATGTAGGCTGTCACTCCATGTCAAATATTGGTACACAGCTGCATCTGGTATATTTGTTAGAAAATAGTTGGGAAAAGAAGATGAAATGTAACCTAAACAAAACAATGCTTCTACTTTCTTCGTTATAATTTTAATCGTTTGTTGTCACCCGCGGATCATATAGTTACCCAACAGAATTATGTTCAAGAGACGATGAAAATTCTGCTTAACGTTTTGTCTTTTATCTCTTCGGGATCTAAATAAAACCGTTTTACATTGAAAGCTTGCGAAAGCAGTTGAAATAATGACCAATAAACGCCAATATTGTAATATTTTCAGAAGTCTAACTGCAGTATTACGATAAGACAATGCGGTGGAGTTTTATCAACAATCTCGAAGTCGTTAAAACAACCGTAAAATAAAGTTAAATTTGAATCGTAACGTTTGACCGTGATTCTTTATTAAAATCACGGAAATCGTTAAAACACCTATCAATAACTTTCATCTAAAATCGTATTGCGGATCGTTGAAATAACGTTTATTTAGATATCGCCTTTCTTTATTTTTTCTTTCAAAATAAAAGATAAAGAGTGTGAATGATCAAAGCCGATGTGCGTGCAAGTTCGATTAAGTTGAGAATTAATGATCTACTTATCTTTAAAGGTTTTAGTGAAACAGTCGTAACACAAATAAATGAAAACCCGCAATTTTTTTGAATTCTTTGTTATGTTTACAGTTGGCAGCACCTCGACATCACTAGTGTCTGAAAAATGTTTTCTACCGAAATGAATTTAATGATTCGTTTTAAAAGAATCGTGGGCAAGAATGTATGGGCGGCACACCCACGTCCGACACAGATGAAACCACTGCATTTTTGAAGACACTACTTCTCCCTTTACTCAGTCCAAGGCGCATCAAAATCTGTCCCGGGGTTATTCAGTTCCGAAAATGTTAGGTCAGGTTAGGATAGGTATGTATTGGCGATACACAGACGTACGCCACAGATGAAACTACTGTAGTTTTGAAGACATCACTTCTCCCTTTACTCAGGCCAAGGCTCATTAAAATCTGTCCCGGGGGAATTCAGTTATGATAATGTTAAGTTGATGTTAGGTTCGGAGATTATGTTAGGTAAATGTTAGGTTTAGATAGGCTATGTTAGGTTAGGATAGGCTATGCTTGCAGAGATGAGGGCAGCCGTGATGCGGCTCCGGGCCAAGAACGTGGCTCCGGGGCCCGACGGGATCCATGGCTGCGTGTTAGCCCTCGCTCTGAAGGAGCTTGAGCCCCAACTGAGAGGACTCTACACAGCGTGGCTTGAGCAGGGCCAGTTTCCCACTTTGTGGAAATCTGGTCGTCTCGTCCTGCTCAGGAAAGCGGGGCGCCCTGCGGACTCGCCGTCCGCGTACCGGCCCATAGTGCTGCTGGACGAGGTGGGCAAGCTCACATCGTTGGAGCTTATCTGTCGGAGAGGTGTGTCACCTACATGGGACGTGTGCGGTGTTCCACAGGGCTCGATTGTAGGCCCGCTCCTGTGGAACATCGGGTACGACTGGGTGCTGAGGGGCGAGCTTGGACTGGGGGTAGACCTGACGTGTTACGCGGATGACACGCTGATCACTGCCCGGGGGAGCTCGCACAGGGAGGCAGCGTTGCTGGCGACGGCTGCGGTCTCACAGGTGGTGAGCCGCATACGTCGCCTAGGGCTGGAGGTGGCCCTCAGCAAGTCGGAGGCCATGGTGTTTCATGACCCCCGGCGGGCGCCGCCACCCAGCTCACACATCGTGGTCGGGGGGGCTCGGATCGCTGTCGAGTCTACCACGAAGTACCTGGGATTGGTGCTCGACAGCCGGTGGGACTTCGGGCCCCACTTCCGACGGCTGGCACCCAAGTTGCTGGGCGCTGCTGGGCGTTGTCAACGCTGCTTCCCAATCTGGGGGGCCCGAGAGCCGCTTGTAGGCGGCTCTACGTGGGGATCGTACGGTCGATGGCCTTTACGGGGCCCCGATCTGGGCGGCTGACCTGACGGCCGGTAGTATCGCAGTTCTGCGCAAGCCGCAGAGAGCGATGGCCGTCCGAGTCATCAGAGGGTACCGCACGATCTCCTACGAGGCGGCTTGTGCACTGGCCGGATCCCCGCCCTGGGACCTCGAGGCAAAAGTACTCGCGTCATCGTACCGGTGGCGCGAGGAAGCGAGGGCGCGGGGCGAGCAACCAATGCAGCGACACATAGAGCTGCATCGGTCTCAGCTTCGCGAGGTCCTGGTGGCGGAATGGCGGGACAGGCCTTCACGCCCTACCGCCGACATCATCGAGGCGGTCCGGCCGGTGCTCGAGCACTGGCTCGGGAGGAGGCACGGCTCCCTGTCGTTTCGGGTGACGCAAGTGTTCTCGGGGCATGGTTGCTTCGGGAAGTACCTGTGTCACATAAACAGGGAGCCGGACGCTCGGTGTCACCACTGCGTCGACTGCCGGGAGGACACGGCGCGGCATACGCTGGCAGAGTGTGCCGCTTGGGAGGAGCCGCGCCGAGCCCTCATCTCAGAAGTAGGCAGTGACTTGTCGCTGTCGGCCGTAGTGTATTATTTCACTTGCTTGCAACACAGTTACTAACAGACTGACCCAAAAGCTAACGCGCTACACCGGCAACCAACAAGAGTGGGTACTGGATGTACCGCGCCACCTCGTTTGGTAAAAGAGTATCATTAATGACATCTTGAATACCACTGTGGGCAAAATACACCCAGCTCCGCCAGTCATTATATTAATTATGACTCGAAACACATAACAAAAATAAGCATTTTTTATTATGACATCCATAAGGATTTTCCACGCCCGCGCCGAGTCTGTCAGACTCTTTGTCTTTCATTGACTTGAATGTGCCCTGGCGGCTGGGAATGTCATGCTCACTCAAATGTCTCGCTGATGGTGGCGTATGTGTTGGATCATTTAGCTCCCTTCAAAATGGTTGAGCTGAATGGCGCTGATCCATGCGTCATGTTCGTGAACGGGCGCCGTCAGTTGTGACTGGTCATTTCTTAGCTGCCATGGCTTATTTTAATTTTTGAATTGTTCTTATTTTATAATTGCGGACGCTTTTAACGTGCTTTCTACATTGTTCTCACATATATAATTTCAACATGAATGATGAATGATTATATTGTAACAATATTTTGATTTAAAAGAGTGTCCATGGAGTTTCTTGCCCGTTCTTCTCCATAGGTACCTACTACGCTTTGGAAGGGGCAACTAGCTTCATATTTCTGAATGACTGACTCCTTGACAATTCAAAAGTGCCTGTAATTGGTTTAATTGAAATACATGCTTTGAATTTGAGTTTCTTACTAACTAAAAACCACCCCGGTGTTCCCTTCCCACACTTGGACCATGAGATCTTGTGTGCCTTCCACGATCCCCGGACCTAATTAATATAACCTTTTTATTAGGTTTAAAAGTAAAAATGGGTGTTCCACAAGGCTCGATTTTGGGTCCTTTCCTCTTTTTGGTGTACATTAATGATCTACTCCATTTATTAAAAAATCAGCCACACATGGTGTTATTTGCTGACGATACTTCCTTAATTTTTAAGGTGAGATAGACGTGCTACAAATTTTGACGAAGTAAATAACGCCCTACTGCAGGTCCAAAATTGGTTCACTGCTAATAATTTAGTATTAAATGGAAAAAAGACTAAGTGCATAAAATTTTCTTTACCAAATGTCAAAAGTAGGGATTGTGAGATTATATTGAATCAAGAGAAACTAGAATTCGTCGATAAAACTGTTTTCCTGGGGATCACGCTCGACTCAAGGCTACAATGGGGTCCTCATTTAACATCTCTTGCAGGACGGCTGAGTTCAGCAGCATATGCTGTCAGAAAAATCCGTCAATTTACTGATGTAGATACCGCGAGGCTAGTCTATTTTAGTTACTTTCATAGCATAATGTCTTACGGTATTTTACTATGGGGACGGGCTGCAGACATCGAGTCTATCTTTATTCTGCAGAAAAGAGCGATCAGAGCCATTTATAATCTACGCAGGCGCGATTCTTTAAGGGAACTGTTTAAGGATATTAACATCATGACGGTACCTTGTCAATATATATATGAAAACATCTTGCACGTAAGAAAAAATTTACATCTTTTTAGTAAAAGAGGCGATAGACATAATTATAGTACTAGAAATAGGGACTTATTAGTTCAACCAGGTTTCAGACTGGCTAAAGTAGACTCATCTTTCATGGGGTACTGTTTAAAATGTTACAATAAAATCCCTCCCCACATACTTCAACTGAATGAGACGAAATTCAAAACTTGTATAAAACGCACACTATGTAGGCAGGCATATTATAAGTTGGAGGATTACATCTCTGATAAAAATGCTTGGCTTAATGCTGGTCCTGCTCCACAACCACAACTAACTAATTAACATTCGAAAATGCTGTTGGAGCTGCTGAAGATTGTAAGACTATCTTTGCATTGTATAAACTCAATCTCTCCTTTGTATTATATAATTGCACAGGTGTGAGTACTATGTACTATAGAGCTACCATTTACCGGGTATTTTGTCTTTCATTGACTTGAATGTGCCCTGGCGGCTGGGAATGTCATGCTCACTCAAATGTCTCGCTGGTGGTGGCGTATGTGTTGGATCATTTAGCTCCCTTCAAAATGGTTGAGCTGAATGGTGCTGATCCATGCGTCATGTTCGTGAACGGGCGCCGTCAGTTGTGACTGGTCATTTCTTAGCTGCCATGGCTTATTTTAATTTTTGAATTGTGCTTATTTTGTAATTGCGGACGCTTTTAACGTGCTTTCTACATTGTTCTCACATGTATAATTTCAACATGAATAATGTAACCATTATATTGTAACAATATTTTGATTTAAAAGAGTGTCCATGGAGTTTCTTGCCCGTTCTTCTCCATAGGTACCTACTACGCTTTGGAATGGGCAACTAGCTTCATATTTCTGACTGACTCCTTGACAATTCAAAAGTGCCTGTAAATGGTTTAATTGAAATAAATGCTTTGAGTTTGAGTTTGAGATTATTTTTTTATCGCTGAGAAATGCATTACGCATCCCCGCTCGTGGGGGACGAGTCTGGGGTATGTGGCTAACGACAGTATACCCACAAAAAAATAGCGGTGTTCCCACATCGCCGTGATGGGAGGGCTATGGGAAACCGGCTCAGCCTTTACATCCACAACCCTCCCGGCGCATGCCCGCCTAGCTGGCGGGCCCCACATGCCCCCCATATTGGGGGGCTACGGGAATGGCTGGGAACACCTGGCCATTCCCGTCCAACACTGGTGGAGACCTGTGCAATACAGGCAAGGGTGCACTCGCACCCATTGCCTGCTGGCCTCCAGCTGGGAGGAGTCAGTGATGACTATCGAACTGACGTCTTCTTCGACCCCTCCTCCACCTTCGTAATTAACATAACCTAACCTAACCTAACATTGTCAGAACTGAATAACCCCGGGAGATTTTGATGCGCCTTGGCTGGAGTAAAGGGAAAAGTGATGTCTTCAAAACTACAGTGGTTTCATCTGTGGCGGACGTCTATGTGCCGCCAATACACATCTAACCTAACCTGACCTAACATTTTCGGAACTGAATAACCCCGGGACAGATTTTGATGCGCCTTGGACTGAGTAAAGGGAGAAGTAGTGTCTTCAAAACTGCAGTGGTTTCATCTGTGGCGGACGTGGGCGTGCCGCCCATACATTCTTGCCCACGATCCTTTACACAGGAATGTTAGTTTTTTTTAGTCTCTTTTAAAATTTATTCTTCTCATTTTTTTCCATACAAAATATTTGTTTGGCGTTTAAAGGTTTTCTTTTTAGTAAATAAGAAAACGGTAGGTATACCTAATTATTGTAACAGTTCTTGTAGAAATTAACTTGTATCACTTCTGTTGTACATTTTCTCCAAATTAATTAGGGTAAGTTTTTGCTAATGTTTTAAATCACTGGGGAACGCTTAATTCTAATTATCATTTTAGACCATCAGCTTGCCTAAATAGAAGCTGTTTTATTTTTGAATACCAAGAGAAGCAAAGTACCTATTTAAATAAGACTACTATTTTAGCTATTAAAAAGCCTAAATTGAGTGTGTTTTCTTTGAAATTTTAGTAGGAATTTTGTAGTAAGGAACTGAATTAATATTAAGAACAGTTATGGAACTAATACCGTATTTTCTTGTAAGTATGTTCAAACCCATAGAGAATCGCACAAAAAAACGACAAAATTTATAACAAAGCCACCGCGTGGAATAAATTCATGTATGATCATTTTTTATTCTCATCTGGCGTACGTTGGCCGCCTACGTACTGGTAGGCTGGTAGCATTCACTGAGCTTGTTTGGGACGTCACGTCGACAGCCGCAGACGAGCGACTGTGTGCTCGGATCGTACCATTCATTGGCTCCGTTGTTTCACTTTTCGACCGACGGCGATCTAAATCTGCAAAAGCTTTGATTGGCTTTCGTCAGAACGGGAATAAATCGGCTGGCACCGCTACACCGCACCGACTTCAAAGGCTCGTCCTAGCTACGGTTAAAATTGGACATTCAAGAGAGCTCCATTCTTTCGTGTTTCATTGTATCTAAAATGGAGCAATTTCGCCAGTATCGGGCCTGTCTAAAGCGACGATTCGGCGCTGAAATTTTAACAGAATATAACAGCTTCAAAACTGAAAGCAAAGTTCAACAAAAAAGTTTATTTCGTTTTATATTGACAATAAAATTGAATTAGCCGACACGCGCCGGCTTTCTAGGTCTGTCGGTAATCCTATTTGCGGTGCGGACTCGCGCCAGTTGCTCCTAAAAGTTGGGTGCGCGTTACCAACAAAACGCTGCTCACGCCTCGGGAGATTGAGACTGGCTGTGGGAAGTGTATTTTTACACATGTGGGACCTACTTATGTGACGGATTAGGTTTATTCCGAAAAAATACGCCTTTAATCTAAAAAAATTGCAAGGTTCAACTAGTAACTACCTTTGTCACGTTATCATTAACGTAATTTACCTAACCCGAGATTAAGCTATAAAAAATATCGGTTTTCGGTTTAAAGAAGCGTGAATCTCCTTTTGGAAGGTCGCGCCCATCCTATTAACTTCGCTTATCAGAAATTAGTTTTCTTCCGATAGCTTTTATTAGTAATTCCCCACTCCGTGTTCCAAAACACGATAGAATCCCTAAAGGGGGTACCTACCGAATGCTGCAGCGTCACTTCGTCTCGCATTATAAAATATGCAGATAAGTTACGGGAATTGATTCAAGGCACAAAGGAGGCGAGCGAACTGTCTATAGGCGGGCGCCGAGATTTCGGCAGTAATTTCCCGTGAGGGTACACTCTTATCTCATGACACTGAAAATATTTTGAATAACATACGTTTAAGAACAACTTATTCACTAAACGCTAAGCGATGCACCGGCGGAAATTATTTGCCACTTTATAACTTTGCAACTTTTCTGCCAAATAGATGTCAAAGAAAATGCTTTTCGTAGCATTTAAGCGCCATTTATTTGTACGCGCTACCAACAGCGTTCGTTCGTTCTGAACCATTTTGCAGTCACATAACAAAAGTTATTGCGGTGTATCACTTGATCCACGTTCTCATTATTAGACCATTAAAAGTTTGCAAGTAGACGTTGCTTGAGAAGTCCTAGCTATTAGCCGAGTACTTATATGTTTGGAGAAATATTATCTTAATAGTTATAAACGTGATGGGATAAAGCTGCGGCTGCCGTTCCCTGGCGACGAACTTTAAATCATTAGCAAACTCCAAGAGTGGCACAAAACTGCACCGGAGTGGAATCATGTGAATTTATAGGTAATCTGATCCTTTTATGTACTTAGTTTTCTTATTGATTTTTCAACACAAAGGTAACGAACGTACTTTATTAAGCTTTCTTTAAATCGCATAGGTAGGAACTTATAATTGCCTGCAAAAGCCAATATACGTACTTGGTAATTATCCATTCTTAAATTATCAAAGCATTCAACACCCTTTAGAATATGACAAAGGTATTTATATAGCTCAAGACAAAATAGTTAAACACGAAGCCTACAAGCCTCGAGACCAATTAGATAATGTAAATAACAGCGAAGATACAACAGGATAAAGAAGCATACCACATCCGTTTTCCATTATGTGAGCACTGAGTCTGTGCTCATTTCACAACGCGATCGTTTTATTGATACTGTTTTGCTGTGCCACTCGGATTGCCAGCTAATCCTGCTTTTGTGATACTACTAACGAACTATGTACGTTCTGCGAGGATCGTTTGTAAGTAATACGTGAACAATTCAAGTTTATATATACGTACAGCTTTAATAACAAAAATACTACGATTTTCCGTGTAATAAAAGTATTTTACAAAAATGAAAGCCGTGTCCAGAATTTATCGGTTCATGTGCTAATGATGCTGAGCGTTCATTCTTCACACTATTGTGACTTTCTATTGAACATAACGAAGTCTACTTCATAATAACAAAATTAACCATCTGTGAGCGAATTCGTTGATTTGAGATGCAATTTAAGTTAAGATTTGTTTACAGTCGTTGTTGTTGACAGTTTAACTAAGTCCGACATGATTCTGTTCGCTCTGTAGCTCCTTTTTTATAAATAACTTAACGGGCTAATTTAATTATACGCTAAGTTGCCTTTTAATCCTTCTTCATTTTCTTTAAGTACCTAATCGAGTTTACGAAATAGCTTTTAAACAACTTTGAACCCGAGACCTTTCGATGGGGTATTTAAGTCCACGTGTTTCAATAAAGTTGAGAATATTTTTCGTAGAAAACGAAAAATAAACGCGTATATAGTTCGGGAAATCCAGTAATCATTAGAATATACGCAATAAGAAATTCTTTTCAGAATTCTTTTCTATTTTGCTTTTAATAAAACAACAAAGAAGGATAAACATGTTGCTTTTTGCTGGTTTATTAAAAATAAATAGACATCCTTTAGAGTGAATTCACGAAATATTCAAAAAGCTACGAACAATGTTAGCGCTGTAGCCCACGTAGAGATAATACACTTGCTGAACTATATGTTAGCAGCACCTAGGACGATGTTATGCTAGCCTTAAAAGTTCTCGCAAGTAATTTGCATGGTATAGGTGTCAATCAGGTGGTTGTTTATTCGGAGGTGAGGGTGAAACGGATCGTGTGCGGGGCGCGGGGGTAGGGGGTGGAGGTATTCGTTTGCCGAAACAAGGCCGAAACCGGAGAGTGCTCACGGAACTCAAACACGGCGCACTATAATGAATTAAGTTAGCAACTCTCTTGGAGGTGAACCTTCCTCTTGTCACACTTACGTGAACCGTCTTCTACCTGCGAGAATTTAGCTGCATTGACTTTAATTTATTGAACCTCAGATACATCAATACCCCTGCAGTACAAACAGTAGGTAGGATTTCTGTCCATCGGCAAAATTTTCGGATTCTCGCTACTCCCACAAATTGGTAGGAGGTTGCGAAATCTGTTTAAACTCTCATCGGATCGTCATTATCCACATAAAAAGGCCGAATGATAACAAAAATCAACGGCAATCGCTAACGAGTCGCGTAATGCGATAACCATCAATTATGGACATGTTGATTGAATGATTGGTCCGAATGCGAAGCTGATTGAGACTCTGCCAACGTAAAATTAAATAACTGCCGAAAACATTTACCGAACATGTCTCGTATTTGGAGCTTATCTGTTTTATGTATATAAAACAGATTTCATCCGCGTGTTTTATATAAATTACGTATGTACGTACACATATATGCAAAGCGCACCATGGTTTGGTATGAATCAATGTAAATACTGTGTATATTTATTTTGCACCAAAATATAACAGTGACCTTAACGAAGAATGAATGACGAATGAAAAAATCGAGCACGCAACAGTTTTGAATCAGTGAATGCGTAAACATACGGATGTTTTTGACCTCATCGTGCGCGCTTACAGTGGTAGAATTATTCAAACCCCAGTTTGGAGGTAGTAATATGCAAACGACGTGTAAAACATGGACAACTTGACAGCGAGACAGAACGAGGCGCGGCTAGGCGAGGCCCAGCTGCAGACAAACGTGATTGCTAGAGCTATGCGGAACCACTCCATGCTTCAAAATAAACACCTGATTTCGCATACTGGACCCCAAACTGACGGCTATATTACTCATGTCAGTCACTAATTTTTGGCTTAGGTATATAAATAGGAAGTAAGAAGTAGAAGTTAATAATTAGGAAGTGCCTCCGCTGCCGGCGCCGGTTGCTGGATTGGCTGCCGGCGCTGACTTTGGTTGTTAGTTTGGCGTAAGGAGTAGATACTAGGTACATAGGCAGGGTAGGCATAGGTAATTTAAAAAAACATATAATAGAGCTTTTTTTCATATTCCAGTAATAAAGTCATAAAGGACCCGAAACCGAACTAGTCAGATTAGGTTTAATACTTTTAATCGCAAAAAAGGTTAGGTTAGAACCGTGACCCCCTACGCACGAGCCGAGCGAGCATAGCAAGCGGTGCCGCGGCAGCGGTCGGCGAGTGCCAAAAACGACTAGAATATGCAGAAGAACATATTTTAGTTAGGGTTAGTTAGTTGGGGTTCTGAATACTGGAAGGGTTTCTATAAACGCCGCACCGGCGGTGTCCACTATGGGAGCCGGCCGTGCCGGCAGCCGATGTTTTTAATCTCAGCTGCCAGCAGTAATATGTCATTGCCGGTTCCCAGTGGCGTTTCCCCAGTGGTTTTGTCTTTTGTCTTTCATTTACTTGAATGTGCCCTGGCGGCTGGGAATGTCATGCTCACTCAAATGTGTCGCTGATGGTGGCGTATGTGTTGCTCCCTTCAAAATGGTTGAGCTGAATGGTGCTGATCCATGCGTCATGTTCGTGAACGGGCGCCGTCAGTTGTGACTGGTCATTTCTTAGCTGCCATGGCTTATTTTAATTTTTGAATTGTGCTTATTTTATAATTGCGGACGCTTTTAACGTGCTTTCTACATTGTTCTCACATGTATAATTTCAACATGAATGATGTAACTAACTGTGATTATATTGTAACAATATTTTGATTTAAAAGAGTGTCCATGGAGTTTCTTGCCCGTTCTTCTCCATAGGTACCTACTACGCTTTGGAATGGGCAACTAGCTTCATATTTCTGACTGACTGACTCCTTGACAATTCAAAAGTGCCTGTAAATGGTTTAATTGAAATAAATGCTTTGAGTTGAGTTTGAGTTTGAGTTATTTTTGGGAGCCGGCGCCGGCAGCGGAGGCACTCCCTAATAATTAATGTGATACAACAAAGAATGCCTACCTAACCAATTTACCGTTTCTTATAGCGAATTAATTAAATCTTAATTTAAAGTATAATTATTTTGGTCAATTAGAAATTAATAATTCAAACAATCCAACCTCTACTCGATAACAACCTGTGTCTCAAATAAAATTTATTTCACAGGTCAGGGGAAAAACATTGCCTTTTTGGGAGAAGATAACTCAAAATATAACGGATTTGCGTAAAATATGTGAAACCTTTTGTATGCTAATACGATCCCATTGTTCGGAGATTGAATTTTCGGGTTATCATGCTTAAGAATAATTCATGACAGATAGGTTGCGATTGTTATGATTTTTCACAGCAATGTTGTTACATATAAAATATATGTAGTTGTTAACTTCAAGACTATCGTTTTACATCCGATAATGACTGTGACGTGCGGAAACAACACTGCGCTAAGATGGAACATAAAAAAACACACATCTCTGCTGCACATTTATATTTTATAAGCTCTTCATTGCAAAAAGATTCATTTTTCTTTGTAAAAATCAAGTGCGGTGCAAAAATGAACTGGGCGAGTGGAGTCTGAAACTCTGAAATGGAAATATGCGCAGTCTGGAGTTGAACACGCCATACGGAATATTTCACTCGGAAAAAAACTTGTGTCACTTCTGTGAATTTAATATTGAATACGCATTAATGAACTGATCACTGTGAATAATGGAGTGCGAGAGCGACAGATCAGAAAGGGCATTCATTTCGGAAGGCACCGCACGTCTCGCGGGCGGCGGGGAAATTGAAACTTTATATTTGAGCGCACTTTATCTGACCGACGAACCTGGATCCTCTCTAGCGGAAAATCCTAAGTCGAAATAAAATAAAACTCCAACGAATTTCCTCAATACTTTCTACAACTGGAACATGCTTCACGGTTTTCACAGCGATTTGTGCAATGTATTTATTTTCGTTTTTATTCGCTTAGCAGGTCGCCGTTGTTGCTGTTAACCTGAACCATTTACATTAATGTTGGCTTTTATTACTTACAAATTCGGCATCAGATTAAAAAATGCTATTCATAAGGCTTTAGGGGTTTTTAAAAACATTCATTCCTGAATCGGTAGGTAAGTAGATATATAGAGAAATTCCGATAATGAACAAAACATTTCATCGCAAAATTTTGTGCCTATTTAAAAGTCTTTTAACATGGTGCTGCTAATGAAAATATGGCGCCAGAGTTCGCAATATTGTGATTATTTGACGTTATTCTGACGCGGAACGTTGCAATCGAAATATTGTTTATCATTGCGGAAACAGACAAAACTCTGAAACCGTTTTAATTTTGCTCCAGAAGCTGTTTTGCTTGACAGTTATATTCTGTATATTATATACGGTGAACACAGTAATAAGTTGGTAAATAGAAAATAGAGGTAAATTCAATTATAAATTATTCAGCATACATACTGGCTTTAGTACCTACCTAATAAGCATAACTCATGCTTGTTGAACATTGTTTTGTTTTGCATACTGGTTGCATATACGGATGGCGAAATATTTGTTCATTCTTAAACAGTCTTTTATTAAAAGAAAAGCCAACAAAGTTATGAATACGACACTGGAAAAATACATAAATAGGTAAGTTGAGTAGTTAAGTACTTAGTACAACCCGAATAGTCGGCTATGGCGATGGCGGTTACAAAGAGACTTACTCCTTGCTAACGTTCATATTCTGACCACAGAGAGCCGTTCACTTTTTTACCCTTACCGAAGAGGAATGCCGTAAGAGATTCCACCCTTTCATAATAAAGTGTAACGTGTCCATATATAGTATGTAACAAAAACCATGTCCGATCCGAAATAAATAACCAGAAAAAATATATATATATATTTAGGTATGAAATTGCCGTTCTGCAGTACTGGCCATTTCAAATCAAAATAATTTTTGTTTGGCTAAGAATTCTAATTTCAAATTAATTTTATTTTAAAAACATGGATTTTTTTTTCCAAAAGTATTCATTTCTTTATTGATTAGTGTTACATTTTCATCGCATTTCAATCTTTTTCGTCATCATGGATACGTTAAAAATTCGAGTAATTATGGAATATGAGTACCGTCGTGGCAGCAACGCGGCACAAGCGGCACGCAACATCAACGACGTTTACGGAGCTAACACTACAAACCAACGCACCACCTGTTATTGGTTTGCTCGCTTCCGTTCTGGAAATTTCGACCTGAAAAATGAACCTCACGGTCGTCCGAAGACTTTGGTCGACAATGACGAATTAAAGGCGATTGTGGAAGCTGATGATACACAATCTACGGCTGAATTAGCAGCAGCTTTCGACGTTAGCGTCAAAACAATATTGGTCCATTTGCGTCAAATTGGCAAGGTAAAAAAGCTTGACAAATGGGTGCCCCACGAACTCAATGATCGCCAGCGCGAAGTACGCGTCGAGACGTGCCTTGCACTGCTCAACAGACACACAAATGAAGGAATTTTGAACCGCATTGTTACCTGCGATGAAAAATGGATTCTGTTTGATAACCGCAAGCGCTCAGCAAGTTGGTTGGATCCTGGTTCAGCACCTAAACAATGCCCTAAACGAAAACTTACCCCTAGAAAAGTGATGGTCACTGTTTGGTGGTCTAGCGCCGGTGTGATTCATCACAGCTTCTTACCAAACGGGGTGAGCATTACTGCAGATGTGTACTGTGAAGAACTGAACACAATGATGGAGAAGCTGGCGCATCTCCAACCAGCATTGGTCAATCGCTCGTCTCCGCTGCTCCTGCACGACAACGCGCGACCTCATACTGCACAGCAGACGGTCTCCAAGTTGCAAGAACTGGGGTTGGAAGCTCTCCGTCATCCGCCCTACTCACCAGACCTTGCGCCTACAGACTACTACTTTTTCCAGAATTTGGATAACTTCTTGGCGGGAAAAAAATTCAATACCCGTAATAATACAAAATGCCTTTGAAGAATTTGTTGCCTCCCGTCCAGCTGATTTCTTTAAGAAGGGCATCAATAAACTGCCACTGCAATGGCAAAGATGCATTGATTGCATGGGTGATTACTTCGATTAATACAAATAAAAAATTCATGAAAAAAATTCGTTTAAATTTTTTCATACAAAACGGCAATTTCATAGGTAAAGACCTATTATAAAAGTTATCGCAATTTGGAATTCACATTTTTAGTACCAAATCATCTGCCTAGCATTTTTCCCAACTATGTTGTGGACATTTGCCAGTCTAACCGGATGTAGCTGAATACCAGTATTTTACATGGAGCGACAGCCTATCAGACCTCCACAACCCAGAAACTGGGCAATACCACCTCTTGGTAAGACTGGCTGTCAGACTTTCGGGCTTCTGACGACCCGTAACGACTGTCAAAGATCCACAAATGACAACCACATAAATAAACTCTCAGTACGATTCTTAACAACACCCTCACGGATCGGACAAGGTTTTTTTTACACGCTGTATATGACCTCATGTTGCCATAAACGACGCCATAACATTCATCATCATTAGATGCTCGATTAAGTATCTCTGCCTACCTAGGAACATTTCCTTGAAGGCAACCATTGATATACATAAGAACTATGGATATGAATTGTACTATAACGTTTATAGTTGATAGTCTTGTACCGAATTGGAGTAGGTAAGGTAAGACAACAGTGGTCGTGTACGGTACTGTAGGGTAGTGTTAATTAAGGTCATAATTTAGTCGTTGTGAGAAAAAGATAATACAGGACTAGGAATAGTAGGTACAGTCACGGACTTTAATTGATAAGCCACCTTCAAACTTTTCAATTTTACAGTTTCATACATTCACGAGATTACACGATTAAACACGAACTCAAACCGCACGCTCGTAAACAAGATGACAAATAAATTACTTATAATCGGAAACAGTTTTATCCATAGAGGCTGACTAATAAGTTCTCAATGATAAAAATAAATAAAATGTTGCATTAAGTTTATCCAATCTATTTGATACTGACCTCCTTTGAATCAGAGCTCATTAACTCGATTATTCTGAAAACTTATCTGAAGACAGTGACAGTTGAAATGTCGATGTCAGAGACGATAATTTCGAAGTTGTCGAAATGACTATTAATATTTCTCCGTACGCTAACTTTACTATCGCTACGCTTAAACAATCGTTGCTAGGTTACTGTTGCTAGACCTGCAATTGTTTGACTTTGGGTAGTCACTCTGCTGTCAAGTTTGTAGTTCTGGCTTTCAGGTTAGCCAACCGGTAAAGTTATTAAATATAATTTTCTTCTACTAATACCAAGACATTATGACTTTCCGTGTCGGGAACCGAATAAACCCGATTTGCATTACACGGCTAAAATACGAACAGTGCCAGGTGGCTCATCAATTAAAGTCCGTGACTGTACCTTTCTGCCATAAATCGCACTGGAACCATGATGACTTTCACATTTCTCGGTACGAATATAGGAAAATATACTGACAGGAATGAAAATACTTTCCCGCGTCTGAATTGAAACATCTGTTGTGAGCTATAAAACAATTAGTTTTAGTAGTATTATGTCGGCAACTTACAATTGTCTACGCGGTGCATACATCGCTTTGCCTAGTTGAATACACAACAAAGGTACAAAACGTAGTCAAGAGAACGAGCTTGGTCTTCCGAAACGAGATTCTGTGCTCAACAGTCGAAAACTACTGATTCGAAGCCTTCATTTCTTCACAAAAACCTAAAGAAATGTATAAAGAATATATAAATTGTTACCAAGATTATTCAACACCACCGAAAATGGATTATATTATTAGGTAGGTAATATGTAGTTCCCAAATTCCTATTCCGTGGTCACGCATATATCCTTTTATACCCATGTTGGTTGAGAAGAACACTTTCAATGATTTGGAATGTCACAAGAGATTTAGGTGCTTACCCTAAGATCTTACATTTTCCACATTACTCGCGACCTCTGAAATAAGAGTATGTATATTTGGCCATTCCAGAATATTTTTACATAGCATCATATACACAATCAGCCTACAATGTCCCCACTGTTGGGACACAGGCCTCCCCCCTTTGAGAGGGAGTGGGCTATAATCTACCACGCGGGCCCAGTGCGGGTTGGTAGATGTCACGATGTCTTCGAATTTTTGGTTCTAGGACATGCCGGTTTCCTCACGATGTTTTCCTTCACCATTTTGAGAGCTGTGGTGATGAAATTATTTATACAAAGTAAAGCGCCTGGCGGGGTCACTCACGTCCTATAAACTCATAAGTCGGGGCTATTACCACTGGTCCACCACTGCTCGGAATGAAGAAACAATATTTTTATGAGAACCTAATTCTGGATTGTAGTGGTCAATTTAGATTGTCAGAAAATACAGGTTTCATGTCAGTCATAATCCGTTTAACGTGATGAAGGACGCAGACATTTGACAAAAAAAACAGAAATTTTCTCTCACATCATACGAACCATAAAATTAGCAATTACGCTCGTAATACAATGAAAAATACAGCATCACTCTGCTCTCCACATTATTGACATAAAAATTGCTCTCTCTCTCCCGTGATGTGCATCGCGATACGTCATAAATATTAACGTGATATTACCATTGTGGGATACAGACGACCAAGTTTTGTGACCACAAATAATTAGATATTTCAACTGCGATCCCACAAACTAATTGCGCGTCTACACTCTACATAATAGATAAGCTTGTTAAACCACTGACGTTTAATTCGAATAACTTGCCTACAATTCTGACTGTTAAGTACGAGTTACACAAAATGTTCAAACATCTCAATGGTTTGCAGGTAAATCGGCTCAGTGAAAGAGGCTTCTCCTCGATAATGAGTCGGTAGACGATCGTCTTTTATACTCGCGCAGCGGTAAGATCTTTTGAATTATGGGTGTCGAGGGAATTCGCCTTGTCTATACTGAAGTTGCGTCAGGTAAGAAACAACATAATGTAAGAACCTGTTCGACTCGCATTTTATAGAGGATAAAATAAATTCTCCTTACTGATAAGTAAACGCTGATCAAGCAATCATTCGATACTTGCGATTTGACCCATTTCCTGTATAAAATGGTATTGTATGGTTGTTGAGTCCAGACGGATATTTCATTAGCTGGCGGCGTGGTGTGTAGCCGGCGGACGTAGCGCCGCGACCCGGAGCGAACTTCACAAACATCAGACAGAAACTCGTTAGCCATCCCCCTGCACACCTTGCCGCACCTCCCCCCCCCCCCTCCCACCGTTACTAAATAAATGTCTCACTCCAATACTGCAGATTGTTACAACTTTATATGATGAAACAGCAATTTCTCATTTACCTATATCCTAACAAAAGATTCAATTTCAATTATTCGATTAATAAAACAGCGTAGCTAAAAGGAAATTCTTGCGTTTTCCTCATGTTTTCCGCTCATTAGCTCTGAATTTTTCATGATTTCGAATGCGAAAATTATATTTTGTGTATCATGTTATAAAATGTTAGAGGGTCTGGGCGAGGCTAAATAATAAGAGCCGCACGGGTCAATCGAAAGTTAAGCTACGCTTACTGAGGTAAGTTCCATCCATTACATATGAAGGGTTAGGCAGCGGTGCACCTATAGTACACATTTCGCCAGTCATATTCTATCATTCGCAGAACAGTCGTTACGGGTAGTCATAGTCAGAAACCCGAAAGTCTGACAACCAGTCTTACCATGGGGTATCCGTATTACTCAGTATATATGCTGGGTCAGATAGTCAGTCGATCCATTCTTATTCTGCTGCATCCGCTTATACTGGAGCCGACCCCAACATAGTTGGGAAGAGCCTAGGCAGATGATGTCATGAAAAATTTATTCGTTAAGGAAAAAAACTAGGAATTTTAAATATTATCCTGAATAGATTCTCATGCGTTTCCGTGGCGACATTAAGTTTCATCATAGATTTTGTATGAGCACAGGAAAGCATCTTGTTAAGTGATTTCCTTAGTAACTTACCACGAATGTAAAATGGCAGTTCTGGCTTATTGCTTCTCAATTTTTGAGAGGTATACGTAGATTGTGCAACAGCATTTTCTGATGTATACAATGCAGTTTCTTGTGTTTTAGCCTGATGAAACTCGAACTTGATAGGAAATTTCTTCTACATTCAAAAATAGTTTAGCTACATAAGCAAACATTATAAAAAACTTGTTATTATGACTATAGCTATTATTATGCAGTAGGTAAACCCTGTATATTTTTAAACACAAACACAAAAATCAGGACCAACAAACCCAATAGGTACCTCATTTACATTTTATGTCAGTAAAATACATGCCCGTACAAGAATAAAGTCAAATACAAAGCCTTAACTTCCGTACAATACGCCAAGACAAGTAAAACAGTACATCACTTCGTACCTAATATGTATGTACGTATAAATCTCCAATAAAACGCTTCCACTCCATTAAGTAAATTGAAAAACTTTTCGATGATCCGTATTCCGAACCACATCCAAATTATTATTTGATTATCTTACACAGTAAGTCTGTATCTCAAATCAAATTAATAAATGCTTTGTTTAAAATCGGAAAAGCTGAATATCCTTTGAGAATAGATAAGCCATAGAAAGTTCACAAAATCGTCGAAGTTTTGAGCCTTCTTCCCCTAATCCCCGACAGTGTCGCTCTAAATTTTATACAACTTGCCTAAGATGTAGCGAAATGTGCAAATTCTTTAAAAATAGTTTTACTCCACTGAACCAGTTTAATATCTCAGTAGAGCAGAGTCCTAGAATGGTATGAATAAACAAGAATTCTAGTGAACCTTACTAAAGAATCAGTCAGACATCACAATATATTAATATGCCAGCAAACTCTCGTAAGTGCAGTGAGCAATTTCTCTGTGAACGAATATTCTGGGAAAATACATAGCAAGGCTATATCACTGTTTGTATGAATAGCATTACCTGGAACATGGGAGTTGTTACTTGCTCCGAGTTAGTTATTCTGGCATCAGCCTATTTCTCGCAGAACGGTTGTTAAATTGATCCGTAGCTAACAACAATTCCACCGAAGAAAATACGTGACAACAAATCTTCTTCGCCGGAAAAGGTTCTACTAACCGAATCCAGATTCCAGGTGTCGGCGGAACAATGCAATTCCCGAACAAATCGCGTCGGGGACGCGGCGGCAGTGCGCCGAGGTATCTCGCCACCACCGTTCCGTCGCCGCCCCGGAATCGTCTCGATGTCGTTTCGTCGCGGGCTCGAAGTCGCCCCGTCGTCGGCTCCAAGTCGCCCCGACACCGCACTGCCGACGACTGCCTACACGTCCTCTGTTCCTGTTCTTCGAGTGACAGCTAACTAATATCAGTCTAGTGAGCTATGAATCGAATATGCGAGGATATAACCTCTATGTGTAAGTTTATAAATGTACTTACCATATCTACTATACTTTTTGCTTATATCTTCAAGTTATGTAGTCTAAAATAGTTGGTGTGACTTTAAATTTTTCACAAAATTATTGATGAATCATTAATTATGTGTTTAATAGCAATTATATCAATAGATTGAATTGAAAATAAATTACACATCTCAAAGAGAAACTCAAATATCTGTTCAATATTTATGTAGGTGTTCAATACCTATGTATGGTCCTAACAACACTGGCTGAAGAAATGAAATTGATTGATATCGATGGCTATAACATTACCTACCCATATTCTTTAGTAAGCAACGAATATCTAACCTATTAAATTCTTCATGACAAACAATATAAGTTGAGACAAAGAATTTTTCATAATGTTTGCTCGCAGTAGATACATGCATAAAAGCTTAAGTCCATCCAGCGGCTGAGTAACTTTGTTGAAAAGAAAACCAGTGGAAAAGGAAAAAAGAAATAAAACTGTTGGCTGACGAATTCGACAGAGATTTATCACCTCCGCGAGGTTTTAGCGGTTCCTAATTTACCTACCGGGGAGACGGCTGAAGGACGATAATTCATTTTTATACATTTTCATTTTATTATACTAAGTTAGTCTCCTAAGGCAACATATTTTATATTTAATCTACCCTCATGGTAACATTTCATAATAACGTTGAAATAAGATTTTTTATAATTCAGTCTTTAATTACTGCAATACATTTGATTATTTATTCTACCAGATTGATAAACAACCCTCCTCATATTAGCTCTTATTTCCATTGCAATCAGTTCTACGAAGTTTCATTTCCCACATTAAATCTTTATGCGAAAATGCCTTTCCATTGAGTTCAGTATAAAGTAATTATAATTTACATTTTTTTACGATTTCCCAATAAAATAAACATGAAATAATAAATTGACGGTTATTTCAAACAAGCCACCAGGCATGTTGTTTATTGTCGGTAGATAATCAATATTTTCCATTTCACAATACCACGATTTCAATCTTTGGGAAATCAACAAAAATTTGCATACAAAAAGCGCTATCTGTTTTGCATAAATCGATTTACCTATCCTCTTTCGAAAAGCTTTTTCCTTCCCAATTTCAACGGCAAGTTTATTTGTAAACAAAGTAGGAATTGCTCTGGGGTATTACCAAATAAAAGTTTGGAATGTAGCAGAAAATTATTCGAAATTTAAGTTTTTTATGGGCGGTGATAAATATAAGCACGACTGTAACACGTCATTTGGTTATATTCAAGAAGTTTCCAAGTCACACACAACTCAGTAGATGAAGAATATTAAATTTTCGTGTTAAAATTTTACTTTCGTACTACTAGTAGGTAAGTTTGGTTCACCTTATAACATTGTGCGAACATTAATAAGTTAATATTATTTTTTTTGGCATATTGAATAAATACGCAAGTGTCGCAATTTGATACTTTATGGTGATTTGTTCCCGATTAGAATACGAAACTAGACGATTCCCGATTCATGAATCGTCATAATATCGAGTGTTGAATTCTAGATACAGTTATTGAGGCCATCGATTTGAGAACTTCCAAAGTACATTTCGCTCTAGACTTTTGGTCGACGAAATAAACAATAATAATAGAAGCTGCCAGACTGTCGCTATCCAAATTAATATGAAGTGTCAATGAAACTGTATCATTCTGTAAATGGCGAGAGTGTTACAGAGACGAATGTCGAAGGACATGGAACAGTCACGAACACGGATATACGAATGAATTTATCGTTTTGTCAGGATTCCTTTCGATAAAACTGGTCTGATACTTCTCATTGATCCTAAAATGGAAAATTTTATGTACCTAATCTAATTATTAATCTGTGTAGCAATGTAACTAACAAGTATCTATTTAATTCAAAATAGCTATTTGTATACTCACATATACTTGTGTACATTCTTCAATTTGCATGTTTTTCATCAAAACAAATTTTACAAAAGACTAAGGGAAAATACATTTTTATATTACCGGATTAGAACTCGCGTCATCGCATTTCATTCCGGCACCCCGACGACAGCTCTGTCAGCGTCCCACCTGCCGCAAGGGAATATGTAATCCTGAATAGGATCATACTTAAATGTCAGGTGCGAAACCTCCACGGTAGAACAAATTCGCGGCTGGCCGTTTTTTGTCTCTTTGCTAACGAATCACCAAGCTCATGGGGCTTTCAGTGCGCCGCTCGTAACGGCTATTGTTTCGTGCCAGTTAGTTTTTTTACTCTATTTGTCCGTTTCGTTCTTTTATTCTAACAACTATCGATCTTCTGAATATCGGATATCGAATGACACTTCTCAGTTCTACGCTTTTCGCTTCGCTGTGTTTACGAAATATGAGACCCGCAACCGGTCTGTCGACTACAGCCGCCATGCTTATTAATTAACATGCTTGTTTTTTATCCTTTTAGATACGTTGTATGTATAAAAGATTTATTATTTCATTGACTTAATTAATCTTTTCGTTTTCAAAGACACATAAGATATTTACCGTGTACAGTTTATATGGCAATTCAGTTGTTTGGTTTACATGTATTACTGAGTACTGTTCGTGAAATTCTCATCTTAGAACGCACAAATTAATTTATCAAATCATTAAAAGTTTCATCCGTGTTAGATTAAAAACGTAAACTATTCTCACTTGACCTTTTACTTTTCGTGGTCTCACCCCGGAGACTGCCACATGATTGATCACCACAATTCCGTATGTTCAAACTTCCCTGTATATATTCTTATGTATCTGCTCAATAAACGTCACATATAACACCGAATAAATGTCTTATAACAAAGACAGCTCGCTTTCCTCCTAATTGGAATCATCGATTTTCATGATTCGTGTAAAATAATTGAAGATAACTGCTTTTAGTTGTTTATCTAGCATATCAAACATTTTATATTACGGTCGATTAAAGTCAAGGTTATTGTTAACATATGAACGTCACGAGCGTGATTCCTAACTGGCATATTAAAAGTAAACCTTTTCAATGTTATTATTTATGTAGGAGCAATTTGTTCTTAAATGATTTGTAAGCTATTTGTCTCATGGCCTAAAGCTGTAAAAAGTAAATTAAATCGAGGTTCTTAGTATCGAAATAATTCAAGTAAACTTTATTATTTTGTCTTCAATAAGAATTTCAATCGTGAATGAGAATCTTTAAACATGTAGAGTCTACCGATTGTGCTAATTGAGTTCGTAAGGGTCAGCTCAGACTGCGACAATCGTCGATAGAATCCGGCAATTGGGACTCGAGGTGGCCTTGCACAAGTCCGAGGTCATGTGTTTTCATGGCCCTCGGAACGCGCCACTGTCGGGTTCCCAAATCACGGTAGGAGGGGTTCACATCGGCGTCGAGTCGACGATGAAGTATCTAGGACTCGTCCTCAACAGCCGGTGGAACTTCGCACTTCCGTCGTTTGGCTCCCAGGCTGGACCGGGCCGGGGCCGCCTTGGGGCGGCTCCTGCCCAATCTTGGGGGGCCAAACGCCTCCTGCCGGAGGCTCTACGCGGGGGTCGTGCGGTCCATGGCCCTTTACAGGGCACCGGTGTGGGCGCGTTCCATTAGGCTGCGGCCAGCCCGCCGGTTGAACGCGTCCCAAAGGGTCATGGCCATTCGGCTGTCCCGAGGATACCGCACGGTCTCTCGTGAGGCGGCGAGCCTCCTTGCCGGATTACCGCCATGGGATCTGGAGGCGAAGGTCCTCGCGCACATCTGGGAGTGGCGCGAGGAGATGAAGCGCCGGGGCGTAACTCCGCTGCCGCGAGAAATCGCGGCACAGCGGACAGAGCTCCGGCAGGATCTCATGGCGGCATGGAGAGTGCGATTGTCGCAACCCAGTGCTGGGCACGCCACAATTGCGGCGATAAGTCCCCTCTTTGAGGAGTGGCTGGAGAGGCGCCACGGCGTCCTCACCTTCCGCCTGACGCAGGTCCTCACCGGACATGGCAGCTTCGGGAGGTACCTGTGCAGGATTAGGCGGGAGGAAACGCCCGGGTATCACCACTGTGCGGATCGTCCGGAGGACACGGTGGAGCATACGGTGGAGGTGTGCCCTGCTTGGGCGGAGCACCGCCGTATCCTCGTGGAGGCGATTGGCGGCACTGACCTCTCGCGTCCGGCCCTGGTCCAGGCCATGGTACGGAGCGAGAGGGCATGGGAGGCGGTCACCTCCTTCTGCGAAGCAGTGATGCTCGCGAAGGAGGAGGCGGAACGCGTGAGGGAGAGGCAAAGCCTGCGCCCTCACGCCCCTAACCGCCGCCGCTGGAGACACCCTGGGCGTCGGGAATCCCAGGCGGATTCCCGGCCACCATAGGCGCGGGCTTGCGGACGGCGAGCAATGGGTAGCTCGCCGTCCGATAAGGACCAGGCCCGGGTCGATGGCGCGTCGTGTTCCACGCGCGCCTCAAAGAGATGTCAGCACACCTGACGGGGTCCGTTAGGACCGATGCCTGCCACGGTTGCGGAATAGTCCGAAAGGGATACCGGGACCCTGGCAACAGGCAACTGAAGGAACACGGGTGGGTTTTAGTCAGTAAGAGTCTGACACGCCCTTCCGCTCCGCCCAGAGCGGGAGAAGTCATATGAAGATGTCACATCCAAAAAAAAAAAAAAGGGTCAGCTCAGACCGCGACGTGACGCGAATTTACGCTGCGCGCACTTTTTACTCACACTGAAATAATACTTCTCGTGAAAAGTAAATAAATTCGATAATTGTTAAAAATATGAGAATATTTAGATGCGCGGGGCTGCACAGCGCTTGTACCTTATTTTATAGTAAATAAATTCGATATTGGTGCCGATTCTGTTGTTCACAAACCAAATTAAACTAAATTTAAGTTCAGTGCATCTTTTTCTTTCTATTTCATTAAACTAAAATTTATCTTCTGTCCTTTTCTTAATGAAATAGAAAGAAAACGATGCACTGAACTTAAGTTTAGTTTGTGAACAATAGAATCGGCACCATTGTATCGGATCATAAAAAAGCGCGCGTCGCTTCGCGTCTCGGTGTGAACTGACACTTACTCAAATAAATTTTGACGTCAAACGTTTCCGAGACTAGAATATTGACTGACTGGTTAACTGACAGACAATGCCGATATATTTTTAGAAGGTTTACAAAGAAATTATCAAAAGTTCTCTTCACCAAACGGGTTCGACCCGTTTGGTGAAGAGAACTCTCTCTCAAAATTTCTTTGTCTGTCTGCAAACGAAGTGGCAAGTAAAAAAATCAATGTTTTTATTACAAATAAAAACCTTGATTTTTCTACCTGAGCAAGTAAAATCGTAGCAACGAAGACTGATGTTGATTATTCTCATTTCTATGCAGACATTATTGCGATTTCATGTGATCGTGCCCGTCGTAGCAAGCTGTAGAATGTAGAGTCTGTATTTTGGTTGTGAAATGTAGGAATACTAAATTGAGAGCTCTGGGTATAACTATTGCTGTTCACAAATTAAAAAAAAAATAGTCCAAACAGCTTAAAGGTATATGCTGTTTAGGGCTTTTTTGCTCAGCGTCAAGCACCAAATCCTCATAGACTAAATCAAATCTAAACCGAATTTTCAACGAATTTGTAGTAACTCTATTTTATTTAACCCCAAACATGATAACAACAGATTTACGTAAAATATAACGCAATAAAAGTATTAAAACAGTATAGTCTTTGTTTCACCTACACTCATATCTTATTTTCTACATTTCTTATAAGGGTTATCACGCCTTATGAGAACCAATTTCGCTACAGGATGGAGTACAAGAACTCTGTACGTACACACGGCTACATATCAAGCTATACATTTCCAATACAAGCTGACCTCGCATTTAACGGAAATCTTATACAATGCGAGATCAGCATGAACTGGAAATGTATAGCTTGATGTGTACCCGTGTGTACATGTACATACAAAAATGTATTAAATTTTTCACCTAATATTTTGCAAGCATTCACTGAAAATCCTATTTTACAATACGTATTCAGTTAATCTTTTCATGCTCGTATTGAAACGTTTCGTGAATGGTGCATTTGGATATTGAAAAGAAGATTATTTTAAAACTCCGCATGGCATTATATTTAATAAAAAAATAAGTTTCACTTATTTCCATTAACATAATCGATGCGGCACCACTTTGTGTCTCACAATAATATCACACCAATTATGTTTTCGAAGTTAATTGGTAATGTATTCCCCTCTTAATTACATGCGCTGACAAATTACTCATCCAGATATTTCCGTATTGATCGAACAATAACAAACAGCGTTGATTCTGAACCGTTTAACAAAAATAATATCTATTTTAGTTATTGAGAGCCCTAGGAAATGTTGGTGACTTTCGGTATTTTTATCATGTTGGTGCATAGAGTTGCGTTCCAAATCCTGTAAACCCTCCCACTGAGTTCATAGTCATTTTGTTGGAAGAGTACCTATAGTGCATAGGTGCAGTAGAGGTCAATAGGCAGTTGTTTCCGCTCTTACTATTCACGGCTACAACTCAAAATCAATCTGCCTAGCCTTTTCCCAACTATGTTGGGGTCGGCTTCTAGTCTAACCAGATGCAGCTGAATATCAGTATTTTACACGGAGTGACTGCCTATCTGACCTCCAAACCAGTAACTGGATAATACGATACCCCGTGGTAAGACTGGTTGCCAAAATTTCGGACTTTTGACGATCCGTAACAACTGTCAAATATCCACTAATGACAGCCGGGACAAACGTGCTTTCCCAGCTTAACGGTTTCGAAGCACGCTATGTAAAGATGGTCACCCATTGATGGACCAATCCCGGCAAGCGTAGCTTAACCTGATGGATAAACCCGTGCGGCTATTTTTACTTAGCCACGAGCTCCTCCACGGCTACAGCTCCATTCAATTCTAATAAATCGCTTTTCCTTGAGTTTGATATAAAGAGCAGCATATTCTTTAGAAAACCAGTGTATAGTGAACTATATAATTTCGTCAAGCGAGGACGTACAGCAATCAATGTGAAGCACCCGAAATGCCATGAGTAATGTTCACAATTTTGTCACCCTCATTGCCACCCGGGACGCTCACTTTTTATTTCAATAAATGCCAAATGCCTGTCACCCAAATATATAAATCGTTATTATACACCTTATATTTTAATTAAGTGCTTTTTATATTACCTTATCCAATTTCGTATCTAATCTAAAATTGTATTTCTCGAGGTTTGGAATCGCAAATAGGAATACCTGGGAAGAATTAAAATAAGAAATTTAGACTCCGGTAGACAATTTATAGGAATACCTGAAACTCGATAATCTATACCTTTTCAGTTGGCAGAAGTACCTTGAATGGAAAGATGCTGTTTTTTATATTTTACTATTGTCAAACAATATTATTAAGGACATGATGCTGAATAACTGTCACTAAGATCCTAACTAAATGCGAAAGTGAGTTTGTTTGTTCATTCGTTGTTTGTTTGTTACGCTTTCCCGCTAAAACGGCTGAACGGATTTGGATGAAATTTGGTACATGGGTAGACCATGACCTAGAGAAGGACATAGAATACTTTTTATCCCGATATTCCCACGGGATCGAGACATACGCGGGTGAAACCGTGGGGCGGAGCTAGTTGGTCAATATATAATTGGTCAATTAATCAGCAAAACGTACCTAGTATCGTAATTAATTCGGTGGATTCCACTCATCGACTGCAGGTTCTTGAATTGAAGAGCCATCGGACCTTACCGTACGCGCTCCCTACAGATAATTCAATTTGCAGGGGTGACTCACCCAATTATAATATCAGCACCAACTCATTTTAAAGGCTACTCAGTTCTAATTTACTGTAATTTCATTCGGGTTTCCCGTTTTATTCTCTCCGTAAGTATTTGAGATATAAACATGGAATCTGATTACGTTTTCTGATTTTAGAGCAAACTTTCCCTACATTATATTGGATTTTGTCAGGTATCTTGATACCTGTACTCATGGTGAACTTATAGTGAAATGAGTTCACTTATTCGTTCTTTGATAACCGACTTCTTTTACTTATTACTGTATTAAACGAATTAAATACCGAGAACGAGTGAATACCTACGTTACGTATCTTTTAGGAAATTCGGGGTCGGAATACGTTAGTAGCCCATTGTAAATATTTCCAATCTTTAATTTAAATCATGGTTTTGAATAATTTAATTTATAAAAGCAAAGGTTTCCACCCTATTGAATAAGTGTAGGTATTGTTTAAATTTAAATTTTCCTGACATTTGGAGCACTTTACAGGGCTCACGGCTCCGGGTAGACAACCCGTGACCACGAATGAGGCGACCGCTCGTAACCACGAGGGCTCAATATTCACAAAATTAAAATTTGGCTGTCAGTTTGGCTTTATTTTAAATACAATTTATGTTCTACACATCATATTTAATAAATAAATAACGCTGAGTTGGAAAGGAAAATTATTACTAACGGTGAAAAAACATTGAAGATACGACAGCCTGATTAATAAACAAGAACTAGTCAGGTGTAGGGCTCAGTGAATTAGGCTTCTTAGGTACTAACATAAAAAAGGCCTTTCTTTCAGACTTTTACGAATTACTTCGAATGAAGCTGAATGATGTAGGCATATTATTTATTTTGACTCCTAGCAAAAGAAAATGTTGCTTTGTATTTTCTTGTAGATAAAATATAAAACTACATTCCTACCTACGTTATTTACAGACGATTAAAGAATGCACACTCGTCTACCTATGGCACCGAAGTACACAAAATATTTGTGCATCAACACAAATATTTTATGTACTTCGGTGCCATAAAGTCCAATGTGCTCTCTCTATCGAGATAACAAAGATACTCTACAGAGTGTCAGTGATGAATGCTGTGCACTTCACGTTGCATTTAATGGCCGAAATACAAGAGGCGCCATGTGACGCAATAACAAACCCAAAAATATTCCTGCATTTTTTATTATTTTTATATCAAGTCATAAGGCAAGTCAGCCATACGAAGAACTATTCAGAACAAAAAAAACATGTTATAAAATAGAACCAAGTTAGTTTTATTACAGCTATCTATTTCAGCACGGAGATGCAAGATCGCAGACTAGCTCCGTTTAACTAAGATATCTTTGAAATTTCCCAGTTCTCTCTCCGTGAATAGAAACAGAATCGGAAGTCGTTTTGCCCTCTTCTCACGAAACTCTTCGCTCGTTATACATTTGTAAAAATAGACGTTTACTATACTTATCATTAGTAACTTTGGCCGAAGTAAAAACTTCCTCCCTTTCGTTTTACCCTTCTCAATAAGGATTTATTGTTTGAAGGTCAGTTTGATCCTTATCTTGTCTTGCAATCGATTCCGCTGGATTTTACCACTTACGTTTCTGTTAACCCCTCAAACATATATTTTGACTACGATGTAAGTGGTCTAGACGTAGGTATTTGCTTTGTAGAATAATATATTAGCCGTATTGATTGTTTCAAATCATTTAAATAAACAGAAACATCTCTCTTTATTATCAGTCTTGCTTATTGTTTTGAAGTTTTAGTTTCTTTGTATAGATAACATTTTTGAGGTTTCGAATACAAAAGCTCAATCACTAAGTACAAAACTGCATCCTATGGTCCTATAAGGTTTATAAAAGAGTTGCTCTACGATAAAAACGCAACACCACTTGATTCTTTTATTTTTAAAACACGTTAACATAAAAGCGTCCGTCAGACAAAAGGTGGTCCAGAGCGATCTAGAGAAGCGTAGTTTTTGTATCGTCCGATTTCCTATGAAATACGTGAGACGAGATAAAGCCTGGGAACGATCCCATAGAAGATCGAATAAAGCAATCCTGAATCGCTGCCACCGCTGCCGCCGGCCAGCTTTCTGTCCGGGGGGGTTTCGATTAAACGGACTAAGTATGTGACAGTATCTCTGATCTGAATGGTAGAAAATATGATTCAAATATTGCACCAAGTTCTGTGAAATGTGGACTTTAAAGTATATCTGAATTTTATCAACCATCACAACTGAAGAAACTGCTAGGGACATCTTACTAGGAAGAATCTATTGATAATTAGGTTCTTCCTAGTAAGCTTCCAAGGTATAAAATACCTTGAAGTTTTTAGTTGAGAGGCTCCATATCACATTGGCAATAAATCGAGGATCTCCTCTCAGAACGATGACAAAAGATATAAAGTAAGGTTATGTCACAGTGTAAAGGCGTAAATTCTCCCCTTATCTCACAGGTACGCTGCCGTCAATCGTTGCTTTATAGGAAAATGCACTGAGTTATGAAACATACATACATTTATATATGTGTAACTTGAAACGTGCCATTTGTATAACCAACCATCTTGAAAATACGTTACATATCTAAATACCAATCAGTTTGTTAAATTACAAACTTTAAAGCTCCGTGATATGAACCTAAATTCCACTGTTATTCATAAAATTTGTAGTTTCATGAGGCAGATTATTTCAAACTCAGTTGCTTGTTATTTACCCTTTCATAATTATGACTACGCTTCGTCAAAATTCATAAACGTAAACTCATTTGCTTCAAAAGATGTAACCGGCCCGAGGCATGGTCTATTTAGTATGTTTATCGCCTTTGTTGTGTACTAGTCGTATTCAATTCACTACATTATCAATTCACTACATTAACTTACCATTCATTTTCGTTTACCTACTTATCTTAGTTATTTTCATTCATTTTCATATTTTTCAGATGAGGTCATCTTGCTCTGACACTTTTTCGGAAAATACGTAAATGAAATATCGTGGTACTTTCTTCACAGATATAAAATCATCACAGTAATATTTTCTTTTATTCTGTCCCTTTTTATGTTTGTAGCCGTCAGGTGCAGGTAGAAACGCGGGTCATTAGGACGACTCGTAGCGCCGCTACGGAGCTACGCCGTAGCATGAACTCAAATCACACCGACCCTCAATCAACACCAATGTCAGGGCTTGTATAGTTAGGTGAAAAGTGAAAATATATTTATAAAGAAGGCATGAGTTGAATATAAACGATGGTTAAGCAGTTTGAACTTTTATACCTCCTCGCATTACCTATTCCAGAAAATTCAACTAAAACGTCGAATTGTGTGAAATCTACTAAATACTGTGTATCGCCAACAAAAGATCTTGGAGAAACTTTGCTCTTCCTTTCGCCATTCACCATGGTATTTCAGGCAGGATTCAACGAAATGGGACGGAAAATCGCTTTACTGCGTAAATAATTGAAAGTTAGATGTAAAATTGGGGAAAGTCGATTGTTGGTCTGGAATTTGCCCAAAAACCTTAGGACTGTATCGGTCGTGTCGAATTATAGACAGTGAAGTGACTGCTATAAATTGTGGCGTCAGGAGTCGAGCGTCCGCTCTTATGTACTGGCTTGCGATCGATAGCGCACTAATGAGCCGTGACATGCTGTCGACAATCGACATGTGTATTTCGAATGCGTCGATCCCGGCACAGTCCGGGCGCATCCCGTCGCGCCGCCGGGTCGTGCCGCCGCCGCGCCGGTCCGGGCCGTGGCACGTGCGCTATGTGCATTCCCACCACCGCGGCTTTCAGCACCAAATGCTCTCCCGAATACCAATTAGCTCTCTCACACAAAAATTTAACCACATCCGAAACGATTTTGATACATACATGTCAAACTGATTTACGTTTGATGTTTGAGCCGAAACAAGTAGTTTATAGCTTTATAGGTATTTGGTTTTTATCGAAGTGAAGATAAACATTGTCTATGTTAATTAGAACAAATTGACTCAATATTATTCGATACTATCTAAAGAATAAAAAGGTTTTAGAATGTTTAATACCAGTATGTAATTCTTAAGTAAAGGAATACTGAACATTTTAAGTTTACTGGCAAGAAAGTATAATACCTAGTTAAATAGTCCACATTCCAGTAGTTAAGAACAAACGATATTTGTGTGCCTGTGAGGCGGACAGCGGTCGGCGTCGCGCGCTCCACCCGGCGGAACATTACTCAGCCGCTATCTGATGTCGTCTGCTAATTGACTAGAAATACAGATAAACGCTATTTTTACTCTGCCATAAATCTTCAAATACCTTTGTGATTTACGGATCGATCATTCTCGAGGTTTCGTTATAAATGAGTAGATATTTATCATGGTCCTACGTTCAAGGACAAAAATAAAAACAGGCGTTTCGAAAGGCAAATTTTATTCATGGTCCAACGTATACACAATGAACGGACCCTTTCAATGTAAAATTTCGCATTATTAAGTTCACTCGCATATATTACAATATTTACAAATGGATACAACTCACTTAATTGAACACCGAGGGCGGTTAACTACTCGCGAGAAAGACGAGTGTGGCAGCCGTTAGTGCGAGGCGCGGCGAGGAGAGCGCGTCGCGCGGGCGTGCGCCGGCGCCGGCCGCGCGGGCGCGCGCGCTGCCCCCTGCCTCGCCGCGGCACCCCGCGCTCCCCGCGCCCACGCTGCCCAGGCTACGACCTCGCACTTTTAATGGCGATATACAAAAATTCTCTTCGGGGAAGTCTTGCGTCAGGGCCAACGGATTAGCGAGAGGGTCCCGACCACACTCACACGGCACGTGGTTCCCGCGTATCACTATATTCTCAACTTCTAAAATGACCGCCTCTGGCGTCTCCAGCATGTGGTTACCGGTTAGTTTAAATGTCGTGACGCTGTTGTTTTGTACTAGGGAGAGTTCCTCGATGCCATCGATTTTATTATTGCAAATTTCTAATATATCAATACGCTGCAGACCGTCAAATGCGCCGACCCGCACTATTCCCAGATCAGATTCCCGAAGAGCGAGCCGTCCGACACGCACCAGGCCACGAAAAGTGTCGGGCAACACCGCTGGTAGATCCATGTACGCCAGTTCGAGCACGCCGACCCCCTCCAGCCCAGCAAAAGCTTGAGGCTCGATAGATCTTATTCCAGATGGGAGTTCAATCTGCGCTACGTCATTGAGCCCCGAAAAGGCATGCGCTAATATACGTTTAATTGGATTATTCCGTAGGGAGATGAGCTTTATATAATTGGTTCCTGCAAAAGCGTATCCTTCGATTTGAGCGATCCTGTTGTGTGTCAGGACGATTGAAGTGATGTTTTGTAGAGCAGCGAACGCGAATGCATCGACAGTCGCAAGCGGTGTGTGCTGGATGTAGAGCTCGCGGAGACGCGGCAGGCCCCGGAAGGCGAAGGGGCGGATGCGAGTGAGATTGCAGGCGTCGAGCGCGAGGCGGCGCAGCGCGCGCAGGTGAGCGAACGCGTCCGATCGCAGCACGCGCAGGTCGGCGCGCGACAGCGACAACTGCGTCACGCTCGCGCTCAGCGCCGATGGCACGCCGCGCAGAGTCGCGCTGTTGCACACCACCTGCCACCAAACAATTACACTAAAATAAACATTTCACGTTGTAATCAACGCTATATCCTCTTCAAATACTTTCCAGCGCTGAGTCCATGACAAACAACAATCCTACAAAAATGATTGAATTATCAGTTTCGCCGTGTCACGACCTAAGCATTATTTCCACTGTTTGCTCGGTCAATAAGGTTAATCCTTCCCGAAATATTGTCATCGGCGTTCACAGGCCGAAGTCCATAAAATTTTGATTGAATTGTTCCAAACTTAAGCTTCGCACATAATCGACCAAAACAAATATCAATTTGATTCATCTCTGTAGGTACAATCATATAAAGCGTCGCGATGTCGAAGCTTCAATTCAATTTAGTAGGTGCGTACCAATTCAATTTACGTGTATTAGTGGTCTGTTTGTCCATCCAATCAATTGATATAAATATTAGCCACGTCTCGTGACACACTGAATTATGAATATAAATATATTTTGCAAAACAAAAATATACATTAACAAACTTGCTGAGAACCGAACCCGGTTTTACTTTTTGAGAACTTTCAGGAGTTTTGATTTGAAGAGTATATATATGCTTCAGATTAAAACCAATCTACAAAAACTGTTGAAACTATTTTTTTGTTAGTTAATTATGTAGACATATAAAATGAAAGTGACAGATATTTAAAGGACATCATACGCCGTCCATACATTTTTGGGCTATAATTGTGAAAGTGCCGGCCAAACAAAAAAAATGCTATATTCCGAAAGAGTACCTACGTTTTTCTCTTCTTCATTTTTCATTACTACAAGCTATTAATTACTTTAATTAGATTACTATTAATTATTTCAACTAAAACATACTGAAAACAGTATTTTTAAAATCGTATAACAGCGCAGGGAATTGCCCTACAGATTTGGTCTGATAGTGAAAAGTGAAGTGAATAACATGTTCTAACAGAATATTTTTTATTTTTTGTTTGGCCGGCAATTTCATAATCAGCCCAAAATGATTTTTCTCCTTTAAACAAATAAGAGTTGATAAAGGCACTATGAAAATTATCTTTTCCGGAAAAGAAACCTAACAATTTATCTTTCACAAAAGCTGGGACAAGGGCGGACTTCAATCGTGAGGATTACAGTCTCTAATTTCAATTTAATTCAATAATTTAAGATTCCTTTGCCCTTTAGCTGTACACCGTAAAATAGTATTAAATTCGGTGAACTGCGCAACTGAGAAATTAGTTTATAATGTGATTGGAAATTGCTATAGAATAAAGGTATATTTATATAGCTGTTGTTGTTTACAGGTAACAAAAAAGGGTACAAAAACAAGAGATGTATAATTTTGATGAAAAAATATTAAATAACATTAAATTTTCAGAAAAAAGTTCGTGGCTAAAATTTTAATGATGGTTGATTTTAAATAGGCAGCAATTAGAGAACATTTTATATTTTCACTTTGCTTGAAAACTTTTTCGAGTTAACGGAGTTGTCCACCTAAAAATGCAAATGTATATTTTCTCGTGGATTATCATAAACGACTCGAGTAGCAGATGGTGGAGTAGCGTGGGACATAGCATTGAGAGTAAATCATTTTGGAACACTTAATTATATAAGTTTGGGCCAATTTGAGTCCTATTTATATAGTTACGATTTATAAGCAAACCATTCGCTTAAACACAAACATAATGTAGGTATGTAGGGACCTACTTTGGATTAGGAATATAAGCGTTTTTGACTTTGGCATGTTTTTGATCATTTCGTTTAGTTTACGTGCTACATTGTTTATGAAGCGTCATCTAAATACATGCAAGACCGCTTCTCACTAATTTAATTTTTTGTTGAAGATTGGGTCTTCGGTAAAGGATGTGAGTTGTTCAACGACTGCATGTTTTACAAAGGCGTGTTTACCTATTGGATTAATTTGACACCGTAGTCGTCAGCGAGTCAATACAAAGATACAACGTATGTGAGCACAACCTATGTGTGACAACTTTACGTGTGACAATAATACCTGTGACTGTTCCAACGGATGCAGTGCACCAGACATGGTGGCGTGAGCGTAAGCTCGAGCAATGTCGTGTGCAGTCATCAACATATTGTAAGTCTGTGACAACCTGCGTGTGGCAATACTATCAAGTTACCTGTGACTGTGACAGACAGATGCAGTGCGTCGGACAGGGCGGCGTGAGCGCAGGCGTAAGCGATGGCGTATGCGCACGCCCGCCGCTGCACAGCGCGCCCCACGCCGTCGCCGTCACCAACCACCGCAACATCCATCTGATGACAAATTACATATTATGATCCTTTTTGTTATAATATAAATATAGTAAATAGGGAATTGGGAAAATCGCGCGACCATTTAAATTTTCGGAATCTTGTCAATCCTAGGGTTT
Source organism: Lithophane ornitopus (assembly GCA_948473465.1). Classification (NCBI taxonomy): domain Eukaryota; kingdom Metazoa; phylum Arthropoda; class Insecta; order Lepidoptera; family Noctuidae; genus Lithophane; species Lithophane ornitopus. The sequence goes on along the minus strand of OX419620.1, from coordinate 10,192,984 downwards.
GATTGGTAGGTACTTTAATTGAAAGGGAAAATTTACTCACTACTGACTTGTATACTTGCAGAATGCCTGTTCTCCTAGGATCATCATACATACTTTCCCCAACAAACCTCAGCGTTTCACATTGAATAACCCGATTACCGATATTCACAATATTCACATTCCCGACAGTTTAAACACCTTTCAGGTGTCACGGTTGTATGCCGCAGCTGAAATTCGTAGTGTAAATGTACCTTATCATTTTACTAATGTTACATACAAGTTAGGGGCGCGTGATTATTAGACTCCGGGTGAATGTCAGACATATTATCCTAATATCCAGCTCATTTGTGAAAACAGCCTACTGCTGAAAACGAGTCTGTAATTATTCAGCAGGGAACTGTTACATGAACCCCACAAAATGAACATACATTGCCAAGTAACCCACCTTTTTGTATGAGCTTCTATCTTCCTTAAGGTTCATCGACACTGCAATTTATGCAGATAAGTTCGCAACAACTTTTAAGGCCGCAACTCATCCTTATTTTCTCGTCAACGATATCGCAGGATGATCCCACAATCCAAATTGGATAGATACGCACATATGCGCAAGAGCTCGTCTCACACAGGCATGGTAATTGAAGTGACGATTGGTCACGGTAGATTGGAAAGTGTTTGCGGGTTTAAAGCCACGTAGCGATTCTTGCGGGGTCAGAGGTTACTGTATTAGTTATGACAGGTCGGTAGCCTATCGCCACAGAACATGACCAATGCGCCTTCGTATGTCAACAGCGAGCTACCGCAAAATCGAGTGTTAGAGGTTATTATGAACTTGCAAACTTGTGTTGCTTTTCAAGGAAATGCCAGTGCAGGTAAACTGTAAATTAATCGTTGATTGGTTTATTTTAAATGCAGTAATACAAAGGTGGTAGATATTACAGTATTTTACAGCTTCATAGTATTAAATCCTGCTCTTCAAAAGCTTATTTCGCATTTAGAACATTAGGAATAGAATTTGGATTTTCGAGACATCACCTAGCTGTTGGACTTCAGATGACCAGAGGGCTGTCACTTTTCTTGTTGACAACGATGCGGACGAATTTTTCGATGCCCTATGACTCTTTTCCCTCCCTTTTTAGGGTTTCGTACCTCAAAAGGAAAAAACGGAACCCTTATAGGATCACTCGTGTGTCTGTCTGTCCGTCTATCACAGCCAATTTGCTCCGAATCTAATAGATCGATTAACTTGCAATTTGTCACACATGTATTTCTGTGGCCCAAACACGAACGTGTAACGTAAATAAATGAATTTTGAATATGGGGGCCACGTTGGGGACCAAAACAGAAAAAAAAATGCAAACTGTACCTACCATGTGACATATAATAAAAACATTTAAAGATATTTAAGAAAAGAGCTAAAAATGTACCATTCGCCCTCATCTCCGAAATTAGGTAAGTACTGAGCCTAACATTAAGACAATGGTTCTTTACCCATAGATTACAGGAAAACCTATAAGAAGTCTATGTTCTTAAAATAACATGGCATATCTCTCAATATTGTGCCTATAGACTTACATTTGCAGTTGGAGTGTATCAGAGAATATGTTTTTCAACTCCAATGTTAAGTTTGTTCTTGGGATAAATTCATCCCAACTACAGAACGTGGTTCAACGTACGTTGTATGTATGGCCAGTTGAAAACCAGCGTCAGGCACTAGTTGTCTGGCATTTTTGCTGAACTGGGCCTACTTGACGCAGCCGCGAGGCACACTTCCTTCTAGGGTACCTACACTTTTTAATTGTTTTTTTTTATTTATTTTTTTATTGTTTTTTTTTACTTGGTCTTACGTTGTGTTGTGTGCTGTCTGTGCTAAATAAATGTATTTTTCTTAATATTAAATATTATTTTAAGACTGTTAGCATGTTATTATATAAATATTATACATAAATACATAAACTCACGCCTTCTTCCCATGGGGGTAGGCAGAAACTACAGAACGCCACCTGCTACGATCCTTACACACTCTTTTTGCCTCGTTTACGTTCATACATCTGGTCATACACGCACGTCGGTTGCAAGTACTACGCACCTGACCTTTCTGAGGAACATCACCAATAAGATCACTATCATGTCCTCCTAGGGCGTCCGCTCTCTGCGTTGTAAATATGTATAATCTTGTTTCAAAATAAAATGCCTAATTATAATTTTGGTATATCATTGTTCCATAAAACAAACCAAATTAATTTTAAATTAATTTATGGTACCTAAAGTTAAAGTTAGTCTAGTCAATTTTTAATTGAAGATAGACAATAACCTCGGTTGTAGTTGTAAATTAAGGTATTATTCTACTACGATATTCGTGTAAATTACACGAATTATTTCGAGTAGTTCGACGAACCATATTCATAACAAGGTTAACCACAAGGTTTAAAACTAAATTAAGCAGAAGTAATGTGACCGAAAACTGCTTAAGTGGAGAAGTGCTTTGATCCTTTTTTTTTTAGTTATAATACTGAATTATAATCTTGTATAGGAATTTACTCTCGAAAGTAATAAACTTTCTAAAGTAAAAAAAAAACTTATTATTACTAATATTTAGTACTATAATACTTATTTCATTTAGAATCTATCCTATTCAAAGATATTCCTTGTAATATCAAATTATTTTCAAAGTCAAACACTAGCCAATTTTCGTGTTGTTTGTACCAAATTCTTTTAAATCTATTAATGTAGGTACGTTACTTTGAGAGTTTCAAGAATTAGTACCTAATTTGTTATGCTAACAAACTATGAAATACGAACTATATAAGCTTGTTGCCAGTTCAATGTATTTGGCTTTCGATAATGAATCTCAACGCAACAGTTTGCCAAACTTTACGATTAGGAGGTACGAAGTTTGAGATCTAGTATCCAATGCGTATTAACTCAAAGCGTTAGTGCTAGTTATCTGTTTAATTACTTTAGAGAACTTAAAATAATAGTGGAATCGACGTAGTATAGGAATTCAATCACCAATCCACCGGTGAAGCGCGGTAGATAATTATGGTAATTCCCATTTAGAGCGGCCCGCTGAGGCAGGGTATGCGAAGGCTTATGTCCAACGGTTGGATATTTACCGGTTGACGTAATCTGTAGAAATTAGTGAGCATATGAGATGTCGACCAAGTACCTATCATGTTAATCTGGTAAATGAGGCGCCCCTGACGCGGGCGCTTCGCACCTTAAACCTTGTAGCTGAGGAAATAGACTTTTTTGCTTGTACACTGAGTGAATTCACAAAGAATACATTGTATGTAATAAGTTTTAGATAATAAGGTGTTATTATTAAGTTTCCTTCGCTATTGCATTGGGTTGTTCCTGTAATAATAGTTGTATGTGATTATATAAAATAAATAAATAAATAAAAAATGTTACATACATATTGAAATTGATATCCAACTTATATGCACCCAGTAGGTTTATATTTCCAACATTTCTCCAATTCGAATACTGCAAAGTTTTTATAAAATTGGACTTCCCGTAAAAAGCTCCAGCATGTCTGTATAAATATGAAATACCAAAAAAAATCGTACGCAATGCGAACGGGTAGTCATTTCGAAATAACAGAATAAATAAACATCAAACATTCCCAGGTGTTATTGTTACAATAGCCGACCTTTATTCGTAAATTTTAATCGAATGAAAACAACGTGGAAGTATCGAGTTCAAAGGTACCTATAGATAGTCTACAGCTTTGATGTGACAAAGTAGGCGACCACTCCGAAGATAGATACTTGTATAAAAACATTGACTTCCCTTAAGATCAAGTGACACAATCCTTAAGTCGATTAACTAATTAACGATAGACATTATCTACACACGTATAATTAGGATATTTGGGCATTTCGAGACAATAGGTCATTATTATAGGTACCTATAACATTAGTAATTACTTGACTCATCCGTCGATTTAACGTTCCAATGTCGACCTAAACTATTGGGCTTTTAAGACTACCTAAAATATTGAGCGATTCCGAAAAAAATTGCCGCCTTCTAAAATATTACAGGTGATCCCGTAAAGCTTTCAAATAAAAGGCTTTTAACAATGTACAGGCTTGGGCTTTTACTCCAAACATTCCTTATTACTAAGCCATCATAGTGTGTACAAAAGCATTTAAATAGAGAATGTGATTGTTTACCTGAGTCGGAGAGCCGGGGCCATGGGCGGACGCAGGCGGAGCGCCCCGCCCGCCGCGCGCCCTCACCGGAGCCCCGCCATCACACTACAAATGCCTGTCAACAAATAATTAAACAGTTACTTCATCTACTTCCGTGAACGCACTAATCGCATTACTTCGCCCGCAAATTAATCTCATGCGATCCCACGTGGGTCCACGTTGCGATCCACGTTGGTATTCAGGGAATTTGAAAACGGAATCTGCATTATAGCCGCTTTTCATGAAAAAATGGTTTGATCTGTTGTGGCAAGTATTCAAATTAATTCTGGGGAAAATGACTCCTTGTTTTCCTTTATTCCTAGGAAAATCATTTTTTCACTAGAAAATATTATAGCTTCAGCTCGACACTGCTGCGCATCAAGCTGATGGTAAATGAGATAATCTCTTAGTTGCCCCTTACGACTCCGCGAAAAGAGATGGGGTGGCCCCATTTTAAGCCCGCAAGCACACATCATAAATTATGATACCACGTATGTTTTTCCTAAAGGGCGAGCAGCTCTTTTAACTACACAAACAGAAAATCCGTTGTTTGCAGTTAAAACCACAGCTTTAGCAATAACAACTTGGATTAAATATTGCCTTAGTACACAATTAGTAACAACTTGTTTACTCTTTCTTTTGCGCAGTTTGTAAACAGTTTCGCCCAGTTACTTTAACAAGTTGCAAGGAATAATAAGCCTCTAATGACTCTGTTTTTATTTCATTCATTTATTTAGTAAGTACATTTCTATGTTAAAATGTTATCTTTTGAATACGAGCCGTAGAAATTAACTTGTGCGATTGTTTTATTAGCAAGAGTATCGAGTAACACTCGATTTTCAAAGGATGTTTGAACAACCAAGAGTAGGTACAATAGCTGCAAAGATCGGTACTGACATGACAAATAAAAAGCACATGCAAATTGATAAAATATAATATCTCCCGGTCTTTCACCTAGTGAAAGAAAAATGCGCATATTCAAAATTCAATTATACTTAAACGGAAATTGAAAATGTCGAGATGATGGGGCCGCTGTCGCACCGCGGCCCTACTACCTTCTCGCATAAGTTTTTGACTTATAACTGTCTCGTGGCTCATACTAGTTTGACAGGTTGCACGACAACTGTGCGGCTTTTGCTATAATTAGATTTAACCGCATATTCGATCGAATACATAATAGGTACTGGTAGTACATACCTAATACTGTAGAATGTATTAGTATCTATATTCTTATTAGAATGGATAAGTAAAGCTTGGTTCATGATATAAGTACCTACAGGTACGCACCATGGTGGTTTTCCTTTTTCAGGAACATAACGAACTATATTAAATTGCTCTGACTACAATTTCGACTAAAGCCAGGCAGCACGCTACGCGTTGTTGAGCTTTTGTCACATTTTTACATTAAAAACTAGGAACAATTTAAACGAATGACAAAAAATGGTATTTTAAATAAATCTGCAGAACAAAGCTCAGGTTTTGTTAAAAGTGCAACTAAACTCAAAGAATCTAAAGGTTCACAACTTCTTTATAAAACATAAAACTCGTAACAAAATACTCCTAAATGTTAAAAGACCAAACGTTGCCAGAGTAAAATACAAAGCGCCACTTTCCATGAGTGTAGTCGAAAATAAAACGGCGGGAACATTGAAAGACCTACGATAAAGGCTTACACGTGATGACACACGTCTGAAGAGGTTCCTTGTAATACAAAACACTTTGAATAATGTACATGTTGCATGCCAAAAACTTAAAATTGTACGAATATGTTTTGTGCTTCGCGTGGAGATTTCCTGCAAAGAATAGTCCCCCTGAGCGCCATTACCCGGCCCAAGAAAGACGCATACGCTTTTAAACTAAACCACGCTTAAATTGCTCGCAAAACAAATTATACTTTTCGTAGAATACACTGGAGGATAGACCACCGCCACTAATCATGGAGCAGAAAGCAATTTAAGAGATAAAATATAAAGTTATGTAGGCACCTATAAATTAAGAGCCATATTAAAATGTGTATGAAAATAGCTGGGGAAAGACTTTAAAAATATGTTATTTTAAAGAGCTTTACACTATTTCTGACTCTGCTAAAAATAAAGCTAGAGTGGGAAATTCAATTATTGTCTAGGCAAATAGGTATAATGTTTAATATTTTCATGGCACAGTAAGAATATCTACAATAATATTCAAGGGTTTTCCTCTTCCCTCACACTATCAAGTAACGTTTTTTTAGGTAAAGCATCATTGCTGGTATATCATTAACATAAATCACAAGCGGCATTATCCCTTCCTGACCATGTTTTTATTTGACCGTCACCTGAGAACTAAAACAATGATTTCTTTTTTTTTTCATTTTATCGGCTCGTCGATCCTACCAAAATCGTATTTTCCTAACTGAATATTTTACCACTTTAGGTCCTTAAAGTATCACAGTTAGTAAAGTTAACAATTTTAATTTTATTTCTATCGCGCCCGACATGCTTCAACTTCATAGATGATGATCATTATGAAATCTTATGCAATATGCAACTGAATCGAATATATCACAACTCAGTTACTAAGTGCATAAACTGAAGTGGAAAGTAGTACCTATAGATACGGGCTTAAAACTTGAAAAATAAACAATGCAGCCTAACCATTTTAATAATTACATATCTATACTTTTGCTCACAACAAAGTCAAGAAAAAAAAGAATGTGTCAGCAATGAACTCATAATTGCTATCAGACTCTGCTGTTAAGGTGGATCGCTAAGGTAGCCCGCGAAATACAAATCTTCTTGCGTTTTTTGCAATTTGCTGGACAGTATCAGGTTGTATGTTGATTTAAATATTATTTGCGACCGTAACAAACATGGATTATAATCTTTAGAAACACAGAATTATAATCTTTAGAATCAGCAATACAACTCCTTTCGTTCGTGTAAGTGCATTGATTGACTATTTCATGATTTCGTCGTTCAATGCACTTTCATGAACTTAGAGAGTTGTATTACTGATTCTAATGTTTATGATTCTGTAACATACAACCTGATACTGATCTGCAAATTTCGCGAGCCATCTTAGCGCATCCCCCTTAAGGTACTATTAACTTAAATTTCGCCATTACAGGTATTTTACGAACTAAATTCCTAATTTATAGTCGTATTTATCTCGTTTATTGCATGATAACGTGTTCAAAGGATTTTAAAATGTCTATAAAATACGTCAGGAGGTAATCATAACGTGTTACCTTCCCTCGAAGATGTAACTGGAATGAATTCAGTGGGTTATTAATTTGATGTCATGGTTGTCAATTGTTTCTGAACGAGAAAATCAAATCTCCATTTATAATAAGATTCGTTGCTGTAAGATAATTATCATAAAGAGCTTACCTACATGAGATCAATTTCAGCAACCGTGAATAAGACATTCTTACAGGTACAATAAGTATATACATGGCAAAAAATCTGACACTCGCTCGCCTTATACTTAGGTAATTAGAAAATTAAATTAATTTGTTTATTCTGTAAATAGGATATCGGACAAAATTTTACACGTTATATTAAAAACTAGCTGATGCCTGCGGCTTCGCCCACGTGGATGTTGGTTATCGCGACCAATAGTAATCATGAAATTTTGATCCCGTTCCCGCAACCCATGGGAACCTATTCCAGGGATAAAAAGTAGCTTATGTCCTATTCCATTGCATCAAGCGAATCGAGGTGCTTGAATTTTATTCTCGCGTGCGTAATTTTTTTGCGATTACTCCTAAGATATTCGTTTAAATTATATGGTGTAAAAGAGTAAAAAATTTTGCATGAAATACTTAAAGCCTCTAACTTATTTGAAATGATAAGGATTAATACCGTATTTGTGTAAATAGCTTTCCAATTACCACTTTATAATTGCTCATTTTTACCCGGACTGTTTAAAGTATTAAAATGGATATAGTTCGAGAGCCCTATATAAGATACACAATTCCACCATACATCATTTTGTTATATCTCAAAGGGCAGCGTTTTCGTTGAAAGCTCCCAGACGGCTTATTTTTTTCCGGCACCTCCAACAAATATTTTTATATTATTTTAGCCAATGCATACAAAAACTTGTCAAATTATATACTACAACCTTCCTCGAGAACTCTACACTCTACCTATTGAAAAAAACCGCATCAAAATCCGTTGCATAGTTTTAAAGATAAAACAGGGACAGACAGCTCAACTCAACTCAGAGGAATTAGGCCCGTATTACAGAACGTCACTCAAGACTCAAGCATTACTTAAAACTAGTTTCAACCAATCAAAAGGCTTTAAACTAGTTTTAAGTAATGCTTGAGTCTTGAGTGACGTTCTGTAATACGGGCCTTAGTGTGAGTTGCATTTAACCATCTCGACATTACGCATCGACCGCGTTCGGCACTCCGATTGGCCTTTCGCCAGTGAAGGCCAGTGAAGGGCCAATCGGAGCGCCGAATGCGGTCGATGCGTAAAATCGAGATAGTTAAAAGAAACTCACACTAGGGCCTCTGGAACTTAAATAATGATACATGAAACCAACTGTGACAATAGTTAAAGATAAAATACTGGTAGCTTTCTAAACGTCGTCGTAGAGTAGGTACGACCTAGTGTAGTGGTAGACCAGTGACTATCTTGTGTATCTTGCGTTAGGTTACAGAAGATGTTATCTTTCCAAGTTGATAACTAGAATATGATGACACGATCGACCGGTCCCTGGCGGAGCGGTTGGAAATATTGACATATCAATTAACCTTTGTACCCTCCAATAAGAAGGTATTAATAGCAATATTGTTACAATGTAACCTGTCACACACAAATCCGAAGAATCCTGAATACAATTTTCCTTCAAATTTAGTTGGGCAAATGTTTGATGCTCGATATATCTTACTAAATTCTATGTCTGCCAGTGTAGTGGACAAGTTTAATTGGTTCCCGGCAGCGGCCGATCAATCATAGCAGTGGCGGGTCATGTCGGCGCACCAAGAGCGCCCGCCATGATATGTGGACGCTCCAAGCCTATATTCCTCAACATTTTCACCATTAAATATTCCCAGCGCTTTGAGACCTCGGAAAATAAAAATAGAATCCACACACGACCACGCAATATTCATCGAAGAATTCACAAACACGGCCTTTGAACTACCTAACTAATTGTATAAATAGCTGTGTTTATGACAAGAGAAAACATTCGCAAAGAGGACTTCAAAGTATAATGTTATAAAAGAAAATATAAACGGAAACAACGTTAAATATATAAACATATTAAAGGCTTTTTGAAACGGTCACAGCTTTGTAAACAAAGGGAACATTCGCATAATGATGTCGATATAAACACAAACAACCTATACAAAAGTAAGTTCGAAATATTTTTTTTCAAGTGGACATTAGTCCTAGAAATTAAAAAATAGCCAAGTTGGAGTCGGACTCGCACACGAAAGGTTCCCTACAACCTTTCATTTTTGTTATATCGGCTATAACAAAATATAATAAAAACAGAGTAGTAACAGTTTTGTGAAAACTTCAAGTGTCTACCTATAACGGTTCAAAAGGTAAAACCCTGTGACACACGGATGGACAGACCATGGAGCCTTAGTAATAGGCACTTGGGTATTGGCACTCTTTGGGTACGGAACCCTAAAAAGCAAAAGCGAATTCACCGAGCAGGTTTCTTTCGCCTAAAATAATAGTGATATCAAGTTTAAAGGTTATCAATTACGAAACATTAACAGTTAGTTTACATAACACATTCACCACACTCGCACTTCAACTTCATGAGAATGATATGCAGACTCAATTTATTTTACTATCATTAGAGTAATCGTTTTCTTTTTCTTTGTTTGATAGCCACGATACAGGCTCTGCCTAGTGTGGTTTCACTGTTATTTTTGTAAATTGTAATTTGATCTGCTAATAAAAAAGTTTAAAAAAGTTTAAGTTTAGTTAACAATACCTCTATTGTTGAAGATTACAACGCTCGTTGATTATGCTAAAATCGTTCGTTGATTTTTATTGGAAGTCGTGTTAGGGTCTGACAAAAGGGGTTGAAATGTTAAGCAAAACTTGTATTAGTTTGACTTGACCAGCCCTTGTTTCGCACGGCTGCAAATCGTCATTGAGGTTTATGTGCTTAATCTAAATTGAATATTAATTTCAACATTTTTTTTTGTCTTAGCTTAAACCATTGACAATGGTTCACGCTCATCGACATCTGCATCAAATCTATTGAGTAGTTTAGAAGAACCAAGCGGTCACACAGTTAAAAAGACACGAAAAGCGATTTTATTGTTTTACAATGTACAGTTTTGACTTCGCTACAATTTTATTACATGTATACCTAGATATTATGCACTATACCTACATATTATAAATGAAATCACTTTTCATTATATTAGATACTAGCTTCCGCCAGCGGCATCGCCCGCGTTATAACTTTAATAATTTGATATACACCCATGCTATAAATCCTCTATAAAAGTTTCTGAAACAGTTAGCTTATTGCCAACATTAAAACACTGGTTGTTTTAATGTTGTCATAGTAACCACAATATCATCCAAACGGGTGTTATTATGTTGTACTAAATTTCATAATGCAACTCATTTCAAAAAAAGAACATTGTCATGCAGGCGCGTTTCACTAACAAAGCACCGTAATTTAAAACAAAAAAGCATCTATTATTCGAATTCGAATTCACGTGCGTCGTATCCCTCAATTTTTGTTCGATATTAGTATTGCAAAGAACCTTTTATAGATGATTCATATCATGAGTGTAGATAAAGTCTTGTATGCAACTGTAAATAATTAGGTATTAAAACACTCATGTGATTTCGCCTCGTGTGATAAACCCACATTCGTGTTTTAATACCCCTTCTTATATAACTGTTGCATAAATAACTAATAGACAACGTTACTAAGTGATAATATAGCATTCATACATACTGGTGTAAGATTTTTTTAAATCGGTCCATTATTTTTTGAGTTTATTCATTCCAAAAACAAAATCGTCTAATCCGTCTACTGAAGTGACGCTTTTAAAGATTAAACGCTAGCCTCACAAAGTGTTTACAAATGCCTGTCTGCCATTACTGTCAATGTACGTAGCTTAGGATTAGGGTTAGTCCAATTTGTATGTTTGTTGAAAAATAAAATTATAAAATGAAATTTCTGCCGAACTTGTTGAACTTTGTCTGACTTTCTGCTGGAGGTCGAAAAGGGCAATATGTGGATGGTCGGATGTTTTGATAGATTTCTATCTTCTACAGCCCATCAAAAGTCAAGATCTATTTTCACGTTTCTGTCCCTGTCTGTGTCCCGCACAGTGTGTTTTATACTTAACAAGAATCACCATAAGTGCTGGCATATCGGTCTAAACATATAAAAGCACAACAACATATTGCAATGTAAATTATAATAAGTATATCGAAATAAAAAGATGGAAGGCTTTCAATTTTTATCTGTATTACTTTAATGAAGCTAATTTAAAGCGTAGACTCTAAACAGTGGCATATGAAAAGTTCAAGTCTTCTAATATTATTTCAAGAACATTCAAGTAAAACCTTATGAAAAATTTATAATGATGCGACACTGTAAATTAAACTCAAAGACTAATTTGCATAATCAGAACTTTCTACGTTACCTAGTAGGTTTATATCATTAGAACTAAGGTCATTTGTCTAAGTAAATTAATGTTAATTATGTAAAGTAACAAAATTCAACTAATTTTTTTAGAACTTTATAAAATCTTCTGTATATTGTGGAGATCAGGGGAGATAATATACAGAGGTTGGCGCGTTGCACACAGACACATAATTTGAAAACTTAACAAACTTTGGTTGTGGTGTGCCCACTTTGTAATTTACGAGTTTAGTATTACCTACGACATTGTCTGAAATTGCTTCGTAATTTGTAATCGCCTCAGTGGTCTAGGAGTATTCGTAGGAATGGCTAGGAAGATTGAGGTTGTAAGTTTTGTTACTTCTAGTTTTCGAGATAAGGCAAGTTAGTATTCAGATAGTGCTTTTAGAAAATCTTAAAACAGCTACAGGGCTGGATGATAGATAAATAGGTACAGAGATGCTCGTTTCTTGTAGGAACTGTCACAAGTTGCTACACCAGGACATTATTTAGGTACCTATAGTAAAATCGTCACATTATGCTCTGAATATTAGTTAATAATTATTATGCTGTTCTATTCTTCTCGATTTGCGAAATGGTATAGGCATCAGTAATATCACAATCATCGTTCTATCTCTATACAAGGTGGCAGGAAGAAAAAAAATAGCTGTTCCATACACTCTGACCGCGTTTTTAGGGTTTCGTAGTCAACAAGGACCCTTATAGTTTCACCATGTCCGTCTGTCCGTCTGTCCGCGGCTTAGCTCAGAGACCGTTGGTACTAGAAAGCTGTAATTTGGTATGGATATACATATAAATGACGCCGACAAAGTGGTAAAAAAAAGTTTTTTTTAGGGTACCTCCCCTACACATAAAGTGGAGATGGTTTTTTTTTTCTCGTCAGTCCCATGTTGTGGGGTATCGTTGGAAAGTTCGTTTAAAAATAAGGTGAGTTTGTTTGAAACTATTTTTGCATTCAGGGGTCCGTTTGCGGAATATTAAGCTTTAAAGTGCAAATTTTTGTTAGAGCCAAGTGTCGTATATATACTACTGCCGTGAAAAAATTCACGGCAGTAGTATATATAACGAAATTAACAGAAAAACTATCACCGCTACGTAGGCTCCACAAGTTACCGAGTAATAATCGACCAACTTAAATTTGCAGTTGTAAAAACATGTTCTGGATGTATGGGACATGTGGAATGTATGGGACATTCTGAAACGGAGAACAAGTTTTTCAAATACAATGTTAAGTTTGTTTTATAAATTCATCCCAACTACGGGACCCTTCATTGTGCATAGTACGACATGCACTTGGCCGGTTTTTCTTTATAAACGACGAAATATGTCCACGCTAGAATCTAGGTCTACGATCATGTGCTGAATTCATGGTTAAAGTTTGCGCGTCGTGACCCTGCTAGCCTGTATAACCACTCCAGTTAACCTACCCCAATGCAATACATCATAGTCTATTAATAAACATTCCATCCATTCTAACCAACTAATTAGCAGGTACAAACAGTAGCAATTATCTCTAAAATGTATGACTCAAACAATTTACACGTTAAACAATATGACGTTGAAATAAATTTAACAAAGGTAGAATTGGGCAAAATTGTTTTCGTTTAGATAGGTACCTACTGGTGTCGGGAACCGCGAAATGTTTCCATTATCCCAAGATAAACGAAATGGTACACGTTGACACATATAATCTAATACAAGACGAGTGTAAGATTACATATGTCGGCTAATAATTCCCTGCCCTTCCCGAACACAACTTGCTGAAACGTTACTCGAAAAATAAATAAAACAAATCATACTTTCGCGATACATTAAAATAATCTTTGGTGCGTGTTCCCAAGTTTATAAATACATTCATTGATTCCTGATATTATCTTTGGCGAACGGCGCGCTGACCAAATCCAGTTTTAGGTTTCGATAATTAACCTAAGCTTTTATTTTTTTATTTCAACCGCCTCTGTAGTCTAGCACCTGTCTCAGCCCCAGAGGTCCCGGGTTCGATTGCCCGGAGGCAAAATTTTCTGCTCGGTTTGGTTGATGGTAGGGCTGTTTTAAGTCCGCCTGGCTAGCTACCACCATCTTATCTAAGTATGTCGCCATAACAACAATGTCAACAGCAGCAGAGGTAACATAGCCAGTTCCTCTGTGGTTGCGGATTCCGGTTGTAGCTCGCTTCCACCTTCGACCTGATCATCATTTACATTCAGATGAGAGTCACGCCTAGCTTGCCCGTTGTGGATAAAAAAAGAAATATATGAACAGTTTGTAGGTCAAAATGGTTTTAGCATTTTCTTTTACCCATTGTTTGAATTGAAATTCGAATTTTACGCACAATAAAATAATGGAAATAATTTCGCAACATATATTGTAATAAATGCCTCGAGGAAAATTAAATCAAAATACCATTTCAAATACGTACCCTTACACAAGCTGCCACATCATAAAACAACTTCGTTTAAAAATGTAACAAAGGTAAAGGCTCCATTGGCTTTAAAAAAAAAAGTTGTGTCTGTATAAAATATTTTTCATATAACGTCGCGAAACTTGACACTTTACGCCTCCCTATATATACGGTGCCCGTAATTCTTGAGTGTGTGCGTGAAACTTACGTATGAGGAACAGCGACGTGCGGCAACGACGCGGCGCGGTGGAGGCGCGGGTTTACGACATATTGTCGCGAACACAACACAAATCTTCCCCAGGGCGTAGTGGTTCCCAGCTCGGGCTCGCGCCTCGCAAACCGACCGGCTCCCCATTATCATTCAGGCCCGAAAAGCTTTGAAAACATTCTTAATTTTATTGGAGTTCAGAAATTCTAAATCTGTAATTCCGCAAAAAACTAATTCTATGCACAACCATCAAAGCCTTTTCACATTTTTTTTTTATTCATTTACTCAGATAGATTTGTGTTAAAGAACCATGTTAAAAAAAAAGAGTTTTCCAAACTGTTACGTGACGTACTAGTTTGTACAGTGGCGTGGTCAGCAACTTAGTAGACTCAAAGTCCACAAAGTAGGATTTCCTGTTTCTAACCGTTGTTTTAAGTCCTTAAGTGAGTTAGTTGTAGCCAGTCAATTTTATCACAAATACTCCAAAATTAAATTGGAAATGGCACGTGACTGTGGCGGCACGGACGGCCATTCGTATACCTAGTGGTCTCTTCCACTAAATATTTACCGGTGAGGGGACCAACCGTGAGGATGCGAAAAGAGTTTCGACACGGACATAGTTATGACACGAATAACTGATGGACGTCGTCCTCTCTCCTCATCACTTGATTAACATTCAGAGTTGCTCGCGACTCGCAGCTTGGCATTCTTGTAACAATACCCGAGCACAAAATAAAAGCTTTGCACGTTCACTCGCTGAAAGGCGGACTTCCCCAACTTACGTCATTCCAGTTTCCCGTAGTTGGAGAACTTTATCGAAAACAAAACACTGGTACCTATTGTCAATTGTAAAGGCTCTCATACATACTTTAGAACCATTTTTACCAGTGAAACAAGTTATTTATCAGATGTTAGAACGAAGTTGGAGTAAAATCAGGTTTATTGCACGGAAGCCACGTTCTTGTGGACTCGTAGCGTCGGAGACGCATCAAGTTGTTTCAAGACACTAAGTTATCTTGCATTCTGAAGGAAAATACGAGGCGGAAAACGGAATGTCGGTCGGCTACACATACCTACGTAAGAAAAAATACTTTCTTTTTTAATAAAACCCCTTGGGTGAAAATACAAGAACGTGTTTAAAGTGAGCCACAAGAATGGCGAGATTTCCTCGCGCTCGTTAATTTTAGTTAGGTATTTAATTTGTACTGTACATTTTACCCCAAGCATTTAACCTATGACGTAGAATCATAAAATTCGTTATTGCCTATTCCCTTCCCTTTATTGTTCGCGCGTTTAGAGTTGCCATTGTCACCCGAAAGCTTATTAGCCGCCATTACTTTCCTCTGTCGGCACATTTATATTTTAATTAAAGGACGTTCTCCAAAAAAATGAGGAATAAAATGTATATATTTACAGTTTAGTTAATAAAATGTTTGAATGGTACAAATAACACTAACTTATTTGCATTTTATTGAAAAAAAGTACTTGGCTATTTATATTTTACATAATCAAATGCAATCTCGTCAAAGAAGTAACAAAATAAAAAACAAATAGATTCTAAGAGGTCTAGAGAAGCCTTGAATACAGGGTGTAAGGGAGAACACCGTTGTCACTCAATCCATGGGTTGTTGACTTAAATATAAAAATAAATGACCGAGTATCAACAAAAAAAAAACGTTATTTTCATTAAAAGATTTTAAAAAGTTTCAATCCGACACCGTGCTCGCAAGCGAAACAACTGGCTGACTGAGGGTGAGGTCGCGCTTGCGGCTGGTTAGGTCACTTCCCGCGAACCCCACCCGTGTTGAGACGCAAGTTCGTTGCCCTAGAGCAAAGGTGAAAGGGTGAAATACAAGAGTGCTAAAATATAATTAAAAAAAAAGAAATAAAAAAGTCGTAATTTTCTATTGATTTTACGGTCTATAAATGACACCAAACCACTGGTTTCAAGGATAACGGTATTTACCCTGTATATTGAAATATTATAGAACTTTCTGACCAGAATCAGAAACATGATATTTTACTTCAATTAAAATTCATTGAATTCACTAAGACTTGGAACTGCACGTCTTGAATGCCTTGTTTTTGACCTGCATTTCATTACTATAAACTATAGCCAAGCAATTGGTATATTTCTCTTAATAAACTCTGTTGATGCAATTAAAAACATCTACTAAGTTATTAAGCTTGTAGGTACTCCTCAAGCTTGATGAAAAAGTTTTCGAGAAATGTGTTGGCAACATAAACACAAGCAGACCCTTAAATCTCACCATCAAGAGATTTTTCGTATCTTTTTATTACGGAACCCTATACCTACAAATACAACAGTCGTTTAGAAGGCACCTATCTGAAATAAAAATGCAAATTAGAGTAAGACGAATTGGGTTAGCTAAGACTTTTTATATTTCTTTTTCCTTGTAAATTAAAATAATGTGAGATAAACAGAGCTACACCTACACGTCGGGAACACAATAGCTGTTCTTGTTGTAATATTTAGTGCTAGACCGGCTACAATTCCCCGAAGTCTGGCTTAATCTGGTGGGTTCTTGATATCTCGCACATGTTCTTTGTTGCATGCTGCGATATAAATTCTCCTATGTTTATTTAAACAGTTTCTACTGATAGGTTTATAATAAATCAAACTTTTAACAGATTTCCTCATAACTTCATAATATAGGAAAGTTTTAATTTTAATAAGATGGATGATAGATAGAAGATTGTGTTCCTTTATATTACATTTCATTTTATTAATTCTTATACAATTTACATTGTGTTACAAAAACAAAATGCAACTATGAATTACTAGTTAACATTCAAATTAATAAAGTGTCAAACAGTTTCAGTTTTGTAATTTGTCTTGCCATGTGCCCGAAGGGATTTCCCATCGGCAAAAATGTCGTACTTCCATACAAACCATTTTTTTTTTTTTTTTTTGGTTGGGAAATCATCATATGACTTCTCCCGCTCTGGGCGGAGCGGAAGGGCGTGTCAGACTCTTACTGACTAAAACCCACCCGTGTTCCTTCGGTTGCCTGTTGCCAGAGTCCGGGTATCCCTTTCGGACTATTCCGCAACCCTGGCAGGCATCGGTCCTAACGGACCCCGTCAGGTGTGCTGACATCTCTTTGAGGCGCGCGTGGAACACGACGCGCCATTGACCCGGGCCTGGTCCTTATCGGACGGCGAGCTACCCATTGCTCGCCATCCGCAAGCCTGCGCCTATGGTGGCCGGGGATCCGCCTGGGATTCCCGACGCCCAGGGTGTCTCCAGGGGCGGCGGTTAGGGGCGTGAGGGCGCAGGCTTTGCCTCTCCCTCACGCGTTCCGCCTCCTCCTTTGCGAGCATCACTGCTTCGCAGAAGGAGGTGACCGCCTCCCATGCCCTCTCGCTCCGTACCATGGCCTGGACCAGGGCCGGACGCGAGAGGTCAGTGCCGCCAATCGCCTCCACGAGGACACGGCGGTGCTCCGCCCAAGCAGGGCACACCTCCACCGTATGCTCCACCGTGTCCTCCGGACGATCCCCACAGTGGTGACACCCGGGCGTTTCCTCCCGCCTAATCCTGCACAGGTACCTCCCGAAGCTGCCATGTCCGGTGAGGACCTGCGTCAGGCGGAAGGTGAGGACGCCGTGGCGCCTCTCCAGCCACTCCTCAAAGAGGGGACTTATCGCCGCAATTGTGGCGTGCCCAGCACAGGGTTGCGACAATCGTACTCTCCATGCCGCCATGAGATCCTGCTGGAGCTCTGTCC
Organism: Lithophane ornitopus; assembly: GCA_948473465.1. Taxonomy (NCBI): domain Eukaryota; kingdom Metazoa; phylum Arthropoda; class Insecta; order Lepidoptera; family Noctuidae; genus Lithophane; species Lithophane ornitopus. The sequence goes on along the minus strand of OX419620.1, from coordinate 10,174,825 downwards.
GCTGTGCCGCGATTTCTCGCGGAACTTTCATCCCCTAGTATACCCTTAAACGAGATGAATTTTCAAAAATCCTTTCTTACTGCTCATTTTCGATATGTGAATTAATGAATGAATTTAAGATTTTTATTAAGTAGAAAATAATAATAATCAACTTTGAAGATCACAGCAAAATCGATTTAACACTAACGATAGAGAATGTATGCCCGGGCATCTAAGAACGTAGTGATCCTTTGGAAAGAAAGCACAACATTTGGCAGGTCCAGTTCATGATGTTTTATTCTTTACTCAGAAGTTTAAACACACTCAAAAGAAAATAAAGTCCATTTCCTAAAGCCACGGTTTCCTGGAAGAGCGGTGGCCGCCACATAGCGTCCGAAATTTACCGGCGAATGGCGTCACTGAAACTTTATATGAAACTCTATAGATTCGTTTTTTTCTTATCTAATTGTTTAAGTACCGTACCGTGTAACGATATTTGGCACAAGAAAAAACGTTTTATCTTTCTTTATTTAATCTAACCATAGTAAAAATACACAAATGTATCTTTTGTTGTAAATGCCCGTAAACGTGACTTCTTCTTCCATATAACGTACAGGATAGAAAATCAAGAGCTTTTGTCAAAATCGTCTACACTAAAAAAGCTAATACTTTAGAATTCTTTAGTTAAATTGCGCAAATACATACCTATTCGGAATAGAAATACTTAAATAGTTTTACACACAATAGGAGTAGAAACAAAAGGTGTGCTTGCACACATACCTACTCTGAGCACTAAGTTGGAACGCTCTTTCAAAAGTAGAAATTCTTAGTGTGTATTTGAAGACTAGAGTCGTCAAAGTTAAGCAAAAATAAAACTCATTTAACGAACACTAGAGCTGCTTACTAGGTTCAAACGGGCGTCTTTAGCACATATAAGTTTTATTACACATACATATAGTTACGCTTTCAGAATTAGAGGAAAGCGTTAGAGCGCTTGTTTTAATTAGCAGCCGCTCTCCGGTCTCAAGTGTGTGCATAGCACAACTTTGTACATAAGTGTATGGAACGATTCAATTACTTGCATGTTATGGTTGACCACTATTATTATGTATTCGGTGCCTAAAATTTGGTGTAGAAGCTTCCATCGTCGGATGTTAGCCTTATAGCTTGCTCTGCATAATGTAGAGGCAAACCTTTGGCAAAGGCGGTGTATTAGGTACATTATTTTCAATAGAAACCTAGAGTTCCTTTCGCTAATTTCCTGTGAAACCTAAACTATATAACGGCAATATTGTACTTACATAGTAAGAAATAGAAATGTTCTGAACAAAGCTTTTAGTAATTTAAATTACGGTTTTAATCGTATGCGTAAAGTTGTGTACCTGCTACGTACTTACGTCGTGTATCTGAATCCTCTGAGGTGGAATAAAACCCTTATCAGATGAAAACTTGTGAATTACGTTCAAATAATTTATTGCATATTTTGTCAATACATCGTTGGTAAATTTTTTACACCAAGATTTGCAATACGAATTATTTATTTAGACCACCAACCACCTACTGATACATATCTACAAATTTAGACCGGCAGGTACAATACAATAAATTCACCTGGGAATAAAATGTGTTTTGTGTTCAGCTATTAATGAATAAAGCACAGCATTTAATTAAGGCAACTGAAATCAAATTATGTCATGAATGTGATAGTTATACGTAGGTTCGTGTGTCGACATTATGTAGGTAGTTCAACCACACATTTTAAGCGCGTTCACATCAATTTCAATGAATTAGGTGTATTTCGGACGTGCACAGTAGGTAATAAATCGCAAAGTTAGAGTAGTGTTAAAAATATCTTATAAATACATTATTTAGTGCAAACATCAACTTTGTAGTTTGCGGAGAGCATTGATGTTTGCGTGTTTTGGTTGAACCTAGTTTAGGCAAAAAATTATATCTACCAGATTTTCATAAGCCTTCTTAACTGTGGGTTATGGCTGGATTTGGACTGATCTAGTGCGATAGAATACTCTTAATTAGAGTTACACCAGCAACAACAATAAGAGATGTTATACCGCGATGAGTACTCTGTGGGCGTAAGCAATTAATATACCTCTGTTGCCTCTCCCTGGGATCAAAGGTGAAACAGTTAGGTATAATAATAACATGAAATGTATACTATAAACACAGAACCATTCAATGAAACGTTTATATGTTGCAGCATTTCCTTTGACCACAAAAAACAAACGAGAGCGACCATTTAACCTTTGTCTACGGAATATATGAAGCTCATAGTAAAATGGCTATAAAAAATTCGCATAAATCATCCACGAGTGACTGCTCACATCCCCCCTACCCCTCCGCGTCCGGCAAGTGAAGGCCTTACAAATCCCATTACCATCGTAACCGCATACCAAATGCAACGGGAGTACCTATCGGCACATGTTGTACCAATGTAATTAATTAGGATTGTAATTGAAAAGGCTGCATGTTTTACTATTATTTTGTATAGGCAATTAAATTGGAGTTTATTTTAGAGTTAATTTTACATATTATATACCACTGTACATTACTCACTCGTAGGTAGATAATAATTAACTAGGTACTCATTATGGGTTGGAATACTATCCTAAACTTGAACCATATTGAATTTGTGAGCCTCCGAATACGAATGTACCTAATATAAAGTTCTGGCATTCAATTAGATTAAATTCAAAGTTAAAAAAGCTCCACGAGTTCGACCTCATATGGTACGGCTAAAGCAATAACTGAAATATAAAATGTACTAGTATTTGTATTCGAAAGGAGATATAGAATTGAAAGTAGGTATGCTTCGACGGATTGTGAGGATTATCTTCACAAAGCTGTGCCCGACAGCCCGAAATATTAAACTTTCAACAGTTTAGGGGACATCTCTTAACGACATACATAAATAATGGTAACTGGCCTACTACGACCAGGATCTACATGAAAATAAGATATTTAGGTATCTATTCGGGCCCCGCAATTAAAGAACCCATGCCGTTTCCATTCACAACTACATCCAGGTTAAATTATACCGGCGGCGCTATAAAGGTTATCCTGTGGATTTTCGCAATTATGGAAGAGAGAATTTTTTACTGTCCTGCGTAATGAGAGAAGTGCAAAAACTCTAACGCCGTTTTTGTGCTACACATCTATTAAAATGAGAGTACTAATAGTGAATGCTCCTCCTGGGGCTCAGTACGCGATTAATGTGTGTCGCCCACATGTAAATCTCTGCAAGCAGACCAAATAAATGTTCTGTAAAATGTTTGCCCCCGACGGAATACAACACCTGATAAATGATAGCTACTGGCGTTTTATGAATATGTGAAACGATAAAATGTTGCCAACGTCACTAGCCGAGACATGCTCTACTGAAAACCATCTGCAAATCTAGTACTATATATATTTGGACCCTAATACATTTTAAATAGCGGCACTTACACTCTACATATTTCAGGATTTCAAAACGAAACAGCCGCATTCCACTCGCACATGAATAATATTCCGCAGCCCAAACCTATTCGCTGAACTCTACTTTTATCATTTCGAATTTTACGACTTACTAAACACCTACTATACTGTTGCGGAAGTGAAAGAAAGCACGTGTAGTTTGCCAGTTCACTTCCCACGCATGTTATAAAGGTCAATTAAAGTAAATAGGTCGCCGTGGCATTCATAGGTAATGAGCCAAACTTATCACTATTTACGTACACGTGACAAAGAGCGCGGCTTCATTAGCTATTTATCCATCACTTGTTGGTTTATATTATACTCCAACTTGCATTAAAAATACTCGGCCTAAAGAAGCTCTTTTCACTTTTTATGTGTTCGCACTTTGCAGTGCGTCAGAAACAAGCATCCCAGACGCTTATAAAAAGGCAGGAAGAAGGTCACACTGACAAAAAGTTTCCAAGCCCCTAATGTCAACGTACAAAGACATATTTAATGAACGTGAGAATTTTAATTAAATCACAGACAACGCCGTCATTAGGGACATGTTTACTCAAGACATTAGATTCCTGCGTTAATGACAATTAACTCTAATAGATGCTTGGGATAAACAAAGTAGTAAAATTACACAATGTTTGTTGAAGGGATTCGCTTAAATAACAGAGTATAATACGCGTAAAATTGCAAAATTGTTACTGGAGGGACTTTGCTTACGGATAATATATTTTACGGCAGGTAATTTACTCTGATTCTAAGTTAACGTTGCTAAATGCCCTGTGAATAACAGATACACGTGGTTACTCTGTTTATACTATACTAACAAACCCTTATTATTGTTAATAACATTCTTTAAAGATCATGATTAAAAATTCACGCGATCGTGTCAGTATTTTTCTGTGAAAATAAGCCAACATAAAAATGGCGCAAGGAATTTCATAGATAACAACTGTACAATGTACAACTCTAACATTTTCAGCGAGAATATTGTGCTAGACGTTTTAAATTTGTTCGTTCAAGAAATTAAATGAAACATTGAGAAATCAGATGGCTGTCTAGTCTACTCTTTGTTATAACCTGAAAATTAATAGTAAGCATATTTCATGACAATTTCAGACGTACAAAGAACTTTAAGTTCAATGTATCGTAAGCATTTTATAGTTATTGTTTTCGTCTTTTTTATTTTATATGAAAAGATTTTGTAGGTAATAGTTTTTATAACGGTATAATTTTTTACTTTCAGTAAAAAGACAATTCAGATTCTATAGAAAAACCCAAGACCGGCGGCGCTAACGTTTTGTATTTCAGATTAAAAGAATAAGAAGAGTACTTCACTGATACACAGAGTGTTTTATTTTGTAACCAGGACAGTTTCCCCATACTTATCTCTTTTGGATACAGATTTCCCCATACAGTCCTAGTTTAAAAAAATACTATATCATAGTATAGTATATAGTAGGTATTTATCCAATCGACTAACAGACAGTAGGTACCTATCGATAAGCATCCACCAATTAATAAACTTTCAGTCATGAACAGGTGATTATTATCTTTTTGGTATTAATATTGTAGTAATTTTGTTGCCTATAATGTCTGTCACTGCCGATGATTATTTTAATTAAAATTAAGCAACTCTCTGACATTGTCACTGCGGCCCTATCCTGGTTTGGATTCAGGACGATGAGAAGGCTATACTGTATGCATTTGTGCTCGTTTCATTTGTCGGAGCACAAGAGTAGACTTTCTACACAGAGCAATCTTCATACAAATGTGCCACAATAGGTAGCTATACTATACGGGTACGTGCATCGGTGCATCTACTAGTAAAACCACATTTCCCTTCGAGAAAACTGGTAATACATAGATACACTTCCCCTCTGCCAGAAGTTCGGTGGATTTTGTATACAGCCTCAAGGGATCTCCACGACTTAATAAAATAAAAGGTTGCTTATATACTTTATAAATATATTAGAGCCTGCCAGGCTTGATGTTGCCGCATGTGAAATTCGATTAGGATCCATTTCTTTCTCGGAGGCGAGCTTTAACAATAAACAGACAGGCTATCGGCTTTCTGTGTTATATGGCATAGCATAACATCACGTACAGTCACGGACTTTAATTGGTAAGCCACTTTCAAGCTTTTCAATTTTGCAGTTTCAAACTTTCACGAGATTACACGATTAAACACGAACTCAAACGAAACGAGGGTGCTTGCAAACAAGATGACATATTACTAATAATCGGAAATAGTCTTATCCATAGAGGTTGACTAATAAGTTCTCAATAATAAATAAATAAAATCTTGCATTATGTTTATCCAATCTATTTGATACTGACCTCCTTTGAATCAGAGCTCATTAACTCGATAATTCTTAAAACTTAACCGAAGACAGTGACAGTTGAAATGTTGGTGTCAGAGACGTTACTTTCGAAGTTGTCGAAATGACTATCATTATAATTTCTTCGTACGCTAACGTTACTATGGCTACGCTAAAACAATCGTCGCTAGGTTACGGTTGCTAGACCTGCAATTGGTTGACTTTAGGTAGTCACTCTGCTGTCAAGTTTGTATTTTCTGGCTCTCAGGTTACCCAACCGGTAAAATTACTTGACTTTCCGTGTCTGGATGTACGAGTAGACCCGAATAAACCCGATTTGCATTACACGACTAAAATACGAACAGGACCAAGTGGCTTATCAATTAAAATCCGTAACTGTACCTAAATAGAGCACGTTTTCAAGCGCTTAAAAATCGCGAGAGCATCTCACAATAACAATATTTAATTCGTACATGTTCTTTGCCAACTTTGCCCTATACATAAGGGGCTATAAAAGTCCTATGTTGGTTACCGTTCTTCAATAACTAGGTACCTATTATTTTACAGTAGGTACCTGTCCTTTGACCTCCTTTGTTCTCCTGTCCTTGAAACGTTTATTTCCTTATCACGCAATAATTCCTATAAAACACAAAAACTAAACTTTGTATTCCAAAGAATAAATTAATTTTCCGAAATATTTTAAATTCTAGTGAGCGCGTCGTTCGCAACCTTGAAAGACTTTAACGGCTTGACTCCGAAACCTTTTTAAAAGGTTAATAAATAAATTCCGGCCTTTATATTTCTTAAAGGTCTGTACCGCCTGACTTAACAGTAAAAAATTAGGATATTAGGTAGATGTTAGTGAACATTTTCTAAGAAAGTAGTGGGTAGGTACCTAAATCACTAACTGAACGAAAATAGTTCTTTCAATACGCTTGCGGTGAGGTGGTTTCTTAAAGAATATAGAATCCAAGTCCCTTCTGTTTAGCCTACTTACCTATATCAATACCTTCGCCACTTTTCTTTCTGTTCATCATAAAATCGTCGCAGCCTACGTTCTAATTAAGGCGAAGCAAAAACTAAAGTGAATTTAATTCCCGGCTACAATGCTACGTGAAGAATGAAATGACTAAGGCCAAAAATAAAGCTAACAATTCAAGGCAATGAGTAGCGACAAGTCCAAGAAGGCGGCAAAAGGGCGGACGACGCATAAGTCACTGTCACAACCCGCGGCCACCGACACTTTTTTGTTCTCCAACGCGGTTTGCTAGCAACAATGATTAAATATGTGAACTAAGGTGCTAAAACTCACTCTGAGTCGTAATGACCAGTGGCTAGCCCGAAGACGCGAGTTTAGAAGTGAAGTATGCTGCGCTAACTTTAACCCTATTTCTCGCTGAACTTCGACTAGCGACGACTTTTGAATTTGCTTATTTTTTCGACGCTACTTAGGAATAGGTAACAGTTTATCATCCTTCGAGAATCGCAAAACTTATCTGGAGGAAACACTACGAAACAGTAGGTAGGCGTTTTAGGGGCTTCCTGTAGTAACTTAAACCTTCGGAAATGCTGAATGTCAGCTGATAATATGAATTACGTAATTTTGATTTGATTTTAGATTGAAACGTTGTTGGTTGGTAGGTTGTTCTATTAAAGATTTTTTATTGAACCTTTTTTTTATTCCTAAATGGGCCTGCTCTTGATCTCGATCTCGCCTGACCTTTCTACGAACATGAGCACCAATGACATCAATTTGTTTTCTGCTTCGTTATTTTTAAATAATAACAATATCATAAAACCTTTTTCATAACTTCCGAGGTAGCAATAAATGTTAAACCTTCCGCATGCGTTAAACACCTTACCTCGGCACAAAACATTCAGGAATTATGTGCGGACGACAACTGTCATCGTAATTCATTCGTCCGCTAGATCCTTATACAAAAACGGGTTTTGGCACTTGAGCCAAAATAACGCATTTAACTTTTATTCCGTTAGTCTCTCCTTTATTCCGCATAATAAAAGAAAAGAATACCTGCAATGCGTGATGCATTACTTACATTCTTATTCACCCCACCGAATAAGATAAATGAATTCGCGTCCAACTTCCCAGTCTCGCAGACGAGAGGACGAGAAAAAAAAAATATCCTTTCCATTTTAAATAGTTTTCTGTATATAAAATAATTGCTGTGAAATATGAACCCGAGAGTCTTAAACAAACATAACTTAATGAGGTACATTAATAAGGTGGGGTTGTAGGTCCCAGCAATCCGGACTCCCGGAGAGAACTTAAGTAGAGATTGTCCGGTTTAATAAATTGATGCGCGCGCCGAAAGGATAATGGCCAGTTTTGTCGCTTTACCAAGCGTCAGTCGATAAAGCTGATTAATTATTACACGCGTAAACAAATCTAAACACAAAAACAACAGCACTAAAATATAAACCGGCCAAGTGCATGTCGACCCACACACAATGATGGGTTCCGTAGTTCGGATGAATTTATCCCGAGAACAAACTTAACATTGTAGTTGAAAAACTGGTTCTCAAAAACATGTTCTCCCATACATTTTGTATTGGAGAACATGTTTTTGGAACTGCAAATGTGTGAGTTTGTACCCAGCTAAATGGTTGGTTTTGGACATGTGACAAAAACACGATACACACAGACAATATTCACGGCAGTAGTATATATAACGAAATTAAAAGGAAAACTATCACACACAGCTAAGTTATAGGCTTTACAATTTAACGAGTAATAATCGACCAACTTAAATTTGCAGTTGCAACATGTTCTCCCATACAATTCATTCAAACTACGGAACCATTCATTGTGCGTGGTCCGACACGCACTTGACCGGTTTAATTCGTCATTGATTCTGGAATTTATAATTAATTTACTCAGTTTGAATTTCCGCTCATTTTTTGAGAAAAGTACTATACAAGCCTTGGCTGCAACCCGGCTTTGATGGACTCACATATGTGTGCCTCGACTTCGCCTCGGTTCACATTTACACGATCGTCAATCAATGCCCTAGTTGCAGGCTGCGACATTAATGTAAAATTATTAGTTCCCACATAACAAACAGTCATTAGTAGTATCTACCTTTAATTAATTTAATTGGTACCTCTTACACAATCGGTTCATTAAAGTCAGATATGAATGTATTACTCGATTGACTGCCTGAAAAGAGGCCCCATTCAAATGTCGATAGCGGTACGTTTTCACTGAGATATATCTAATAAAATTTTACGGAACTGTGTGCGAGTATTCACAGCGGCGAAGAAACAATTGGTTCTTGTGGAAAAATTGAATCGAAATCGGAAATACAGAAATAAGAAAATGAAAGAGGTATCGGGATTTAACACTTTCGACTCCACTCATTTTTCATAGAGCTCATACGCCATGCCGCCATAATTTATAACCATGTAAGAAATGGTGGAAACCCTTGAAGTACGGACCTTCTGAACCTCATATATTTTTGAAATTAAAAATGCTTGAATTTCAAAGCAACGCGAATAAGAATAAATGTTGTTAAAATATACAACATATAATTTAATTTTCAGTTTATAATTCTGAATTCGCAAAAAAACACCCATATTTGACATGAGCCTCCGCGAGGGCTCCCGGTATCCCCTATGCGACTTGAGTAAACCCTCCAGGTTGGCTCCCGGCAGTAAACGGAAATATACCTGCCTTCAACTATCGGTTGTTGTTACTCAAGAAGGAAACCATGGAAAAGCAACTGCCGTAAAATTATATGGTTCTCAGTATACACACGTTTTGTTTTGGTTCGTTTTCGTTAATATTGCCAAACTGTTCAGTTATATCCTATTTCCTAAACTCATTGAATCGTTTGCCAAAAACCCTACATACTGAGTCTGAGAATTAGTTGTCATCGAAGGTGGAATCTAATGACTGGGTAACATTAATCGAAAGATTAAGAGACTATCACTATCCAGTACCTACTGAACGAGAAGAGCCCAACCCTTTAACGGTTTTGATCCGCTATATAATGGTTTAAACTGTTTTGACGCGTAACTTATTTTCGTTACCGATTACGACTAATTTGTTTCATTTTGACAGTTGAACAACATTCATTATTTACGTTGCTAAGCAGATTTTTTTTTGAACTTATGAAGCAATGGATTAGACATATACCGATTCTGATTGGTCGTCTGACAAATTGGAAAAGAGACAGCCTATTCTTTGCCTAAACCAAGGGAACAAGCGACATAGGTATCTCAAAATCTATCTCGTGGCTATTCCTCTATGTTCATTTTGGATAACCTACAAACAACTGAGATCGGTCAGTTAGTTAGTCGTCAGAGCCTTGTCGATCAGTTGTGTAGTGCTACTTCAATCTGCCTAGCCTTTTCCCAACTATGTTGGCGTCGGCTTCCAGCCTAACCGGATGCAGCTGAATACCCTTTGGTAAGCCTGGTTGTCAGACTTTCGGGCTTCTGACGACCCGTAACGACTGTCAAAGATCCACGAATGTCAGCCGGAACCAACGGCTTAACGTGCTTTCCGAGGCACGGAGGAGTCTCGGTATGTTAAGATAGTCACTCATCCACGGACCAGCCCCGGCAAGCGTAGCTTACCTGATGGATCGACCCGCGCGGCTGTTCTTACTTAGCAATAGTTCTTATATAGACTATTAATTCCATTTCGCGCCGTAATCGAAATATGTTCTACGGACGTGGAAGAACCTTTCAAGCCTTTACCGGTTTTCAATGTATATTCAGGCGTAAATTGTCTGGTAATTCATCTCAAAAGATATTCCAAATAAGTGGAAGCAATACAAATGCTACGATTAGGAATCTAAACCAAACCCAAATCCTGCAGAAACGGGTTACTTTTTAGTTATCTAATATACAGTTTTGGTAGCTGAAAAATGATATGAACGTTTTTAAGTTTTTATGTATAATATAGGTAGCTACACATATACACATCATACTATAAATTTCCAGTATAAGCTGACCACGCATTGTACGGAAATCCTATACAATGCGAGATCAGCACAAACTGGAAATGTATAGCTTGAAGTGTAGCCGTGTGTACAAAATATTTGATAAATTGTAGTAATTCATATTTTCTGTGCCGTTACTTTATTAAACCTAAACCTTGCCGTTGATTAAAGTTCCAACTACGTTGTACCAACCTAACTCAAATCGATTCGTCTCTTTTACGTGTGCTGATTTCCTCCATCTATTCATATTTGAAAATATCAACAAAAGACGAATGTACCTGGTACGCCTGCCAATCACAAAGAAAATATTATAACGTAAGCCTCGAGGTACATATTTATTCCTTTCTTCATTATGTTTCTTATCATAGGGAAGTAAATGAAAAATAAGCCAGAAGAGGCCTCTTTGGGTATAATATTATCTTTCGATCGATCAATAGATGGAGTCACTAATCGTTGTCGATTTTTGCCTCCTATTCATCAATTCTTTGTTATTTGTGTAGGTATTTAATTCTTGCTTGAAATATTTTTTTTTAACAGAAATCCTTTGTTTATTTAGTTTTAGGAAAATATTGTAATATTTTTCCTGAAACACGAGAAGTTATTCACAACGATTTGAAAACCCCACCGATTTACTGTGAATATAATAGCTGTTTATTGTTTAATGGATTTGTAGCTTTTTAATATAGACATTATCAATGAACGTAGTATATACCTAATGTCAAAAAAAAGTGGAAGCACTAAAAATTTAAATACTACTTCTATTCTAAAAATAAATAATCGTATCACATCCACAAAATGAACTTCAAGTAGGAACATTCTCAAACAGCTCCATCGGAAAGAAACATCGCATCTATTAGGTACAAAAAGTTGACAAATAACAGTCATAGATATACGAAAAGTTCGATTCCACGGGGACTACAATTTCTATTAAAGAAAGTGCAGGCTTCCGAGCTACGCCAAACATACACAGAGGTAATTCAACATAACAAAGTTCACCTGTCTTAATGTTAATATTAATCACTTGGGCTGTCACTGTTAAGTAGCAATAATCATGCAATCACGCGCGTGTCAACATTACGCGTACGCGGTCTCAGCTGAAGCCGACGGGAGCAAGCCGACGACTGGGTCGTAGCACGCGCCGTAGCCGCGGGAAGCCAACTGTCGTAGCGACGTGCTACGGACTACGCGCTGCATTCCTCCACATTTCGCGCAGTCGCAACTCTTGCAACCATTGCTTCGTCTGCTATTCATTTGAGAAAATATTTAGATAAAAATTAGGTGACTGCAATAATTAACGGTTAGAGACTAATCATTTGTGAAATTTTTAGAAATACGATGAAAATATTTTTCAATACTTTTGTGGGTAAGGAGAAGTTTGTTAAATAAATGAGAACTGAAAGGGATAAAAATACGATGGGAGTTTCTAGAATAAGCAAAAAATATATCCAAAAAGCGCTTTGACCGAGCTGGGAATCAAAATCAGGAGCAGCTCAGTAGTCGCACTTACGACCAACCAAAGCCAGACCAGCAAGGGAATGAAGACCAATTAATAATTATAAAGTATTAATTGTGTGGCTCTATTAATTCGTTAATGAGTTGGATACCTATAGTTACTAGACAAGCCTCGTACATTTATGAACGGTAACGGGAAGACCTGTAGATATTATGTTTCTCGATAATCTTTAAAATGTAATAATATAGGTGACAAAGTTCCCCTATATGCAAAAAAAAGTTAATATTGGGGGATGGCTGTATTGAGCAGAAAATATACCAATTTGTAATGAAAACAAATACCTACGGGTTTTCCGCTTCGTTTTTTATGACTTTCTGTGGGGGTGTCGTCTTTACCTGGCCTATCACAATATTTATATCTTACATTATCTTGACCTTTTCCGACTTTTATTCCGTCTCGCCATTTAAAGTGTTTTATATAATTAGAATATTGCTGGACGTTAGTATAAATGGAGGATGAATGGACGCGTGTCATTAAAAAAAAAAACACAATTATCTATATGATTATATGACAAAACACAATATAATTTTAAAAAACAACGTTACCCACCCGTGACCTACAATGCAAGTATTAAGGTCATATTTTTTTCCGACAACACTGACCGCAAAAACCGCTTAGGCGCTACTCAAAGACCGGACAAGTTTGTCGAGCCCGGCTTGCCAGATATTGTTATAGTATACGACCCACAGCTAAGACTAAGCCAACCCTTTCAGAGAGTGTCGTATGAAGCCACTTACTGTTTTAATACAGAGGATTAACAGCTAGGCGGGCGTAATAGCTTGGTATGCGAGAGTAGATCGTCATCAAGAAGAATGTTCTGATTGGATCGGAACAAACGGTTTAGGAGGATGACACTACTAGCACTAGGGAAGTAGAGACAACAAGAAGAATATATATAGCAATAATAACACTTATATCTGATGCCCTAAAAACATCCTTCAAGTGTTTCCCGATTTACCTGTAGCTGTAAGTAGTACTTACCTACATACCTAAATGTTAGATGAAATTCAATGAAATGAAATTCAGGTCTTCGTTTTAAGGAAGGACCCGACCGAGTTATGTAGGCTAATATTATGTTTACCTACTTATGTAATTTAAACATCATCATCATCATCATCATCAGCCTATAGCAGTCCACTGCTGGACATAGGCCTCTCCAATTGCACGCCATTCAGCTCGATTCTCGGCAGCTCTCATCCAGCTGCTACCAGCCACCCTGCGAAGATCGTCGCTCCACCTAGCCTGAGGGCGTCCTACCTTACGTTTGCCGATTCGCGGTCTCCACTCAAGAACACGTCTACCCCAACGGTCATCGGTTCTACGGCTACTATGGCCGGCCCATTGCCACTTCAGCTTGCTTATTCTATGAGCTATGTCAACAACTTTGGTTCTCTGGCGGATTACCTCATTCCGGATTCTATCTCTTAGAGATACTCCAAGCATAGCACTTTCCATAGCTCGCTGAGCGACCTTGAATTTATGGACCAGCCGTACCGTGACTGTCCACGTTTCGGCTCCGTAAGTCATGACAGGCAGGACATATAATTAATACATAATTTTAACATAATAATAGGTCTTTACCTATGAAATTGCCGTTTTGTATGAAAAAATTTAATCGAAGTAATCACCCATGCAATCAATGCATCTTTGCCATCGCAGTGGCAGTTTATTGATGCCCTTCTTAAAGAAATCAGCTGGACGGGAGGCAACAAATTCTTCAAAGGCATTTTGTACTGCCTCTCGGGTATTGAATTTTTTTCCCGCCAAGAAGTTATCCAAATTCTGGAAAAAGTAGTAGTCTGTAGGCGCAAGGTCTGGTGAGTAGGGCGGATGACGGAGAGCTTCCAACCCCAGTTCTTGCAACTTGGAGACCGTCTGCTGTGCAGTATGAGGTCGCGCGTTGTCGTGCAGGAGCAGCGGAGACGAGCGATTGACCAATGCTGGTTGGAGATGCGCCAGCTTCTCCATCATTGTGTTCGGTTCTTCACAGTACACATCTGCAGTAATGCTCACCCCGTTTGGTAAGAAGCTGTGATGAATCACACCGGCGCTAGACCACCAAACAGTGACCATCACTTTTCTAGGGGTAAGTTTTCGTTTAGGGCATTGTTTAGGTGCTGAACCAGGATCCAACCAACTTGCTGAGCGCTTGCGGTTATCAAACAGAATCCATTTTTCATCGCAGGTAACAATGCGGTTCAAAATTCCTTCATTTGTGTGTCTGTTGAGCAGTGCAAGGCACGTCTCGACGCGTACTTCGCGCTGGCGATCATTGAGTTCGTGGGGCACCCATTTGTCAAGCTTTTTTACCTTGCCAATTTGACGCAAATGGACCAATATTATTTTGACGCTAACGTCGAAAGCTGCTGCTAATTCAGCCGTAGATTGTGTATCATCAGCTTCCACAATCGCCTTTAATTCGTCATTGTCGACCAAAGTCTTCGGACGACCGCGAGGTTCATTTTTCAGGTCGAAATTTCCAGAACGGAAGCGAGCAAACCAATAACAGGTGGTGCGTTGGTTTGTAGTGTTAGCTCCGTAAACGTCGTTGATGTTGCGTGCCGCTTGTGCCGCGTTGCTGCCACGACGGTACTCATATTCCATAATTACTCGAATTTTTAACGTATCCATGATGACGAAAAAGATTGAAATGCGATGAAAATGTAACACTAATCAATAAAGAAATGACTACTTTTGGAAAAAAAAATCCATGTTTTTAAAATAAAATTAATTTGAAATTAGAATTCTTAGCCAAACAAAAATTATTTTGATTTGAAATGGCCAGTACTGCAGAACGGCAATTTCATAGGTAAAGACCTAATATTAGATTACTACCTAGGAGATGTTAACAAGGCTATTATAAGCAAAAAGCTAAGAAAGAAAAGCTGCAAGATATAACATCTTCATTAGAGCTCGGTATAATAAATAACTTATCAACTCCGTCCCGTCCAGTCAGCAGATTGATAGCGCGGCTGACGCAACGGACGTAGTTTCGTCTCTTATAGTCCGTTTTCATTTTTATTTCGTGTAACAAGGCCTTAAAGAATTGTCACGGATGTCGTGCTGTTATCTGTCAACGAATGCCATTGACAACTGACATTTTACGTTCATTGTTTGTCAAAATGTCAGTTTGATACCGGTTCTTCGTAAAGATAAACATTTTTCTCACACTCCTTTTCAATTTCTTTTTACTAAAATAATAATGAAACCTAAATCGGGCTTAACAAGATTTCACAACTGTTTTATTCTTCGTGATAGTAAGATTGTCAAGGAGGACTTATGGATAAGAGATGGCAAAATCGAGAACCCTGAACAGGTATTTTATGTGGAGCAACTACAAGCAGATGTAACTGTAAACTGCGAAGGACTGCTGATAGCTCCAGGGTTCATTGACATACAGATCAATGGTAAGTTTAAATTTTATGTAAATAGTAAGCTCTCTACATTCAGATTTAATTTTAAATTTTATACTGTGTTTTGGAGTACTACTTTATTTTCATTTTTAGTTCACATTTGAAAATATAACTATAGTTCTACTAAAGTGTTCCATTGCTTACGTTAAATGAAATCACTTACATTTTTCTTAGTGTACAAAATTTCTAGTTTTCTCAATCATAATAATTATCGTACCTTTATACCTACAATGTAGCACAAAGACACAACAAAGAATAAAGAGTGAGTCATTTGCAAATTAACTGCACAATGTATTAAAAATATTAATTAATGGATCAATGTACCATTAATATAGAAGTTTATTGAAATTGGCGATTCCATTCAGATTCTTATAAGAATTAAATATTTATTTCTTATCAAAACAAAACTCGCCCTTCTTTTCAAAAACGGTTTTTTTTTTTAAAGGTGGCTGGGGTGTTGACTTTTCATATGACTCAGAAAATGTCAAAGAAGGCATCAGAAAGGTTTCAAAGGAACTTCTTGCTCACGGTGTGACCTCATTCTGCCCTACCATGGTTACTTCTGATGTGGAAAAATACCACAAAATCCTGCCTTTAATAAAAAAGACAGATGGTGGCCAGCATGGAGCCACTGTACTTGGAGTGCATTTAGAAGGACCATTTATTAGTATGGCTAAAAAGGGGGCTCATATGGAGGAATATATTAAAACACCTGATAAGGTTAGTACTATTTTACATCAAAAAAGAGTACAAAATACAGATTACACAACCTTTCAGAACATATTCTTCTTTGTATGCATACATTGACAAATTGTATTCTAATCTTCATAGTGATAAGAAAAAAGCCAATATAAATACTCAACATGGTGTAAACATAGGCATTGTTAACAATAAAACATCATGCAATATTCATTTATCATTAATTTTATTGTGGTTGCAGTTAAACAATTCTACAGTAGGTACTTATTGACAGTATCAGTTAGCATTTATCATTGACCTACTTTTTGTAAGTTGTAAATAACCCACATGGATGAACCTTTTATATGTTACTGAACTTTTATCTATTGCTCAACTGTTAAGTATTGACAACTTTATTTAAGTACTATCGATTTTGTAAACAAATCAGTACTTTAAAAAAATACACTGTTTATAGGTAAAGAAAGCCATAAAGACTATGCATTCATCAATATGAATAACAGCTTTTAAATATCTCTAAGGAAATGAAACCACAAATTGTATTGACCACATCAGATAAGTAAATACCACCATTTATCACAAAACCTATGTTGGTTTTAATATCAACTATACTTTGGAAATTAAAATCAAACATTTTTTTATTTTATTTAATGTGTATATGCTTTGAATTTTTCCAGGGTATAAAGACTATAGAGGAAGTTTATGGATCCTTGGATAATGTTGTCATAGTCACTCTTGCTCCAGAACTGCCCGGTGCCACTGAGGCCATCAAGGAACTGGCAGCAGTGGGCATCAAAGTAGCACTAGGACACTCAATTGCAAGTTTGGCTCAGGGAGAAAAAGCTGTTGAATGTGGAGCTAATCTAATTACACATTTATTTAATGCCATGCTTCCTGTAAGTATTATGAAACAGCTTTATTTATAAAATCCCTTACAATGACAATAGTTTGTATATCTATTTTTTTAATACCTAAATGTATATGCTAAAAATGTTAGCCTTGATTGTTTTTTTTTATTAGGTGAAAATTGTTGATGTGTGCAATTGTTTAATCAACCAAAAAATCTATATTTTGGTTACATTAAAAAAACAAAAATACTATTAAAACAAGCATTCAGTTTTCTTAAGGTGCCTGCCGTGCGCGAATGCTAAATCTCTCTACCTGCTCTCTACTCTCTCTCTACAAACATTTCTAGCAAACATTCGTCAGTAATTGTTTGGACGAATTATAAGCAGAACTACGACACACGCAACCGCTTTCATTTTAGTTCTGATGCCAACTGAAGTGCGCGGCGTGTCTCGGATATGCCTAACTGATTACTTTGAGAAGAAAGGCCGAAATAAACTCAGAGGACACAGTCTCTTTTAAAGTCCAGACATAATCTTGTACAGATCATGTGAAGACCATGTAGATTGGTGTCTGAAATGGTGTTTTGAGGAAAAAACTACACAGATTGAGTGGACCTGTCCAGTCAGTGCACGCATTTGTCAGGAATCCTGCATGTCTAGATAAAGCATTTAGTGCGTAATCAATACGCACCGTACGCAACTACGGCACGTGCACTGTACAGTACGCAAACAAACAAGCGCGCATTTTATGCGTGGGGTTAGTATGTGCTCTATCGTGCAGTTACGCCAATCAGACGCGCGTGCCTGTATAGTTCTATTTATCTGGATAAGCTCTCTTAGAAAAAATAACTTACTTATAACATGTTTTTTTTTTTCAAGTTCCATCACCGAGATCCTGGACTGGTTGGCTTGTTGGCTTCCACAACACAAAAACAAGTTTTCTACGGCATTATATCTGACGGTATACATACCCACCCAGCTGCTTTACGGATCGCAAGCAGAACCAACCCTGAAGGTAAGTCTATAATTCTGTGTGCCCCTTCACATCTGGATATAAAAAGTTCGTAACTTTGCGAGCATTCCTACCGCATCTATCCGTTCCCGCATCATCAAAACGTCCAGGCGCGCAAAACGTAGGCCTTCCATAGATTTCCAGTTCGACTATGATTAGTTAGGCTTCTGTTTCTTCTAGATGTTGATGACTGAATTGCGGTATGCGGCAAATAATCTTGAAACCGAAAACGTCTTGTTACGGTCAGTGGCTTTTAAATTCGTTTAAATTGATACACCAATTTTCAGAATTTCATAAACAGTCAAAACCGTTTATAACGACTTTGACGGGACCGTCACATTACGGTTGCTATAGCCGATACCTATATAGTCGTTATAACCATGTTAACAACCACCAACATGTTATGTAAACTATGTTAAAGTAAGCGGAAATGCTGGGAATTCACGTCGTAATAATCGGTAATAAGTTTTATCTACACCCATGCTATAAATCCTCTCTGAAACAGTTAGCTTATTGCCAACATTAAAACACCCAGTGTCATAGTAACCAATTACCATAATATCATCCAAACGAGTGTTATAATGTTGTACTTTTCACTATGGAACTCCTTTGCTTTTTGATCCCTTTCCTTACTCATCAAACAGCCACATTCTCACTACTCAATTCATGGTATCATTATGAATTTCAAAAAAGAACATTGTCATGCACGCGCCTTTCACTACCACAGCGCCGTAGTTTAAAAATAGTTATTTGTTATGCAAGGCTGCAAAGTTGTTTTTTGGCGCGAGTACTTGTATTGAAACCTGAGCAAGCTTAGGATTCAAATATAGAATCCTGAGCGTTGCGAGGGTATCAAAGGTACAAGACGCAGAATAAATGTGCTGCCGAGCGAACACTCAACTTTTCACCTCACTATAGCGAGGAAAATGCTAGGTGTCTCCATGCAATGTACAAATATTGTACGCTTTTATGTATGTACTTTTCCGCAATTTTTCCGGAAGAAAGCTTAATTCGGCATTATGTACCGTTTGCACTGCTAAACAAACCCAAATGATGGAAAGTGAATTGAATAAGTATACAGAAGAAAATTATAAAGTTTTTTGAAGTGAAAACTTCTTTAGGCGCGTTGAGCGATTTTTTCCGTGCTGGCCAGTGCGATTATTCTAAAAATGAGGTTGGCGCACTGACATGAAATAAGTATTAATGCAATATCAGTGGACTCAATAGAAAATTATTGAATAGAAAGGTTCGAGTTTTAAAAACCTTTTCCACGCTAGCGGATAAAATGCACTTTTGCACGCAGATTCAGTTTATCAAATGATAAACAGAATCTTTCCGAGCTTGTGAGGTGAAAATGAATTTACATAGAGTTCTTCCAACACGATACAGTACCCTATGGTTTCAAAACCTTTTATATTGGATTCATATCATGGGTATAGATGAAGTGTTCTATGCAATTGTATATAATTAGGTATTGAAATACTCATGTGATCATTGATTAATATATATGTCAATGCATGTGATACTATTATCACACTCGGCTTAATACCGCTTATTATACAACAGTTGCATAACGAACTAGAGAAGTCGTTATAAACGGTTTTGACTGTAATAGTTTAAGAGTTAATAGACATTCTTTGCTGACCGTACGAGTATAGTCCTGTAAAGCTAGCGTTTCCTAAGACTGCAGTTGCCGCTACATATCGACTGTAATATACAGTCTAATGGCGTCACTCAAACGTTATTTATGAAAGAAAGTTGATGTGTTGTCCTACAGACAGTTTTTTTTTACACCGTAAACTCCAAACCCCGTAGCCATAATTTCCAAGACGGTTGTCACTGCGGCCGTTATGTGGCGGAATTAATCAGCGCCTGACGTAAATTGACGTAATTTTAATAGGCAAGTTTTATTCACACTAAACTTGTAAAGAGTAGTGACAGGCGCTGATTAATTTGACAGGACTAAACTAAAATGTATCTTCTGTCCTTTTCTTAATGAAATAGAAAGAAAAAGATGCACTGAACTTAAATTTAGTTTAGTTTGTGAACAAGGGAATCGGCACCACTGTCGTACTATTATAGTTCCCTACTTGTATTTGCTGGTTATTCCGTTTATCCACCCTAAAACAGCCACACCCACTAGTCTCCGTCAGGATGAACGGTCACTAGGCGTTATTTAACGTTAATTTATGCCCAAGAATTGATTCCCTATTGCTTCTATTTGCTTCCTATTCTCAAACAATTGCTTCCATCGTATTCAAGAAGAAAAAAAACAATATAACAAATTGTAGAAAAAAACATTTTAGTAGGGTGGATACTCGGAAACGCGTGTTCATCTATCCACCTTAGACGAGGTGGATAATTGGAAAAGTATAGTCATCATCAGCACAACAGTAAATATAGGTACTCATACAAACTAATTATTATGAAATTAACTCGTTCTATTAATTCTTCACACAGGTTTAGTATTGGTTAGTGATGCAGTGGCTGCTCAGGGTCTTGCTGATGGAAACTACCGCATAGGGCCGCAACATGTCACGGTAGAGGGTGGTCGTGCTTACGTCACCGGCACTAAAGTACTCTGTGGCAGTACTACTGGCCTAGATGCATGTGTTGCAACGTTCAAACAGTCTTTGGGTAAGTAAAAACCACAACTATTTATCCTTGCCAAGGCACTCTGGCAGGGCCACCATCAGGGATTTTAATTTTGATTAAACAAAAAAATTAGTCACTAATTAGTCGAAATTTGCCGCCAAATATCCGAATTTGTCGGTCACTGGTTCAAAAGATCCCCTCGGTCGGTTTATAGGTGGCCGATCTGGAGTCTCCCCAGCAGGGCTACATTTATATATCTCAAAAACTAGGGCACCTAGCGAAGATCTGTTTTTTCCCCATATTTTGTCGCCAATTAGTCGGAATCAGTCGCCAAATGTTAGAATTTGTTGGTCAATGGTTCAAAAGATATAAGGGTTTATAGGTGGCCGATCTGGAGTCTCCCCAGCAGGGCCACATTTATATCCCAAAAACTAGGGCACCTAGCGAAGATCTGTTTTTTCCCCATATTTTGTCGCCAATTAGTCGGAATCAGTCGCCAAATGTCAGAATTTGTTGGTCAATGGTTCAAAAGATATAAGGGTTTATAGGTGGCCGATCTGGAGTCTCCCCAGCAGGGCCACATTTATATCCCAAAAACTAGGACACCTAGCGAAGATGTTTTCTCCCATAATTTGTCGCCAAATTTCGCCAAGTCACAGATTTAATCGGATCTTAGTTTAGGAGATATAATGAGTTCAATTAGTAAGGTATAGTCCAAGAGCTAGATCGAAGAGTTCACGAAAAATTGCCAAGAAAAAATATTTCTATTAATATGTGTTATATACTTCTAGTTTTATCGGTCTAAAGTCCTTAGAAATGTCCGAGAGACATAAATTCTCAATTAAATACGTTTTTATGTTTTAAATTACTAGGGTTAGAGTGGCTAAAACTTCTTGGAAAAAATTAAACCTTGCTCTTGGTATATTTGGTGTCAAGATGTACATACTAAATTGAACTGAAACGTTATGTATGGGAGAACATGTTTTTCAACTGCAATGTTAAGTTTGTTTGATAAATTCATCCCAAATACGGAACCCTTCATTGTGCGTGTTTCGACATGCACTTGGCCGGTTTTTATTTTTGAGATATAAATGTGGCCCTGCTCGAGACTCACTCCAGATCGGCCACCTATTATTAATCTTTTGAACCAGTGACATTTGGCGACACATTTCGACTAATTAGCGCCAAATCTTTTGTGTTATCAAATTTGAAATCCCTGATGGTGGCCCTGCCAGATTCAATGGACACCTTCCTAAGCCCTTCCATTGGTAAGTAGTACATGTATGGCTATTTGGATTTGTAACATTCAACTAGTGTGGGCTCTCTTGTTTCCTTCTGTATTTTTGTTTATTAATTAATCTGGTCCTTACAGAATGCTCTTTGGAATACGCCTTAGAAGCGGCTTCCCTACACCCAGCTAAAGCATTGGGCATTGATGATAGGAAAGGGAACCTAAATTTCGGATGTGATGCAGACTTTGTTATACTTCATCCTGAAAACATTAAAATTGAGTCTACTTGGATCGCCGGCGAATGTGTTTATAAATGTGATAAACAGTGAATAATGTGATAGTTAAAGTTTAAGGGTCTGACCAATCAATTTTAAAAAATATATATATTGATTACGTATATGTAGATAAATCTGTGTTTTGTTACCAATAAGTAAAAAAACAATAATATTTGTCCTAAAAATCCAAACCAGCATAAAATGATGGAAATAGATTATTATCAAAGTTGTTATTCATAATCTTGTTTTTTATTTCTGTGTTACATTATCTATCGCCTTTCGCCAAAATCACAATTTAATTATTTACACAATTTATTTTGATTAAGCTATAATTTTGTCCCAGTAATAGGCCAAATTATAACTCGTGGAATAAAGTTCGTCGATATTTACACACGGGCAATAATTTAAAAGTCTTGTTTAGTGGCATGGAAAATCTTTATTGAAGTAAATATATTTATAAAGTCAGTACAATTTAAGTTCAATAGTTTCCAAAAATATTAAAGTGCAGGTTGCTGATCACCTGGCAATGTTAAATATGATTATTTCTTAATTAAAATACAAGCTAATATTGAGAAAACTGTAATATGTGAATAATAACATGTATATACCTAAATAAAATCATGACAAAAATATATTTTAGGCAGGCTCTGAATTACACTGCTCTGCTGTTGTTATCCTGGCCACAGTTCACGTTAATAAAACTTATAATTATTAATAAAACCGCTAACGTCACGTGACAATTTTCACTCGCCATTAAAAAAAGTTAAAGAAAGAGTGCAGAATGGCAATCATTCAAATTCTCAAGTAACTTCAGCGGTAAAAGAGTTTGGTCAAAGTAAGATGTGCAACCAGTTAAACAAATAAAGTCTACTTCTGTCCACAGTAAACATCAACTATTCATCAGTTACATTGAATAATATAGGTTTAATTATCGAATACACTCAATTCCTCCACATCTTCGTAGGTGTGGACAGAGAACCAGTTGGGCATCTTAATTTTACGATAAAATAATTAAACATCAAGTTACAAACCACGCAATGTATATTCATATTGTATACAATAATCTAGGTGTATGTATATAATGTAAATACATTTTCATGAAAAACAAAAATAATATCATGGAATATTCAAAGAGCCAAAATATTTGAGATTAACTCTACCTTGATACCATTAACTTCTAAGATCTAGGCACAATGCAGCAGAGACTCCTGTATGGATTATATAACAATTTTCGTTGACTGTGGGGCTAAATAGTACAATAACAGTCAACACCATCACACAAGGTATACTGAAGACATTATATAAACTGCCAAATCTTTTATATTTATAGAACATACATATTTGATGAGAAAGATATGTCGGATAAAACTGGACCTATGCAGACAAAGCTTCTGTGTGTTGTGCTATTACTAAACGAGCAGTATAGTATAATGGTTTCAGAGCCAGTGGCAATCCCATGTGCTGATGCTGCTGGCGCCCCTTGCAGCTTGCACTCTGCGGCAAGCCGCCTTGAAGGCAAACAACTACATCTAATAAAACTTCAACATTTAATTTCTTCCAAATGTTTACGGAGGGTATTGTCTGTTAGATATAATTTCGTGTTTGGAGTCCACATCCATACTAAACACACGGTGGACTACAACTAGGTTTAAAATACTTTTAACAGAATTAAATTATTGAGCAATATATTCTTAAGAGAATATTAGTAGAGGTTTGCTCGGCTGCACCAACTCTACAGAATAATTCATGTTACTCCTAGTATCAAATACCAATGCATACTCCACAAATGTCATTTCTGCAAAATGAGAATTAAATAATTAAAATATAAGGAATAATGAAATCTTTGGATCAAAATTAAAATATGCATTTGGAACTTGCACCTTTCACACTAACTATTACAATAAATTTCACATTTCAACATAAAATGACAAGAACATAAGACAGTGTAACTTAGAATATACTTAAATCTACATTGAAAACAAAAGAAATAGCCATTTTAACAACATGTAAACCAATGAGGAGAATAAAATCACGGGAGTTGCAGACAATTTCTATGTAAACTAAATTGATTCGGTATGATATGTTTTGTTGTTTACTGAATAATTTGTGAGATGAAGAAATATCTGAATGGCCGCTTAAGAGAAAAAAATTATGCTTATAGTTATAGAATCAAAAAATAAGATCACTACAATACGTAAATACCAAGATTGTATATTAAAATATTTGTACTTTTACTGACTAAAGGAAAACATTGGCAACTGCTAATAATCCTACAATTGTAAAAAAAAAATTGTATAATGTAGACTGAAAACGGTCATCTCAAATTCGTTCACTCTAAGATGTGGAATGCAATTAGAATTCTTTAACAATATTAAAAGGTATAATAATATATTAAATTTTTATAATCAGCTCAACAATGTATATAATCTATAATAATTTAAAAGCCTAGATCCAAACTGTGATATTTATTGCACAAGCACACATGTGGCTTAAAATTCCAATGGGAATAGAGCTCACAACCTTATTATTATTTATGTTGTTTTTAGAACAGTGGAGATTATATTGGTTAAGTGGGTGAAGGTTAAAATAAAATATATTATCGTTTGAGCATGCCGTCTTTCAAGTATTAATTGGAATCATTTCGAAATAAAATAATCGGGTATAATAGAAATAATCTTAATCCCACCCACGGTTCAAAGTTGAACAAAATTGAATTGTAACGCCACAACACCCCACCGAGACCGACGAGCTGTGCTTGGTGCCACTAATAGGCAATACGCCCACCTCCAATAGGGAGGGTAACATTAGAGCTCACCTTGTGCGCTGCGAACCCTACTTCTATCACATTACCTGGCACCAAGTATGCAAATGTCCTTGACATGTTCTTCTCAACAACGCGTGGCAATCCACATAAGAGCTTTAATAATACAAGGAAATCCGCAATTATCAGTGCCATATAAAGTGATACTACACAACTACTGAAGTAATTTATTGCTGGATACATAAGGGAATATAGATTCAAGAGAAATATCTTTACCAAAAATTGCTTTAAAGTGTATATAGGTAACTTTTAAGATTCCCGAGAAAGGCTACTGTAATGTACTCTAATGATACAATTATTATCAAGTAATGTCAATGGACAATAGATACCATTTGACTGCCATTCATCCATGACATAGTGCTTACTCGCTACGGCAAATTATACAGCCAAGCAGACGCGACGAATAACCGTCGCGGCCCGCGCCAACCACTAATAAACATCTCTAAACAACACCACCATATAGGCAAACTTGTGATACTGTATGTGTGTATATCAATTGAAAAATACTAGTACCTACTAAACATTTCTACGCCGATCCCTACATAAAATACATGGCAAGAAAAGAGGAAAGTGTCGATATCACCAAAATCAACGATATACGGGGGGGGTCGTTGACAAGTTAATACTTTCGAATTAAAAACAATAGTAGTTAAATGTTCATTGATGAAAAATAAAAATGGTTGTTAGAAATATTTGACTTCGAATTTTAAATATCGGAATCCACACATAAAATAGTATAATTTGTAAAATTATCCAAAACTTATCACACCACTTTTTAATAATTTTATGCAACCCTAAAGCAATATTATTAATAGCGTCAAACGCTCCCTTTGGGGCAATAATAAGTTCTATTTCGGTTAATTTTACTTCACTAACACACAATAATTTTGATCAATGACAACGAATTAAAATTGAACATTATAATATTAAAACCCTGAATATTAATAAAACAAAAATTGGCAACAACTAATAACTAATTTTTACAAATATTATACAATAAAATAATTACTATGTGCATGCACAAATATCGTAAGAAAATAATTTGGCAGTAAAAATTCGTAAATCTAAAGGCCTAAACACACTGGCCAAAAATACTATTTATATAATATAGGCCCGGAACATATAATTAAACAAAACAATAAAACGACAAAATCAGAGTATTAATCACACCTGCTCTTCCGCGAGGGGTATGTAGACTCATTTTAAACTAGTTAAAATAATTAAAATAAAGAAAATAAAATTCCCTAATACTATTGGGACAAAAATCCTGAAACAAATAACTTAAAAACAATATGAAAAATAAACCCAAAAGTTACTCACTAATCAATAGAGGATTCAGACTCAAATGTCAAAATTCAACTTATCACTGGCTTCCAAAGATCTGACGTTGCTCAATCGCCCCACGTCTCAATCTTTACTCGTGTCTTTCAAAATATTGAGTCATGTAAGTCTTAAAATGTTGGTTCATTATGTCTCTCTATTATTGCTCATATCACATCTAATTTTGCGTATCGAATATTGTAAAACTGTTCCAATACACAACAAATACATAAAATAAATACCTATTTCTAATTAAGTACACATATCCATACATGTTACTCTTCAATTATGATTTTATTATTCAGTATAAATTATATGGCTCAGCAATACGAAGAGAGTGCCTGACTATCAACTAATTAATATTTAAACTTTAATTACAATTTAGTAACATGAGGGTGTATTATTTTTTCAATGAGATGCACTATATTTTTTGAAATTGAGGAATTAAAATATTTCAAAATGTAAACAAATCAAACCAAAAAATTAGAGAGCATTTAAAACTGACATTAACAATATTGGTAAAATATCACACTTAATTTTAGGTGGTCTGGTTAAGTACTATTTCCAAAGTGTAATGTAAAACAAAATAATGGTCATGTACAACACAATTCATCCGGCTATAGAATTTCTTTGATAATGGCGGCATAATAATAAACTTCATATTTTTATGAATACTGTTTATACCCCCGCAAGAAAATCAAATATCGCTCAAAATGGCTTTTTAAACGTTATTCGTAGAAGAAACGGCAACTGCTTTCTTTTAGACTGAAAATTCGTTCAAATAGTCTAATTATATTTGGAAGACCATGGATCCCTGGATTAGTTATGGTATAAGGTAAAATTGTATCTGACCATTACTTATGTATTACAATTTTGATACCACATTAATAATAGGGATTTTATATGACGTAAAGTGTCCCACTTCCTAAATACTATTCCTAATATTAGGAAACCTAACAAGGGACAATAATATGATGTAAATTGTGAATATATCTAAATATGGTATCGCTTTAATAAACCGCATTTGTACCTAATATCTAAAACTATGAATTCTCAATTTTGAATATAAATGTGGATAGTTATAAAAATATATAATTTGGCGAACTGTATACTCATTGAACATATCATAAGTAGAAACGTTTTAAAATGGCAAATTCATGTACATAACAAGTAATATTAGTTGTTTAGGTTTCTATAATGCTTTCTTTTCCTAGGAACAATTAAATACTTGAATTAGAACATAGGTACTGCAAATACATTTGTTTATGTGTGAGTGACTATTTTAACAACAATTCAAGTGCACTAATATAAAATAAAAGAATAAAAGCTTGCATTACTAATTTTAGAAGCTCGCTATATACAAGAAAATGCCAGATAAACTAATTGTCTACATTATTTTAACTATCCAAATTACAATGTTGTACAATATTATTGCAATTAGCGGTTTTCTAATAATACAGCATGCATTACAATGTTTCATCATTAAGATATTTACTTATAATAAACCAATTCTTAACAATGTATACTGTAATGCCTACTCATGAAAAATCTTTCAAATATGTAATAGGCTCTCAAAACAAGAGTACACGAAAAACATTTTGTATAGACACAAGAATTCTGTAAATGGTAAATATATTTTAACGGACAATATATAATATTGTATACGAGATTAACCTAAACTAGATGGCACGTTATTATGGTGTCGCCTCCTTTGGTCATGACAAGAATAAATTTTCACTTTTAATAAACTCAATTGTGCGTTAATATTTTGTTCTTATTCTGCAAATTACTGATATCCAAGAAAATCAATAATATAAAAAAAAACAAAATGTACGTATATTGGGCTAACATTGGAACAAATCATCATTTTTCTGAGGCGACACTCCACGCAGTCCCCTAATTGACATGTTTAAAACTTCACTCGAACTAGGAACCATACCAGCTGCTAAAATTTAGAAACAAAATAAAAGTCCTGTCGATGGGAATTGTTAAGTTAAATTTGGTTATGGTTGTTCTTCTGCAGGAAGTTTGAAGTTCCGGATGTATCTGAGTGGAGATGGTTGACTATACTAAATTGAAGCTTAATTTTACTCATAAAAATAAAAATTGTCCATATCTACCCGCTTCATTAGTTGTAGTTTATAGTCAGATATAAAATAAATCCGAAACTTTATGATCCTCCATGACCAAATATAACAAAATTGATAATTGGACTATAACGAAAATAATAGAAGTTGAATATTATATACTAACCTTTGGATTTTCCATTACTAGAACTAAATGCAATTATAAAATAATAATGACAGATGAACAAAACCCAAACAATACGCAAGTATTCAGTACTTTGGAAATAATAATGACTTAAGTCTACCCATAGCAGTGAATAAAAATATAGTGTCTCTAAATCTAGAATGCCATAAAACAAAAAATCACGAAGCATACCGAAATTAGGATCACTATAGTTCACTGCTCATGGACAGAGTGTTAAAATATCAGACTAACATGAAATTTAACACAACATAACGAAATAAGTAGTCAAATACTGGTTTAGCAAAAAATGTTAAGCTTTGTAAAAACAGCAATTAATATAAAATATAGGGAATAAATGTGAGATCTTGTAGTATGCAGACTTACAGCCATCGAGTTACTCCTCAGACAATATAAAGGGTGTTGAGGACTAGAACATGATGATTATTCTTAGCCAGAGTGACAATATAACCTTCAGATGTAATCTTCAATCCGCAGCAGCGAGACACCTGGAAACAAAAAATAACTTTAGAGCATTATAAAAATAACAGTCAACCAACTTCATCACTTATAATTAGTTTCTAAAAGCCTGATTCATAATAATATTAAGTGTACCACCAACCTTGACGTACGGGCACTCGAATTCTGTGACAAGAACGCCGTCACGTGAGAACACGGCGACATGGAACTTGTTGCCATGCGAGTCGCCGATCAGCACGTCACCAGCGTCAGACACGTCAATGCCGTTCGGAAAGTTTGTGACGTTCTCACATCCGATGCGGCGTAGAAAACGCCCTTCGTCGTCGAACACAACTACGCAGTGCCCCTTAAAATCGCAGACGTAGAACTCCTTGCCTAAAACATGTACCATATTATTGCTGTTTTTAGGGATGCCTAAAATTGCTATGTTATTGCAAATTTGAAATAATGTAAAAAAAAATGTAAATTCACAGAACAGTATTGAAAACTACGCCATGGATTGAATTAAAATAAATTTATGGCCGACAGCAAATACAAGTACTTAAAAATTAAGTCACTCACCACTAATAGCAATATCAGATGGCTCCCTCATGCACTCACTACAATCAAACCAGCTCATGAGGTCGCCTTCTTCAGACAATATAAATACTGTAGGTGTTACACTATCCACCGCCACAATGAGACCTTCAGCAGTAACTGCTAATCCAGCAACAATATCGATGAAACGCACCTAAAACAAACATGATAAATAGCACCCAAAGTCCAGATAATACAGTCCAGTAATGTACCAGATTATACAATGTTTAAATTATAATATTGTCAATACTTACAGCGATTTTCTTCAAGAAATGACCATTTTTGGTAAAAATTTGCATACGAGACCTCTCGTTGCCACGATCGCAGACCACGAATTTGCCAGTGGCTCGAACGACTGCTACTTTACGCGGGTACCACAGCTGGCCTTCCTCTTTTCCAGCAATGCCAAAGTTAAACTTGTAAGTTCCAGACTTGTCAAACACCTAAAAAAATCGTTTTGTTTTATATATTCACAAAAATGTACAAAGCAAGCATTATCTAAATTATTATTATTGAAATTATGTCAATATAAATACCGTGATCCGATGGTTGTTAGTATCGGCGACAATAATATCTTCATCGTTTCCGAGACAGAACCCATGAGGGGAATTGAACTGCCCCTTGCCACTACCTAGTTGGCCAAACTTGAATCGAATATGCATGGGTGTAGCTTTAGTGGCACGCACGAGAGGGGCAGGAGGAGGTACAAGAGCGGCTTCCTCAGCAGCAGTTAACAAAGGTCTTCCCGGAGACACCCCGCGAGGGCCGACGCCGCCAATTCCACTAACACCGCCAAAACCATTGACTTCTAAAAAAAAAAGCCATAAGGATGAACATGTTTTTCCAAAGCCGAGGAATTCCAGACAAATTATATTCGAGACTTACCAGTATTCAACCCCAGTTTAGCAAGAGCTTGTAAATTGTTGTAGGCCTGAGGCGAATTCAGGTCACCAGCAAGTAGTTCAGCGAGAGTAAAAGTCGGAGCTGGAGATGCGTGGGGAGGCGGTGGTACATCTTTTTCAGCAATACTAGCCAACTGCTGCAAATTGTATTCTACCATAGATGGCATTGCAGGCACACCGCTGCCTACTCCCTGCACACTATTCATGCCGCCAGTAATGACATTGGTGTTAGTGACACCCACTCCAGTGACACCAGCTACTCCAATAGCCGGCACCCCCGAAACTCCCACCATGCCTCCAACTCCAGTGACTCGGCGAACACCTCCCATTGGGTAATCATCAAAAACAGGAGCGTTAGTGACCGACACAGCGGGTGAATGAGAATTTGATGTCACCGATACAATAGCAGAAGACTCGCTTGCACGTTTTCTTTCTTCTGCTCGAGTCGATTCTGTACGGAATGTTCCAAAAGTTTCTTCAGAAATAGCATCAAACTTATCCATCTTAGTAACAAACTCCAATGAATAATCAACATCGAATTCCGGTGCTCCTTCCAACAAACGGGCAAACTGGGAGGCGACTGTCTTTTTCAACATCACAATTTCAGTACCATCACCGCGGCGGAGGAGTCTAGCGGCAAACTTACAGGCACAATCAATGCGCTGAACAGTTTTATCGACGCGATCAAACAGATCCATTACCTTGAGTTCTCTTTCCTTATGCAAGCGCTCAAGTTCTTCTAGAGCCTTTTCACGGCATCTCTCCAAGGCAGCTTTATAAGCATGATAAGCTTCATTGATTACACCTTCGGCTTCATCTCGTTGACGTTGCAAATCTCCAAGTGCATCATCAAGCCTGGCTGAAGCACTACCAGCGGTTGCAGCACGAGCATTTGCTTCCACGATGAAATTCCGCAATTCAGCACGCAGGTTGGGCTCGACATCAACGATTCTCTCACAGCGATGTTCACCTACTTTGTGATCCACAGTTAGGCATTCAGTGCAAGCACCAACTTCACATTCGCAACAATAAAACTTAAGACTCTCTCCAGCATGACGAGCGCAAAATATCGGCTTATGCACAGCGGATTTCTCCTTGGACGACCTTAGAGCATCAAATGGTACTACTCGGTGATTTTCAAAGCATCTCATGAATTCGTGAGCAGAATTGCAGTTGGAACATAGGAAATGAGAGCAATCAGTGCATCTAGCAACAGCAGGTTCCTTACTCTTGCAGCAGGTGCAAACAACAGACTGATCCATAGCAGACACATCCAAAATGTTGGTAAGCACATAATCGGAAGGAAGGGATGCAGCCCCACCTCCAGGTATCTGATAACAAAGTACACATAAGTTAGATGTGTACTTAAAACCATTAGGCAAGTTGAAAGATCATTTACGTCATATTGGAAACCTACCTTGGTTTCTTGTTTGCAAATTGGGCATTCTACAGCCAAATCAAATTTAAGAGAATCACCAGCTTCATTAACCATCAATTTGTCAATGCAAGCTTCACAAAATACATGAAGGCAAGACAATACACGAGGACTGCATAGCTTATTGCTGAAAAAAGATTATACTCATTAATAAAACGGTTGGACTTGCCATTTCAAATCTCGAAAATAACTGAATAACTGTTACTCACTCGCAAATTTTACAATTTTGCTCTTGTTTCCCGTTTTCGGTAGACTCCAAAGAACCCTCATCTCCCAGACTAACTAAACCGCCCCCATAAAGATCCCCATTCATTTCTTCCATTTTAACTTACAATTATGTTGGTGTATAATGAATATATCCTTGACCTTATTCAACAAGAATCTGTAACAATAAATATCATAATTTTTCATGTCTTGTTTTAGCTAACCAAGACTAAGAGGTGTACACGAAATCCCGAAACGTAGATTAACTATACAGTAAGTATATTAAAAATTCAAACACGTTCGTAATGTGCAGGCCACACTAAGAACAATGCTGAACGAACTTGGTTTGGTTTCGCATCGTTTTCAGTGTGGCCTGCACTTTAAATAAAGAAGATCGCAAAAAAAAAAAACAGCTGTTCCCTACATTTACGTTCGCATAGCTCGTCGAAATGTAGGGAACAGCAGATTTTTTTTTCGCGATTTCATTGTTAGTCCCCTAATGAAAGTTGTATTAGGTTGTATTAGGCACTCTTGTGCAAAATGATGCTTTTCCTTTACTTAAAAAAAACCAGCCCCAGATTACGTGTATGGGACGTATCCTAAAAAAAAATATTTTTACGATTTTTTTTACCACTTTGTCGGCGTGATTTATATGTATACCCATACCAAATTACAGCTTTCTAGCACCAACAGTCTCTCGAGATAAACCGCGGACAGACGGACTTTGCGAAACTTCATATAAGGGTTCCTTGTTGACTACGGAACCCTAAAAATGTCAACTGTCTAACTATCCCGGTTCATGAGATACAGCTTGGTAACAGACGGATGGACGGACAGCGGAGTCTTAGTAATAGGGCCCCGTTTTACCCTTTGGGTACGGAACCCTAAAAACCTATAGATATTTCTGCCGTTGTAACCGAAAATATGCTATAAGTATCTCAAAAACAGACTATAAATACTAATAACAAAATATTTAGAGCACCATTTTGTGCCTTGTAAATAAGTTTGATTTTGATTATTGCCTTTTGTACACATGGATAGAATTTACTATCTACTTTTATTAAAACAATTACACTCCTTTTTGGGCAGTCGTGTAAAAAGTCGAATGATAAATTATTTTATTTCTGTAAGTATGTTTGTAGAAACACGTTTACAAGTCAATCATATTTTAAAAAAAAATTGATGTGTATGGCGTATTAGATGACTACTCTGAAGAAAAGCTGAAACACTCAGAGGTTACAGTCTCAAATCTAGACATAATCTTTTTCAGATCACGTGAAGGTCATGTAGAATTGTAGATGGATGTCTGAAATGGCCTATTGAGGAAAGAACCACACAGATTTTGTCGAGTCAGTGCACGCATTTGTCAGTAGTAATTATGAAGCTCAACTATGAACTTCGGAGCACGACGATTCGTCGAATACCAGCGAAAGGAAAACGAAAGGACTGAAAGAACATTTTGGGTTGGCCGCATATATTAATCAAACTGCCAGACCATCAATAAAACAAACTGAGAATAAAAACATTTTACAAAAAAAAAAAAACAACCGATTCCAAAATAAACACTACAAAGTGAAAAATAATTTTAATTTCGGAAGTCGGAGTGTGTCTTTGGGGGGGTATTTTCGTTTTTTACCACCGCCTGCCGAAATTAAAATTGATCCAAAAAAAAAAAAAAAAAACCGAATGCAGCTAAAACAAAGTAACTTTAGTCTGATACAATAGGTGGCATCAAATCTGAGATGTGAACCGATTTTGAAAATTCTTCTCAATCTTTGAAAAAACCGACTTTTTCTTTTTTGTGTTTTTTTTTTTGGAGTCTGTTGTTTGTAGTTGGGAGTCACTTGATATTGTCTATGTTTTTTTATTGTTGT
The DNA here is from genome assembly GCA_948473465.1 of Lithophane ornitopus. Classification (NCBI taxonomy): domain Eukaryota; kingdom Metazoa; phylum Arthropoda; class Insecta; order Lepidoptera; family Noctuidae; genus Lithophane; species Lithophane ornitopus. The sequence goes on along the minus strand of OX419620.1, from coordinate 10,140,648 downwards.
TTGGCTTCAGACCCCAAAAACAAATGCATGTAAAAAGCTTGCATAAGGATTTCAGGTTTCATGATATGCTTTGTAAAGTCTCTCACAGAGCTGAGGCCTGTGTCCCACCCCAGCAGTGGGAATATTAAAAGGCTGATTATGCTTATGCTACATGCCCCATAGGTATTCCGTTTTAGTAATTTGTTTTGGGCAATTTTTGGCTGACATATCAATTTTCAATCAATACTTCCTATTTCAAATTCAAAGAATGTTTACAGTCATAAAAACTAAAAGCAGAATAACTGAGAAAATGGTAAAAAAAATCTGGAGGATGATGCTGAAATTATGTTTAATTTTATTACGAAAAGGGGGTGCAATGTGCATTTTCAGATTTGAGTTTGTTTTACACCTCTACTTATCATTACTTAAAAGGTCAAAGCATTATATAACATGTGTGAGAAATTATATTGAACATAATTTGGTTTTGATTCATTTGATAAAATTGTCCAAAAGATTTAGGTACTTAGATGAACTCTTGACCTATGATTTAAAAAAAAAAAACTTAGAAAAATGTCACAATATTTTAGTTTTCATTTTGAGCCTCATTTAATGTGCTTTATTATTACTTTGTTCTTTTATAAAAAATTATATTCAGATAAGCAACATCACGTGGCAGGCTGGGTGGAGATGGACCCCAAAAGCCCTGAGGAATGTGGGAGGAGAGATACGGGGCCCTGTCATGAAGTCCAGGTTAACAACTAATAAACAAAATAATAATATTCTGTTCCCGATACCAGTGGGCAACTATTTTATAAATAATTTATAAAATAGTTGCCCACTGGTATCGGGAACGAGTATCGAGAAGAGAAAGTAATAATAAAGCACATTAAATGAGGCTCAAAATGAAAACTAAAATATTGTGACATTTTTCTAAGTTTTTTTTTTTTAAATCATAGGTCAAGAGTTCATCTAAGTACCTAAATCTTTTGGACAATTTTATCAAATGAATCAAAACCAAATTATGTTCAATATAATTTCTCACACATGTTATATAATGCTTTGAACTTTTAAGTAATGATAAGTAGAGGTGTAAAACAAACTCAAATCTGAAAATGCACATTGCACCCCCTTTTCGTAATAAAATTAAACATAATTTCAGCATCATCCTCCAGATTTTTTTTACCATTTTCTCAGTTATTCTGCTTTTAGTTTTTATGACTGTAAACATTCTTTGAATTTGAAATAGGAAGTATTGATTGAAAATTGATATGTCAGCCAAAAATTGCCCAAAACAAATTACTAAAACGGAATACCTATGGGGCATGTAGCATAAGCATAATCAGCCTTTTAATATTCCCACTGCTGGGGTGGGACACAGGCCTCAGCTCTGTGAGAGACTTTACAAAGCATATCATGAAACCTGAAATCCTTATGCCTATGCCTATACCTTCCTATTTAAAAATATAATTACAGTCAAAACCGTTTATAACAACCAAACACTGTGTTAAGTAAACAGAAATGCTGGTACCTCAACATTTTGGCGTTATAACCAGTATGTTGTTTTAAACTAAGCATTTTATACGGTTTTGACTTATGTGTTTCAATTATTACAGAAGAATTATAATACCTAGTGAGACAAGGTCTGTATTCTGGATTTATAGTCAATCAATGGCTACTTTTTCTCTGCTTACATAATTATTTTTTAAATATCAGTAAAAAACAAAAGAAAACAACAAAATGTTATATTATTAAGTCCAGAACATTATGACCTGTTTATCACTGTCAGTTGTTCTCTTTGGAGTTTTATTTTATTTTAGACAAAATATCAAGCTTAATGAGCATAAGGCCTCTACATTTTATGCTTCTCTCAGGCACAATGTGGAGATTGGATAAAGCTGAAACCTTCCACTAATTTGAGAGGGCACACTTGTTATTCCAAGTATTATGTTGATAATCCATGTATAAAAACGAACACAGTATGTCCGTAAGTCCCTATTCACCACATTATTGATTTAAATTTTTACATATTTTTCATTTGTACTTTGTTTTTAGAGAAATATTTTTAGTTTCATGAAATGACAATTGAAAAACTTCATCTTGAAGTCTTGAACATGAATTCTACTGAACATCGAGCATCGTAGAACATACCAAATCTAAGATGCTCAATTTTTATTGATAATACTAATAAAATCGATGGTGGCAGAGGGCTGAAATTTCTTGACACGAACACGATACAACACGAAAATCCATTGTCAAAAATGCGAAATATAAATTTACCGCCGACTCGGACAAGAGAATTTGCTAGTTTATTGTTGGTATGCAGATATTAAGCTAGGAATTCTTTTTTTAAGATACCAGACCCAGTAATTCACGGAATTAGAAGAAAGGGAAAAAATACAGCGACAACAATGCAGCACTTGTAGATCACGTAAAAACCGCAAAAAAGCTTTTTAATTTCGTCAAAATGGCTTCATAAAATACTACCAATGTACGTACCTATCGCACAATAAACGCAATGCACCATGCAGACAATGGCGAAGGTCGATAATCCGTATCAACACGTTTTTACCCAAATGTACCATAAATCCCCCATAGGTTAATAATTTCAATAATTCGTTATAATTATAAATGATTTACTAACCTTTAACAGTTTATATTTTGAAGGAAAGCTGATAATCTACGCGCAGAAAGTTCTACCACGCCGTAACTATGAGAATACTCATCACTTTGTAAATAAATAAAAAATGAGCATCAAGTCTCAACAGATATTTTTTTTAAATAAAAGTGGTTTCTTCGATGAATTAAATAATGTTTTGTCACGTTCTCATTTTAAAAAGGCGAATACATCACGGTGTATTGATTTTCTGCGTAGTTGGTTGCGCTGTCTGTGGCCTAAGTGTTGCCATTTTATCTCTGACTCTATTCTATAATCCTATCTTACCTATAATTTTGATCTTACCTTCCATCATAGTATTTTTACTTTTTATCAAGTAAACTGAACATAAATTAGGAAACTTTTGAGTATGAAAGGGGGAACCCGTAGCCAAGAGAGGTAAATAATTTTGTGGTAGATGGATAGCCTGCCTCCATATTATACCTTAGGCTAGAAAGGGGGTACTATTGAGATGAGGGATAAAAGGAGTGGGATCAAGTGCGAACAAGTACGCGTACATATGGCTCGGCGAGCTTACTCGCCCGTCTGTCTTCGCCGCGAGCCGTGAGCCAATTTTTCAAATTTTGAGCAAGCTTCACGTGTGTCACCGACGGCGAGCCGAGTAAGATCGCGAACTTAAAGACCAGTCGCAGACTTTAAAACCACCGAGTAAGTTCGTCGGCGATCCAACAGGTTTGAAATTTTGCTCGTAGCCCGCCTTGCCTCGTCGTCTGTCAACGCCGCGAGCCGCGAGCCGCGTCGTCTGTCAACGCCGCGAGCCGCGAGTCGCGTCGTCTGTCAACGCCGCGAGCCGCGAGCCGCGTTGACAATGAAATTTTGCGCAAGCTTCACGTGTGTCACCGACGGCGAGCCGAGTAAGGTCGCGAACTTAAAAACCACACGAGCGCTGCCAGGTATAAACCTTTTTTACAGTCCGTTCAACTGATTTTGACTTCTATTGCGTTGGTGGCATGACAAGTATAGACAAGTTAGTTCTTTAAGTTTTAGTGTTTTATGTAAATAGTTAGTTGTGTTACATACTAACTTAATTTATTATTATTAACTTAATTTATATAACACAGTATAGACACAAATATACTCTATTTGAATTATAAAACTAAACAAATTAAATATGTATTACCAAAAAATTATTTTATTGTATAAAAATTATGTTGGAGAAGCCATGTTTTCAGATTTTTTTTGTAATAATGAAACGGGAGTTCTCTTATCCTACTTTAGGAATATATAGAAGTCAGTATATATAGAAGTCAAAATCGGTTGAACGGACTGTAAAAAGGTTTGTTTAAATGTTTAATCTTATTTCAAATGGAATATAGATGTCCTTGCGTCTGTAGGTACATAGCTTTCGTAAGGGGGGACTATAATAATCTTGGATTGAACTGATGCCAGATTGATCGTCTAAATCTAAAGTGGGTGATATACGCGCATACTTAAATGTCTAATCTTATTTCAAATGGAATGTAGCTACCCGAAACTGTCAAACTTTCCCAATCAACCTTGAACATATTATTTTAGCGATAAAGTAAAATCTACTAAAGAAATTTGACAGATTGTAGTAGCATGATGTGCTGGCGATTGTACCTACACTGTACAGTAGTTATACACACTCCCTTAGATATTCTAGATTTTTTTGTTGTTGAAAATACTACAGTCCTTTCTTAGTAATTTTATCTCCGACATTAGAGATCACACTGATGACCGCAGTTCGGATAAACCCAACAACATGGTCCTGCAAAGCATAAATGTCTATTATAACTATTTCCACCCAGTTGACTTCAAATAGGAATGTGTGATGTGACCTATGGACCATTTAGACAGGGCCAATCCCCGAGACAATCCACTAAGCCAATCCAAAATAGCCTCGTGTAAATAGAGACAGTCCACTATAGTGGATTGTCCTCAAGTCATTTGCCTTTTCATTTTACTTGCGTCTCGGGTAATGGCCCCGTCTAAATAGCCCATAAAAGCGGTGATAGACGTGCGAGCAAGTACGCGTACTTATGGCAATCAAAAATATTTCTAAAACTATCAATTCCAAAACGCAAATACCCTGATGTTCAAATCAATGACTTTACAAAAACAAAACGTGACATTACATTATGACGTGACATTTGTTGACATGTGGTTCTAGAGATGTAACCATGTAACTAATTATCAAGTTTTGAACGTTACGACAAGATTTTTTTAAATTCTGTTCTTGTTGTTACTTTGTAACTTAGATACGTCATTAATTATATAGAATCCATAGTTGTGAATTTCAAGTAGCATTCATGAAAAGGTACAAAATGATAGTCGTAATAGCATTAAAATTCAAAAATTACAATCTGACACAATCTCAAGCAGGATTTGCTTTTCCGGTGTGCGCACAGTTTAAAATATATATTCACAGAGCACTATATAAAATTGTACGCAGACGTCTCTTAAAATTGTTTTTGAATATTTTCAGTTTTAAATGGAATGAAGCACCAACTTGAAATGAGATAATTGATAAGTCTTTAACATCCCTAGCGTTAAAGTGAAGTTTCTCTCTTGATGAGATGTTATATTATGGACATTTTTAGGTCATCCTATTGTTGAATATATTCGTTTTCGCATATTATGTACCATACCTATTACCCATATTAATGAACTGATTCATTATTAATATTAAGTAAATATTATCAATCACTGCGTGCACGTGCTGCCTGAATACAATATTTATGGATAATATCATAATATGGAGTCGCTGTGAGCTTCGGTCACTAAGTACAAATATTATAACTAATTAGGCTTGCAGAAAAAATATCAATATATCGAAATATCGAAATTTTTTGTTCGATATATATGTATGTTATAGTCAAAGTCCGATACACAGTCTCTTCGCGGAAGGACTGGTTTATCCTAGGTTTGGCCAAAGCCATCAGGCAATCCCCGAAATACATTTCAATTTCGCCCTTTGCCTGAAGTATTTTTAGTCAAACCCAGGAGCTCCTAACTTTTCAGTCAAACGTCGAAAGTAAATTATTCTGTTTCGGTTTTGGCCTATTTAATCCTAGAAGCGACTGCAAAACTCGGTCAAACGTTGATCTGAACATGTTTAAACAGGTTCATAATGTCTCTCGCGGTGTTCCGACCGATTGTTTTGTCATTTCATGTTCGTTCATTGAGCGTGCGGGCGTGTAATTGTGTAAAATTGAAGATGAGTGAATCAAACGGTGTTGTTGTTACTAAAAACGTGGATAAAGAAGCTTTAAAAGTAAAGTTTAAAGAGAAAATTTCTAATTTGAATAAAAATAAGTGTTCATTTCACATAAAAAACAAACAGTTGTATGAGCAGATTATCAGTGAGGTAGAATCCGCTAAAGTAGCTGAAAAGAAAACGTCTTTGCAGTATCGCCGTCTCAAACGCTACGACGTTGTTTGTTTTGGGGACGAAAAAAAATTGATTAAGCCATTGTCAGATACAAAAAATATACAATACTACGTTACGGATGACGAGTTATTCGATGTGATTGAATGTGCTCATCAGGAATGTGGTCATGGTGGTAGAGATCTCACATTGAAAGCTTTAAATAAAAAGTATGCAAATGTCACAAAAGAGTACGTAAACTATTACTTGGATTTATGTGAAACGTGTCACAAGAAAAAGAGTCAGCCTAAAAAGGGACTCGTCGTTAAACCGTTATTATTTAAAGAGACTCACGCACGGGGACAAGTGGATCTTGTAGACATGCAGACGTGTCCTGACCGTGATTACAAGTATATTTTAAACTACCAAGATCATTTGACAAAATTTGTGATTCTTCGTCCCCTACACACAAAAACAGCACAGGAAGTAGCGCACAATCTCCTTGATATATTTTGTACTATAGGTGCGCCTTCTGTGCTTCAATCAGACAACGGACGAGAATTCGCCAACCGTGTCGTAGAAGAGTTAAAAGTAATGTGGCCCGAATTGTCCATAGTGCATGGCAAACCACGTCATTCTCAAAGTCAGGGAAGCGTGGAGCGTGCAAATCAGCATGTACAGCAAATATTGTTCACATGGATGGAAGATAATAAAACTAATCGTTGGAGTGAGGGCCTCCGATTCTGTCAACTGAAGAAAAATTGCGCATACCATCATGGCATAAAACAATCGCCATTTGAAGTGATGTTTGGTGAGTATATTAGGGCGCGTTCTGATGACCCGCGCCCGCTTCGCGCTCGCCCAGCGTATCAGCACCCGCGTTTAAGCCGCGTCTAAGCCCCTTTGTGTTGTATGTAATTTGAGTCTTATGACACTTCAATTAGATCTCAAATTGAATTTATCGAAGTCCACCCGCGCCCGCCCCGCGCTTGACCCGCGCCTGTGCGCGGGTTGTGCGCGGGCTGTGCGCGGGGCTGCCGCGGGGCGAGCGCGCGTACAGTACAACGCGTGTGCGGGTTCTGCGCGGGTACGATACGACGCGGGTCAAGAATCTGAACATGCCCTTACAGGGTGTAACGGGTAGCTAGCCGAAACTTACTATGAGAAAGTCCTTTCATTCATCCTTTCAACATGACCAAACCATCTAATAGTTTAACTGCGAAAATAGAATAAACTTAACATTTTATGAATTCTTTTTTTTAGGACGAAAAGCTCATGTTGGAATTGAAACACTACCAGATTCAATAAAAAAGGTTCTTCAGACCGAGGAAGAGTTAGAAAACGGCGGGCCTAATGCCACACGGCATTCTCTCAAAGCATCTCCAATATAAAAGTGAAAATCACGTAAGCTGACCAATCAGGTGTCAGAACTGGCAGAGTTAAGCGGTTCTTAAGACTTGAAAGCTGCTTAAATGATAAAATGCTTCCAAATATACGAAGATAAGACGCTTCATACCTATATCGGAGTTTGACTCGTCAAACCCCGATTTAATAAAATTGTGTTTTGACGTTTGCCTGACCAAATTAGTCTCTCCCAGGTTTAACGAAAATTGTTTAGTCAAAGGCCGAAAATTTACATTTGTTTGGGCTTTGACTAAGTCATTCAGTCTGACCTGAGGATTGACCAGTCCAACCTAGGAGCGCCGGAGCTTCGGAGTTTGCCTATAACATATATATATTTTTAGGCGATATTAATTATTTCAATATATCGATGTATCGATATAAAATATCAAGTATCAAATATGTATCGAAAACGAAATATTTTATTGCAAATGTATCGTTTTTGAACACCGGCAACCCAGTTGTCGTCACTGACTAAAACCGCTGGAAATCAGAGCCGTAAAAAGTATTTTTTTTTGTCCTAGTTTGGTGTTAAAATAATTATAAAACTTGAACAAAGTCTAGTAAAAAAAAAAACCACCGATATATCGATATTTTATTTTCGATTTATTAAAATCGATATTGATATTTTTTATAAATATCGATATATATTCAAATACTATATTGATACTTTTTGACACTTCTTGCATCCATAACTAATATTCGTATTAGATTAGCAAATAGACATTACGACAGAAACAAGCGACCAAATTTAAAAAACGGTTTTCAATGCTTGCTTACTTTGTTACCAACTCATGCAGCTTTCATACGAAGCCCGACGTGTATAACTATGTCTTTACAATTACAATACACACATTAGGCGCATAATACGACAGCAAGCGGCCAGATACTATTCATACAATACAATATTCATCTCGCTCAGTCATCCGCCTCGGGTCGGTTTAGGCGAGTCTAGACATCTTACTCACTCGTCGGCAAATGGTGATAGATTAGCGTGGCGATTCGCCTCGCCTCGCTATTACGTGTCCCTATTATTTGACTAATACCTGTTAACCTATTACTTTATATTCTCATATCCTAATATGAATATACATGCTTGTATTATAATCCCTGTACCTATTACGAATTTAATAGTTACACCTCTAGAATTGACTTAAATGAGACTTGGTGACTGGTCTCAGGTCTGGTGACAGCACTGACAGCGTAGATTTGATTCAAAATCATTCCGAAAAGAACCAATAAACTTAGTGTGATTTGATAACCACGCGATTAAAACATTAATCAATTATAACAAAAAAAATAACAATGACTTTTATACCTAATTGGGAAGAGTTTGAAAAATCTGCAGAGATGTTATATCTAAGGGATCCTATGAACACTCGATACAGTATCAAATATTCCCATACGAAAGGTGTATTTGTTGTTAAAATTACAGATAACAAAAAGGTAATTCATTCATTATATAAAACTGCTATAATTTTAATCGAGGTAGAGAATACCTTTGTAAATATTATCTTCTTGCTTTAAAAACAGTCAAAAGCAAAACTATTTTTATTACTTACACAATTTTTAATGTAATAGGTAAATAAATTATGCAACTCGGCCTATCGCAGTGTACTGCTGGACAAAGGCCTCTCCCTATCTGTTCCACAGCACTCTGTCCTCCGCCTTCCACACACAGTCTGTCCCAGCCCTCCAGCTGGGGGCATCCTTCACTATGCTTGCCGATAATATGTGGTCTCTAGTTTGTCCGTAGTTGAAAAACATGGCACTTCAGCGAATAAGAGTTTAATAAATACAAAATTACTAAAAAGTTTCTTATCGTTTTTTATTTTATTTACTTACAGTGTCTTCAATACAAAACTGAAGTTCAGCAAGATGTTAGAAAAATAGATAAGTTTATATCAAATCTTATAAGACATATGGCATCAAATGACAACTGATGTGGTAATTATATAGTAAGTTTATTAAATATATTTTATATTTAATTGTGTTTTCAATCATCCCATCTCGAAACCTCATCTGTATACAGATCGAGTTTCCTTTGTTTTTTTGTACCTCAAAAGGAAAACAAGAAACCCTTACAGAAACATTTTGTTGTCCGTTTGTTTGGAACTTTTTACTTTGGAACGGTTAGAAGTATCAAGTAGAAATTAATATCAAATAATAAGGTCTGGGGTCTGGTAAAATTCAAGCTACATTGATGTAACATAATATTTTGGTAAATAATATCAAAGCCAAAACCCCTGGTTTTGATGTTATTATTATAAGCATAGGTACTTCCCATTGACTTTATTGCACTGCATTAGTTACCTATGCAGCAAGAAACTTAGCATGAAACAAAATCTCAAAGTTCAAGTAAAAAAGAAAATATCCGAAAATTGCTGATTGTAGTTTTTTTTTTACATTTAAAATTGTTTCTTATAAATAAAAAACGTAGGTAGGTACTCGCCCGGCAATCTGGCGAGACTTCGAGATCAAGATTTCGCCTGCTCTTTAATTAAGGTTCCGTAGCTAAGTGCAAAAAAACCGGCGAAGTGCGAGTCGGACTCGTGCACGTAGGGTCCCGTACCATTATCTATAGGAACGTCAAAAAAATCACGTTTGTTGTATGGGAGCCCCTTTAAATATTTATTTTATTCTGTTTTTTAGTATTTGTTGTTACAGCAATAGAAATACCTACATCATCTGTGAAAATTTCAACTGTCTAACTATTACGGTTCATGAGATACAGCCTTATGACAGACAGACAAATAGCGGAGTCTTAGTTATAGGGTCCTGTTTTACCCTTTCGGTACGGAACCCTAAAAACCGGCTAAGTGCGTGTCGGACCACTTGACTCTAACAAAAATAAGCACTGTATCTTAATATTTCGCAAACTAATCCCTGAATCCAAAAATGGTTCACACACACTCACTAAATTTTTGAACGACCTTTCCAACGACACCCCACACCACGGGATAAAAATCATTCCCACTTTACGTGTAGGGAGGAGGTAGGTACCTAAGCTAAAAACATTTTCTTTCGTGATTTTATTTACCACTTTGTCGGCGTGATGAAAATGAATAACCCTGCCAAATTACAGCTTTAGTACTAAGAGTCTCTGAGCTAAGCCGCGGACATACAGACAGACGGACATGGCGAAACTATAAGGGTTCCTTGTGGACTACGGAACCCTTACAATTTCGTCATGTCCGGCGGTCTATTCTTTCGTCCGTCCGTCTGTCCATACATTTGTTTGTCGTTTGCAGTGCACGAGACTACTGAGTAGCCTGTGATCTGGGAATGTGTTTCTGAGTTTTTCCAGAACAGCTCAGTAGCCCGTTTATAACATTTAGCAAATTATGTGTGGCGTGTGTACTATTTAATACACCCTCAGTCATATCTCTAAGTACCTAGTATGTGCCCTCAGTTGAGCACCCTCTTTACAATTTCAGGATACGTCATACATTGTTCCATCATCCCAGGTACACACGCAGTAACAGTCGCCGGTGACTCGGCGATTTCAATATCTCACGTCCATACATAGAGATATATAATTACTATTATTATATCTCTATGTGTGTGGACGTGGTATTTTGAAATCACCAGCGAGTCGCCGCCGCCGGAGAAAGATGTCCCTGTGTGTAAAGCATTAGATGGAAGAGATTTCTTTAGAAATAAGCATCACCTTTGTACGTTTTTTTTTCTGTTCTTTTCTTATTTTCTGTTTATTATGTGTAGGTACTTAAATGGTTAAATAAATAAAATAAAATAATAATAAATAGATCAGCAGAAATCCCAAAATGCCTTCGCTACATTCGCCGCTATTTCTTTTCTCTATTCGCTACTTATCTACGGCGCACTTACCCTACCTACCTACCTACCCGACTTACCTACTTCCCAACCCTACCTACCTACCTACCTACATACATACCTACCAACCTATCTACTGTGATATCATCAAAAAAGCCATTGTATACTGAATTTATGAGCCGATATTTTTTGGAGCTATACTTACATTTATAAACTCGTGATATCTTCCGAATTGAATAATTCAAAAAGGTATTGAAGCAGTCTTAAATATGAAGTAATTTATTTTGATTAGGATTAATACCAAGATACAAATAAGCGAGCCTTTTCTAGCGGCGTCAATTCAATTAAAATTTCAAAATAAAAGAACTCTTATTGTGGCATATCTACTTATAATAGTTAGACATAATTATGCCATCGCGACACTTTTTGTAAATAATAATGTGTTCTGCAAAGTCGAAGTAGGTACATTATTTTATTCTATCCTAAATAGTTTTCGCAGCGCACGAGATGTAAAGAATATTTTAGCCAATTTTTACACCTTGGGTTACATTATTGGAGTTTTAGTAAGGATCCCTAATATTTTCTAGCAATAAATATAGCCTATGTTAATGAACCTAACCGTGCGTTTGCACTGGCGCAACATTCAACACAAAACATGTTGAAATCTCTAGTTCCTGTCAATCTTCCTTAAAATTTTTGACAGGAACTAGAGATTTTAACATGTTTTGTTGTAATGTTTCGCCAGTACAAACTCACGGTAAATGTTTCGCCAGTGCAAACGCACAGTTAGGGACTAGATATAACAAGCGCCCGAGTCACGCGCTCATTACGCTGCGTTTGGGCGCGCGTTGGATGGCTGTGAGCTCGTCAAACGCAACAAGATTTGCACATTTTGTTGTAACTTTTGAACCTTCAACATGCTCAGTATAACTGTTTTTCTATAATTGTACTGATGCAGAGAAAACGACAAGGAAAAATAGCAAATAAGAAACTCGCGTCCACGCGCCACCGTCGTCGAGGGCACGGTGAGGGCTCCCGTCATACGCGCGCCCTTGAAGGGCAGCGCTTGATGTAATTCGATAATAGAAATCTATACAATTTTATTGAGCACCCAAAACGCAGCGTACGAAACGCGCGTCTCGGGCGCGTGTTATTAACTAGGGCCATAAGAATTGCATTTCCGTTGAAACTAATTCGATCTAAAAAGTGGTTGAATAGGCAGAATGCATTTTATGTTCTGGCTTTTCTTTTTTAAGTTCGAGACAAGACCCTTTGAGTACCTTCTAATCCCTAAAATCTTTCTATCGCTATTTAGCCAGTTACAAATAACATAAACATTACCTTCTGTTTAAAAGGTCTACTTTGCATACATTATATAATTTGTTTACTGTTCTTTTATTCTTTAAATTTAATTTATAATATCATTGATTTAATAAGCTCCGTGGACATCTCTACATTATCTACAACATGCACTGTCAAAAATTGTTGATGGACATTGGACATGTTATTTTACTGTCATGCAGTGTGAAACATAAATAAAGCATATTAGTTTTTGTAAAAATCATGACTTAATACTCAGACCTAAACTGTTAATATGAAATAATAAATTTAATAAAATAACTGCCACTTACATATTTGTTTTAATTAATGACATTATGGATGGTTTAATTCACGCGGCATTGGAAGCTGAGGTATTTCATTGCTTTCTTCTATTTATTATCAGAGCTTTACTTAGCTAACCGTTCTTGTTTATAGGTTTTTTTATAATCAATAATTAATATTTCAGGTAATACTTAACCGGGCGAAACATGTGAACTCAAACTTATCACAATTCAACAGTGGTGTCCCAGACCACAAAATGACTTGGACCCATGATAAGATGCACCTTGCTGAATCTGTTGATGAGTCTAGAATGAAATTCCAACGTAATTCGTCCGGCTCTGCTTCCAAAGCGACAGAGAAGTTTGATTTGTTTAAAAAACTTCATGAACTTTACAACGAGTTAAGTAGAGATGAGACGTTACAGGTGAACTACGTAAGTACTAATCCAGTGCGTTTAGCTTAATATTAATGTGTAGTAATAATGTTTTATTGTTATTTATCTTTAACTCCTGTCACATAAACACAGCAACCACACAAAACTCTTCTTTAGTAACACCCCAAAACATTGTGAGAATTTACAAATATCAAAATTAGAAAGTTTATAGTGTTATTAAATTATAAAAAATATTCTTTTGCTATGAACGAACATAGTAAGAATATAAAAGCATTACTTGTACATCTACATTGATGTCATATTCATTATCATAATTATGGTGTTTATGGTTTACATCAGTAATTAATTATCTTTATACTCATATTAATGCTTCTTATTTATAGCCAAATAATATTGCATATTAATAATACTGTCAGAAGAGTAAAATTTGAAGTATAATATGGATAAAATGTATATGATAAATAATTGTAAGTAATTTTTCTATTCTTAATATTACAGCAAGGCCTGAAGACCACATCATATCTATTGGAAAAGTTATTAGCAATATACAATCTTAATACCCTAATAATAAATCTGTATCCAGGCAATAAGGGATATTCTTTATCTTTAAAAGTGAATGGCAACTCGCAATATCTACATCCTCCAGATGGACATGTAAGTAAACCTCTTAAACTACCTACAAAAATGTAATAGTAAAACATTTTCCCATTGATCAATATTAACTAAGATAGTTTAGATCTAGACCTTTTTAATCAAAAGTTACAAGTCTACACATTCCCAAGTTACCTAGAATGTTAATTTTCGTTAAATTCATAGCTCATCTCCATATTCATAATCAGCCTTAATGTTCCCATTGCTGGGACAGGGGCATCAGGCCATCTCTCTCTTTTGACCACATTAAAAAAGAAAATCAAATTTAAACCTTTATTGCAGTACTAAAACACAACACTTGTAAGACGTAATAGAGAGTTGTCGGACACTCTCAGGATTTGTTATGATTTTCTACAAGTTGTAACTTACAATAATTTTTTGATAAACAAAATCACGAATTAAAGTGTCAAAATATACTACTACTACTACTACTTGTGAATTAAATAATGACATTTGGTAATACAAGTCTTGTAAGTTTTGATAAACAGGGCACTGGCCTACTAGGCAAATTAACTATATTAAGTTAGTTTAATATGACATTAATTTATCTCTTATTATCCATATTTGTTGTAGTTCCCATCTTATTGGGTATAAACTATTTTGAAAATACTTTAAAGTATTTAATCCAACAATGTATTATTACAATACTGCTTAATAAGAATCTATCCATATATATATTGCAGAAATAACTTATTTACTTATAAGTACTTGATAAGATATGGGTGCAGTATTTAGTACAGAGTACACCTTTCAAATACCTTATTTTTTCCCTATTGTAACAACAAAACTCAGAAGCTGATTAAAAATTCAAGAAATACAATATTTATAATCTTTTGCAGAAATTAGAGAGCAACATCAGAAGTTGCAAAAGATAGCTACTGGAAAAGGCCAATCTTTTATTGATTTCTAATGTGCTGTGTGTGTTTTCTAGTAAGAAGATAAAATAACAAATTACATTATTATGTTTTTAGTCTTCATCAAATCAGGAGGAGACATTAATAGAGACTCCCCGATGGCCATATGAAGAGGAGGAGCTATTGAGTTACATAGACAATGAAGAGCTACCTGTAGTGTTGCTAGACCTGTTGGAGACTGAACACTCATGTCTGTTCTACTCTGGATGCATAATAGCACAAATTAGAGATTACAGACAGGCGTATCCTAGCTTCCTCTGTGATACTCATCATGTACTCTTAAGGCCCACCAATCAGGTTAGTATCTTGCAGTTTCATTAGCAAATTCATTGAAACAATTATATTTACTTAGTAAGTTTATTGTAAACAACACTTATAAATGTCAAAAATTTATTTTCAAAGCTAGATCTTTTGTACCCAACTGAGAAGAATGAAAAACAAACTCAGTTTTGGGGGTCTCTTTTAAAGTCTAGATAGACTGTATAAAAATTAAATGGTTCTCACATAATCTAGTCAACATTGTTGTGCACATTAAATATTAGTTTAAAAATTAGACATTACAAATGTATGTAGATTTATCTCATTATAGCTTCTATGATAATTAATTAATGAGTAATTTTCTACTTCTGCATCGCTATTACTTCTTTTTGGGAACCAATCTCAGCCTCTAAATGTGAGATCCCAGCATGTATTAAATAAATAAAGTGAGTCGAACCACCATAATTTTGAACTTAAATGGTATTATAATTAATCAGTTTTCACCAGTATTAAATGCCTGAAGCACTGATTTCTCTTTTAATAATAATTGTTATGTTAATTTGGCTCAAGAAAGCCATGACCTAGATCTACTTTTCTCCATTGTTTGATCAGAACAGAAGAGTAACTAAAGTTATTTATTATTGTCAGTCACATTTCATGATAAAAATGATACATTATTTGAAAATAGTATCTGTCTCAATTAAAAAATGCCTTATATCACCAGGCTCAATCAGTTGTTAGGTATAGCCTGTTTGTATGGTCTCTGTCATTTTAGGAAACATAACACATTACACATTTATCACACATTACATATTTAACATAGCACATTTATCGCATTGGGTTATCTTGTATCTTATTTACTTTAATCTACCATAGATGTAAATAGATAAATAAATTAATAAGATTTTATGAATTGATTTATTGAATGGAATAGTCCACATCTAGAATAATCTGTATGTGGATTACAAACAATACATCACACCCTAATTCATTGCATTGACTAATTTTAAGGAGTTAATATAGATAGACTGTGCCTCCGTGCTAGGTGATTACCAGTGATCAAATTGTGTAGTGCAATTTATTTAGGATCAACAACCTCAAACAAGCGATTATAGCATATTTCCAAATAAAGTGAAAAAAAAACATTAATATGGATAAATCCAAGAAAATCCCGTAATACCGGGATTTTTAAATTTTGAAAAATTTTCTTAATGTATAGTGTTTTATGAATACTAGCTGCGCAGTGCAGCTAGTTTATAATATTAGTTAGGATGTTTGTGTTTCTGCCACTCTACAAAAGAACAATAGCCTGACACTTCCTATCTCTTTCTCATAGTTATTTCTCTACCACTCTTTTCAGCTTTTGAGAAAATAATGCATTTTGCAATTTCTCTAGTTAAGTTTGTGAACAACAATAGGGCGGCAAGCTTTGATAGCCCCATGGACAGCCTCATTACAAGTTTTTGAGAAAATGAAAACTAGAATTCAAATAATTATGTCACTTACTAAAATTGCCCTATTTAATCGATATTATCATTTATTTTAGTATAACCGGTACATGGCAAATTTACTATTCCCGGGGCACCGGAATTCTATAGCTTATCCATTTTCTTATAACGTAATCAAATCCCAGCAATTGCACTCCAAAATCTGATCACTGGTGATTACACAAGTCTCCAAATGATAGAAAGTAAACTTGTCCAACAGAGCATAATAACAGATGCGATGTGCATCGGCGGTCGGTGCGGCTGGGTGGGCGAGGAACGAGGAGCATTAGAGGCAGTGGAAGCTGCCTTAGTTCATGCAGCCGCACCCCCTCTGTGCCTCGACCCGCGCCCCGCCGTCGGCCTGTTAGCCGCAAGACTGCACGCCGCGCCCCGGCTGTTCAACACGCCTCGCATCAGGAGGCAGGCCAAGAGATTCTCACAGGTATGAAGGAGTACAGTATGTAGGGCTAAGGGATTGTCAAAATATTCAAAATTATCCGTATTCTGAACTTCTGATTATAGCTATGGTAGAGTAGTATGGAGCTATGCCCTTATTTTCATTGAGGCTACAAAATCTGTTTCGTTATTCTAGGTGGCAGTGAATCGGAAAAGGAAATTGGATCAGTTCACACATTATCATGGTTTAGAGATATTAGACTTAATACATCGTCAAAGAGCGAAAAATAGTAGACAATCAGTGCCGCTTACACGACTTACATCTAAGTATCCGAAAAAACCACCAGAGGTAAGCCTATTGTTAAATAATTGACTTACTGTTTTAATAATTCATAATTGACTGACTGCTTTTATTGTGTTGTTTTTTTATTTTTCTTTTCATTTATTTATTTTTTTGCTTGAAATTAAAAATACATGTACCTACACACATGTACACCCACCTGTTGGTTTGTATGAGGCCACTAAGTGGGGCCCGGTGACCTGTAACACAGGTTTTTTTTACACCTACATCCAGCTGCCAGCAGCTGTCACAATGTGAATTTATATAGTTTAAAACTGATAATACTACTACTATAAACTTATTATTATAAATTTTCTATATTCCTTAGGTGTTCAAACCCATCGAGCCACCAAAAATGGATCCGTTATCACTAGCCGTGCCGTCGGAGCCAGGCGGCCCGCTGCGCCTGGCTCGCGCCTACGAGCGGCCGCGGCCCACGCCCGACTGCCAGCCGCAGCTGGTGGAGGAGTACATCCTGGAGACTGAGAAGACCTCGCCCCACGCCAGCGCCGGCTTCTTCCACATCAAGCTATCCATACTACAGAGGCCGTCCGACCAGGAGTTCCTCGGAGAACTCTATGTGGATAGAGATCATGTTGAGGGAGAGAGGAATGGGGCAGCGTGTCGGTTTACGTTAGGTTAGAACACTTTTTTATTATAGTTTAGCTTTTGAATCTGCGAACTGTAGTACTAGATTAAAATAAGAATTAGTAAGTAAAATAAATACAGGAGTGTTAATACGGCGATATAAAATAAAACTTTCGGTCATTTATGTATACAAAGTCAAACTTTTTCAAAAACACGACTTGTCGTGTTATGTGAAAACAAAATATAAAGGCTGCGTACTTCATATTTTGTTTATAGAATCAGATATTATTGACACAAATGAGCTATCCTTCTATATTTAATAGCCTCATTTCATAAATACGAATTAATTAATTAAATACGATTTACGATATAATTATGAGCTAAGTAAACAATTAATTTGTATTACAGGGTCAAGACTTCAAGCTAATAAATACATACAACAGTTCACGGAGATATTCACGGAGGAAGGTCGCAAGTCAGTTAGGATAAGACACATAGTGCCTGGACAACTACCGAGAGTGTCCTTCACCGGAGGAATGAGGGAATTGGTAAGTAAATGTCAGATATGATTTTTCGTAGATTTAAGCAAATTTATATTTAGTGTTACACCTTTTTACCTCAATTTTTTTTTTTTTAAATCTTTTCCTAATTTATCAACAGTATAAACAAATGGATCAGAAAACGTACCTGTGGATGCCACTTTGTAGAGCCACTTACAAATTAAGTGCTTTGAATTTATTTATATATTAACTTATTATATTATAACTCGAAATTCTAATGCAAATCACCTTTTGCTTACATTTGACAATTGAGGTTAAGTTTATAACGGCAATTATTGTGTCTATGATTTTTCAATTAAAATTTAATAATGTAATTCGAACAATAATGATTGGGAAAAGTGGTGAGATATAAAGTTGAAACCTTCTGAATGTGGGTACTAACTCTTTTTATGAGTGATTGCATAAGAATTTAACCTGAACGGGGTTTGTTTACATTTTATCAGATACATTTATTTAGGAACAGCCTATAGTGCAAGTAAATCTCTATCTAGCTCTGTGTCAGGTTTGCCTCAATTCAGAATCGGCTCTTCAATTTTGAATAATTATAAACATCAGAGGGAAAGCCTTAATTTCAAAAGTGAAATAAAGGGATGTTTTGTTGAATGCATTAACAAAACAAAACAATTTTTTTCTTCTGTGAAATATAGAAAGGGTTGTTTATTTGAGTGCATTAACAAAATGTATTATTATCTGTCTTCTACATAATCGCATACATTAACTTTCGCCTTCTTAACGCCTTCTTCCCATAGGGGTAGCCAGATACTACCGGACGCCACCTGCTGATCTGTCTGAACAATACATTTTTGACATTTGAACGTCACTTAACTCTTAGCAGCGTTTATAAATAAACCCCTAAATGTATTCTATAAACTGGACACCGAGTAATACAGATTCATATGTGATTTTATCCCACAGGGTCAACAGCTTTTACTGCAGCAGCGATCAGCCGCTGCCAGCGTCGCGACTGTTCAGACTCACGCTACCACAGTGCCTGTTGTGTAAGTTAGCCATTTAATTATTATTACCAGCACCCTAATTGCGTAACACACGATCAATCACAATCTGTTTCATTTTGACAGTGCAGACACCTTCTGCACGCGTGCAGAAGGTAGGAAAATTAGAGTATTCTCCTTGGGGATATAGGTGTCTTCGTCATGGGTGGGCTCGGAATTCAATAAAGTGCCCGTGACATAAGACACTGCTACATCCTCTTAGTGAATAAATAATCTACATTTAATCTCAGAATGTTTTCTGAAAGTGACCCATAATTTCATTGTAAATTGGTGTACGGGTTATGACTATGATTTTAACCGATATGGATGTAGGTACCGCTACCTACGGACATATCTAATTCATTTCATATAATTTGCAGAACTACAGCAATACAAGCAACTACAAATACTCATACGAATGCTCGTCAGCTACCCATACTTGTAAGTATAAATAAATTGATCATTTGTCATTGAAAAGCCACAGTTTATCGATACTCATCTTGTGATCTGTCACACACTTTAAAATTCTCACTGAAGAATGTTCAGTAATTCTGAAGCCTGTTTTTAGGGTTGTTTACGAGATTTTTTAATTAGTCTACGAGATTTAAATACAGGCCCATAGTCAATATTTAGCCATGTATCGGCGGCCACAAGGTTTTCGTTTTTTTGTAACTGTGTATACGTGCATACGATAATAAAAAGTATATCTCACAGCAGGCGCAGTTACAACAAGTGGGTAGCGTGACCACCGTAGGGAACGTGGTCGGCAGCGTGGGCAACGTAGTGGGCAATGTGGGCACAGTCGTGGGCAACGTTGTGGGCAATGTTACTGCCACCAGCGACACCGCCCTCAAGCAACAACCCTCCCCTACGACACCACGGCTCTCGCCACAGGTGCGTATTTGTGGTGGGAATGTGGTCGGAAGCGTGGGCAACATAGTGGGCAACGTGGGCACAGTGGTGGGCAATGTGGGCACAGTGGTGGGCAACGTAGTGGGAAACGTCATCACTACCAGTGACACCGCGATTAAGGAGCAGCCATCTCTTGCAGCACCTCTGCTATCGCCTCAGGTTCGTGTTTATTCATTATAGAGTTTGATCCACGCTTAAGAACAGTCAATATGGACTAATCAAGGCGAAACATAACCCGTTCATAGAGCTTAGTCCCAATGATAAGGCATTTTCCCCTCCAAATAGCTTTTTGTAAGGCTCATTTTCAGCATGTGATGAAGCCTGGAATGCATCGTGTGTCTTGGTGAGATTATTTCGATGAAAGCTATAATAATACC
Source organism: Lithophane ornitopus (assembly GCA_948473465.1). NCBI lineage: Eukaryota > Metazoa > Arthropoda > Insecta > Lepidoptera > Noctuidae > Lithophane > Lithophane ornitopus. The sequence goes on along the minus strand of OX419620.1, from coordinate 10,120,000 downwards.
AGTAGATTTTTTATGCGTCTTTGTAAAGTGTAAGCTCAACCTCATTTTAATCAAGAGAACTAATTTCACTTATAATTAAATGCAGCTGTTTTCTCTCTTCCTCCGCTTACCTTTTTAATAACGCTGTCGCATTCTGTTAACCCGCTACCGAGTGATGTTACTAAATTGATCTATACATGTGACATTTGACTGCAGGCGTCAACAAATCAGCTGTTAGCACAACAGCTAACGAACCCTCCGCAACCGCTCAATCCTCAGAAGATGCAGTCAGCCATCATACACATACAGCATCCACTCATGTCCACTGCTGGGACGTCGCAGGTAAGGAATGGATAATAAAATTATCATATGATAAATTAAAGTCCCTTTTCGTCGTGTCTGTCGTGTATTGCCGCGTTGGTCTTCTAAACTACGCAACAGATTTTAATGCGTTTTTTACCATCATTTTGAGAATGTATTCCGAAGTTTAATATAAATATTTTATACACATAACCCATGTGTATAAAAGATTTAACTTACATATAATAAAGAAATCTTTGTGTTGTCAAGTCGTAAAAACCGTGCGAAGCTCTTTTTCGTCTGTCTTGTGTCACAAATCACTAAATGCATTTAGCGCTAAACGAATTTTAAACATCGTTCTGTTTCTGTCAATCGTTTGACAATCGCAGAGACAGAATTATGCTTTAAATACGTTTAACGCTAAATGGTGCAAGTGAGACTAAGCTTTTAAGTTCCTACAAGACCTTAAGACTGTATTTCCATTGCCAGGTACAAAACATCCAGTACACGAACACGACGACAACACAGCAGAAGGCGACCATCAGTAAGCCGCGGACAACGAACCCCGCCATCAGCGCGCTTGTTACTAGTCTCATGAACTCCGCACAACAGTTCCAACAAGGTAAGTATTGTCATATCAAACTGCCAACTATACTTTTTTTCGTTCTATCTTAAATATCTGGGATTGGTTGTTGTTATTTTTGTCAGCCAATCAGGACAATCAACTCGAGATATGACTGCAGATGTATCTATTGATCTGATTGAATCCCGTTTTTCGAAACTTGGGGAAAAGAATAAAAACAAACCACTTTTCAAATGTATTTACACGTGGCCGCGCAGACGCATAAATGTAATTTGACCGTTATTTATACATATTGTAAATAAAAGTCGCTTTTCGTGATTGTATGTGCGACCGGTTCTTCTAAACTAGGCAACGGATATTGGTGCGGTTTTGACCATCATTTCTACAATTTATTCTGAAAGGTTTTCCTTACAATTATTATATTAAACTTACTTAAAATAAAAATAAAAATTGACGTTTTGTGAAGTCGTAAAAACCGTGCCAAGCAGGGGCGGGTCACTCGTGTCTTGACTCTATAAAGCAAAATTGTATATAAATATCTAGTTTTTATTTATCAAAGTGAGAAATAAGGTTTTTTTGACTCTAGAAAGCAAAATTGTATGTAAATATGTAGTTTTTATTTATAAAAGTGAGAAATCAAGTTTTTTTTTCCCAAAAAAATAATATATATCAATAATAAAAGATATTACAAAATAACGTTTTTTTTTTAAATAGCGGCCAGCCAAAACGCGGCAAAATCAGCAGTTAGTACAGCGAGCAGCAACGCGACGATCCTCAACTTACTGAACAGCGCGCCGGCCGCCATGACGCACGCCACGCCCAGCGCAGACAGCCTGGACGCGCACAAGCTGCTCGGCCGCGTGGCCATAGCCGGCGCCAGGATCATCACTGCCACCACGGCCTCGCATACCTTGCCTACGTATACTCAACAGGTGAGGATCTAGTCATTTATTATGTAGATATTCTGCATCCTTTATAGTAGTCTGCTAGGTAAGCCGTCAAAAGAATACAAATAAAATCGGTATTGCGTTGCCAAAAAGGGTTTTTGTTGATAGGTATGAAATTCACTTCTTCCTTATTTGGGCTCTATAATTAGGATTTCCATATAGACAAAGGAGGCTAAATTTAGAGTTGTAGCCACAGCGAATTACGAGTCTCAAGACAGTTTTTCGTATCACTCGGTGTAATTTTTTTTCATTCTAATGTCAACCTTGTGTAAAGTAGTTTTACAACTGTTATCCATCCTTTTTGTTCGACACAACTCCAATTGTTCTCTGTCTCTTTCGGGGCTTATTCGTTTAAAGTCACGGAGGGTTACAATTTTACCAGGCTCTGTATTTATTTATATTCTGCATACCGACAGCATACATAAACTACTAACTACTATAGTCTAATAATGAATGTATTAATAATGAATTTTCGTTCATTAGGGAGTTGGTGTCCAAGTAATGAGCGGTTACACGAGAGAGAACGAAGCGACGAACGTGTCGAGTAGTGAAAGCGCTTTATTAGAGCGATTAATGGGGCCCGACACTTCCGCCGCGCCCGCCTCGCAGCAACAACCTGTGTGCCATTTGCAGGTAATGAAAATAAAAAAGTAATATCTATCTAGAAGTGTGGTCACCCTTTAGAAAAGAAATCAATCAAGGACCAAAGTCGCTCTAATTATTAATTTAGGATCTTCAACAAAAGGTATATACTAATACATAAATAATGGGCAAAGGTGTAGTCCTTTAGTTTTAGGAGACCTAGTTAGAATCACTACTTAGCAAAGAAATTGCCGTAATGTTTTTTTTATGCCATAGAGTAACACAAGCGGAATGTATTGCTTGAATTTTTAATAGTCGTGTGAAACTTCATTCAAGTTAAAGAGGTACGGCAGTATGGATTTTTTTTCCTAGTTTTTGGTTATTCTAAGATGGATTAGTTTGTTAGTTATGATCTATGGGTTGCCTTATGGTCTATTCCAAAAGTATTTTATGAAAATGTGCCTGTGGATGCCAATTTGTAGTGCCACTTAAAAATGTGCTTTAATAAAATTATTTGAATAATTTAACCCGAAATTCTAATTAGGAATCTCCATAAAGACGTTTTCATTTCACAATTGAGGTTAATTTTATAAGCTCACCGCCTTATTCATAAACGCTGCATAAAGTTAAGTTATGAATTAGCAACTGTTTAACCATACATTTTCGACGTTTATACGTCTCTTTAACTTTAAGAAACGTTTATGAATAAGAGGGTTAGTGTTTTTTTTCTTTTTCCCCTTCTTGGCAATTGAGCCGAGAGGGTTAGTGTTAATTTCGTGACAATCTAAGAAGCCCGCTTTGACACCTATCAAAATACTGTAAGTAGTGATGGGGAAAAATAATCGGTTGTTTTAAAAACCGATTTTCGAGACTTATCGATTTATCATACTCAGAGTTTGTAATCGTCAATTTATCTACATTACTTCAAACTGATTCTCGAGTCATATCGTTTTACAACACGTCATTATCATCATCATCAGCCTACAGGAGTCGACTACTGGACCTCTCCAATTGCACGGCATTTAACTCGATTCTCGGTAACTCATCCAGCTGCTAGCAAACACCCTGCGAAGATCATCGCTCCTCTTTTAGACATGTTGATGAGTTGACACGATAACACCAAAATCACATAATAGCCGAGTCAGAAAATATAAGAATAACCTTTAACCATTTCCTTTAATGACATATTAAATATCAAAGAAAGCTAAAAATATATGTGATCAGTACGTAGTAAAGAGTTGATAACATAACAAATATTATTATTTGTATATATTATTTTTTATGTTTTTCTAAATGTAATATTTGTAAAAGTATGGATTTTTCAGAACATCGATTTTATTCGGTCAAAAAATGGGTTAAAATTTTCACAACACTACCGTTGCCATACCGACGAACCCAAAGACATGACCATAGATATCCGGAGAAATGCCTTCTATCTATATTTGTTCAAGTTCAAGTGTCGCCACCTTTTCCCCACTCCCGAAACTCACACAAAAGCAAAAGTTATACATACTGCACACATTATGCTTTTATCGCACTCAACAGCCAAATATGCGTAACACATTTGTTTTTATTTAATGCACACCTGCTCAAAAGGGGCGGGCATTAGAAAGTATAGATACAGCGACTGTACGCACACAAGGAACTCTAGCCTCAACTATGGATGAGGGGTTGATATAAATATTTGATCGATGAAAACAGGATATCTATGATGAAAACCGACTGCAAAAAATAGACGTATTTTTGGGCGTATTTTGACGTAATTAAATCCAAATTAAGTAAAATCGAATTTATAATTCAAGTCATTTAAAACTGAAATAAAACGCATAAAAATAACACCTCAACAAAAAAAACGGCTGAAATAACTAGATCGAAGTGTAAAATATGTACTATGTTTTTTCAACATTTTTATCCGTGTTATTTACGAATAAAACAAGTGTTACGCTTCTATAAATTTCTCTCCTCATAAAATATCCATTCCGGGGGCCTTATATGAAAATCGATTCTTAAGGAGTAAACAAACTCCAATAATATTATTTTATACTAGCTGTGCCCCGCAGTTTCACCCGCGTAGGTCGATCACGATCCCGTGGGAATATAGGGATAAAACGTATCCTATGTCCTATTCCAGGTCATGGTCTACTCGAGTGCCCATCCTCTCCTCTCTAGAGTAGGGAAAGTCGCGGCGGCGCGGCGGCGGCGCCCGGCTAACGGTTCGCGTATTGCATTTTTATACTAGTGATAACATCAAAATTAAATGACCGATTCGAATGAATTAAAAAGTATTTTACTGAAACATAAATACCCTTGATGTTAAAACTATTTATTTGAGTATTATGTTGCTAAAACTCCTCCGGAAATAAAGCATTAATTTCGAACAAATTTGATTAGCATAAAAAAGGTTATAGTGAGTCAATCTTAAAAGATAGACGTGCTGTCGCGGACTTTTTTTGAGAACTTTTAAAGAGGTACAATTCCATCATACGTGATATTTGCGTAACTTAAACTGTTTACGTAGCGCACGCAACGGAAGCTCTCAAAAAGGTTTTCTCCCGTTTTTGCAACTTTTTCATGTATGCTCCGCTCCAATTGGTCGTAGTGTAGCGTGATGTTATATAGCCTACCTAGCCTATGCTGATGAGGAGAAGCCTATTACCTTCTTCGCTAAATGGACTATCCAACACAAAAATAATTTTTCAATGCCAACCAGTAGTTCCTGAGATTAGCGCGTTCAAACAAACAAACACTCACCAGCTTTATAATATAAAATTAAAAAAAATATGAATATAGATTAATTAGCAAATGTTAGTATATTATATAAATCCGTAAGAACAACTAACAATTATCGATATCCATATCTCAGCGCTGCACACCACTAATGCATCGTTTTGAAATGTCACAATTAAATATTTATAAAATCCTTAAATATTATAATGAATGCTTTGATTTTTTACTTATCGGTGGTAGGACACGCCACTTGTCTTAAGGTTTGTTGTAATTGTCCTATTTTTGCAAATAAGCACGGAACAATTCGGCATTTTCTAAAAATACGAAATGACAGTGACACGTTTCGATGGAAACATAATACACGGTGCGCACCGTCGTCAGGCGCATATACACCCAGGTTGGCCAAGGTCAGGCGACATGTACCACGCCTCCAAGCCATATCCCTCGATATCCGTGGACATTGTAATAACATCCTGTCAGAATATTAATCAATGATTAATTCGTGTTTTTGAGTGCATTGTAATAACATCCTGTCAGAATATTAATCAATGATTAATTCGTGTTTTTGAGTGCATTTTTCCAATATTACGTGAAACTTGGTGCATTCGAATGATACTCATTGTTATAGTGTATGGATAACATAGTATTTAATTAGGATTATGAATTTGATTTTTAGATCTCTTACGTAGACGTTCATACAAAGAAGTTATCGCGGCATGTATGATGAGAAACGTCAAAATGGGCTTCTTAGATTGTCGCAAGTTTAGTCGATGATTTTTCAATTACAATTTAATGTTGTTCAAAAAATAATTGTTGCAGAAGAAAGTGGTGAGGTATAAAGTTGAAACCTTCTAAGTACAGATGAATGTGTTATTAATTCCCTTTAGCGAGTTATTTCGTTACAATTTAATCTGAACAAGCTTGTTAACTTACACTTTCATCAGATACTTTTGGAACAGACATTAGTTTTAATGACGCTGATTATGGCTTGGAAGAAATCATATGCTGATGAGGAGCAGCATATGAATTTTTTCAAGCCGAAATGTTACCATTTAATCTCGCGACAATCTAAGAAGCCCGCTTTGACACCTATCAAAATACTGTTAGTAGTGATGGAGAAAAAAATCGGTAGTTTTAAAAACCGATTCTCGAGACATATCGATTTATCATACTTAGAGTTTGTAATCGTCAATTTATCTACATTACTTCAAACTGATTCTCGAGTCATATCGTTTTATTACACGTCATTATCATCATCATCAGCCTACGGGAGTCGACTTTTGGACCTCTCCAATTGCACGGCATTCAGCTCGATTCTCGGTAACTCATCCAGCTGCTATCAAACACCCTGCGAAGATCGTCGCTCCTCTTTTAGACATGTTGACGAGTTGACACGATAACACCAAAATCACATAATCGCCGAGTCAGAAAATATAAGAATAACCTTTAACCATTTCCTTTAATGACATATTAAATATCAAAAGAAACCTAAAAATATATGTGATTAGATATTATTTGTTATGTTATCTACTCTTTTTTCTAAATGTAATATTTGTAAAAGTATAGATTTTTCAGAACACTACCGTTGCCATACCAACGAACCCAAAGACATGACATTGTAATAACGTCCTGTCAGAATATTAATCAACAATTAATTCGTGTTTTTGAGTGCATTTTTCCAATATAAAGTGAAACTTAGTGCTTTCGAATGATACTCATTGTTATAGTGTATAGATAACATAGTATTTAATTAGGATTATGGATTTGATTTTTCGATCTCTTACGTAGACGTTCATACAAAGTTATCGCGGCATGTATGATGAGAAACGTCAAAACGGGCTTCTTAGATTGTCGCAAGTGTAGGTTAAGAAACTCAATGTTATAACTCAAATCATGTATACTTTTCAGGGCTTAAGTTTAGCATCCCTCCAAGGTCTCCAAGGCATCCAGGGTCTGCAGAACGTTCAAGTCCAGATCCCAGGTCTGTCGGCACCGATATCGTTATCACTGAACGTGTCGGGCGCGCCCAGTGGCCTGCTTGTGTCGGTTCCACCGACTACCTCCGTCGTGCTCACCAATCAACCCTCGGTGCTCTCTTTACCAATAGGTAAGAATCTATACATTATATTACACCCATTCGACAGGTCGAATGGGTGTACATAGCTATGCTGGTCAGGATGTAAGTGTTAATAGTAACGTTGCAGATCTATCGGAGTATGTAGGCAACGGGTCGATGTCCGGCCGGCTGCCGCTGCAGTTTTTTTTATAGTGGTCTCATTTTAGGTCGAGTGTAAAAAGGTTTTGTTTCATAATTGCAGCGCAACTGATGTCGGGCGGCGTGAAGGGCCCCGCGCGCGGCGCCGCCGTGCAGGTGGTGCGCGCGGCCCGCGGCGCGCGCCCGCCCGCGCGGCCCCGCGCGCCCGCGCCCGCGCCCGCGCCCGCTCCGCACGCCGGTCAGTACACACATTCCTAGCGTTTAAGTCCTATCAAAGTAATCGTGAAGTGCTGATCAAATGGGTAATTGCGTAACACACAACAATCGATCGCCTTTCATTTTGACAGGTCAGCCGCGTTAGTTGCGTTATTTACGTTGTTGAGCAGGCGAAACAACGTCAAACCTATCGGCAATGAATGCAAAAATGAAAGGCATTGCGATCAATTGCTATTTTATGTATGTAACGCAATTAACCCGCAGAGGCCACACTATTAAAATTTGCAAGTTAAGTAGACAGCTGCACCGCACATGGTTCAAAATCGCTCTTCACTTTTCTTCTAAGGCCACGTCCTATTTAAAAGCGATCGTCGTTAGTATTCGCGGTTGGTCGCTTGCGTATGTCACTTTTTGTTCGGAAAACCGATTATCGCCCTCTCTCGGCACGACCACGCGTTCAAATTCACCGAACAAAAAGTTCGAAAGATCGTGTATTCGCGCGATGATCGCTTTCAAATAGGACGCTGGGTATTATTGATCAATCAATAATACCCAGCGGGTATTATTGATTGATCAATAATAATACCAAAAGGGCAATCTCAAGCAATTCTCTCTGCTCATGCTTTCTTAGAATATTGAGTATTCTAAGAAAGCATGAGATCAACAAAGATCGTACATTATTCACTTTGTGTAATGGGAGCAATGTATCGCAGGTACGACTCAATTCATAAGTCAGGCGCAAGCGCAGGCGCTCAGCGCGCAGCAGGTGCGGCGGAAATCGAACGCGGACAGTTCGTAGTGACGTCACGCGCGCCACGTCCTAGTGAAATATACTGTAAATATTAATCCTAGCTAAATTATTGTAACGTTAGTGACATAGTGACCAGTGCCGTGCAGTATACACGCTGTGATCCACATACGTACCCCGGCGGCCATTTTGAAACACCGATATTCGAGAAATAGACTTAACTTAGATATGTGCGTGTATGCAATAGTTGAAATAATAATAATGGTTGTTTTATTGATACGTCACACAGTTGTTACGACTCCTGTTAGAAATAACATTGGTTAAGCTACGGTCTGTCAATACCGTAAATGTTTTCTAATACAAATAACTAGTTTCAATATCATTTATATTAAGATTTTATATTATATAAAATCTATAGTATCCTCAATGATGCTATATTCAAAACAGTAATGTCTGAAACAACGACTGAATTTTTATAACGTAGCAATGTTATTTCATGCAATTATGCCTATTGATAGCTAATATTAAATTTATCAGTTTTCATCACACTACATGTAAATGGTCTACAAAACTTATTGCAGTAATTTGTTTTTAATCATGTCTTTGACACATTTTATTTTATTCGAATTATTTATCATAATATACTATTTTCAATCATGTATTTTTATTATTTAAATGTCACAAATTATAATAATATGTATGAAATTGAACATAAATTTTAAATGCAACATTTAAAGTGATTGGATCATGACATGAATTGTGAGTAAAGTTAAAAGACGTGTTACTACATACTAAACTAAGATTGTTGATAATCCGGATATTATTATCTTGTAAAGATTTTATTTTGTGGTTAGTATTATTGGCAACATCTGTATATAAACGTTGTTAGAGAGATTGTTAGTAAAACACCTTTAAAACAGCACACCGGACGAATAAATATATAGTAAAATAAATTGAGGAAAGTATGATTATGTGTGGTGATCCTTGACTAACATCCACTCTGTAGAAAATTTGCGTAAATCAGTATTAATAAGAATTAAATCACTGTTCGCATGACAACCTAGTACTGACGTTTTTGGAACTTAATGAAGTACAACACTTTGCAGTGATTCATGAATCTGTGTTAAATAAGTTGTAAATATGTATTATATTAGTTTTATTTAAGCATCACAGCTATCGATAGTTGGAATGTAAGAATGTTGATTTTATGTTTTCTGTATGTTGGTGTAATATAGAGTATGTGAATAGTATTGAAATTTGTTTTGGTATGTGTTATAGTAATCGTTACAGAGTTTCGTAGATTTCAGATTACCGCTCTGTATAAAATGTATTTATTATTTCCTTTAAATAATCTTATAAATTATATTTTTAAATATTTTTTTATAAAAATAAATATTTATTATTATTATGAATTGAGAATTTATTTAAAGTTTGATTGCGGAATGAATAAATAACAGATATCGCTTCATTTTAATCTAAGTATCTATACATATTATAATAAGTCGCTTTTCGTGTCTGTCTATGTGACCGCGTTTTTCTTATAAACGCGGATTATAAACGCAACGGATTTTGATGTGGGTTTTTTCATCATTTAAAGAACTTATTCTGGAAGGTGTACGAGTTGTAAATTTACATCAATATTAAACTAACATAAAATGAAGAATTCTCGATGTTTTGTCAAGTCATAAAACCGTGCGAAGCAAGAGCGGGTCGCTAGTGCATAATAAAATATAATATCGTTTATGAAAAACTACAAAACTTACATTATTTTATGTCATTGCTGTTGTACCAAAACCATAAATGCGTGTTAAAAGATAAATCAGAATGAAGATATACTTAAATACGTAATATTTTGTAGTATCGTTTGGTACTGAGCAAGACTTCAATAATAGACGGATGGCTTAATATATTTGTGAATGTGTTTGTGTATTTATGTGTAACTGAAATCTAGGAAACAATTTTAACGTCGCAATTAACGAATAAAATCTAACAATGCAATGTAGATGAATGATGTATTGGAACGGGTAGTTTTCGATATCTTGCACATAAGAGATTATCATAATCTTCTTCCAAGTGTTCTTCTAGACGCGATGGTCGATTTTGTTTTAAGGAACTAACGAGTTAATTGATATGAGAAGTTTCTTCAGCCATCTTATGGCCAGCTTCTGGTTTCAGAGATTAACAGTACATAATATTGGTAATTATTGAAGATATGTTGGTATCTGCCCATGACACTTAACCGAACGCTTGAAGAGATTGTCACATATATGAAATTCGGTCAGTAATTAATACTAAATTACATTTTGTCGGAATGGCGTAGTTTGTTGTGCTTTGAGTAGTCTGTAGTGCTCTGGGCAGCTATCAATCAAGCATTGTCTGTGTTCTGCGTGTTTTCGCCACTACTTCTAATAGGGTATAGGCTTTTTGAAAGAACGAAGCTGTTTCCCCTTATGAACTACGTCCCATTAGTTGTTCTATACTATGTTACAATTACTAGTTATTGTTACATTTGCACACGCACAATCATTATGTTTATGTACTATATTAAATATAATGTTACCTGCCGAAATATTGCAATAGGCATACCATTTCATATATTTTATTGTGTACAGTTATTATGTACTCGTACGTAGCGGTGTCGCTGTATTTACTATTTATTTTAGTTTACGAGATGTGTTCATACTGGCATTCTATGACATGCCTAGATAAGAGAACTATTTTGTTTGTAGATATTTGTATTGCCTAGGTGTATGATAGACTGCGTGGACATATTTTGCTATTAACACAAATATTGCATAAGTCGAGGTGTAGATGAATAACTGTGCGTTTTGTTGATCTCATTTGTTTACGGACATGTAGCTCAATATGTAGACGATTGTAACATAAAGTTTATTTGAACATGCGAATGTACCTATAATTTAAGAAATAATAAAATAATTACTGTATATATTTTCGAAAGGAGATTTTTATAAATAAAACAATATTACTCAGTTCGAGGTTGTATGAAGTTTTCAGTGTCAACTAGGTCGATTAACTACATTGTAAATATTATTTTATTTTAGATGACATGTGATAATGCATTCAGACGTTTATAACATAAAAGGTGTACAATAAAATTTTATGATTGCGTTGACATGGATTTTGTGTATAAAATTGATATTGTAAAAATTAACTTGAATACGTTGTTCAAAGATTGACGGTTCGAACATAAATAAATAACTTTTACACAAAACATGCCTTTAATTTGATTCTTTAACTTGTATGTGAAAGCCAATCATATTAGCAATCTCATCTCGGCGACAATTAATGTCAAAAACTTAAATTGTGCAATTCTCGGTTTCAATACAATCTTGGAATTACTGTAAATTGACCGATTTACAGCAATTCCAAGATTGTCTAGCACCAAGAATTGAGCAACTCGTGCAAGATGTACATTGCTTTAGAAACTTAAAACAATACAAAGTCAAAAAATATTTTAAATTCGGAAGTCAGTGGCAAAAAACTAAAATACGGATCCAGAGACACTGACTTACGAAAATAAAGTAATTTTTCACTTTGTACTGTTTTTAAGTATTGGAAGTCTTTGTGAAATACTTAGTTTTTTATTTTTCACTTTTTGGGGTACATGGTATGGGGTAACCACACTCCAATTCGTATACCACTACTTGTTATGTAAACAACAGTGACAGGAGTATTAAACAATATTTACTACAGCCCTTTCTTCATTTATATTTTTATGATCGGCTATTTTCCTCATAGTCTAGTATTTTATAGAGATAGAACATCCACCTTCACTCAATGAAATATATTTCTTATCAATCATATCTACCCAATGAAATGAATGAAGTCAAGGCAACTATGACATTTAAACGCGTTTTATATTAGATTGATAAGAAAGAGGATATTCTAACAATTTCCGGGAAGCCGGGAACTAATCTAAAAACTAGGGATTCATTTTTTTATTTTTTTATTTCTGTTGGTACTCCTAAGTTTATTTTAAGAATTATATTAGGCAGGCAATACTGCTAGTAGGTTAGGCTAGGTTTTTTATAATAATTACCTACTAAACTGTACCAACGAACCGCACTTCCAAATTTTGTTTTAGTGCGGTTATGGGAACTGCTTTGTTGCCGTTCAGTGAAGTGTCGTTAAAATCAGTGTTTCGAGTGGAATTCCTTCTAAAATGGATTACCTTTTAATCCTCTTTTTGAATTTTGTTGGTCCTAGGTCAAAAATACTGAAATTTTCATCACCTCCTTGTATAACACCCCTTGCACTGGGATGTTTGTCTACAGATTAATAATTACTTTAAATTGACCTTGACCTTTGTCAAGAAGTGGAATCGTGAGTTGCCTCCTAAAATACATGTATTACACATAATGAATAACATGTTGGTCACTTTGCTGGGTTAGTTATTGGCGTGTTGGTTACAAGTCACAGCTACAAATGAGTGACACTGACAAATGATCGTGTTTGCGACGATCGGATCGTGTAGGTATTCTTTTGTGAATAAAAATTAAACTACAGTTTGGTTTGGTTAAAAAAGTATGCCTTTTTATTCTTTCAAATAGTCTTCATCTAAATTTATAAGAACATTGGACACAATGAAGCTTTTTTACCGATAAATAAGTATAAATAATTTCATATTCACATAAATCTTATTTATACATACATTACATTTATTTTTAATATCAGTCCTCTCAAAAGGTCCATTCTCTCCCTGCAAATTAAATTTTATTATTTACACAGCGATAGGGATTCGCATCTACCGTACATACATACATCAACAATTAACAATTAATAGAGACTATTTACAAAATATATTTCCACAAACACTCACACGATCATACTTCACCGTTTGCACACACCTATTTCACATTCACACCATTTGGCATATGGATGGCGGCACGTCACTAGCAGAGTTCGTCCCAGGCGAGCCACCAGGCCCCTCGGCAGTCCTCGCGCTTCCGCCGCCGGCGCTCGGCACGGTCCGAGCGCTTCTTCACGAAGCGAATGTTGTATGGGTCTTCGGCTAGTTCTGGGTATCGTGCTACATCGTGCACGTACTCTCCTTCGTAGCCAGCTGCTGATCCAGCCTTCTGGATTTCATCTAATTCGGCTGCGGACCAGTCGAGTGAGCCGCCAAGTCCGCTGCGTAACGCCTCACGCTCGCGGTGCCACGCTTTCCGCACGGCAGCCGCGCGCGCGTGGTGCAGCAGTCGCTGTCGCTCACGTTCCGCACTAGTGCCGTACCGTAAATTCACTATGCTTGTTTTTCCGTGTATCTTCACGTCCGCGTAAGAACGTCCTCCCTCGGCTACTTCGTGGAATGTCACATTCAATTTGCCTTGCATTCGTTTCAGTTGTTGTTTATCGTCTGCAGCACGCCAGGTATCCTCTTTTACGAAATAGAAGACGTCTTGTTGATCGCCATGAACAATGAATGAGAATGGCAGAAGATGGGATCGATTGAAAACTGAAGTATATACGTCGCGGTAGATAGCATTAGCCGACGGCACAGTGGTGACGACGGCGCGACCGCGGGAGTTGCGCGACACTAGGATGCCGCGTCCGAACGGTGGCTCAGAATCAGAGCCGATGCGTTTTGGTGCCAGGTTTAAGGCATCAGTCTTTAGTGCTGACATAGCCGGTATCGACAGGCTTCTGAAGTCAGCTATCCTCTTGTTTGACATATGTGATAGGAAACCTGATTCAATAGTGACTGTTGGAAGCAGAGACATGGCAGAAGGAAGGCCAGGGCTGGTGTCAGCCGGCGCGGTGCCCCACACCGGCCGACCTTGAGGAATGCTCGGCAGTACTGACCCGCCAGGTAGCTCGTCAGGGTAGAGCTGGGGTGCTAGGCTCTTCGTGTCATAGCCAAGCAACTTCAGCCACGATAGGTGATCTAGAATAGCAAAAGTCAACAATAAGTACAGAATTAAAATAAATATAAATACATTATTAGAAAAGTATAAAATGATGGATTCAGCTCTTTACCTGTTGGTTTTTTGTTCTGCGGCCGAACGTTAATAGGATCGTTTCCATTGAATCTATAAAGGTGTAATTGAGTCGGGTTGTGTATTCTCTCGATGAGATTTTCCCACAATGGAGACATCCATTGTCCAATAAGAGGGTCGTAAACTTTTCCATTTGCCATGTGGACTAATGATGTCACTTGATCCAATAGTCCTCCACAGAAGTCAACCGGAAGGTACAAGTATGGGTTAGAATCGTATACTATGTGGCCGTATGGAGATCTCATTATTTCTCTTATTCCTTCTCCGTATTGATTGAAAATCATCACTGGTGTTCCACACTGGTCTGTGGCGATGTAATATTTATGTCGAGCAACCTGAAACCAGAGGATATTTTGATGATTCAAAATTCGTTAATTTGAAATTAAAACATGTCTTGGCTGACTGATATATCGCTCTACATACCTGTGTATAGATCAGGTGTCCTCTGTCGTCGTAGACTAGGGTCATGAATCTGTTCTCACGAGGCGAATAAATATGGCTGACTTCATGAGATCTATCTTTATTCGTGTAGAAGAATTGAGTCACATTTCCAAAGTTGTCTTTTCTGGTAGAAAGCCTGAAATAGAACAGTGTGTAATTTTTTTTTTAACTCATGAACGCAGCATTAGCCTTCACAAAAAAAAAATGTTTCAACATACCTGTCGAGATGGTCATAAAAGTATCGAACATCAAATCTTCCTCGTTTTGTTGCTCTAATAAGAAGTCCTTTAGAGTTGTATTGGAATCTTTCTTCTCTCGCATTCTGGGATACCAGCCCACGGCTATCATACCTGTATTGACCTTCGCCAAACTTGACAATGCGATCCATATCATTGTATTCCATTGGTATTGTGTTGCCTCTGTAGGTCAGTGATAGCATATTACCGTTATCATCGTATCTAAAGCCCCATGGTTCTTGTGCCTCCACTCCTGTAAGCTGACCATCGCAGTCCCAAGTATAGTTCTTCACGTTTGTATATGTATTGACACCTACATTTCTTGTATGTGTGCGTGTTTGAGATATTCTTCCATGTCTATCATAAGAAAACTCCATTCGAAATACTTCCATCCTGTGGATGTTCACAGTTACCTCCTTTTCTAAGAACTGGTCGTTAAGTAAACGAGAGAACATTGCAATTCCATCATATACTGAAGTTTCATTCCACTTCTGTTTCGATACAGTGAATTGACCTAGTATTTCAGGAGAACCTGTTTTGCTATTGTAAACAATATGATGCGGAATTAGAGTTTGTCCACCAATCCTACCTTGGACGGAAGTAATTCTGTAATTGTTATCATATTCATAAATAATTTTCGCATTGCTAAGTCCAGTTTTGGCACCATAATCAAGTCTTTCTTCAGTGAGCAGCCCACCAGCATAAGTAGACTCCCATCGGTAGTCTACGTCACGGTCAACATGTAATATTTCTGATGGCAGTCCACTCGTTTCTGCATAATGTATCTGTGTTTGACCATCCCCATGAACCACTTCAGAAACTTTGTTAGTTGTGAAATAACGATAAACAACTCTGGCACCATCACCTGGGAATACAGTCTGAAGCAGCTCTCCTGTATGTGCATAATGTTGCAAATACTTCTTCGAAGAACCAGGTGGAGTGTACGTGACTCTCAAAAATCCAATCGATGGTTGCACGCTAAACGAATGGTTCGATCCCGATGGCAAAATAACATGCGTCAACCCACCGTCATCATCGTATTTGTATTTGAAACTTCTTTGACTGGCTAAGCTTATTTTGGAAACAAGATTGCCGTCATTGTAATAAATGAACTTAGTGCCGTCTTGTGGGCTCGTTATCTCCGAAAGCATTCCATGTGGGTCATAGCTATAGCTTTCTTCACTGTCACCCCATTTCCAGCCGTTAATTCTATAGAATCTATCGTATGAAATATTGAGAGGAGCTCCGGCACCGTGAGGATCGAACGACAGTGGCAGCCCAGCTACATCGTAAGAAATTGTAAACAGTGGGTTTCGGTCGGCGTTGAAGAAAGTTTCACGGCTCTTGAACTGATCGAATTCAATTATGAGCACCCTGGAGTCGTTTACCCATATTTCTCTATTCAAAGTCTGCTGTGGGTTCCGTACATCACCCACTAAAGTGTATAAAGAGTACATGTTGTTTACTAGTGAATCTCCAAATGTAGTGGTTTGATGTGACCACATGTGCAGCATCTCAGCTTCTATAGGCAAGGCAGCTTCTAGTAATGGGTGCTTAGCAGCTGCGATACTCTCGAATTTCCCTGCCCATGGTGTTTCGAGAAGCAAGGTATTGTTTGTATAGATTCGACCTTCAGTTATTTGTTTCCCATTATTTATAGTAATTTGCTTGAACGATTGTCCATGTAACACATATTCGCATTTCTTGGCAACTCCTACGGGTATAGTGCTCGAGGGATTTGATACAGTGACTGCTAATCCGTAATTTTTCGCAAGACCAGAGGTAATGTGTACTTGCTCTCCCGAGGGCATAATGATTTTAGTCACTCTTCCTAGTTCGTCGTAATTGTAAATTACCGTATCACCAGCCTAAAAGAAAATAATAATACAATGAGCATAACGTCGTTCAATAAGGAAAAAAAAAATATTAAAAACTCACAGCAATAGCACAACTTACCCCTGATCGACTGTTTAATAATCCAGTACTAGCATCGTAATCAAATTCCATTTCAGTTGAACCCTTCTCAGCTATCCTGGTTAGGTAGCCAATTCCAGAAATCTTTAATTCGAGTTTATGGTCTTGTGTATTTTCGATAGAGCTAACAATATTGCTGTAATCCCTCAGTAATTGTATTTTATTCCCAGAGGCATCAGTCACTGTGGACAGCTTTCCGAAACTAGTATTCTTTGAATATAAGAATGAATATCTGGTTTTTCCCGATGTCAAGTCTTTTGTGGTGATATGTTGACCGTAGCGGTTGAAAACGTATATTTCTGATGTGGGTGGATAAGGTATTCTGAATTCTCCGTTTTCGTCATGTGTTGGCAAATAGTGTTTCAGAGCTAATATATGGAGCGATCCTGAAACAATAACATGGATTAATAATTTGCCGTAATGAAAATATAATCATATTTGAACATATTTCATTTGATCTTATTTTAATTACCTTGGTCAACAACATTTAGAACGCCATCTGGGGTAACAGCAAGAGCAGAAATAGTTTGGAATTTAGCATTGGATGATAGTAAAGTTTCCGTGCTGGTAGGAGGTTCGTCACCAGCGGCCACACTAAGTCGACATGGGCAGCCAGCATCATCTCTCGAATTCGTTGGCACAGCTGTCGCAGAGGCAGATGAATTGCATTCACAGCTTAATTCCTTCAAATTCTCTTGAACTTTTCCTGCGAAGTGCATTATTTTACCAGATGGATCTATAGATTTAATAGCATTCGTTTTCTTAGAATCCGCTTCAGCCACATACAAGATTCCGCTTGGCGCAAAGGCTATTGCTAAAATTGTGCCTAAACTTGAATCTTCCCTGATATCAGTATTGGTTCGATTGATGGGCTTTGTTACAGGTTTTCCATCGTTTACTATACGACAATGTGATGGTTGGCCAGCCACTACTTTGATTTTCATATCAACTGTTAGTTTCAGTATTATTCTGTCGTCTATAAAGTACAGAGATCCATCGAGTGGCGATAAGGCTACTCCTGTTGGCCATTGTAACTGTGCTTCATAGGGTGGGATTGCTCCTCGGCACGGGACTGGTGACCAATGGTTGTGGTGTCCGTGATGTCCCACAAGAGTGTGTATTATGCCATTTGGATCAACTGCTCGTATATTTGTGCCATCTGCAATGTACATTGTCCTATCTGCTGCAATGGCGAGACCTGGACCAGACAAATAAATTATATTATTTATACAGTCGAAATGAGGATGTATTTAAAAAATCTTCTTATGTAAGATATTTCTAATTTTGCATAAATTTGTAAGTATTTTACCTTTGGGATGCGCCAATTTCGCCTTGATTGCTGGACCTTCATCACCACAATTGGAATCATCTCCAGGTACACAACGGTCTCCGTTACCAACTACAGCCTCAGAGTTTGTGGCCGGGTCTCGCACTTTGTCCAAAGCTATTACTCTTCGGACTTGGTGTCTCTCAGAATCTGATATGTAAAGATATCCATCCGCTGGTGATATGCAGATATAGTATTGATATGCAACTTGCGTAGTTCTGAAAATGAGAATGATTCGGTTAAATCCAAGTACACTGTACACGTACAGTATGTTAATATTATGATAAACAGGAGATATTTGGCATCATCAGTTCTAAAAATCGTTTGAAATGGATACTTACTGTAATTGAAGAACCGTAGTAACAACGCCCTCAGGAGTGATCCGTCTTACAAGATTGAAATCACCAACATACAGGGATCCATCTGGACCTGAGGTCAGTGCTGTTGGGGTCAAGAGACGAGCATCTGCTGCCTTGCCGTTGCAGTGATCAGGACATTCCAAAGCTCGTTGAAGACCAGTTCCCATTACCACCTATAAAAGAGCGTACAGTAGGTATATTTGAATAGGTGTATTGGAAACAGGTTTACGAAACTCTATATTTCTCTTTAAATAAAAAAAGATTTGGGTTTTGTAATTTAGTCTTTACCTGAACAGTTCTGGGATATTGTTTCAAATGAAGTAATGCCCCATCGCCTTTTTGCAGAATGCCCTCATGGAAATTGTAATGATGGTGTATATCCAGTCCCCAGCCTCCGATATCAGAGATGTCCACGTCGAAACCTGCTAATGTCGCTGTTTGTGTCTCCCATACAATTGACGCACATGATGTGTACTCGTAACCTATTGATATTTTTGCTTGTGCTTGGCCGTATACCTTCAATGATAAAGAGTTACACGAATAAGATACAAAATATATATTGAATTGTTTTTTTTTAAATTATAACGAAGAACTTTGAAAGAAGATTCCATTTAAGATAAGCTAACACTCTTTACTATGGCAAAGTAGAGTAAAAAGATTTTAAGCTTTCATATGCTTCTTTTACTTCTCTTAATATTACTTCGACTTACCTTTTGTTTGTATACATTTCGTTTGTTCCACGCGAAGATATGAGTTAAGTCGGGATCAGCTTCGTAAGTATGGGTGTGCAAGGAGCCTTCAATCTCAACGCGGACATGCACTCGCATAAGTGATGCTGGAACCACACGACGAGTCAGTTGAACGTGTACGCAAGATAGATAACCAGCTGATTGAGACGAGCGGTAGGTCAGTTTCACCAATGAGCCAGGGATGCCGATAGATTCGCTTACAATCTGGAAATAAGAAAATAAATTCTGTAGTGATGCAGTCAGTTTGTGAAGCCAAAATGGTGAATGGTACACATTCAAATTGGTCAAGAATTTGCTTAACACTAATGCATGTGATCTGGTTCATAGAAAACGATAAGCGTAATTGACTGACCAGAATTTGGCGAGTATTAGAAGAAGGAATAAGCATCCAAGCTAGACGTTAACGAAATTTTTTTTCAACGGTTCTTACCTGAGCCTCAGGGTATATGACGGTTGTAGTGGTAGCAGATGAGGCAGCAGGCGCTGCTAATGGTGGTACTGCCACTACTTCAGGTCTTAGTCGCTCGTGGTCGTGTGCTGCGCAAGGTGGAGTTTCAGATTCCCACCATTGCGGCGTTGGCGACCAGCCAATGCGAGGGGGAGCCCTAGTGATTATGATTGGTTAGAATTATTGAATAGAAAACCATGTTTAGTAAACTTTGATTGAGATGTACACATGACCGGATTTTATATGGTTTAGAATCACCTGACTTCAACTAATAGTAGATTTATTAGTCAACTAATTAAAAAAATGGTAAATAAAACACCAGCACCCAATATTAAAAATTATATTTCCACCACCAGTTAGTTAATAAGCCATTAACTTAAACCCTTCTCACCTGGGCGTTGGTACTTTCACATTGTCGTCACTAAGTTCCATTTGGACTGGTGGCAATACGACGATCTGATTCCAAGGTACGAAGACTGTCTTCCTCAGCGGCTTGAACGGTGATCGCTGGAACTGTAGGGTCACGGCGCCTCCTCCATTCACCAACACGTCAAACCTGAATGGCCGGCATAAAACGTTTTAGACAGTACAGACAGTGTCAGATGTGACAGAGAGGTCCATGTGATCTTGAAAATGTAAGGGGAAGATTATAAAAGGTAATAAACAGGTATATGTAAGGTACTTCTTTCGAAGTAACTAAATCAAATTCTCAGCTATAAATCCGGATTCGTCTTGACCCTGTGGCTAGCTCTGCTAGACCACTTGTTGACTGCTGCTCTTATCCCTAGAAACCTATCCCCCTTAATAGATATACCATTTGAAAACTTGTCAATACTATTAACTATTCTGTGCTAATATAGGTTCACATATTAACTTTAGTCTACTCCTTAGATAAAAGTTCGAAGACTAATTATATTCGATAAAAAATGGAACAAAAGCGACTTAGTTACCAGTTTTTTTTTAACCAAATCAGACCATAAATTATAGACGAAGAAAAACAGAATGAAAAATTCATAGATACGCTGTAGTTCCCCATAACTTGTATAAACATCCTTCTATATTTCTAGACTGTCTACCTATAGAAACTTTATTTCAAGAACTGTCGCAGTTTCGCCCAAAAAGTTACGCCTACGCCATCGTTACCCCCCATTACTTCAGTTTAGAATTTAATAGCATTAACTTTGCGATTAAGAGAGTAAATTCGAAAGTCATGTCCAGAATTTGTAAATAAGGAAGTTTAGAGTAAGTATACTATCCCTAAGTAGGGATAGTATACTTACTCTAAACTACTGAACTACTACTATTACTAGAACAAAACCGGTTGAAATAAGTATTTCAACCGGTTTTGTTAACAAAAATAAAACATAACATAACATCACACCATTTTCTCGAAGGGCTAGGGTATAGAAATATAAAAAAAACAGGGCTAGGGAGAGGCGTACCCACATTTCACCAGTTATGTTTAAGTCCCATGTAATAGAGGTGGAGCCTATTGCTATCAACCGGGCACAAATCCAAATTCCGGGGCAAAAATAATAATTTCTTGATGGAAAAAGCCCAATTACACTTTGCCCAACCTGGGAATCGATCCCAGGAGCTCATGCTCAGCAGTAGCGCTTATAACCACTACACTAACTAGGCAGTCCGAAAATAAAACTACCGGAAAAGCAAGACTATACTTTCCTGGTGCCTTTAAATAATATGAAATACCTTTAAAGGAATTTTCAGTTATTTTAATTGGACCTACGTAGCTTTCGGCCATTATTCTGATTATAATTTAGCACTTTACTAGAAATACAGCCCTGTTCACCTCTCGGGAATAATATGTAAAATGCTCGTTAGTCCTAACACGATAAAACTGCAGTTAATAATGTAGAAATGCTGTAACAAGTACCGTAGGTCGGTACTCGTATTCCGTTTCTACGTTTTAATGATCCCTTATAATATTTTTCTTGTCATTAATTTAAGCAACGCCGTACAATATTTTTGCACCTTTTTCTTTGTTTCTTTGCGCTGTTTTTTTTACCTTTAATGAGAGTTTTTTATCGAAACGTGTTGAGCAGGGGTTTAGTTTGATGATCAGCACTTCCATAAAAGGAAAAAATGGGACGTTTCTTCCCGTTAGATTTTTTTCAAACGTTTCGTGACGTTATTTACGATCTTGAGAATAAATAAAAAATTTAAGGCGGTGAACGTTTTTTATTTTTTTCGAAGAATTCTGAAAATCGTGATTAATTCCTGAAAATACGATTACAGTAAGCTAGGTAGCCTTGAACTTGTAATTTCGTTGAATAGGAAACCCAAGTTGGTAATTATTTATGCAATGGTGCATTTAGGGAAGCTACTGATACTTTTTCTTGTCATTTCGGAAACAAACTAAGTACAAGTAAAAGTTAGTGAGTTACGGTAATTGATTTTTAAAAGCTTAAACGTGACGCGTTATTTGATTACATGTTCACATGATACAGGTTTCGTTCCGCCGCCTAATTCGATTTCATACATGATGCTGTTACGTACGTGCAAGCAATATCAAAACACCGTGTCCGAAAATTAATGACGATCCTATACATATAACACAAATGTTTGTATAGATATTTGTTCAAATATCTCTGTTTGTCACGCAATGTTCAATTACTTTCTTTAAGACAATTTGGTTCCATGACTTATCGATCGTCGTGACTAATAGATTTTTTCAATTTTTTGACGTTATAAAGTTTACATTTCAACATTGTTTTGACATGGTAATTGCCCTGATTGCCCGATGCCAAATTATTTTATCTCTGTTCGTTTATTTACGGTCCGAGATAGTGGTGTTTACGGTGATTCACTATTAATGAGCGCTTACGTATTTCCTCGTATTTTTCTTTAAGTTAAACAATTACGTTTAAATGTTTCTTAATGGGTGGCGTTTTCAGACTACTATAGTTACTAAAATTCCTGGCTCATGCTATAATGTCGGTTGATACATAACTGTAAGTAGGTAAACACAACAATTAAAATGACTTAACGGTCTATCGTAGTCAAACTGGCAACTTTCAGTAGAAGCTTAAAGAATGAGATTCTAAACATAAACTCGTATGATAATGTAGTGTGTAATTTAAGTAATGATGTAATTTTGATTTTAAAAGTAAAAAATAAGTATATCTCAAATATGCTTGGAAATTCGAGCATTATTTTGACAACCTGATGGACTCATGTATGTGTGCCTCGGCTACGCCTCGGCCCACATTTTCACGATCGTCCATCAATGCCATAATTGCTGGACCGACAGTAATGTACTATATAAAAAACTGCTCTTTAATAATACGTATTAGGTCATTCCTGAAGAGTTTGCATAGTTTTTTGCTGACTGGTAGGTACCTATTGGGTTCGTGGGACATCACGTGGGGCCCAGTCATTATTTCATTCATCAAGCCCAATAATAGTAAGTAACTTAACTTGGGGGTTATAACTGAGAATTTGATTATGTCACTAGACTTCAATGTCCAAAACATTACTTGTCGTCAAAAGCCACCTGTCATCTCACAGGAAAAAGAGTGCTAAGGCCTGGTCACACGGTTCAACAATTACAATAACTTCATTCATTCAGTTGCTCAAAGGACGTTCCGAGGAACACCATAAACTTACCATGTCAGGTAGAATTGTCGACGCACTTACCAACGATAGGTGAATACCTAACGGCAATGAGGACTCTATAAAAACCTAGAAAAACAGTAGAAAATAGTATCACTTTTTTATTTACTAACCATCCACCCTGTCTGGTCAGCGTGAATCCGAAGCGAGCCTCTCGATCCACGGAGACTCTGATGCCGATGATACCGAGGCCTTGGGGAGAGACCACCTGCCCCCGCATCACGGACACGCGGCTGCACAGACCAGCTCACGTCAGTTTGAGCCACGAGCCACAGCACCCGGCATTCAGCGATACGGTTCACGTAGAAGAACTAAGAGGCTATTGTTGCTAAAGAAATTGTGAGTTTTTATGAAAGAAAAATTGATCCTATGAAACAGAAAAATTAAAAAGACCTTTGGAAACTATTTTGCCACGAAAGTAACTTTTAGGTTTTATGATTTAAAAAGCTATTTATTCAAAATAATATTACCGTTTTCTGTGTACGAAATTATCTAGTATTTTTTTATTGTTTAGGTAATAGGTACGCAAAAAGCTTTTTTAAAGCCTTGTATTTTTATGTATGGCTGGAATTTAGCAATAGCCTCTGATCTAAAAGATAGACAAGACATAAAAATGTTGTGTGAACCGTATTGTTGAATGCACACCTTCGATCATAAAACTTTGAGCGAGGTCTTGTGCTATGCTTCATATTTCATAGTGTAAACGCTGTGAGAGTGAAGTAAAGTATGAAAATAATATCGAAAAATAAAATAAATAAGAAGTCTTAGCATTGCACATTCTCGTATTAGGATCAGCTAATTCTCTAGGACACATTTCTGTTTACATTTTATGTATAGATCCTCTAAATAGCCAATTAAATAAAATTTTAATAAATTAGGTACGGTAGAAAGTAACGTAAACGGAAATCTACCTAGGAAGGTATGTATGCATGTAACAGCTGCCACACAAACCATAGTCAATCAATTTTGTTATATTACTTCATGTTTGAATGTTCGGTTGGTATTCATGAGAGATGAAATTGGTGCAAGAAATGTCCGCGAAATCATTAATATTGAAACTGGAAGAAATGTTATTCGTTTTTGTTGTGAGGTTTGATTATATGGGCAAAATTATAAGTAAATATTTTTATAGAAAATGGTTTACACTGCTTTATCCGCGTGAACTTAGTTTTACTTTTAATGTAGCTCTTGACTCGGGATACCCGGAGCGAGTCTTCGCAGGGGGCGCAAAAAGCTTTAAAAATACGACGTGAAAACCGATATCAGAGCCAAAAATCTGTCCGCTGAAAGTGCACAAGGAAAACGTCGACGTAAACGATTGGAAAACAACAAGAGATTAGGTTTGCTTTTAGTGGTAATTAACATAACAACTATCAGTTTAAATCATTGGTTTAGAATGTTGTTTGTTACCAAGATTCAGTAGAAACCTGAGAGAGTGTGTAGAAAGAGAGTTCCTGTTTCATAGATTGTCTTCATTATGAGATGGTAGCTGAGTGCCTACCTACTGAATGTTTCATCCAATAATCAATTCTTATTAGGTACATTGAATTTACTTTTGAATAAAAGATGGAGAGATTACTTATGTATGATATAAAGACGCAATATCTATTATGTAAATAAATCTAAATTCATATAAAATGTTTAATATAAACCGCCAACAATATAATATCGTAGGTATACTTTGTTATCACGATTGCGTTTATGATTAATGTTGATGCAAGCGTCGTGGCTAAATAAACGCCTTGATAAGCAAAAGCTCTTAGCTAAGTTTTACATATTTTTGTATTATTACATTTTTTACGATTTTATCCTCGAGAATTTATCAACTGAAATACACTGAGACGAACGCATTCGAAAATATCATAAAATGTATTTGTGTAATATAAAACACTAGATAGGTTCAATCAACAAAAAGAAATAAAATATTTATGTGTAAAGCTAAGTAGTAAAATATTTTTCTTATTTGTTACCAAGAGCTACGTATTTAGCAATGCCACTTCTAAGAATATGATATCGTAAAAGTTTTCATCCTCTTCATGTGTTTCCGCGAAGGCCGACAGTAAATGCCATATGATACGGTTATGAAAAATATACCTAAAAAGAAACATTGTAAGCAGATTGGCACCTCCCGAAATATTATCTGTAACAAGTTACAGGGCAATTTTAAATTAATATCATAATACACGTTTAAACTAACTAAGTAAAGTTGTATCTGAAAAGAGGACAAGTCATTAATAATTATTGTATGTTTCTGACGGTCATTATAATTCAACATTATTTAATGAGTAGAAATTTCATTAAAACACATTAACAGCTGGTAGAGTTAAACACAACAAAAACTCAAAACAGTATCAAATACAACGCTTTAAGAACTGTACTGCCCTTCAGACATCAAAATGCGGAAGATTAAGATATAAATGTTGGTGCAGAGGCAGACAGTTCTGAGAGCGATGAAAGAAAATCGAGAAAAATACTTTCGTTGCACCAATTTCAAAGTGTAATAAAATGTCGTCGATGACTGATTAATGGAAGCGATGGTTGTAATGTACAATGTCGACAATTTTGCTATCGTATCGCTGTGAAGTAGTAGGAATACATTCAAATAAGTTGTGTTTTGGTTAGTTACAAAGGGTGAGGATCTAAACACATAAAGAGCTCGGGCGAAGGGTAGGGGGTTGGTTAACAGATGAAAGACGCAGACAAAGGGTAAGGAACACATAAAAGGGTAAGTTTATTTGAAGCTTAATTTGCGTGTTCGCTGAAATTTTGCTCAATTGATAATATACAACTCGCGACGATTTGTATATTTTGCAAGCCCTACACCTATCGATTGTGTTAAAAACGTTTTGCGTGAAAGCGTAAATGATTTTCCTAAGTTTCATATAGTATAACAAAATTATTCCATAGTATATATGTGAACTATAATATAAGCACAGTAGACGAGACAAATAAACAGTACAAAATACAATTGTGACTGCGGCAAATCATATTTGAAAAGAGACGCGGCGCTTGCGGACCGTCGGCGGTGCTTGATTTACGCTGAGATTGCGAGGATTTTGTCGCAGTCACACGAAAACATTCAAGACAAACATACAGATGTTACATACACATAGAGAATGAAACGAATACAGACAAAGGATTGAACGAAAAGTGAAAAAGCGTCAGTGGCACCGTCCGCGTGTCTGTTGTGGGACACGCGGAGGTCACCGGCATTACACTCATATGCAGGATTCGCAACAAAAGGGAAGAGGTGAACAGATACTGAACACTGAGGGGCGAGGGCGGGCTGACTGACACTTACCATGGTGTAAAGGAATTCCAGAACTCGCTAGGAGTGGCGGACACACGGCGGCACAGGGACACAGAAAGACAGGACAGATTACTACACAGATACCTACATCCCTCAGTGCAACCCCACCCCGGTTTCGCAACCGCTCCGGCCGATTGCACTCGTCTATATTGGTTAGCTTGCGTTTTAACACTGTATTTACCAATCAAAGTTCTGTTAATTACGAATCGATTCACAGACGAAGCCCGTTTGCATTAGAACAACCACCACTATTGATCGATAGGTAATAAGTATGCATTATGATTCAATACAAATAAATTTAGAAAAGTTGCAATTGCAGGTTGCACCAAAGATTTAATGTGGAGAGTAAACATGCTGGATGGTGAATGCATGGAGGAACCCGTCATGTGTTACGAATACATGGGCTGATGGAACAAATGCCAGAACGCAATATAACCACTCTAGACTTTGAACTTAAATAAAATAGTGAAGCGGCTCGTGTTTTAATGCAAACAAACTTTTAGAGGCGCTTTTGCATATTAAGCGAGGTGGGTTGACTACTTTTATTATTCAGTTTTGCTTTGTCTTATTTATTTAAGAGATCGTTCGAAGTTTTATTAACGCACACGGTATAAAGTAGGGCAAATAAAAACTTTAAGAATTTGTTTACCAACTTAGATCATGAAAGACGCGTTTAAGTTTTTTCTAATAGATCGTTATAAAAGTATTAAAGTAAGTGGTTTAAAAGTACGTCTTAGAAAAATTATGTCAATTTAAACTTGTATGTTTATTTTCGTATCAAGATTGTAGTTACATAGTGATTTAAATAATGCTTTCATGATTCAAGTTTCTTTTCTTTTACCTTATTTACTTATGTAAAGTTATTTTGAAGACAAACAAAACTGTTCGAAAGCTTTTGAGCGCTGATTTATTTCTAATTTCATTTTGTTATTCATAATACGCTTTTGTTTTGTTTAGACAAACAGGTAGGGTTAGACACACACAAGGGATGAACATTAGACAATACACAACACATCGGATCTGGTGTGAAAAATAATAATAAAATACAAAAACTCATAATTGAAATAATAAATTCAATGGTAAAACATAACCATGCTAGGATCGCAAACGATAAATCATAATTTTTACACTCGAGTAAACAGAGGAAAATCAAAACACTTCCACCAGATGAGAAAATAAATTGTAAGTTATAAAAGTATTTGAAGTTACCAATTAAATTAAAATAACCACACCAAATCCTCGGAGAGGTTTAGGAAGATGAGCGGGAATTATATGGTGAAGGTGCTAGTTCCTAAATCATTTTATGTCGTAATGAATTTTGTATCTTCTTCTTACGGTTATACATTACAGTACGGCGATGATATCACGGATCTAAAATCATTGTAAAGTGCAAATATAAATTATTCATGAATTGTGCAAAACCGACAGGTCAGTCCTAAACCAACTGGTGCAAAAGATATCGTTGTATTGTCTTTCGGTTTACTGTTCCTAAAATGGTCAGTATTATGTTAGTACTAACGACATCTTTTACGTACATGAAGTGATTTGGTGTTTGTTAGCATTTCAGACGGTTTCTTATGCTACACATACCTTTCGGAATATTCATCCATGTGTGCGTAGCTCTGGACAGAGTTTTCTTCTATGAGGAATTTGACACGCTGATAGAAGGACGCGGTGACAGAAGGCGGCTGTTTTCTGAGGAGTACTTCTACAGGATCGTTGGAAGCTAGGCACATGATGTGCTCGGCGCACTCAGGTCGACTGCAGCATTCCGAGTCGGAGCAGTCCGTCATGCCATCTTCAAAAGTGTAGCCATTGTCAAGTGACAGCCAATATGGTTTGTTTGGATTGTTTAAAATGTATCGGCTTTATTTTTGAGCCTATTTTCTGTAAAAGAGAGGCACTTACCTTCATCGTTGTCTTCGTTGTCGTTGCATGAGAGTTCAAGTGCGATGGAACAGTCGGTGCCGGCCCAGCCGTCAGCGCAAGAACAGCGGTATACTCCATCTTCCAGAAGACATTGTCCATGACGAGTACAGCCGTTTGGACAACCAGCTGTGTACATTGAGTAATTAGTCAAGTGGTAGTAGAAAATGTTTTTATTATGCAAGTGCAAGTGCAATGCAACGTTGACATCCGTTATGTTGTATACATGGAATGACAGTTGGTTTCAGAAATCAGATTCAAAAAATTCGATGAGCCTTCAATTTTTCCAATATGTGCAGCATGAAACAAAGAACGTACAGTATTGAATACGAATGTCGCAACTTACGCAAAGTACAGTGTCGGCCATTCCATCCTTGTGTGCACACACACGTGCCATTCTTGCATTGTCCGTGGTCGTGACAGCGCGTATCACAGGGTCGTTGGTCACACATGGATCCGGTCCAGCCGTCATCGCATCGACACACGCCCTCGGCACAAACACCGTGCGGTCCACAGTCCAATGAGCATACCACTATAAAGTAGAAATGTAGTTAAAACGCCGGTGTACAAGTAAGGCAACACAATACTTCAAACTTGTTTATAGTCATTACCTTGAGAGCAATCATCTCCGGTATAAAGTGGGTCACAAACACATCTTCCTGCGTCTAGGTCGTACACACCGCGTTGGGAACATGCGGGAAGACAACGTTGAACCCTCGCATCTCGTTCACTGCAGGAGGCACCTCGCCATCCCGCACGGCACACGCATCTACCACGCACACATGATCCGTGGCTACCGCAGGTTGGGTCAAGGCAGTCCTCTGAATATGTTTAATAAGTAAGTTAGTATTTAATAAGTAAGTTATTTGATTTTCAATATAACATTTTAAAATTTCGTTTTCGTTTGAATAATATTTTACCTTCGTCGCACTTTTGTCCTTTCCACCCGGCCTTACAGTGGCAATGGCCGGCGATACATTGACCCCTTCCGGAACAGTCTGCCGGCTCACAGTCGTGTGCTGGAACGTCACATTCCGGGCCTTTCCACCCTTCCAAACAGTGACATACCCCACCTGCATACGCGCCGTGCCCCGAACAAAGAACTGGGCATACACCTGCGAAAACAAATGAGAGTTATTACTTACGCACTTCTTTACGAAGATAAATAATACTCCTTTAATGAATTTTTTTACGTACTTTTCGAACAGTCGTGTCCTTCGTAGCCATCCATACATTCGCATTTCCCGAGGTAGCATGATCCGTGACCCGAACAATCATCTGGACACGAGTTAGTGACGCCTTCCGCTTCAGAAACAATCATTTCAACATTGTGTGGCTGCAGTTCATCATTGTATACCGATATGAACCATCTTCCCGTGTCGAGATATTGCAATATGCTCACGTTTACTCTCATATCCGTTGACCTTTTGCTTATCGTATGGTTCCATCTATGCAGTGGGTTAATCGTGCTCAATAGTGCATCCCAGTCGTTAAGACTACTTTGAAACCGATTATCTCTGAACGGACTTCTTCTACGCCTTAGTCTGTGGTCGACCCTACCGCCTCGAATGAATTCTACAAAATCGTATTGTGTTACGCTAGGAGCTACATTTCGCCTACCATATACGGCGAAATTAGCTCCCCAGGGAACTGTGAAGTTAAGGCTAACGTAGGCGGGCTGTTTGTTGCGGAATTCAGAACTCCAAAATTGGTAAGCAGGTATAGTTGCACTGTGTAACTCGTCGAATTCTCTAACTTCTAACGCGGGTGACCAAGGCGGCGGTGCTGCTTGTTGCGCTTGTTGTGGTATTATTACTGATTCTAACGCTGCTTCCGCTGTAGTTGACCACCCGCCTAAAGACGAAGTTGATATTGATTCTGCAATAAAACGTGCGAAATCTTTTACATCCTTTGAATATGTCGAAAGTACAAACTCAAATCAATACAAAATTAAAAATTGTTTCAACATACCGTCTGAAGGTGATGACGTTGATAAGGCATCCCTAATTCCTTGTGCATGTGTTACTGCTTTTACATCTTGTACCAGGATGCAATTTGAATTGTCTATATTACTTTTAATTGACGATAACGCTGAAACAAAGAAATGGTCATTTTAAAACAAAGTATAAAATCGTTAGTCGTATTTTTTTATCAATAGAAAATAATTTCTACGATCCAAATCTCTCTCTCGAAGCCGGTCATCCAATTAAGTTTCCGTTAAGTTTGTTTCTTATCGATGGCTCACATCGATAATGCCCAGTAGCCGAGCAGTAATTCTATTAGTGTTCACACGGGCGTGGTTTGGGCGCAATGTGTTACGAAATACGACACAATAAGAGATGTCATTTTAAAGTTTAGGAGGTGTATGAATACAAGGTACGCGACGTGATGTCCCGTCGAGTTTTAATTAAGCGAAGCACGGCTGTGCTGCATTTCGTGGCGGTGTGACGGAGCAATTGGTTCCGCTGCCGCGGGCCGGCTTCAGCAAGCACGTAGGTGGCTCGACACCCAACCATTTCTTGTTCGGGAGAATGCTGTTGTCTCCTCATTATGCGACAGTTGCTGGCTATCGAATCGATCATAAAATGCCGCGCTACGCAATCTAATTGGATGATTCTTCATGGTGTTAGCTAAGAAAAGCACGGGCTCAGATGACACGAGTCTTGACGAAATTACTATTTATTTTGAAGCTACTGAAGCATCAAATAGGATCTTATCGATGTAATTTATTAGTAGTCAATATTTTTTATAAAGCACTGAAATATGTATAGTAGGCACTTTCCCTTTTAATACTACGGTGGAATATTCAATAGAAACTGCAAGGGAGCCATTGAATGTCAGTAATGTAAAGAGAATTTATTGCATTCATTTATTAGTTTAGTAAGAAGCTCACGATCGCTCAGGATTTGTGCTCGGATGGGGATGCTACGTTTATTTGTTTCGGAGCGTGCGCAGGATGTGCGCCTAATATGTCGTGCGTTGCGTCAAGGGCAATATATCAATCCATATAGACTTAATTGACGCAACCCAGATTTTGTTCCGGCTAATTAACATGTTCAGTAATTTGCCGAGAGACATGTGGTTATGTTTTTGTAGAGCCAATTAATGTGTGAATATTTGGTCTGACACGTTGTCAAGTGTTTGCAGTTACGTTCCATAATTCGTCCAGATAACCCCCAGCGGTGTCGAAGCAATTAAGTTATCTGGCCGGCCCAACAGTTGCCTATCTATCCCCAAGATTTACTCTCAGATAAGATCGCGAAACGTTGACGCCATTTGGCCGTTTGCGCTGAGGATTGGACAATTTAACTTTACTATACCGTGCTGAGGGTAGATAGTTCAATGACAATAACCTTTATCGGCTTAACAACCAATAGTTAAGCAGGCAATTTATATTCAGTGTTAATGCTACATGCGTATGTCAAGATGGATTTAAAATCATACTTCTAAAATGAGATATGTTATTGAGTTCAAAGACTTGAAGCATAAAACATGTCTAGTGCGTTGCTCCGCATCAAATATTGATGGAATGGAAATAAATAGAATTCAACAAACAGTCATAAATATGAATAAAACCTTGAACGGTCATTGATGTTCGACAGGTTCGTTTAAATATAAGAGTGACCTACAACACATAGCATTTTTATGAAAGCCAAACATGTTTTGATCGAATCCCAACCAACATCATATTCAGTTAGATAGAGCCCTACTCACAAAATAATAACACACATCGTACACAATGTTTTCAGATAAACGAGCAAAGATGACGTAATTTCCTCGCAAGAAAATAAAATATGACAATGTGGTAAGTCGCGACTTTTCCCGATGATCCCTCGTAAAATCTATAAATTTTGTGTATTGAGCGGCGGCTAGTAGGATATGGAGGGTGCTCGAGATGACGAGGTCGCCGGCCGATGCAAGCGACGATTGTGTGCAGATGGACTATGTTTGCTATCTCCACTATTTTTCGAGTTAATACAATTTATTGTAATACGATTCAGCATAGATTGCATCGTGTGTTGGGGGAGCGAAACTCGTTTGATAGTGTCCCCGGGGACGGACGCGCCGTCGCACATTCTCGCATTAGTCACGTGATAAATCTTCCCGTGTTCATGTGTGCTGTCTCCTTTCATTACACGTAGGATCTAATATCCCTGTCCTTGTTACTTGCGCATGTTAACTGTGTTCGCACGAGGTCGCGGTTTGTTTGCCCCATTTTCTCAGGGAAGACAAACAAATCCATTATTACATCATCATAAAATCTTGTCATTAAATAAAGTTATTCTTCATGAACCTCGTTAGTTATGGGTATATGTTGGCTTTGTTTATGAAATAACCGCGTATTAGAAATTTTATGACACACACCGAGTGGTTTTTCAAAATATAGCGTAGGTACCAAATCAGCAGATATACTTAATCGATACGTTAGGTTAAAAAAAAGGTTAAGTATAAAAAGATGGACAGTACCGGTTACAACAGGATGTAAAATATTGTTATGTTTTGCTAATACCTAAATAACTATAAAGAATAATGTCATAATATGATATTGTTTTGTATTTAAGTGGATAAATATGTTAGTTTTATAAAATAAATAAGCGTTCAATAGAATAGTTGTCTACGTTCTATTTTTTTAAGTTGCCCTACATATATTTTAGCATTCTGAACAAAATAGTGGTTTGTTATTTGTATCACAGTATTAATTTTACAACAAAAGCGTTACCGATCGTACAAACGTGCGCGCGAGCCACTTCAAAAGCGTTAACGCTCACAGAGAGAGCTTTAATAAAACATTTGGGGTCGTCACATTTTCAATTACATTAAAAAGTTGACGGTGCTGTATTTGCCCCCATTCATACACTATACACGTAATGAAGGGTGCAACAGATGGTTCACATTTTTTCATTACATCACTAAAACTACCGGCGCAAACCCGGAGATTTATGTCGGATTAAACTATAGACCCGGTTTTTATTTGATACAAATCCGGAACGCCAGGAGGCGTGTCCGAAAATATTTTATCATTATTTTAATGAGAGTTCAGTAAAAAAGCAGAAGTCGAAATAAAATAGTTAAATAGGTAGCGTTTAACAGATTCATTGGTTTTGATATTATCTTACGGGAATCTAAATGTGGTAATTTCAAGGCGAGTGTGTCGTCGTGTTAGAAAAAGCGTATATCGTTTTGAAGTGGACAGGTCGCCGCTGCCATCGATAGGCGATATGGTACATGCTGCCTTATCGCGCCTGTATAATTTAACGGGTCTCTAAATGAAGTGAGATCCGATACGATAAGCCTCATTGACTTGAGACACCTTACATCCACTCGGTTCATTACATTAAGCATCGACTGAGTTTATTTTATTGAGTCTTTATATAAAACTGTGTGAGTTGGGATAAATACCTTGGGCTGCGTATGGGGCGTTACTGTCGTCTAAAATAGTAGTTATTGTCCCTAAAATAAATAGTGATACGATAAACTTTGTTCTATTTGTAAAACTAACAAGTTTAATGGCGATTTTCTTTCAGAAAGCAAAAGGTCTTACTTCTTGAAGGAAAAACCTGAAATTTTCTTATACTACATTAATATGAAATCTTTTCCAAATGTGCATAGAGCTTTCCACCTTCACCCTATACCTTGTGCTAAACCCTTCAGTGCTTATAAGAGTTAGTTATGTATGTGTGTAAACAAGTTTTTGTTTCAGCTGAAGTAGAACGCGTTGCCGAAACTATAGTGAAGTTGTTAGCGGTTCACGTAGCGTGCTTCAAGGGTATTATTTAGTGTTTGCTCAAACTGTTTAATAGAACGCTGGCTTAACTTAAATTGAAACTATAGTTTAGACATTCGAGGAGCGTTTATAATTACTATTTTAAACACTGATACGCTTCAAAGTTTTTTACAATTATTTCATTATATACTCCTGTATTTGAAAACTAGATTGCCGTTTGAGTTTCACTAAATAAGATATTAAATTAAACCATCAATAACAATACGCATTAAGGAGTAAGCGATACTAAGAATGAAGATAATTGGTCGTTTTAAAAAGGTTTAAGAATTAATAACTAAACAGTTATTAACGGAATAACAAAACTCTGATAAACTCAATGTTTATCTTTTACTTCCAGATTAGAACAAAGATATAGAAGTTCAAAATTATCATTGAGTGAGTTACTAACGATGTCTTATTGAGATACACAAGTGTTATTGAAGCTATACAAATATACTCGAGTACAGGAAGCAATTTAATTCGGAATAAATGATCATTTAAACCTCTAATTGAGTCGGTATTAGGTACATAATTTGCCGTCGCGGCCACCCTCCACTTTGAAAAGACTTCGCTTGAAGGGAAATAAACAAAAGTAATTTCCCAACATTACAGCGAGTGAGCACTTTCAGTGTAAATGGCAATGCGGCTGTGCACCCAACGACATATTGTTTCTACGAATGTTCCACTGTTATACGGGACTCGCGTGACGTCGCCCAAGTAGGTGCAAACTCTATACATATACAATAGTCGTATGTATACGTATTGCTAGCGCGACTACCACTTGAAACGTTCTTACTTTGACTGTGTTTATGTCTTCCAACTTTAGTTGTTAAAAACGCAGTAAAAGAATTGGGAGCTCATTTATGTTCCTACTTAAGTAAACGTAATCTTTCTGTTATAGCTTTATTGCGAAGAACGTTACTGACTCTATGCTTAAGTATTTTCACTTAAACGAACTTAGGAATTCCTGGAACTCGAGTGGCCACATTTATACGACGCTGTAGCCACAGTTTTTTCCTTTCTTATCCTGCCAAATAGCTCCACGACATTGACAGTAAAAACACATTTTTCCTCACCCTCGTTAGGGTCGAATTTCGGAAATAACTTCTTTGAGAGTTTGTCATTAATGGAAAAGTGAACACTTTTGTTGGACTAGTGTTTCCGAGTAACTCGATAATTTAACACAGAACAAAAGCTTTATGAGTGTAAAATAGTGCTGAGATGATTATTTTCAGTAATAACGAGTTACAAAGAATACAGTCATTATCGTTCGAGTTGTTATAGTAATGGGCGTGGGCTCGGCATCGGCAGGGTAAATGTTTGTTTGAATATAGGCCAAAAGAATTGCGTCGTCGTCATCGGCGGCGGCGGCGGCGGCGGCGGCGGGCGCGACCCGTGACGGCCTTATGTTATTTTGTGATGCCTCGTGTGCCTGCGGTTTGGGAGTAATGCTGGTGATCACTTACAGATAATGGCCTACTTTTCTTGATTGTAACTGTACTTACCCATAAGTAATAGATCGATCTCTTCCACTTGTGTTGTAATACTGAAAGGCCGTAATGTTTTAGCTTCTTCGGTTAACTAAGCTCCTAACGAGGTTGCTACAAATATAGAATCCACTTAACCACTGTTTTTGTGTTAACTTGCAACTGTGTAAGGTCCTTTATGTAGTTCCGTGTCTTTCCGTCGTTAGTGCAAAATGCTTTCGCTACATGTAGGTACAGTACGGCAATAAGCATTACATGCAGTTGAGAGAATGTGCCATTCCATTAGATATAAAATGTAATGTATTGTTTTATTATACCGCAAGGAAGGGATTAGTTGTTCGTCCTTAAATCAAACAGGGATTTATTTTTGCGATTTATGAAGCATTTCGCGTGTATAAATTATGATTGGTCGTTTTGCGGATACCCGGTACGCAGGGATTGCGAGTGGCTGATGTATTCGTAGTGAAATAACATGAGACGTGGAAGTGTAAGATAATTTATAACGGCTGTAACATGGGCGCGCGGGCCCGAGGCACGCAGCGCGTTGCGTTACGTTAGGCGCATCATTTATATTTTTCTGATGTTTTTTGTTTTGTTTTTTACGAACCTCTCTGTGGATGCCGGCTAAACAAAGAATGATATAAGACTAATGGTCAACGTCTGTTTTCGTCGAAACATCAATGTTTAATCAACTCATTTGCATGCATGAAGTGAATATTTGAATTTATCACCATCAGTAATTGAGTTCGGTGTGATGATGGAAATATTTTTCTATTATGATTTGGTCGTATAACGATAAATGAATAAAAGTATTTTTATGGTTGTTTTCCGTTAGCATGACTTTGGACAACACGAAAAAAGACTTTGATTGAAGTTGGAGTCGGTGTTTAAACAAGCATTTACGACGTATGATTACTGTTGTCTATAGTTATAAAAAGTGTTGAATTTACATGCAAAGGTAAACAGAGAAAATAAATAACTAAGTACCTAGATAGACCGGTACGACTGGAACTGATGTACCATTAAATAATAACCATTTCCTTTGTTCATTGGAAATGTTTAGTCCACAAATAGGTTGCAATTTATAAAAGCAAAAGTAATTTTTGCTACTGTTTCAGTGCGAGTTAAGTCCGAGGGACTATATAATCTTGTGTAGCCCTCGAGGGCTATTCCTTTGTCGGTTTCCAATCATACAGTACGAGAACTAGCCCCTTAATTGGATGGAATCCCGCTTCAGGCACGATTCGGCATTAAGGGGATAAAAGCATACGAGTGCAATTTTACATTGCTTTGTAATCTGGTAAAACAATCAGATTGCGAGCTCGCAGGATTAAGCTCAGACATGTAATAACGTTAATAGTTTTAGTCTGAATTTGTATACGAAATAGCAATTTGAATGGTAGGCAATATTTTTGATAGGACAACAAAGGCATTGCAACCACCAACATTTTGCGGTATTGTTTAACCACAGTCGGCGGATCCATACCTAAATTAAATTACCTTTATAACGAACGTGGGAATCAGTTTCACTAAAAGGCTGACCGATACCTATGGGTTAAAAAACTATTTATTTTATTTTTGTAATATTGAAATGGATTTAATCCACATGGCGTCATTATGGTTACAATACACTTTTGTCTCTGACGTCCCAACGAAGGCCGTACACTAACACTAATGGATTGTGAAAGAATAATGTTATGAATATTCTAATCGGCATTCCGAGCGAGTTAATAAAAATACTGTCTTAACGAGAGTCCCGTACATCCCGCTGTGATTTAAGAAACAAAGATGTATCGTCAGTGCAACTCGTAGTTGGATATTTCAATATTAAAGGCTGCCTACACGGAGTCAGTTTAACTGTCTGTAGTTAAAATTGTCATTCGAAGTTGTAGTTCGTTAACTGAGATTTTGATAAACGTAGATTAAGCTTGCAGTTTCACTACAATTGTATGTATAATGTATTACGGATACTTGAGACTTAACAATAAATTTCAAAGAACGACGAATAACTATAAGTCCGCCTGCTCATAAGTATCAGGCCGCAACTTTTCAATCAAACTTAAGTACAGTAGTTATAAGTTTCCGAAGTTGGGAATTGCAACAAGCTTCTTACTTAATGGACGTAGAATGCATGAATTGCATAATTTTGTTCATGATACTTACAAACCTTGGAGATTCTAATAAAGATTTCCTATCTTTAAGGCACTCGATTAATTTGATTAAAATAGACATTTTTGTGATGTTATGTGGTGATATTTTAAAGTCGGTTTATACAAAGTCATTTACCTACCAACATGAGAAATGTAAACGTGGGAAACACAGACGTGATCTTTGAACGATCGCAAATTGAAAATCCGTGAGATTGTGAGTCCGATTTTGTAGGATTGCAATCCCTTATTGGAATACTGTTGTCTATACCGAGTTTATTCGAGTTGCCTCATTAAATTATTCTAGTTACGCGTCTAGATTTATTGATTGAAGCATATATTATACTTACGTAGACCATTTCATGTGGAAAGTGAGCCCTCAACAAACATACATAGCTTAATAAAAGTTAATGTCAGGAGATTCTCAAGAGCACCTAATAAGAGCGACCCATCTTAATGGTGACTAAGGGCCTGTGTCAAGTGGGTAGCCGCAATTTCTTGTGTGCTAATAACAATATGCTACTTATGTGTCAGTTTTCCAGTAGCGGATCATTATGTACTGATGCAATGTCATAATGATTATGATAATCAAATAAAAACTAGAAACCCGAGAAATTGGTAAAATAGGTTATTCTTGCAATAAAATAACTCAAAAACTCTTACCTATAAAGTAGGCGAGCATCGCCGCTAAGATGACGCAGAGGCATATCATGGCGATGGCGAGGCACTTCCACGTGCATCTGTGCTGGCACCGCTTGTCTATGTGGAACCGCGAGGGCGAGTACACTGGGACGGGGCTCGGTTGGCTGGCCCGTAGCGGGAACACCGGCATCACCAGCGGCTGGTTCGCCAACTGGCAGTGACCGCTGCCCAGCGTGCCCCCTCCCATCCCGCTCGACATCGGCGCGCCGCCCAATCTGTGGCACAATATACTGGATTTAAAGCTAAAGTCGACTGTCGAAGACCTCAGAAATGGAGTTGGGATGAAATTTGTCGAGAGCATCCTGGAAATAATATGATTAAAGCAAATCTTGGTTTCCAATGAGCTATTAGTTCTACGCTTTTAAAACCACCTCAAAATGTTTTTTCCCTGAAAAGCCGATAATTTTGTTGTGTGAGATGCTGAGCCTTTTAAACATCAAAACATCAAGAGTTCTTAATACTTTTCTCCAATATTGTTTGTTTATTTAAAACTTTGTGGCCCCTGGGATCCGTAAACAAGGATGACGTTTATTAATTGAATATTTGGAATTAGGTCAATTTTAAACTTTACTGCTGCTTCTACCAACTTTCAGGAGTAAAACAGATGAAAAAACACAAATAATATGTCAAAACTTTTAAAAGTAGGTGACCCAGATGTCAAGTGTAAATTGAAAACGATGGAATTCCATTCCGTAACTTTATAAAAAATTAGTAAAAAATCAAGTTTCCGTTGATAGCAGGTAGATGAGAACTCGTATCGATGTCGTAACATGTTATGACGAACTGTTGGCGGGGCGAATCTGTAGCCCGCGCCATATGGCGCTTCTTTTATTAAACTCCCTCGAAGACAATCAGAACGTATCATTACCGGGGATTCCGGCAAAAAACGATGACCGTAGCGTTTAAACACGTCCGCCCCGTGAGCTATTAATCAATTATCCGAACTTCACTGTCACGACTAAATTTAAAGGTTCAGCTGAGAACATATGGCGCGGCGTCCGTAGCGCTCACCAACTGACGCCGATATAATGACCTCTCGCATAAAGGAATAAGCAAAACGAGAATAGAAATAATTGGAGCAAGTTTAGCAAGAACGAAGCGTGACTCCTAAAGGGTTTGTTTCGAAGAGGCTCTTCACTGTAATTTTCTTTTGAATAGCGGCCGAGGAGCCCGAGGAACGTTCGGAAGGACGAATTCATTAAAACGTGTACAGAAATCACAATGCTCCGGCACGCAGACTTTGGCCTTAAATGGCTTTTAAAATGTCCGCCGCCTTTGTACATTATGTGGACTTTGTATATAATACTGGAGGTTAATAATGTTTAATTTTGGTGCTTTACTGTAGCCAAATATTCACAGCATTTTATTTTTATCATCAAAGGAAATGTGCTTATAAAAATGCTAAACTTACGCACAATTTCCTCCTTCGTTAGCTTGCTGTTGAAATTGTACACCTGCTAGCACCAAGTGGTTATTTGAAATAACTTGAAGCTATTTTGAATAATAGGCCTTTGGTTCCAATAATATATAATTAACTTAAATTACTAGTCCAACCTAGACGAGCTCTTTAACGATTCGTTTCTCACAGTTTATTCTTCTAATTTCTGCGAGAAGATCCGGTTACTATTAGAATTAATTACATAAAATGATCTGGGAAATATAATTAATGAGTGTATGATTAACTTTAGAGTTAGCCTTGTGTATACTGAGTGTAATGCGAGTCTTTCTCTGAAAGCTCGTTTGGGTTGGGTATTCGACTATTTGCGAAAGGATATTGAATACCTACAACGGTTATGTGTTAGCATAAATCAAGTAAAACTATGCCCATATATCATAAATTATAATGAAAATAACATGGCTACGAGCGATACAAGTCGTGATTGCGAATGCTGCCGACATTTTATAGATAACTGTAACGAAATTGATTTTTTGAATCCATCATCATTAGAGTAATGGATTTTATTGTTTATAATCTAACGTACGGTGCTATTACCGGCCGGTAGGCATGGGTGTCCGCACGTTACCGAAATGAGCCGAATGCTCTAATTTTGTTTTTGTTTAAAGTTGTGGTTTAGTAATGAAATGTTGCGCAATACCGCAATGCGTTTGTTTGGGAACGGAAACGAGCATTCTATTTTACGAGCTCAAAGGTTGCGCTTTCAAATAAAGAAGATCTCGCGAAGGAGAGAGTCGACTAAGACAATTAACGAGGCCGACGACAGCGTTATTGTAGGACAATGCTGCGATATTTCAAGCGGCAGACGGACGCGGGACGGCGTTCGGCGAGATTTTGACAGGCGCTCGTCGAGTGAGCTCTTAATGAAGCGGTAAATAATGAGCAGAGGTGTTGCGCCGTGAGAGAGCCGAGTCTAATTAACAGAGCCACGACCAGTTTACACATACGAGACGACACATAAACATACAACAGCACATGGTTCGTTATTACTGAATGCAATGTAACTATTATTGGAAGTAACGGGAATCGTAATGTAGCATAAGAATGGCGCATTACAAAAACATCGGCAGGTAAGTGAAGGCTCGTTAGTCGTCCGGGACTCGTCGCTGTCGCACAGTTTTTATCGCTGCAATCGCGCGTGCAGCGGTCACTTCTAGTCTCGGAGCGAGCAACGGCGACCTCTAACTCGGAAACCAGATGAAACAAAAAGAAAGAAACGCAGGCACGGGCCGTGAGAACGCGTCTCCTTGGCCGCGGCCGGCCCGCAGCCCGGACCTTCCATTTATCTTGCACAGTCGTGCGGGAATGGGCCGGACAGCGATGTGCTTTTATTGCATCGCGCCCCTAAATATAGGCTGCGGAGGCTAACCACAACGCTTTTAGCCCTAAAATGATTGGCCGCTCAACTGGTTTAATGGTATGAAAATAAAAGTGTTTATCACTGCGTGGTCAAGTCCCAGTCTCGATGTTTGATTTTGTTGCATATCCAAGCATTTATCCATATTTTTAGGATTTTAGGTTGTATGAAATCTGATATGTAACATTAATATACCAGTGGCAAAGATTCTAAGAGTCGAAAGAAAATCCGATTA
Organism: Lithophane ornitopus; assembly: GCA_948473465.1. Lineage (NCBI taxonomy): Eukaryota > Metazoa > Arthropoda > Insecta > Lepidoptera > Noctuidae > Lithophane > Lithophane ornitopus. The sequence goes on along the minus strand of OX419620.1, from coordinate 10,078,135 downwards.
ACAATTTACACCAGAGACAAATCACTTTCAGTTTCATATTGTTGTATTGAATGTTTGCCAAACGGCTGTAATTTTCAGTGTTTATGTAAATCGCGCAATATTTATAACATTAGTAGTTATTAAACTAAAACGATATCGTTTCTATCGTAGATACCTAATGAAATGTCAACACTCAACACATTATATTTAGTTAATTTGCAATGAAACAGGTGGCTTGTGACCGGTTCGCAGGTTCACGACAACATGCCGAAAGCTATTTGCGTAAACGCTTTACAGATGACTTGAGTTTCGTCTAAAAACTTGTACGACACTTGACATATGCAATAGACACCATATTGCTAAATGTTATCAACGGACAACGACCTGTGTATGTACTTAATTGAACCAGTGGAATTTACACTATCGTAATGCTAAGCATTTTTCAAGGTTAAAAAGGAAGCTCTTATACAATATATCTACAAGCAAGTCAATAACGTTTTTATCCATGAGCAAAGAAGAGTTTATCTGTCAGGAATTTCTCAGTAGCAGCCCAGAGTGTGGGTTTGAGCCCGGTTGATAGCAAATAGTTCGCCCCCAATTACATGGGACTTAAACATATCTGAGTAAACGTAGGTACTCTACACCTCTGTCTAACCCTTCGAGTAAACAGGCTCAACGTGGTGTTATGTTATGTATACGGTATAACATCACGCCTGGTTTGATAGAAACAGTAAATTCTACATTGATGTGTAGTACTTCTTGTTTCTGTTTTTATTAAAAAGACTTCTAAAACGTATGAGTTGTTCCATCGATGTTATAGGTGTGGCTGCGTTACTCAATATAAACGTTGTGTTTTCCTTTTGTGGCCGACTTCAAAACGCCCCCCACATTCATTGTGAGGGTCGAAAACGATCGAGAGATGTTATCGACTTTATTTTAATACGAACAACTACAAAATTTTGTTGCATCGATATCGAGTTTATTATAAGATACCTCGGAACTAATTGCCTCGTCGGTTGAATGAAGAACAATGAGATAAACGTGAAATAAGCGCCTCGAACTGGGCGAGGCTTTCAATGATGATTGTTTCGCATAATTTATATTGAACGCAAATTAAAACGTAAAAGGTATTCACGAAGAATTTACAATGAGGGTACCTCTAAAAGACTTATTCAAGAGTCCGACAAAGGAAAAAAGATTAAAAGGTGCCCGAATAAAACACTTGGCGGATCAATCGATACAAACACGTAGCCTTAGTTCTGAGAAGAGCCCTCGCCGCACCCTCCGATTGCAAGTCACGGGTGTAAATTCAAGAAAGCTCCCCAATTTAAAACGAAATGTATAACAATAGCATCGCCCCGCTATGCCAATTTCCTCCCTCGACGAACGTTTTCACTACAAAGAAACAGAATAAAATTATCATCCATACATACTGCTTACTATTATTTAAAGCGGAAAGTTAGATTGAAGCGTTCCGAAACGAGGAATTTACACAGACGAGAATCATAAAAAAAGAGAAAAAAGCAAATTCAAAATAAACAGAACGCTAAGAAGTGGCGCTCATACATCTCGCCGCAGCCGCAGTCTGCCACGCCTGGAATCTGTCCACTTAAATAGCTGCCTTATTCGACACCGATCACACCCAACGGATTAATTAAAAACATTTGTCAAAATGGCCTTTCGAACGAATGAGAATTTTCTACGCAGAGTTTAATCTATAGTCATATTAATTACACGTTGAAGTAATAAACCAGGCTAACTATGACAGTCAATTAAGTTTATACAATCGTTTAGATCGCTAGATGAGTTCATAAATATAAATTGATATTATAATTGATTTCCGCAAAGCTGGGTTGGATTTTGTGCTCATTAAATGTGGAGCTGCAGTAATCTGTGGCGATGGGCCGAGTGTATGAGTTCGGTGCACATCGGAATGATACAGTAATACGCTCGGATTCATTGAACTCGCAACTCTTATTAATAACTCTCATAGCGTGATGTTTGTTTTAGTCGTCTCGTGTGGCGGTTAGGTAATGTTGAAGTTGATTCATGAATGGGAGAGCGCGGCTCGCGGCTAACGCAAGTACGCGCCCACTCGTGTATATTTAGCGAATATCATTTTCCTAGAAATATATCAGACGACGGAAGTGCCAACATTTACATTTTACGTTTAGTTTAACTAACGCTAGAAGCACGGATCACGGAACCAAAACGGATTAAAAATATGGTTTCGTTTAACTGCCTACGCGTGGCTACGAACTTTGCTACGAACCAGTAAATAGGTATACTGCGTAGCAGTAACATTGTAATGTCATATATGAAACAGTCATTAAAATGAAGCTTTCAGTATATTTGCATTTAAGTACCTATTTAGATATTCATACCTGCTGATCTGTTATCATAACTAGAGATAATCTTACGCGATATGATCACAGGACTGGACAGTGTAGACGCGCCCTAGGCACAACTAGGCAGGTTTATCGCTGGAAATGAATGGAAGCGATATCGAATAAGCGGCCAATTACTGGTCAGCGGGTAGACTGCGAGGGCCCGCACGTAAATAATCGTGCTCACGCGCAGAAACCCGATAGTGATAAACAATTTTCCATTAGCCAAGCTGTACAGCAGGGGGCGGACTCACGGCCCGTACCTACAATTTCCATACCTAACGGGGAGCCGCATGCGATAGCCTTTTATTACGGAGTTTGTCGTTTGAAGATATTATTACGGTAATACCCGGGAAATGCAAATTAAGTACTGCAATAAATACTGAAAGAAATGGCCCGGGTTGGGCAAAAACGGTAAGAGTTAACCAAACGGCCGTGATTTGAAATGGACGCGATGCATATAAAGTAGAGACGTAATTGTTTCGCAAGTCATGAAGTTTCCTCCTTTAATGTGAGTAAAACGAGAATGTGGGTTATAAAGTTTAATAAAACAGTTTTATCTTACGCATTGACATAAAAATGTAATACCTATCACCTTCTGCGACCCGATTCCGTGAGGCACGAGAGTCCTAAACTAAACGCTTGCTATTGTTCAGCGAAACGGAAAAACGGTTTCGCAGGAGGCGTCCCTCGGCGGGCGCTCGTATTTCACCCGGAGTTCAATATTATTTCGACAGTCGGCGGCACAAAGAGGCGGAAGGCCCGCGCCGGCGTCGCCGCGGCCGCCGCGGGCGCCTCTCGCCTATCGCTCCACAATATTGTCCTCCCGCTTGCTGCCTCGGGTTACACAGTAAATATTTTTCGGCGGTTGCCTGATTGAAAAATTTTATCGCATTCCACCCCCACCTCCTCTGATAATAGATTGTGTTCGCTTTTCGGCATACATTGATATGGGTACTGCCAAGAGAGCGCCCCCTTGCTCTGAGTTTACCACGCACATGGTCACGGTGTAATATCTTTCACGGCCTATTGGGTGTAAATACCTATGTGATTTGGGTTGTTTTATTTTACTCTTCCTTATTGGTACAGTTATAAAAAGCTATTTTTGTAAAAGGCTCTACGTGTTGCACTGTAGGCAAGTTGGATTGTCTAACTTGGCTTCCATTACCTGAAGTGCATAATCGAAGAACTAACTACGACTGCTTGGCTGTTTTGTGGTTTATTCACTTCTGTAGAAAGTTTTTATCAAGCATTCATAGCGAGGACGAGAGCTGTCAGGAGTTCAGGACTCTAAACATTTGCCTTTTCATAATAACTTTCAAAATAATGGACGCAGTGAGCGCGAAGCGGTCTGTCTAGTTGAGAAGTTTAGATGGTATTACTTTCTATGTATTCTATTCAAAGTTAGTCAGTAAAAATGAATTAGGAGTGTTTAAAATAAGAGTGGTCAAAATGAATCAGTATGTAACCATTCTAGAAGGTGAAAAAATAGGAAATGATCACAGACCAAAAGCTGTGTATACAGTTAAATATCGGAACCAACTTGGGCGGGACAATGTCTCTCTAATTATATTTGTTTTGGGCGGCTGCGAGGCGTGCGGATCGTCGCTCGACGCCATTATTTATACAGAGGAAGATACAAATGAGGATCCATTACTGGATTTCCTCGATCTGAGCCTAATGAAAGACAAATAACTTCGAGTTCAAAGCGATCGATACGGGCATTTGGTTTAATTTGAACTACGCGATGGCTGAGAGCGATAACGTTACTTAAACAGATACAAATGATTGGAAATATATTCCAAGTTACATTATAAAAAGAAGATAATCGTAAAATAAAAAGTTCACTAAATGTTGTTCTCTACTGAGATTCAGTGACAGCAATAAAAGTGGAGAACCAATATAAACTACACCACTTGTCACAGCGGTAGAGACAAAGCTATTGACAACGCAACCGTACCTAGTGAACAGGGGTGAGCAAGATTTCGCCACTACAAATGGCAGCAGTAGAGTGCATTTGAATTCAATTTTCAACTTTAAAGCGAACAACGTAAAAGCAAAAATAGGTTGCCATTTGCGGCACACACTTGGACACAAAAACCACTGAGATGAGTGAGGGCGCGACTCATTTGTTGCACTACATTAACCATGTCCCAGCAAGCCAGCAGAACCCTAGTTTTGAATTAAACACGATTGATATTTTGTCTCATCTACATTTTTTGCCTATAACCAACCCCATGGCCCGTGAAATGTACAACAATTCCATGTGTAATATTTTATCAATTAAGCACGGTCGGTTTCAATTTCAAAATAATGGCGTGTCATTTGAAACTACCCGCAATTTATTACTTGCTATAATTTCATAGAAGAAAATGTCAAAGTTGCATTTTAAATCGTGCAATTTGCTGAATTAGCTATTTTCATTTTTTATAATTATTTTACAATAGTAAAAATGCTGTATCACGTTGGTCGGGGATGGTGAAAGACTTGGTAGTGTGAATATTCATTTGTTATAAAAGTAAACTAAAGCAGGTCGCTGTTCCGTAGAACTGTAATGTCCATATTTCAGCAAGATGGCCGCGGCTTATAAATTATTACGTATAAAAGTGGTCGGTACGTCCGTCGCACGGTTGACCAGGCCACGCCAAATGATAAGGGTCATTCGTTTGCTTGCACCAACCCATTGAATTGCAAAGTAGTTTACTTGCGCGGTGAATATTTACACGTTTAATGGCTGTGACGTCCGCTAATGATGAATGCATAAGATTGGCATTTAGAAACTGTGAGAAGTCAAACAGGTTGTCAGGACTACGACACATAGGTGCTCAGTTCAATTTATAGCTTGTCTTCGTAGTTAGTTATTGAGTTTTGATGACCCAATAATATTTATTTTAATTTTATGAAATTCACTTAATAAATTGATTAAATTGCTGTTCATTTATGCAGGCACCTCCATGTAACATGATATACATAATTATAACACAGGAAATAGAGATTCCTGATGCTGTGGGTTGCCTTCTGAATGAATCAAACATTTTAAATTAACTACAACTCATTAAAATTATGCAGTAGTGGACAGTTTACATTTAAACTACGTATTGAAACGGAATTTAGAGTAACTTAATCAAAAGTCGTCGGTTAATAAAAATGCTGGTCATTAAATAACCTCAAAAGATTACAGCATTTAGTAGAAAAACGATTTGCCGCCGCAGTAATATATACGAGTTTATAGAGGTTTGTGTCGTGGGCCAAACGAAGAGCTATGAACTCACAGAAGTGGCAAAAAGGTATACAGTAAAAACTAGTTAGATCCTCTAACGGTTTTTGTTGTCATGTTATAATGCGATTACAACGTTAATGTTAAAGGGGAGAAATGCTATTTACCAAGACTTGGGGTTTGATTAAAGTAGTTTATAATGCCTGTTGAGTATACACAAGCCAGTGAACCCCTGAAAATGTGAACTTGAGCCATTTTATGTTTTTTGTGTGATACATCCAGGCAGCGCCAGTTACAATTTGGATCGGAGTTAATACAAAATAGATTGTTTTATAAATTGTTTAATATTGTACGATACTTAAAAAAAAAAACAGTACCTAGCGGATTTTATTAATTTGTAGAGAAATATTATGAACCAGTAATGCTATTTCTTAAGTTTTAACTATTTTAAGGTATTCGTTTAATGAAAACAAACCTTAACATGCTCCTACAAGTAGTATATAATAAATCAGACACTTTATGATTCTTAAAACCAAAATATTTTTAAACGATGCGTCAGTCATATCTAGTAGATTTATCAATCTCTATCAAAGTTTAAATGGCTCTGTATGGATTATTAATGTCTGTAAGATTTGAATTAAGTATGTACCGTTTCTATATAGTCGCTAGATAATTACGAGTTTTACATGTCAGGCGGGACCATCGCCGAACGAAGTTAAGCAACATCTTTTTTTATATTTTAAGTAATTAGTCACGCTAATCTTTTAAGCCTTACGGAGATCACTAATTTAGTCCTTATCTTGCCTTATCGGAGATCTTAATTCTGACGGATCCAAGCACACGTTGTTTACTATTTAATCCAATCGTCACGGTGGCTCCGTTTATTTTTATTTGTACAAGCTGGACTGTATTAGGTTCGGGATTCCTCGCCTCGTAATGTTTGATATACAGCCAAGATCGTTGACCCCTAATCAAAAGGGATTAATGTATTTCAAGTGTTCGGTGTGTTATTGGTGTCTCTAATTACGTTTATGGGTCGGTGAGAGTTATGGTAATGTTCGGCAGCCTTCGTAGATGGCCGGCCTCGGCGCTGTCGTGTCACTGATACTTACGACTCTGAATTTAGGGTCTGTAGGGCGAGCCATTCGTTAGTCACGCCCGATGACGTGTACCTTGGACAAGACCAAAACTGTTATTAGAAAGATTTCGTCGTCCACCTTTTTTAGGTGCTTGTCTTAAAAGGTTTTTTATACTTGGAAATTATATTGGACGGCGGTAATGTGTTTTATTTAATAGCGGACAATTAATGCTTTCACTAAAATGGGACGAAGGTAAGTAAAAGTAATTGAGGGTCCTGTTATCGGGGGAGCGATGACTCGTCATAATATAAAACGGAAAGGTCATTCTTTACTAAAGTATCTTCCTTTAACTGCACATTGCGGCAAAATGCATGAATTTCCGGACACAAACAAAGGCAGTCGGCACGCAAAGCATGCAATGCCGCGAAGCCCTAAAGGGTAAAAAAAGACGTTTCGTGGTAAAAAGTGAGTTAGGGTGCAGCTTTGTTTGTGTATGGCTCGAGTTAAGTGTTTAGATAAGTGCAGCTGAGAGCGGCGAGCACGTTTGTTATCTCTCGGGGAGCATAGGAGCTCAGACAAATGGAGCCACCCTGTGTGGTCCGTTATTTGGTCGACTCTCATCAAATATGTGCTCTCGAATCAAAAACTCGCCTCGGATATCACGAAACGTCGGGGAAACATTACATTGTGAAAAGTTGTGGTAATCGGAAACACTAGAAGCCAGTCCAAGAGGTTATTGTACGAAGAACCAATATTCTGTTCTGAACATGGGAAATAAGTTTCCTTTTGTTGAGTATTTTAATATTGCGAATAACGTTGGGGTAGTTTTTATTATGATATAGGCAAGATTTGTCGATAAGCTAGGATGGGTATGGTTAGGCAAAAGGATTATGTAAGTAGCCAAAAAAGAAAGGGGTTCATGCTTATTACTTATTCTTAGTTAATTTAATTTAAAATTATTTGTATTGCTAAACAGAGCAGCTTTCAAGTAACAAGGCTAAAAACAAGGTGCACAGGTACCGTTGAATAATTCCTGATACTTTTTTAAGGGTGCATATATAATTGCAGGTGTTTAACCATTGTTTTACAGACAAAATGAGCCATTTTTTGTGTTGAATGTTTTTTTTTCCACTGAATTGCTTTCATGAAATCTGTAACTCAATATCACGGTCACTACGTCATCATCTTGAAAGAATTAAAGATTCTATCTAACGATATATTGCATTCTCCATACCTCAATATGCATTAATAATCTATTATAATGACAGAAAATCAAGTTCCCCAACACGCGTGACATTATTATCTACCAGTTATCTATGTAACGGTTAATATTGGTATTAATTAAGTTATAAATAAGCATTTACGGCAATTAGACACGGTTGTATAAGGTTTCGGAGTTTACAAGAACTCCGAAACCGCTTCAATATAATGCATTATACAGTTAGGTATGTGCCGCAACTTGTTTACCATCACGACCAAGTTCTTTGTGCTTGAGAGCTTTCTTCAGTATTTCATGTAACCAGCTGGTCGTCTCATTGTGATACCATAAAGCAACATGTCCTTCTCAATTATAAAATATTCAAATAAGGAGAGAAATAAATGCAGGCGAGGAAACGTCCACATTACATACATATTGCTGCGGGACCGCCAGCCGCCTATTCATTACAGTTATTTATAGGAAGCAGTGTCAAAGCGAGGTTTGTATTTATTCGGACGGGACAGCAGTTTATTTATTTTTAAAACGGGTTAGGCTGAAATACCCTATTCCGATAAGCGTCCGGTGACTGCTGGTGCACCGAAATATCTGGCGACAGCATTGATTTTACTGATACGCGGTGTCACTGTCACACACCAATATGCGCTGCCTCCCGAGATGACGAAATATCGCCTGGCTAATAATAGAACTTCACATTATTCGACGCGTTCAATGAACCTCTCCATCTATCTACCGATTCTCAGAACCTACCTGCTCACACTGAAACCAATATCGAAGCTTATTATGATTCACTACGTATCTGCCCGTAAATTTCAATCGACATAAAAAATTACTTTAGCCATAATTTGACCGGAAAACAATTTCCGAAGCCTGGTATTTGTCGTAATATAAGAGATGAACTCAATCAATATGAAAGGAGACAATAGACATCTCTTATTCAAAACGGAAACTATTACAGCGTCGCCATTGTGTTCGGTGCCTCACCTCGACGAGTGTATTATTCAACCGAAAAGTGGTTTGTTTACAAACGCTAGAAAGTAATAAGTATAGGACAGTCGACGACAGAAGGAGATTACGTGTGTGTTGGTAAGTAAGGAACGCAGTAGATGTCAATCGCCGTCAACATGAAAGATTTATGTCCAACTTTGTGACAGTGGCATCGTCGGCGACGATCCTGGATTATCCTTTGTTAGAGATGCAACGTCATACATCCGTGATAAGCTTTGTTGTGCTCCACAGACAAATTCTCGATATGGAACAGTTGGATTGAAAGACAATATTATGATTCCATCACGTTGTTTACACAAAGCAGGCGTTTCATATCCATTCGTATTTTGAGTGAGTTTTAAATATAGGTATGGAGTAAATCATCCGTGAAATATATATATTAAGCTACTAAAATACAGTTTTGTTTTGTGAAAATGTGGAGGTGATTTTACATCGAATCGTGTCATGAAACTAACTAGTAATACGAGTAGTTTCTGTGTGACAAAGTTCGTTGTACGACTTGCATTATTAATTTATGCGTCCAAGTTCCATTACGTATCATTGCTCCTATAATTACGCATATTGCATACACTCATCTAGGGACGTCCAGTAATTGGTCCGTTTGATCGGTCCAATTATGAGCGATTGAATCACAAAGATTCAGTTTAATGAAATGATTGTGTCGACGTTATGCGTTAAAGTTAAAGGAAGATAATTGAACTTCCTGCGATGGCAGCGATTGGTTTGAGCGCGCCGCATGGCGTATTCAGTGCCCCTTTCATAGTCGCCGAGGACATACGGTGAAGCTTGATGGGGCGTTTCCTCTAATTATACGAACTATTAATAAGATGCTGCACCAGTTATAATAAACAATCGATCACGAACATGCCTAATGGGCTTGGGAGAGGAATGCTTTCAGGGTGAAGTTCAAGGGTTAGATTGTGAGGGCTTTATAGATAGAGATAATTACATTTTAAATTCTTCAAGTGAGATAGTCAGTGAGATACTTTTTAAGAAGGAAATGTTTAATATACCCATTGTGTTGTAATTGTAGATTATAAAGCATAGTTTCCTCTGAACCATCTCAATGCTTGTAATAACCGAGAGACTATTAGCAATCAACTGAAGCTTTGTTTGTCTACTGTCGTCGCTACCGTTTGTTACTTGAGATACATAGCTGGCCCATATACCTACTATGGAGATGTGCATTCAGCTGTAGTTAGACAGCAGGTTTTGGAAATGTTTAGTCAAACGTAGGAGCTCTTTAGCTTTGTGGAACCATGAATAATTTTAAGGAGCAACTACTGAGAATGGACCACTCTTGAACGTGAATATGGAAACATAGTGGTTGGCAGTATCTTGTTTCTGTCGTGCTCATTTTAATGCTGGGAAATCTTGTTTTTTCTAAGAACTGCATTGGACAAGCTGGTTAGTACGCAAATCCACAAACGTTGCAGAATCAGCAACACAGATGAGGGGTCGTGTGTTTGCAATTAAGGCCACGAGCCATAGATACTCGTAGAAAGACACAATCTAACGCAAACTCTATTTTATATACTCTGTCAGTTGACTACGGAAATTGGGGCAAAACTCGCACTTTGTACACAAATCGGAACATTATAAGATAATACGGAAGAAGCTAACAAACCGAACAGGATTGAAGCAATGCACAAAGCGAATGTGAATTCGGTCGGTAGGAACGTTTGCGATCGTCTAAACGCTATTAACTAAGTTGCAAGTTTGTGTTGGACTTTGATGGGTGAACTGTGTTTGCGTTGTCCGGGCCGTATGGAAATCATTTCTTGCTCGGCCGAACTTCCCGGCTCCATATATGCCCAAATATTTGCCGCCAGTTCCCAACTCCTCAGTTTGGCGATCGTGTCTTTGCAGACGTATGGCGCATTTGCTCATGTTTACTTACCGACGTTAATTACTAAACTTTGACGCTTTTAAGTTATTTTGTGACGGATATTCTAAATTGTAAACACATTTATGTTATGTGTGAAGTAGATGTTTAAGTTTTTGGGAAAGTTTGTGTTTTGTATCGTAATTAGACTCTGGAATGGAACACTCTGTAATTACTTCACGCGTAGGTGCAGTTTCATCTTATTTAGATGACCCGTGAGCTGGCCTATTTTTTGGCCAAAAAATCAGCATTGCCAGTCAACGTGGTAGTCCTGTCCTATCATCCGTTTGGGCACTTTTTCTGTTGGCAACGATGTGGAAATAGTTTTTTGATGCCCTATGATCTTATTTTTTAAGACTGTTATCTTTTAGATAATGAAAATATCTTGCTTCTTATATTGTCAGCATCAGGCAAATCTATTACAACTTTTCACTTTTTTTTCTACTTTATAAACCCTACAAGTTATCCATGAGCACGATCAAAAGCAATTGTGATACAAATTGATTGAAAGCGTAGATACCTGGAAACAATTTCAATATGTATTTGTTAGATCTACCTACACAATTTCCACATGGTTTCACATCTATCTTATTACCTTAAGTTATGATCGTGAGGACTTATTTAGTTGCGCTTGCGTGAAGGAAGCAAAGCTGAGGGTTACCTTTGAATGTCAATTTCCTTGTCGAAGCGTGGCAACTGGCGCTGGCGAGCGCGCCTGGGCATGAAGGGCGCCTCGATGCTATCTACCCACAATTGTTGCGTGCACTTAACCGTCATATAGTTTGCCTCCATGTTCGGCCCTTGTTAACACATTGTAAAGGAAATTACATTCTTTACTCACCGTTAGTACGGCGTCAAATGATGTTTCCGTTATCTATCATCGCTCTAGCGTGTCAAATTGTTAACATTAAACAAGTCAATAATAAATTTCATTTCTGACCTGGTTACTTTAATAGGCAAACGGTGCGATTACTTATGAGTTATGACAGGTGGAACTATTTTTACGATATTAAAGTACGTTTATCAACAATTATAGACAGCTATTAATACAAAAGTCGGTAAAGAAATTAGATAACGGTGGAAGCGTGTGTTCGGTTTCATTACTGTCGGAGCATTACGTATTGATACCGCGATATTAATAGTTGGGATTCGCCCTCGAATCTGTTGAAATTAAGCTGCGGCGATTGGGGTGTCGCAGATGGTAGTAACTGCGCTATCTACGCTGCCCGCCGCTCCCGACCGCGCGCCAAGTATAAAAATATGATTTATGGCGGCATATAGGACCGCACATCCGCTCGGCTCCTCTAGTCCACCACATTAGCGCACACACCATATGCATATTGTTCAGTATCCCTTACCCGCGGAAAATAACTAAACTACATTTTGGAATGAGAATTTCTTATTGTGAGAACTCCGATCGGAAACCCCAAAGGACACCCCGAATAAGAGCCGCAGAATTAGTTTTGTGTAGTGCCTTACTTTAATAATGTTCTGTGGTCTTCGGAGGTTTGAGGGGGTTCAGGGAGACCCGTGTTTATGTAGTCGTGCGGTATATGAAATAGATGTTTTCTGGCTTCAGGCTCTTTATTATTACTTTGAACTGCGGCCATGAATACAGGGGCCCGCCCTTTGTGGAGCTGGGGTCGGGAAGGTAAACAAGTGCGTCAACTGATTCAAATACTCAATTGAATTGTACATTTTCCTTATTTCGTTTAGTTTTCTTTTAATATTTCCCATTTGATATGGTTTATCATCAAATATTAAGTTGTTGTCAAGAAGCGGTATTACTTAATGTTAAAAGGTTTTGTCTTAAAAGGGACTCGAAATAATTCAAAATTTATCACAATGGTCATGTTTTCGAAATGATTAAGAACTTATCCCGTGGTCTCAACGTCGGCTTTATCAAAGCTCGGTAATTTATGTGACTTGTCAACGGCTTTACTAATGTGTTTTATCTTACTGTTGTTGTATATTTTAGTTTTGTGTTCATAGTTTTGTTACTTATCTCAAAGGCTTAAAGAATTTTATCTTAGACTATAATGTTTTTGTCTGTAGATCCAGAATAAAGAGTTAATCGTAGACAAATCACTTAAGCTTTTAAGTGCTCGATCATCTATCTATCCCGTTTATTGTGATAAGTATTTTAGCAAAATTAACATTAATAAAGGAGATTTTGCAGTACATAAATATGTTATAAAGATACAAAAAACAAGTAGGAACTTAAGTTAATAACAGTGTCGCTTCACGCTGTTGCAAAGCTTTTGTTGTTAGTTGCATACTTACCTGCATCATTTATGTAGATAACATATATGTTATTCGGTGGCTTGCTTGCATGAGATGCAACTTACCTAGGGTCTACGAATGGTTCGGCGTAGATGTTCCTGACCGGCTGTCTGCGCGGGAGGGGAGGGGGCACCGGGCTGAACCCCTCCATCATCTCCTCCCGCTCGCTGTATTTCAGCGATTTCATCGTCATCCTGCTGCTGTACCAAGTCCACTTCACTACTGTTTGATCTCCAAACCCAACATTTCACTGTAGCGTCTTATCACTTACATCGTTACACTGTCGCATATACGTTCATCTTAATGGTAACTAAAGAAAATCCACTTCTAAGTTCAAATGTTTACTTTCCACATTTCCGAGTACACTTTTATTCTTATTTGTTGGTTTAAAAGCTTTTTACTGAAAGGAGAAAATTACGATGAATGAGAAAAGTGGTTGCGTGTTACGATCTCACGATGCTGGTAGTACGGTGGTTGCCCCGCGGGTGTTCGCGATCGACTGCCGGCCGTTGCATCTCCCGTGCGCGGCGGGCCTGCCTGCCGACCCGCCCCGACCCTCGCCTCCCGAGCTTACTTGAGCTTTTGTCATTTTTTGCGCCCGCGCCGAGGTGCCGTCAAGCTCGTCGAGTTATTAGACTCGCGTACAAAAAACCCGAAACATACGCAAGACGAGGGACGATAGACCTGACGTTCACAACGATAGCACACCCGTGTACAACATGTCGGCGTGCGGTTGAATCTCCCATTGTGTCTTAAGAATATTGTGTAAAGTGTGAATAAGATCTGTGTTGTAGAGCCGAGGGTGCCTTTTGTAATATGCCGCGAGCCTATTCATATTTTTTGCAAATTTCATATTTAGTAGATTTATCGTATTTTTTACACTAACACATGGTTTGCTTTTTATCGAGTCGACACGTGAGACTCCTCGTAGCATTCCAAGTTTTATATTCGTATAGCGAAGATTGCTTTCCGTTAAGTGAGAAAGGCTAATGATGGCATTAGGTCACGTAAAAAGAATGCAAGGTAATCGAAGTAGAGTCGAGAAAGGAGAAAGTATCTAATCGATACGATTATCGAGTGGATGAGGGTCGGTTCGGACGGAGCACGGAATTCGTCCGCCTAAATTACCTATCGTGAATGGTAAGATAAGCGTTGGGTCGTACCGATTGATCTTTGTTTATACATATTTATTTGTAAATTAGCTAAACCATTGCCTGTATTTAGTAAATTATGTTCAAATGACTGACTTTCGACGTTTATTCTAAAAGTTAATAAGATGAAGAGCATTTGACGCCAACGCAACTAGTGAACAAAAACACATGAATCACCTGAACTATTACGTTAATGTTATAGAGCCATAATAATAAACGGCTTCGTACTAACGAGCAGCTAGTAAAGCTCAATAGGAGTAGTGCATCGACGTAGGTTGCACAGTGCATGTGTATGCATGATGGTATTAGTTCAAAGACCTGCGGCTCCCTGCCGTGAGCCGACGGGCGGCTGGTTGATCTCAGCACTTTGCATCTCCAACAATTACCGACAAAAACATTGTTCGCGACAAATATGGCGGGCGCACAGCCGTTTACCCTTTTTGTTCTCTAAAATGTTTGTTTTTAAAACTCGTTACATACCCTCCGCACAAATTTTATTTACGATCGCCGAAATTGAATTACGCCCGTGTGATTTATTGAATGTTTTCTAATTTAGCGACGCGTTACCGTGTGACTAATAAAAATTTCGCGAAAAAATGTGATTCCGCAAAAGCGGAATGCCAATAGAAAGGGATGCGGTAAAATTATGTAAAAACCTGTCCTATGGGCCCGAATTATCCCACAAGGATAAGGAATAAGAATATAAAAGAGGCTTAGAGTTTTCCATACGGCTTTTGAGAAGCAAGGAACGCAAGATTTACATACATACATGCGGGTAAACATGCTCGTTGCTGAAGTGTCTTCGAGTACCTGTATAATAAATTGATTTAAGCGCCTCCTGACAGATTTAAGTATGTTTTGACAAACATTAGGGAATTTAAAGCCCCAGTGACTAAACTTTGTTTTGTATGACTGGGGCGAGCGGAGTCTATCGTTAGCTCACCAACTGGATTTCTTCGAGTTTTCGACTTGCGAATATTTGCTACCACCGAGTTCAATGCGGTTAAATCAAATCTTCAATTTGATGTTTGAAAGTGTTATCAACTAAGCAGATGTTTTTTATGAAATAAATGAAAATAAACCAGTGTAGCTAATGAAGGTGAATTTGTGTGGATTCGCGTATAAATACAGAGGAGCTTCGAAATGCTCAGATAATTTTGTTTCTTTTACGATCTACATTGATGACACACCGATGCAAAGTTTATTAAGATCAATTAAAAAGTTCTTTTAGCGGTAACTGGGTAGTTATTCATTGTTTAATCGTTATTGTAAAGCATTTTTCATTTGTCTAAAGTAGGGTTTAAAACACGATAGAAAAAGTACGCAATGTGAATGGGAATATGTTTCCATATTTATGACTTGAGGGAGTAATAGGGATGGCCCTAATATTTTAAACTGATTGTTATTCCTTTGTTAATGCTAGTTTTTTAGGGTGCAATAAAAAAAACTTTACAGTAGACATTGTTTCAAAAACAGATCACAGGCGATGGATCCGTGTGCGCATGCTTGTGCAATAGCGGTTGTTGCATATAAGGCAAGTAGGAAGCGGGTCGCGTCTCAGCCGAACGTTTTCCCATGCCATACACTGACTGATGTATTTCTGACCGCCTGATGTATGGGGCTTGTTCTTGCACTTGAACTTGCGTCGCTGCATGGCGCACGCTTTGATTCTAACATACGGCGGCGCACCGTGCATTACTCCCCACTAACTACAGATAAGTAGTACATGCCACTTCAATTTGAACAGAAATAAACCTCACAATGGGCTCGTTATTGGTTCCGAACAACTCCGAAGCAGTAGTCGTAACGTAAAAACAATGTTGCATAACAACACTGCACCAATTACACAGCATTGTTTGTATTTCGAGTGCTCTATAGTATGGCACACTTTAACAGAGCAGTTGTAGACTAATAAACACATTTTAGTCAGTGTATTTACACTAACATTAACAAGGCGCTCGTTCGTTTGAACCGTATTAATCTTCACTGGCTGGCCCAAATAAATTTCGGCATCCGTCAGTCGACTGCGCTACAAAAACTTACTCAGTTATTTTAATTGGCGTAAAAGTTTGGAGTTACGACGCGGCAGGAACAAATGTCACTGATAGTAGGAATACGTGTTTCAAGTTTTTTTGCTCTAGCATTTCCGAGGCTATAAAATGTTTATTTTCACGTTATTGCACGCTTTTTTATTTTTTAAATGACTCATCGCTGGAGTCAAAACTGTTCAACGACAAAACAAGATTCACGAACATAATTATAATTAAACGGAAAACTAATATCACAACTCGAGAGCGAGATTTAATTAAATCTCCCGAGTTTTAGAGAGCGTGCGAACAAACACGTGCGAGAGCGAAGAAATTTGGATTAATTATCGCTATCTGCTGAGTATTTGTTCATTTTATTGTATACGTTAGCAACCCTGAGCAGCACGGGGGTGTGCGTGCTACTAGGTGAGCCTGTGTGTGTATGTGGAGCACGTTTCATAAGATAAAAGACGATATTGATTCCGTGACGAGCCGAGAGCGGGCTGTGGGAAACGATTCCTGTCCGTTTAATAGATGCCCCGAGGATACGAGTACTTCGACGTACATCGTTCAACCTTCAGAAGAACACTCATTAAAAATATTGTTTTAAGTGCGAGTACGTTTGATACCGAATACTTACAGTTATTCCAAGTTGTAAAATTTGAAACGGGTAAGTATATTAAGTTCCCGAGTGTAATTAACGAGTTAAGGGTACCGCACTGAGCACTTTATTCGTAGTTTAGCGACGCGGTCGGGAGGCTGTCCCGGCCGCAGGACTCGGCCACATTCTCGTCGGGTAATTACGCACGCCCGTCTCGTTCCCAAGCCTCAGCTCTAACATTTTATGCCTCATTTCGTAGTGTATGATTTGCTGCACACATTACTTGATGTAATTATCGTGGGAGCAATCCACGTTCGCGTGCGAACCGAATCATTTACTGGATGTCGATGATAGCTGTTGTTTACATACATATATTCACTATCAACTGTATGTACCTATTCATTCAACTTCTTAGGAATGGTTCTCTATCGAATTACATTATAATCCAATTAGTGCAAAAACGTCTTGTTATTTCCATATCACAACAAATATCTGTTGTTTTCAAACAGATATAACACAGGTCGTAAATAATTATGGACTACGGAGTAGATAGAGATATCTTGCATTATGACCAATGTTCATTTATAATATTCTGGTATTTTAATGCAAATAACGAGAAATAGATGCCAACAAGGCTTGAAATAGAGATCAAACGGTTTTTGATTCAGTAAACGATGATTACATCCGACATCAGTTGATTTAAGTTGGTCGAGGCGCGCGGCCACGTGGGGCCGGCGACGTCGTCCTACTGCGCCGAGTGGACTCCGTCATTCAAAATAAACTCTGTCTTCGCGAAACACGCTCGGAGATAAAAGCCACGACTCGTTACTTTTTATTCCACAGTTTTTTCCTCTTTTCCCCGCCTTTCCACGAGTTTTTAACGGTTAATTTGTCATTAGCCCTGCATCTGTCAGCACACAGAGTTTTGTCGCCTGCAGACATTGGACAAAAACAAAGCGGTTTAACCCAAAAGTTTTTTAACAGTGAACCAGACACCTGAATCGACTTCTACTGACGCTAAAGTAAGCTTTACTTTTCTTCACCACTTTTAGCAGTAAATTGTGTTCGCTGCGGTAATTAATTTTACCGGGAAACTATTAAAACAAACAAAGCTTCAAAGTTCTTCAATAAATCAAAAAAGATTGCAGCGGAGACGAGCAGAGCCGCTCTGAAATATTGACTTTCAGATAATAAATAATGATGAAAAGAGAAAATCAATGTGCTTGCGGGCTTAATGGCGAGCATCATTAATGATTATAATGGTTATGGAATTGTTTCTAGTACGTAATGGCGGGAAGGTAGGGGCGCGCCCGGAAATTGTCCTCTTGTCGGGCAGCGGCGCATTAGCCGAGGACATTAGGACACGACACCGTGCGTGACGTATCACTCTGACAAGTGACATATGACAGACGCAAAGACATGTGTGAAAGAACAATGATTCGACAGAATCGTGATAGATTCCTTATAACGTGCTACGCTGGCGTGAGAGCGTCAGCGCAGCGTGCTATCAGAGTCATGTGTCATGGAAACTTAGAACCATTAGCGTCCGACGAATCTTCCAGCAATTTAGTTTGAGCACATAATTGCGAGAACAAGTCGAACCTAATTGATGTCCGGGCTTGGGTTCAAGTTGCCGTTAATACCTACACCGCCGGCTGGTTCTTGCATATGGCTCCACATCGTTAATAGCAACCGTGAGACTTTCCTCCATGTCTTTGGA
Source organism: Lithophane ornitopus (assembly GCA_948473465.1). Lineage (NCBI taxonomy): Eukaryota > Metazoa > Arthropoda > Insecta > Lepidoptera > Noctuidae > Lithophane > Lithophane ornitopus. The sequence continues at coordinate 10,059,582 of OX419620.1, read as the reverse complement.
CGAACTTGTCTATACTTATGTGTATGTCGTGTTATCATACGATTAAGTAAGTAAGGTACAAGCGTACCTAGTAGTTATGGTGCAATTATGCATAGTTTTTAACAAAAAATAATCACGTAGGTACCTATTTTTCTAATAAGAAAGAATGATTTTATAGACAAAGTGCTAGAAAGCAAACTTAAATAAAATTTGATTGCAGGCAGAAGTAACGCGCTTTCCGAAGTGTTAATCCTTTTCTTTAGTCGTTTTAAGTGCTACATAAAGTGTGAAAATAACAAGTTTCTGTCTGAGACAGAACTTTTAGCCAGCTTTATGACTTTTCGTTTTTGCCTGACAATTTATGCGGTGACATAAAAATGTAACTAAGTTCTGTAGATTAATGAGCGGGGTTTTAGGCAATTTTATGAGTTTTCTGTGTATTTTCTTACGACAGTTCCTTTTAACGACTAATTAGGCTTATTAGCATTGGACTATCTTTAGCAGTGAATGTTAACGGAATGATATAGCGACATATGTGTTTGTTTTGTCTCTATTTAATTAATTAAATTATAAATAACAACTTTTTACTAAATGTATATGAAACGGCTGGACCAAACACGGCTGGACTGATACGGTACTAATATATATTTTTTTTTAAAGTTTGTCTGTCTGTCTGTTTGTTCCGGCTAATCTCCGAAACGGCTGGACCGATTTTGACGGGACTTTCACTGGCAGATAGCTGATGTTATAAGGAGTAAAGTAGGCTAGTAGGTACTTTTATTTTTATTTAATAGAAATAAGAATTAGGGTCCACGCGTGCGAAGCCGCGGGGACAGCTAGTTTTATGATTATGTAAGTAGGCACCTACTTAGAGTTTGCTTAAAATGAAGGTATTAAATATTTTATTTATTTAGTTGTACTTGGAGTTTATTGTTGTTTGGTATAGAAATATCATTTGACGATGTTAATAATGGGACAGTAAAAAATTACTTTTTGAAATTGATACTTTCTATAAAATATTTTGTCTACCGATAAAAAAGGAAACTTGAGTCAACTTAAATTTAATTTAATAAGCTTTTAATTTAAAATGTTACTTGTCTACGAACAATATTTTTAATTTCTTTGCAAATGAAATTATATATAGGTATGGTTTATGTCATATGCACATAGGTAAATAAATCTGGCACCTATCTCGGTCTTATCACATGTTAGATGATGTAACTTGTTTATAACAACTCCAACGTGACGACAAACGTAATTGTTGTAAAAATAATTGACTGAATTTTTATGATTCGATGTAAAAGTCACACAGTAGGGAATTATTTACTTATCTGTAAATGTACATATTAAAAGCAAATATAGTAGTGTTTACATAATGTCTCGTAAAAAAAAAGATCAAATTGATGCATGAAATTGTCAGTACATATTTGTTTTGGCCGTAAAATTGTTTTGCGAATTCGGCAGTTGGCAAGCGAACATGGTTTGGCCAATAATGACACTCGTAAGTAACTCTAAGAAAGGAATAACTATCCCAAATATCTATGAAGTTTTCTGTCACATGGTGATAGATTTAATCTCCCAACATGTATGCGTTTCGAATAAAATTTCCAGTTTTCATTTCATGCATTCCCACTACTGGAAATTGAGATACATATCAGCATCCACTAATTTCTTTAATCTTACGATATTTTTAACTGGTATCTACATAAATTGATCATCTGATCAAAAACAAAATCCATGTAAACAGATTGATATCGTACACATTTTTATTAATCCAAAGACTCAAGTAGAAGTAACAGAGGCAATCCATGAATAACTCACGCCTGCGTTGAAAGGCACCCTTACGAACTCACTGACACGACCGACTAAGTACATTGTAATTCCAGGCATTTTACAACGATGAAAACACATTTAGGAAAACAATAAACACCAAAAAACAATAAAGAACAAATTAAAGTCGGACAGCGAGCGAGTATAGTCCGGTATATTGCGCCGCTTACGGGAATATTGCTGGATATCACGCTACCGAGGGATCGGGACTCGGACTACCTGGTGCATGTGGAGCATGAGGCGAGTCGGCACGGAGGCGCGGGCCTACAGAGAGATCGCGGGACGCCTCGGGGCGCGGGTCAAGCGCGGTGTTGTGATGTACGGCGTATCGGTCAGTGACCGCGAACGAGTCGCATCGGGCAGCGCACCTCGCCGTCGTCGGAGGTGTTGTGGCGAGTGATCGCGCGGGAGACAACGGAACGCGCGCGCCACGGCCGCCCTCCGCAGGCGATTTGATGCCCTCCGCGCGACGCCGCTGCGCGCGCATCCATCGCCGGCGGATAATGCCGCCCTATCCCATGTCGAGCTATCGAGTTATCCGCTACGGGTGAATATCGTGCTTAACTCTGTCAGTGTGTACGATAGATACGTGAAAGCTCGAGGTTACTCTATGAGACGCGTGGCTTGTTCTTTTTTAGTCTATAAGAAATAAAAACTCATAATAAGCTTTCAGGTTTTATAAGGGTTGTTTTCCACTATACAAGTAGAACACGGTTGAAGTAAAAGTCTAAAAAAGATCATAAATAATCTGCATAACAAAAAATCTTAATCGACAATAGACATCCCTAAACAGATTATAATTGGAGCATGCGTGGTGCGAGGGTTGAGGGTAACAGGAGGACGACAGCGGGTGGAGGGTGTGCGGAAGGCGGGGAGCGCGTGTCACCCGCGGCGGCGCGACGCTACGCGACGTGATCTTGACACCGCGTATGCACAGCTTGTGACGTTCCACGTTGGACCAATTCTGAACGATCAAAACAAAATACACGAAAGCACCGAAAAATAAAAGAATCAGCGTCTGGACCGTCACATAAGAAAAGCTTTTATTATCTCAGAACAATCTGTAAGCAGACGTTGCCCTTGACGCTCGAAACTTACATAACGGCTTTTGAAATTGGCTTTACAAATCCTCAAATCCCGTATCTGATATAAACTCACCCTTCAATTTCGGGTCCCTATATCCAATGTAACATTATATTAAGTTAGTGAAAACAATCGATGGTCTACGCCAGGCGTAGGTACTTGCTACGTCATAGGCTGTAGGAGGCTTTCGAGCTTTATAGGAGAGATGACGACGTGCCGAGTCTTAAGACGTGTGTACCAAAATCCTTGGCGCGTGACTTTAGTTCACGCTCTATTGGGCCGTAGGTATGCCATATCTGTCCAACAATCTAAAACAACGTAAAAACATGAATACCTTGTTACTTGGTGGTTAGTGTGCATCGCAGTGTAAGCTTCGTCGTGTATGATAAACTAAAATTACTTGACGGTAATTTTGAATAGGAAATGTGAAACTACTTTACATTGTTATGATGTACCTATTTTTATGATCATAATGTTCGCTACGACTGCTACGCCAGCTACGAGTTTTGTCCATTTTGTAATATGAAATAATTTATTTATCTGTCTATGATGAATGAATGATATTGCTTATACTAATTACAATACATGAATATATATACTCGTAACAAAAATATAATAAAAATACGAATATAAATGCTACATAATAACTATAGTTATAATCTGCGGTGCTACGCGCAATAATTTTTAATTCATGTTTTCGTCGACGTGTCTTTATAGCTTTTGTTATCTATCTTCTTAGGATTTCTGCAGTACTTTCAGTTATATTTAAGACTACATACATATATTACCAACATATAAGTCAGCAATGCATAAAACATGTGCACAATGTTATCTGCATATATGTTAATCCTATGATTTGTTTAGACTACTAGGTACTACAACAATAATGTATTGCTGTAGTCTAGAGCATAGCATTCTAAATTTATAATACTCTGATATCAAGCAGTTCGTGTTCATAGATGATAAATATAATATTATTTTGTATTCATACGGTGCCCGTAGTTAGCGGAGGTAGTAAGGTTTCAAGCCGCCGCGCCCCGCAACTCGACGGATAAAGGGTTTTGTTTTCTTTATAAACAAGCGCGAAGGTGCTGTTAACGACCCCACGAACAAATACGAAATTCGATCTACCATTACGAATACAAATGGCTCCCCTACAACCCGCCACCGTGAAGGCATTGTCTTTGCTGCAATCTCGATCGACGCTCACTCGTTATGCTCTACAATCTCCTATAACTATTGTTTATGTTTATCAATCTTGTATTAAGTCTAGTCAATGGATACCTGCTTCTCATCCGACATAAAATAAAACATGTCTCAATAACACGAAGATTGATTTCTGTAAAAATTTCCTGATGTCCTTATCGCAATATTGAATCCGTATTAAAAAGGAAATGAAGAGTAGGTATCGGTTCCACAAAAAAGTTGAAGTGCCGCTATCGCTTTGATCTCGGCTGATATTGCCTTCAATTTTTGCTGAAGACATTTAAATTCGACGTTCTTTAAGTACCTGTCTAATACTGGAGTACCCCAGTTTTGGAAATAGTCTTAATCACGGAATATCGAATGACGTTTCTTTGATCTTAATAACTCTTATTATCGATCAGTTTTCCGGGTAAAGGCTCTGTGTGATTAGTTCATCATTATCTTGATTAGTATGTCTATTTTTGACAACATAGGTAGAAGCATAACTAAATAGTACCACCAAGTTTGTTTATAATCCTATTGACCTAGTTAGCCAACATAGTGCAGACAGCGAAACAAATCCAGAACCCATCCAACATCCACATGAATGAATAAAAATAAACTTCTGCAACTTCATGTAGCAAACAGCTTTATGAAATATGTTATGCTATTGTCTCTGTCTCTTTTGCAAGAGTCCCGCTGCAAATAGTCTGTAGTTTACCTCGACAATACTGCAAAACTCGCGGCAAGCACACAATGCTAATGCAATACGTCAGCAATTCTTCAGGTATATCTAACAGTTTTATGTAATGGCTTGTGCCACGAAATGAATAAAAAAGATGTCTGACAAAAAGTAGAAGAGGAACGTAAATCGAGGCATTTCTATTGAGGGCCATGACGTCGCATAAATGTCGACCACGAATGTTGTTTGTCACCGCACGGCGCACGGACGCGGACCTGATCGCGCGATAGTGCCACGCAGCGGCCGGACAAACGACAACCTTCTTATATTGAAATAATATTGAAAAATAGCTTATTCACAACATTGTTTCACCATTACAATGATTGGGGATTTAAATAATCCGCTTACGTAATTGTGTGTGCTTTACTCGCGTACTCCGTTCCATGGAACTGACAGATGAAAGCCGGGGAGGTGCCGATTGAAGTCACGTTTGTTGTTATTGGCACACGTGAGCTCTGCCTGGAGCTCTAAGATTGCGATAGTGGCTACAGATAGATAATAGCCTATCAACCTCAGGCAATCTAGATCGTCTAGCAATCTAAAAAGAACCTAGCCATATGAGTCCTTATACGCTGCTATTGATTACGCCAAGTCTCAAATGTCTGTGTTTTAGTGCTAACATCAAATTAGCTCCAACAATTTCAGACTAATTAAGATGAACTAGAGAGAACGAAGACTTAACGTAAGGTTAATCAGAACAAAGTACTATTTTCTATCTAGCCGAGAGCTAGAGCATTTAAAGTAACAAAGTAATTACCAACAGAAAGTAGGTCTCGCGTCACTTCATTGTACGGAAGCTGAATGTGCGTGATCTTAATTCGAAACGTTTAAAACGCCTTTTGTGTTCAAGTGGAATATTTTGCTACATTTGTTACTTTGTTCACCTGAATAGTAGTTGCAAGCAAGATTTCAGGATATTAAACGTTCAGTTCCTTTATCTTATACCGAATCGACATTGTAAATGTTACTACCGGAGGAATTTGCATTCATTACTACGCGTAGCAACACGAAGCTACGCGGTGCTACGCAGTGCTACGCTAAACTACGCAATGCTACGCGAAGCTACGCAGTGCAATGCGAAGCTACGCAGTGCAACACGAAGCTGCCCGGAACTTTAAGAAGCTATGGAGATTAAATGCTTATTCGGTAAAGTCGAATCAACCGACTGGTTATAAATGTGGCGATAGGTCTATGTCCACAACGCGACGACTTTCGGCTGGTAATGATGATGATTATGATGAAAATCGAATCTTATTACTAACCAAAATAGTAATAATCTCATTAATTGGGAAAAAAATTGATTGAAATCGTTTGTTTCTGAAGGTGTATAATAACCTCTCTACACCGACTAAAGGGGGGTACCCCTTTAGTCGGTGTAGAGAGGTTATTGAATTACGACATGTTCGTAAGGCCGTCACGGCGCGCGGCGTGCTCTCGCGTGTCATATCGGGTTACAATCACATGTTTAACTATAATCTGGTAGTCTTACAAGCAGAACGCGACCGATCGTCAGGTAACATAAACATGGAGTTCATTTAATGACGTAAGTTAAACATGCACACTATTTTGTGGAGATATTGACAAAACGCCAACAAAAAATTATGAAATTTTACATGTTTGTTAAATAACACACATGGTTCTAGGGATTTAAAAGTAATACACACAAAAGCCGCTAATCTTTGTATATTCAGCGGCTATTGAATTACAAAAGCATGATGTAATAAAACGGCAAGTATACTCGGATTACAATAGAAGCAAAAAGTATCGCACCGTGAAAAAAATGTATCCATTTTTTAATGTTGCCTGGTATAAGAAAAAAAAAGATCATTTTATTTAAAACTTTCCTTCAAAGTGTCTATTATCACATGCTTTAGAACCGTAATAAATCATAGTTTCCTAATTTTAGATTTTGCTTACAATTTTAAATCTGTTTACAACGGGACAAGTTGTACCATCCTTGGAAAGTAAACATAGTAAATCCTTCAACGCTTTTAAATTCATAGACAGAATAAAATGCTCGTGTATCAAGTTCATATCTCCTACACTATAACTTACAATTTTATTTTTGAACCCTGCCACGAAACAAAACAATGGACAATATATAGTTGTTTTGTTTCTGAAAAAATATTTTTGTGTTCATTTTCATCGAATTACAATCCACGAGTACACTTTGTGTAGACAATGAATTTGTTTTATTCTTTTGTTTCGATTATTTTTGTTTGTAAAAATAATCTAAACGTGACCTTTTAATTTATATCTATATATCGTACATTTTATGTAATTATGGGGATTCACAAAGGGAATGAAATGTTGATTTACAAAGTTTGGTTTTAGTTTCTGTTCCAGAAATTCTGTAATTTCTGAAGAAATTCTGGTAGGTAAACAAAAGCCGTCTTTCGAGGTCACGTCCTTGACCTTATTCAGTTAAGTGCTATTATCATTCCACATTCTCGATTTGCGCAGAATGAGAAACTTTTTTCTAATTACTCCGAGATCGACTTAGAATTTCAATACATAATATATTTGCTATTATTATGAATGAATTTATTATTAATAATAATAAAGCGATCTTTGTTACACGACAGGCTAAATGTAGCAATACTAATTCCTTAGTCGCACAGCAGGCCAGATGTTGCCGTCATAACGTCACGTTGTGGAATCAGCCGCACGCAACCGCGGCGAGACGCGGCGACGTTCAAGTAGCACGGCCACGCAGAGCAACAAGTCACCATTATATTGTTTATGCCGAATTATATTCATAATTTTTGGTCTCAGGAACGGGCCGATCTCAAATAATGCTCGACGCGGATCACGACAAAATGAACGTACGTTGGCGTTACAATTTATGAGCCAACGGACTATTGTGCCGACACTGATTACTCTTTATGGAGATTTGACGTCCTAACACGACGCGCCCTACATGCTCCGTTTACGTACACCAACGGGTTGTATGGACGTAAAACTTTTATGCCTCCACCGCGTTTTACAGCGGGCCTTTTATTATTTAGTGAAAGGAACGACGGTGATGTCATAAATCTCCGCTCCTGCGTGAACTTTCGCCTCTTATCTCGGCAAAGAAATTATGGAACTTTCTGGCTTCTCCTAGACAAAGTGTTTGGCTTTCGGGATCTTGGGTCACTAAAAGCTTTTCACAAATTAATGAGGAATTTTTGCAGAAGAAACGACAGAAAGAAATAAATATCTTTCATTAGTAATATTATCTAATTGAAATTGAGTTGAGGATAAACGTCTAGATTTCGACGAAGGAATTTAGCGAGGACGACGACGCAACGTTCTAAATGACTGCAATCATGAAAACGTGGGCATTAAATATGGTCGCTTGTACAGAATAAGTCATGTATCTGTATCGCCGGGATTCATTAATCTTGTAGTGACTAGGTTCTGTGTGGGCTTAGACAAGCTTTATAATATGTAATTAAATTACGTTTAAAGTCGTCGGTCGTAGCGGACGAACCTCTCTAAATCATATCGAGTCCGTAAATGAAAGCCAGAGTGACATGACAGACAGACCGGTCATTACGTTTGGGTCAAACGTTTTGTTCACTGCTTTCTGTGTACGTTTGTTCGTTGTTTGCTTTATTGAGATTTGTTTAAGAGTAACATAGACGTATCGTTTCTGCATAAACGATTTGAAAATATTAATAAAATGGCTCATGCTTTCGCATTATGCGTGGATGATACAAGATTTACAGCTGTGACAAATGATGGCAGTGACATCACTTTTTGCTTGTTGTGTCACAAAATCGACATGCAAATATATATCGTTCTAGGCTGACGTTTACGAGTTGTATTCGCAGGATACAATACGGAAAGTAGAAATATCTGTTGAGGATACCTATTATTATAAACATAACAACAACTCGTAGCTACATAAGACTTTTTATTTGAGTCAGATTTTATAATGCAGTTACTTTTTGGTGAGTTCAATAAAATTAATAGGATACATTAGATATATAAAAAGAATCTATTAATATTATTAAAGAATTTACGATGTCCATATTAAGCTTGATCGACATATCATAGGATAATATAACAGGAACATAACGGCTCGGGTGATACCCCGATAATGCGCCGCCGACGTCGCCGGAGGCTCATACAATTAAACAGATAACATAAAATTAACGAAGCTGACTCGTAAATACACTCACTTTATTATCTATAAAAGTCACTAATTAATTAATTGAATAATGATAAAGTGCTTTCTTGTGTGATGCAGAGTGCCGCACCGCTCCGCGGTCCTCTATCGAAAAGCAATATTGCGGCGTAACTTGGTTGTAGCCATGTTTACCTTGTTAATGCTTTTATCTGTGATGTGGGTCATATAAATACATACCCACAGTATAATACAATTAATTAACGCATCAATTAAATTTTGATCAACGATTGTGCATCATCAATTTGTGTATCTTAGTGGTTTATTTCCACTAGCTCTGGCCCCGTTAACCTTACCAAAGCGCGTCACTTATTATTTAGCGTTGTTAGAAGCTTTGTAGCGCAGTAAATGTTCGCTTCTGGCAGTGACGGCAGTTAATGCAGTCTACCTAGGCTTCAAGAGATAAGCTAACAAGGCTCTTTAGCTAAACAAGAGGCGGCCAAACAATAAAGGCGAGTTAAGCGTCGTGAAATATGGCAGAAACGAGGTGCGATAACTCAGCGTGCTCGCTAGGCTCGCTGGGCTTGCTTCTTTTCCCCTAATTAGCCATTCAATTCCCGTAATCTTGTTTACTCGTCGGGCGGCTCGCGCTGCCCAGGTGCGATAATGGCCGAGCTATTTGCATGCCGCCATATTGTTTCCCCATGTTCGGCTCGCAGCCTCCGATGCCGTCCGATGCGACCCCCCGTTGTTTTGGCCGGGCTTATTGGATCCGCTTGCGATTACTTTGTATTGATCCCGCCGTCCATTATCTACATTCGTTTATTTTCGTATCACAGTAATGATACCGACTGATGTCCACAAATCCAATGAAACCACCCCTTATGTTGTTATACAAGTACGAGTAATTAATTTGTAGTTGATATTGATTGTATTGGTATAATAGTATGTTGTTGTTAGGGGTTCACCTCATAAATACCATTTTGGTGTTACGTGTACGCATATTAAACTAATATAAAGTTTACGTGCACGTGCACGCCGCGCGAATACAACTTTAGTGAGCTACAACTTGAGTGTAACTTGTGTAATCTGACTTCCCCAAATGCCCGTTCACGACTGTTAGTTGCTTAATTAAATTATCAAGATGTATTTATTCCATTACTATAATAAATAAAGTTACAAACTATGTTGTTTAGAGGAAGATACAGCGGAAATCAGAAGTATAGTAATTGATATTTTTGCAGTAGTGTAAGATGGCGGTGTTTCCCCGGCGGCAAGTCTAATATAAAGCTCTATCGAAAGCTAATCGTAATCTCGAACAGTAAATTGAAGGCGATCCGTGCAACGAGGCGATGCCGGCACATCTTCTATAAATACATTACTGAACACGCTTTATTACTCCGCCATCTTCATCCAATCCTATTAAGTGTCTGTTCGCGAACAGCTTTCCTCGGAAGGCGTTCAGTTTTAGGATGGCCATTTTTTAAAATAGTATTAGGGTTCAATAATGGCTTTAACACGGGGCGCCCCTGAACGTCTATATTATGTCTCGGTGTGAATTTGGCGAGCTCAGTCGATATGCTAAACTGAGGAGGCGGTGGTCGCTGACGCCGCGTCTGCCCGCACCGCGCCGCGCCGCGCCGATGAGATGCGATCATTTAACGACAACGCTTCGGGAAGATTTCCCTTCGAGCGGCGATATTGGCGATATTACGTCCTCTTCCCGTGGACCACGTTTTATAATTTAGACGCCCGTTGCCTCGGGCTGCATAACATTAAAGGTATTTTATGAAAATGTTATTTTGCATGTTAAACATTTGAAAGGATTTGCGTCTGTAATAACATTGTATTGTTATTAAATTCCTGGGAAAATATCTGGTTTATGGAGTGTTTTTGTACACAATTTAAATGTTTGCGTAGAATCCGTAGTGATCAAATGTTAGCACCCATCGAACTAGTTATGCGATATTGAATGGGAGCACGATTCGTAGAATAACTACAAATCGGGTCAACTGTATATCTACGGTGCTATTAAGTTAATTACCATGCTTTATCTGCTCATATCGCTGGTCCTGTATAATTAGGGGTGTCAACACAATGCTTCCAAGCGAGCACAATATGTCTGCACAAACCACATGTCAATTTAATTTGACCCCCGATCCAAGATGGCGGCCAACCCTCGCGGCGCGGCGTCTGCTCGACCGAATGCCTGTGGTTTACGCCTGTTTACTAATTGACGTGTTTTAGAGTAACACTGCATGGTTTCTGTCAGCATACCGATGAATATATTTGAATACGTATACCAGTAAGGTTGGCCTTTTAATTTAAACGTTGAACTAAGAAGTTATATTTAGTTTAGCTACGCCCGAATAAGTTGACGCTCTGTGAAGCTCTAGAAGTGAATGTACTTGATTAAAGTACTGAATTGTACTGACGTTATCCGGGTTATATATTACTGTTCTAAGTTTTTATGCAACAATTTTGACAGAAATGAAAACGAATCTTTGTCACTACAATATTAGATGACGGAGCCGCAGCCGTTGTTTTGATTTCCCATTCATTACAAAATAAAGTCAGTTTTAATCCATTTTTATGGCCAATGCGGGTCGGGTCTGTTTGCCTGTCATTGTAATATTTTAACTGGTCTGAATATTAATATTCATCGTGGTTTTAGTTTGTTTATTTTACGATCAATTTAATGAGACGTCCAGATTACGGGTCTTAACTAAATCACATTGTAGAAACGGCAATATTCTCTGTATATTCCATGGATTCAAATAATCAAATAACCATTAACTATAATAATAGTCACCTAAATCAGTACCCTTAGTTTATGGGCGAAGGTAAGAGTTGTAAATATTTTATAAAGGACGCAGACAGTTGTATAATTGATGAGGAGCGAGGTAAAGACGACTGTACGGTGCGAGTGACCCGAGTCGCGATCTCGATGACCGGCTGAAATATTTAATTTGAGCGATTATACAACACCCTTACAGTTCATCGTAAGCAAAGATAAGTTTATAAACAATACTGTGACAAAAATAGTTAAAAAAATCAGCTGTTCCATTATCTTGTCGATTTCTTTAAACACAAATCGCAAATGGAATAGTTGAAAAAGTATCGGAAAAAAAAAACATATTATCGATATTTTGTCCTTGTCCCATACTTGTTCATACCTGTAGTTTAACAATATTACCATGATTCGAGTCTTCTATGTAAGTTGTACGTATTAAGGTAAAGAGAACTTGCATGAAAACTATCACCCAATATGTGTGACTTTGTAGTGGGTGTATGAGGTTTGTCTGACTAAAAATAACTAAGCTGCAATAGGCAGACAAATAAAATGCGTACAGAAGGCTGCACGTCAGTGGTTACAAAACCAGTATAAGCTGGCCAATTATTCTATTGAAAATCTCCGTGCTACGCGACCAGCTCAAGCTGCAAAGTGTTACCACGCAGGTGCTGTCGACAGTACCTATCAGACTGCTTTTAGTGTAATTTAAAATTTATAATCATTAGTTAGTAATCATTAAGCGTCGGTTTCTTAGAAGAGTGGTGGCGGCCACATAGCTTCCGCAATTTACCCGCGAAGGACTTCACTGAAACGTTACTTTTGAAAGTAAGTTTGTGTGTTTTCCTATAGAGCGTTTTTTGACACCGTAAAGTCAATCCCGCTGCCATCATTTTCATGACAGCCGTCACTGCGGCCGTTATGTGGCGGCCACCGCTCTTCTAGGAAACGTAGCGTAGAAACGTAGCTTTAGTAGACTACAACACGATTACAGTAAAACCAATATTACGCAAACGGATTCAAATTGAACTAAAATAAAACAAATGAACAGCTACTCAAAACATGGATGTTTGGCCGGATTTAGATACTGTCCGCAAAATGATAAACGTGTGATTTTTATTTCAAAATAACGTCTTAGATACTTCGTGGGCGCAGAAGACGGATCTGAAAATACGGAGACTTTGATGTCATAACTGAAAATAACTTAATCCCGATACTAAATTTCTTCTTCGGGCCGTATTGCTACTTTATTACGGTATAAGTATGTCGTCGCAGCGCCCAGTTATGACTATTTAACTGCTATTTAAATCATATTCTAAGAAAAGCGTTTTCGACGGAGTGATGAAAGTCTGTACAATTTGATATCGCTAGAATTTTCGACAGTACAATATTTTCGCTCCGGCAACACAATGGCATCTATTTTTAAATTGAGAACGCGGGAGCCCGTCAATAGACGCGAATGACATTAAATTGGTTAAATTGCTTTGCCGAGCTTGGTTCTGCAACTCCTTTGGGAGGTGTCCGTTCGTCCGTCGCGACGCTCGATACTACACAGCACTCAATCGATTCACAGCTCATCTATTTTTCTCGATACATGTTTCCGTTTTGTATTATCTTCATTGTGAACTATTTCCAACCGGATCCGTTTAGAACAATTTACAACTTTGCTGTTAACGACTCTTCTCTTGTTTATGTTCATATTTTTATTCTTTTTGAGGTCATTGGGATTAAGTGACAACATTTTCGTGCTAAAATAAGAGCTATTTAAGCATTTGCTGAACCTGATTACGTTGCACCTGCAGCGTGCTGTCCGTCTGATAAAACAACGCGGTGAGCTCGCGCCGCTTCACTAATTCAGTGTAGAATGTAGTGGTGTGGTGCGTCTATCAGGCTGACAGATACAAACAGGGCCAAAACCAATCAATCAGTCCGGCGGAGCGTCGCGCGATAATTGAACTCTTCCCTCGAAGTACTGCGATTCAATAGATAATTACAATCGCAAACCAAAAATTACACGCGGCATTTAACCGTAGGACCCTATTACGTTTCACAAAGCTGGGTCGGTCGCATTCGATCGGCGATCTTTGCCGGACGGAGGATTAACTCGCAACGGCGCACAATGAGGGCCTCGAGAGGAGACGAGTAGGGAGGGGATGTATTAATAATGGTCTCCGTAGTGAATGGAGCACTTACACGGTCCGGCGGGAGCTGAATGTGTGACTATCGCGTTAGAGCAAATCGAATCGGTCAGGTTGGGCGCTTGCACGCGCCGTATTCGCCGTTTAACCGGAAACTCGGCACAGGAAGAAACATGTTATAGGGTAGAAATCACGAGTCGTCACGACAAAACATTGTTGGCCTACTTATAACTCCATTCGGTCAAGTCAGAGCGATCTCTGGACCTCGTAATTTTTTCCTAAGCCAATTTGACAGCTTGCAAGTATGTCATACTAAAACTAGGTTTCAATCATTATTAAGGTCAATAAAACAGAGAATCCATAAACATTATTTCCAGAATAGTTATTACCGAAATAATGTATGATAGCCGGGTGGTAATATGCAAATGCCCACAAATTGCTTTTGACAATGATACTTAATTGGACTAGGTGTGCTCATGGGTCCGCCTCCCATGGTCCTTTATACATATTTCAATATTCAACTTTGTCTAATAATAGCTTTAGGTACAGTTTAGGAAAATGGCATAGAATTTGAATTTGTTGGTATAAAAAGTATCTTAGCTTCAATGTAAAAATTAATAAGTGGCAGACTCTTACAAGTTCTTCTTTCTCTATCCAAGATAATAAGCGTTTCCGCACAATATTTCATATTTATTCATAAGATAATATTTATTAGCTTCTTGGAAGTTATTAGCAACAAAATCCCGGCAATTTTCTGATGCAAATCCATCAATGGAGACAATGGAAAAAGTTTAATGCAACCTCTGCATTGACGACGAGGGCACTGAACTCTGGCGCGCTTTTGTTTACCTTCACTTTGATAGAGAACAACTATTACACTTGATATTATAAATTAATTAATCATTATTTCTGTACCTAATTTTTCTTTTACAATACGGTTGAAGAGTTTAGAATGTTTCAATGAAAACTGTGTACGTATAAGGTATATTTTTCTCGAAATTAAAATATTAACTTAAAAAAAATATTTTGTTTAATTAACGTCTCAAGTGAGTTTCAGATGAATCAAGTCTCTCTTAATTTAAAAACTGTACTGGACGTCTTCTTATACCTAATATAAATTATAATAAAGTAGAAAGGTAAAGTTGGTTTTCAGACAATACCTAAGTGTATTAACCGAGAATAACTTATTTAATCTTAAATTTTTTAAATCTTTAATTAAATTATTGATATTTAAATGATAAAATAATGTAATAAACCTAAAAGGTATGAAACCCGTAAAATGATTTGATTCAGAAATCTAATAAGCCTCTTAAACTAATGTAAAATTGCTTGAATATACATATTAGAGGTAAATGTATTTTCATAACAAATCCTTTGAACTGTGCCTAAATAGACCGAGAGATTTGAAATAGATTAAAAATGAGAGCTCATTAGCATTGTGATGAACGTTTCATTCGTTTCATTTGCAGCGTTCGAGATATTTTGTGGGTTAAAAAATATAATGGTCTGATGAAAACATCACCAAGCTATGTTTTAATACCCTCACCCTAAATACAGACACCGTATTCTTCTCCATGTCAAGAACCTGTAATGAATGTCATTATACGTTTACCTATTTCAAGACTTTGTTTGTATAAATGTAAATGTGACGTGGAAAAGTTCCATTGAAAGTCGATTTTCGAAGTTGTACGTCGTTGGACGCGGGGAGCATTGTGAACAGTCGGGCAGCACCCTTTGCATACAACACAATGTCGTCGAGATACCTACCGAATGTTACCTATGTGATCTGGCTGTTTTTGTTGTTTTTTATCAAGTTTCAATATAAGAATGGGATTTTGTGGACTAGTTTTAAAGATTTTAAGAGGGCCTTCGTACATGAGGCAGCAGTTGAAAAATATTTAGGGCTGGCAACCGCCGGGTCCCGAATTACTTTGGTTCTTCTAATTAAAAGGAGACTTGGAGTGAGACTAAGCAATGTTTATGAAAAGGGTTTAAGTTTTCTATGTCTCTAAACATTATCAAGATTCTGAGGCTTGATTAAAGTTGAAATTGCACTGTATATCTAAAACTCCTTAGTTCTCTCCCATGCATTGAGGTGAGAGAGATATGGTGGCCTATTTTCGTCCGGAATATACAACACTAGCTATCGGTCCGCCATTGTAGGCTTCCTATAGGTACTGTATGTTTCAAGAATACGTAGAGAGAAAGTATGTAGGTCAGTGTGTAGTTTTATTAAAGTACAAAAGCTCAGATAAATGTACCAACATGAATGACTAAAGCATTTCAGAGTTTTCAGTAAGTGAAGGAGCTACTCGAGTTATAGTGGCAAACTTTATAAGGCTGAATTGAAACTGTTTTGACGCTGTACAAGTAGGAACAAAAGCTATAAAATGTATGTCGCTTGAAAGATGTACATGCTAATAACTATACACGAATGGTATAATTTTGGAGATGCAAAATGGTGCTAATCATAGAATTTTGATAGAGCAGAACTGGGAGGACGTGTCTGTATTACCGACACGTTTTTCAGCTTAAAGCAACTAAAAAAAAATCTGTTAGTAAATGGCATTGATATGTTTAATTTAATATACCTACTGAATTAGTTTATCATTAAGTAATATCAAAATATTAATAGGTATAAACATACCTACGTGGAATTTCATGTTATGTATTTCTAGAAACCCAGCTCCGAAACCAACGAGCTGTCAAACAACTTGAACCCAGATATAATAGTTTCTCTGAAGCTAATTATAACAGACTTAATGAGAAAAGTTAACCATCGTTTACTTTATTAATTACAATGGGAAGAGAATCCTCAGAAATAATGAAACGAATACACATGGGTGTATTATTTCGTCAGTACGGTTTCGTAGTGTTGATGCGTTGAATAAAAATGAATTGCAGTGTCGAGAATGAAGACAAACTACTTACGAGTCTTGTTACACTTGGTTGAACGTTCGACTACGTCATGAAGACGTATTATGCTATTCTAACAAAAAATACCTATCGAGTTTTCCCGAGCTTACCCGAAGTATTCCAAATCTAGAGCTTTTGTATAATACCGGCACATACCTACTACGAGTTAAAAATGTAGTAAATGATATATGAAATTAATTCTGAAACTGAATGAACATTGATTTTTACTTTTTTAAATAACGTCATAACCATTGTTTCAGTTTCAGGAAGTTGGATATTTCATTTTATTTTATTAGCATTGTAATTCCAGAAAATACCTACACGCAATTTATTTAATCAAAATGCAATTGAAATACGTGAAAATTCCACTTATTTCCATTATTTTCGCATAGGTTTAATATAGACAATTATTTTCTACACAATCATGATTGTTTTGTTTAATATGTAGGTATTTTGTGAAAAGATTTATTATAACTGAATTTTGAGCCAGGATACCTACGTATTTTGTATTTGTTTTATGAAATGATATAGTGACAGGTCATATTTATTGCCAGAGCTATGGGAAAAGTTCAGTGGTGCACAATTACTAATTAATATATGACGTTGCACAATATGCTCTAATTAATTACCAAATGTACACGTGTGTGCATTAAATAAGTTATTGAATAATAATCGAGGTGTGAACAATAATATATCCTAACACTTTTAAGGTTTATTGAGGATGTGCAGGTTGTAAAGGCCAGATGTGCGGCGACCCGATCGGCGCGTGCGCTTCCGTTTCCGCGTCGACCGCAGCCCGCCTGCGCCCGGGCGCACACTGTTCACAGACAGGTGGTCACTCTGACTGATCGATATTTATTGATTTAATTAAGATTCATTTATGCAGCCATAAATTTATTCCTTATTCAATATAATAAATTAACTCTACTTCTAAGTTGATTTATTGATGCAATAAAATTAGTTATGGAAAATGAGCGTCGCAGCGCCGGTGGTCATGGACCTACCTATGAATAGACGTGCTTAGAAATTACCTATTAATCTACATTTATTGAGAATGTTCCACGAGTTTACAGTTTTCTTGGAAATTAAAGCTAATATATCTCTCAAACTTCCATTTAGCGTAAATATTTTGAAATTCACCTAGAAACTAGAGGCAGTAAAGATCACAGTTCCAATTAAGACTAGTTAGTGTCTGAATACTTGTACTTCAAAGCATCTAACGTCCCTGCTGGCGCAGACAACACGACAAAAACGATAATAACTCTGATATAAGACTGAAATAAACTCCATATCCTCGGTCCCCACTAAATAGAAGTGAATAAGAGCAAAAATTTCCAGCCGCTATTGCAGCGAGTCTGTATGTGTATTGTTGCAATTTCAAAAATTCCCATTATCGTGGAGCGTAAAAAGGAGAGAAATAAGAAGTGGCGGACAATAGTATACAGCTATGGGCAACGGGGAGGAGGCGCGGCGTTTCTAAGCAACGCTCACTCCGCGGCCCACGCCACCGCCACGCCACCGCTGCGGCGTCCTGTGTCCGCACTTTCAACTACATATGCCGTTTATTGACAATACGATAGCAACACAATTCTTGGAATAATTATTTCGTTGCGCACGTTAATATTAGAAAATAAATAAGTGTATGAAGTTACAGTGAAACACATATTTAATGCTAGCAGGAATCCTAATGTGGCACGTTCTCCTTAGTGAACATTGTTATGAGTTACCTACTACATGAGTTTAATACGCACTGGTTCAGGATAACATGATCATAAAAATCAAACGATATAAAGTGCTAAACTTAGCAACGATTGACAAAGATTGATTGAGTGATATAATTTATAATTGCGAGGTACCGAGCACTCACATATATACGTCAGTGAATTCTGTCCATACGAGAGGAAATCATTTGAATGGCCGAAATAACCACCGACTGCGCTGCCTCGGGTATGCTATTTCTATTCCATATTGACTGTTCATATTTCATAATGTTGAACGCTTATAAATTATTCTTAGCACTGGCTAATAAGGGCACGTATGACTAATAAAAATTTACCTATGAGTTCTTATAACTTCGCTTAAGAGGGCGTGTTTTGACAGCAAAAAACATATTTCACCCGCGCAACCCTTACCTACCCTCTCATCAAACACGACGAAAACAAAACACAATGCCTTCCCGCCAGCAGAAACTTTTCGCCTGGCGTTTATAGAATTCGAATTTCAATCTTCTGTAGTTTATTTTGCTAAAGCTTGAATTCAGAACTATAGATCATATCCATGTTTTGGAACTAGAAACTCAATGTTGACGTGAAAAAGTTCAAATTTAAATGTAACCAAATTTTATTTAGGACCTTGCACAGTGTGTTAAGAACCCGATTTTTGTTTCATTCTGTTTTTATTCAAGTAATCGATAGTTTCTATCATTTCTGTCACGAGCATTCAACTCCGGCTTTGCTACGACATGTAACTTTTTTTTTTTATATCAAAGTTTCGTAATTTATATAAAAAAATTACTATGTATTCCAGTTTCTATTTATTCCAATAATTGTATGTACAGTAACCTATCGTTCCACCAATTTCTGTTGCTTTACCGCCTGGCCACGGGACAGGCGGCGCGAATGGCGGCGCGAATTGCGGTGCGGCAAGCGGGGCGGCAAAACAAGCGGCACATAATGCAAGCCACGGGAAGAGCGTTCATCGCCGCAATTATTATAGACCGAGAGCAAAATGTCTTTATCTAAGTTATCTCGATATTGCTTGGAGAGTAGGTTTTTTGGTTCAATATTTTTTAGAAGATATGAGGGAACAGATAAACATACAAACATACATACATAAATACATACAAACCGGTCAAAATCATAACCCTCCTTTTTGCTTCGCCGTAGTCGGGTAAAAACTAAAACGCAACTACGACAAATAAGTCAACTAAAGAGATATAAACAAGACATCATAGACAGACAAATAAAAAATTCAGAGTCATACGTAATCTGTTCGATTTATGGCCCCGTGTGACTCCGGATTTTTAATTTGTAACGTTACCGTAAAAGTTCGATAACTTTTATTCTTTCAGCGATGCCGACGTTCCCATACAATCATTGTGAATTTGAAATCCGTCACAACCGTTACTCATCCCCATCATAAAAAGGGGGCTAGTCATGAGAACAATTTCCCCAACAATTTCCAACAAGAGTCCATATGAAAAATTTTAAGTCCCATGCACAAACGGTGTGCGTAAGTACATTTATCCACACAAACCCATTACCTATTTTAATTTTCCGATTTATTTATTTTACTCCATTAATAATAATATACCAAAAACCTACTTTTTTATTCTAAACAAGTAATAAGTTTTATTTAGGGGACGGTCAAAAGTCGCTCGAAATGTTCGTCTAAGGGTCACCTTACAAGAAGTTTGTCAAAAAAAGTGGGAGTAAACGAATTTGGATCCTAAGAAAATCGCAATAAGATTTAAAATCTCCAGTGCGAACTTTCAAATGAACGTGGAATAGGCTATGTTGTAAATTTTCTCCGCAAGAAAATTCACCGCACTACAGAGCAATGGCGCTAGTTGTATCCTATATAAAAATTAAATCTTTGGTTGTACCTACTTTATCAGTCAAAAATCTGTCAAATAAAATGGATGTCATCTTGAGTTTGCAAATATCAACATCGAAATGTATATGTTTATTTTGCCTCGGAATGTATTTATTTATCAATGCAAACCACTTTTAATATTCGTTTTGGAAGTGGTTTTAGTGTTTTTTTTTCATGTTTTCTATGTCTCAGTTTCTTCTGTGGAATGTGATAAATTACGAAAATATTATTTTATCGGCGCAGCTAAAAATTTGAGAGCGGACGTCTCGTCTCAACAGAGCGACGCCGACTGATTTGTGAAACAAAAATATGCTTGAAGTTCCTGCAATGTGCGACGGAAGATGGCTTCTTCCACGAACTAAGAAAATCGTAAGTCTTACAAGCTTGAATTCGTAATAAAACCAAAAATAAACGAATAAAAAAAAAATCCTACACAATTTTTTTTGCCTTGTTTTAATACAAATAATCATCCAATTTTTATCTTATTAGGCATTAGCATATTAAGTACAAATCGAAAATACGAGAAAATTAGAGGTAACTTCGTGATATTTTTTTATCGAGAAAATTTTGATAATTTGTGTTTCTGTTTCACAAAAAGTTTGGAAATATCGTGTTACTCATACTATTTTTATTTTATACCCAAGTCTTATCAATTTCATGAAAAATCAAATTGAAGACAGGCAATTTTGGCTCCTACCCGCTCTTAATTAGAAATGTTAGATGTTATCAGTGTGTTATGATGTGCATCCCCTTAAAAGCTTAAATTCCTTACTAAACTAACATGTATTTGATTATATAAGGTCCATTTTACTCCCACTAACACAATGCGATTCTTTAGATTAGAATAATTCGTTTCAGTGAATGCTTACAAAAACTACAAAGAGGCGGTGTCTATCTCTTACCAAACTTGGATATGCGGCTCGCAAACACTTCCTTTTCTAAACAGAAAATTCCGTGGATCGATTCAGTATACGGGCGTTCTAATAACATTCCGGGGCGATATTTCACACACCTCGATCGCGACTGTGTACATCACTTAGCCCAACACAATGGTACACGGACGATTTATTGTGTACACTCTGTACCCAGATAAAGCACAGACAATGGCCTATCAGATGGCGGTCGATCGACACGTGTATGCTTTTAGCCCTAGACTTCGACACCCAATTACGTGGCCGCTAGCGACGGCATCATTCATCACGTACAAACGAGCGATTTTTTATTACACGCTCTCTCCCAAGTCCCAAGGTGAGGGAAAAACGAGAATCTTACGAGTGGATGATACTCTCCCAACTTGGTGTGGAGCAATTAAGGACAAAATTACTTACGCCGACGGATTTTTGGTGGATTACGGAGGAAAGTTAAAATAGAGATTATCGTTAGGCGATGAGAGAAGTACGAGAATGTAATATTATATTTAACTGAAACTTAAACAAATCATTCTTGTGCTGTAAATTGCAACTTTAGCTTGATTTTTGAAATATTTTGCAGCAAAGCACCGAGAAAGATCGTTATAGAAACTTAAAAAGGTAGAATGACAAGTCGCCCAAACTTTAAGTGCACTTAATCCAGTGGCAACTGTTTATTTCGTAACATAAACTAGCACTGTGTCAAAAACCACTAAGAGAATATAATAAGGTTTTACTATCTTTCATACGAAACTCTGGAAGTATGGTCTGCCTATAAAGTTTTTAAATCATCACTAGCTGCGCCCCGCGGTTTCACCCGCGTAAGCCTCGATCACGTGGGAATATCGGGATAAAAATTATCCTATGTGTTAATCCAGGTTATAAACTATCTGTTTGCCGAATTTCATCCAAATCCATTCAGCCGTTTTTGCGTGATTGAGTAACAAACATCCAAACACACAAACACACAAACTTTCACATTTATAATATTAGTAGGATTATACCATCAGCCTTTATGATTAGACTTGTCCAGGCAGACTGAATCGCGGTCTGGTGCGCAAAAATGTTTCAGGAACTTCTAATAAAATGTTAAGCTAACGTTTAACTATTGAAAAATTAAGCAAACATAATATTTAGTTAGGAACATAAGCACATTTATGTATGTTTAGAGAGAGACGTGTGGGTAAAGTTTTCGTGTAAATTGACGATGTCAATTTGTCCAAATGTGGTATTTTAACGCATATCGTAACACATTAAAATTATCATACCAATTAATGCACTGCGTGTGACTAATTAGACCATTTATATTAACAAAAAACTAAACAGCCGGGATGGTGTGCTCTTCATAGTAGGGTCACAGCTTAATCGTGTAAAGAATTTCATAAAAGCTATAAAACTCGTATTGTGACATAAAAGGTGAAGTTGGAATCGTAAAAAGCCGGGGTGCGAACGTTTCACCCCCGCAGCGCGGATCCATGACGTCATTAAAAGCGGCACGCGCGCGCCGCGTCTCGACAAGCCGCGTATCCGTCCACTGCACGCCCCGCACGCCTCTTCTACATTCACTTTTCACACACCACTAGCTACAACAATAATAACCTCACACATAAAAAAATGCCATACATATTTTATTGACTGTTTTGTTTGTAAGCTCTATACGTTATTAATCCAATGATATAGGTCGCAGGTGATCAAGGACTAAACAGAAAAAAAGACTAAAAGCGTCGAGGATGATTTTCGTGTTTTTTTTCCAGAATATAACGTGAACTAGCCATATGTAATGTTCGGGTTCGTCATACTACATATAGAGTTACCAAACATCCACAAAAACATTGTTTACAAAGGTTTCCTCTTGTGTGTATGTGTCAACATAGTTTGGGGAAAGGCAGATTAATTTAGGTGATTGCGTTCTTTGCATCTACAGTAACATGATGTCAGAATATACATAGGTACCTTGGTGTAATGAAATGTACAGACAGACCGACCGGTTCGTTGGTACTTTATGCATAGAGAGCAGAGTGAGATCGTCGAGTCCCTCCTCACTAGTGACATTTAACTACATGTTTTATGTTTGTACATTGGAATTGATTAATTTATAGTTACTGCATCAGTCATGGGGACGAGCATGAGACGAGCATCGAACCAAGACGTAACGATTACGACATGCCTACTAAAGTGACCTACATTATTTTATATGGCATTAAACTGAGCAAGGATTGCGTCGCTTACTTGGACTTACCGACAAATAATAGTGTTGTTGTTAGAAACCTACGAAGATATTTATGTAATGATGATGATAGGATTGTTAAGCGATATAGCGCTCTATTTGTGACCAAGATCCGATTGTTTAGTGCACTTGGTAGGGATTAGTCAATAATGCTAATCGTGTCATTTATACGCTAAGTACCATTCCCTTCCACAAAAATAAAAGATACCTAATATAAGTTCGGTAGTATTTATTATCTATAGTATTATCTATAGTAGTAGTATTTATTATCTATAACTTTAGATTTGTTTTCAAAGGTCATCTTAAGGTCTCATTTTCGCGTTCGTCGAAAGTTTGGAGTAGCTATGAATACCTACGACAAGTTTCGATAAGATATAATTTATAATATACAAAACTAATCAAGAATGTTAGTTGTAGATGATGATAAAAAATAATTAAGTATTCAATATTTAGAGTACATAACTAGGCTTGTCTAGTACTTTTCTCAAATTATGCGCAGGAATTACTTTAAACAGCTCTATTTGAAACCAAATCAAAATTTAAATAAAATCTTTGATAAGTTACCTCCTTGGTTGCCATGTGTTGAAATAAAAAGTGCTTTTTTAAATAACACGACAGATATGAGTTTTCATAGTAATTAATTGGCCGCTAAACACGACAATGGATTTTCATAATAACATTGCCGGTCGAATTTTCACTTGTTTTTGACTACTTCGATTTATCTCGAAAAAGTTGTCAAAATAATGCTAGAATTTCCAAGCATGTTTGAGAAAAAAACTATTAACAGACTAACTAATATATGGCGTGGAAAAATTCCTCCGAATCGCTTTCGACTGGATAAAATCTGAAAATTGTACGGAAACTAACAGTAACTTAAAAGTAAACCTATGATTAAATAATGTGAGGAAAACTATCACATTAGGATTCTTTGATGAATATAAAAACTAGTAGTATAAAATGGGTACTTACTGAATTCGTCCGTCTATTTTCAGAGCAAAAATATGAACATTGCGCCTTAAAATAGGACATACATTTATACTGGGAAAATGAAATAAGTGGCTCACCTGGAAGCTGCTGAAACCGCTAGTATTTAATGGAAGTAAATGAATTATCTACGTACCAGCGTACCTCAAGGACTAAATTCGATTTTAGGCATCAGTGAGCTTTCTATAAATATGTAGATAACGGATCCGTTTTCCTGGATTAATTGATATAAATAATTGATATTAATAACATGTGATTTTTGTGAGTCCGTCCATCTGAAACATGTAAAAAAACCTTTTACTAAGGCATTAGAGTTTTTCTTGGCCACGACTGGAGAAGAATGGGTACCTTATAGATGTAGTATAAAAGAGACATACATATTCGCACGCTCTCTGCGTTGGAATATGTACAGTAGGCTATGGTAACACTTTTCCCTTTAGCTGACCTAGCGTAGTACGAAGTGTCAATATAATAAAAGGCTAGCTTATACTGGTTTTGTTACCACAGACATGCAGCTTACCGTACATATTGCCATTTTTTGCTGATAAAGCAAAATGTATGTGCTGCATAACTTCAAATAGATACCTACCCATCTGCTTAAAAAAGCACCCAGTTTTCCATTAAAGTTGATTTTCATCCATTTGTCTGACCTTTATCAACTCGAATTGTGGGTCTGATTTTATTGAGACATTGCTCAGCTTAGATAGACTTTAGAAGTTGTGTGAAGGATAATGCTAACAAAAGGTAAGGAGTTCGAATTTTTTTATAATGATCTATTTAAGTTAATAACATAGGTACTATTTGAACAAGCTTTTTGTTAAAATAAAAAAATAATAAAAAAATGAGGCTTTAAGAAAAAGCATAAAAGCTCAAGAGTTCCAATTGTTTGAACAGTTTATTTTATTCAGCCTAAACCGTATTTAAATTAAACTACCCGTATAAAATGTAGTCGCGACGGCGAACAATCAATTTTGTTTTGTCGTACAAAAATAATAGTCGGTTCGACGCAGCCTTTTCCCCTGTGACATCTATCGAGGCCGCATCGTGTGTCACAATGCCGATAGACATCAGTTCCCGTCGCAACGTAATACTAAAGTGATTTTTATTACATTCGATTTGGTTGCTTTGTTCATATTCCAAGCCCTTCTGTGACAATAAGTCTTGGAAAAGCATCAGTGTGGAAAATAGCATCAGATATTCGTACATTTCTTCAGAAAATTGGATATATAACACAGTTATTAGGTTGCGAAATAATTTTCTAATGCCGTTCGCGTATGTAATACGATGTGTTACGCTGTCTTTTGTGAGGTGTGAGCGTTTTCGTGTAGTACGTAATTCTTTCCTTTTCCTGTGTAGCTTTACAAAAGCTTCTTCGTGAAATGGGTAGGTACTTGTTATAAAAGTATAATTTCCCGTTACATAAGACAATTTCCCGTCACTAATTGAACACATTATGGTTTCCCCCTTAAAAAAGGACATAATAAATAAAAGAGCACGTTCACAGTTAGCAAGCTGTGGTTGCACATGTGACGTGTATCAGAGGCATGCAAACAATTGTTGCTAGTTTAATAAGGTTTCTCTAGACGGTAGGTGCATCAAAATGACCATACGGTGCATCGGCACGCGACCGCATTGTCTGACACCTTGCACACGGCTTCAGGCCGTCATTACCGTGACAGGCGGTACCTGATACACAATATGCACAAACAATGTTTCGTACAATGTACGGACGTATCTACAGTAAAGTGCCTATCTATTTTTAGCCTGACTGTACAAGTACATCTTGCCAAAACGCGTGCCTAAGATACTCGGATTTCGTTAATTATTTTAAACACGACATCTGCAACTTCAAAGCGCTGCTATAGAAATGCTCATCCAAATCTATGGTAAGACAAGTAATGTCTGGGGTATAGTTTGAATGGAGGTATGTCTGAAAGTGGCAGCTGAACATAAAGGAATGGAGAACGGTGTGCCTCGAGATAGGCACTCTGTGCAGGCTTGTAATTTTAGATATCGAGCCTCCCCCGTCACCCGCCGAATCCCCCGGCTCATCCCGACTCCGCTGCGGATTAGAATGAAAATACAACGCTTTATTATCTTTCCTTTGACCGTATGTCTTACCTTCGCCGATCTACCGTTTCCCTTCTCCTGTCAGCCAAAGGTGAGTAAATTGTTGATATTTTTTGTAATCTCCCTCTCCTTTGTATTTAATTATCTTTGTTGCCGAGAAGATCTATCTGAAATGTAAATTCGAATTTCACCCATACCTACTTTTGAACGGCGGCAAAAGATTTTATTTAACTCAACACCCCGAAAAGTATGCGTTTTATAGGGATCCTCGAACGCGGTGGATTTTTATTAGAGACACGTTTTTACCGACAGTAGATCGTGCTACAGGCGACATTTATCTTCCGGGCGCGGTGGCGGCGGCAGCGGGGGTGTCTTTGTAAAACGTTTGCGGATGAAAGATTTTCCTTCTTTTATTATTTCACATGTAATTTATGACACTTCTAAGGTTCGCGATATCTTAGAGTAAAGAGACTTTTGACTCATAAACGAACAATTTTATTGGTGACGTTACTTTTTCAACTTTTCAAATCGCACAAAAGTCTTTTTATATTATTTTATTCTGAAACGAAAGTGGCGACCGGATTTCATTCTATCTTATAAGTTAAAAGTAGAAAACATCTCTGCGATTTAATGCAAGCGGAGTGCGGAGATCAAAGGGCCTTATGCATTATATTAAAGTTTTATTCGACGCCGGTGTGCGGCCGCCGGGCCCGGCAATTTCCTTTTCAATTACGCCTACTTGAAATAAAAATACAATTTTTATTTGGGCCCTGGTAATTAAAAAGGGATTCTGTAATGAAAAGGTATACCTCCAGTTCCGGGCGCTCCTCTCAATTTCACTTCCGTTTGTTTGTTCCACTGGGGCCACGCCTTTGGGGGCCAAGCAAAGGGTTGTCATGCCTGCGACGTGCGGGGTGTGTCCTCAAACATTGCCTAAATTACAAACACATTAAGGAAATGTCTCTAATGATACTCGCGTACACACTCTGACCACGTGCACTTATTTCTTAAAGGCGCGTCTAGCTGGTAAAACAATTAGTGACGACAAAGGCAGAGCCGTATCAGACGGATGTGCGCCTGATTGCAAGCACGATGTCGACAGGATCCTACTTCCTGTCTCTCGGATACTAAACAACATAGTTACGGGGCTACGTATTCTTACATGTGTATGTAGACAAGATGTTTCTCAAAACTACTTCCGTCTATCTGTGAGGAAAACACATCTGACCTAACACCTATTTGCAACGTGGTTTTTGACATCGAGCGACTGCCTATCTGATCTCCACAGCCCAGTAACTGGGTAATACGATATCCCTTGGTAAGACTGGTTGTCAGACTTTCGGGCTTCTACCCATAACGAATGTCAATGATCCAGGAATGACAGCCAGTACCAACGGCTTAATGTGCTTTCCGAGGTACCCAGGAGTCTCGGTATGTAAAATGGGCACCCATTCAGGAACCAAGCCCGGCCAGCGTAGCTTAACCTGATGGATCGACCCGTGTGGCTGTTGTTACTTAGCCACGAGTTCCTCTCACTTTTTGTTCTAAGTAGACTTACATAAAGCAACTACAAATTCCTGTATCTCTGAAAAAATATCATAAATCGACGAACTGGACGTAGTTCGTCGATTTATGATATTTTTCTCCAAAACATCTCTCTTCCTTACATTTATGTCAGCTTAGGACTCAAGGAGCCGTTGAAATAAACTCATGAAACATAAATGCGGCCATGATAGTTTCATGTGACTGCCAGAGATAGTTCACTAGACTCTTTAATGTTAATGTAATGTTTATGTAGAGGGTAATAACATAGGTATAACTCCCAGCTCCGGTCGACGGCGTGCACCCTACCCTCTCCGGAGGAGATTAGCCATCTGAGCGGATTTACCAAAGGTAGACCTATATAATACAGTATTTAACTCGTTTATATGGCAAAAATATGCTGTAATTCTGAGGCGAAGTTGCTTTGAGAGACAACGCTTTGGGAAATAAAGGTCTACTAAAGTGATTATGACATTTTGTAGTCGAAATTAATTCTGGGCACAACACACGGAAATGTTGGCCTTAGTATGCCTACTACATGACTACTTACCGTTTTATGAGATTGCCGGAGCTACACATAGCTCGCGTTAAGTTGAGCCATATTAAAGTTTAATTTAGAAATACAATGAAATACTCAGCGGGATCTTGAATTTTATGAAGAGATAATGTCCTCGAAACGCCAGCGACCCTCTTGAAATATTCTAAGAAATTTGCGATTCAAATACGCAAAGCCGTTTAAAACGCCTAACAAATTAAAGGCGGACTCGTTATAGCAATAATTACTGATTACATTATGAAATAATACCTCGCGTAGATGTGAGAAATGCCCTTCATTCCATTTGTATATTTGTTTCAATCATGCATTAATTTCGGTTTGTTCTTTCAGCACAGGTTTGTGAAAACTGAAAAGCGGTGAAGTGAGATGCTGCACGTGAAACATACATACCAAACTCCCAGTAGGTATTTGCAGTTGAAAAACAGTGTTGCCGCGAAAGGTGAATGCAGGAATAACCTATGCTAGAATCAAAAGAACGAGTTTTCAGTAGTGAGTGAGCAGGTTCATGTTTTAATATTTTACCGAAAGCTTTGCGCTGAATCGCCGAATGAACAAACAAAGCTGCTACCTTAATAACCGCGGCACAACTGTATGCGGCTGAAAGCTCTCATAATCCGACCTCCACTGCTCAGTGCCCGTCAAAAGAGAACGACTGAAGCATTTTAAAATTCGTCCCACCTTTAGATTAGCGTTGATAGAGATAAGTCTACTTGTCATCTTAGTCTCAGACATATTTTAGTCGAAAGTTCGCCGGGAAGAAAAATAAACAGGCGAAAGATTTAATCTGTGAGCGTTTCCCTGTCTGTTTAAATAGAAGTCACAGGAGACGGCGTGTTATCGGCGCGGTCCTACCTATTTGCCGAGCCGCAGCGGGCGCGCCGCGCCCGCACTGCTCGCCCTAACTTCCCTTGTTTGCAAACTCGGATTGGATCTCGCGTTCTACTTTCCACAGGACATTCACAATCTAGTTTTATGACTTTAAAATGTTAACGCCGCTACCCTAACTGGTTGATCATGAGTTCATGACTTTTAATCATGATGTTGAAATCTTTAACGTCTGTTTTTGTTCCAGTCTTTATTGTTTATGCGTTTTGCGTCAATATTTTGGACAAAGTCTTCTGATTCTTTAATTTCAAAAGGTGAGGTCTGGGAAGTACCTGATCTACAGATTGACGGGCGGAACGAGATCGGCGACGTCACAGTTGGAGTCCAGCTCAACAATAGCATTCAAAAGACGTTTCCACGAGCTCAACGCCGCAATGAATGCATAAATGACTTTGACCAATTGATTTTAACACCGCATTGTGCTCTTAAGAGAATGATGTGCGGTCTTTTTGTATTTACCTATTCGATTTAACAAGAGCCGACATTTGACCTGGCGTCTTTAATCAATGTCTCTGATAATACGCACGTAACAGGTGAAAGTATTTTTGTAATGCTTTTAGTTTTAACATTTTGTAACTATAAACTCAGTGTCAAACCTTCACTTCTTCGTAAAGATTTATTTATACAAGATTGGTTAATATAAACACTGAAAACATAAACACACGCATTTGTAGACATATGTTAGTGAACAAGTGCACGCGCAGCGGGTGATGTGGGGGCCCAGAGAGAGGGGGAGGAGGTAGGCCTGACGAGCCTTTGTTTAGAACATAAAATTATACGACACCAATAAATTCTTTGTTTACCCGATAAATGAACGTGTCCGTTCGTATGGGAGTGCGATCGACTCTGCGTGACTCGAGGATATGCATGTACACCTATAAAGATAAAAAACTATGTGACAGCAATAAACAACTCCCAAAAATAGAATAAGAACTGATTCCACTACAAACATTCCGTTCTAAAATACTATTTGTTATTTTAGATCGCTATCTTAATGAGAGCAGTTTTGAGAATAAATCTCCTAAATAAACAAGCATTGTCAAAACACTCGACTCCACAAAAGTTTAAACGAAGAAATGTCAACTCTTTCTGAGATAATGCCATTATCTGGTTTACCTGAGGAGAGCTTGGGGTAACAATGGCAATGTCGGCAGATGTCTCCGCAAAACAAACTTCACAACAATCCTAAATCATCGCGGAAGATAAAAAATGTAGGATTAATTATACCACATAGAGTCGCGGTACGACAGTCTGACAATAAATCGTCATCATTGACGTGAATCGGTGTACAAAATGTTAATGCCGCGTATTATGCCGTGACTACAATGACGCATTGTACGACGATTCGGGTTCGCGTTGGACGCACCAACTTTCAAACGTCATGTTGTTTGTCATCTTTTTTTTTGCTGCGGATGCACCCTAAAAGTGCCAAACTCAATACTTTTGATGCGAATTCATTCACTTTTGAAACTGTTGATTCGTAACATGTTGTATTGCTTGTTAGCAGATTGTTATCTACGGTTCATAGACGACCAATTTTCATGCATATAAAAATATATATTCATATATAGAGATAGAGCTTGGTTTGACCATAATTGAGTATATTGGGTAGAGAAATACCTTAAATAAAACCATAAATTCCTGTTTGTGGTTATAGCTTAACCTTGGCAACGACAGAAAACCACGCGTCAAGACAGGCCTATCGTACACTGAATTCAACAGACATACTACGGCAGTATGGCGCAGTAACGATAACTCAGGAGCCACTGTTATCATAAACCCAACATTTGTCGCATGATAAATAATAAAACTTGATATATATTCTGGTTAAAATGTATGTCTGCGATATCTATTATTTGGTTTTACAGTCTACTGTAAAACCAAGCGAGCGCTATTTATTCATCGATCGCCGAAGATTTGTACAATTCTGGTGGCGGTTTCCGGGCGTTTGTCCGACTACCTGGGAACAGATAAGTTGCAATACATTTTCGAGCGGATTACGAATCGTCCTTGAGTCTCCTTTATCCTTTAAAGGAACCGATATTGTTGCTTATGCACGGCCGCTCCGCGAGCCCCGAGCCCGGAGCCCCGGCCTCTTTCTTAAGAAGGATTCCAGAATATTTGATTATGCGACATCCTTATCTGGCTTTCAAGAGCTATTAACATTCTCTCTCTCCGACGGAAGAACCGCTTACAAATTTATTGTGACCAGCTTTATTTGTTCATGCATTCATCGATGAAATTTAGCATACAATAATATACTTTTTGTGCAACCTTTTAAATTCAATGTCAGGTAGGAAATGTTGCATAACTTATATCATTTGTGTTTGATTTGATTCATATAACGAAAACAATATCTATTGTTTGCCAATATCAATCCGTTCAAGATTTATTCAGAGTACGGATACAATATTTAGATTTGCCGATTCTTTCTGTTTCATTACAGGTTGCCAGGGGCTCAACGTTACGGTCGTGTTATTATATTAGTTGAACTCGAGCATGTTCACAGATGTCGCCATGTTTGCAACGGATAACTATTACGTTGTTGCCTCCGGGCGACGTACGAAAACATACGAATAATCGTGGTATAATAGCACAGCTGTTCGACAGTACCGAGATATTCGCTTCATCCCCACAAATACGTAGCGCAAAACACAAAAGGATTTGTCTCGTTAATTCACGTGTATTATTTACGATTCGTTTCACCTCTTTAGCAGGCGAGATGATAAGATCGAGTTACGATACACCCAATATGTCTTATATTTCCATTGTTGAGAGGATTTTCGTAAAAACTCTTCAGATCTCAATTGTTTGGAAAGTAGGCGGCCTACATGATCCGTGAATTCGATTCTAGATATTTTTTGTTAAAAATAACTTGATTAAATCAAATCAAACAAGCCAATAGTAAGGTTCAAGTAATAGAAATTGGGACGCAAATAACAGTAATTGTCTATAACTAACTGTTATTTGAAAGGTCGTTTAATCACTCAAGGGCACGGAGACAGTTCAAACACAAATATTAATTAATGCGGCTATTCCGGCTTACCTAATTCGAGAAGTTCCCCGTATCTGAATAAACAATTAAACTAGCAGAAGTGTTGGGGGCGCGGGTCCGAGTCCGGTGGAACTACGAACTATCTAAACGTTAATATCGATGGGAGAGTTAATTAACCACCACGAGCCTGACCAATAAGAAGAAATCACAAATGGAAACAGACCAGAAATATTTAACACGATAATTCTAATTGGAATATTGTTAGCTATCGAGTTTCTTTTAATGGGTCAAAGCTCACTACAGAACTACTTTATAGTTTTCCATCTATTATATTAAAATATGGATGCAAACAGATGTTTGACTACCCAAGCCGCAATCAGACATCAAAAATTACATAATACGCACATTTATATGCCGTAAGGGATAGTTGATAAATGCATTCGATCTATGTCACGCAAATGAGAATGTACATTGACTAAATGTAAATAAATAACAATCAGGCAGTCGGGAAGAGAAGCTAACGAACGAAAATAACTATGAAGTATGAAATATATATGAACATGGAATAAACCTCATAAAATTGTCTTTGCCATATGTTTAACCAAATAAAGATAGAATGCAGCGAATAGATCCGCTTGCTAAAGTAAGAATTTAATATTCTAATTTCAACGAAACTATATTGAAAGTCCAAACATTGGATATCAAAAATCCGTCATAGCATAGCTATAACGTAACAGTGTGGTGTTCGAAACAGGAGCAAGCGTGTGCCTGACGAACCGTGCAAAATGATAATTAAGAGAAACCGCTCAGTCATCGTTAATACGATAGCCGCCCATGTAAATTACAACGGGCAGCGCGCTGTTTATAACAATGGCCGCACTCGATGGCTTTCATTAAAATTAAAACAATGAAAATGCAAAAACAAGTATCATCTTGTTAAACTAAATTCTTGACCTTTCATAAGTGCATCTGAAATCATGCTTCAGACTTTAAGTCTCCATTTTATTAAGAAACTTCAACAAAAACCCTAAGATTAGGTGCGGAGTATTGAGTGCGCCCTTTCAAAACTTATATTTCCCTTTCAAAGACGTTTTTAAAGTGTAAAATATTTGAGAGGAAGAAACCTTTTTAAAAACCTTTTCATGTCTTTTAGAAAATGCGAAGTTGACAGAGGCAGGCGATGTTGATGACTGCCATTGCGTCGTAGTGGGAATGCGGTGTCGGCGGAGGGTGCTCCATCTATGGAGCACGAGTACTGAGGTAATGTTCGGGCGTAAAGGGTCGTGCTCATGAGCTCATCCGCGGTCTATCCACACACTATTCAACTCAAATTTTGCAGAATAATTTGTTCTCACTTTATTTGCACACATTTTTCATCAGCTCTATTTACTTCAGGCGGACGCCACCTTACAATTTTAATTTGTAATTAATGTGCCTTGTTCTTAATAGGAGCTTGAGATTAATTTGATTTCTAATTTAGCGTTTACTTGGGTCGTAATTTTTTTTTTGTAATGAAATATTTTCTTAATTTTCTGTAAAATCTTATTTCAGTATATCTAAAGGAAAAGTTACTTTTATCCTAGCTCTGCATTTCTAACAAGCAATGTGTAAGGTCTATGAATTGATGTTCCATTTTGTTTTGCGAGTGTTTTCTCAGGATTTTGTTCAGAGAGTGCTGTGAGAATATGACACTGTAGGTTGTGAGGGCGCGCCTAGTGGCTGTGGAGTGTCATTCCGCTAACACATTGTCTAGCGTCATTGTCTGCCGCGGCTCTCGTTACAGCGACGTTCAACTTTTTATTTACGCCCAAGTGCACTCTGCCTCTGTCGCGTCGAGAGCTGAATTAAGGTTCTCGGCGTTGATATGGGATCATTCAACCCGAGAATATCGGATTACGCGCGTACTGGGCGCTTTGTTGCTTACTTGCACGTGATATTTCTTTTGTGCAGGAAAGTCGCCGCATACTCTGTACGTCGTTTTACAAAGTTCTGATCTACAATCGGCGCTCTTGTAATACATTCCTCTAATAAGTTCTACATCGGATTTTTTTGCTCTCAACAAAGTTGTTCAACTGGCAGAGCTCGTGTCTCCCGTGTGTTCTAATTATTTATACTGTGTTCAGTTTTAAACTTTGTGAATCCAAGCTTTTTTGGAATGCTAATAATGCTGGCCAATTTTTCACTCTAATTTCGACGAATGAGGGTCACGTATTTCGAAGTTACTTGTTACGTTTTTTCAAAGTAAAACTCTCATATTTGTGTTATGAATTTCTAACTTCACAGTGAGAGATATTTTATTTTGCATTTCGATTCTCACCCATCAAAAAGTCGAAGTAAATAACAAGAAAATACTTGGCGAATCCGTAGATTTTTAATTTATTTTTTCTACGTGAACACACAGAGTGAATAGTGGACTTATTACGCGACCGGCAGCGGAAATTGAATCTGGAGCTACGCACTTTCCGGTTGCCGCCGCGCTTCCGATTCACTTGCTCGGGCCTCCCCGGCCGACCGCCCCTCGTGTTACCTTTTATTGCAAGTTTTAACTTGTTTATAGCACAACCCGCTGTAGTCCCTATAGTGGATAAAAATATACATACAATAACAATATCATGAAGGGGAAATATTCTTTGTGTTTATGTTCGTATTAAATGTATTTATGGATAGCCCAAGAGACAGTGAAATGTTGTTATTATGAGATATTGCTCAATTGTCAAAATAGATAACGATAATTGATTCGATCGATTGGAAAATAGATAGCGGGTAGTTTTATGAAGTTAGATGCCAATTCCTTTCTCTGTACCCATATCTAATAAGGAAATCAGGGCAAAGGACACAATGACGATGAAAATATGTATCTTTGAAAGTTTAAACGATTGATAGAAGTTCATAATAATTATGACTAACGATTCTTTGAATCTTCTTAAAGACCGGTTCTACTGGCTAGACGTTAAATAGTCATAACAACAAACGAAGTGACTCAGGCGCACAAGTTATAACATAAAATAGACGCAATGCATACCGTTCACATATTAGATGGCTCCTACAGCCATGGTCGTTAGCGCTTGATCTTTTTGACCCAAGTGTTCCGTTAGACATAAGTATGAACCTTTATGTTTCTGCTTGCATATATTAACTATACAATCTCCAGTCACAGTTCTTACGTCCGAACTTAGCATAATTTTGTCATGAATACAAAATTATGCTGACAGTTGTTTGTGCTTACCTATTTATGAGTCACCAAAACATCAATGGTAATACAAGAATTTGTATTTCAGGAACGAAATTATATTAATTGATTAATAACATATTAATTTTTAATTTGTAATTTATAATAAATAAACGTGTGGAGCGTCGGTCATTGTTTGGCATCTGGCGAGCCAAAACGATCGCGTAAATGCACGCCATTTCACAAATTGAGATCATACATCATTCAATACACATTCAATTTGATACGAACAATGTTTTCAGGAGCATATTTATCTCAGTGGCAAATTAAAGCTTATGCATGCATTCATGTAGGTATGATATGCTCTCACACAATTATGTATGTATGAAAATGTTTCTGGTGTCTGTGATACAATAATTTTTCATTAGTACAGGCACCAACGATTAAAAAAAAAACTGAAATGTATATTTTTTACTTGTAAACTTGTTTTTGTGAACCTTATAAGTGTTTTTCTGTAATAAAAAAATATTATTTTTGCAAAGGTGTTGTGTTGTTTATCATGCAGCGAAATATGTACCTCCATCACATAGAAATATTATAATTATTTTCCAGCAGCCAATTTTTGCATCAAGATCTAAATCACGTTTAAAATGGAACAAGTCATATTTTACTAATCTCATATAAGTGTTAAGTAAAATATTACCTAGTTTTACAGATTAGTAAAATGAGAACCTCAAGACTACTAATCAAAAATTCTATTGCTAAGCTACAATGCTTTGAGGTTATCATAATCAACGATAGGGGCTCACAACAGTTACAACATCTTAATAATTAAGTGATTGGCTATGCACTGGTGTGGCTTTCAGCAGCGCTGATTAATTATTTAGTGTCTTTGCATAATGTTAGTTAGTATTGTTTCCGATATCCATTAGACAGTATACAGTAATTTGTTATTCATCACAACTAAAATTATATTAATAAAAATCTGAGCTGTTAAAGTGTCAAACGTTACCGGAATTGCATAATTATATTTGAAAAACATAACATGAAAAACCACATCTCAACTAAGAGCGTCGATTAATACGTACAACTGAAACAGGTTAAATTAAAAAAAAAAGGTAAAACAAAGTAATGTTTTTACATTACTTTTTTTGTGGTCAGCAACCCCTGGTTCTGTCGTTTCTTGAAGTATTAAGTTACAAAAATCTGTTTTTTGTGTTTTATCGTGTTTAAATATACAACATCACTATACGACACCCATCACGTCTGTTAACTAATTTAAATTGAGCCTGAATATATTTTTAAATAACATTTCGACTTTTTATACCTCTGCTGTATTACTTAGGTACAAGCAAGTTTATGTAATTATTCCATGCTGAGAAACTTAACCGTTTGCGTCTTTACCTAAACTACATACTTACACGTAAAGTTTAGTGGTCATGTCATATTAAATGCATTATTCTCGGAGCTAATGCCTGATATTTGAATATTAGATCAGGATTATGACTGTCACATGCCCATTAGAAATTGCTTTTGCTTTGACGTAGGTACGTTAGCATGGACCTATTTCTAGAATCAAGGGGAAATGGTTGACTAAATAATCAATTTTGTTAAAGTATTTTATGACATTTTAGAAAGTATGTAAGTACTAGTAAATTGATTCGAAAAGTATTTTAGATGGTATGGAAATAGAACGTAAACCTAGCCGAGTTGAGATTCCAGCGATATCCGGCGGTCCAGTGACGTCATTCAACGAGTTGTGACTATTTCAGCAATCCTTATTCGAACCATCAATTCTACCTATAGTCAGCAATTTATCACTAATAAAATATTTCCGATGCCGGTTTCTGAGCGTTGCTGGAAATCGTCAATTTCTCGGAAATCGAGGCAATGTGCTCTGTCCGGCCACTATACTGTTTAGGAGTGAAGCTTCCGAGTGCGAGGGAAAGTGGCGATGTTGGCGCTGCGCCAGAACCGCACCGTCCGTCAAAACGCTCACCAATTTATTAATTCCACCTAATTTGTGAAATATATATAGCACGCGACGATTATTAACATTTTTGTCATCAGAAGGATTAAGGATAACCAATTAATTCGTGAAATAGACCGACATATTTATTTGACGGGCAATAAATATGTAAACGTTTTATAACTTATGTTGTATTCTACGAAATGCTGTTGTTTATGACCCCACTAATTCAGGGTTGAAAGTTAAATAATTGCTTATTTGATATCTAATATTATAATAACCAATATTGAACACAAACATATTTGTTCACAAGTTTTAGTAATGATCAGCAACATCGACGAAAACTTTTGATGGTAAAATTCTTAATTACGTTCAAAAATTGGTAGACACGTCCCTGAATTTCGATTTCCATTGGTGCTTTAATTTAAATTCAAAGCACACAACGATGTGTCGCTGAGTAAACAGAATATGTTTGTTTGTCGAGGCCGCGCCGAGGACTGTCAACACGGGCCGTCCAATGTGCCGCGCTCACTTGTGCACGAGGTGGCTACCCACTTGCTTTGCGCGAATCATATCAACACTCGCAGCGCAACACCACTAAACAAAAACATTAAAAGCATACTCGTTGCTCGCTCAACAGTCAATTTCATTATTCTGACAGGTCACTTCAGCAATGTTCAACTCAAAAACAATATCGTTACTCACTTTATTTGAAACAAATTGATAATAAAATTTACCAAATTAAATAGGTAAAGAAACTTTACATTTAAAACAATTTGAACAGGTAACAGGTGGTTTTTGGTTCAATACTCCAATGTTTGAAAGGCAAAGATAGGTCTGCCTATTTAATTTAAAGTTGAAACATTCTCAATTTATAGTTGCATAATTAAAGGCAGGAGTACAAAATGTCGTTGTCGGTGACAGTTGTCTGTGTTTGCGTGACAACATAACAGATTTCCAATCAGAGTCGACGGTGCGAAAGAGATTCTAATAACATTCAAAACTCGTCCCGCGGGAGTCGGTGTCAGTTTAATTACAGGCACCGCGGCGGGACACGCCGTCTCTGCCGGCATCACAACGGATTTTTTTCTGCGGGACAAAGGACGATTAAAAAAGTTCGTAATGAAAGTCCTCCGCCCAAAGCAAAGGGGTGAGACTCCACTGACAATATCCGCATTTTCATGTAGGTATTCACTACACTTATGTACTTTTAATCAGCAGGTAATAATTATAAAGCTGAACATATTCTACAGTCTTTAAATAGCAGCTCATCGATATTGTTTTAAATAGTATGTGTGTCTTGTGCATACGGTGAGCAACATGATTTCACAAAATGCACGGTAACGGCAGTTCAGGACATTCTGACAACCGCAGTTAGAGCACAATAGAGGCGCGCTTCGGGCGTCGCGAGCGAAAAGGTAAATAAATCGACGCATACCATAGAATGCCGGCTTAACTAGCTATTACGAGAAGAGCTGAACTTCCCGCGGTGGCGTCTCTCCGCCTGTCACAAAGTTACCGACGCTATTCTCCGATTAACTCTGTTCTGACATATAAAGAGGAAAACGGTTCGGATAGGCTCTACCCAGATAAATGAATTGTTCTTTTCTCTCTCTACTAGCAGCAGTAGCCGTCCTACATTTTTATTAATAAAACTTTTCACAGCATTTTTTGCATTTGATATGTAAGCTTTCTATGACATTCGAAATAGGGTATTCTATGAAATGTTTTGCATTCTTTCAGTAAGCCCGCTTTATACAAAAGTGCGCAGGTAGGCTGCCGATGTGTGATATTTTTTCATTCAAACTCAGCTTCGTTAAAATCATACCAGTATTCTGTAGGCTTGTTAGTTAACTTTTTGCGTATTGCCAACTAAAGCTCGTTGAAATCCAACATCAAAGAGATGACTCCCAGTGATATATCGGCTTAAATTATTTAGATAAAGTTCAAACTTGCGGAGTTCCGAGCACGATGATATCATTTATATACTTACGCTGCGTAAAAATAAAACATACCGCCTGGAACTGAGTACCTGTAACAAAAACAGAATTTTAAAATGACAAAAGTGTTTAAAATTTAACGACGTAGGTGCTTACGGTTTTTTCAGGCGATCATTAACATAATTTGAGCGGCGTAGATGTGGCTTGTGACCCGAGTCCCGACATACGCAGAAGGTAATGGTGTTTGGAGTGTAACAAAATGAGCGCGTAACGCTAAAGTGCCGCCCACGAGGGCGCTTTGTGCGCTGCAGGAAGAGAAACAGATAACAGG
This sequence comes from Lithophane ornitopus, assembly GCA_948473465.1. Classification (NCBI taxonomy): domain Eukaryota; kingdom Metazoa; phylum Arthropoda; class Insecta; order Lepidoptera; family Noctuidae; genus Lithophane; species Lithophane ornitopus. The sequence goes on along the minus strand of OX419620.1, from coordinate 10,019,634 downwards.
TGAGGATGCCGGCGCGGAATTGATGCCGTTATTTGAAAAACGCCCTGATAAGTCCCCTCCGGTCCCAAATAAAGGTTGAGTTTTCAAGCTACGGATAAAGGTTTCAAAAATGTTCTCCTTCATTTAAAGTTACGCAAGCGTTGATTAGAATTCTCTTTATTCATTCGAATGCCCGTATAAAGTTGATTTTCAAACGGATACGGAAGTCTCTTAGGTACTAATTCTTGAATATTTCAAGGAACATTTTAATTATTCTACAAATGTCTGAATATATTTTTATTCAACTGTTAGAAGCTCTCACATAGACGTGCAGTGGCGCAGACTATCGGTGTATTTTCGGATGCCTAATTATCGGTTGTGGCGGTTAACTGGAGCGTGGAGCACAAATATTTACCGTCATTTGAATGCAATGTGGAGAGCGTCGTGAACAGTTTCCACAGCCATTGCAGCGTTGTATGTCGACAGAAACTTAAACGTTGCTGACAATGTTTACAGTACATAATAATTTCACTGTATTGTTCGTCAATATGATTTTCAAATGAGTTTGAAAAACAACTATCTACAGATATCAACGTCTATTACTTTGAGCCTGTTTTTGTGATGACAGCAAGAATCTTTTGTTACTTATTGTTATCTAATCCTTAACCATTCTGTTCGAAAGTCTCGCAACATTTTCCAGTTACATACCTCTATAATTCGCAGAAAATGATGACAGCTTATTACCGGATCGAATAGACCCGGGTTTCTCTTGTAATGTAATATTTATAGATATGAAACCTAATAATCTAGGCCCCATAATTCTGCGTTGCACTTCAAGATTATATTCAAATGCAAATGTTAAAAGCAACATAATTTAAGGAAAAATGCCCGTGGCATACCTAAGTAATATATTAGTGAGTGCATAATGCACGAAATGTATGCGCCGACGCAAAGTTTATTCCTTTCCCGGTGAAGGTGCGTGGGCAGGGAAGCCTCACAAGGATCATGGTTTACGTCAAACTTGGATAAGATATTTTAACCATCAGTTTGTATGGCTTTGAGATTTGGAGTTTGAAAAGTAGAGTTCTGTGTGCTCGTTCATGTTTGAACGTTTGATCTCGATTTCCTTGAATGTTCTGTTCTCAGAAACGTATCAAGAAATTATTTGGAGCTGGTTGGTTTTAGTATTTAGCTTTGAATTCCGAAATTTGATTGGGTTACGGAAGTTGTTGCCAGGCAATATACATTTTTATTTGTAAAATCTTTAGCGGAACCTCTAAAAACTTATTGAACTTCTAATGATGCATGCATTTTTAATAATTGAGTCTCTTTTTAACCTAGTTTTACTGCTCGAGTAACTAAGCTAGGGTACCCCCAACAAAGGAGTTAGGTTAGAACAATGACCTAACACGAGAGCGGTAAGTTGGTCGCGATAACTAACGCACAACCAAATGGGTTAGGTTAAGTTAGAACCACGTGCGAGCTGAGCGAGCGCTACATTCATGTTGCACACAGTTACTTGGCTATTTAGTATTTTTAGAATACCAAAATAACAATTATTGTGTTTTACAAAAAAGGTGTCATATGTATTCAAGTGTTCATTAATATTTTGATGAAAGCAAAAATGGAAGTTATGTGAGGTTCGATTAAATATATGTCTTTTTATTTTCGTAGTGATGAACCTCTAGGAAAACTCATTCTTATAAATAATTACGACACCATTTTTGGGTTATTTAATTAATTTTCTAAGAAAACTGTTCAAATATATGCGAAAGAAAATCTTTAAACAAAAACATGACGAAAAGTCAAGAATACAAAAAATCATTGTCACAGATTTCTAATCAAAAGCAAATAGTTTCTCATAGATTTTAGAAGATCAACCATTGTGATAAGAAAACCTATAACGAAGCGGAACTCGCCGGGAGCGTTCGGGCTTTCATTGCACTATAGGTGCTATTTCCTTCTGTTGGGAAACAACTAAAGAACTATAAAAGTCCCTTAGATACGAAACACATTTATTGAGATAGGGGCATTATGCAGAAACATCTAAGTTTTTAAGGTTTAAGATTTTCGGCTTGTGCTTTATGATAATATAGCTCATGTTAGTGTTAAAATAAGTCGGTAAAATTGTTACTGACCAAAAGGGCAATTTCCGTATATTTCGGGACATTCGCATTCTAATGTCCTGTCAAAAATGTCTCTGATTCACCAACATTTTTTAGAAGTTTTTGACATTGATTGTCGCTGAGATGCGATTGCAACTAGTTTTTGATCGTTAGTAATTACGGTAATTGTAATAACTCGGGGAGCCCGTTATAAGGCAAGATAAAAGTCAGAACATTATATATAACTAACTCAAATTACGTCAATGCCTCCTTCAGATCACTTGACTTCGCGCTTGAACGTCGCACTCCTACGCAGTCACGACGCGACACCGTCTCAGTCGCACGCTGTACGCAAACGACAAATGACACGGACGTTCCAAGAACAAACTACCGGAGTTATCTGATACAGCCACTTCGTGACAACCTCCTCCGGCAATTCACTTGAACTCAGTAATGCTTTGGTAAGGCTAGTTCCAGAGTTGTATCGAAGGAGGCTTTTTATAAAGCGCGTATAGTTTATTGTTGAAGCATTTTTCTTATATCTTTGACACTGAACGGTTGTCTTGCCAACTTTTCGTACTCTAGAGGTAAGGACACTGAAGTTTTAAATACATCACCTGTCTAATTTAAGAGGAAAAGGCTACTTGACTATTTTATCCGATGAATGCTGATTTGTTTGACCTTTATTACTTCCTAATATGTCTCGAATGCTCACTTATGGATGTTGATAAAATTAAAGTGACTCAGCTTAGAAAAACATGAAGTAAATATAGCCAACGCATGCACATAATCTAGTTCAGCGTAGCTCGTACACAAGATGTAACATGTCCAACGAAGATAAAATTCCTGTATGTAGTGACATTAGTTAACCTTAGGTGTGTCGCAAAGGATTATATCAAACTGAGATAAGCCCGAAAATAAGCGTGACTGATAATAATAAATATGTTCAAGAATGTGGATGAAGCTATAGGTATTGTACAAAAAATTGTTCCTAAAGAATTTAATCCAATAGCATCTTCTTTTAATTAGTGAGTAATAAGAAGGACTCCTTCTGAGCATGCGGTTTTGGTTCGATTCCCAGGTAGGGCAAAGTGTGCAGCCCGGAGGCTGAATTTGTGTCCGGTTAGTGCCCGGTGCAATATGCTCGCGTTGCGAGATAAACATAACCGGAGAAATGTGGGTGTACTATAGGTACACCTCTGCCAAACCCTTCAGGGACAGGCGTAATGTTATATGTTATGTAATATGAAGGAATGAAGTTATTAAGTAAAAAAATGTCAGGGTGACAAAAAGACTTTTAAAGTGACTTACTAGATAAGGCAAGGCATGAATATATGAATAATGTTGTCTAATCAGGCAGCAAGTCTGTATCAGTTAGAAACTGAATACGTGACAAAGTTCCAATTTGGGATCTCAATGTTTCACGCCAAAACCTATCTAAACAAAATTTAGACTAAAATGAGTCAATGTTTGTGGAGTTGACCCTTAGAAGTTTTGGGTTACACGTACTGTTGGGCCTAGTATTGATCCTTGTGTAAATATGAAAAGATTTTTTGAAGAATGCATCATTCTCATTTTTGATTGGGTCATAGGTGTCGACTTTTGTGATTAGACATGTAGGTAATGGACCCATAATTAGGTTAGATTGGTATGGTTAGTCTATGATCGCAGTATCTATGTATATTATTAGGATATCAGAGAATGCAGCTTCCAATTCCAGTCATTCAGTCAGTAGCATTTAAAGATAACCGTGTGTTGAGAAGAGTGGTCTTAGTAAATACTCAAAAATATTTACTAGAGCTGTGTTTGAAATCGTCACCATTTTAGATTTTATAGACCAGGGGCACCACGTCTTTAATACCACGATCCCATGCTTTTAGAGGCTAAAATGTTCCTATGAATAGTTTTATATACACATGTATACACACATTACGTTTTACATTATAGATATCCGTGTTTTACATTATGTCTTTAGTGTATCCGTTAAAACAATTGAAGTCTGATTTAGACTTTACGGATAAAATCGTAAAGTTCGTAATGGAGCATTAAATATATATAGAGAGTAGTAAAACATACTTATGTACTTGTCACACTCGTTGGTTCCCTTAGGCAAACAGTTTTATTATTACGACTCCATTTATTGCGTTAATAATATTATCCACTATTGAATCTATATAGATTATTATCGATATTTTATTGAGCTATCAACCTTTCGCAATTTAAAGCGATATTCTGAAATTATACTTTGCCCTATTAGGTTACACCATCTCTTTTAGTAGGCGCCGTAAGTTGTAACTATGTTATCATAATATCTAACAAACGACAGATAGCATCTCCCTAAATAACATCATAATCTTTTTATAAGAGTAAAGAAGGTGGTTGCTCCGAGTAAATCGAGAACTCACAGTTTTATCGAAGGGGCACCTTAAATCACCAGTTTCAAAAGATGTAAGAAAACGATTTATCATCATCATTCATCTTTTTACTTGAAGCTCTGGCGTTAGGAACTGTAATAGTTCACTACGTATCTCTGCTATTTTTTACACCTCGGCATTCAATATTCAATCGTCCGATTCTCTCTGCACACACGTTCTACATCTACACCTACATTTTTGGTCGTTTCATATCCGTTCGATCATTCGGAACTGCAGTGCCAAAAACTGCAGGTGTGCATTACTAGGGGTGGTGAGTGAGGGGCGCTATGCCGACCAGCTAATCAACCAGTTGGAATGTGAGGACGAGGGTCCTCGTCGGGTAGCGCTCTGATACCACACCCATTACACAGACAAGTATTCAACTTGTTGCGAACGAGTAATTAGTAACGTTCAGTAAAAATGATTTTTCATGTGTTTGAATGCGGGTTTTGGTACGTATGAATATTGAAAACTTGGTTTTTCATTCAGTCTAAGTATCTAACTAATATTATAAACGCGAAAGTTTGTAAGTATGGATCTTCTTCTCTTTCACGTAAAAAAACTACTGAATGGATTTGGATGAAATTTAGCAAACAGATAGTTTATAACCTGGATTAACACATAGGATACTTTTTATCCCGATATATTCCCACGGGATCGAGACTTACGTGGGTGAAACCGCGGGGCGCAGCTAGTTTATACATATAATGAAAAGAAATTCAGTAGCATTTTTGTATTCTTTTGACGATCTTACGTTTTTGAAACGTTTGCAAAAGCTTGTAAGCATGTTTGTACTTTTTCTACGAAAACTGCTGATATACTAAAACAGAAAATTTTGTAGACAAAAGCATCTCCATTCTTGTAATTTTTGGACTCACATCCACACACACATGACATGTCCACAGTTCTAAAACACGAGTGTGTTTTTTTTTGAACCTTTGTACAAAAAACTGACAGTATGAAAATGAAAAATGGTGACCAAATGAACCGTCGGAGTTCCATCGTAGCATAAACAGGATTGGAAGGGCGCAATTTGGTCGGTATTCAGAATCGCGGCGCTGTAAAAGCGCGCCATATCTAATTATCGTCGGGTTACAGCGGAGCTACCATGAGTTCGCAAATATTTCCACTCGAGAAACAAATCCCGCTTATTAGCTATCTACAAAGGAAAGCTATGCAAATATTTAATTTTGAATAATCATCCTTTTGTAACATTTTTTAATTTTTGTTTTTAATTTAGTTACTCAACAAATTAAAAACCATTTTATTTTCACTTAATCACGCTAAGAGCCTAGAATTTTTGGCTGTATCGTTTCCATTTTCATGTAAATTATTTAATTACATAAGAATAAATTACGTAGTAACCTTGATTAAAAATTAACACTACTACTCTATTTTTGAAATTAAACATTTAGTACCAAGTAAAATTACGTACAATGCTTACAAGGGGTTTTCACCCTGGGTATGAATTTACATTTAACAAGGGCACTTTTTAAAGTAAATCTACAACCCGACTCAAAAATTCTTTTCACGTCTGACATTGATAGTAAAAAGAAACCCCTTCTCAAATGTAATTGACAACGTAGAACACGATAGCTTATTTACAAGTCTACATTTCGATTCTCATTCTAATATCCCGCCTGTTATTCAAAGATCCAAATATATTTATGAGACTTCAAATATTGGAGGTACAGCATAAAATTTGGTTTATTCTACTAATTTATGCACACGGCTTCGCTCGCTGGGATGTTTTTTGTTTTCGTATCAAAAGGGGACCCTTAAGGTGATTTTAACTACCCCGACCTTTATTAGGTGAAAATGGGACAAGATTATTATATTTTAACCCATGCATGAACGTGGGATTACCAACGAGGGTTGTGAGAGTGAAGAAAATGTTTATTTAATATTTATGTTTCTCGTAGTTTTACCCTAACGCGTTATTTTGGATAAGAAGAATTTCGAGGTCGACTTAGCCCGTAACGACTACGTGCGACATTTTCCTTATTAATAATCGGAAAACACTTACAAATATAAAATGAACTGGAAAAAGGTATTAGCCATACTTTTTTATGTATTTCAAAAGAACAACATACTTTTTTAATACTATCGCATTTACTTAGCTCTCTAATAAATGAATGGCCCAGATTTTATCTTCTGCTTTTTAATTACCAACAAAACCTTAAGACTTCGCACACCATATTTTGTATAGTGAATTCCCGAAATTGCAACTCATCACCAAATGGACTTAATTCGGTAACGCAAATACTACCAGACTTTCGGTTTTGCTTTAATCTAGTTCCCAAAAATAACTAGTTTAAGTTCGAGTAGTGCCATTAGTGAATCATAGTTGGGGTTCCAGTGGTGTAGTAAGTGAGTTACTGGCTACGTTTTTAAGGCTTTTTGCACAGGCGTGCGCCCGTTTCATAGTTAATCAGGCTAATATTAGGTGACAAGCGTTGCAGCCAAGGCTGCAAGCCTTGTACCACTGAGCACTGACCAGCGAGGGTCCGGAAAACCTCATAATTGGATTAAAAAGAGAGTGCTATCCTGCAGGGATATTTGATGCTTTTAAGAAGCATCAAATAACTAAAGAAAATCAATCCTTGCACTTTCGACTGAAATGAAAATGTGGCACAATTCATCAACATTTCACAGAATGACATCGTATTTAAATTCATCGGGAATTTTGAGTTTAATGAGACTTATCGATGGGTGTCAGCGATATATTATTTTCTCACAAATGTATAATTTACGATAAAACGTGATTTCGAGCAAAGCGGCGCGGTACTCAAAGGTTGTTTGTTAATCAACAGGTTTTTTTAAGGGCATTGGTTTTATTGTCTGATGCATAAAATAATGATATTTGCACGTGATGTGATCATGCACACTTTTTATTTACTAACGTTTAATTTTACGTGAAAAAAAATGTAATACGGAATAAGGATCTCGTTCTAAGAAATCTTTGTAAAACAGTGTATGTAAAATCTGACGTTTATAATAAACACAGTAATTATACATAATTATATTCAAAGTATGGTTAGAAAAACCCAGCGGAAGTTATAGAAAATGACGTATGAACAAGTCTAGTCAATGAGTGGCGACCGTCTGTCTCAACAACGAGGTGTCTATGTCAGCTGGCAAGCTTATGAATTACTGACGACCAATAGACGTTTATTAATATCGTCCTATTTATGTCTTCGGAGAAATATTGAACTCCGAAATCCGACCACTCATCCGTCGCTCTAAATTATTCAGATTCAATTATTTCCCGTGTAAAATACTTTAACTGCGGCGTTTCAATCAATCACTCTTCACCAATTTAGTGTGAGCGTCATTTGGCAAATTCGATTGCGTCTCTCATTGATCGCGCTAGTGAGAGAATAAAACAGTGCGACGGGTGCCATTGACGGTTGTGACAGAACGCGCACGCCCATCACCGGCTCCCGGTTTAATTAATCTCCTAAACTAAATTTAAATAGGTGGACGTAGTGGGTGCAAGCGCACTCTTGTTCAACTAAATTAAATCGGGCATTATTCAAGAATACTGAACATGGAACCGAGACCCTCGTTATGAGGTGCATCACATTTTTCTTTCGTTACACTTTCGCTGCAGTTGTCTTGTTATGTCAATTAAGATCAAACGGAACGTCATAAAACTTAATTAAGATTGTTTTGTTAGTTAATTTAATGATAATTCTGAAGTTAATATAGTTATTATTTTGTGCTTAAGTAGTCAACTTAACAAACTCTCCGCTCTTTTTAAATTATGTTTTTCGCAGTACCTACTGTTATTGTTTGTTAAAAGATCTAGCAAGGTCCACGTCTAGCTTTATACGTTGGAGTATTAATAGTTAAATTAATGACTCAGCAGAAACTAACGGTAACACCGAAAGTCTAGCTGTTCTGATTGACACTCAATTATGGAGCAGCCATGCACCCTAAATATTTGACTAAATACGTCCCAAAATAAAGCCAAACTAAAATCAATTTCGCCGGGTAGATATTCGAGCATAGACAGAGCCGCAGGCGCTTTCCGATATCATTATGTTCAGGTTCCACTACTATACGGTGTATATAGGAGAATATGTGTGTCGGTGCGCACGTTTAAGCCCGCGAAATTCACACGGATGGCTTGTTGCCACGCGCGAACGCCTCCCACCCGATCTCATTACCAACCCCTCGACAGCGATGCTATTGATCACCGTCAATATCACGAATATAATAAACATAACATATGCTGCACTTTTATTAATTGAGTTTCAGGAAATATCGGAATCGTAGAACTCAAATACAAAAGGTTTTCATTCACCTTTATTATGATTTTTCGATCACCACCAAAGGTCAATAATTTTCTCTCGGACCAAAATACCAAAATTATTAAAACTTTATCTTATAACATCAACTAAACATAGAATTCTAATTTAAAAACTGGTATGTAAATATGTCTAGAGAAAGCCAATGAAAAGCAAAAAAAATAAAGTTTTTCAAGAATAAATTGATCTCATTACAGTTGGTTCGATTACTTGAAATTGAAACGAGAAAATAATTTTAACATTCTTCTAGTTAAGAGTTTTAGAATAAGTTGTAATTATGAAAGGTCAATACCGTTTTTGTTAGCTCAGAGCTAATAACTTTCTTTTCTATTAGCCGTCTACGGCGAGGTTTAAAAGAAAATATTAATAAATATTAATCAGTTTAACTGTCTATACAATATGAGTTGACCAGTCGTTTTATACTATTATTTTAATTTCTGTATGGATCAGTTTTAGTATTTTAGTGCCATAAAACCAGATCAGAATAAACACTTATTGTAATGTCATATCGAATGATCATTTTGTATAGTTGCTCTTCAATGATAAAAAATTGTTACACGTCATAAAGTGCGTTCTGTATATTTAATAAAAACCGGCCAAGTACGAGTCCGACTCGCGCACGAAGGGTTCCGTACCATTATCTATGAAAACGGCAAAAAAATCACGTTTGTTGTTGTTTTAGCGGCAACAGAAATACATCATCTGTGAAAATTTCAACTGCCTAACTATCACGGTTCATGAGATACAGCCTGGTGACAGACGGACAGACAGCGTAGCCTTAGTAATAGGGTCCCGTTTTACCCTTTGGGTACGGAACCCTAAAAAACGTAAGAGTTAGTACGCAACACAAAACAATGAGTAGTACTTACCTGGCGAAATGTGTACTATATGTCAAGCGCTACGGGGAAACAACGCGTGGTGTTATGTTATGATATCTAAGAGATTAGTGTAATATTTAATCACCATTTACCATGCCATTTCTGTACATTCTTAGCTCATGAGCCATTCAAGTTTTCCAATAAGATGACGATAAGACACGATGGCTTAGTTACAAATTTGGGTTTTGATCAAAACCGACTCTACCCAAAACATCTTGCGCTTGACTAATAAAATACTTAAAGAAACATTTGTTACCATAAGTCAAAGTGTGATGATTCATATTTATTATGTATTAGATAACGATTAAATAAAAATAGGCACTCCATATTTCATTAGCAAACTTATTTGTTAGCTTTTTAGTTAAGCGCTATATATTTATTTATTATTGAGATAACTTGATTCAGTCTGATGTGGAAATGAAAGACTTGAGATGCTTCGGAATTTGAATGTTAATTTCCAAAAACTTTCTTTACTTTTTAGTTACTAGTTAGGTAGAAGTTTTCTGAAAAAGTGAAATTACTAACCTAATTGCTTGGGTTAGTACCGATAGGATAATAACCGATACCAATTAAATTAAGTTTTGTCATAATAACATTGTAGACCACAGGATTATTATAGTTTCATAAACCCTATTGCTCATAATACCTATATCAGGTAAAATAACCTACATTCAACGTAGTATCTAAAAAGAAATGAAAAGTTTTTAAATAAGTTTCAATAAAATAAACCGTGTGGGAGTTTAGTTGCGACTTTGTAAAGTGGTATCCTTGAGAAAGTGCCTTTCTCTTAAGCCGGAGCTCTCACATCGCGACACATTGCTCGTAAAACCTCAGCAGGAGTTCCACACGGTACCTACTGATAAAGCTCTAACATGGCTTATCGATTAAATATCTTTCAAACTGATATTATAATTTAGTAGGCAAGTAATCTAACTTACTGTTTTTGAACTCTACATTTTAGCTTTTTTTCTGCTCCTGTCGATCGGTATTCAAAGTTTTAAGAACCTCCCCCCCAAATCAATCCAACCCCTCTTAACAAAATTTTGTGATACGTGGGTAGGTTGGTCCTAATTGATAAAATGTGATGAGTTAATTAGGTATACATTGAACCAAACAATATTTTTAGAGGGATCCTGGAGGGACATCACGACCAAGTTATAAGTGGTAGGCATAATAATAATTTAATGTCCAATCATAACTAGAACTCGTAACTATCACGCATACCGCAATAATGTGTACCGCAACACTAAAATACAAATTGGGTCCATCATAAAGTGCCTGTCACACTAATAATAAACAAGGAGAGAGTTTAGCCTCTGACGTAGGCAATTGGCGAATTGGTTCAATAGTCGCTCGAACTGGGTCGGAAGCAATTTAAAGTTTTTACCGAATAAATACGCCGAGTCAAAAATTCACCCATGCTTACAACTCTACGAGACGGTACAGATTGAAATAAACTAGGGCAGAATTATTAGAACGAAATATATATTAGGAGCAGTGCTCCAGAATGAACAATAAACCTAATTAAGTTGGCTTCAAGTCAAGAGTGTATTCTAAGAACGGAGGAAGTTTATCTAATTATGTGGAGAACTGGTTGTCCCGTGCAATTGGTTTGCGCGATCCTTTTTATCGTTCACGTGCGAACCCGTACGAAAGGTTTCTCTCAGTTTTATGACGTTAACTTCTTGCCCAAATTGGAAATCGGACTCGCGTGATTGCTTATGTGTGTTGGTCAAACAGTTTCAGGTGTTTGGAAATGGTGCAGTCATGTAGTAGGGGGATGTTACGTGATCTATAAAACCTGTGCGAGCCTATATTGTTTCTATAGGACACAGCTTAATGACTTTTAAAGGACTCAGTCACTAAAACAGATTCTGCGAACTAAAACCATTAGCTAAAGAAATAATTGAATAACCTAGAAAATAGCCTTTTTCGTTGTTGTTTTATAAAACATAATGACTCTGCCAATATTTTATTTTCTTTTGCGTATTTGAACCTAAAACATCGCAATCTATTTTAAATGATCTCCTAGAAAATATGTTTTTGCATTTATACAAAAAAGACGAAATCAACTATTGACATGAAAATTAATTATATTTGTCTATACCTCCCAATGTTACTTAACATTTTTGCTATGCCTAAAACATTCAAGTTTTTACTTGGATACAACTTTAAGGTAAAGAAAACCACTCAAGAGCTACTTAATCTAACCCCGTAACCCTCCGTTTCAACTAAAATTGAATAATATTGCCCTCGCAGGAGGCATATCTAAATATTACGTAATTCTGTAGTGACCGGAATAAAGCTGTAGCACTGTCGACGTAGCACTCCAAGTAAACAAATTGGATCAGTTCGCTCGGTTTATCTAAAGTTTTCTAATGCCTACAACACTTGCTGATCGATTACATTTTTATAGATCAATTTGGATCCTCTTACCAAATATTATTTTAAACCTTTGTGCCCCTTTTGAAAGCATTAACATAACTTATGACAAATCCAAAAAATAAAAAGTTACCTACTGTATTTTATAGCAAGTCTTTTGTAGAAATATCAAAAATCAGCAGCCTTTTAAAAATTTTCTCTAAAGTCAGTCAGATTTTTTGATACACTTTTTGTAAAGGCAATAAAATAAAAGAGAGAGCGTTGTTAAAACGCCCTTTGAAGTCAGGGAATTTCCAACGGGCACCTAACAAAATTGTTCTTTTAGCCTTCATAAATGTACGCGTACTTTCGACCCAAGCTTTTTATAAAGTACCAAAGTGAGTCAAAGCGTGACAAAGAGACTGCAAGTTGAATTTTCAACAACACATTACGAGCTAAACAAAAAACTGTTTTTCAGATTTTAAACGCCTTTAGGTATATGTTCATTTGAGATTTCAGTTGCCGACTGTTTGCTTTATTTCAACTGCTAAATGTTTGACTCTTTGTAGACGAGATTTTTTCCAAGCTTCATAAAACTTGCTTGAGAATCCTTAACTTTAAAACCGCTTTAGCAATCCATTTTAAACTGCGTTGTAGGAAAATACTTTTCAACATTTTCGCATAACATTCAAATGACGACGTTATTATTTCCAAATTAATGAACACGAGCTGCCAATTAAAATTATTACAACCAAATTATGTTTCACATTTCTTGCGCTTAATTCGAAAAGGGTAAGGATGATTTGTTAAAAAACTGATTACAGTGAAATCTGTCGAGGCGACAAGTCATCAAGTAACTGTCGTGAGGGCCACCCCTCGGAGTTCCTCTCGGCCCGATAACGGGTTTGTTGGCTCACACCGCTTTAAGTTTCACAACAAAATAGACGATTTAGAACAAATTGCGTATTTTAAACAGATCCAATATTGGTTTTAGAGTTTAGAGAGAGTAGAGATTCTTTGGTTGGTTTAGGATATAGTTTAACTTTAAAGTATCTATCGATTGTTGTTGATTTAAGTAGGAATTTTTTTGGAGCTTTTGTATTGGTAGTTTAAAGTTTTGATTTTTGGAGTTTTATTGTAAGAAACATTTCAGACGCGTGGCAAGAAATTGTACTACCAACTGAAATACAAAGTTTTTGTTGCCATATTGATAAAACAGTTGTCAATGTACCTATCTAATTTATAGTAATCTATACCGTATCTATTAAAATATCGTAGGATCGTCAAAGAGACAAAAGTGCATCGTTTTCCAGGTTTTTTTTTTGATTTTTTATGAACATGGTTTGCCTCATGATTTTTTCCGTCGAGAAGCTAATGATTAACCGAGAAGATATTATGTCGGGAAACATATTCGTGAAAGTATCTTCATATTTGGCATCGTATAGAAAGAGAGCATTTTCAATATGTACCTTGCCTTTCCATTCTCGTTTTATTAACTGTGTTAAAAGTCTTCAAAATTTTGTAAATCTTTGTAAATGAATTTTATTTTGGTTTTCGAAAACGTTTTTGCATTTGGGTACTCCAGACGTCTTTCGGACTCTCAATTTTAAAGGAGTTAGGTACCTACTGAAAAATCATGTGTTTTTAATAATATACTATTTCTATATAAACTAAAAATAGTAAATACCAAGTGTTTAGTTAATAAATTGTGTATAAAATGTTCAGCGTCCAATTTAGTCTCATCCGCGCAGCGCTTTCAACAAATTTTCAAGCAACGTAATCCCGAAAACATAAAGATTATGTATAAACCTAATTACCCTATCTCATAATTGCCTTGTTTTGACGTCTACCCTTTGAGAGGCCGTCGCTTATTTCCCGAGTCCTCTAAAGATATTAATAACCATCTAAGTCGCGGGCTGTCTTCCTCCCCGCATCTCGGTCGTGTAGCGTCGCATCTCCTCCCCTCTAGGTCGTGTTTTTCGCTAATACCCTTTCGGAGATGATAAGATGATGGCTTTACAAGCAAGCAGTAATTACGGCCGTCCAATTACCGCTCGTCGACGCCTGCCGGGGGAGGAAGCCGTTCATTGTTCAACATTTTTGTTTTCAGTACTAATATTTTTGTCGTTCCTTTGTTGCTATCAAATTGAATAAACTGTTAATGTTAATTCTTCTTCGTACAGACTAAAAAAGTATGATGAAATAGAGAGAATAAGCTTCGGCTTTTTCTCCCGCCCTGCATTGCATAAAAACTACCAAACGAAGCTCTACGTGAGCAAATAATTTGGTTCAACACCATTACGTAAACGACGCTGACGCAGGAAAATATGAAGTGAGTGCATTATGTCTTGAGAACAGTGCAAGGAAGCCCCACCTGTCATGTTAAGCATGAGTCAAGCTTTCAGCACGATGACTGGCGCTCTCAAGTAACTTACCCTCCTGAAATACGAAAGCTGAGAAACAATATCTAGGATAAAATAATATTACTTAAATCGAAAGAAATTAAGAACACTTTTATGGTATAGACGTAATGAACCTCGTAATTAAAACGTATAAAGTCAGCAATCTTCGTGAAATAAATTCAACATCCCTATCTGCCGTAATCTGCATCTAAAAGAACGTGTTACAGCGTCAAATTAGCAATGTTTCTCTAATCTTTAGAGCTCTAGAATCAAAGTGGATTGCGCTAAAAGGAAACTATAATTAGAGTCGACAAGTTACCGGGGTCGGTTGAAAGTGCAGGCGAAGGCGGAAGCGGACGCGGTAGGTAGGGTTACCAGGTGAGATTTGGAAAGTCTTGTGGAAATTGACATTGAAGAAATTTCTCTTAAAATAAATAGCATTTTTCTTAAAATGACAAAAATATCAAGGCGAAATGCTATGTTTTGTCTTGCATATGCTTTAAACAAATTTTTGAAAGATAATATTTAGCAGTTTTACAAAATTGCTTAGGTTTTGATCATAGTTTTCATTGAACCATTACAAAAACTCTATCCACTGAGCTACAATAAATTTAAGAGTTTTTTCAACAAAAAATATTTAATCTTGGACACTGGACGGTGGTGTCAAATTCCAGGATAGTCCCGCATTTTCCGGCCATGTGGCGGCTGCAGCGCGGCCTGGGCGACTGGGCGGACTGGGCGGCCCTTCATTGACGCACCGTTCCCTGTAATTTCAGCGAACACTGTGCACCCGGCGTTTGCCAACTAATTTGTCATCCGAATATCAAATTACGCATGAAATGGCGCGTAACAGTAGACTTGTCGCTCGGATATCGAAGTTTTAAAATAAAATTTAATTCACAGTCTGGTTGCAATAACGCAGGTAATTGCAGCCACTGTTCGCTGACAACTAATTGGCAAGTAAATTTAGTGGAATCGTATAATTGAATACAAAACTGCTGGTAAAATGGACCGACTATTATTAGCGATTATTGTTTTAATCGTAAAATATATAAGTATTTCAACAATTGTTAGCACATTTTTAAAGTAGTTTTATGAGCAAGATATATCATTTTCATAAAAATTTAATATCTTTAGGCAACTGCTAAGTGTTCTTTGTATCATCATAAAAATATAAAAAGGCTCAAATATTTTTATAACTTCTCTTTTGAAATACTTTCAACAATTTTTCTTTCAGTTTAGGTTTTATATTAAAACACCACTTTTATCGTGTTACTTCGCTTGATGGAAAAAGTGGTTCTTCCTTTCGGAGGTAAAGTATATTGTAAAATGTACGTTACGTAATTTTCCGGTATTGTAATAGCGATACGCCCTTATATTTTGACAGGCGATGTGAATCCATTACACTTCATCTATATCGTCGAAGGGGATCGGTATCTGTACAGATTTTATGGTGCGCTAAGTGTACGCCATTTTGGACAGACTCCACGTGGTCATGGGGTGTTGCTATGGATGCGTAGTGGGTACCTATTAGGGGAAAGTCTATAGTGGCGATTTTATTGCCTCATTTTCATTAGTATGATATTATTATTTTAGGAGTTTTTTTTTCTATTTTCTTGGTGGGTTCTGAGGGCGAGGCGCCTAAAAGATATTTTCATAACAATTTTATTCAAACAATAAGACTTCACTTAATCAATTACACGTGCCCCGTATACGTATTACCATCGATATTTTCCTTCTCACAAATAATACCACAAAATAAGACGCGTGCAAGCCCGCGGGCTCACGACGCCGCGTCGGGCGGGTGACGCCGACTTGCGACGTAGCGGGTCGCGTTGCCAAGGGAACCTCACTTAGGGCTATGGGTTTTTCCAACAATGAAATGGCATAAGACGTAACGACATCTAATTAATAACGTCTATCATATCTCTATTGCTCGGCTTATGTGTTCGGAGGGAGAGGGATTAACGTAAGAGGATTCAATGAGGACGCATGATTTGTTCCGGAGGTATCTCCGTAATGAGCGATTTTTGCTATAACTTTCATATAATTATTTCCTTTTGGAGAAGCTTATAAATGTTTTAAGCTTTTGAGTAGGCTTTGGAGTAGGCTTTGCATAATGAGCGCTTGTTGATTTTTTCTTCTTATAAGTAGGCCGTTATTGGCAAAATGTATCGCAATAATGACTGTCAATACTTTGCGCGGAAATAGGTGCGGTTAAAGTTTCGATTTATTAAATTCAGTCAGCGAGTAACCATTTTATGGCGTAGTGGCTGTCCATATCAGTATTCTGTGTCCACAATAACACGAGGTATTATTCAAAGTTGTCAGTCACGTAGATATGTATTATTAATACAAAAGGTCGATAATTAGTGGCACAGCGGAACATCAGTCTGCATCAACGCTTGACATGTTTCATGTTAATTGGATAGCACAGGACAATAGCGGGACTACCGATGCACACTGGAGAAGGGGTGCCGTGCAATTATTATGACATATTGTTCCCGATTCCAACCATTCACCGTTTTAACTGGACTTTATTAGTACCTGTCTGTCTATCATATATTTGAGTCCATGTACAAACAATGCATTTGAGTCATGTCGGCAGAGTTTTGTTTAGTAGTATTAGTATTAATGGCAACGTGGTTTTATAAATTTTACATTTTAAGTGACGGACACCACGTCATATTTATAAATTTAATCAATCATAATAGCATTATATTGAAAATTCACCGGAAAATATTAACTATCACCGGATACGTGTTAACCGCGAACGTAACTGCTTTGCCTGAATTTAAGTTTTAAATGGCGGTCTGTAATAAATTTATTGCCCGTTAAAAGATTCAATTTGATAACTCTATACAGTACTCACGCATATTCACCCTCTAAAAGCGGAAGCCCACGATAAAAGCAATTAAAACTTTAACAACATCAAGTCCCGCGCTTTTCCGATTCCGCCACGTAAATATACTCCATGTTACCGTCCACTACTCTGCCCAACAATAATGTATCGATAAACGAGTTGTGAAAGTAATAAATACGTTTTAGTAACTTTGATGCGAAAAAATCTGAGCAACTCATATTTATAAAGATTTGCAAAACAATTCGAGTTGTTATTTACAAAGTTTTCCATTTCGAAACAAATTTGTTTTTAGCTTTTATGACAGATAATTTGTCAAGGGTAGCTTTGCGCAAGTCAAAGATAATTTATCTGTCTCAACCGCTTTATTTATTACAACGCGTTCGCATCTTCGTTGAGCCCTTAAAGTTGGTGGTTAATGGAGCTTCTTTGAAGCTAGTCCGTCATTCACGACACGTGAGGTGACGGAGGGGTGAGGTGGGGGGTCAGTGGTGTGGAGGGTGGGGGGGGGGGGGGGGGCGACACGTCTGCATGTGGTCAGCCGTCAGGCGCGCCCGACTTGTCTTATTTTTTGCTTCCCTTTAGTAAGTGACGGGTTGATGTGAAACGAATGAACAGTTTCGATGTGTCTTGTAAATACACTCCACTCGTTCTCCTCACCAGGAAAACGTGGGCCAAACACCTAAATGTCAATGCCCTTTAGTGGCACAGTTTGTACAATAATTAGCTAGAGATGTGAGTGTGTAATCTAACTAACTAAACAGGTGTTTTTTATAGAAAGAAAAACTGTTTTAAAATAATGACAGTTCTGACTTTTAAAAGTAATGTTTAATATTCAGAAATTGTTGCCCCATTTGAATGTCTACTGCTTGGTGGTAAACTTTCATGACAAAAAGAGGTCGAAATTACAATAACCGTGATGAGGTAACCCTAACAAGTTTGATCAAAACCTTCAAACCCTATGACAATGACTATACCTCTGTTGTGATAATGACAGACCCTAAGTAACAGGTGGGTCTAACTACTGCAAATTCGAAGTTTAGTCTATTTTCTGCATGCGGGCGTCCTTTAGACGTTGTCCTTTGAATGTTTGTAAAAGGTCGTTTTGGTGGGTAGCTACATTTTTATTGTAAAAAGTAGGTACTTGTCTCCTTAAGTTGCCAAATTCAGAGAAAACAATCGGAACATTTTAACGTTCTTTTCTAGAAACAAACAAATTAGAGCTTTAAAAAACAGTCTATGGAATTGCACCTCAGGGATTGCATCCCTCTCACAGATAGGTGGGCTGTGTCCCATGCTATTGCATCGTGGCATTAGCCAGCAGCTTTTCCATTTTCAAAGATAATAAGTCAGGTTTTTGATAGTGCGTGATGACCAGGTAACCCTAACAACAGGGCTGCCATTTCATCACTTATCTTTTTAATAAACAAATAAAATTAATAAGTAAATTAAATTAACACAACAGGCAGTGGGAATTTATTTGATCGAGGTTGCTGAAGAGGGAATAATGATGATTGATGATAGGATATGATTCGTTTCCACTTAACACATTGTAAAAGGGGTTATTTTATTGCCCTCGCCTCTTGTTCCTGAGGTCAGTGACTAATGAACGAGATGACTCGGCTGTTTTAAACTAGATGTTTTATGAGGATCATATCATTGATAAACTTTTTAGTTTATTGTTTCTTGAAAAACCATTAACTTTTTATTTGGTAACGGTAATTATCATTAAACAAGGGAACTTAACACCATGAGTGCCGTGTTTGATGTTGAGCGTGTTACTAAAAGTTGTAGGCTTCACGTTTATAACTCAGTGGGTAGATAAAAGTTAACTAACTGATTTGTATGAACTATCTGAAGACAAACCCAGACAAGCTGGATTTTTCTATTGATTAAAAAGAAATATATATTTTGAGAATCTCTTTAGAACTTTGACCTGCTGCTCGGTCAAATAAAGTGTCTGTGTAAATTGAGGAGCTCTTGGCTAAGTAATATAGGCTTGCCGGGGTTGGTCCGTGGATGAGTGACCACCTTTACATACCGAGACTCCTCCTCGGAATGCTTTCCGATTTTTGCCATTAAGGCGTTGGCCCGGCTGTCATTTGTGGATATTTGGCAGTCGTTACGGGTTGTCAGAAGCCCGAAAGTCTGACAGTCTTGCCAAGTGGAATCGTATTACCCAGTTACTGGGTTGTGGAGGTCAGATAGGCAGTTGCTCCATGTAAAATACTGGTGCCCTCTAATCCTAATAATTCAGCTGCATCCGGTTAGACAGGAAGCCGACCTCAACATAGTTGGGAAACGGCTCGGCAGATGATGACGAAGTGAAATAAGAGTATTGCTTTTTATTTAACAATGTCCTTATAAACAGAAATATATGCTAACAACCTTTTTTTGGGGGTGAGAAATCATCAAATGACTTCTCCCGCTCTGGGCGAAGCGGGAGGGCAAGTCAGACTTGCCTGTTAATCTTCAATTGCCTGTTGCCAAGGGTCCCGGTATCCCTTTGGGACTTTCCCGCAACCCCCGGCAGGATAGAATAATAACCTGATTCTGGTTTTTTAAGGATTTATAAACAAGTCTTATCTAGAAGGATATTCTACGGAAGGTGGCGATCGGTAGGTACAGTTGACCGCAAATCGGTGGTAACACTTTGACCTTTAGCTGGCCTAGCGTAGTATGACTTTCAGTATAATTACAGGCCAGCTTCTACTGGATTTGTTACCACAGACGTGCGGCATACCGTACATTTTCATTTCCCTTTAACATGAAGTTGTTACATTGCATTTGTTGCGTATAAGTTCAAAAACAAGGGGAACGTTTTATAATTTACAACATCTGACAGCTAATTTATAATAGAAACACGTATTCTATGCATCTAATGGTATGTCGTAACACTCTTCCATGAAGGGGTGAACACTCAAAAGTTACCCTTTGTAGAACGAGGTATGTGGTGTGTTGAAGATTGCATTAGTAAGTTTAAAACATCAAAGAGTTATGGAGTAATAACAATATTTCTAGTTAAACTAATTACCTAAGTAGAGATAGCTACACAAAGTTTCCTTTCCATTAACAGAATGTTCAAATGGACCAACTTTGTCACTAAGAAGGAAAAAAACTTAATCATTGATCGGAATGTTTTCACACTTCTCATCTCTATACATATTATAAATTAAAGCTTTTCGTGTCTGTCTGTGTGGCTTCCTTGTTCTCCTAAACAATGAAACGGATTTTGAAGCGGTTTTCATCATCAAATAATTGATTGCGGAAGGTTTATGTATCTAATACATACATACTTAATGATAATAAAGAAATTTCGATGATTTGTCAAGTCGTACAAACTGTAACAAGCATGAGCAAGTTAGCGACTTGCTCATGCTTGCTCATAGTGAATAAAATAAAAACAGAAATTTGAATATGCCAAGAAACATACGAATTATATCCTCGCCATAGTTTGTAACAATTGATAGTAGCTAGCTATTCAAAAATAGTAATTCAGGAATTTTATGTAACCCGTGACATCAGTGTGTTTTTATTATTTATAATAATTTAAAGATCTGTCCTAAAAATAAACCAACGTTACTAAGAGACCGTCAACAAATCGAGTGCTTAAAGATAGTTTATATATTATTTAGAGTTCAATTTAAAAGCTAACGCGTTCGGAAATAGCTGGCTTGTACCGTGAATAAGCAAAATTGTGCGCACACAGGATCGCATCCCTATCATATATTAATGTTAGGGCCGTCGCATGTTCTGACGAAGTATATGGCACCGTATCAATTATTCCTTCATTTATTTTAAGCTTCGTCATTTTTGCGTTTGTATAAATTAAAACTTAATAAAGATAGAAGCCATTGCGCACGTAGTTTCCTAAAATTTATTCTGGACTAGAAAATAAGGCGATCGTTTTATTATTGTATGCTGAATGTACAAATAACGAATCAAAAAAAAACCAAATTTACTTTTATAAAAACTTGAAACAGTTCAAAATAAAGTGCAAAGGCATGACAAAACCATTCGTGATATTAAAAATAGGTTGCAAAAAACATAAAACTACCGCTGTCATTAAAAATGCTAATTTTAAAAGATAAAATTGCGTTTCAGCATTTCGTTTACAGTTTAGCAAAAAAGCGGAGTGGTTTTGGCGGTAAATAGATTCACTAAAGCATTTTCCGTGTCTCGGTGGCACGTTGCGGAACCGGTGCTCCTACCCTGCATTGCATACGCCTGACATGTCGGTTGACCAGCAAAACTGCTACGGATCTGCTACGAATGCTACGAGTGCTACGACAACTACGAAAGTACTACGCGAAATTTTATGTCTCTCTCATAGGATTCCGAATTATCTTTATATCTGTTCCCACCATTTGAATGGAGGTAGAATTTTTCTGATATAAATTTATGAAGTGTCATCGTGTGGAAAACAGCTTTTTGAATAGAGTCTTGAAGCGGTATGTAGTAATAAAGTGCCGAGTAAAAAGCTCGCAATAAGGTTTTATGATAAACCTACAGAAATGAATCCACGATTTTAATATGTCGAAGATTAGACGTACCGCTGCTATAGAGCGTTTCGGGAACGTATGATATTTATTATTTAATATGAAAGATAATTGAAACAAATATAACGTCTTTTTCTCAAAATGTATATTTATTATTTTGACATACCACACTGGTTTTATTGAAGCAAGATCGGAACGAAAGCAACCGAAAGAGGCCGAAAAAGCGACGCAACAATTTCACCTTTCGGCAGTCGGTTCAACGCCTAAGCTATTTCGCCAAACTCATTTCAATTCAATATCCAAAGTTTCCGGCTTATTCCTAGACTTTTTCATCTTATCACATAGTGCTGAAGCCAATCGATGGCGACATGCTGTACGAAAGACAAACTTTGTATATTTCACGTTTGAGAACTTACCATGTACAATATTTGCCTTTTGAGTTTTTATTTGCCTGTAGGTAAACGCGCATGAAGTTCTAAAATATTTGAATATTTCGTGGTGGATGTTTCGTGAAAGTTTCTTGTCTTGTCGACACAGTTAACATAAAAAATAAATAGAGTTTTAGGTGGCTGGCAGAGTTTTTAGAGGTAGTTGTAATATTTTAACAATAGGCTCATAATAAGTAGATACCGTTCATAATAACACCGCGTATCTTAACTAATTTTTCTTCTTAGATGCCTATCTAATACCCGCTTGTTATTGTTAGCAACAAAACGAAAGAAATACTTAGTTATATTAACAACATCTAAGATAGATAGATAGACAGGCTAGCTTTCACTTAAGAAAGTAAAAAAGAAGTCTAAGGGTTCGACAAATAGAGCACATCCACAGGTTGTGCAAAGGTAAGCAGGTCAGGGCATGACATCAGAAGCCTCCAGGGAGGCAACTTAACGAACAAATTTCTCCGAGTCAAAGCACGTATATCCTGGCTAATGTATTCGGATACCGCCAGAAGCGGTGTGTGCCGTAACACGTCCAGGCACGTCCGTAGGTGCGGCGGACGTTAATTACATAAAATTGTGACGTCACAGGGGAGGATCGGTCTCCACTTGCATAGATCAACTTATAACGTATGCAGTTTCTGAATTTGCCGCTGTTTAGCCAACAATTTAGGTTTGATTTATTAGTTGGCTCTGCGAAATTTTCGGTGGTCTTTAGAGGACGCTGTGTTGATGTTGAACACATTTTTATTTAAAAAATGATATACCTATGCTTTGTTGATATAAGGGTTACAATGTGGCAATGGCTTATGTTTATTTAAGCTAAAAATATCAAAGGTTATGTTAAAACATAATACAAAGTTGGCTTTACCATCCAAGTAATTTAGATTACAATAATTGTTTTTTATTTTTGAATTAGGTCTTCGGTTCGATTCCCAGGTCGGGCAAAGTGTTATTGGGTTTTTCCATCAGGAATTTCTCAGCAGCCCGGAGTCTGGATTTGTGCTCGGTTGAGGATAATAGGCTCGCCACCTATTAAATGGGACTTAAACATAAGTGGCGGAATTTGGATGTATAGGTACGCCTCTGCCTAACCCTTCGAGGAATACAGGCGTGATGTTATGCTTATGTTATAATTTAGAACCTACAAACAGAAAACAACAAAACATTAATCACTGGAGCGAACTAAAAAGTTTAGTCTAGTTCAAAAACTAGGAGGAACAGTGACACTACACCATTGTTCTTATACGAGTAGGTCACGTAAAAACTGAAGTTACATGCGGTCGTTGACCTGACGACACTTTTCCGCTGTCTTCAGTGACGGCTCCTAACCCGTAATGCATTAGTGACAACCGTCCGTCCGTTTGTTGATGACATTTTGTTAATTACACTTCAACCTCTATTTCTTTGTAAAGAGCAGCGTGCATTTCAATATTAAATCATTTGCACATACAAACCGATGTAAACGTTGAAAAACAGCTGCAGTTAACCTAAGCAAATTACGTAATTTAAATATTCTAAGAAGCTTAAGAAATACCTACCACGATTAAGTTAGCCACTAATTTCCCTAGCTCGGCGCTAAATAAAACGAAGTAAACAGAACTACGATTAAAAATGTAAATTAGAGTACATTCTCGATTCTAAAGTTTAAAGTATTTTCTCGCAGATAAGTTTAAATTAATGTGGACCGTCACAAGCACTTTTACTGGCGCGGCGACCGGGCGGTTTCATCAATTTTTTATTAGCTTCGAGATTCTCTTTTTAAAGAATTTAAAGGCAACAGCGATTATATTTAATTAGAGACCACACTCTGCTCCTTATTGAATCCGACACGTTGAATATTGTCTGGTTGCGGCGTCGTTGGCTGTCGCTGGTCCATTCAATACACGATAGGAATTCAGAGTATTTTCGATCCTTTTGATGAAAGCTAAGATTAATTTTGGAGGGCGGTTCAAAGGAAAATTTTAGAATATAAGTGCATTAATAAAAGGTTTCAGGATAGGGCACTCTATAGCAAAAAATGCTTTTATTAAATTTGTGGGCTTTTATGTGCATATTCGGTGAGTATATTACGTAAAAGCTTTTGTTAAAGTATTGAGATTTTTATGGACTGTTTTAACCTTGTAAAATATAACTAAGAGAATCAATTTGGACATGAGCGTTTATTTGAGACTGTTTACGGCGGCTTAGAAGGTTTTGAATAATGCTAGTAGCGTCGTGTTCCGGAAAAAGAAGACCTCAAATAGTTCTCTCTTTTATTTTTGACCAGATAAATACTACATGTGTTATACAGCAGCAGTTGAATGAGAACAACCTTTTTGTTTTAGAAAAACACAGTAGGTACAGTACAACTATTTTCTTAATGTCCCTCGGGCATCATCGCATTTCCGAATACAAACGAATGCTAATTTCCATGTCTATCAATTATTAGATTTATCGTGTATAATAATTTGAATTCAGAACTACGTTCTTTCTTGTTGTTTTGTTTTCCGTGTGAACTATAATTATAGAGCTGTAAAATCCTTAGACTATTCCTCCCAATTATAAAATAAATAACATTAAGTTAAAAGACTATTAACGAGTATTAAGATTGAGAGCGTCCGGTCTGCACCAAGTGCAAAGGGCAACGAGGAACGAAACACGAAGTTTGCCGAGGGACATTAATAAAAATGTTGTACTGTAAGTACCTATTTATTACTTCGGAGGGTTGATTCAGGAAGGGCCTGCAGATCCGATAGTAAAGTATCGAAAGGCCGAGTTGTTGATTTTTAAGTTCTTGTAGATAATAGGAGTACTAACCTGTGATGACTGGAGCTGGAGTGTCCCGTGGTGGAGCTAGATATCGGTGACCTGGCGGGGTAGTTGCCGCCGCTCGCGCCTCCTTCCGACATCACGAATTCTGTAACAAATAATATGCATTGTTATATGCTTTGCATACTTACAAAGAACTTACCAGTATCTTTGTAGGTACGTCATAGTCGAGCATGATGAGTTAAAAATTAGACTTGTTTTTTATAAAAGATATACACTGAACTAGATAGCAGAGTAGTCGTTTTCATTCAAGATTGACTTTTTCTTTAAATTGTTTATTGATGCTTGATACATAAAGTAGTTTATGAAACTGTTGAAGTGTTACACGAATGTGAGTTTATAAACCGAGCCGCAGTATGACGCGAGTGTTTTATTACCTCGTTATGTACAGTTTCATACACTACTTTATCTAAACTCATGCAATTCATCAACAACTCATTAAATAACATTGTAAATAACACACCGTACACAAAGTATCGAGTCTATGGATTACTTAGATAAAATATATTTCATTGGTCAGTTTTACACGTTAAAGTAAGATATCTTTAAAATTAAGACTATTATGTGTTTGCCCCCCTCTATCACTATAGCAACTATGTAGGAACAATCAGACGACAAATGCTGACACACCAATTTATTATACCTAATCACATTAAGGATATTGGTTTACAAATGAATTATTAAGCTAATTGCTTGAGAAGTGACAGATAAGTATTAAGCAAATTATTTGAATGGGGCTCAACTATCATTACACAATATCATGTAAGTTAGTGAAAATAAAATTACAGTGGTAATTTCACTGTCCACGCTATATTTTTTATTGCAACTCGAGTAAAATTATTCTGTTCTGAAAGGACTATGGGAAACTGTTTCCCACTTATCGTAAAACTTGTCGAATAATGGAAAATATTTTCCGTTCAAAAGATAAGGCCTCACACTTTTTTAAATCGTTGTTTTATTTATGAAAATGGCCTTCCTCAGTAATATGAAACTGGCCTTCGATTTTTTATGCCGATAGGTTTAGGGATCTTATGTTTGATTAAGGTTTAATATTTCATCAATAATTATATGAAAGAAGGGACAAGTATACTACGGTATACTTGTCCCTTCTTTCATATAATTAAAGTAAAGTCTTAGTAACAGAACCAATTTATTTTGATGTTTTGTAAAAACAAACGGCATTACCTACCTAGTTCATTTTGAATGAATATAAAAATCAACCTTCAAATACAAATATTCGATGTTCAAAAACAGCTTTCACTTTAGAAAATATTCAATTGATTCAATGAATACCTAATAACTGAACTTTTTTAATAAGTACGTAGGGAAATCCTTTGTGTTTCAAAAAAGGTTATGGTAAGCATCTCAGGATATTGATATTCTAGTCAGTTGTAAAATAATATGTATTTACCTTTCAAGACGAATTGCCGACTAAACGCTACTGACTGATCATTATCTTACACCAGTTTTTTGCGTGACAGCGGCGAGAGTGCGAACCGTAAGGCGCAGGACGCGGACACGGAGTCCGCTCTCAACTATCAATCCTTCTGTCACGATATCGACAGCGCATTTGTTTGCTCTCACCATTTTTGTCTCAGTGTTTCCTCGTTCCTCGGGCGCTATATTTGTGCTGCGGGCGTGCGGCCGGCGCCGGCGATCAATCTGCCCACGACTCTGAGCATGACGGATGGTAGATCGAAGACCGGAGCTCGCCGCTTCTACGCCTCGACAAGATACCATACATTTTATTGGGAAACGTTTTTGCCAACGGCCCTGATTATACTCGATGTTGTCCCACCGATCTAATGAATTATTTACTTTGTTATCCTAGTTCCTGAGTGATGTTTATGTGAGTAGCCTATTTTTTTGTAAAAAGAAATTTATCAATGATTGTGGAGAGAGGATTTCGTTTTATATTTTATCTCTGAAAGAGCTTTGTAGCCTTTTTAGATAATGCCTGCGGACTTTGTGTATAGATTTTTATTCATGAAAAGAAAGTTTTATCTTACGAAGCAAAATGGCCTGATGCCTATATTCTTTAACTATGAATGGATAGAGACTTGGAATACGAAGAGATAACTTTTTTTATATTTTTGTGTATAACATATTACTAAATGTTTATGGACTCGGAAAATGGCATGTGTAGACGAACAAGAAGTGGAATCAATTTCAGTTTGTTAGATAATTTGTCAGGGCCATTTCGGCGTAGTTGTATTTTTTTTTGATAAATGCTACGCGTGAGAGAAGCTGACGTGATGGGCTGATACGCGGCCCCTAGCTGCCTCGACTACCTCGGCTGCCGTCGAAATACTGTAAATTATAACTTCCCGAGTTCCGTTCTGTTTATCATCTTGCAAATGTATTACGCAGGTCTTCCGTTTGTGTAATATGTAAATACGTATCTTGAGCGGAAGAAATGAAAACAAATCTGGCGGATCCCGGTTATTCATTACATAAGATGCGATGTTTCATTATTAATTTATGCCGTACCCTCAGACAGGGAAGAGCGACCCTCTTTGAAGTAGGCTGTAATATTCTTAGGATTAGTGTTGTAGTATTTTTTCATGATGGGAATATCATTTTCCTTCATATGGGAGAAATGAGGAAGATGGGAAATCAGCTTGCTCATCATACCGTAGCTACGTTGTGAAGGTATATTTTAAGTATACGTATTGCTTATAAAAAATCTTAAAGCATCTTATTACGTATGCTTCCTATTCTATGATGTAAGTTTCTTGAGCCAATTCCTTGTTTGTACTGTTCATAGATTATACTTTGTTTTAAATGCTTAAAAGAAGGTATATCGATTGTTAGTTATCAACTATTCGCCACCGTTCGAAACAAGCATATTTATTGCACGACGCTACATATAAAATGACTTCGATATAATGAATATTAAAAATGATCTTAAATTTTTACTAGGTCTATGATTAGTACCTATCTAGAGAAACATGATAAAGTAATCACTAACCAGTACTTCGTAAAATAATTCAAACTTAAATAAAATATGGTCAAATGGTCGTCAAATGGTTCCAAATAAACTAAAAAAAAATATAATTACTATCTATAGAAAGAACACAAATAACGAGATAAAAATATAAAGAGTGTAACACTAAACGGTAACAATATAACAGCATTAGTTTCTATCTCTTAAAGAAAATTCGTAATCGGCGGCAAATGAAAATTGATCGCCACTAACTAAGATAAGTTTGGAAAGTTATGATGGAATGGAAGTGCTTCCGGGCGCGACGATGGCTACGGGCAAAAATGCTCCTTCCACACTGATTTAGCTCCACACTAAGTAATTATTGTTCAAACAAGAAACCTAACGAGTGAACTCATTAATCACCAGCCATTAATGTCGTTGCTTTGTTACCTAATGGACACTACCCTGTAATAAAAGTAGGTGTGTAAAATTATACTTCGACACACATTTACAAAAGTGTATCCGTAGTCCGATTTATATAGGAAAATCAATTTGTAGTAAACCCTGGTAGTACTTGTTTGAATTAGTGGTTAGCTAATAAGATAAGCGATAACAATTCAATGCTACAACAAATTATTCACTCGTATAATTTATGTAGGCTCCTACTTTTGGCTTTGTTTACTAAAAAGCCTTTCTATTTCCCCAGACTTTACTACGGTAATATTATTTATTTGTTACAATTTTATTTTATTAAAAAGGGTACGATACTGAATAGGTATTGTGGAATATAAACGCCAATAGCAAAACTTACAAAACGGCTCTCGGTAAAGTGTCTTGTGCTGCAAACCTTTATGAATACCATATGAGGAGGCCGCTATTTTTACATACAAAAATCGGCACGGAATCAAAGTCCACATGTCCGTTGCGGCCTACCTTAATTTTCCTACACGGCTCGCGCCCTGAATACCAAAGACAGGGAAGGACATCAGCTTTCCCGCGACCACTACGCGATTTCCATACAAATTACGTAAAAAGCTGCATACACAACTAATATCGTAACTTTGTATATAATGCTATCCGTGATGATGTTAAAATATTAAATTTAATTTGTAAGAAACGGCTGTGGAAACGCTTTACGGTAACGTTGTTGAGAAGCCGACAATGTCGGTGTAATTTTGCTTATTTCGGCTTAAATTACTTGATCTCGTTTACGGCCTTTGAAGATTGTACCGAGTTTTCCCAAAGTTTGTGTCTAATTTATTGTTTACCGTCACTTTCTTGTATTTGTTTAACGTAAATGAATTGTTCATTTTTGAATATTACCCTAATTAAAAACCAAGTGATGGACTTATTAAAAATAACTTAGGCGACCGTTTTCTTACAAATAAACATCACTTGCTAGCCAGACGATTATTATATTATCAAAATTTTTTGCACTTTCATAATTCTACATGCTTTTGTATACAAAAAAAATATTTATGGTATGGTGTGGTATACCACACCACACCATAAATAAGATTTAAAGAATACACAAAAAAAAATTAAAAGTATTATAGTAGCATTATATAGTTACCGATGACATATAGGTCGGTGCCTACTCGAAAGGTAAAGGTGGTAGCCCATTATGCATAGCCGCTGTCTTTATACCTATCACTCTTACATCGCTGGGTAGATTTAGTATCGTGAGCAAAACTAATGACGCGCGGTTATTCAATCACAGTAAGAATTTAATCTCAACTTAAATTAAGGTGATTCCCTTATAACTTTCCAACACAGTCGCTAATAACGAAACTTGTGGTTAATAGCGTGGAGGAGACGAGCGAGGGGGCTGGCAGGAGGGGGTGGACGCACGGCTTCGGGAAATTTCGAGACAATTCAATGGGAAAATCTGCCTTTGTGAAACTTTCATTGTAGTTATTATATTCTAACTTCACATTATAATTCGTTCGAACATTTTCTATTTATGGATAATGATGCGACCTTTAAGCACACTTAAATATGTTACTCCAATAATACTTTTTGCAAAGTTAAAACTTTTTGAGAAGTCAATGAGATACTTTTGGACTTTAAAGTTATGCTAGACAGCAGATATACAATAGTAGTACGTAGGTAAACAATAAATATTTAATGTGACGGTAACGTTAGTATCGATAGAGCCATGGTGGGTAATAAATGGAACACTCACGGATTTATAGATACATATAATGTATACTTTTAGCGAGAGCAGGCTTTCAGCGCAACGCCGCGCGTACATATCGAATGTTTATGACGTCATTAAACATATTTTTACGAGGACACCGCCGTGTTCTATATTATTACGGCGAGGGAGTCGCGTCACACTGGCATTTCATTGGTCAGTAATTCGCGGAAGTGAACCTTCCTCGAAATTGACAACATTCGTGCAATAAACCATTTATGACGCGATACTGCAGCGCGCCCGCAGTTGAACGAATCCGATATAAAGTTTATATTAACACTAATTTTATTAACCCGACATAATTTCCGCTATTAATTAAGTTTGTCATAAGCGAGTGGCTGTTACAAATAATATTATATTTGCTTTTAAAATATTAACAGCAAACAAGAGCACTTATCAGTTGGGAGTTTTTGAGAGCTTACTAACATTATTATATGACCATGAAAAGCATACGCAAACCGAACTTCACGATGGAATGTGAATGATGATAACTATAACTATACATTTTATTATTATCATTTAGACAATTTATTCTGAAAGGTATGTATATAATTCAATAATATCAAACTTACATGTAAAAAATAAATTTCAATATTTTGTCAAGTCGAAAAACCGTGCGAAGCACGGGCGGGTCGCTAGTAATTAATAATCCCTAACTATTGCAATATTGAGGATGCAACTTCCTTGTCAAAAACTCAGTTGTAAATAAAGAAGGAAAATTACTAGGTCTAAACAAAACACGCGGGGAAGCTGACAAAATGCCACGTCAATTCACCAAATTACGGAGTAATTGAACCGAATTTCAGAGTGAAGCTCATGTAATGAAAGCAGATAAAGGGAAGGGAGGAGCGAGCGAGGGGCTTATTCAATTCGTTCGCAAGTTCAACCTGACACTGACTTAAGTAGATAGTTAAGATTTAGCCAAGAAAGCACCCGCCGGCACCCACTAATGTGTACTCAGAAAGTAGTCTGGCCTCAAGAATTGGCCGCTTAAGTACCTACGGAAACTTACCATCCATTAGTTACTTGTGAGAACACATTATAGTTTAACTTTTGTTTCCCTTTACTTACTGGCTACTAATAGCGACCAAAGCAAGGTAGACGCAACACTTCTATTAAACTTACAATCTAAGTAAACATTCTGTTTTCGAAGATGTTATTTAAGAAAGAATTTAAAATTCTTTGTTTAATGTAGTACGTGTTGACACAGTGGAATGCGAGCGAGTGGGGCCACTCAATATTGCAATAGCCGATACCGCAACTCCTGTCAACATCCGAAACGTTTCAGCTAAATAACTCCACGGAGACGCCAAGAGACCGCGCACTTTACTCGATTGGATTTGAGGTGGACTCTCCTTGTGACCTCACTAGCACTTGTGCTCTAACGAACTAATGATTTTTTTAAACATTACTTGAAATATGCTGACGTCCAACAGGTGTTTGCAGCTCTTTTCAAATGTAGCTACATATTTTTATATTCATCATGGAGTCAGCTTCAGAGAATAAAGATATTTTTGAAATACATTTTCGGATCCTTTCATTTTCGCTTTTACGTTTTGGATGTGTATTTTATTTTATTCCAGCTGAACAACGGCATACAATATATTTTACGATCATTCTATCTATGAAACTGGTCAAAGTTGACAACAACACGCAGAATTTGGGCTTGCCAAGATATGTTCCTTTTAAGTTTATTTACGGAATATCTTTCCATATTTTCCCAAGGATAAGAAACTGATCCCATGCATATCTGATTCGATCTTCATTCGTATGTTTGCGTAAAATCTTCTCTGTAAAGAAATCTACATAATCAGAATCAGCGAGACGTTGTCGAAATACGAAACCATCTGTTGTGTACGTCGTACTTAGATGTTCTTTACATGTGATAAGAAAAACGTGACCCAGTATCGAATGAGTACGATGGTGAAGTCAAAAATATTTAAAAAAAAACCCTATTCATAAGATATTCTGAAAATATCGTGAAAAGTATCTCACATCGCCTTAAATAAAGGCTTTTCGGTTTTTGTGGATCAACTAAAATTGCTTGTGAGGAAAATCGAAATAAAATTCTTTCTCGCGACTGTCTAAAGATATTAATTTTGAAATATGACGAACGGTATCGCGAGAAACCAATACCCTAACGCAATAAAACGTATGAAGCGAGTATTATTCGCATGATCACATTTCCTAATAAGTTGGATCCCACAACGTGTTCAATGTGGCGAAAACTAATACCGCCCATCTCGCCGCGCGCCGCCGTCACTCGCGCGTCCGCCCGGCCAAGCATTTAGAGCCTCCACTCCATTATATTTTGTTTAGTTCCTTACAAACAGATCGGTACCCCATATATATTTAATTTCCAAAAAGAAAAACGCTGAGCTGACGGAAAACTAAATTTCCCTTCCATGATTCGTTGGAATTGTTACAAATGGGTCATATCGATTACGTTGTTGCGTAACATGTATTAAGCTTGCGTTTCATTGCACTTGGTAATTATACCGTTGGTTTCCGTGAAACAGGCTATAAATAACAATTTACCGACTAGTACACCTACAATACAATTACCTACCTCTAAGAACTTTTTACAATCACATACAATATAAGGATTGGTATTTGCAAGTATACTTCTATTTATAGAGTCATGTTTAGTGTATACCACTATACTAAACATGAGCAAAAGTTATATCCGTTTTGCACTTATGTGGTTATATTATCACCGTAATGTTACATTTGTGTAGTGGAATTTTCCAAAATAGCATTGTATTCTCGACATATACATAATTGTTCATAGATTTTAACTCAAGTTCTGACTCTTCTGAGTTCTGTACTCAAGGCGGTGATAACTAAGTCAAACAATAAGAAAAAATCAGTCGTACTTAACTATATTAATAGTTAAGACTGAATTAGACCATTCACTTTGAATAACTTTATATTAGGGACTAAACCTAAAACTTTCCACTAATAAAATGAAATAATGTTTTCTTTTTTTTGTACAGTGTAATATAAATTCACGGTGAATATATGTGTCGAATTTCCTATAGGCAAGTGTGTGATGATGTGATTAGTGGACGACTGTATATTGTATAGTGCACGTGTCATTCGTCACAGATTGCGAGCCATGAAATGACATGGCATTACTTTAGTGGTTTGCGGCGAGGCGCGGTTCCGACAGGGTGCGGTCACTTACGATTACAGCGGCGGTGATAAACCGAACCGTATTAGTTATTACCTATATTAACGCACAATAAACCACGCTATTACCATTTCAACCAATGAAACTTTTTATTCCAATCATAAAATGTATCAGACCGTTATCGATATTAATCCCGGAAATATCATTCAAATATGTACAGGCATTTGCCGGCCGGAATGCTGGATAGAATTGAAATATCCAGATTACGCAAGTTACCTCTCGGCTTGCTGATAACCTGGGATAGGGGAGCCTTTGCGATGCTCTGCGATATTAAAAGGCTACCTTATTTCACATTCTGAAGGACTGGAAATCTTATGACGAATTCGATACGTATTAAAATAAATATTCTCTAAGTATTTGTGAATGTATGTCGTCAATTATTCAATAAAGATTAGGAACTTGTTTTAAAATCTGAATAATTCACTTGTTATTTCATTAATAATGGGCAGTGGGACACTTAAAATGTCTTGATGTTCCCTACCGTGAATACAAATGTCCATTTCCGTCCACGCAATGCTCGCATTAAGGGAGTTTGTCAAACCTAGTCAATAAGTGTAGGAAGATGGCGGTTTTATCATTAGGAGGCATCAACATTGATTTACTACAATACAAGGGCGCGGGAGCACAAGCAGGTGTTAGGATTTTAGTCTTTATGTGGGTTTATGTTGTGATGCTTATCAGTGTGTGGTATCAATCATTTGTAAGGGCTTTGACTTTAGACAAGCAAGTCAATGTTTTTGGATATTTTGCCTACTGACTTAGCCATAAAAAAGATTGGCGAAAAAGTACACAATTAGTTTAATTTATATTATTTTCTCCCAAGGTTTTTCAATACAGGATTTTATTAAGCTGACATAATAAGGAAGCCGCTGGCTATATGCTAAACCATTTCCTTATTTTTTTCTTATGACCACGTAAACCAGGGTGGCTCTTACTGGCACAATTCAAGCTAATAACAGTTTTTGTGACACTAAACACGAAAAAAGCTTTCCCCGTTTAACGGAGCGTAAATGTGTACTCCATGTTACCGCCACCCTTAAGCAGACATTATTAGGGGGGTGGCACACGGCGGACGTAAAATTTTGTAGCGATTTTTTTTTCCTCTAATACTGCTAAGCTATAGACTGTAGGTCACGTTGACAACATAACTTGTGTCGAGGGCCAAATATTTGGGGGGGAGCTAAAGGCAATTTTTTACCAGTCAGGCCTTTGTTTATATATTGTATTTGAATTTTGGTATGCACCATACTAACCGGAGAGTAATCGTTTAAATGTAAATTGGTGAAGTTATTTGACTTTCTATTGTATGTTTTCCACCAAGTTTCAGGGCACCACAATAGCTTTAGACCCCTAAAACTTTAAATAAAGTTAAGTAAAAGCAACAAGAATATTGATGAAAGTCTCAAACTGTTCCTGCTATAACCGACGTCTATGCGAAATATATAGGTACTTACACCTAACCTCGGCGGCCAAATTGCTGTTCAGCCAAAACTTGATAGTGTGGCAGAAACCTTAATGAAGGAGTCAAATTCTCATTAAAGCTACTATTATAGCTTTGCGAAGTTAAAATAGTTTCACTTTGGAAGCTTGTCCATTGTCAAAAATACAAACAACCTTAGGTAAGTATTGATTTGGTGCATGGTGCATTATTGAATACAATACAGTTCAATGCATTTGAAATACTGTGGCTGCATGTGTTTTAAAGTAACGTATACGTGTATCCTATTAAGCTTTATACTTTCAATGTAAAAGTTCTCTCAGACTTTGTATCTGATTTATGCACTGTAAAATTAGAAGTGCTTGTTTTAATTGTATTTGGATTACAATCGACGGGCTGCCACAAACAGGTTCCCTCAGAAGTGCAGAAGTTTCTTTTTAATCGTAATTAGCAATATTTTGTAAGGCGGTACAAAGGAGTGTCGCCGCGGGTCGTTCGGCTTTGGGACAAAAGCGACCGGCGAACTGCGCCCAACGCACTACAAAGGGCTTACTTACGGTTTAAATGTCGCCGCCCTGAAAATTTGTTTCATTAAGCGAACTGGCCTAAAATTTCTTTTCCTTTTACAACGTACCGAAATTCCGGTAACTGGATTTTACCTTCAAATATTTCATAGCTCTCCTTTTACCAAAGATATATTTTTGTATAGAAATAACAAAGGGTGAAATTGTAAGGTATCGGGTGGGAATATCGGGTTTGTGTTTTGAAAGACTTCTGTTTGTTCTGTTCACGTTTATTTAAAGTTCATATCAGATTTATTTTCACTCTGTTGTAGGCAGGTGCGGCGAGGTGCGAGTTTTTCCATATAATATGAAAAGCTTGCAATACTAAATATAGCATACTATACTAAGTAATAATGCCTAGGGGTTTTATGTATCTGTGGAATACGCATGTTCATTAGTCTCTATAACAACGCTAAGCTACATCACAAACGCGTACAGCAAACAAAATTATACGAGGTTTGTGGGTCATAAAATTGTTGATATAATATAAACAAAGGCAGTTTTCACCAACAATGGATACCTGTGCGTAAGGATAAAAGGATAGAGGATTACCGCCATCAAAAGCTCACCAAGTGTTCTTCTTGATATAACAACGTTAAATAAAAAGCTGTTTTCTGAACAAAGCCGTACGTGCGGCAAATTATTTATGTATTGCCGCGGTCGGTCTAATTACGAGAGGCTTTTGTTCTTGTAGCCCTCCCGACCAGGCCACACTTTACTCCATACAACCTCCCGTATAGTATTCGAGTGAAGGTTGCTTAGATAACAATAATGTAATGAGCTTGCGGTCCCTTAGGAATCGAACCGCTGCATTTGTTTTAGTTCTAAGCGTTACTTTCTGCCATTAGGTTAGTTTTTCAATGAAATTATATTTGTCAATGTTTCTAGGATTGCTGGATTAAAGTATGCAATTGAAATCTATTTTACGTACCTACTCATGGTTTCTAAAGGGCATAATCTTTCTGCATTCAATGGTCCTTATTACACTTGTAAACTACTGCAGTAGGTATATACCTACATGTAAGCTTTTTAGCTACTATAAGAGGTCTGGCCAAAAAGCACCTTCCAACGTTAAAAGAATTTCCCCTAATAGCTGCAACAATTCCAAATATGAATTGTCAAGCTATAATGATTAAAAATAATGCAAGTGGCCATTACCGGTGTAACGGCAGTCTGGGGAGGCCGTTCAACAGTGGACGTCTTTTGATTATTATTATTATGATGATTATTTATTCTCATAGTACTTGCTAAATTGTAATTACAAATTAAATGGAAATGAAATATGGCGTGCGTAGCAACTACTAACGCAATTAGTATTAATCACGATTATTAATAATTAAATGCTAATTGGAGTACCTTTTTCCGTGAAAATGATTGAATTTTTATTCTAGGTAGGATGTAAAGTACAGGAAGTAATTTCAGGCACACGAAACATTTTCCCATGGTTCTAAGGTTGGCAACGCGCCGGACAACTCCTTGGTGTTGCAAGTGTCTGTAAGTTGTTATTACTACTTTATCATATAAATAGTTTAATATCAGTAAGAGCAACCTGTGCGTCCACCTGAACCGAAAACCAAAGAAAAACTCTTTTCCAAACCTAATCTTGAGGTGACAATTAAGTTTTGTGTGCATACACTGGCTTTACTCAACTCTTACCCTGCCCTGCTTGTCCCCCGAGAGTCAGTACCTACCTGCGAACTCCAGAAATGCTTATTAACCTTGACCTACTTAAAAGACAAATCCCTCTGTCAAAGTTAAAAGCTTGATTTATTTTCAGAATTGGATATTCCATTTCAATATTTGAACCAGTTTGGGGCGAAAAATATTTTTCGTTTACATGTCGAGTAAAACTTGCAGACAAACAGATATTATTATTTAGCATTACGGCTATCATTATTACAAAATGTAAACGCATAACAAGTAATTTTTTTCCAACATAACTTCACGTTACGATACAAAAATAATTTGCCGTCTAGTGTGTACTTATAAGAAAAAAAATGTAATATCATAAATATTTATGATGCGCTAACACCTTACGTTCCCCCACGGTAGCTCATGAGAGTTCTGCAATCAGGTCCATAGGAACGAAAGAATGAGCATACGATATTCACGCGTAATAAATATTAGAGGAGAGTGGAGAGTGGAGTTGCAGTGATTGCGAGAACAGGTGTAGACGAGTCGGAGGTCGGACATAAACTGGCCCCCGATTTTTATTCCGACGTCCATTTTGAAAATTTGCCGCGTTCGCACTTTTTTTAGTGTGCACTCGGGGGCAAAGTTTTATTACCGGACCCGTTCCTGTGCGGTGCCTACGATCTCTTATTTGAAGGATTTCACTTGCATAGTTATGTATTTGTGATAACAGTTACTTTATTGAGATTCTGACGCCAAAAAAAGGATTCTCTATGTCTTTAACTTGGAAAGCCATAATCCTTTTTAGGGTTCCGTAGTCAACAAGGAACCCTTATAGTTTCGCCATGTCCGTCTGTCCGCGGCTTAGCTCAGTGACCGTTGGTACTAGGAAGCTGTAATTTGGCATAGATATACATATAAACGACGCCGACAAAGTGGTAAAAAAATCTTGAGTGGCGATGGTTTTTTTTTCTCGTCAATCCCATGGTGCGGGGTATCGTAGGAAAGGTCGTTTAAAAATAATGTGAGTTTGTTGAAACTATTTTTGGATTCAGGGATCCGTTTGCGTAATATTAAGCTTTAAAGTGCTAATTTTTGTTAGAGCCATGTGTCCCCCCCCTGCCAGCTAAATGGTTGGGTTTGGATATCCGAACAAAATCATGGCAGTAGTATATATAACGAAATTAAAAGGAAAACTATCACCGCTACGTAGGCTCCACAAGTTACCGAGTAATAATCGACCAACTTAAATTTGCAGTTGGAAAAACATGTTCTCCCATACATTCTGTATCGAAGAAGTTTTTCAACTACAATGTTAAGTTTGTTTTATAAATTCATCCCAACTACGGAACCCTTCATTTTGCATGGTACGACATGCACTTGGCCGGTTTTTCAGTTAGCAATTTTTTACAGACGAAGTGTACTATGAGTAGGCCTTCAAAAGGAATCAGCTTGAATTACCTCTGATATTACCACGTCCACCAACCTCAAAACAGTTCAAAAAATCAAAACCTTTGATTTTTCAATTTTATTACTTTTTGTTGTTTTTAATTCCTAGGTACTATTATGATTATGTAATGGTAGGTACATGTTAATTGTATCTTGTTTTTGTTCATTGTTTGCTTTTGAAACAATAATTATTGTGTTTGTGTCTATTGTTTGAATCTATTGCTGTAACTAACTTGGTGTGACAAACAGCTGATTTATTCAAGACTTAAATCTTATTTCCAATGTCTCCTAAAGTACCTTTTACGTCTACTAGGTATATGCCGATATATTTCTGATAGCGAGAGTGGACTTGCTTTCTAAAGAAAACGCATACGTTGTAAAGAAAATGCATTTTATTATTTTTCCAGGTAGCTTTAATCTTCTGTGAAAATTGTAAATTAAAAAAACGACCTTGACCTTACATATTTTGGTTTTCGTTTTCATTAGCAGGTTGTCTGATAAGCAACAGATGGCGATACAACAAATTAGGAAAAGAATTGTGTAAATTATTGCTTTTTTTTGCCGTTAGGTAGGGTTAGGTACCTACAATAAATCTTTTTTCATGCAATCTTCTAAAACAGCAAATCATTTGAAATTGCTTTCAATTCCAGAATTTTAATAAACTACGTACAGGTAACGTACCTACCAGTGGCTATAGTAGAGTTATTAGGTCCGTGGCACACACCGCGAGCGATGAGCGATGGACGAGCGAAGCGTGAGCGATTGTCACAGGAGTGATGCGCGCGAAGAGCTATACAGGGGGACCCACCGGCCGGAGGGCCCCCGGCCCCCGGCCCCCCGCTATCGATTGCCCCAGTTGAGAGCGGAGCGGAAGTAATGATAGAGCGGGATGCAACCACTGCCCGATCCGATGCCCAACTCCACCTAGTAACTGTAGTGCACTACACAAATATTTGTTCAAGATAATATTTAATCTTCCAATTCTTTCGCTTAATGTGATTCTCGATCTCCTTTTAGAAAAACGCTCGCTGACATAATAATCAAGGATTACTTGTTTCGTATTTGTTTTTCTTTCGCAATGTTTATGTAATTTACCTATCCAATATTTCATAATAATTATGGTAGCATTTCTACTATAAGCGTACCTAAATAAAATTAAAAGCGCCATTAATGCTGTCTCTTCAGATAAATTAGACGAAAGTTTGAACCATCAAAGTAAACAACTTCACAAAGTCGAGCGTGGAAGTGACATCCTGCTTATATCTATCTGAACGGATCCCGTAATAGCTTCCTCAATCTCAGCGTCAAAGTTCTCATAAGGCGCTTCTTAACTAAGGCGTTAAGGAAGATAGTTAGTAAGAGGCCTTCGGCAGGGTCTTAAAACTTGGCCGAAACTTGCGTAACTCGATCTCCACGATCCAGCGTCGGGCATCAATGGACGATAACTCACAATACGTTATTAGCATAATAATCATAATCGCCTGACCGACAAGCGCTATGACACCGTCGCCCCTGCCACTAAGCCTCCTTGATACCTCCCTCGACTGTGTATTTTTGATCTAAACAAGCATGATTCACGAGGACGACCGCCTCGCTCCATCGTTTCAATATAAAAGCCATTGTTGTATAAGTTGCGTGAAACACCAAAATGGCGTTTCGATGTCCATCGTAAACCGAAGTTCATAAGCCATGACGCTTCAGACCTCGCGTCCATAATCAGTTATATCGATTTTGCGATAAAACGCGTCCGACAAGAGTGTCTTCTTCGCGGCGCGGTAAATTGCGAAGGAATCTGAGCCGGCGTTCACATCCAATGATAATAAAGTGTAAAAAGAGTCGTCGTTTTAACGTCCACTTTATGGGTACTTCCGGAGGTTCGTATGGAGGTTCAGGATGCGCCAGATATATGGTGGCTGTTAAAGTCCTCCGCCAATCGCTCGAGCTCTTTGTCGTCATCCGATCGCGTGGCTGCTGTAAAAGCGATCTAAAGCAATCTATAAAACTGCTTCACAGCAATTTTTACATGACTATCGGCGAACCGAAAAGAGACTAATGCTTTTTACGCGATGTTGCCAACCGAATTTACAGCCTAAACGGCTCAACATATTGGTATGAATGGCAATTCGTGTAGTCGCTCAATTGTGAGACGGGAGCACATTCACGTCACAATATTTTTTTGTATCGATTGCTATTTTTATTACATTCTTTTCAATTGTACTTACAATACTGTGTACTTATAATATTTATTTACAGAATATAATAACAAGATAACTTATTAAATAAATAACACAAAATATCAATTATACTTATGATTACTCGTGACTCAAATCTATATAAGATAGAAATAGGTTTAAAAGTTGCACTAATACATTGTAAAACCACTCTTTGTAATAATGACAATTTTGAAGGAAATTCGCTACAGAGTTAAAAATGTTGCGGTCTATAGAAAAGTTCTTTACTTTGAAGTAACAAATAAATATTAAATTAATCAACACAAACACAGTAAAAAGTAATAGAATCAATAAAATATTTTATTGCATAATTAGAACAGTTTCCACGTAAAAACAGATTCAGTGTCGTAAAGCGAATACTTCTATTTAAAGTAGATAGGTCTATAAAATAAACTTGAGAATCCAATTAAGAAATGAGCAGGCAACGGATTTATTCCAGTCCCTCTTTATTAACGTACATGACAATAAAATGGGATATTCCGACTTTGTGTAGTTGATTCGTGTTCATGAGCAATTAAAACGAACACTGACTGTTCTATTAAAAGTAGGTACTACAGTTACACTGTACAGGGGTTCCTTTACCTGTGTTGTGAACTCAAAAAGCTACACGGGACAAGTTTTGGACTGAAGTTACTTTACTTTTTTTAGGGTCCCGCGTCGTCCAATTGCAGAACAGATCATCCAAAGAGAGTTTACTTTTTTTTTTCTATGGTTTACCGTTTGTAATTTCGCTATGACTGATGACTGAACCATATCACAAAAACATAGGTACTGTGTGTACCTACCACTTAACATGATTAAAAATGCTGGAAACCAAGAATTGCCTGCGGGCACATCTTAGTTCAACAGTTTTGCCATTTGACATACAGGCTGATACATTTAAAGCTGTTATTTCAGCAGAATATAATATAATATCCTGTATCGTTGCCGAAAATGTACCTTTCGTTTTCCATCTTCCAAGACGGTTTCCTGCAGCTATTAAAATTTTACGACTGAGCTGGCGAAATGAATGCCAGAATTAGGTTAAGGAGTACCTACGTTGGGCTCGGTTCGCGTGACGTTGATACGCCCTATTCGCCACCAATTTAATGGTAAAAACAATCACAATTCATTTTTCTTCGGTAAACGGTATGTACTTACACGCGAATATGGTTCAATTTTAAGTGCCTGTGTTGGGGAAACAATTTTTTCTTTTTATTACGTAAAGTCTTTATTCAAAAGGATGATGAAAAAGGTAACGTTGTGGTTGTACTAAGCGCTAGAAATGATTGTTAGTCCAAGAACAAACTACTGTATTCAGAGAAGTTATTTTATATTTTAATTTTTCACTAAAATTTGGTAGCGAATAAAATATTAGATGGGTTCGGAAAGAGGTCTTTCTTAATCAAAAGGTGCTCGATGAAGTTGTAGGTTGGAACTAATCACTAAAAAGATTGTTTGCCTATAATGCCTGTCCAGCAGTATCTATCTACTATAGATGAAAATGTTTTGTGAATAAGTAACACATTTATCTGCATTCTGAAGGTGTCAACTTTATATCGCAACACATTTTCCAACAATTATTGTTTGAATAACATTCTGTACATCATTGAGAAATCATCGACGAAAAATGAGGTTATAAAATGAACCTGGCCGTGTGTTTTACATGTGAAAGAAAATATTACTCGTAACGTACACGTAGTACGTTACGAATAATATTTTCTTTGGGACGAATTCTTTAATTCTTTAGCTATCGATTGGTGTAATTCAATTTTGGATGTGCATGATAGATAGGTATGGCTGCAGCATCAATTCATCAAAACGGAGCATCGCTGCTGCACCAATTTTTTGATGTTTTTTAAATTGCCTTCCACTATAAAATAAAAGCAAAAAAGACGTATTCACGTCAAAACATCTTCAAGTTGATTCAAAATTAGAATTTTTGGGGCTTTAGTTTTCAAATAATCAAATCAAAAACTAAATTTGTAAGTGTCACTACAAATTGACATCCACAGTTCCGTTTTCTGACCTATTTGTTTACATTTTCATCAGACATTTTTGGATAGTTGAGCGTTTCATATTTAAGTCTTCCACTAAGGTTTTGATGCTAATAAAATATAAGACGGGTTAGATCTAGTAAGAGATGTATGTGCTCGTAACTTTTCTACGATAACTGTACTTACAATAAAGCATTTCTCTTGGTGGCTTTGTAGTTGTTTTACAGACAGCTGATATTACTTGAAATGTTTTATTTACCTTGTTGTTGGGCGAGGCAGCTGTAAGAATGATTATGATAATGAGTTTTTATTTTATACCCGGTACTTTAACTCAGCCTTTCTTCCCACAGTGCTATAATAACGTTACGTTGTCCTTATCATTTGTACTTATTTAAAAGTAAGGTATTTGTGTTTATGTCGAAGTCATAGTACATATAATATTTATAGGACTTACAATATAATTGTGTAAATAGAAACCTACGTTAGAGGCTTGGAGAATGTGAGTACTAAACTAAGGCACTAAAATACCTTAGTTATATCTATTTAGATGCATAAACGAGGCAATAAAGATGAAGTTTTAATTAGAATTCATGATTTCACGTCTTTATAAGCATCTTAATATTGAAATAACTTTCTGTTTATACGTTGTTCTTTTAAAAGTTATTAACCAGATAAAACTACTAATGAGCTATTCCGCGGCGGGGTTTAGAAAAAGTTTTTACTGATACCTGACTATGTCTTTTGTTAAACAAACTGATTGACCACCCGATCACCGCCCGGCACCCCATCACCATCCCAGCTCCATCATCAGTACACAAATATAGGGCGGCCAAATCGAAAGTATGCAACTTTAAGATTATTTTTCTGCTGGATAAAAAATGGTATAACATGTGCAGTAAATCTAAGATTGCAAACACTCCATGCAGAAACAAATTCTTGCCATGGTATGGTATGATAAAAGAAAATATTCTTGCATTTTCTCTTCTTACCAAAGAAACTGCATTTGAAAGAATTCTATACTGAACCGGGATATGTGAAGCAATCTTTTCTTACTTTAAAATGTAAAAAAGAAATGTAATAAATATTACGCCTTGTACATAACATAAGCATGGGTTTATATAATAATGTTTGGTTATGAGCTGCGAAAAAACTCAACCTGTTATGGCATGCCATAACGGTGCATATTTGAAACATCCTGTAGAAGCCATTGAGGTAACAGAGAACATTTTATGAATAAATCGACAGTTGTTGTTTAGCTCGTGTTTTTTAGTAGAATCGGACAGTTGCCAAAAGTGTATGAGGTATGCTTGATACCTATACCTACCTGAAAAAATAAATGGTACATTCTAAAAGCAAGTTTTAGCCATGGCATAAGTTATTTCAATGACGTAAGTAAGCTGGGATCGCTACGAAACTATGATAGCAATAATTTACAGACTATCAGAATAAATAATGTCCAATATTACTGTAAAATCTCTTCAAACTCTGGAATAAATAGAACTGGTTGTTAAACTTCATCCAAATTCCATTAAAATAATACAATAATACAAATGGAGTCGTAGTTCAATCTTAGATATTTAAATTGTTAAGCTTACGTGTCGGCACGAAACTTATCTCCAAGTGTTAGTTGAATTAGTGTTTCGCCGAGTTATT
This sequence comes from Lithophane ornitopus, assembly GCA_948473465.1. Taxonomy (NCBI): domain Eukaryota; kingdom Metazoa; phylum Arthropoda; class Insecta; order Lepidoptera; family Noctuidae; genus Lithophane; species Lithophane ornitopus. Next base: position 9,975,314 of record OX419620.1, on the reverse strand, counting down.
AGATTTATCACTTTGACAAGTACTGATTGGTTTGCTTGTTACTCAAATTTATACCGACCTTGAAGTCAGCTCAGTGTTGAGTTGCGGACCACAAATATTTTTCATTTAAATATTTTTAGGGACTCATTTCTCATTTTAAGCTTTAGATTAAGACTATTTTTCTAAAGAACATTAAATAGGGTTCATTTATATTATTCTCTTTAAATAATTAAAAGTATATTTTCAAGTTCTTTTTTTACATTTCTCCAAAATGAGAAATCACCTAGGTATGTCCGCTGGAACACAATACAAGTAGCAAACTCTATCGAATAGCCGTGCCGCCTATTCATCTGAAACAATGTTATCTGCGTAAACACGACATTAAACACTAACCTTTGACATGTACACAACCACCCTTTGTAAATAAATGACGTGAAAGATATAACCCAGAGAGCGCACCTTCGATAGATTCTCAGCTGTTTGAGAGCGCGGGCGGCGGCGGCGGCGGAGGCGCGAGGTTGGCATGCGGAGCACGCGTCCTTTTCTTTGTTTCGCCCGCTTATAACGAGATATTGTGATTCCCCGCCATTACGACACCGCATACACAGATGATGCGAATATCAAACACCGCATTAGATACACGTTTTCTTATTAAGAAGAGGTATACGCTGAATAATAACAACGTTATTGGCTTTCTTTATAGTTATTGGCGCAGATATTTGCACGTAGGTGCTGTATTGATAAGCTAATAAATTTTACGGCCCCATGCGACCTAGTTGCCTGATTATGTATTCGTATGAAACCGTTTAATGATTTATGAATGCGTTGTGTTTATGTGTGAAGCTAGGGTTGTAAAATATGACGCAAATTTTGTTTGCGCCGTAAATGTGAGATAACAGAAAAAGGGTAATTCCTATGTATGAAATGATGGCGGACCCTTAATGTAGAAACCTTCCTTTATTTAGTTTAATTTTGCTGGTTTCTAAGACTGTTACAAAAAGTCCAATGATTTTTATTAAAACAATCAAAATATTCTTGATATTGTTTTTATTCCTTTAATAAAGTCCTCATTATAACAATGATGATTATTACAAGTTTTTGCTTTTTCTTTTATTTTCATAGGGTATTGCTTAGTTATTTTTGATTTTACTTCGATAGAATGTAGATATAATTATGATCTTAAACATGCAAGCACAAATGCTGTCGTTACTCATGAGATATTATGTATTTTAACTCAATTTCCAAATAAAATAAAACAACCCAATCACAAAAACTTATCCGTTCTTTGCAGTCGGGTAACAAAACAATACACAACACAATATAACCAACCGTGTGCCCCAGTCGATGCTAATATTCGTCGTGATATTTAATATTCGTCAGAAACACCTTTAATCCCGTACAATCGGCCGCAAACCGCCGCGGGAGTTCCTTAGCCCGACCCGTTGCGGCTTGAAGCACTGCATGTGCCGTGTAAGACATCGACTTTAACTTCTTAGGAATAACGGGTCGTATACCCGAGGAGAGTTCCTCACCTCAAATAGGCTAGATTAAAAAGTTGACTCGTGTAACAGTTCGTTGCTTGTAGGTAAATATCTCGTACAAAGAGAAAGGTTTTGCTTATCAAAATTGACAGCGACAGTGTAAACAAAAAATCATATTGCGAGTTGTCAAATCACAGTTCGAGTAAATCGCCGGGAAAGTGTGTAATAATAGTATTCGAGTTTTTTTTTTTGCTTAAGTGTAAACCCAGGAGCGGAATCGCGCCTATAAGAATCGCCTAGTGTCGCATGGACATTCTCGCTTCTCAACAGGCGAGTAACTCTGACCGTGTAAATGTCCCTTAAGACACAAGCTTGTATATCTATGTTTGTAGTAATTAAGGACTGCTTCGGAGTGTTCGGTAAGAATAAAAATAAAAGTAAAGATGAAGTGAAAGTGTACTAGACCGTTGCATATTGCACGGGAGTGTTCTTTTATTTATGTTTTCACGTTCGTTTTCTACATGCGAATGTGAAAGCTTCAAGCGATACTCTAGCATATTGGAATTGAATTCGTCTCTCAAAATTCGTATCCATTGGTTTATTAAATTTTCCATACGAAACTTCAATGTTGGTCCCATTTTTTATCCTATGATTTTCATTCTTGTTTCAATTTCTGTGGTATATTACGGGTTTAGATACAACTTGTACAACGTCATCAAGATATTCCGGTTTCCATCAAGCTACCTACGTTTTGCAACCATGTACAAACCCGGTTCCAAATATTCACATACCTACTTGTGTGCTGTAACCTTTTAACTGAAGGCACCTTCACGGGTAGCCACAAAGTAACCGCTGTCTGTGGTTTCGTTTCCAAGCACCACATTAAGAGGTTCCACTCGGTTGACTTTTACAACGTCTCGATTGTTGAAGGTTTTCTTTTATTTCTGGATATGTAATAGTCCTTGTTCTAAGTGTAAGATGATACGATCGTTAGTAGTACCAGATGGTGGTACTTTAAAGGACGCAAGTACAGTACGCGGCCGTCAAATATGGCACATCGAGATGAAGAAAGAGGCTGTCATGCAGGTAATGCCGGTATGAGTGGCATTGACGACATTACCTACATCAGTCGAAATAAATATATGTGCCATAATAACCGAAGGGTATACTGTACATCGTCAGGCTCTCTGGGTTTTAGGTCCCTTGTGATGTTAAGCGAGCCCAGCTATCACGATTAGGTACAATCTCGGACGAGACTTTTTTATAAAAATTCAATTACATTGTTTGATCGAATTGGGAATTGTATATTTTTTAACCTTGGTTTCTAGATTGTTGGTAGAGGTGGCCTAGGGCTACAGACAATATTTTTTTGCAATAGCTTATTTCCTTTCAGGATTCCTATTGGAGGTTCAGCCAAACCAATCATAGTTAGCAGTGGTGGCCCAGTGGTAACGGCCCCGAATTACGAGTTGTAGGTCGTGGGATGGAACCCAAGCAGGATCGTTACTTTAGGTAAATAATTTCATCACCAGAGCCCTCAAAACGGTGAAGCAAAATATTGTGAGGAAACTGGCATGTCATAGAACCAAAAAATCAAAGACATGCGACATCTACCAACTCGCACTGGGCCCGCGTGTAGAATACGGCCCACTCCCTCTCGAAGGCCCGTGTCCTAACAGTGGGAACATTATAGACCGATTATGCTAATCAAAGTTATGTTTCATCATCATGTCATCAGCCTTAAGCTACCCATTTCCAAGAAACAGTAGGTAAAAAATTTATATTTGTGTCAGTAAAACCTACTTTAATTTAATGTCAAAGTGAAAAGATTATGTATTCAAGTAACTATTAGGAAAACACAGTGAAGTTGGACTGCCCGTCTGCTTGTGTTGTGGCGCCTGTTCTTAAACTTCACAGACAGCCAATACCGATGTTTTCAATTGTTAGTACTACGACTGAAATTGTTTTTGTAGTGTAATGAAATGGAAATTGGTTTAAATAATTGTAACTAGGAAAGTATAATTTGCTTGTGAATTATTAGATACTAAATAATATTTGAAAAGATCTTAATAGGTTACCTCCCTAATTTTAAAATATTCTTACAAAATAATTATTATTGATGGTTAATTATTACCTTCACGGCATCGAAATTTTGCCTAAGCTATTAAAAATATATTATAAAATGGTTTATGTGGCATCCGATGTCACCTAACATGGCGGATGTGACGCAATGATCATTATAACATAACACAGATAAGCAAGGGTGAAATCGTATACCATTCGCGCCCTCAGATTTAAATTAAATTTTATAACGCGTCAGCGACAGAGCTTATCGTCTAAAACCTTAATTTCATTTGATGTGACTTCGCAAATATTAGCTTCGTTTATGCAGGCATACAGTAATTGTTTGAGCCTTATTCGTAAGATATGAGATCTTTTGTAGAAATTAATTACTTAGTATTAATAAATGTGCGACATTTTATTACTTAAGAACAAAAGATCTATGTGACTAAATGACTTGATGAAAAAACACTCAAAGCTTTATACTGGCTTTTATTTTAACAATAAGGTAAATAATAAGTTTATTGACTCGATTCTTTCATTAAATAGACACGTTAGGTATTTATTTACCAACTAAGATATTAATTTGGTAACAACAATACTCTATGAATGGGCTGATACTATCTAATTTGGTATTTAACGGAAATAAACGGTATTCTTCCTTAATTCGATCGCCAAAAATACCAAGCATGATTAATAATAAACACGAACATTCTGACCTACGCATAACATCTCAATATGATAACTATATCTAGTAAACGGATTCCCAATAAATACGGATAACGTTTGCAAGTCGGATGTCGATACGATAATAGCATGTAAAGACCCAAAGAGGAGGAAAAAATAAGGCAATCACATTGTATCACAACCGGGCATGCGTCGGATATTTTCCTTTGCAGATATTTCATAAATCAGGCATCGATATGACAAAATCTGAGATCATCGAGTGTCGCGTGAAACCGATATTCGCGCATCACGGGCACTTCATTAAGCTTTTTATAACGACACTTCACTAAGCGATTTCAAAGACGAATGTCTTACCCTAAATATCGATAAAATAGTGTACATGAAGGTGCCATGTACCGGAGTGCGTATGAATGTAAAAGAAGCCAGAGGAGTATGTATGGATCGTAGCAGGTGGCGATCTGTAGCTTCTGCCTACCCCCATGGGAAGCAGCCATGAGCAAGTCGGCGCCAAAAAAACCAGGTTAAAAATGAAAACATGTTCAGCGTTCATGTAGGTTGGGTAGGTATAGGGATGATTAATTTTCCATCCTCCTTTTTAACTCACCACCCATACAAGAACTAATCCTCTCTTTCAGCCGAATTAATGAGACACGATATGATGAGCCGGATACACAAATATAATGTATCTTATGTATATGCTGCTCATATGTAAGAGCAGGTATGTTTATCTCGTAGGTACTGCCATGCCGTTGCCGGTATCAACCCAATATGATTATAATAATATATAGAAGTGCATTCTGAAATACATAAAATTAAATACACTTCCCTCCATTTTCACACTTCTAGTTATACCTAACTAACAGGATTTAAATACGGCCACCAATACATTTAAATCATGTTCTGTCGTGTTGCGTGACTTTATATATTTCCGAAACCCGTTATACCAGTTCCGAAAACGTTTGGAAACAAGAGCTTAAAAGTTGAATAAACGTAGAAAAATATAAGTGTAAGCCAACGTTCGACTCTTTAAATCACATGGATGGAATTTTTCTTTGCATTTGCAGGTGAACACTGAAAGGCTGTTTCCGTCGGGAACGGTACACGGAAATGTACTACAGGCGGTGACAAAAACGCGAAAGCTCAAGCCAAACTAGTTTACAGAAGCGAGAGTATGCTCCAAGGAAGCTGATTTACACTACAATTATATTAGGTATTCTTCGTAAAAGACGTCTTTAAGCAACACAATACGTATTTGAACAAAGATACGTTACTCAAACTATATTTATAAACTATTGTTTATTTTAAAGTTGAAGGAATAATTATGAGCTTTGTACAATAACATTACAAGCAAGCAAAGGAAACGTACAACAAAGAAGCCTTTATCCCGCCGGAATGTTTTCCCGTCTATTATATTCCTGTTCGGTAGTTATTACTGGTAGTTACTGGGATAGAAGATAAAGGCGGAGATCACGCGATTCATTCGTCTAATTGCATCCAGAGGCGATTCCTTCTGTGTCCCTACGGCCGCCGGTTTGCGGACCGAGACGGTAAATATAATGCGCCAATTAAACCAAATTAAAATGTTTCGTAACAAGGCGATGACGACGTGGATTATTATTTCAACATTGTGATCGATTCACAGGAATTTAATTCGTGATCAATCCTGGTTGAAGTAAAAGTCCTTTTGACTTTTATAAATAAAATGATCTTTAACTAACTTGAAGATGACTGAGATAATGGAAAGAACATAGCCAAGAAAAGGCCTATTCATATCGAAGGTGGCCACATGAATGAACTTTGCAATAGGAAAAGAACGATGGAATTATGTTTTATGTCTGTACTGCATAAAATTCATACATAACATTGTCTAAACCGATATAATATTAAACTTAAAATAATCTCTTACTGAGAGAGGCGATCTCTTGTAACTCAAAACTGGCGTGATATTGTAAGAAAAATCAATATGTGGTCGCCTAATTTCGTGAATATCTAATATAAAGGCTCTCGTTCTTATATTAAAGGGTGTCAAAACACCGACACTGAAAAGGCCCACTCGGCCTTATAAGTGTCCATTAGGGAGGCGAGACTGATACCATGTAACCCTATATATTTGACATTCGGTGAGGGCCTACGAGAGAAAATGGGCCTGATAACGATGGCTCTTTTAGGGTTATATTTATTGTCAGATTATACATACTTACACAACCTTATTTGCTGTAACAGAGACGTGTAACAGCCAATTTTCATAAGTGTGCTCTATCAAGGGTACGTCCTTACGTTGAGGATTAAATTAGGAGGTGCTACTTAAGCAGCTTCGAAGAAGTCAACTTAAATAATATAAGCGCATACGAGACTGAAAGTTGGACAGAAAAATACATTTTATTTGGAACTTGCGAGTATTCTTAACAAATATTAGATTAGACTTCGTGCAGACCTGTCTATATTAAAATGTTACTTTATACATTAAGTTATAGTTTAGGAGACACAACTATTGCGTCTTAGTAAGATTTATTGAGACATAAATAATTTTGAAGCTTATAAATTTCAATTTTGCAGAAGAATATTTATTTTATTTGGACGACGATATTGAGCAAGACGTTCAGTTGATTCTTAATTATTATTTTAAATAAATACTCAGAAAGATAGTTAATTAGCGATTTAGGTTGGATCAAAATCAATGTTTCGAAAAGAACTTTTTTCATATTACTTATTATATTTTCACACCTTGATTGCACATACATTTTAATGAAGCTTGTCTCTTCCAACTGAAAAAATAAATAAAATGCCAGACAGAATTAAATGTCGGAGTAGCAGTCATAATGATTAAAGTTCAAAACAATAGTTTTTGGCGAGGGCTGAATGTGAGCTAACGCTGGTAGAGTAACGACAGATAGTGGGCCCTATTCAGAAAAGCCAGTGGCTTCAACGTTTCAACCGAGCTTTAGCTTACAGATATCACAATGCCACTCACACTGGAATTGTCGAGTAATTTCACATTTATATTACTGTGTCGCGGGCGAAGTGTGACGCAGCCGGTTGAATATATGTACGACATACAAGTAATATAGCGCGAACTTCGGAACGAAACACGGCCAGGATTAATTACGTGGGTTTTCTCACATTCTTGGAAAAGGAATCTTAAGAAAGTGCGAAATGTCTTGGAAATAACCTTATGTAATGTCACCCGTAAAGATGCTACGAATTTACTTTAGTGATGAAAACCCTCCAAGACTTTATTTAGAACAAAATGTCGGATGAATAATTAACTTGACGAGAAAAATCTTTGTAAATACTAGATGGTGGCACGCTTTTTGCCTGTAGTCTGAGGGCTGATTTTATTTTGAAAGTTATGGTTTTAGGAGGTTATGATCATTGCTGATTTTTAAATATCAATAGGTAACTAAAGCTTTATTGCATAAATTAGACTTAACAAGGAACACAACAATCCTTGAGTTCATTCATATTAGTGATAATATTTGCGCTTTAATTTCAAGTCCGCTGCTGCTGCTATGTGCTATAACGGTTATCTCCCGTATTATACTGGCGCACAAAACATTTAAGTCGCAGTTTGCGGTAGCGCGATAAGCTCTACAGCCATCCATGACCTTACATCCGGCCTCTTCTGTCTCACATATAGAATATACGTACATTCAACGTACACAGCACCTTCTAATGGCTCCAGTATACATGTACATGTAAACACTTTTGTAAATGGACATGGAAGTATTGGAGACAAATAACGCATTGATATTTATACGAAACTAGCGACCCGCATCTACTCACCTACTTGGCACGGTTTTAGACTTGAAAAAGCATCGAAATATCTTTATTAAATGTAAGTTTAATATTAATGTACAATACACATAAACCTTTCGGAATTCATTTTCTTTCGAAATCCGCTGCGTAGTTTAGAAAAACAGACTGACACGAAAAAGGACTTTAATTTATTTATAACTAGCGACCCGCTTCTGCTTCGGACGGTTACGACTTGACAAAACATCAAGATTTCTTAGTTAACTTATGTAACTTTAATTAATACAAACGTATTATAAATGATAAATAAATGATAAATGATTTATTTCTGTAAGTAGGTTTGTACAAACACTTTTACACGTCAAACACATTTTTTAAACTAGATGAGGTCGGTGTTTCGTATCTGACTACTCTGAGAAGAAAGGCTGAAACAAGCTCAGAGGTCACAGTCTCTTTTAAAGTCCAGACATAATCTTGGTCAGATTATTTGAAGACCATGTAGATTGGTGTCTGAAATGGTCTTTTGAGGAAAGAACCACACAGATTGAGTGGACCTGTCCAGTCAGTGCACGCATTTGTCAATGATCGTGCAGCTCAACTCAGAATTTAAGGAGCTCAACGATTTGACGAACAATACCAAAAACAGGAAATTTGTGTAGGCCGCATAAATAACTCAAACTGCCAGACCATGATTAATTAAAACTAAGGAAAAATAAATAATAAAAAGAAAAGAGTGATCCACATAGTCTTCACATTCACAATAATTTAAAAAATGTAATACTTTACAAAGTACATAATTCATGTCATTGTAGGTATACATAAAATGTCAATGTGAATATAAAATCCAGACATAATCTTGGTCAGATCATTTGAGGACCATGTAGATTTGTCTGAGATGGTCTTTTGTGGAAAGAACCATACAGATTTGAGTGGACCTGTCCAGTCAGTGCACGCATTTGTCAGTCATCGTGTAGCTCACCTCAGAACTTAAGGAGCTCAACGACTCGACGAACAATACCAAAGAAACAAAAACATTTGGGTAGGCCGCCTGTAGTACTCAAACTGCCAGATAAATAAAATATATAATCCACATAGTCCTCAAATTCACAATAATTAAAATAATAATAATATTATACTTACTGTACACATTAACCTTCCGGAATAAAGTCTCTAACTAAACGATGGTGAAAACCTCATCAAAATCTGTTACGTGGATTAGAAGAACAACGCGGAGATATAGGCAAACATGAAAAGCGGCTTTAATATATAATATGTATATTGGTATGGTCGGATAAAAGTATAGACAGATATAAAATCGATTTCTTTTTACTAATGATCATGAGTTTTATTTATAAATGTCACCTGGAGAACTAAATAAAAACAAGCTTAAAATTAATAATATTTTAGAATGAAAGCCTGTTGACATCATCTCACTAAGTAACAACCAAATATAATGAAATTCAGATTAACACGGTTCGTCTAAAAGAAACCTGTAATTTATTGTAACTAGTTAAATGGTAGACACTGTGTGGGTGGCACCAAAACAATCAGACAGAAAAATATAAGTTTTATAAAACACAATCTTTAATTTACTTTACAAAGTAATTGTATCATGAGGACTCTGTGTTTTATTTGATACGCCAGACGTTCGTTACAGACTTTCCTTATTTTTATGTTATACAAGTATAAAGTCCCTTTTAATTTTTATCATTCTGCGATAAAGACTGGCAATCCCAAAAAATAAAATCAAAGTCCTTGCCAATCTACCTTCCTATAATACATCATATTGTAAGGTAGGTACATTAAAGGGTAACTTAGTCATATAAAGTAAGATGTTGTGTTCGAAGCTTGAACTAGTGACACGGTAATGCACTCTACAGTATAGTGGAATGACGTCAATCCATCACATCTCACCTGCTTGCACTTTTATGGCTAAAACATTTTACCGATACATTTTATACTGCTTTTAAAAGAGATCAAAACGGTCTCACATATGGTGCAATAAACCCTAACAGGCAGAAAAAGGGGAAACTAATGCAAAATAAAAACACTTGCTCAGTTTTTTGTATCAATTTGGATACGAAAACGAACATGCGAAAAAATTGCTGTTACAAAATCGTTTGATTGACAAGCAAGTTAGTAATCTCAAAGTAGACTAAATCCCTCAACCTACTTATAAAATCCCTTAGGCAAGCATAATCCCTACAAAGTAAGATATTATTTATTTATCATTCATCGTTCAAAGTAAAAGGAAGCAAGGAAAGGAAATAAATTACTATTTTATTTAACATAATAAAACTTATGGTGTTATAAATAACATGATTTTTTTAACTGTTTAAACGCAGTGTAATGCCTTCCAAATTCGCATTTGAGCGTTTCGGATCCAGTTCGTTGAACACACTTTCCAGTATTTTTTGTTGTCTAGACAGAAACACAATATTTTATTATAAATCTATTTTTGAAACCATTGAGCATCTTTATTGACATACTAGCTGGCCTGACACGTTGTCCCGCGAAATTAATTGCAACTTTTCCAATTTTTGTTTCTCGAAAAACCTTATTGTTTCTCGAAAAACCTTATTCGGACTATTACCAACATTTGCAAAAAAACCGAATCGGTCCAGCTGTTCTCAAGTGATTCGCTTACCAAAAACAACATTAAATTTTTGTTTATAGGTACATAAACTTATAGATATAATTTATTTGCCTCTCTTCTCTGTAATAATTATTGTCTTGCATTTTAAACAACGTTGCTTACATATCCTCTTCATATTAATTGCTTCCGTGTGTTGTGGAAGTATGCAAGAACATAAAGTATTCTCCCTTTGTTCGGTGACCTGTGCAAAAGGACGAGTAATACGGATATCTTGATCATCCCGAATCTGAAGATCCAAGAAACAGTACTGCTTTTATGTTCGGATTAAGAATTCCTAATAAATATAAATACAGAGAGTGAAAACATAGGTGTTAACTTTTATGAATTTTAAGTCAAAAGAGATTGTCTCTTAACAGCGTAAACACATTATTTTATCATAAAAAATGCTAGTTAGCTAAGTTACTAAGTTTTAAAACTATTTTAAGAAAGCACTACTATCCTTACATATTATAAAACAAAGTCCCCCGCCGCGTACATCTGTCTGTCTGTCTGTACGTGATAATCTAACAACTACCACCAATGGACGAAGTGATTCATGAGGAAGGTTTTGGTTTATTAAGGTTTTGTGTAAATTGGTTGAAATGTGACGATTATTGTGGAAGATGTCGAAAAAATCATGCCGACTGGGAGCTTCGTGGGCCGCGTAAACAGTAAGAGATACATAAAATTAATGTTATACAGGATTGTGTTAAAAAGTTCAACAAAATATATATATATATGCACCAGATTATATTTATTCTACAACTTCCTTAAACAAAGATTAAATTCTCGCACAATTTATAATAGAAGTCAAATACCCTATTATTTGAAGTGCGAGGCTAATGTAGATTTTTTTACTCATGAATAGTCACGCAGTCCCGGGTTCCGTCAATTGATTGCAGGCAGTGAACCGTGTAAGTCGTCAGCGGTACGGGAAGTGTGCCAATTATACGACGTTACGGCCGCCTCGCGACACTTCTAGGACGAGGGTGATTAGACAACGCTGTTTTTTTTTGTAAAGTTTAGGTTAAATTCGTTCAGAGTGGTATAAATAGTTTAATAAGGCTCTATTTTTGTTTTTTTTTCTATTTTAGTTTCATTGGAACACATTAGATATCCGACATACTTTATCTCCATTTATTTAAAGTAGTTTCTCGCTTACACAAACAAAAACACAAACTTTGACGAAATAAAGCATAAGTTCTTATGAATAAAATGGGTTTAGCCTACGCTTGAATCGAACGTAGCCACTCGCGTAGCACAACAAAGTTGTGAATTGCTACGAGTTTTCCAATCGGCTACGAAAACCACAAAGACTCATTTTTCGTAGCCAAATGTAGAAAATGCTATAATACACTTAATTTTTAAAGGCAGTGGTTATCCTTGATATGAAACATTACCTTCCAGACCATTCCATATAAAAAAACCTAAATAATAAAAGCCAAGTACATTTATTATAATGTCCAGTTAGCTAAATGTAATACAGCAAGTTTTTTGATCCGTAAACATAACAATGTGGACATAATTTCTTACCGTGTAAGGTTTTCCTCTAGACGAAATTATTATATCTCCTGCAATTGTGAAGCAGACGAGAGCCTCTATAGCTACGTATAACTGAGAATTGTATAGAAATTCTCTCAACTGGAAGCACGGTCCACTTTAACAAGACTTTTTAAGTGACTGGATAACGAAGGCTAACTGGGTGTTTGTTTCTACAAACAGAAATGTAAAATAAAATCATATACATACAGACTTTAGTAACCGCAATTATTCCTACAATAGACTTGATAACATCGCAAGAGTTCTTTTAGAGTTGTCTATTGTTGACATATTATGATCTGTTTTGTCGGTAGCTTTTACATAACGAAATTATGTCTGGAACAAAAACTGTTGATATGAGACGAAAACATTTCTATAATTCATGAAGTAGGTACCTATACCGAGACGTACCTAACACCTATGTAAAAATAAAAGTAGTCGCGTACCGGCAGTTCTGTCGCGTCGCCACGTCGCTCCATACAACGACACTCACCATTAGTTTACATACAAATGGGAGTCGTTTTACATAATCCATCGTACACGATCGCTGTAATTTGTTGCGAACCTTCTGAATAAACAAATTGATCGCGTTCATAATGCATACCCGACAGGCGTGGTGTGTGGGATAATTAAAATAAAATCTCTATCGCTGTACGTAATACGTCAGTCTCGACTAACGTCACTCGATCCCAGCATTGATTGATCAACCGCGCCAGATATATCGGTTTAAGCTGAATAAAGCGGTTGTTTAACGATCATGACGTTTTAATAACTCGATACATATTGCTTTTGGCAGTTCGTTAACTATAGGCTTTAGATTTCATTGCTGTTCAAATCTATTTACATAACTTTCTGAAAAGTGTTCGTTCAAAACCCAGATCCAACTCATCGATTCATCTTCCGATTGCTTTAAATAATGCTTTTGAACGTGCTCCTGAATGTAACCAATTCGTTTCCGAGTGATGAATGTCTGTGATATAATACAGTGTTAGCGTACGCGTTGAAACGTAAGTACCTATGTAAGTACCTGTGTGCGAAATCCACGAACAAACGGCTAACGAACGTGAAGCAAGAGGCGATACGATTTGTCTGCCGCTGCGAAATTCATGGAGGTAGGAATGTGGTGGAGGCGATGCCCTGAGAATTTACATTTCATTAGCAGTGTGCACGAGTTGAAGTGGACTGGTAGAACTGTCATGACGTGTTGTCGACAGAGACGGACAGTGACACAAAGTCCATTGTGCGTCTGTGTGAAAATCCGAACAGGGTTAAAGTCCCTTGATGGCCTTTTGCCAGTCAGTATTGTGTGCGACCAATTTATATGAATTGTTTATAATAATTATTACTATAATTCGATCTATCTGTATATTCCGTATACATAATATACCTCATGATGTACTAAAATAGTAAGGAATTATTATCCTAAGTTTTATTCATCTTTATTCTATTAGTTAATCTTATTTGAAGTTTTTATTCAATATTAAGTTATTGAAACCTCAATACTTTTACCGTACCTAAAAACACTGCTTGTGCATGCTACGTCGTAGCACCCGTAGCTCGCTACGACGCTACGAAACCCGAAACCGTCAAACTTTTTCGAGCTGTCAATACAATCGCTAGCTATTTGTAAATTTGTCGCTTGTGTCTGCCTGTACTCGAAAAGCGTCCATACCCAATGCCATAATTCCTCGTTAGTATCGCTTCTCGGTAAATATTTGAAATGGTCAACAACCTTAAATGGTATGTCTCGTAAACTTTCTTACATAAGTTCACAAGACCAGTGCAAAACAGACATAACACTTGATATGTAACATCCCGGACCACAACAGTCATACATTGTGCGATAAACTCTTTTCCTTTATTACGAATGCAGTGCATTCGTTAGTAGCTCGGCGTCGCGACTCGGTATTTGCGCCGCCTGCAAGTGGCGATATTTCAGCGCGCCCAGAACCTGTTTGTGAAAACTTTATTCACGTCAACAACTGGCTGTCTGTCAACTACAACACAAACTCACTATTATTACATACAGAAAACTCATGCAACGACGACCAGCAATAATCCAAACCTTTGAATAACCAGCGTTTATTGCAATAGTTTGCACACTCATTCAGACATTTCATTCAATTCATTCATTCACCTCGTCATTGTCCTAAATGAACAATAATGTTATTAATGACACCTACTTGGGATGGAGATAGAGAAGGTTTTCATTAGATTTGAATACTTGAACATGGACATAGTTATTCACTGTCAAAAATCTTTAATATAAATCTGTTCTAAAGCTGTAGTTCAATAAATTATGTTTAACACTCAATAGGCTAGTAGAAGAAGCATTAATTCCCCGCTCTTAGTTGTAAAATATACAGGTGAAATACTATGTTAAAATCTTTAAATTGCACTAAAAAAAACAATATTTTTAATTAATTTGATTTCATGAATTGATTGAATTCGTGTTGGTTTATTTAAGAAATAAAAATTTATTAATTTTTGGCAAAGATGATGATGCTAGACATAATATTTTCAATTGCAATCCTGGACTTGAATTTTTTGTGGGAAAGTTCTCCCACAATATGTTACTACCTTCATCTTGGGAGAATAAACATTTCAAAGTAATCCGTGGCTTGATATTTACCTTTATTCGGGACAATTTACTGTCGAAACATTGATTTGGCAATATGTAAAATTCATAGGTACGTACACAATGATCAGTGTGTGTCGGCAGGCTTTCGGAGCGCGGCGCGGCGCGCGGGGGCGCTCGGTTGACTGACTCCGATCGCACGCGTCACTATTTTACATATAAATGGACGCCGCTCCATAATCCGTCTAACACAATGGCTTTAATTTGTTCCCTGAATGTGTACGTAGGCAAATGAAACCTGAAATTGGTGCGAAGGTACCTACTTCGCGTGCACTGCAACTATAAAGGGTTGTAACCACAACAGAACGGTAAATAAGTGCAGCGATGAGTGTTTGCTCTAATTTCAATACGACAGTGAAAGGTTCCGCTGCAACATAGGATTGTTTGACTCTCGTAAGCCAAACTACGTGTGTTGTTTAGTTTGATTTAGCTAACAGAGAAGTTAAATTAGTACGAGTATTTCCGAATGCAAATCCCGTGCAGGCTGAAGTAGTGGGTCGGCACCTGCGCTGACAGTTTGCGTAATAGCTCGGAACCACCGAATTAATTTACAAAACTCTGACCTGTCTCGAACAAAATAGTTTTTGATGCCAGTACCCAGTTTGTGCGCTCCACTATCCGTAACCTCGAATAAGTGGGTTAGTTTTTGAATAAATATTACGTGGAATTTGTGTTTGCTAAGGGGATTATTTTAATGAAACATCAGGTATTTGTTTCTTTGTTGGTTCAAGATTGTTTGCATAATGCTAACGTCACTGGTATAGGTAGTCATTTAATGTATCACTGTTCCTGTATTAATGAAGTAATATCACAGTAATAAATTCGGAAATAATAAAAATAAGAATGACATTACATTAATCAATTAAAATAATTCAAGCGTGAACTAAGGCGAGTTAAAGCCGAAAATATAGGCAAGATTAATTATATCGATAAAATTAAATTGTTTAAAAAATTTCGGAACATTTTAAGCGCTTGTCAAGTTATTTTTATTGGATTACAGTTTTATTAGACTTTATTAAACCTTATTTCCTGTAGGAACATATTGCTATTGGTCGTGGACTATATTTACTATACTACAGAAAACACTACTGAAGTAACATGTCCGAAGTATTAATTAAAATGTTATGTTTATTTTCCTCTTATATATCCCAGCAAGGTACCTTTATCAAGTCAGTCAAGATGCAAAAACAGATTACACGTTTATATAACAGAGCAGATTGTATATCCTTTCAATTAAAAGCTGTATTTGTCATACTATTATACGGAGACAGGTGAACTGGGATAAATATCAACATGTTTATAATAAGAACGATCTCCAGCGGTGCCGCAAACAACTTTGAAACTGGCCCAGGCACGCAGATGGGGATGACATCTCTTTGAAGATAAAGACGAGAGATAATTTTGCAATTTTCGTGCCGAGAGGTTAGCGATATGTACCTGCCTGTCATGTTTCTCAAATTAACTTTTGATGGCAAGCAAGGAGAGCAACTTTCGCGTTTGTGGTGACGAATTTCTGTAGGCATTTTCGCCGACGGGAATTGGTAGGCAAGTACAATTTCCAATTTCGAACTTTGATCGATGTCAGATTATATAAATTTGTATTTTCAGAGTCGGCACGAGTTCACCAATACTGCCAATGCTTTGATTATATCTCAGTGTGAAATTGCCATTTCAAATTATAAGTTTTACGGGGAATGAAAATACCTTTTTATATAGTAATCGACTGCTGTTAGAGGTATTTTTTTTGAGCTGTAGGAACATCGCGAGTAAGTAACGATAAGCAACAAAACGAAAGGAGTTTTTATGTTATAATTTCCTCTTTCGACCCCAGCAGTAGGGAGCTGCGGTCACGCGCGCCCACTCCATTCATTCACCATTCAATAGGCTAAGCCCACAGCTACACTCATCCCACTTTTGATATTATTCTGTGATCCAGTACATAAGGACTAAACCTTAATGGGAATAACATCTGTTACTTTGCCTACCTAGATTTAAGCGCAAACACCAAAAATGAATGGAATTAATATTTAAAGTAAATGTTTTAGGGTGCCGTACCGAGTAGGTAAGGTCCATATGTAGGGTACTTTTTTCCTAGTTTTCTTTAACCAAAACACTATTATTTAGATATAGGTGCTCGCTCTTCGCGAAAAAATATATGAGATCAGACATTTATGATATTCAAGGAACCAGAAAAACTGTAGTTGAATAAAAAAACATTAGGTATATCAAAAGGTACCAATACAAAAAAAGACTCGTCTCTCTATAAAACTTGAAGCGAATTTCACTGTAATTACCCGGACTGTTTTATTTATTAAAACACAAACAACATCAATATTTTTAGTCTGCATTGTTTATGCACAACTTGCGTTGCCACGTCATAATCACAAGGATGTTTATCAAAACGAACACGTCAAAG
This sequence comes from Lithophane ornitopus, assembly GCA_948473465.1. Classification (NCBI taxonomy): domain Eukaryota; kingdom Metazoa; phylum Arthropoda; class Insecta; order Lepidoptera; family Noctuidae; genus Lithophane; species Lithophane ornitopus. The sequence continues at coordinate 9,958,125 of OX419620.1, read as the reverse complement.
TGACATCCCTAAAGTATACATTTGTCACTATGATTATGTCAAACACAAAAATAATCCCGTCATCTATTTGGCGTGCGGCACACCCCTGCTGTTCGCGACTTGCAAATTGAGGGAGCCTGAACTAAGGCCGGGAACAAACGCTGGAAAGATTATAAAGTGCGTTGTATAGGTGATCAGACGTCAAAGTTGTGATGTTTTGAAAAAGTTGTCGAGGGCGAGGGAGGGCAGCTTCGGTTGCCATGGTTAATAATACCCCGCCGTATAATACACGAGCATGTTGGCGTCGTGGGCAATTTTCCCCAAGTCGCTGTCGGCCGTCGCTCTAGCAACAGGTCGTCTGTTTTATAGCGAATCTTTTTATGTGATTTCTTATGCTTAAAACGTCTCCTTACAGTTCAAAAGAAGTCAGAAGCATTAAGTTTCAAAAGGTGAAATCGCTTTGAGGCGGAGCCTTTTAAAATGTCAAGAACACACTAATTTCTTATATGTTCGTGTGTGTAAGTACAAAGTGATGGGTAAAAAAATACTTGTACAAAATCTATCAAATAAACAGGTATTTGATGAAACTTCTTCATTTAAAATTAACTTTAGGTATATTATGAGTTTTACAGAATTAGTTGTAAGTCTAAGAGCTCTAGGTAGGCTCTAGTGTACCTACCTGGTAGGGGGTGGAGGATGGCACAGGCGTACCTGTGCCATCTGAAGATTATGTAACAAATAGTTTTGAAGTGGCAAACATCAAAATTAATTATGAATCAAATCTTACTTGTTGATACTTTGCGAGTGTTCTCATAATTACAACACTGAGCAACTGTTGTCTGAAGGATCTGCTAAATAATACAAGCTTTTGGTATAGGTTTTTAGTATTCAGCTGTTGAAACATACTTGAAATTGCTTTCAACATTTCAGATTTTTTAAACAAAGGTGTTTGTTTAAGTGTACCTGCTCGAACAATAGGTACTGATAATTTAGGTGCTCGCACGGAGTCGCACGTTTAGGTAGGTGTTCTTTGTAAGTATAATAGGTACCTACTTTTAAAAATATTTATTATTCATGTTTATTTTAGAAATACATCATATTATTCAGGCACACGTCTATTGTTACGATTTTTTAGGGTTCCGTACCCAAAAGGTAAAACGGGACCCTATTACTAAGGCTGTCTGTCTGTCTGTATGTCCGTCTGTCAGCAGGCTGTATCTCATGAACCGTGATAGTTAGACAGTTGAAATTTTCACAGATGATGTATTTCTGCTGCTGCTATAACATACAAATACTAAAAAACAGAATAAAACAAATATTTAAGGGGGCTCCCATACAACAAACGTGATTTTTTTGCTGTTTTTATAGATAATGGTACGGAACCCTACGTGCGCGAGTCCGACTCGCACTTGGACGGTTTTTTTCTATATTATAATAAGGTCTGTCGTTATTATTTCATAAATAAATAATATGTAACATTCCATTAATTGTTTAAAAGGAATAAAGTGTACATATATGATAGTCTCTCATTTGTTACTTTGGTATTTCAGTTAAGTACCAGACAATGGGTAGATTTTCGCGGAAACTCATTTTTATAAACAAAGGGCCGCGAAGGCATTTCTAAAATAGTATTTCCCAGAAAACTGTTTAGTATTTAATGTTTCCTCGTATTGTATATAATTTATTTTCGATACTTCGAACGTATGCTATATTAAACTGGTTTCATATCTTCCGTCCGCAGTAATTAATATTGTCTGTAGGTCTTTAGAAATCGGACCGCACCGCACTGCACGATCGCTTACGATACGACCGCGGGCTATTTAATAACGTCACTCATGCATAACCGAGCAAAAGTAATTAAAGCGACGTCACCGTCACAACGACCATATAGTATTAAAGCCTTTTCAGTAAAAGAGGGCGCTGTGCGCAATTCCAAGTTACATTTTAATCAAAGAGTGACCACGCCCGAGTCTGTCATGTCGCCTATTTATGAGTTGTAAAGGGGATCCTTCCGCAGTTCACTTTGTGCGGCCGTATGGTAATGGCGTGGATATGGTGTGACGCGCTCTGACATGTGTCGGCTCCGGAAAATGAAGTCCGAAACGCGAGGGAATGTTTGCACGCACGCGCCAATAACGTGAGGGCCTACAACGGGTTTATGCTACGCAGTTTGTTCTGCATCGCAATTAATCGTTGGCTTCTTTTGAAGTCGAATCGTAAATAAACACATAGTCATAGATGATTACAGGGGTTGACGGGGTTTTTAATTACGCACAAACCCACTGATGCCATAGGATACATCAGCAAACACAAGTGAAAACAAGCTGAATATAATTCAAAATTATATCATGAAAGACTACCATGCATATCGTATTACACTCCTGGGCCCGGCTATTCAGAATGGAGGCAATTCACTAGCACGTCATTATATTACGTTGATGACGTCATAAAACGCAGTTACGCATCCGAGGGGACGGAATTAGGTCTGCAAAACCACGGTCACCTTCCAGACGAGCGGTGTTTACATATTTCAAGTCCTTATTCATTTACTCTGTAAGATATACTATAACATTTGAAAGGGATAATCAAAATAATTAGTACCTATCTTTATCTTATAAGAGAATCACTCTTGAATTTTCTTATACCTCGAGCATTGAGGGTATGAACATTTTAAAATGAGACTGTACAGTCACGAGCATTGTTACTTAACCACTAATTAATTATGGACCATTATTTACGTGACATATTGTGTTCGGCCAACATAACAGGTTTTTTTGAAATAAAAGTGCCTGACAAACAGGTGAGCCACATGCATTTGTAGTAGCTCTTTTTAACTTTGAAACTCAAACCGCTCTTTTATTTTTATCTGCTTATTCACTCTTTAGTGTCATTGTTACTGAATTTTTTTATGATTAAAGGTACATTTTACTAAAAGATGTCTGTAAATATGAATGTTTACTCCAATTTCTTCTATCTAAACATATAGGCTGTTGGAATCTGTTTCAGGATTTATTCGTAAAGGGAGGTAATAGCGCGGCTCATTGCTTTTTCACTTGGTTACTCAAATGTAGATGGATGAGGTCGTCGTCGGCGCCGCCGGAGACAATTGTTAGCCATCGCTCAGTGTCCCCGCTAATTGAAAATTCTCGTCAGCTTCATTTAAATCTCCATCGACAAGAGAAGACCCGCGACCGTTGAAAATTAAGCCCAACTATAATTTAATTGTCCTACACCTTTGTCATGACACCGGGGACTTGGCGTTTGCGTGACTGATTTCTACAAAGAGCATTGACATTTTCCGTACACAATCATGAATTGATTTTATTAGGCCAATTTAACATTTGATTTCCAAGCCATATTTTAGTATAAGTGTCCAGAATGTAGGTAGAAAACTCGCAGTAAAATAAATTCGTTGTACCAATTAAGGATCCCTTATTCCTAAATACCCTTTCAAGTGGATTCGCGGAAGGAAGAGGGCGCGAGCGGAAGAAATTCTCGATAACAGGGAGTAAAGAGTGGAAAATTATAAAACGTTAGAGCCCAGACACCGTCTTGAGTGGATAATATTATGATTATGATCGTTCGACTCTGAAATAATAGGTACGTACGCTATAACAATATCACAAGTCTGCCAATTGATTGTTTCAATAACAGCTAGTGGGTATATAAACATGATATTTTGCGGGTTTTATGCATGAGTTACATAGAAATAAGGCAGGATTTCATTAAGACGTCATGTGTTGATTATATTAGGTATGAATTAAGTCTTATATGTCTTATTTACACGCCCTGTTTAACCGAAGATGTGAGTTATTATGTATACTATTATTTATTTAAGACCTAACGTGGTGTATATTTAATACTGAACAATTACTACCAAATTCGGGGTTGCCCACCCCATGCTTGCCAAACAAAGCACCTAAATAAACTTTTCAATTGGTTTTTAAAGACTCGCTATCTATTTAATTCATCCCCAACTTCAGCGGGGAAATAAAAAATGTCTTAAAGATATTTAAATCTGAAAGAAACCGGATAAAAATATCTTGCGATGTGAAGATTTATTATCAGCACTTCATTTACTCACAGTTTACCCAGAACGTAGCAGGATTATATTAAGTGTGGTCCAAGGCAGAGTTTTCTAGGAAGGAACAACTTTCGTTTCCATTTTTATTCATTCCATAGCGAAATCAACATTTGTAGAAAGCGTAGATGTGGGCGAGGGGCGACCCGTATTAAAATATTTTAAGCAGGCTATGAATATGCAAAGACACGGCGCTCGACGGCGGCGGTTAACGATTTGCACGTTTTTGGACCACTTGCTAATTGCGAATGTGAACGAACACTTATGGCAAATGTAATTGCTTTCACTGATACCAGATCAGATAGAAACAATGTTTGATTTTACCTCGCTACAGGCCCCTGTAACTGAAAACTAATTTACTTTCATCGGATAGCTGGACCGCGCTAATTTCATTTCGTCTGCGATTAAAAAGTAACTGCGGGTTTCATTTATTTTAATGTTCTTTGACAAAAATGTTCAGTTGAAATAAAATTTTATTTTTCAATTATACTTATCGCTGATCTCAGCGACTATTTTTCTTAACGGTACCTAGGCTGAGTTTCTATTTCTATAAAACTATCCTGTCATTTTATTTTATCCATCGTAACATATTAGGCATCTAGGTAGAGCTTTGTATGTTCAATGATGTCTGAGTGTAAAAGAAAATCCATTTGGAATATGAAGGCTACATGACCTGTAGGTGATCCCTTGGGAGGTTCACAAACCCCGCATTACCACTTACCTACATCTCTCGAGATATTTCAAATTTTCAGCTCCAAGGAGGCTTACGATACATTTCAACGTCATGTTTGAAAAGGATTCTAGAAAAGTTATTCATACCAGTCGAAGTAATAAAGTAACTAAGTGGCTGCAAATGCTTTTTTTGAGCTTACATTCGAAATGGTATCTTTAATTCCGTAGAGATATATATAAATACGATAATTATAAGTTCTTATAAAATGCCAATATTTATTATGTGATACAAAATGGTAATACGATCGGTGGACTAATACGTGTATGTATGTACGTGCATGCAGTTAATTGCACTTTTAAACTAACAGCTGAACACAATTTGCAGGTTTTAAAAAGCAAACAAACCAGCACTATCCTGCCACAATTACTCGCGGTAATTGTTTCTTTTAGCAATATCTTCTATTCAATTTATATAAACTGGAGTGAGTGGTAGACGCGCACTGTAAAGTGGAAGTTGCTTAACAAGATCAAGCACAAAGTGCGATACGCTGTACGATTAGCAGCTTGTTGCAAGGAGCTGGTTTCTCTCGGCCTTTTCAAGTGTGATTAAGGTTGGATTGAGGCAAGGAACGGACGTATATATTCAATTAATGCTACTCCAGACCCAGGTTGTCCAGTCCCTCAATTTATATTACTTCGACTCTGAAAATTACCCTTATTTGTACGTACGAGAATGTAAGCCTCCTCAGGCCGCGGGCGGTCGTGACTGAGTGCCAACAGATTGAAATATTGCCTCTCGAAACGTTTAGCTTGAGATCATAATTTTGAAAAGAATGTATAAAAGTAAATAAAGAATTTTTCATGGAGCTTCCGATTAGCAGTTTAGGACAAGAGTTATTTGGGGTTAAGACGTATTTTTCTATTTACATTCAAAACGAAAACCACGTCTTACATAAATATTTACTGATAGAATGCTAGTGTGTTACATTGAAACAATGAAGTATAATTACGAATACCGCTGAACAATATAACAACAACACATAATACTACACAACAGAACCGAACAATTAATCGTGCCAGTCGATAGTAATGTCACATAACACACAAGTAACTCAACCGCAATAACTACATACACTATATTTGCAGCTAATGACGATCACCGACAGACGCCACATCCGAGCCGTATGGCCCCGAGTCCCGAGTAGTTCCGAGGTCGAGGGATTACAGAGCATAGCAAAGCGCCAATAATGGCTGTCTTCGAACATCAATACAGATGCGGATTTGTAGTCATGCTTCGAGGGAAACTCACTTTGGATTATAGTCTTAAGGTACGGCACGGTAGGCACTTCTGGTTTAACATGAATCGGGAGTCATTGTTTGTATTGTTTGGAGAAACTGTCATATTTAGGTCGTGATTTTGAATAGGGATTATAATTTTGATAAAGATTTTCTTTTATTATTTAGCTGTTTATTACTAATCGTCATCTAGCTACCGTCATTATAGGTACTTCAATGATGACGACTTAACTTCAGCCTACGTCGACATCGTTTTCAGACGTCCACTGCTAGACATAGGCCCTCAAGGGATGCCATAACGACCGGTCCTGCGCTGCCTGTAGCCAGCAGATCCCCGCGAGCTTCGCCAGGGTCTTCGTTCACCTACACCACGTGTACTGCTTACCGAGGTGGAAATGCATTTATTTAAGATAACAGTGCCTGCAATAGACCAGACTATATAGACTGGACTAGAGTTAACTATCGACTATATTATACACTTGAAATAACCTACAAAATCGCACGCGTAGTCCATAGCAGATTCCCTAAATAGCGTTTAAAATTTATAAAAATGTTCAGCATTTTATGAAATACCAGAAAAATATTTCGCTGAAATAGCTTTTCGAAAACACTATTAAATATAGTGATAGATATAAAATTTGAACACGAGAAGCAATCTGAGCAAATGGACGCCGCTTAGCAGGCCATTTTGCCATTTCGATGCATTTCCGCTTGGAAATTACTATCATTTGTTGAAAGAGGGACGAATACCGCTAAACCGGCCATGGAGCTGTTCATTAATCAAACAAAGAAACAATGTATTGTACAATGTGTTTGCTGAATATTTTAGATCGCTTTAACGCTAATTCCGGAGTTAAAACTTATAACGTTTATAAGGATTATTTAATCATTCTTTCTCCATTTCATGTCGTAAAAGTCGTCAGAAGAAAAGGGTTAGGTACTTAAGTACATACTCACTTGAAAATCCTTATTATGTAATTAACACATACTTCAACTATAAGGTGGACCGATGACGCTGTGAAGGTCGCAGGAATCCGCTTGATGCGGGAAGCACAGAACCGGTTGAAGTGGCGGTGCTTGGGGGAGGCCTATGTCCAGAAGTGAACGTCTTTTGGCTGAAATGATGATGATGATGATGATGACGAGGCATTACTTTGTCATGCCCTGTCAGTCCGTTTGCACAATAGCAAAATTATATAGTAATAGTTGCTCATGCCTTAAATTTTAACGCATTATACATATAGCTTAAATAACCAGGGAGCTATAATATTCATTAAAACAATGTTCTTAAAATTCAGGCACGTTTCCAAGATTGATCCTGAGCCTTAAAGTTTCTAACAATAAGTTTATTCAGTACCCTATGAGTAGAACGGGGCTAAAGGTCAACCAACGGTAGCAAAATCGTCCGTACCCCACTTGAAAACTAAAAGTAATTTGGATTTTTGCGATACGAGTCTACGATGGGGTGGGGAGTAGTAAATAGGACACGCTCTCGCGAACAGTTTCCTTGAGACACTGGGACAGGATGCACGTTTCTCGAGCAAAAAAATGTAAATGAGGTTGAGGTTCCAACAAACAAAGAATTAGGGTAAGTATATCCAGTGTACAATGTAACTTCTAACAAATTTACAAGTATTTTTTTAAGTTAAGGGAGTAGTAAAACATATACTTTATTTGAAAAATAAATAAATAGGAGTTCAAAAAATACAAACGTACATGTTTTATTCACGTCATTTTAAATAAACACCCCGGCTGTATAAAATCGTGCCGAGCGGCAAATCTTGCTGAAACTGTCTATAAATCTGACCATAAAAGTAAATCCCTGCAATCAAATCGCGAACAGCGAAAAAAGTAAGGTTGTTTGTTGCTATCTCTGGGAACATACATGAAAATAGCTGAGGAACTATTTCGTAGCCGGATAAAAAGGTTCTCAGACCATGAATATAAATATGTACGGTGCGGCCTGATGTCGCTTAACTGCGCTGTAGGGCTGCGAAGCGCGTTAGCGCTAACAGCTATTATTTCAGCTCACTTCGTCCCGATATACCGTTCATTTTTATACGTCTGGACCCTCATTATTAACTCATCTGGCTAAAACCCAGCAAAAAATAAAAGGTTTCACATTTCAACAAAAATATTTTGTAGAATTTACGGGCATAATTTAATGTAATTATTTCTTAAAGTGGGCAATTATGGTAATTTATATTCAATTTGTATCAAAATCGAAACATCCGTAGTGGAAGTGGGTATTCAAAGTGAATTGAATGTGGGGAGTGTTTTTGAAATCTATTTGTGCGCAACCCTACAAGCCTACGGGAGCAAATAGCAAGTGTATAAAGGTTATAAAAATGCAAGAAGCCGGAAATGAATACGCGGGTGCAACGTACTGGAGTACGTAGTACGTAGTGTAGCGTGCTCCGCCACAGCCCGCCGCGGACGTGGGGACACGGACTCTCATCAAAAATAAAGGAAGTGCACCTACTATTTCACACAAATTGGATTGTTTGAAATGTCACGTTTTTAACTTGCTCGTTAAAATACGGAAGTGCATCCATCTTCAGCTTTCACATGAAATCAGATATGTTTGCTACATGAATTTCAGGCAGTCTCTAAATATTACTCGTGGATATTTTTATTTCAGAGAACGTGCCAGCGCCAACTAGCGCGTATTGAACTACAAGCATTCAGGTAAGTTTGCCATTGGTTAGAGCACTTCTGCGCATAAAGTAGGTATTAATGTGAACATGAATTGCTTTCTAAACAGCTATGCATTGAATATTTTTTCTTGTTTCGTTCTTTCCTCTATTACCAGGAAAAAACCAATGATGGGGAAACACACAACAAAATAAAAACGACTGTTCACGAAAGCTTTCAGTTCGACTTGTTGATTCTTAACTCTACGGCAGGTACACCTTGCTAGTTGTTAAAGTAAATCATTGTTTTACAAACTCATTATAACATCAGGAACCGACAAATAGTTGCAAATGTGTTATGTGAAGCGTTCCGTTAGGTACTTATACAGCACTGCTTACCGACGCCAAAAGAGGTGTTTGTTAGATTTATTACCTACCATTTCGATTTGTTTACTCAGTTGTTCAGATCCAATTACTTGGCACTGTTTCTGTACTTAATTAAAGGGACGCTTGATTACTCGCCCGCTGTGGGGCTTTGTATAATTGCTATTGTTTAGCAAATGAAGACAAATGAAACTTTAATTTAATGATATTGTCTCATTCAGACGCACGAGAGAAGAAGTCCTGTGTTCGCGCTCAACAACCTCATTTCAAGTTTAAATTAGGTCCTGTACTGACGCACCGCCAGATATAACCAGGCTTGTTATTGTTTACTTGAACCAACTCAATATTTATTAACTAATATTTTTTTTGCTTTTACTTTACTTAAGTTTCATACCATTAAGGAATAAAATAACAAAAAATTAATAAGTTTTCTAATCTTCCGATATTCAAAATCAAATAAAGCAAACTAAACTAATTCTGTTTTCGTTTTCGTAGACTTTCTAATTCCCAAAAATAAATGTCTAGGAGAGCAAACAAGTTTCGAAAAATCTCATTACAGTTCAGGACTGAACTTAGCACTCCCATGCGAGCACTGAACCGACTGTTCGGAAACAAAGGCTATAAAAAATGCAATTTTATTTAAATTTTATAGACTTGCAATTGAAATCGTTGTTTAATTGCGATACATGCGATGTTGCCGTCAATTTTTAATGCTATTTGCTTCGTTGCATCGATACATTTTGATGTATCATGCAAGAGCTGGTAAAAACATTTTGGGGGCAGATCTAAAAGGATTCAACCACCATTTATGAATAAAATTGTCGGTAGGTAGGTAATTTAAAGTGGATGTTTAAGTTATCATAGGTAATTAAAGCCGTAATTCTTTTTCCTAGAATGTCTAGCCTGAACCCATCGGACCGTAAAAGCCGCGTTCTAATGTTAACCTTATCTTCATTTAATGGTACAATGACATCACGGGTGAGTGCCTCCAAATGAGAATAGTTGTAAAGAGTACTTTAATTACCTAGCGTTCTTAGTTATTTGTTTGCGCCGGTCTCAAGGTTCCACTCCCGTAGGGGCGGTAACTCGATTCGCCATCCGTCGGTGAGTGAGTGGCATACTTTTAATTGGCCGTAACTGCGTTTGCCTGCAAGCGTTATTGAATTACCAGCAGAACAGCGCTTGGGGTTGTGGAGTTACTAAATAACGTTTTCAACTTCCATGATATTGATATTTTTATTGATAAACTTTTAAAGTATTTTTTATTTTTTTCTTGGAATTTGAAAGCGATAAAAAAATTATAAGCATTTTTAGCAAGATAAGATAAGATTTAATCAAAAAATTTAAATGCATGACTTGTCAAGAAACCCTGGCCCTAAGATAGGTAGGTACTAAAATCAAACAAGACTAGATTATACAAAACATGCTTCGTGTGCCTCCAAACATACGATGAAAATAAGGAAAGCCAAGAAAATGTATTTCAGAACCCGCTAACCTCTAGGTTTTCTCTACGTCCTCCACAAAAGTGACGACTAGGTACCTACTCGTCTCTAAAGAAAACTTATGGCCTTTTCGTATTACACCTATACATCTAAATTGGGAATAGTGTAAAGTTTGTTACAATTTCAATATTTTTAATAACATCGCCCATTTTACGACTCCCTTTATTATGCTATATTTGATATAACACTGTTATTTACTCTATTCGAAGAATTTCTTAAGAAGAAGGTAAATAGGCACCCCTAGTTTGTAACTCAGTCAACAACGCTCAAATCCCAAGTACCGACGATATTTTTGAGTCGTTCCGATAATCTAGTTGCATGAGACCGTTGTCTATAACTCGTGCAATGGAGCGGCACAACTCGCTTAGCGCTAGCGGGGGCATACGCTGAAGCGGGAGCGGCGACGCTTCTATCGGACATCGGTCATTGTGTTAGAGGATTCGCTCAGGCAGGCTCGCAGTAATTACATCAGGGAATATACGCTCCTACGGACAGCTACGTCGCACTCCTTGTTTTTACTCGAAACTGCTACCTATGAACGAGGTAACTGGTAACTATGAGTAAATACTGGCTGTTACTTGACGCGGCTTACAGTTTGCATAGTTAGCAGGTAACGGAGACGCGTAGCCTACTTCAGTAATGGGTTTAGGTGCTCAGCGTTTTCCTGCTATCGGTGTTTGCATCTAAGACGTTAATTGCATTTAAATATAAACGTCTAACTATGCATGAGTGCTCAACTTACCTGAGTTTTTATTAAACCTTAGTCCGCATTCTGATTTCTTCTTTAGGTATCAAAGGTGTGTTCAAATCATGATGGCAACTAATTTTTGTGACGCCTTTAATGTCATATTTAAGTAATATAGTATGTAATCGTGATTTAAAACTTTAAATAAGCTTGATTTCAAACATAGTTGGTCAAATTAGCTACAGTCACGTTAAATCCTTGAAAATTCCAGCGCTACATAGTTAGGTATTCGGCATTTCCTGGCTTTATTTACAATATCCAGAATAATATACATACCTAATGAGTAAAACTTGATGAATGTGAACACATTTCGGAATTTATAGTTTGCCTAGGTCCAATGAAGTATTTTAAGCACAGGGGTCCTATTGGTTTACGAATTACAAAAACTATCTCGTAGAAATGATCATGTAAGTAAATAAGGTAAGATAGGCACTGTAAGTAGGTAGGTATCAAACACAATTCAAATTATACAGCAAAAACCGAACCAAAAATTAATTATAAAAGTAAAATGAAGCCACTAAATAAATGCATAAACCGACCAAACAGGCACATAATAAAAAGTGAAATTACTGGGGCGCGGACAGGGAGCGTTTTCCGGGTTTCCGACATCAACACATAATTCAGCCAAGATTAAATGCCTCTTGGACTTGCCGCCGGAAGGCCAGGGCTCCATTAGACAAGCGGGGCCTGTAAACTTGGACCTCTTTTACAAATACCTACCACTATCAACAAACATGTGGACAGGCAATCTCCGGCCATAACTTTTACTACTCATTCCTAGCTCTAATTAAAATTTTACGATTATGTTTAGACGTCATTTTGTAGACCTTTGTACACAGCTGTAAAATGTCTAATTTTTATTTGTCAGTTTAAAAGCATGAAAGAGCTGTGGATCGTTTTGCCATTTGGTGAAAAGCTCGTTGTTTTGTTTGTTAACATACACAGAGTACACAATGAGCTTGGCGCAAACTCAACTGTTTTAGTGTTTAGTCAACAACAGCTACTCAGAGATACACTTGTCAGTTTTATTTTTATAATGGAGTTCTGTATGAAAGTCGAAGGGCTAAGTAAAAGCCACGGCTAATAATTTCAAGAAATGCGTAAATAACCTGAAGATTTCTATACAGGTACTAAGATTTGAGAGTTTGGAGTCTGTGGTTACAACTTACAATTTCTGTATTATCTATATTCATCTCTCAGCGTAAATTTTCAGGTGCATGCTAAATATGCTTAAGTTTCTATAATTCCATGGTGGATTTACTATTAAAGCAGATACATACTATAAAATCTGCACGATGAAACACCGAATTGCCTTTATACACCATATCGAACATCAAAGACAAACGAACAAATAGTGTCTGTCGGATGTAGCCACGTTGTGGCCATTCACAGTGTGCACCGGTCCGCCATGCTGGACCATTCAAGTCGATGAGGCCCGGTTGTCCCCCAACTTGGCACCGCATACAAAATCAATGGGTAGCATTTGCCACGCAAAACAAAATTGTTTCAAAATCATCCCTTGTAAGCAAATAGCTATCGGCAGACAATATATTGTTGCTGCATTTATTGGTTTCACGTTGTTTTGATAAATCGGTTGTCAGTTAAAGGTTACACCGAGGCCGCGATACCGAGTGGGAAGAGTTAGATGAAAAGCTATAAAACATTCGTAAATTAAAGAAGGAAACGCTCTACGTTTCGCGAGATGACTCAGATGGGGTTGCGGTAGACTGCGAAAAGCTATGGGGAGACCTTTGCCCAGCAGTGGGGAAAGATAAACTAATTAAAAATAGTTAAAACAGTTGGTTTAGATACTACAAATTCACAAAATGTTTTCGTTATCTCCTGCCAGCACTATGCCCGTAAAAAGTTGTGAATAATTATGGCTCATTTAATTTAATTAAAAGTTAATATTTTGCAGGGCGACAAGAGTTGCAAACTCAACGAATGTTGACAGTGTACATCTTAGACATAACATTGCCATAAATCAGGTAGCAGAGGGCTTTCTTAGCCCCGCTTTCTTTTGCAGGCAAGTATTTTGCTGCATTTTCATTGTCGTTAAAAATATTCAAAATAATACTTCGTTCTAGCTTAAAAATTAAACCCAAATAACTCTTAGCTCACTTCATGTTATGTAGTACAGTTTAGAAAGATAAACTTTATTTACAGAAGCTCGTAAAAGGTATTAAGTTATTTTTTATTACTAAAGTCACCTAATTAGTCATTGTTCGGTTAATAATTTGAGCAACTGATGTGATAACGCAATTAAAGCAATTATGACTATCACGTTATAATCTGATTAATATTAGTAGCGAAATTATATTAACTACTTCAGTAGATAACTAGTTAATTTAACTAATGAATAATTTGCGTTTTAGCTACCTTTATACCTGTGCAAAGGTGATGTTTTGAATAACATACCTAACGTAATTATTTATCAGCCTTTGTGCCTATTTATAAACAACGTATTTTACAACAACAAAAAATATCCAAGACTTTTTTTTTTTTTTTTCGCTAGTTTACAACAAAAAACGTCTATTTTCTAGTCCAGGTAAGTATGAAAAAAATCTCAGCCTTTCATAGATCATGATATAAACAGGCTTTTAATGAAAACATGTCTTAAATAAGAGCCTTTAATCTCACAAGCCTGATGGAAATTTACATAGAAACAAAAAACCAATTACAAGTTCCCGTCACATGGGTAATGGCGGAGTATTTCTCCTGGGGCGGTTTGATTCCGCAACGTTCGGATATTACACGTTTTATTTCGAATTTCTAATGTATGACTCTGTGTATATCAAGTAGGTGGGCGGGGCTTTTCGGGTGATGTTGAGAAATAGGAGTGGCAGTACTCAGAGAAGATAAAGTTTATATTCGAAAGTAACTTTGTCTGTCTATCTGTCTGTCTGTATGTTACCTTTTCACGCCTAAACCACGGAACGGATTTCGATCAAATTTGCCAAGGAGTTAGATGGCATCCCAGGGAAGGGCTACTTTTTGTCTCAAAAATAACCCTAAGGGGATATAGGGGATGAAAGTTTGTATGGGAAACCTCTCATTTCTAAGTTAGGGCTATGAAACTTCAAAATGACATGGTTACCATGACATGTTTTAGGTATAGGATACTTTTATCCCTGTAGTACGTTCCCATGGGATAATTTCCGACTTCCAAGCGGGCGGAGCCGCGGGCAAAAACTAGTATAATATTATAAATGCGAAAGTGAGTTTGTTTGTTTGTTTGTTAGGGTTTAACGCCAAAACGGCTGAACGGATTTGGATGAAATCTGAAAATTGCATATGGGTAGACCTTGACCTAGAGAAGGACATAGGACCCTTCATCCTGAAATTTCCACGTAATCGAGACTTATGCTGTAAAACCGCTGGGCCCAGCTAAGATAAGGAGTAATAGTTCGTGTGTGTTTCTCCCACATATTAATTGATACACTCTATGAATCATCCCAAACTACAAAGTTATTCAAATAATTTGTTTTTTATCTAGAAGGTATATATTTGTAAATAATTCTACTACATAGTATCTGAGTATAAGGCACCTGACTGAATGTCTATTGAATAAAGACCTCCACGCGTGCGAAGCAGCAGCCACAGCTGTTTACAGAAATATACGCAAAACGAAAGAAAAGGTACGATACACACTAGGTACCCAATTCTAATGGCATTATAGTCTAGGCACAAAATGAGGTAACATGGTACCAAGTTATTAGCTGGAAACTAAGATACGAGCTACGCTTGACACGGCTATGATAACGTCGGGCGAGTTTTATTGGCACATTGTTATTGGTAGCAGCCAGCACATGACAGGCCGCCCTCGGTGTAATAAGACGTGTAATGGACACCATTGAAGTTTCCTCATCCAAGTTTGCGACAAGCCCCATCTAATAGTGCCTGAAAGCGATCCAACCAAAATCCATGAGCGTAGGTACCAATACAGCTATGGAAAATTAATTAATACGTTCGCTTCACTATCTTAGTTGTTCGTTTTAGGTGTTTTGTGAGCAAAATTGAGAATTTAGTTTTCCTGTTATGTTTACATAGGTAATAAATAAATAGGTAACTTTTTAGATTTTGCACAATAACTGTTTTTGTAATAATTGAAAATATGGTATAGCATAGATTACACTGTGTATCAACCAAACCACGGGCATAATTCGTTTTAAAAAAATATGTAAATATGAAGTTGGTAAACCAATATATTTTTGGTGACTACTAACTAATTTGAATTTGTAATAGTAAACCTCAATAACGGAGCGTTTTAGTAAACGGTTTGCTCTTGTAAAACTTTTATGAATAGGGGGCTTCAAATCTACATAATCAAAACAAGAGACAAGCAACATTCTGTCTTGAAACTTTAATTAATGTTTCACTGCAAGTTTGAACTTTTTCCTCGTAGCCACCTATTGATTTATTTAAACACTTTGTATTCTAGACGCATCCTTTAATATTTTAGGGTTGTGATATAATTGGATGCGCAGCGGCTGCATTTGAACGCAGCCTTAAGTCTTGGCAGGCCGCCATGACTTTGCATAATTTAATGTTCCACTAATAAATACATTACATTCAGATGTCAAGCTTTTCTTTTCATACTGGCTTGTAATATTCAAAGTAGAGTTATTGGGCAGGTGAAGTAAAGATGAGTTAAATCGGAACAATGTGGATCTTTTATAGATGTGTTGATTTTTTATTCAAAATATGAAACAATATCGCTTATAGACTAGTCACTAACCGACTTTTCGATAGAGAAATATATTCTACATTTTGCTTTGTACTGAGATCAGTATTGTAAATCATTTCATGTAGGTATGTTATAATCAATTAATTGATGCAGCGTATATCATTACTCGATACGATAATGCCACAGTACATATTTAATTCGCTAAATTATTCAGTCATGTCCGTGAAAATTAACCGATCAAATAGCGCATCACATTATTTGTGAAAGCTTATTATTATGCATGATGTAATAATGAACCACGTGCCATCCTTTGTGTGCCTTTAGCTTATTAATAAACAAATGCCGGCCTACATTACAAAAAAATACTATTGTACTACGCACCTACTTTAATTTTTTTTCTTCAATCAGCACATTTTTAAAGACATATTGCTAAATGAACCTCACATCTGTCAAAATATATGCCAGTAAATCAAATGTATGAAAATTTTAATTAAATTCGAATGTGGCATGAATTTTCCACATCCACAGTTAGAGCTTTAATTGAAATTTGTTGGTTCACCGAAACGATTACCGAGCAATTGATATTTTAATTGTTTATGCAAATACCGCACCAAGTAGATGTACCCACATTTGCATACACTCTACTCACGTCACATCTTTTAAAGTAGCTTCACCATCTTAATTCACTTTTAATATTCCGTCTATAAAAAATAAAAGTCCCCGGATTCCTTTCAATTGTAATTCTATTTCTCAAAGATGACTTCTTATAACGCAGGAGTAACAGGCAAACTGAATTGATTTCAATATTCCCTCTACACTTTTCCTTTAGATATTTTTCGTTCCTGTTCTACATTTTACATAAACTAATTTCCTTGGCAATATTGGTCTTGCGACAGTTCTGTAGGCACGGGCGCGCGGGCGCCTCCCTCAAAAAGAAACTCGTCGAGTCGGGCCTTCGTCGACCAAATCAAATCACTCGACCTTATCGATCACCCCGAGAAAACTTACAACTAAATTTATTTGCGTATCTGTAGACAGAGTTGTCGGTGAAACTTGACGTGAACATCGATTTTTATAGACTGAAAGTCCAACGGTAAGCTAGGTAAGATATTAATCCAATAGTGCTGCTGATTTAACGCAATTGCTGAGGTTGCATCCCCTTCGCAGACCCACAGGGCCAGTCACCCTTCACTGAAGGGGAAACGTTAATACGAGGATATGAGAATTTACTGTTTAATCCAGCTGCAGGCCAATTTGTTAATATTTTCATTCAATCCACTTAAAAGCATGGTTGTATGTAAATTTTATACGTAAACACGATATCAAGTGTGTCCGTAGCGGCGATGTAAACGCTGAATGCTTTAGACAAATTGAAAAGCTTACTGGAAAATGATTTAAAGTATACAACTGTACTAAAAGTACCAGTGGTGGCAGTGGTAATGTACTTTTGTGTATTATTGGAGAGGCCATAAATTGTGGTTGGCATGTAAACACGGGAATGTTGGGTGCAGCGTTTGATGTGGTCGGCGCGGGCTAGCGCGCCCTTTATCAATTACGGCTAAACAAGAAAAATGACCGTCCGTAAGCCTACACAAGGCTAATTAAAGCAAGTAGGTAAATTTCGGCAAGAGCCGGTGTCATCCCCGCACCCCATCCACCCGCGAGCCGTGTTCATCCCTCTCGGAACAGGTGGTTAAACTTTTGCGTAATTTCATTAAGAGAGGCGTATATTTTGATCAACACGCAAAAAATCCACTTTATAAGCTTCGGCGTCCAGGCTGTCTTACACCCGTGATTAATTTTAATTATATCCACTAATTTAATTTTTTAATGGAGACATTAAAATAAGTTTATGTTTCTTGGCTCTCCTAAAGATTTTAAATGTGACTTTATTTATTTTTTATCGTGGGATCACAGTGTCTTCACCTACAGTATTTCAAAACATCAATAAATCATTCACGCTAGATTAAATAGTAGTTGACCTCTCCCTCCGAGGAGCAAACACCATTACGGGTAGTTTAGGGGTGTTCTTGAGAAAAAAATCACACTAGCTATGTATAGTAAACGCCTTGGTTTTCGAGCCGTATTACAGAAGAAATTATTTATAAGATTTACCCCATGAGTTATCAGTGCAATTATACTTTTAAGAGATTTATTTTGCAACAGACTGACATATACTTACCTACAGAATTTACCAATAAGTAGTTTTGTAACTAGCTTCCGCCATCGGCTTCGCCCGCGTGATATCTTTATAAAATATGGCGATACATACACCGATTTTAAAAATTTCACCTGTGGGATGCTAAATTATCACAGAGTAACATAGTTACTCACACACACATAGTTAGTGAAAGAATTTTTTAAATCGGTCCAGGAGTTTTTGATTTTATTCATTACAAACAAACATACAAATATTTTCTCTTTATATTAACAGTGTAGATAAGTAAACTTGATTAAGTTAAAATTATGATATGGTACACTGAAACACATCCTCTATAATTCCATCAAATTAATTTGATATCTTTAAACCACTCAAATTGGCCAAGTGTGATACAAACACAAACTCCACCAAGTCAAGCCAATAAGTTTGGCCAATACATCCGCCAACATTTCATCAGATATTAATATGCCAGCCGTGAGATATGCGTACCTATGCCTCAGGAATATGATAATAAGTCGTATACTAATATTTCAACTTCCACACGGTTTTGTAAGGCCTTCACGCGGCATTATTTGCGTTATTTCATCCATCTGAACGAAATAGAAGTGACATATACTTTTAGGTAATGTATGATCAAGGTATGTACCACAATGTATTATATAATTGAGCTTAACGTTGGACTTTTGAATCTGATGTGTTATTGGGCTGCCAAATAAAACAGAATTATGAGCATTTATTACCATTCCTAAACTTTTATACTTGCTTTTGTTTATGTACTCGAACAACATCAATATGTTCTAGACATGCAAAATCAAAGCATGAGACCATTCGTTCATGCATAGGTACAGTCACGGACTTTAATTGATGAGCCACCTGGCACTGTTCGTATTTTAGCCGTGTAATGCAAATCGGGTTTATTCGGTTCCCGACACGGAAAGTCATAATGTCTTCGTATTAAGGCTCGTACAAACAGACGCGAAATCGCGGGCGCGACAGGCAGCGGTACCTTTGTCGACAAAGATACCGCTGTCTGTCGCGCCCGCGATTTCGCGTCTGTTTGCAGGAGCCTTTAGTAGAAGAAAATTATATATAATAAGTTTACCGGTTGGCTAACCTGAGAACCAGAACTACAAACTTGACAGCAGAGTGACTACCCAAAGTCAACCAATTGCAGGTCTAGCAACAGTAACCTAGCAACGATTGTTTAAGTGTAGCAATAGTAACGTTAGCGTACGGAGAAATAATAATAGTCATTTCGACAACTTCAAAATTAACGTCTCTGACATCGACATTTCAACTGTCACTGTCTTCAGATAAGTTTTCAAAATAATCGATTAATGAGCTCTGATTCAAACGAGGTCAGTATCAAATATATTGGATAAACTTAATGCAACATTTTATTTATTTTTATCATTGAGAACGTATTAGTCAACCTCTATGGATAAGACTATTTCCGATTATAAGTAATTTATTTGTCATCTTGTTTACGAGCGTACGGTTTGAGTTCGTGTTTAATCGTGTAATCTCGTGAATGTATGAAACTGTAAAATTTAAAAGTTTGAAGGTGGCTTATCAATTAAAGTCCGTGGCTGTACATGGAACTTATATATAACTGGCGAAATGTGGATGTACTATTGGTACACCTCTGCCTGGCCCTTCGGGGATTACAGGCTTGATGTTATGTTTTGAGAAAATTCAAAGTAGGTATTCAATTTATTTTCTGATTAACAACTAGGTATCATAATCAAGCTTCATTTCAGTCAACTTCATTACTATAAGCTTCACAAAGTTTTAACATCGCATGTTTCACTTTCATTTCCCGGACATCATGCATTAACGTCTATCTGTCTGCCTATTAAAAACGTTGCCTCATGACATAAAACGTTTATTAATCTCACAATTTCATTCAGCAAAATTTATGCAATTAGAGTAGGTATCCATGACATGAGATTTCACAGTAATTCGCGACATTAGCGGCGTGCACCGAGCTGAGTATACATACCTACATACCTACCAACACGAGGCTCGGGCAGATTAAAACTTTCTCATAATTTAGACTCAACCTAATGAAATATTAACTCGTAAAATTCATAATTGATAAGTGTTTTACCGAAAATAGCTCATCTGATTATACTAAATCTCTCAAGATTTGAAACGCGACTTGGGTTTGACTTTGTTGAGCTTGGCTTAGAACAGAGGTCGACCCGGCGGCGGGTATGTGCTACACGTTAGTTTCTCTGCACTGTCACCTACTTTGCATCATAATCGAATTTCCACAAAGTAAAACAAAATCTCGTAGTCGCATTAATATTCAGCGATAGGGCCCGACGCATCGCCGCCGGATTGACGTTTAACATGCAAATTGCAATCTGAAAATCTAGCGAAATTGTGTGCCACTAAATATTTTCGACATTATTAATTCAGGACACAGTTGTTTGAATCGGCAGCTAGAATATAATTTAAATGTTAAACGAATTTGTGCCACTAACGCTAAATTAGACTGGGGCGCTAGCCGCCGGGAATTTAATCGGACAGGTGAATCTACGAAACATACATTTATTCATTTTGCTTTTGCGTTCATTTTGTATATTTTGAGTCATATTGTCTAGCTCATCTTCTCGGTTCCTAGTTTCAGGTAATTTTGTTTCAAGTACAACCTGCATTGTAATCACTGAATCAATAAGGTTCGAGTTCTCATGAACTAAATAGTACTCACAGAAACCAAATCCCGGGAGATACTCTTAGCTGAAACACCTATTTATTTCTAAATGACTACCCAAAGGACAAAAAGCCCGCCCAAACGCAATACATTTAAGCAGATAGCCACGAGACAGCGGGTCATTCTAAAAGTGCGGAACGATTAAAGTGAAAGAGGGGAGACAAGACGCCTCAGCTGTACTCGGCCCAGTGATGGATACGAAGAATAAATCAGGTCGCAGCACTCGTTGGCGATGACCAGATGTGCCCCCCACTAATGTATTACCTCAGGTCATTCAGTACTTCCAACTTATTGCCTTTATGCCACGTAACTCGTGTGACCTACCACGCTAGTAAATCTGGAGATTAAATATTTATTTAAAGCTTATTATAGTTGTGAAATAGGCTAGACTTATTGTTCGGTAATGGCCTTTAAACTGAACCTGTAATTTGGCTCTTCTTAGAATTGTGCAGTTTCATTAAAACATGTTCCAAGAATTAAATAGACTCTTGCCTATTATAATTTTATGACTGAGATACATTCACACAACTATCTTGTTATTAAATATTAAATCGCAAAATTACTTTCTACAATTAACGGATGTGTTTTATTAACACCATTAATCTGCATGTCTCCCCTTGGAGTCAGGAAATACCCCTTTAGGGTGTACCCTAAAGTTAATTTCGTAAACCAAAACAGAGACGTTCCCGTTCAGTGAATAATAAGACATCTCCGTGGTGACGAAATAATGCTCCAGATAATACTATTATTGCTCGCGATATCAATATGATAGATACTGTTATATACCTAGCGTTAAATTCACATCGGCTGGTCGGGAGATCTTGATAGTTGTAACAAAGGAATTGTATTGTATCTAAAAGGATTCGATATTGAGCACTATTACGTTACAACATTGATACAGAACCTTTGGTGTCGGTCTACCGATGCTATTTATGTTTTTTTACGTATTCTACCTACTGACCAAAAATCTCCCTTTTATCACAGTTATTCGTTTCAATATCTTCTAAAGAGGCTTCTAGAAATGAAATCATACAAATACTCATATAGAATTACACGTATGGGTCCAATGATAAAGTCAGGTAGCATCAGTTTCCTACCCGCGGCCAAAGTGCCCTGGTAACTAACACGGAGCACCGGGAACACCCATCCCCATTGATCAAATCATCGAATTTCCGCCCCTTGCAATTGCAATCGTTCGCGAATTTGCAAGGGTTCTCCGTTCTCCTGTGAGTTTATCGTGAATACCGTATTTACATCAATTTTTTCTTACTTGTCTGAAAGTTACTTTTAAACACTACGTCCATCAAATAATGTTTATCAACGCTGAAAATGATTAAGTGCACAATTGCCAAATCCATATTTCACGCCAATCCCAATGCCAAAATTACTCGTAATAAACTACCGTTTATAGTATTAACAAACCAGCCAACTAGCCAACAAGCAAACAAGACGAGTAATCAAACTGATTAGGTGCCGCAGCATCGCATTTGATCATTGCACAACAATAGCAGTCCAGTTACTACAGCCAATACACGAGATGGGAGCAAACAGGATGTTTGACAACAATAGCGACACCTATCGACATATTTATATTCGTTAACCGCAGTTAACAAAAAGCCGCGGTATTTTCCCATCAGCTAACAATAAATAGGAGTCGGCTTCGACGGTAACGTAGAAATATAAACGGTAAATGATTCATTCCGAATTTCGACATATGCACGAATTGAAAGGTCGGCTGCGAGTGACGTATTTTTAATTACCTTCTACCGCGTCGTCGGATCGACTCTATATTGAATTTCTATAGTGGACAATAAATAAGTTGAGAGCCCCCTCGGTCTCACGTTCCCTTTTAACTATCCGACCCATGTGGGATAACGGTATCGTAATTAAAACTCAAATCCATCTATATTCTCTAACGTGTTAAGAGTACCTACGTTATTAAACCTTTTTCAGCACTCAACGGCATTGGGCAATCATATCGATATCAAAGTCGGAATTGAAATCGTAAATGAAACTGTATTACTTCCGGTTTGAGCGTGTTTATACTGGATTAGGTTTATAAAGGTGTGTTTAGGTAAAAAGTTAGGTTTTTAATTACCCCAATCTTGATCGAATCTCCGTGCAAGCTGATTGAATTTCCGGACGAGGCTATCTCTCGTATTTGCGGAGCGTTGCGGGCGGCGGCGGCGGCGGGCGCACTCGCTCCGGCTCACTGGCCTGTGACGTCACACCGTCGATTACATTTTTTTTATTATTTGCTACTGTAAACAGGTTGCTCATAAAGTCTACTCCTGTCTTTTTGTTGTGGCGTCCATGATTAAACGCGATATTAATAGAGTTTTCTTTTCGTTTTTTTTTTCTGTTGTGTCTGGATAGGTTACTTTTTATGCTATGATTCATGCTCGTTACTTTTATTTTTCATTTTCATGTGCTTTGTACAAATATGATTCAAAGCTTGAAACTAAATACACTTGTAAGATAAGCTTATTCAGTCAGACTACCTATCACCTAAGATAACTAAGGCAGACGCCGCATTCACTGATACCATCAGTCAAACATAATTTCCTTGACTTGCAGCGGTCAGACGAAAGACGTAGACGCTCTGAGTATGTACCTGCCTACGTAGGGTATGAGTATAGAAACTCTTTTAGGATTTTACTACATATAAACAATATACATAATCATTATACACAATCATTGACTTTTGAAAATTTCAAGACATGAAAAACAGTTTAAAATCAAATTAACAATTATAACGATACACGTTTTCATACCGGTCTACTAAATGATAAAAAAATTAAAGTTATAAAAACTAAAACCCATGTTAAATACATAAATCGAACAGGATACGTGTGACTCCGGATTTTTTATTTGTCTGTCTGTGTTACGACCTCTAGAGGACGCCATATTCAATTTAATGTGGACGATCAAGATGCTGCTAACGATACCTCATTTGTCAAATTATGATGAGTAGTTAAGAAATTATGAGGGAACAGATGATCATTCACGTACATACCCACATGCATACCGGTCAAAATAACCCTAGTCGGGTAATTAATCCTAGATGCTATCCCTACATGATGTAGGAGGACTATAACTACACAGGTATAAGTTACATCCCTACAACCTATTAAAATCACCTCACAACATACCTACACGACCGCTCCGCGATTGAGATACTCGAAACGAAACCTTAGCAACGTAACCGTATACTTCTGGGGTTCTATGATTGATGTGACGGGTAATAAGGCCCACAAGTATTGCAATTTGTTTACCCTTATCGCTTTGATATACTTTCAGAGCGCACAAAGACAGGTTTTCGTATCGTATTTTATACCGATCAACAATACCGACCCCGACGTTCACCGATAATTGGAGAAAAAGTCCCCAAGGAGCCAATTTTGCTGACGCTGCTTGTAAAGCGGGTGGCATCCATACGAAGAAATAAATTATAAACGATCCATCACTCTTGGCTGTTGACAAATATAGCGCAACGCATTTAATATCATAACAGGAAAAACTTAACCAATAGGTTTTTTCACCGGCCCACGATAGCGTGATGGATTTGGTATTATTACTAAATTGGCCGTGTGGCTTGTAATAGGTACTTATGTTTTCCGATCGGCCATTCATTTTTGTGTATGAAATAGCTTTTATTCAATCTTACGTAAAAGTTTTGAAAAATTTAATACGTATTCCTCTGGAATTTGGTCAAAATGTAAATCCCAAATTGCGGCTGCGAAAATTTTCAAATTTTTCGTCATTGGTGTCGTTTTCACAGTTTTCCAGGATGCTAAATCCGATATTGAGGTCAAAATGTATATCGAAGATGGCGGCTGCGAAAATTTTGTTTTTGTTTAAAACCATACGTGACAAAGGCAATTCGTTCCTACCGGGGTCCCCCGACCGCCCACGTCTTTTATCATTTATAACTTAGCCCTTTTTTATGCTTATGTTTAGCGTTATTTACATTAGGTATTATAATACCCAATTTTAGGTACCTGTCTATCTTTAAACTAATAATACCTGAGCCACGACACTTAATTAAGAACATTCTCAAGAATCTACTCACTGCTTAATAACACAGACTTCTAATAATGTAACAGTGGGTACTCAGACAACGAAGAACTTAATGAAATGTGAAAAAGTGTCAATTAGACCGTAGACTTCGATAAATATTACAGAAGCCAGACAAAAGCAATGCCCGCAGAAGACAATAAAAAAATGAGATACAGTTATGATATACCTAAGTAGGTTTACAGTTATTACATCAAATAAACCTGATTCGACCGTAGTATTATTAAATATCCCTGTAATTAAAAATACCCTCTCTTGAATAAATATGCCCAATTCTCTTGAATGAAAATATTTGCTCAATGAAGACAATAAAAATAACAGTTAGTTACATGACATAAATTATATTTATCTGTAAAAATGTGAATTCTGTGTGTATATTTGTTTTCAAAAATAATATGTCACAGATATAAGTTATTTGAATTAATAAAATATAGCTAGTTTATTTCTGAGAACATCTTTAAATCGCATAGTGTTTCAATATTAAAACTAAGGGCCGGTTCATCAATCTTCTATAACTTTTATCTGAGTTACAGATTTCTCAGCTCAGTCTAGTTTGATAGCCTTTGTGAGTTTTTTTTTTTTTGTATGTCAATGGCTTTTGTATAGAAAATAATTATATCAAGCCGCCATATTTGAATAAACATGGAGGCTGTAGAAAAGTGTTTTTTCAGACACAAAATAACTGGCAATTCAAAAATCAGCCCACCTCGACTCATTTCCCAACGTTAAAATTCGGGGAGTAGTTTCAGCAAGTAAACCACATTCGTACTACCTACACACATGGCCGAACATCTAAGTTTTGTGAGTTTGTATAGTGTGATCAATATGGTAGGCTCGGTCGACATCTTTCGGTCCGCCACGTGTCAGTCATAAACCTGCGTTTACAGGGACGACAACCCCGCCCTCGGGTGAGGACATTTAGGGGGATAGTCGCCGTAAAAAAAAGGACTGTTAAGGACTCCGAAGCTAGGTTTTGTCAGTCTGGTAAAATATATTGCGGATAGACGTGACTTAGGAAAGTTCTATTATCAAAGCAAGCCTACTTGATTGATGACAGTAGCTGCGATTACAGAAGAAAAGAAAAGGTTTTTCAGTGATTGAATTTTATTTTAGTGCTGCGAATGGTTTCGATATATTATATTATTAAATCTAAAAGAATCTATCTTTTAGATTTTGTGAATATGAGAACGTTAAAGGCTCACCAGACTGTAGACTTCTAGACCATTTTCTATTTTGCTAACTGGGTGTGTTACGTGACATAGTTGAAAACATTGTAAAAGCCATTTATTTTTAAAAGAGTAACTCTGGAGTTTGTTTCCTGCTCTTCTCCATAGGAAACGACAAATTGTAACCGTGCACCTAGCTTGTAACGTTTCATGAGTGCCCATGTAGGTTTTGTGAAATAAAATATTTTGATTTTGATCTTGAATTTTTGATAGGAACTTTTATAAATTATCGTCAATAGTAAATTAATAATATTACTACTCGCTAGTCTCATACCAAAATTCTAGCTAGTAGGCAGATGTTAGGTAACTGTGTCAAGACATCAATACAAATATCCTCACAAGAGAGAGCATTCTATTTAAATTCGTAGTGCATAAACTATATTAAACCCACCCTCAGCTATCATTTTATTTCTGACATGATAACATAATATTAAACGTAAACCTGCCTCATAAGATAACACTGAGGTACCAAGAATTTTCATCGCCGTCGTCTTGCAGCCGCCTTCGCAATATAAACGCGACGTTCACGCAATAGAGACAACACTCCACTCATACGCCGCCTGACCTTGGTTAGAAAGAAACGACAGAGATTTCGCAAGCACGCCTTTAATTTCTAAAGGTTTTATTGCATTCCCCGCAAGCTCAGACGCTTAAACTTTATTGCTGTGGGATTAAAGTAATATTTGCAGCGACTAAATGATGTCGAGGCAATTTCATGATATTAAAAGCTGTCTATGTTGGAGTTCAGGTCAATAGTTTGGTGTTCCGTGATAGTTTGCGTGGTATAATCGTCGCAGAACTTTCTGTCGTTCACATTCTTGGGCGACGACGTGCGATAACAATACGTTCCTTTTCAACTATTTGCGGTTGCTAAATAGTTTACCTCCTGTACTTCGTCACCGTGCGACGTATTAACAGTAAAGCTACTCAAGTATTGGAACTGTTTTAATGACACCTATTATATTCAGTTTTATGTTTACAACTGAAATATAAGAACGACATGAGAGTGCAGTACTTAAAGTTTTCGTTTCAGAATCGCGCATTACTGCCGCGATATTAAGTTTTCAATACAGCGTGATACGAGTGCGATGCAAGTTCACGGTTGAATGAGTTGGTAAAATTCTGCAGAAAAGCGACAGATAGCTATGAAAGAAGCCCTGCGCTCGAGAGGCGGTTGAAAAGGGATCGGAAATGTGAGCCCGTTGAAGTGCATTCGCTATTGGTGTCGTTTCCGGATGTACTCGCAGCAACAAAGATACTTTTATGAACCCTATACTTTGCTACATTTATTTGATAGTCGCTGCATGCAGGTGCCGTTCTGTTCAACCACTGATATCTAGACTACATTTATTTTTGAAAGATTTTACTTTTCTATGTTCGATAAACAATACATAAAAACAAACCATGTATATCTAAGTATAAATAATTACTACTTACTGCGCAGTTACAAAAAACCTCTTATTGGGAGTCACGTCATGTACAAGCCGATGTGTACGGAAGGGTAGCCCCGATCGATCTGCTCACACCCTCCAGATATGATTAGCAGCTAATTGAATCCCGGGGTGAGATCCGCAGTTTAGTTTTCTAATTTACGAGACTTTCCTTTGCTTTGCACAGTAAAGGGTTGAATTTAATTATCTTCACGTCCGCGACCCTCAACTTAAACTAACAAAAAATGGATGAAATTGCATCTCAATTTGAGAAAAAGCTTCGTTAACCTTCGCTCTCACTATTCTGACTTTATAATACACCGTAGCAGTCAACTCGTAGCAGTCGTAGCCCCGCTACGAGAGTTCGTAGACCTTTTGATTCGTTATGGCAAATTGCTATTTGATATCCTAAAAATAAAAGATCTCTTTCGCTAAGTCTTTTATATATATTTTTTAAAGTATTCAGTCTAAGGATAACTTTTTGCTTGATTTATGTTTTATGTAAGCGGCTTTATTTGGCTGCGATAAAATGTAGATTGTCAAATATGTTGTATATTTTTGTCTTCTTCTCTATAGATTTCTTTATTCTTCTTACTGGTAGTTGTATTGCGTCGCTAATCGGGTGATATTTTTTGCATGGAATTTGGTGATAATCACTTTCAAGTTGGAGTTTATATTCAGGCGGCGCGCGCCGCCCGCCGCCCCTGTGTTGCGAATTTGATAATGAAAGGGCCCCACTTGTGTGCTGCAGAGATAATGTAAATAAGTATGCAAATTATACACCAAGTTCCATTCAAATGAACCTTTGCGGCTCTTTAAAGTTTTCCTCAAAGCTGAATCTAACAGTGTGATATATCTACTCGCATCGAGATCCACCCTACATTTGAATATTTTGAAATAAGGAAATGATGTACAAACAGACACGGATTCCTGTCGGGAAACTTTCTCCTCGAATCGTATTTATGATGTTATGAGTTTGCAGCAACAGACAGACCGACGCACCCAATAGGGACGCACCAGTAGGCAACATTATTAAAGTAGATAGCATAATAAAAGTCTGAAGGTACTTTTGTGTAGTTCATTGATTTGTAGACGTGTAGTTGGAATGTCTAGACGACACACGTGAACGTTGATATCTTTTTGATTGTATTACGTCTTCAACAGATTTAAATTTCTTACCATTTTATTTTGGAGAAAATACTGACTAATGCGTTTTCTCTGAAATAATAAATTTGTGTTACAGTGTACTTTCACATACGACGGAGTAAGACAAGCCACTAAGAAAAAATACATAAACAACAATTAGTGCACACCAGTGACTCGGTTTTCATTTCACCCGACATTTGGCACGGAATGTGTAAAATATTTTCGGTGTACCAAAGTGAAAGTGTGACGTGATAGCGTGTGACGCGGCGGCACATCAATCATTATCCGCTGCTCGCCCACGATACCGAAGAAAGCTCTAAAGCAACGCCACTTTCATAATGTTTCATTCATCATCACGGTTAAAACCAAATTTGAGAAAAAGTCTCCTTTTCAGAGTATCCCTTTCAAAGTCTCTCTTTTAAAGTCTCCCCTTTAAAGTCTCCCTTCTTTATTACGGGAAGCGTGCAAACAAAATAGATTGATACTGGAACGTGATAACGCGTATTGAGTTTTATTTTTTTGGAAATTCTATCTTTGCCGCCGCAGTGAGATTCGTTATTTACTTTTTATTTAATAGGAATTTATGAAATTGGTTTATTACTTTCTGAAATTCTTGGAAGAAGTTACCTGCGTGTATTTTTAAGTATACTGATTGATAACAGTAGAGTTTGTGAGAATTAGGTCAGGAAAAAGAAAAGTAAAAATGTAAAATACGATTATTTCAGTAGTACCAACTCTGCCTTCGCCATTAATTTTCTAAAATTTATACTAAGGACTTTCAAATACCAAAATAAATCGTCTGCGAAACTTTTTGACTATAAAAACAGGTCGTGCAGAAACGTCTAGGGCGATGATGACAACCTATCTAAGCTACAACTCCGCTTTTTTTACACAAAAGTTGGCAACCCTAATATTCATCCATCTTTCTTGTAAATAGTAACACAACCGAGAATCACAAGACCTAGACATGGACTCGGAAAAAGTGTTCGGTTAAAAATAGAAACACAATTTATATCATGTTGCAAGTAAGTGAAGCGTTTATATCAAAGACGTGCAGTGCGCATTTCGCTGCCAGTACCTTGCACTTAACTGTGATACGTATTATATTTCAGATAAGTGCGATCCAATTTGTTCAAGATCCGCGAAACGGCAACCAGAAGAATGTATGATAAACTGTCATTCAGATGCGGCACTCTCCGAACGACACACATTCCAGTTCGAGAACATCATAAATTGGGTTATCAATCAATATTACTTTCGTATCTTCAATTTATGTGTAAATTGCTTATATTACGCATACATGAAGAAACATTGTTCCTGATCATAGGCGCTGGGATGGCCCATCTCATCCCGTTTTTGTGATCGTCGTTTGGTTCGTACAGTCGCCGTCGATATCAGCACGACTGTCCGACTATAAAGGTATACTGGCATCGTTACTTGGTATTTTCTTACAATCTGAGCAAGTAGCGAGCGGGACAGCGCTCGTAATGGCCCAATATATCAAATAGGATTAAGTGTAAATGAGAGTAGCGCAACCGGCTGATACTTTGTTGTGCGACATGACCGGAATAGATAGGGAGCTATTGATTTTTGTCATTACCAGAAATAGAACAGTTTCGCCTTAATACATAAACTTATTGTTTATATCCAAAATATGAAGTGTGCGTATATTTGACATCGGCGATATAGGAGCAATCCGCTTTGCATTTCACGCCGAATTAGTTTACCGAATACGAAACATAACAAAATGGAGTCTGCAAAGTAGCCTGAATAAATCGCATTTGTGAGCGACAGTAGGGCGCGAGTGTGCGTGGAGACACCACCTCCCCTACGAATACGAACATTTCTAGTTTCCACCTGAGTGACGCGCCGCACGCTCTATCAAAATATGCAATTTATTTTTGGTACCTATTGCTTGTTGCTATTTGTTTACATGTACCTTGTGGTCTTCGAAGACGTGGTACGAACTAAAACTGATGTTATATTACCAATAAACAAAAGTGATAACATAAATTCGAACACTAGTACAAAAGTAAGAGCAATAACCACAGAACTTTCTTCCATTCATTTCAACAAAGAAATTTTCATAATAAACACTATGTTAAGGGTGTTTGTTACACCGCTGTATTATATTGTCGCAACTGTCTGCAGTTAGCGTAACTACCACAAAGTTGGTCGTAAACACAGTCCAGTGCAAAGAGAGAAACGAGTGAGCTCGTAATGAGCTTTTTGCTGGATATTTTACACACGATTAATGTGGACGGGGTGGATCACAGCGGCGACATCTCGGATATTTCCCAGACGTCGCCGTCCACCGACACGAGTTTCTTTCTTGATTAAAACTCGGAATAATAAACGGCGAAACAATTTTGCTTCGTCTCACGCCGCCGCCGCCGCCCGTCCCTCTAGAACAAACTAATATTGAAGTGCGGATGAGCACCGCCACGGCTTCGGTCATTTTAAACCCTTAGATGGAATTACCGTTATTAAATATTTAGACAGAACTATTTGTAAACATTCAACAGTATCCCTTTATTATAAAACGTGACGTTGAGTGGTTTTCGGATCCGGTTTTTTAATTTTCTCGCAAGACACGCAATTTATTGTTATGTACCTATAAAGTGGACGGACACGACTTTACCAGGTAGATTATGCGCTTGTTTATAAATTCAACGTTGATAGAGTTTATAAACCAATTAATGAAACATGGTTATTTTGGGCTATGCGCCATTTTAATTAAAATTGAAGATATAACTATCGTATCGTAAATTATAAAAGTAGCTGTGTAGCATCAATAAAAATCCTGAAATATACTGCCAATAAAATTCCAATATAGGGACTGTTACTAGTTACAAATGTTATTAGGTACAAGCCCGCGCCGAAAATTGGAAAATTTAATAATTCAGCAAAGTTGGAGCAAAACCTACTCGGTTTTACGTTTTCATCCCACCTCGTCATTAGTCGTCGCATTCTGTTACTCATTTTGAAAAGTGATCAAATTCTCAGATTTTCTATTCAAAAATTATTTGCATTTATTCAGTCCTTCAATGTGCCCTGATTAGTAGGTACCTACCGAAGGTTAGTTCGCTTCGCTCTTGTTTGAGTTCTTACTTGAAATTTGCCGAACACAATATCTTTTTAATGAGCACAGCTTCTTTTAAGATAGCAAAGTAATTAAAAGTCAAAGTTCAAACTTAATGACATTGTCATTATAATTAATTTAAAACAAATTACCAAGACACTGACATCGTAACGTTTATCTCACGTAGGTACTTTTTGCCATTGTCATTGATATTCAACTCAAATATGATTGTCATGAGTCGATTTTTTCCCGTGGGGGAAAGTTTCAAATAATCCTGATCCATCGTTACACAAAACTTGTAAGTTGTTCGCGTCTCAACGGATAATCGAGTTTATACTTGGAGGTCCGCCATCAATCATTTATCCCGCTTTCTCCGCGGACGGATCTGCACCGCGCTACGCGGAAAAACTTTAAAGTGTTCCAACTTAGTGTGACGTATCGCACACTGGCTTGTTAGTTGAATAATGTCTCTCACTATTTATAACTGTGGACTACTTGATGTAATCTATTATTGTAGATCTTGTGTAACATCATGAGTTTCGTTTTATGACATAGAAGTAGGTACCTATGCCGCGTTGCGATGTTTTTCCTTATCCGTCTTTGCAGAGAAAAGGGCAATCCATCTCGCTACGTAATTGTGTGTTTAAAGGAAGGGAGAACGATGTTGATCTACGAAAGCTTTTTTTTTAACTTAATGAGCCTAGTTCTCATTCCTAATAAACAATTCGAACAACCACAATAATAATATTTGCATACACGATGCACTTGAATACCTACGCATAAATCATTGGAACATTAATATTGCAATAAAATGAAATTGTTCTTCTTTTTAACCGACTTCTTCAAAAAGGAGGAGGTTCTCAATTCGTCTGAATGTTTTTTTTTTTTTTCGCCGGTTTGTTACAGGCAAATTATGAATCGATTTTGATTATCATGCTTTCGACGTGGAGCCATATAAATTTTATTAACTTTGCTTGCGTAGTTTTTGAGTTAGCTTCAATATTACGAATTTTTCCCACTTAGTTTATCTAGACGATGTTTTCATTTAATCTTTCACTGTTATTTACATCAGCTAGTGGTATTCGAATTTGTGTGGGGTAGGTACCACAACTAAAAAAGTAAAAAAAAAAAAAACTTTTTACTAAAAAAAAACCGACATCCAAAAAAATCACTCAAAACTGAAAAATAACTTTAATTTCGGAAGTCGGTGGCAAAAAACGAAAATTGAAAAGCAAAGACACCGACTTCCGAAATTAAAGTTATTTTTGAGTTCCGAGTGTTTTTTTTGGAAGTCGGTTGTTTTTTTGTATTCATTTTTAACTACCAAATAAGGAAAAAACATAACTTTTTATTTAACGAGCTAAGGTTAACCGCGCAAATATTATTGACGATCCAATAAATCTGGTATCAAGTCACCCCGAGTGAGGCAAATAACACAAGTAGACACGAATCTATACGGATACTGGTATGAGTGTTTTATGAGCACTCAAGTGCCTTCCGGACTGGGATGTTTAAAACTCTCGCGAGCAGGGAATCGAGAACATTCCACTCGCACTCACGACACGACAATGTCGGATTTGATCTCGAACGACGACATTTTTATGAGCGGTTAAAAGTTTATGAATATGCTTACAGCTGCAGATTTTTACTTACGCTGTTTATTTAAATTCGTTGTGAAAATGTAAAAATAAAAATCTTTTGACAAGACTTTACTTAAATTGTGTTTATTTGATTTTGGATTCTCTTTTGACTTTCTAATGAAAGAGTACCTAATTGCAATGTTTATTTGATACAAATTTTGTGCACGTTTAGTGAAAAACATCAAGTTAGGTACCTATGTCAAACCAAGTACATAATATTAACACCTGTGTGAGAAAGCGCGATATTACGTACCAGCTAAGTCGTCACATTCACATCATCTCTTGTAAATATAATGATTTTGTCGTAAAAATACATTTCACATAACGTTTCACTACATTGTCCTGAAAAGTCCGTCAAATGACATAAAAGAATGTCAACAATGAACATTTAGAGTTATATCAATTTTACCGCGGTGTTATACGGAGTAATAATTTTTTTATTTCACCATCAAGATTAAGAAATATACACGGCAACGTGTACCTATACAACGTGATGCTACAATGGCGACATTAATTTAACACACGTATACGATTTCGCGTATTCGTTTTATGAAAATATTTGAATTTCATTAAACGTTATTATTTATTGATTTATTTTCAATTTTCTAAATTACCATCCTGGAGCAACCTGTACTTAAAGAACTGTAGCGAAGAGGTCATTTGCCGGGGACACGGATCATATGGTAGGTGAATAGAGGAGAGCCGCGCAATTTCTTAGAAATTATGCCGACAACAAAGCATAGTACCGAAAAGCCAAAAGAACGTAAGCCAGCTGGTAGGTAGCTTCATGAGTGAATCTTTTACACAGAGTGATGTCAATTTTGGTTATGTTTTTGTTATTTAGTTTGTTTGAAAATTTAAAATTTTCAATTTACGAATTATTTTATTTTATTATTATTTTTATTTTTACTGGCCACTAGCCCTACCCGTGTGTTAAATTAATGTCGCCATTATAGCGGCACGCTGTATAGCGCCTGACGGAATATAATGATAGTACAAAGAACTTACATAATGCACAGCAGATAGTTCATAGATAAATGTATAGTAGGTAGTGTGCGTACCTATGAAGCAGAACGTCGCAAATCTATATATTCATATAATAAAATAGTTACGAAGTCAAAACTGAACCTACATTTAATATTTTTGAAAAAAGTCTTTGTTGTCCGTTTGTCTGGATGTATGTTCCGGATTGGTGCAAAAACGGCTGAATGAGTTTGGATGAAATTTAACCCACAGATTGTTTTAATAGGTAACTTTTTATCCCGGCAGTACGTTCCCGTGGGATATTTTCGAACATCCGCAGGCGCAGCCGCGGGCAAAAGCTAGTAAATAGAATAAAGCTGTATTAAAAAGAAATGACAACACTTTTGAATATTAAATCACAAAATGCTGCAATTTTAATATGCAAAAGTGTTGTCATTTCTCTACCTGTCATTTGCATAGTTACTGAATTGACAATTTTAGATGATTAATTTGAATTGTAAGTAAAAAATAATAAATAAAACTAGGCAGACTAATAGGTATGTAATTAGTTGATTCTAATACCTACTTTCCTACCCGTCAATAACAAAACATGAACGTCGCCTACAATGTTACCAAACGATAACATTGATATTTATAAATACAATAAGCCAATTAAATGGAGAGACCAACACAAAACACAATATGGAAATTCGTAAATAATCATCGATTAAATACACAAAGATTCCATGACAGTGCCTAATAATAACATATTGAGTCCAATTAGCTTCAATAACAACGTATCGCATTAACAGAACAAACATTACCTACACAGAACTCGGTACAGTTCGAAAGTCGTTGTTTAATTCAAGCGAAAGCATTACAATAATAGTCAAAGACGACTGTTTTGAGTTTTAACAGCAAATACCGCTTCTGGGAAGCTCTAACAATACGGCATCGTAAAAATTAAATTACAGCGAATCTCCGAGGAAGTTTCAATTTTCAAGCAAGACTCCGGACTCGAGATTCCTTCTCCTCTTACGAAATAATATTGCATCCACTAATACGCCTTCACTACCTTTCCGCCGGCCTACGCAACATCATTAATATTAAATCAAACGAATTAGCAATCCTGGCACTAATAAGAGCGTCAGGTGAAATCAGAGCTGCAGCGTTGAATTATAGAGCACCTGGAATTACTTTTAGCGGAATAAATAGAAATGTTAATTTGAGACTGCAAAAAGTATCGCAGGAGCGTAGCACGACGGCAAATTAGAGGGAATGGAATATAGTTTACTTTAAGTTAAACTTATTACGGTCCTCGAGAAACAAGCAGTGGGAGGCTCGGCCGGCGCGCGGGTCAAGTGCCCAATTTGTCACCCGCGCAAACTTCCGACTACTTCGGCCGGGGCCTGTTCGATTCCATTAAACTTTCGAGACCTTTTGAAGCTATTTTCTTGTTTGAATCAAGATTTGCCTAATTCATTTCGGTGTCTACCTACTTGAACGACTTCGACGTTGGTTTAACGTTTGTAAAGATGTCTCTTCCAGAAGGTATCTTTATTAGAATTAGGGGGGTATTCCATGTGCGTCAGTGACCTAACTTAAGTGAGAGAACGAAATCCAAATGAAAGTCCCGGGGACGCTTACAATGCGCTATCATAAAAATTAAATAACGGTAAGAGTTTCTGTGTAAGTGCGCGCCATTTCAGCGAGTCGGGTTAGGCGCTAGCGACGGCGCCCCGCCACATCAAAGCGCCTCATCCTGCGCCCGGCTCTCACCCAAATCAAATTTACCAGCTTTCTTTCTTTTTTCTTTCGTCACGGTACTGAGACTAAGTATATGACCCATGGTTTGTTACGTTCAAACCTGACTCTCTAACAAGGGACAATGAAAAGCTGGCCTAAGTAAGCCAAAAAATTCACTACAATGTTGCAAGAGCTTCGAAGCTAATGAAAACGAAAAGTATAAACAAGGGGAAAGATGAGAAGAGGAAGTTTACCGCGCCGCGGTTTCTGTATATCTACTATCTAAAGACTTTGTTTGGGTAAACAATTAGTCTTTTCCCGACATTTTTGAGCCAATACTTTGCGTCGAAGTGGCTTGTAATTTGCGTTAACAGTAAGTATTTCGTTGGAAATATATATAAGCTTTTGCTTTTCCGACTTTATAATTGAATATTTCGTACATCAGAAAATACTTTCATGCCGATTCCACAAATCTACAAAAAAGCGACATAATTTTCCTCCTCACATAAT
The DNA here is from genome assembly GCA_948473465.1 of Lithophane ornitopus. Classification (NCBI taxonomy): domain Eukaryota; kingdom Metazoa; phylum Arthropoda; class Insecta; order Lepidoptera; family Noctuidae; genus Lithophane; species Lithophane ornitopus. The sequence continues at coordinate 9,921,446 of OX419620.1, read as the reverse complement.
AATTCTATAGCAATTTTCATTTTAATTTTCCCACCGAACCCTAAGGCCGTCGAAGGAGGAAGTAAAAGAAATTTAAGTCCAAGTTGTTTACGTATACACGCCTGGGGCATAGATCAAGTGGTTAATTTGTCAGAGAGGCAACTCGGTGGCACCGGCGAGGTCTAGTACCTACGGCGATGCGATTCGATTAAACTTCACCGAAGTACCCACACAAGAACAAGGCCTACTTAACGCGCTTCTACATTTACGGCGGAAACTTAATTAGCTAACTCTGCAGACTCGCAGTCGGCAGCAATGTGTGTGCTATGAATGTTCTGTGTATTATTATGTTCTTTTTGGTTGTGTAACTGTTTGCACAAAATTCTCATTTGGTTTTAAGACCTTAACTTTTTCAGGAATTAACTTGGTTTTAATTTTTTTTTCAAAACCGTCCTTGCAAAAGTAACGATATAATTTTGAAGATTGTCTGATATTCCAAGGAACTCCTATTTTGAAATATCAAGAAACTCCAAACTAATACAAAACAGCTCCACTATTAAATTTTACCACATTTTATAGAACCCTTATCTTCAAACTTAGATTAAAGGAAACTTTGTACAGCAAGTTTGTTTTCGTACGTAGTGCATATCTAGAGTTCGAGATCAAACTGCTTATGTACATATAGTTTAGTTTGCATGTTTTAAAATCTACTAGATATTAAAATTAATGCCTTTTCAGTGGTAAGGAATTACTGATTTTTTTTCTATAAGTAATGAGGCGCTTAGACTTAAGTGCGCAATGTACGAATTGTAAAGTACTAGTGTACTGATGTACTCATTGTTGAACAGCCATATAATAAATAAATTTATGACCGAAAACAAGGACCATACATACCTATTTGTTTTTTTTCACTATGAAATATATAAAAAACTTATACATATTTTGATGAACCACAAAAGCAATATTGTCCTTCTTCGAACTACTCACTTGCACAATAGCTGAAAAGTTATTAAAGTTAAAATGGAATTTCAATAGAATAAAAATACAATTTATGCCGATACTATGTTGAAGTGATTACTAAAATATATTTATTCAAATTGTTATAAATGTTGAGGTCACTTCATATTGTAATCATCGTCTGCCCTTCTATAACCTTATACTTAATGCGTTTTTATAATAATACATCTAATTGATCAATATAAAGGTCACACGCATCATTGTAGTGTTCATCTACATCATTAGCCGTACCTACACCATTCAATCGAAAACACGTAAGGTCGATAATATTATATCCTCCAGATGTAACTTAAACTTGCATTTAAGTACCGACTTAGTACAGAGGGTAGGCCCAATGATTAACATATCTACCAGTTATAACCTAACCAGCACTTGCTTTTAGTAATGAATACAACCGAAACCCTCAGTCCTCCGCCTCGTTGTAAACGTTCAGCTTACTATACAATAACGAAGGTCTACGTAATAAAAATGGTTTTTGCTTTACTGTGCGACATGTGTTGTACTCGTCACCTGTTCGAAAATTAATGCGTTTTCAATTTTGTGTTTCAATTCAGCTTTTATCAAAAACAGCATTATGATGCCGTCACATGTTTCTCAAAAATCCTTTTGAAAATGTAGCCAAATGAAACTTATATTATAATATCGTATTTTCAAAAGTGAAATGAAAATTCAAATTGAGAAGGATTGAATTGAATTATTAAAATACAATAAATCTATGGATTGAATACAATCTTTAAAAAAATGCACTTAATGCAGGCCCAGAAATCTACATCAATATCACGAGTTATCTAGCTGTATTTTTAGGCACTTATTAATCAGAAATCCATACGAAGATGTGACAGACAGATTGATCTTTGTACTTTGCCGTTTCTGGCGATTGTAAACAACCTGGCAGACATTGTTGAAGTTCTCCACAGCCACAGTACACTCACTTCTCTGCATGCCCTTACTAGTAACCTACTCATCCACTTTTTTAAACTAGACACTCTCAGCACTTGTGGCACTTAGATCACATCTGATTATTCTCAAAGTGTATCACGGACTTTTATGGGCTTTTCATATTAGTCATTTTTTTTTTAAACCGGTTTCTTGTTGATTTTATTATTATTTGGTACACATCTATATGTACATGTCTATATTTTTTTATTTAACTGTTAACGCACTCACACACTATACATCTACATCAGTAAGAAGTCCTCGTAGCATAAGTTCCAGTTGAAAACCAACGTCAGGCACTTGTCTCTTGCGGAAAATGAGGCAAACAATACTGTGTCGAGTGAGTTTTATTTATTTTGTTTCTTTTTTGTGTAGTATATAGTTGTGTCCCTTATCTTGGGTCATTTTTTTTTCTTTCTTAATCTACACTTACCTTCAGACAGGTACAGTCGATCAGGCTCTGCAGGCTGTTCGCAGGGGCGGTGGCGCAGGGTGACGTGGAGGCTGGGTCCTCTCGGAGGTACTTCAGGAGGAGCTGGTTCTGGTGGTGAGTCGCACTCGCGCTCACTAGTTTGACCACAGTTGCCAGAAGGGGCTGCAAATACGACAGACTGGTAAAGATTTGGTGCCTTCTTTTAACTGAAAATAAAAAGTTACTTAATATGTAATTTTAATGGTTTGGAGAATTAATTGATTAGGTTCAAGCTTTTAAATACCTACTTCAGAAAACGAGACTGGGTTGTTTACTTATTAGAAACAGCTCTAAATTCAGATACATAAATACACATACAAAAACCGGCCAAGTGCGAGTCGGACTCGCGCACGAAGGGTTCCGTACCATTATCTATAAAAACGGCAAAAAATCACGTTTGTTGTATGGGAGCCCCTTAAATATTTATTTTATTCTGTTTTTTAGTATTTTTTGTTATAGCGGCAACAGAAATACATCATCGGTGAAAATTTCAACTGTCTAGCTATCACGGTTCGTGAGATACAGCCTGGTGACAGACGGACAGACAGACAGACAGACAAACGGACAGACAGACAGCGGAGTAGGGTCCCGTTTTACCCGATGACTACACTCCACGACGATAAATCAATCAAGCAATAATTCGCAACCAATTAAGCAGATATTATGACGTCACGACTCACTCATGTTCGTCTCTCGAAACACGAATACAATTCGGTTCGCTCATTGTGTACACGTACCTTCGCGCCAGTCACATGCGTCGGAGCAACTATGCCAGGCATCCTTATCAAAGGCATGCACCCACCTCCGTAATACGCTCATAATAGGTACACTACAGAATGCCTAAGTACAATAACTAAACTGGAATCCGACACTGAATATGTGTAATACCTCGTCCATACCTTACATTTCGGTACGGCATTATTATTGTTGATGCTTGCAGTTATCATTACATTCCTGTCGTGGAGATATGCGGATTATTATATGAACTGAGGAGGGTGGGCTAATGAGCAATTGTTTCAAGAATTTAGTGCTAAAAAAGGGTAAAAAACGTACAGTTTGCAGTTTTGTATTTTTTTTTTAGGTTTTGTTACGTCTTGAATAGGTATTTTCATTCTACATTTTTTTAATTGCTACTTTTTTTAACCTATACTGTTCCCCTACTGGGCAAAGGTCTCCCCATACTTTTCCATTTATTTGTGTCAGCTGCCTTTGTAAATGTTTAATAATAAAAATAGGTATTTGTATTGGTCAAACATACGGAACACTTCAAGATTTTCGTTTTTCAAACAATCCGCACTCTACTTCCACTTCTACATTTCAATTAGGAACTGATAATGGACTTGAAAGTTACGCGAAGGAACTCCTCGATTGCTAAGAGTACAACAACTGTAATTGGGATAATCTATTTGGGTTCTCGAGCAAATACTACAGGCAGGTTGGTAGTCAGGCAATTTGCTTTGCTTTAGAACATTTTGCTGCTCAAACTTTGACGATTTTAGGCGATGGATAACCTAAATAATGGAAAAAAGGTTATTTAACTACTAACTAGAGTAATACTTCAATTACTATATTACAGGAGATTCTAGCTTCAGTAACCAACAGGATGACAATGTCTTGCAAAATAGTTTCTGATTTATTTATTTCTCTCAATTTCACTCTTGCACTAGCGTTAAGTCTCGTTTACACGAGGAGAATTATTTGTCCGTCGAAAGGTAGTTTGTTCACATCTAGACGAGGCTTTAAAGTGGTGAAACTTTACGTTGTATGTGCAATAATTATAATCATCCTGAAACATTCCCATTCTGTTAGGAACACAGACCGCCTCTATGTGAGAATGAGTGGGCCAAAACCCACTAAGCGCGCCCACATGTCTTCGAATATTTGGTTCTACGACATGCTGGTTTCCCCACGATGTTTTCCTTCACCATGTTGAGAGCAGTGGTGAGAAAGTAAATTTAAAAAAAAGTAAAGTGCCTGCCCGTGTTCGGACTCAAGACTTACCGCATGTAAGTCGGGTTACCAGTTGGCTACCACTGTACAATATAATAAATAAGAACACTACCGTTATTGAGGCAGAGTCGTGCATTGCGCGCGTTGTTTTCGTGCGGGAACTCGTCAGCACGTCGACGACGCTGCAGAGTACCGCCTGGTTCCGCACTGAATATCTCCTCACCTGAAAGAAAAAATATAATAAGTTTGATGTTTTGAAATATATATTGTTGTGAAATTACTGTCGTTAAAGAGCAACAAACTAACACTAAACCTCCGCTAAACCTGAAGCAAAACTTGGTAAGAGAATTCAAGTTTATTTTTGATGTATTTTACATAATCTTCTCAGACTCTAAAGTGTTGTCTTTGCCAGGCCTGTAAACATTTAGTTCTATTTAGGTACTGGGTTTATAAATAAATAGGCCCATGGGCCTTAATTCTTAGTTGATAAATGCATTTATGAACTTTTATCTGAGAAATTAAATTTGTGATTTGGCAGCTTATGTATAGAAAATAGGCTAAACAACCATTTTATTCTTTAGATAAAAATTATCTGACGATTGAATAATCGGCAAAAACCTTAAACAACTTATTATTTCTCGTTTTATCTGGTATAAGAACGTACCTTTCGAGTTCCTGTTTCTTCTATAGAACCTTCGGTTGGTACTCTCATGAGGAAAAGGAGATGCTTGTCGCTGCGGACTGCTGGCGTATCGCGGCAGTTCCTCACCGCCTTCCGAGCCGTAGATACGACGCTGCTCATCTGTGCCAAATATACGAATTTCATTAACAACTAATAAAAAGCCAACCAACGTACGTGTAGACCACGCACCATAGTTGGGATGAATATTTACCTTTGTCCAGTATTGTTTTTATCAACCGCAAAAATAAATTCGTATCCTTCGATAAATCTATAAAAAACACGTGACCCTATTCAAAATGACCACTTTAAAGCTTAATAGAATAAGAATAAGAATTTTATTTTCATAAGTTTACATACTATTGGATTGAATTCCTAGACCTCACACTAGGATGCCCTGTGTTGTGAGATCTAGGCTCCTTCGTTCCAACCTATGTAATAATTCGCTAATTGTATGTGTGTTCAGTTCATAACCGTAATATTTTTGAAAGACCTATCCAACGATACGCCACACAATGGAATAGACGACTAATAAAAAGTAATAATTCCCGAATGATTTTTTTACTCTAAAAATGTTACCTTTGTATTCGTGATTACAATGTATAACCATGCCAAATTACATCTTTTTAATACCAAGGATTTCTGAGTTAAACTTCGGACAGACAGACCGACGGACTTGGCAAAACTATAACGGTTCCTCGTTTTACTAAGGAACCCCAAAAAGATGACGACTTATGCTCGGTTCCCATGGACAACAACTAATCGTTTTACTTACCTACGAAATGGTATGATTTTTTATTACCAAACTGGGCTTACAAATACATTCGTAAGCTAAGCTAATTTTAAATGTGATAGCTACTTCCATATGGGAAGGTTTCTATAAAGCTATGAGGTATTTGCTTCATTATTGGTAAAGAGACAAGTCTTCATTTTAACCAATAACTTTCCGTAACTTAGGTATAGGAATCGGCCAATAATTGATGCATTGCTCTCGACGGAATTATTTCACTAAGATATGTTAGTTCATACTAGAGGGCCAGACAAAGGTCGACCAAAATATGGTCTAGTCTAATCTTAGGGTACCTTCATTTGTCATAACTATTGATGTCATATTGCTCGTAATTTGAAAACGCTTCTAATAGATCGAATCCATTACCTAAAGTAAACTGATTTGTAGTTCTGAAAGTATAAGTAACTATGTAGTCTGTGATAAATTACAAAGCTTCAAAATAGTTTTATGTATTTATTATTAATAAGATAAAATAGATATTATTCATCAGTTAAACTTCTTATACTAAATTAACTAAAAAACAAAAATAATAAAAGGACTAACTAATAAATATAAAAACAAAAGGACACTTAGGCGTCGAAGTATTCGTCCGCATCGCTGCCATCAAAATAGATTATAGGTATTCAATATACATATAATATTCAAATCTTTACTACGAACAAGATTAACACCACATTTTTTACATGAAAAACTCCCAACTCCCGACGTTCCAGTTATGTTATGACTAAGTAATAATTTTCAACACTTTATACAAATAGGTCAGTATAAAAGTTAAGGGCGGAAAGTTTGAAATTTATGAGGCGGTTTGTTTGGGTAGGTAATGCTAAACAATAACAAACAAAATGTATACGTTGCCTGAGGTTGTACGGCGGCGGCGGCGTGAGTCAGCCCGCGGCGTATCGAACCCGCTCTGCTACTTCGACAAACAACGTGCTCTATACAATGAGAATGTACAGAAGGCCTAATCTAACTGTTTACTAATCTGATGAAAAATCAAAATGTAACATAAACTAAAATCTCTATCCCATGAACCATTTGGCTCCGTCAAAGTTCAGCTCATGCAACTTGTCATGCACGCGCGCCTTTTGCGAGTGCTACGTATCTGAGTACTGACCACAGGCTACTTAAGGCGGATTTCACAATATTGACACTGACAGCTCTTGAACGCAGTTCAGTTGGTGAACCAGTGAAACTGAACGCGACCAACCCATCTAAATTCATGTGGCACTTCGCAAACAACTTCACTCGATCAACACAGTACCAATAATGTAAATCTGTCAAACATTCAAAATAAATGTATGTGGTTCACCGCCGCCTGCGACAGCTAATCACGGGCAAGCACAATCATACAGTACTAAAACAAAATGGCGCTATGACGAGCGTTTCGTTCTAAGAAAACTAAGTTTTATAATCCATTATAAGCCATATAAGCCATATTTATACGTTGCGCATACGTTTACCATACCCTCTGACGGGATATCAGAGGCAGAAATAATTTTTATAGCGTTTATATAGCAACTTTTCTGACACATCCACTTGGTACATAATGCGTATATCATACTTTTTCATGATCATACTTTACAAGTAGGTACTATTTTCTTAGTCACGACCTCCCAGTACCCTATCATCAGCGTGGACTTTTTTTCTTTATTATACGTTTCTTGTTGGTAATAACACACACTGTCTTGAATATGCACTCTTGTTACAATACAATACATTTTCTCTTTACTCATGTAGGTAGCTAAATTGGGTGTACTGTCCCTGTCTATGATGTGGCTGCAGGCTAGAGCAACGGCCTGTTCAAATAATTCCTCTTAACATGGCAAAAACAGTGGATGCATGAAAAAAATAACATCACAATCCTGCATGGCTCCGACCCAAAACCTTGTTCATAAATTGCATTCATTGAATATTCATATATTATATTGCAAGGTATGTTCCGGTGGAACCTAATTATGAAAATATTGATAAATCATTTAGTAAGTAGGTAGGTAAAGAAAACTAAATCGGATCTGGAACATCTCAGTATAATATAAGTCAAATGTAGATACCTACTATGTAATTTGGGCGTCAGGATCACATATTGTATTTTAGTAGTATTTTATGAATTTAAATAATTTCTAAGTTAAGTAGACCACATCACTTTGTAGAGATTTCAAGAGAATACAATATGAGGCAAATTGGAGTTCCGAAAATGACGAATGAAACCGCGAAATTATAATAAATAAGCACTTTCAGTGAAAAATTCTAAGTAAACTCGTAGCTACACCGTGCCTACGGTGTTACGAATGGGTATAAAAGAAAGTTGTGGGGCGAAAGAAAATGAATTAAAAATACTCGTTCAGATTGGTAAGTTTCGCAATACTTTGGAAATTTGTTGGCAACGTTAACACAGCTCTCCGTAACGAAACGTGAATAAATTGAAAATAAGCAGAGAGACGCAGTCATTTGTAACTTTAGGGAAAGCATTTTAATATTTTTTGAAAGTCGACGCTGAAAAGATGTTCAGAATTGGCGTAACGTCGACATAAAAAGTACAAAAACGTAATTTAAGTAAGTCTGTAAGTGAATCAGAATCGCTAATATTTATAAAATATACGCCGCCCTTTGTTTATCTCATAATTGTATGCACATAAAAACAAATTTAAACAATTCATAATTCCCAACTGAAATAATATTTTGGGTTTGGATGCTGCGTTTAATGAAAGTTAAGTCGGCACGGTCTGTGTAGCCAACGGCTATATGAAACTAAACACCTTGTTTTAGTTTACTCAACGATTCTACAAACTCAATTAGCATTAGAACCTCTGAAAGTCACTTTAGGCGAAATGAAATTATGTAGGAAATAAACGCGGTTTCGGTGGATACTTTACATGAATATTTTCCGGATAACGTTTCCTATTCCGCACTGTTTATATCGAAGTAATTTGTTACGGTTTATGGTTATGATATATTAAAGTAGCTAAGGACAACGACCGCCAGGTAAACGAGCTCGGTTTGAGCTGCGGTATTAAACCTAGCGTCGCCTTCATACTCGAACACGGGTTTCAGATTTAGCTAGTTTTCGGAACGGAATGGGAAAATTGTTAGCTCGTGGAAACTAGACTTAATGATGACCGTGTGTCGTGATAGCGACAACAAACGGCATCGCTTACATAATGGTCAGTGGTACATGATCGAGCTTGCGATTATCATCAGAACAATGCTATCATACGTAATCGTGCTTACATTATAAATGAAGGGGCAATTCTGAGGTACCTACCTACAGGCTACACAGGAATTACAATAGTCAATGAAAGGATCTGATTTTCGTAAATCCTGATTGAAGACTAGAACGATCTAAAAAATAGGGATATGAGAAGCAATTGTTTTGATGGATTTTTACACAGCGTGGGTACCTACCTATTATCTATATGAGCTATATATTTGAAATGTTTTCTAAATTAATATTATAGAGCGAAAACATTTAATGATACAATTTATATTTAAGACCTTTTATGTACCATATTTTATACAAAATAAAAATATTCTATTCTATAAATATTCTTAAGAGAACGTTGAAATATTACTTCATCATTATAAATATTCACGTAGATTCATTTCAATACTCCTACTACAACTGTTTCAGTAAACGTAAAACACTACTAAAATAAATTATATCTTTATGAATCCCTGAGTCCTAACAAGGTATGAAAGATTAATGTGGGTAGGTAAATAAAATATATTAAAGAATAGTAGAATTAATCATTGTGGTCTTTATTTACTCACATATTGGCCTAATTATGAAATTAATATTACTGCAGCTTCACTTAGGTATTGTTCAAACTTTTAACAAAATTAATATACATTTGTGTGTTGCGTTTCAAGCTTTTAAAATTATATTTTGTGTACAATGTTTAAAAGTGGTAGGTAAATATGAAAATAACTCGGTAGGTACCTACTAGTTTTTAGACGACTTTAAGAATGTAAATCACATCACATTATTGTAAATTTTAAAATTACTTGTACCTGCTTAGTTAAGAATAACAATTTAATATTTTAAATACATATTACATACATATCTATATACATATATTATGTTTTATATAGATATTGTACATCATATATTTTGTGGTAGAATGTATAGAACTTCTGATTCTGATTCTAAATTATTATTACCTACTAATCTAAATATTCACAACAAAATGAGTAGGTATCTCCATTCGCATCACTCCTAAAATAAATTATTGGTCTCCATGAAAATTTTACTTAAACATTTTGCGAAACACAAAACAATATGCTTAGTTCTAAAGGCTTTGCCGAACTAAAAATACACTAATAGGTTTTAAATAAAGTAAAAACAACTTCTCTTGTATTCATACCAAAAATATTGTAAGAGTATCTTTCCCGTCCGGCCCGAAATACAAGCAATATGTGAGTTCGACTGTTTTTTTTCTTATCATAGATCGTATGAATATTTAACTATTAGGCTTTTCTTTTACTCAACTAAAATCAACTTTATCTTATAAGCTTTAGGTAGAGATTTGAACGGCAAAATATCTGGTTCAGAGACGCGATGCTTCCCTTTAGTAAACAACTCAAGATTGAATATGAAAATTTAATCGACTAATTTAATCGAAGAGAGATACCATGTAGCCGTCGACGGCTGAGTTATTAAACGTCTCCTCGAAGGCATTGAGCTTGTAAATATGAATTCATAATAAAATATTATTATACTTCAAGTAGGTACTTCTACTTACTTACCTACATTGCTGCCATTGGGAATAGCTACATAACTATTACTGTGGTAAACGTAAATAGAGAAGTCAAAGAAAAGAAATGGATTTTTATTATTCCATTACTTATAACATTGTGTTCTACTAAAAACACTTACAAGTACAGCCGATCTTATAAGTAAACAAAGGAATGAAAGAGATATTTTATTCGAGGTCTAGAATTATTCAAGTCGAGATCTACAAACGGCGCGGCGGCGTTCATTTGTAAACCGCCAAAGTTTGACAAGTTAGGTTGCATTTAAATGCTGCCGGTGGGAGGTTCAGCACCAAGCCCTGCTCCAAATTAGCATTTTTCAAAGTCGTGCCAGCCTGATGGCTGCGCATTCTCAACAGGCTTGTAATGTAGGTATAAACACAATTATAATGTAGGTACGCATTCCTTTTTTACGAAAACTTGCCGAAGATTTCCGGGTAGAATACAACAAAAATAAAAAGTTTTCCGCATAATAGCAAGCACTTGTGATAACATTAACAAATAGAAGTAGCCTTGAAGAAGCTCAGGGGCACTGGAGCTGACGTGAACTGCATAAATAAACGGAGATCCCGCCGCTATGAAATTCATATTTAAAAAATGTTAGCTGAGTAATAGTCTTCTTTGGGGAAAAATAATAGATTCCTTTACTCCTGCGATGAAAATGACCTGAATTAAATTTTCACATTCAATCGTCGCTGTTTGCCCCTGAGAGTGATCGCGGCCCGCCGCCGCAGCGCCCCCGCCCGCCCCCACCCCGCACACGCCCCGCTACAGTCTGTCGGTTCTCATCATACCTATTTTTGTTTTTCGGCAATATAATCGCAGACAAAATTATACATTACGTAGAAGAGTTATGGTTTATCCCACAGGAGTACTCGTGCATACGAACCGCGAACTCTATAAGACATCTCATGACGTATAAACCTTTGTTGTGTGAGAGTTACATTTTAGATGGGTGTGTTGGTAAAAGGGTGTTAGTTTAAAATTTCAAAAGGTTTTTAAATTCTGTAAGGCAGTCCGCAGACAGAGCAACTTTAGTTGAAGAAACTATCAACTTTAAAAAAGTTTTCGTTAAAGGCCAGTCGCAGCAACAAAAAGGCCCAGTTTACGGTTGCCGCGATTCTAAATAAACTTTTCAAATCCATGTTCAACAGTCAGTGTGACTAATGGATCTCGAAGAAGCAGCTCGCTCGACGCGCTGCGATTGCCGATTAGGGAAACCAGCCACTTGATATTACTAGTACAAATTTAACAGCTGCTAGTTACGTCTATTTGAAACTGATTCTGTCATCAAGTGTAGCAACTGAAAACTGTTGTCGATCATCGAAATTCGCCACTAGAGTAGTTATGTCTGCGCAGTTTCTCAATGTTATATGTAAATAGATCGTTCTTTGCGAGTTGCCTGTTGCCGCAATACGGAGATCAAAGTTGTTCTGCCTGTGGAGTGCCTAGAGTTTTAGCTGATGAGTCGCATAAGATCACTAGTCTTTTACATTTTTCACTACATGGAAAACCTGGGAAAACATGGGAAACGCAGTTTCGTTGTAGCACGGTTTCATTGACGCGAGTTATGTGGTCACAGTCATAGATATATAAAGAACGATACTTAAGAATAATAAAATGTTTTTTTTTATCCCTGATTAATTTAGACTGATATGATATCTTAGATTCTAGTCTTCATTAATTCAATACTCTGTTTATTCTAAGTTAATAAATCTGTCTGGTTCAAATCACTTAAATTAATGTAGGTATTTAATCAAGCAATCGACGAATTAATCTGGATCCCAAGTTTCAGTAACTTCATCTGTTTACATATCGCTGGAATGTTGTCTAGATTATTTAACTTAGCCATTAAGTCGAGCAAGATAAAATATTAGATCGTACTGAAACCACTTAGAGCTATTTCCCCGGGATTGCGTGATAGCAACACTTAATTTACAAGCTCCATTTAATTTGAACTATTTTGAGGCTCAGGCAGGAATTTAAATATCTGCAGATAAGGAGCTCACGCGAATTGTTCGCCGCGCGCCGGCGACTGAGCGCTCAAGCTAAATTACGAGATTAACGAATTAATGCTACACAAATTTCAGGGGTTTTCTCTTAATTTTTTCTATTAACCCTTCATATAAATAAAGGCCTTTTAGTTACATAAACTCCAACGTTGGTTATTTATCGATGAAATAATAAAATATCAAACTATTTCCACAAACATCAAAATTTGCGTGAATTTGGGCAAACAAGTTTCACACACTAACCATATAATTAAAATATATCTGACACCCTATTTCGCAAAATTGCGTACCCAATATTACCCGCTTATCTCAAATAACGATGTAGTCCTCGTAAAATGTAAATACATACGTAATAAAAGTGTACTGTATGTGTGTGTTAAAAGCAAAATCGTTTCGACAAGTTTAGAATATGGCCAATTGTATAATCGAGAAAGCTGTATTGAAATAAAAATAATTCAGTATTGGATGGGGAGAGTGAAGACTTGTAGCTGAAGTAAATGTAGGTGGGTACTTGGTAAAATGTTTTTGAAACAGAATGTGGGAGCCTGGGAGCAAAGTGCAGAGATTAGACACGGGGACCATCAATTACGCGTAATCCGAGACACGTGCGAGCCGCTCATCGCATCGCAAACCTATGGGGATTATTGAAATTGTCTATACCCACACGCGACGAACGTTCACATACCCGCTTATAGGCTTTTGTATGAAAACGAGATAAGAAATTATGCAAAGGTTTGTAGCGGGCAATTACAATTTAACATAGATGTGTAAATAAATCATCATATTAAGACGTAGAGCTTTGCATTTCTGTTTTAATATTCAGTAACGATATCACTGACACTACATGACAAACAAATAATCCTTCCAGCTATATAATGTACTGCCCAACGTCCAAAGAGCTATACATAGCGGTCTCAATTTCACACCTATTTTGCGAATCTCCCGGTGTACCAATTAATCTTCCTGCAGATTGGATTGGGTGCGATATTTGGACGCCTGCAGGCACCTTTGATGTGTCGTGTCAATCCCAACAGAGTCCCTAAACCTCAGACTCAAACGAAACAGTTAACTGAAACAGTCAGACGTACGTACCTATATTACGTATAAGTAATCAGTGAAATCTATAATTAATAAAGAAGAACAGCTTTGTCGACTACGAATGAAATCCAGAAACTATACGAATGAAGTAAACGTAGGTATTCTTTGGAATAAAACCCAAGGATAAAGATATTTGAAATGTGGTATCAAATATCTTTTTTATTTTTTATTGATTGGAAAACAGGAGAGACCAGGTTCCAGATATAAATACTTGCTCAACATTACATAACATTACGCTTAAAATCCCCGAAGGAATAGGCAGAGGGGTACTTAAAGCCCACCCTCATTTCTCCAGTTATGTTAAAAAATACTATTATGGTAAAATCAGCCTCTTAACCAGAGTTAGATAAACAATACATAATGCTACGGGTACTTACCTAAGTATCGTCACGCTTTCCTAACTGGGTGAAAACTTGCCGGAAGCAACACTAGAGTTTTGTTCATACTTAAGTCCGTGCACCTACTTAGTTTTGGTACCACTAGAGCAGGTCCTGTGTACTTAGTGTTTCGAGCTCGAGAACCAATGTTAGGTTCCAAGACTGCTAATAGTATTTATAAGATTGTGCAAAATTAATCATACATTAAGAGTTAAACAGAAGTTAACTGAAGACAATATTTTGTTGTTTATGCCAGGATTTATATTCATTTACGAATTGTGGTACGAAGTATTGTAGAAAGCAATATATTATAGAAATTCTATAATAGACGGTGGGTACCGTTATAATAATAGGTCTTTACCTATGAAATTGCCGTTTTGTATGAAAAAATTTGAACGAATTTTTTTCATGAATTTTTTATTTGTATTAATCGAAGTAATCACCCATGCAATCAATGCATCTTTGCCATCGCAGTGGCAGTTTATTGATGCCCTTTTTAAAGAAATCAGCTGGACGGGAGGCAACAAATTCTTCAAAGGCATTTTGTACTGCCTCTCGGGTATTGAATTTTTTTCCCGCCAAGAAGTTATCCAAATTCTGGAAAAAGTAGTAGTCTGTAGGCGCAAGGTCTGGTGAGTAGGGCGGATGACGGAGAGCTTCCAACCCCAGTTCTTGCAACTTGGAGACCGTCTGCTGTGCAGTATGAGGTCGCGCGTTGTCGTGCAGGAGCAGCGGAGACGAGCGATTGACCAATGCTGGTTGGAGATGCGCCAGCTTCTCCATCATTGTGTTCAGTTCTTCACAGTACACATCTGCAGTAATGCTCACCCCGTTTGGTAAGAAGCTGTGATGAATCACACCGGCGCTAGACCACCAAACAGTGACCATCACTTTTCTAGGGGTAAGTTTTCGTTTAGGGCATTGTTTAGGTGCTGAACCAGGATCCAACCAACTTGCTGAGCGCTTGCGGTTATCAAACAGAATCCATTTTTCATCGCAGGTAACAATGCGGTTCAAAATTCCTTCATTTGTGTGTCTGTTGAGCAGTGCAAGGCACGTCTCGACGCGTACTTCGCGCTGGCGATCATTGAGTTCGTGGGGCACCCATTTGTCAAGCTTTTTTACCTTGCCAATTTGACGCAAATGGACCAATATTGTTTTGACGCTAACGTCGAAAGCTGCTGCTAATTCAGCCGTAGATTGTGTATCATCAGCTTCCACAATCGCCTTTAATTCGTCATTGTCGACCAAAGTCTTCGGACGACCGCGAGGTTCATTTTTCAGGTCGAAATTTCCAGAACGGAAGCGAGCAAACCAATAACAGGTGGTGCGTTGGTTTGTAGTGTTAGCTCCGTAAACGTCGTTGATGTTGCGTGCCGCTTGTGCCGCGTTGCTGCCACGACAGTACTCATATTCCATAATTACTCGAATTTTTAACGTATCCATGATGACGAAAAAGATTGAAATGCGATGAAAATGTAACACTAATCAATAAAGAAATGACTACTTTTGGAAAAAAAAATCCATGTTTTTAAAATAAAATTAATTTGAAATTAGAATTGGCCAGTACTGCAGAACGGCAATTTCATAGGTAAAGACCTAATATTAAGTTGCCTTCTAGAATAATGGACACAAAAACTTTTTTTTTCTACAGAAGTTTCTTGTTATGTTGAATCTGCTGTGACTAACCTGGTGTTCAGAGTTTTTATGCCGCCCATGGGCCTCTGACTTGGCTTCCTATACCGTAGAGAAAAATGTCTCAGGCAGGCGGTTGCCTCGCGATGTTTTCCTTCGCCGTTTTTGAAGCAAGTGATAATTATAGACCAGGATCATTTTAGACTCACGTTCCATTTCTCCATCGTAAGATATGCGTAGTCTGGTTGTGGTTTCCTAGCCTTTGCCTCTATGTCAGAACACTTCTGCGAAACCAGGCGTTCACAGTACAGTTACCTGCACGCACACCCATGACTTGCGTCAAAGGATTCGTTAACTTTCTTAACAGGGAAAGGGGACGGGTTTTAGGGGTATAAGAAACAGGGTGTAAAGTTCACTCATCCTGTATTGAAAAGGGAGGATCCTCCGACGAGACGGATGTTGTCTGGCGGCCAACTGCCCAACCCTGGTTGTGGCTGAATCTGTTGGAATCTCGTATATAATATGTTGACCGCGCGGTAAATTCTAATTGCGCGATGCAGGATTTTGTGTGACGTCATGATTTTTGTGTGACGTCAGGTCTTTGATACGTAGTTCGTATGTGGCGATGTAGATGCTATAGGGTCTTGTGGGTTTTTTTTTCAGCCTCACAGAATCACTATTTGCGTCTATTAAAAAGCCTAAAAGCACGCAAAGACTAGATTTTATCTATATAATATAAAACTAGTCGCCTGAAAAATTTCCATTTTGAAAAACTTACGTTTGAAGGCTGATGATAACGTAACGTTCAATTTTTATTTGCCCGCCTTAATCTTATGCTGATGTTTACTTCACAGAGTTAAAGTTCACATCAATAACATAACTTGAGTGATAATTTAATATGTAACTTTGCAAATCCAGCCGCCTGTCCGCTAGGCAATCTTGTAAAATATTCAATAAACCTCGTTGGGTAACTAAACAGAATAATCAATTAGATAGCTACTCCTCACCTAATATTCATTACTTACAGTTAAGAGATCTATATGCATGGTATTGTTACACTGTCGTAGTTAGGTATACTGTGGTTGAGAGTTAGCGTAGTTAGGTATAATCGTCTCAGGACGACTGTTAGACTGTGACACATTTAGAGCGAAAACGCTAATTAGCCTCAATGCGCATTCAGCTGTCATGATTCGATTGGATATATGCGCATCGCGGGTTAGGATAGGATCAGATTTGCATGCTTAGCTATGCATGCGTAAGCACGTCGTCGTCGGAAGTCGAGACGAGCGCGACGTGTGTTTCCACTCTTACAGTGTATTTCTGCAATCGATGAGAATTTTCCGACGCCAAGAGTCCCCTTCAGCAAGTCTACGACATCCGACATCCATAAATGCATGTATTGTTGAAGTATAAAACAATAATTTCTATACAATCCTGTCGTTGGTTCAAACCAATTGAAATAAACAGAGCTAGTTTATATCAATGGTTTCTGTGAACTTTAAAAGGGTAGATAAACAGAACTTTTCAGGTTCACTCATTTGCATTTAGATAAATCACAGGGGTAAGCATTATCTTGGAATTCTTAAGTACGTATGTAGATACTTGCTCTTAATCAAAATTACGTACACACACTAACTGAATGTATATCAGTGAACAAATAACTTTAGCCCAACACGTGAGAGTCTCATTAATTATAATGATCGGGTTTGCAAATAAAACATAATGCAATGTTAATGACCCGTTAAAGTTACTTACCTGTTCCCGCCAACCTTGCGGTTTCATGGAGTCAACTAGAGAGTTTTCTGGTAAAGAGGGTAAATGAGCTTGTCTATGGCGCCCTCTCATGACCTCCCGACGAACAAAACGACAAAGAGAAGTACGGCAACATTTACAGAGAAAATGGCCGTGGGGCAGTCAGGGCGACCCTTTGTTTCCTCAGAGCGGCTCGCCGCGCCTCACGCCGACTACTTGCCGAACCTTCCGACGAAATATGTACATTGCGATTTGTGGCCTTTGTCCTAACATATTAATGCGAATTCCAAAACGTATTTATTAACTTTTGGTAGGCCCACGCGTATTTAAGTTTTCAACGAAAATTCCTGCATTAACTTGTTGTTTATGTTTTACATACGTTATGGGAACGTCGGCGTCGGCGTCGTTAGTGATTCATACGTATTATATGCATAATTTAATAAAAGTTGTGAAAGAATGCTTGTTTTTTTTTGTTAGACATCCGTTGTCTGTGGGGGACACAGGGGCGCGACGAGCGAGACGCACACCGCAGGAATTTCTAAATCTTCATAAGATAATGGATCGCTCCGCGAAAGAAAAGGACCTCTCCGGCTTGGAACTTTGTTGAATTCCTGACTCGTAATTAATAAAATTACTTTTTGGGAGCTTTCCTCGACTTCAAAGAATTTTAGCATAAAAGAAAAAGTTAAGTAGATGAATTATTTTTGAATGATAAAGGGAATAATTTTGGATATTTATACACTTAAGAGTTGAGTTATTCTGGAGATTTTCATCGTCGTTTTGAATATCATAAACTGACGCTCTTGAAGCTTTGTTTCATGAAAATCGTTGTAAGTGGTAAATAGGAAATTGTACGGTCCATTTCCCCAAATTTTGTATTCAACCGACACATATAAATTATTAGTAGTATTCTTAAAGAAAGCTGAAGTCCGCTCTCAAGGGTAAATTGCATTTAGCGAAGACTATCAAGAAAGTATTTACCCTGCAATTGAACTCTACGAGATTTATAGGATTTCTCTCGACGCATATTCTCGAGAGCTCTTTTCTTTTAATTCTTATTCTTTGTATGTTTACTTGGAGCTTCATCTGTGCAAATATTAGTCTTCACTATAAAATATAATATTATGATTGCTATTAAGTAGCAAAGTTCTGCAAAGTGGAGATATAATGATACCAAATAAATAAGTAAACAAAGCCAGCCAAATAAATAAGTAAGCAAATATAGCCTACATTTAACATTGTCTGCGATGCTTTGTCTACAACGAAATAGAGATTAGTGGAGGGCTGTATCTCCAAAGCAACTCGGACTAAAGGTCACTTCAAAGGGAATAAAAGTGTTAATTCGTGGCGAACATCAGTCGATTGTATTAGCCGAAGGTCGCGCTTATCTGCGGCGGGAGTGACGATAATACCCGCATGGCGGATGATAGTCGCCGAGTCGCGCGACTGTCGTCAGTCGTCAGTCGCAGTGCAACGACTGCTAGTTTAATTCGTGAAGCCACATAAATCCCTGTTTGATGAGGGTAGTGCGCTTTCATTAGATACGGACTCGTTGAGGCGGCGGCGGCGCTCCAAGACAATCGCTGTCGATGATGGCATTGCATTGCCTCCTCACGTTAATCCTGTAGCACATGTGTTTTTAATTTGATTGTTAGTTAAGTATTGCTATTTTCAAAATTATATTTATTTTACTATTTTATTTTATATTAACGGTCACATTAAAAAATGAAAAATATTTACATGAATGCTATGGTATACAATAGATAGGTACCTAATAATTTAAAACTGTAATACGACTTGTAATTATTATGGTCTACTTTTTCTTTACTCAAAACTTAAAAAACCAACATTAACTTCCCATACATAATTCGTTATTCCAAATAATAATTTCGGTAACTCACCATCATATGACACATCAAAAAGGCTTTTAAAGTAATCAATCAATTGGTTAGGTAGATTCACTATGTTTACGGTGAGTTTCCGTTCATGCGACGAGTCAATATGGTGGCACCTACTGTACAAAGCCACCTGTCACGAAGCAAGCATTTATCACAATTCTACCGAATTTCCTATAAGCTTACAAAGATATCGGCTTTCATATTACTGTATGGGCGAATCGTGTTATCACCGATAATATACCATTTCGTTATAAAATTGATATATGGATAGAAGCTAGTATTGCTGTAAATAAGGGCCCACACCTATACAGAATGTGAATGACACAGTATGAGCTCAAAATGCAGTGTAAAAAGGTTTTCACTTAATCTATAACAATGATTTTCACTTATCATCTAAACATGACCTTTGAAATATTTTATTATAAGAATCAAATATTAATAGTCCTTCAGACCGAATTAGGTTATTAACCAGGCCATCTACGCAGGAGACATTATAGTGCACAAGTGTGTGCGCAGATACAGGTGCAATCTTCCCTCACTCTCATAGTCCGATGGGACGGCAACCCGTCACGACCGGAGGGAGATCAGGCGCAGGATCACGAACGGCTTAGCGTGCTTTCCAAACTTCGGGCGTTTACTGAGAAATTCACTATGGAAAAACCCAAAACACTAACTGCCCCGTTGGTCTCGTGGTCGCTTGCGCTGAGCTTAGGGTCCTGGGTTCGATTCCCAGATCAAAGAACAAAATAAAAGCTCATGTAAACCTTAATATATACATAAACTGATTATTTATATTAGAAAGCGCTAAGAAAAACTATCTCGACCAAAGGCTATGAAAAGCTTTAAAAGAAACAAACGCGAATCGTTTATAAGCCACAGACCATTCCATTCAGCCCATAGAATTTCAGTGCTGTTATTGTCTTACTCACACTTGAGTGGCATGGCTGCCTACACAAAGGTCGCGTACACAAGCTTAATTGAATAAACCTAACTGCTTGTGATTCAAGGAAGGTAATATCAGGTGACTCCCTCGCTTTTGAAAAACAATAACCGTGGAACATTGCGCGGAAACCTTTATACAAAAGAGAGTCGCTCAATGAAGTTGCACGCCGAAGAATTTCCATGCAATAACGGGGCATAGCCTCAGCGAGGATTCTTGTGGAGCGCGGCCGGAGATATTGCGTACTTACTGGGCTTGCCTCTAATAACACCGCCGATACCGTTTGTGTAAGGAGAAAAATACGAAATGAAATGGAAACTACCAGACGCCTTATGGTTTCCAATCTCGACTAACATTACACGGAGCTACGGGAGCTATTTCGCATTTTAATATTCTATGAAGATTGAGAATAAAACCGTCAAAGTTTCGTATAACAGGCAATCAGGTTTCTGAGAAAGCAAGAAAAAAGTGTTTGATTATTCCTTTATAATTTTCTGTTTGCTCGCGGGTGCTGGAATGAAAGTCGATCCTTTTAAGATAAAACTTCACCTGAGTAGGTAGGTACATTAGCGTTCTATTGCACTCTTCGGCCTCGTAACCACTATTGAATCAGATTTTGCTCAGGTTTTCAAACTTATCTTTTCAGTTGCCTGCTCTAGTTTCGCTAAAGAACTCATTAACGATAAGTGTTATCTACGAAATGTTAAGAGTTTAAAACTCTTTTTTTTTCGACTAGTCTGTCATCTATTATATTGAATATAATATTCAGCATTATATTATACTTAATTAGGTAAGTATATATAGGTACCTTATTTCCTAGAAAGCATCGTAATTTGGTAAGTAGCTACAGCATCTAATCTATACAGCTTAAAAAAAACAGTTTTTGTTTTAATATCTTCATGTACCTCTTTAATCATTTCTAATGTATGATGCAAACCTGTATGTATTACTTATATACCGAACAATAGATAAATATACTAGGAGTAGGTAGGTATGTGAATGTATTCACAGATGACGAGAGTCGAGTCGGCGACTGAAAGTTGGTCGTACATAGTTCCCGCCCTTGACTGCTTCTTAAGAATTCTCAAGCCTTTAGCTCCTCTATCTACTTACTAATTTAATTAATATTATTCAGAACGTCTGACATAGTCCGTAAGTGGGCTTTTCAAGTGATGAATGGGTCTCACATATTTGGAGAGCTCTATACAAAATCACTCAACCCGAAATACACCGAAATCGCTTGATTGCGCATGAAAAATATATATGCTTTAGATTATATTATTTTTTTCATCCCCAAATCAGCATAAAATTAGGACTCATACATGAAACATGTTGTAAATCTTTTTTGCGACACGATACACATAGCAATTTGTTATCGTTATTAATTTTAACGCGGCATTTCTGAAAAAACGAACAGAAATATAGCGGTGTATCTACCGTTTCTGTTTATACCTACAATAGCGTGAACTGGGAACAGCAATTAACCCATCACTAGCAGCGGCAGTAGACAGACACATCGATTACCAAATTCCGGAATCGCATTTATGATGCGACGTAGCCGTGCATTAAAGCTCTGCAAATGCCATCACGCGGCGAGACTAATCACATTAGTGGCCATCGCAAAGGTAATGCTGGTAACAACCTAAAAAGCCGCCATTTGCATGTCAGAGCGGACCTCAGGAACTCGCACTACACTGCAGTGTAAATTATTCACTCTCATATGAATCTCATATTGGAGATGGATACTAAACTTTGTACTCAACGTTAGTTATAAATAAAAGATTTCGTCGGAACAAAACAAAATTTGAAATTCTCATAGAATGGACTTTTGGAAAATGTTTACGTAATAGGAATATTGAACTGTTTTATATAGACTAGGTGCCACT
Source organism: Lithophane ornitopus (assembly GCA_948473465.1). NCBI lineage: Eukaryota > Metazoa > Arthropoda > Insecta > Lepidoptera > Noctuidae > Lithophane > Lithophane ornitopus. Next base: position 9,899,276 of record OX419620.1, on the reverse strand, counting down.
GAGATGAACAAAACACAGGTGGGTGCATATATTACATTTTGAATCTGTCTTTATGTGGATAAATCTATACTTTAGTAAGAATTGCACAGCCGATTACAATTTTTTTCCCCCAAGCAAGCTGTTTAATTTTATTTTATTTAGTGGCTACGTGAACAATAGAGTAAAACACAATGAACAAAGAGTTAAATGAATGTGTACGTGAATTTGTATGATCGAATGAACAATCAGGTTTGAAGTGCTACTATTGTATCGGTGCGCACATTTTTGTCACCTGAATTTCGGCATAACTCAATATATCACATGAATATCGTTAGCCACAACATTAAAATATGTTACATTTCAGCCTGCAATATAACGGAGTGGCTTTTGCTCGTATCAGAGGCCATGATACATTGGGAGTCCCTATTATAGGAAGGCAAATACAGGGTCCAGAGTAAGAAGTCTGAACACACCTGAAAATAATTGTAGTGCAAAAATAAATTCAACATATTTATGTAAAAGCAATTTATTTTAAATAAATCTTGAATAACAACGAAAAAAGGCAATTTTCACATAATTATATTCTTGAAGGTACTTAAGTAGACATTTTATGAAAAAAAAAAACTAAAAAGGTAAATATTGACCTCAAATAAATGGCACTTTATATTTGGTACGAGAATGTTTCTGGTCCTAAAATCCTAGGAATCGTCTCTAGAGGGTTAAGCGGTAAAGGTCAGCGACTAGAAACAAGTATCCAGTCTAGTAGTTTAGGTCTCTAACAAATTGCCAACCGATCTATTCGCAGCTAGATAAAGAAAAATAAAGCTTAGATAGAATATTATAATGTAATAGATTTTTAGGCTCAACTATTTTATGAAAACGTAAGAGAAAAATTTGGTTCTACTTTAAATAAATTAAATGAGAATAGAGATGAATGATACTACCCCCTACAGTAGCCATGTCGTAGGTTTTCAGAAATTATTATTTATAGAGGCAGTAGAGTTACATAAGCACACTTTTGATTAATTTGTTTCTTTAGATCTTTTGTAGTTGTGGTTCACGGGAAAAGGTTTGGTCTTCAAAAGGAAAGTTGTTATTGATAATATAATCATGTATAAAATTAAAATAATTATGTTAGACAATATATATATATGTTATAGACCAAGTGATTATTAGGGCATTATAAAAAATGCCCGGGCAGTTTGAAAAATGCCCAACATGAGAGGGCAGTATGATAACAACTATTGAAAAAATCAAATCAACCGGGTATTTTTTATTATGCTAGTCACATATGGGGCAGCACAAGGTTTAATTGCTATTATTTTGATTTCAAACGTAGAATCAATATTTAAAATCAAATAAGATCTTTCCATTCATAGACACCCTGCTGACCTATGATGACTTTACCATAATTAAATACCTGTGTATTATCAGATTGCCCAAAGACCACACGGAATTATTTATAATGACGAGGCAATGTGATAAATAGGGAAGTTACAATTACAATTAATTATTTCGCCCTAAGTAGCTTGTCATTATTCATAATGCGCGGGCATTATGAAAAATGCCCCTATTCATTACTTGGTCCATAACATATATATAACACAACTAACTATTTACATTAGGTAGAAAATTACATGACTGATTAAAACTAACTACATATTAAAACTGAAATATGGCGTCGAAAAATTTCTCCGCATCGCTTATGTTAAATGATAAACATCAAATCAACATGTTCTAACATTATTCACACCTAACCATTACAGTTCAGACTCAGTCGCAGCTAGTTTTCATTGCACATAATCGAGGAAACACATTTACCGCTAAATAGTAGCAACCGCGCCCGTAGCTCTCGAACGTGACGCTTTATCAACAGACCGGCAATTGTCGAAACTAATATGTAGCATACGGGCACGAGCCGTTATACGGCATCATCCAATTAAGTGCATATTTACACCCCGTATGAGCACCCGACATTATTGCCATGCAGTTTACACGTGATATCGGTGCCTTTACGTTCTGTTCAGCAGTCGATGCAAAGATATGTAGCCATGTTTACTGGGTACTGGATACACTCGTAATTGTTGAACTCTCGATGAATACTTAACGTACGACCTACGTTGCTGTTCTGTTTGTGTCGGGCGATGTAGGTACTATTATAGGTACCTACTTGCTCATTTTTCATTTTACGATATATTTTGTCGAGAACAGTTACTTATACTATTAGTTCCTATTATGGTGGGTGTTATGCTGTATTCACACATCCACGCGGATGAAGTCGCGAGCAAAGGCTAGTTCGTAAATATCTTGGCTTTTTTTTTGCCATGCCGTTTACACGTGATATCGGTGCCTTTACGTTCTGTTCAGCAGTCGATGCAAAGATACGTAGATATGGTTACTGGGTACGCTTATGACTGTTGAACTCTCGATGGATACTTAACGTGTGACGTATCTATGCAATAGCCGTTGCTGCTGTGTTTGTGGTAAATATTTTATATAATTACTGGGTTATCAATTTGTGCCGTTTTCTGAATTTCACGCGAACATAATCGCGGGCACAGGTGATGGTATTAGTAAAATGGTGATGCTTGCGCTGTTTTCATAATTTTTAGCGGACAAAGTCCCGGGAAAAACTAGTTTCATAGTTCCTGATATTACTAATGTATTTTTTTTTTTCACCATAATTTACATTACTAGTGATAATATCGGTGCCTTTACGTTCTGTTCAGTAGCTAATGCAGAGATGCATATCATAGTCTGTGCCAAAAAGATATGATGAAAGCGCAAACAAACCCTGTTCAAGATAAATTCTTACGCAAAACACTCACTAAAGGCAATGAGTAACACATTCATCTGTATTTAGAAGGTTTATATCTCACAATTTTTTCCAACCATTATTGTTTGATTAACAATATTGAATTTGTAATTGTAAAATCATGGAGGAAAATTGAGGTAATAAAATTAACCTCAGTTAATGTCAAATGAAAAACATCTATAAGTATTATGATTGAAATTTAGAATTTAGGGTATAATTATTCAAATAATCAAACTTTGTTTTGATTGTTGAATCATTATACCTTAAATTCTCACTACAAATTAATACAAAAGTGGCACTAATAATTGGCATCCACTGGTACATTTTCTAATCCATTTGTTTCCATCAGAAACTATTGGAACAAACCATAGCCATGTTTACTGAGCAATAGAAACACTCGTGACTATTAAACGTGTGACGTACCTACCTATATTAGAATACGCGTTGTTGTTCAGTTTGTGTCGACGTTGGTCACTTTTTATGCAAATAATTATTATGATTTTATTACAAAGATTCTCAGACCAAATAAAAAACCAAGAAAGAGCGCTGTCATTTTCATTGTACAAATTATACATGGGTTTCAAACTTTTATATAACCATTCCACATTTCGTAGTGACAGAACTGAACTAATACACTGGATCTAATAATAATGATGTAACAAATCCATTATAATAATAGTATGTGGTGGTTTATGCTAAACACTAACAGCAACAATGCGAAATTGGTGTTGTGGTTCTAATGACAATGATTATAATCGATCGCAGTGCGGTCCGACTGTGAAAATTATGTAATATTAAAGTGAACTCAATCAGCAGCAACAAATATAGAATCATAGCGTCCAGATGGCTAAGTAGGAAAATTGCATACCTAATTAATTCGAAAAAGATCCTAAAATAATATTTGAAAAGCTAATATTAAGTTTATTAAAAGATTTACCTACATGTATCCAATACATAAATATTACGGTCTGCGCATAATCCATAATTTTATGAAACGTCGCTTCAATTATCTCAATAAAATTCAAACAATATTTAACGTATCGAGTATCAAATCTCCAATAGCATTATTTTCCAATAAATCGCTTGTCATCGGGAATTTAATAAAATCTTATATTGAATAATGGGTGCCTACTTGATGCTTATTGAAACCTGTTTATTGAAAAGGAGGTAGGTACTGAGATTACAGTCACTGCTTACTCCCTCTGAAATAAAAGAAAATCGTAATAATGTAAATATCTTACTCTATTATACAAAGTACTTACTTAGTAGGTGTCTCACAAACATTTTACTTTGAGGTCACGTCTAAACTTACACTTCAAGCACTACTCTTCCCTTGTAATCTTTCAATTCTGTAAGAATTAAAGGCAGGCCTTCCATTCGGCTTTTTGTTTCTATTATATTTATAAAATAGAAAGTGAACCTCTGTAGATAAACTTAGTCTCAGATTTACTGGCAGAATAATTAAGAACTCTGATTAAAATTATATCTGTCTAAGTTTTTGTCTAGAAAACGAATCCCTTTGCGAAAGTATCAAGTATCTTCACTTTAAAAAATCAACTTAATTAATACGCAACAGTATCGAGTGCTTGGCAGTTACGCACGGACCCGGAAGGTTTATCTACCGAGCGGCCGTAGGTAATTATTTCAAGATCAATAGATATATATACTGTTACTTAATTATTCTGTGCTTTTACCGACACCAACCTTTGACTAACCACCGTTCTAACTAAATCCTGGACAAATTAAAAAAATACTAATGAAAATAACCCGTATTTAAGTTCGTTAATAAAGATTCAAATCTCTTAGTTACAACACAAATTAAAACATACCTAACTCCAGAAAATAAATAAGAAGCTTAAACCATTGAAAAGAAAACCGATACTTACCACCAAAACAGTTGATAAAGATCTACATTGGAAGAAGACATTAAAGGATTCATCTTAATAAACCTGGCTACAGGGAGGTCAAAAAGATAACGCTATCATTGTCTTTATGTAATATGAAGTAAGGTAAAGTAAAGTAAACTAAAAGGCAATATGTAAGCCGCAATAACATGAACCTTTATGATATTCCTTTATGATAATGTTGTACGCTCTCTTAGGTAAATATAGTCGCGCATGCCGCGGAAATATGAAACAACGTTAAACTAACACAAGATTTAGTATTGGTAGTTTAGTGTACCTGTTTGTGTACTAAACTACCTTGCTGAGCTTCCAACTTGTATTATATAGTAGCTCAGAACTAATGTACGTAGTTCATGCGTCTATAATATTTATATAACCGTGGAGTTCTACGTTATTATGGAAGTGATTCTGGGAGGAAATCTTAAATAAATAGTGCAGAAGAGAATTTTGCATGTTACGTATAAGTTCAACTCTACACGTATCTCTGTTAATCGATTCAAACCATAACTGTTTCGACTGGTTTCAGTCAAAACTGTTATAGTTTTCTTTAATGAAATCAGTTTATAATGAACGCCTTAGTTATTATTCAGGAATCACTATTATTACTAAATAGTTAACCGGTCAAAAAAAGCTTTGACTGATTTTTCAGTCGTATTGACCAGTTTTGTCTATAACATCTATAACCGTTAGGAATAATTAGAATAGAATTATATTATATTCTTTGACCAAAACAAAATTATATTAGGCGTGTTAGGGTCCTTTGTGCGTGTAAAACACGTACCTGACATTTGAACATGCCATTTACATTATCTCCAGATGTTTACTGATGTTGTTCTAAATCCTTCTTTATAGAAAAAAATATATACTGTACGTAACCGTGTCCAAGCTAAAGGTTACATAACATTCAAATCAATACAAAGCTTGGGCCAACGACTAGCATTTATTCTCATCGGGGCGACACACGAATTTTCGTCATAAGCTCGATCTAAACCTTTATCGCTGCACAGCCATTCAAAAAGCACCTCTATTGTTTACCTTGTAAGGTTGTATGGGTCGTTACACATGTGAATCGCTTCACAAGGGTTATTATCATGACTGAAGCTTTGTTAATCCTTTCTATTCTGTAGCAATCGATATGTAGGATTCGTACGGGATTCAAAATGAAAAATACATAGGTACCTAGCTGAAGAGCTTGCTTAATGAACAATTAGTTCAAACATTTAAAGCATATTTACATTTTGTGGATTGGTTATTTCAGTACCTACCTAATTGTTAATTGATACGATAACATTAAATAGAATAAGTATATTTCAAAATAAGATTTTTTAAACCTTAAATCTGATTGCCCTTTTCAGGTACAGGAGAAGATAAAACATGCACAATATTTGGGTGCTCTATGATAAAATTGTAGGTCGCAGGGGGCCAAGCAGCATCGGTCTTTGTTCAACAAACTTACTTCCCTCACTTGACTTCCACAACTTTGTTTGTATCTCCAAATGCTGCAGCGGTGGAGCATCTTGCCTATATGGTTTAGGATGTAGTGTTCGATTCCCTACAGAAGTTTGTTGTCACGGTAAGTTGTTTGTGCACGTGACTTGTTTGTGATTGAAGAAAATTACCTTCAGAAGACAGCTGCAAATGCTACTGTACTACCGTTATTGTAAATAAGTTTAATTCCCAGATCAGTCCAAAACCAAGCCTATCCGCGTCTTAAAATATTTGCAAAGCAAACAGAAACTCCGCTGTGCATCTGTATGACTTCATTAAATCCTTAGTTTGTGTCACAGACGGACGGAGCGGAGGCTGCGTTGGGTTTACGTGTAAAGTTTTCCTCATAAGCTCACCGCAGGGCGCTCCCCTATCAATTGCCGTGATCCCGTGCCCCCGCGCACTTCCCCCTCTCCCCCGCTAGCTCCGGCAAGCCCCACTAATGATCCCACTTGTTAGGGCTCAGCACGGACCTTCGGCCGTGTCACTTGGTGAATAACAAATTCCTAGCTGATCCCACTTTGCCATAGCCACTAGGACTTACAAACGTAGGTCATAATATTAAGTTTGAGTGCGCTATGTTTTGTGGCACTCTTTTCAGGACCTTCTTTGTTTCAGTTGTAGTAGTACGAAATTATTAGAAATGAAATGCAAAGATTGACATATTCCGCCACACGTTCTAAATTCAGTGAAAAAGTTGAAGTGATTTTCAAGTTTTGCCAAGTGGCAAAGCAGCTCATGAAAGCCAGTACCTACTAAAGATGGGCCTCCTCAAGTCCTCGTTCCTCAATCTCATGCATCACCACTTTCATTACTGGCTGAGTGTTGCGTAATTTTTTTCAATTTATTTAATGTGATAAGCGATAAATGAAATAAGCGAAAGTTAGAAATGGAAATCTTTTGATCATCACGACCTCTGCTCTCTCCACAAATGAATGACCGCCTGAACATATTAAAAACACAACACTTGCTCCGTAGAAACATAAATTACAATTTTAATCTGCTAGTCTTATACTCGGCTGACATTCAATATCAAAGATTAATTACATGCAAAACTTACTGTCGAACTGTTGCGTGGCCTGAGCGAGGAGTGAGGCGAATACTCTGTCTGCGAGGGGTGGGGGCTGCGGGGGGCGGTCGTCGTCGCTGCTGCTGTACCTATCGCCGCCCCACTCTAAAGAGCGTTGACGTCGGACGCCGCCCGCTCCTGCTGGCGCGCTGGGCAGCCCGCCCGACAGCCCGCTCAGAGAGCCGGCCTTAGCCCGCCGACCTGGCCTCTCCATCCTCGACGTGCTCATATCATTTTGTCAGCACATCTGCGGACAATAAGAGAATTTGTTCAAATGATAGCTTTCAACTTGAAAAGGGATACTGATGATGTTCAATTAATTAGCAATAAACAAAAACTGTTTAGGTAGGTACAGTCGCACAAGCTTTTTGGTATATCAGGCAATAATATTCATTTTTGCACTACGCTTGCACGTTACAGAATGATGTAAAAGAATTGCAGTTGCAAGGTAACTGCCTGACCAAATAGCTGATTCGACTGTACATTAAAAACTTACTAATAAGCAGGCACCTACACATAACATCCATCAACGCCACGTGAAAGTACTTGGAAAAGTTTCACAAAGCAAATAAAAACTCTCCGCAAGAATGAAAAACGATTTACAATCCAAAAAAGTTTAGCAGTCGTTAATTCGAGATCTACCACTGCGGACTGCCCGCTAAAACATAAGCCCTTGCTCAAACAAAGGAAATCGACACGATATTTTATCAAAGCAGTTACAGCGTCGTGAACGGAAAAGAACAACTGTAATAAAGAGCCTACAAGTCGTTTGGTTAGCGACCCTACATAAATAGGAAGTTTGCGCCAGAGGGCGTGCGTGTTGGAGCTCTAATCCAGTGGATTGTGTCGCGGTGTCGCCCGCTCCGCGCCTTCCAACATCATTTCTCGTATTGACTTAATTTGTACAAGCTTCAGTTCTGCTTCCCGCCGACAATTTAAAATACAATCATTGTTGCATCAAGTAAACTGAATCTACCCTCCAATATATTGCAAGACCACTCTGGGCAATCAACAAATACTTATACATAAGCTCACGGCTTCTTCCCATGGGGGTAGGTAGAAACTATAGAAGGCCATCTGTGACGATCCTTACATAATCCTTTTGTTTACGTTCATACATCAAGTCATAGTGGTCATCTGGCGTACTACGCACTCGCATCTGACCTTTCTGAAGAACATCACCAATAATGTAATTATATGTCTATGTGTGTACTTAGATACCTACGTGCTAATACATTTATGAGGAGAATTATAACGGCATCCAGGAAACTTAGCCATTAATGGTAATAAATACAATAACACAACACTAATCCATAATAATGTCTCGATACAAGGAAAATGTGAGAAAAGAGATTTGAGGGGACTGTGTTCAGAAATTAATTGGGTAGGTTATGGAACGAGCATCGATCACCTTGGTAGATAAGCATCTGTTAGCAAATTCAAACCAATCCTGGTTCCTATCCTCACGAGATTTTCCTTTCAGCTTATGGTCCCAGCATTGGCTAATCAAGTTGGGCGAGTCTGCATACAGTTAAAATCTTATCACCACAGAGATGAGTTTTCTTACATGTCTTCAAGAACTCGAATAGACACAAGGGATCTGAAACTTTAAAATACATACACATAACATAACACCTGCAATCCTCGAAGGGTTAGGCAGAGGTGTACCTACATAAGGTGCATTATGTGTTTAACTTCAAAATAATTCATGACCTATATACCATTCAATATACTTCTACTTCCAACTAAATAAACATTAACAAATCCTCAATTATTTACACACCTCAACATCAAGGAATTACTCGTTTCTTATTAAGGATGAGACATTAAATCTAATGAGTTTTCGTTTAATGTAAATACACAGTAAGCATCGTATTTAAGACAGGCAATTGTTAACGTTTACTGCACTCATTTCTCATTTCGTATCGACAGAATAAACAGTGGCGGTTTCATTATAGATTCGCCGACATTCCACAGAGATACGAATTGTTTAGACATTATTGAGATTTAATAAAAATTCTTTAGCAAAGTTTTTGTTTAGAATTTATCTGTGTCTATGGCTAGTCGGGCAGTTTATTACTAAGATTTAGAGGTTTTGAAATAATAATTAATAACAATTAGGTAAATTTAAACAGAAATGAAATTAAAAAGAAAACGAATAATCATTAAGTAAGTAAGTTATTATTAGTACTTGGCATTGTTAGTATTAGTACATTATTAGTATGTGGTGGAACATAAATAATTGAAATCAAGTAATGGTTTAATTTAAAGTATGATTACACATAGGACGTACTTATGCCGAATACTAAACCACTCTCCATTGCGTAAATTGCAAATCCAGTTATCCTATCGCGATACTGAATTAGCAGTCAGTCAATCTATATAGCGGAGCAGTGGTTGTAAGTCGTGGGTTCGAACCGAGCGACCAAGCAGACGCTTAACTTTGTGTAAATAATTATTACATCACCGCTGCTCTCAAAACGGTGAAGAAAAATATCGTGAGGAAACCGGCATGTCCTAGAACCAAAAAGTCGAAGACATGTGACATCTACCAACCCGCACTGAGCCCGCGTGAGAGGGAGGCCTGTTCCCAACAGTGGGAACATTATAGGCTGATTATGCATGCATGTAATCATAAGTTTGAAGATGAAATCAATACTGACAATGAACCTCCACCACATTATATATGAGCAGCATAAGCAGACCTTTATGCTCTTCTTTCTTTATGTATTTTTCTTAATAAATAAAGAATATGCACAATTTAGGTAAGACGTTAAAAACTTTGCCTTTCACAGCTTACACTAGAATCTTCGATTACAGCAAAGAAACCAACAACAATTAAAAACAAAAAACCGGCCAAGTACGAGTCGGACTCGCACCCAAACGGTTCCTTCCGTACCTCGTTATAACGGCAATAAAAATAGGTACGCAATCTGTGAAAATTTCAACTAACTTGTACGGACAGCGGAGACTCAGTAATAAGGTTCCGTTTGGCACCCTTCGGGTACAGGGAATCCTAAAATCGAATCATATTTCGATCCTGACCTTCCAAAGTACAAAAGAAACCCTTATTAAATTAGTCCCTCATTAGATTTCCATCTTAATTTTATTTGCTCGTGTTTACTGATTACTTTTTCTATCGGGCTATTAATTAAACATTAATTAATGAGTCCCGTCTACTCCGCAGCAGTACGTCTACCGTCTGATGGACCGCTCGGTTTAATATAAAGTAGGCTGTAGCTGTTTGTGTTTACCCGCCTGTGTCGCGGCTCACAGCGTTCATAAATACGCCGCTTCCCTTCACAGACAAGCGTCTCTCCTGTTTTTATTCAATATTTACTCTTATTGTGACGAGCTTATTGGACTTTTTTAAGTTTATTACTTTTTACATTATCGTGGAAGTAACGACGCGTGATAAAGACATTTACTATGATGTTTTTTTTATATTTCGATGTGCTTTATTTGTTATACATCCAAAATTAAAAACAAAATCATTACCTGCCAACGTGCAATAGAACGAAGCATACTTAATACAGGGTGTAAGGGACAGCCCTCCACAGATTAACAGGGGGCATTCAGCTCCTTATTTTGAGTCCTATTCCACCGAAAATTTTCTCAGGAAAATGTTTTTTTTTTCAGTTTTTTTTTTATTTCAATGTAAAATTATATTCTCTGGTGGCAGCAGTATATTTATGTAAATAAAACAGCTAAAACAAAAAAAACACCAATGGATGTTGAAATACTATATAGCGAACGTCGCGTGAAATTCAAAATTTACATTGATAAATAACGCGGCGCAAGCGCGCCCCCCTGCCACGGGGAGTGCGGCTATGTGGGTTGTGCCACGGTAACGATACATTGCGTGTGAGGTAATAAAACAAATCAGGTTTATTGGATTCCCATAACTTTCCTGAAATAATTTCATGTACCGGCCGTCTTAGTATGATATACTGAATTCATCGTCCCTTACACCCGATATAAAAAAAAGAAAAAATACGTCACCCAAAAATCAGGAACATCTCCAAAGCTAAAGATGCTTTAAGCTACGCTAAAAAACTAAAATGGAAGTGGGCAGGGCACGTAGCGAGGCTAGAGGACGATAGATGGACAACCAGGGTAACAAAGTAGAGGGGCCCATACGGCAAGCGCCTCAAAGGTAGACCTCATACGAGATGGGCAGACGAAATAATAAAAATAGCTGGCCGCAAATAGCTCAAGATAGAGACAAATGGACATGTTTAGAGGAGGCCTTCATCTTCGCCTGAGGAGGGGTTCTTGCATAAGATTTTTTAATAAGATTGTAAACACTTAAATTATACTTTTTCTTTTTTTCGTACTTCATACTCTGTAACATTCTTGCAAGAAATAAAAGGCTTGTTATTTTATTATTATTTATTTTATTTTTTACGAAATCTATGAACGCTAGCTTTTTCCAATTGCTTGCTGCGTGTAAATTCCGGATATAAGGATACCAGTTGATTTCCCCATAGAAACTTTAATATCCTGTTACAAATATGGATAAGTAAATGCTACTTGTATTTGTTTTGAAGTATTCACGAGTATAATACCAAGTCGTATTGATAGATGCAGGGAATAAAATTTGAAAGAACCACTTATACCTATTACTCTGGTAAGTTTTGATGTAAAAGTACTAAAGTAATATTTCTCTTTCGACTTAGAAAAGCACAGCCACTATCATCCCACCCAAGAGCTTTCAATTGTCTAAACAGCTAACAACGTACAAACGGACTTACTTACTTAGTGACTGTTAAACCGAGAATTATTAAGGTCATGTTATCTATCGCAGAGGCCAGGTGTAAAACCCAGATAACAGTTAAACCCTTCACGAATTTTATGTTTTGCTCTCACCTTCCTTGTTTTCACGGGCCATCAAACACCCCTAGTGGAGAATTTGAAGCGATCCATTTCTTCTCGGTCAAATATCGGAGATGCGTTTAGGAGGATACTGTGTTTTTGTTTTTGTACATGTTGACAAGGTAGTCTTGATGATGACAATCAATGTCCTGAACGCTGTGGATACATAGCTGGATAGATACATTATTTAAAAATATTTAAGTTATGGTTAGTTAGTTGGGGATCTGAATACTGGAAGGTTTCCATAAAGGGAGCTGCCGGCGCCGGCTCCCAAAAATAACGCCGTTGGGAACCGGCATTGACATTACTGCCTGCAGCCGAGATTAAACACACCGGCTGCTGGCACCGCCGGCTCCCTTATTGGACATCGGCGGCGCGGCGTTTAAAGAAACCCTTCCAGTATTCAGACCCCCAACTAACTAACCCTAACTAAAATATTTTTTCTGTATATTCTAGTAGTTTTCGCAGCAGGGGGTCACAGTCCTAACCTAATCTAACCTTTTTTTGCGAGTACAAAATATTTGACCTAATCTAACTACATAGTTCGGGTACCTAGTATATTTTATTGCTCGTATAGGGATATATTGAAAAAGGAAAAAAATATGCTCTTTACATGTTTTTTTAATTATGCCTATCCCGCCTATCTACTCCATTGCTAAATTGAGAACCAAAGTCAGCGCCGGCAGCCAATTCAGCGAACGGCGCTGGTAGCCAATTCAGCAACCGGCGCCGGCTGCGGAGGCACGTCGTTCCATAAATGCTGCGGGATCATGATAGAGCCGGCGCGGCGGTGCCGGCAGCCGATGTTTTTAATCTCGGCTGCCGGCAGTATGTCACTGACGGTTCCCAATGGCGTTATTTTTTTTTAACTAGATTTTCAACGTCTATGAAAAGGTTTTATTAAAATGTCTATTGTATAAATCTATTCTGTTCCATCAAGAAACACGTAGATATTATACGTTTCATTGCCAGACAATACACGTTCGCTTTGCACATGATCGGCTTTCCCATTTATCATTACCGGATAGTTACATTAAGCCGATGACAAGCGAGTGATGTCCATCGGATCATAATCATAGCTAGCAGTAGGTGTAGGGCAGGAAACATACTGTAACGGACCATGATTTCTATAGTAGATTTTTTTGCTGCAAAAATCTTTAATAGTGATGTAGCCAAATGATACTTTCCAAAGCAGAAACCAATATAACTAACGTGAACCAGTTGCGTAGGAAACTGTTTACTGAACAAATATTGGTATTTACCTACTGACACAAAAGTACACCACCTCTACATTCTCGATATTTTCATATGCACAAAATAAATAATTTCTGCATAGATTCAAATATGCTACCCATATCCGCTACAAGCAATCTCAGCATACATCGTTCTATAAATAAAAGATATTAGAAATACTGTTGTAACAAGGTTTGCGGTTCCGCGTCACGTATAAAATAAGCGCCAGGCCAATAGGGAGCAAGACAGGCATGTGAATTATGAGCCACGCGCTGCCTCCGTATTAAAACTGCATCTTGAACTGACCTTCTAAAGTCTCACTTTGCATACTCATGTACTTACAAAGTTAGTAAATTAACCATCGTCCGAGTTTGAGATCATAATCTTCCATGATTAACATTTAGCACCTTAAACTCATAAAGTTGTTACACGTCTTATAACGTAGGTACTTACTTGTTTATGCTTGGTGATACGGCAACTTTGAAATGACTATAGTGTGGTAAGTTTACGTCGATTCAGAATATAATAGGTGCTCGCACCTTTATGAAGCAGATTATAGTGCAAGCTTTAAGACAGTAGGTACCTCTGTCTGGTCTATACTTTACTCAATTGTACATAATTATAATCACCTTCATAATTAGGATTCCGTCACAAGGTAGTCTGTCCCGTTGATTGATTGAACTATGTTAGGGTCGATCAAGGAGTATTCTCGTAGGTAACTAACATGACATTGCCACTGACGTTGGTCCTTTTGCCATTTTAAGAAAGTTTCAGATAATTCCCTAATAGAATTTCTTTCTTTCTTTCTTTCTATCAATGAATATTTCGATGAAGGGTAGGTACTTCGCAGTTCTGGGGCATAAAAGCCGCAGATCAATTAACGTTTCACAGAAATCGCCACAAAGCCCGATTGCTTCTAACAAACCTAATAACAAAACACCGATATGAATTCTCCGAAACAACTCAAGTCATACTTGAATAGATTTTCAAGGAACCCTTTTCACGATGTTCGAAAAACTTGAAACTAAAACTAAATCAAAGAACGAGAGTTCTTTTCCAGGAATTTGATGAGAACAAAACGAATCAAACGTTGTACAATAAGTTTTGCAGAAACACTTATGGCGATCAAATTTTGAGGGAAAACACAATTTATATGTGGACGTGATCAAAAACCTACATCAGTTAGAATCGTTTGTGTCGGATCGTAGTCCCCGCACGTATGGAATAGGTCGGACAGGCATCAGGCTGGCTGTCCACGTGTGCTGAATCCGCTGCATTCACTGCACTTGCTGATTTTGAGACGAATCTCGATAGGTACAAGTACGAGGTAGGTACAAACATTGCCATTCTTAGCCGAATTTTCTACGTAGGTCCATAATGCGGCTATGCAAAGCCTGTGAGAAAACACATTTCAAAGAAAAATAAATAGACATAGAACACAATCACAAAGATACTACTTATTAATTAGAAATTACTTCCAGCAGACCTGCGACAGGAGAGTTGGATGACGGACGTAGACAGTGTGTAAAAAGACAATACAGGAAACTGAAATTAGACCAACATACATAATTTTAAAAGCTATTAATTGATGATGTGGGTACCTAGTTACTTTGCCCAATCTAGGTATCGACATTTGTTCTCACTTCGATTATGCATACGAACAACGCTGTCAGTAGATACTAATCCACATGCCAACATAAACTCAAGCCTTCTTCCCATGTCGGTAGGCAGAAACTACAGAACGCCATCTGCTACGAATTCAGTGTTCAAATATTATTTTGAACTTCAAAAAGCTTTTGGAACGAGGATGAACTTTAGAATAATAATAATATCACACAAGTTTTCAGGTAACCCTACATTACATTAATGATCATCTGCTAACTTCGTAATAATATTTCGTCAACAAGTTTAATTTATATATTTCATAACAAATTCCAACTCCAACGATATTCTCACCTCTCTATAGATACCTAGTTAACCCTAGAAAACCTGAAACTTTTACAAAAATAAACACAACTTTAAAACTGAATATTTCAAAATTCAAGGTTCGAAATGAAATGTAAATTTATACCAATTTCAATAGGTATTGTGTTAATAGAGTATAGAACAATGTTTCCTATGTAAATCATGTGGAGCTCTCGGTTGACTGAATACGCGAATTAACCAGGCACTGGGGTACGTGACGGGTATTGTATCAGTAGACAGATGGAAGCCGATACACAATTAGGAGTTAATTAATTTATGACACACCTATAATTAGATGACCAATAACATTAGCGGGCTTAGCGTGGCTTTACGTGCTGGCTATATATTATAAGTGTCATGATTATTGATGTTGTTGCTGTGCTAAGCTAGGTATATTAAATATATACTTAATATATACGGGTACACATCTGCCTAACCCTTCGGGTAATACATGCGTGAGGTTTTGGCAAGGCTTTATTCGAGAGTGGTTTTATTTAAAACTAGCTATTGCCCGCGACTTCGTCTGCGGACCAGGATGAAAAGTACCTATGTCCTATTCCAGGTCATGGTGTACCCATGTGCCAAATTTCATCCAAATCCGTTCAGCCGTTTTAACGTGAGAGCGTAACAAACAAACTCACTTTCGCATTTATAATATTAGTTAAGATTAAGATTAGAATTAGGATACCAGTGATTTACAATAGCTTAACTACCTATTTGATTAATCACTCCCTTGCCGGTAATTTATAAATGTGTGTAGAATAAAAAATATATAAAAAAGAAATGTTGAGCGACATAATTGTAACATTTAATTACCTAGCCTACAATATAATAATTACCTACGGCTGTCACTAGCAACAGATATAACGGAGCCAAATAATTCAATAATTGTCTAAGTGAACCGACTTAGCGGAGATTAACACAATCCAATGAATGTCTCACATAGTTGTCTCGCAGGACACTGAAGAGCATAAGATTAACAAGGTAAATACTCGCGCGGGTGCTAGTTAGTGTGGAGCCTTGACTGAAACTTTTAACGAGCAAAGCATCGAGCATGCAACCATTAAAAAGTAAAACAAATCATTGAAATGGAAAACTGCAATATTTCACAAAAAAAAAACATTTCACCTAATTTCAATGAACGTTAGGCCCTTTGTACACGGCACGGTTTCTTTACGGTACGGCGTATAAACCGCGCGCTAGAAAAAACGTGTCTGCCAACAAGTATCCATATAACACTGACGATCCCTCCTACACACGGCAAATAAACCGTTGTTTTTCACAAGCAAGAAAAACGCGTGTGTACAAAGAGCCTTACGCTTCATTAATTATATTTTCATCTAAAAAGATTTTATATACAATAATTAAAATGATGGAGATACCTATCCAGTTACTTGCAAATGGGTTTTATGTACCATTAAAATAATATGCGAACGTAAAAATAGAGAAGACAAAAGGTCGGAGCACACCGACGATATATTAGGATCAAATATGAAACGTTGCCCTGAACGTGTAAGGTCGAATATGAAGAGGACTAACGTTAACTGTAGAAGCATATAATTAAAGTAAAAATCATTTGCTTTTTAGTAAGTTAGACCTTTAAAGTAATTAGTATAGATATTAATTATTCAGTTTGGAAAATAATTTGAGAACTGTCTCAGACATTAAGTCAGCCTTTGTAAAGTATTATTTACCTGTGCATATTAAAGTTTTATTAAATAAATAAAAAATGTTCGAGGCTAATTATAGTCCTAGTAATTATACGTTTTAATTGAGAAATAAACCTTAGAAAACTATGCCAGACCGCCGTATTCAAATCAAACACCGACATATCAACTTTCTTTTCCAACACTTACCCGAACGTCATACACAATTTACCCGACCGATGCATTATTTAATACAGAGAGTAAGTTATAAATACATAGTTGATACACCCACAACAATCTCACAGCACAATCGCATTACAGACATACATATATCTACTAAGCGCTAATATGTTGACGGCCTAATCTGCATGACTATTGAATGGGACGCTCGCCATAATTGGTCGGATATTGTTAGTATATACCGTGGAGTATGACGGTCTAATGTAATCCAGTCAGCAGCTAATCTGATATCGAGGCGAGCCAGGCACGGAGTCGTCGCTGGTTTAATTGGGTCGAGTTTAATCCCCGCAATGCAACTTTAGACTCATTTCCGCTGTCCAATGAAGCGCGACCAGCTTTATATCATCCTTAAAGCTTTGCAAACAACTGCCGCTGTATATTAGGTGCAGTGTTACCTGCTTCAGTCGGTTTAATTGATAATATCTAATGGTTTAAATGTTTGGCTAGCTTAGGTATACGACAATGCCTTTTTTTTTTGAGCGTGGGCAGTCATCCAATGACTTCTTCCGCTCTGGACGGAGCGGGAGGGCGTGTCAGACTTTTACTGACTAAAACCCACCCGTGTTCCTTCAGTTGCCTGCTGCCAACGGTCCCGGTATCCCTTTCGGACTTTCCCGCAACCCTGCCAGGAGGTATCGATGCCTACGATATGAATCTTTTTCCGCCGATCGGCAGTTTCAAATTATTGCTTTAAGCCTCTCCCCCACAGGCGCGTTTCTATCGCGCGTTCAAAACGCAAGCGTTATTGCGATATCTGTTTTCAGTACGTTCTGTATTAGGACAGCCACGAAATTACACACTGGTACGTAAATTACGCAATAGAAATAGGACGCTTGCATTCCTCCTTTGCAACATTGCAAAGTGTTCAACTTAGAACATTTTGTATGCATGCGATGGACGCATGCGATCTTACACACACCTGCGTTAATACCTATATAATAATATATAATAACCTACAGTGTAGCACGGGTTGTAGTGTAGGTTACTCGAAGGTAGACGTTACAAATATCGAACGATAAAAACGCAGCTGTGTGCAAGGAATCGGGACGCATTATCGCAATAACGTTTGCATTATTATAACACGATATAAACGCGCCTGTGCGCTGTGGGGCAGTGGCTTTATTTTTATTCTGGTCGAAGGTAGACATTGTTTTACATAATTGTATGACCATGACCATGCGATAGGAACGAGTAGTACGAGTACCTTTATTGCAATTTTTGGGTGGTCGTACCTACTTACCCAAAAAGCTCCGGGCAGGTCTGATAACTAAACTGCGTAGCTTTTCCCGAGTTTGTTTGAAATGTTGAGTCTACTTTTACTTTATAAAAATAATACCTAGGTACATTTAAACAAAATGCCTTTATATACACCTTCTCATTTAAAAACTTTTCTCAAGAAAAGCACAGCTGTTATCTCACGAACTCGCAATATATAAAACAGGTGAAAAGCCCACGTGCCTATGTAGAATGCAAGAGGATCCGAAACTCGCTTAAGATATTGTGTTATTTACGTACGCCAATCTCTCGAACGCAGGGAAATGTTTAAAAAAACACGACGAAGAATAATTGAATGTTTTTCGTTTTCAGTATTTAGCAATTTCACGCTCAGTAAATGCAATAATCTACGCCACTGTAGATAATTCAATTCCAGCGTAAATACATGGCCCGTTACCGAATTTCCTTTGAGAGACGAAGCGTGCGGCAGCCGCTGCGAGCCGGCACGTTTCTCTGAACTTCGGAATTCCAATTTTGAAAAGTTTTCCAACAAGGGCTCGATATTGACAGCCAGTGTCAGAGGGCCACTCGCTGAGGGCAGCAACAGCCTTAAAAACAACTTCACACTACACAATACGCAGCCTATCCAGCGACACAGTCATGTGACACACACACACAACCTAGACGTGGGGAGCCTATACACGGTCCGGCCGAAAAATCCAAAGCGAAATGTTTGCTCGAATTCGTATTTTTAGGCTCTGTGGGTAGTTTGTACCTACGCTATTCCTATTTCGTTGTTTGTAATTGAAGGAGGACGAACAGGAAACTAAAAACGATAAACTATCCTATCTACTGGATAAAACTCAGTGTCGTTCATTTCAGTAATAAGAACCTTTAAGTACTTAGTAACAACACCAGTAAGTGAGCTGACACTTTAGTGGCACAAACTTCATTTAAAAAAACAAGAAAGTACAATATAATGAAGAAGAAGGCTTTCGTCTTTGTGATTGCGTGCCAAGTACGGGATAACTGAGACCATGCTTCATTATTCGCTAGAAAGAAGGGAACCGGAAAGATTAACTTCTTTTATAATTAAGTTTGTCCCCAGACACTAATTTATAAACGGTGTGCGTTTCGCTCAGAATAAAAGGGTATCTTCTGA
The DNA here is from genome assembly GCA_948473465.1 of Lithophane ornitopus. Taxonomy (NCBI): domain Eukaryota; kingdom Metazoa; phylum Arthropoda; class Insecta; order Lepidoptera; family Noctuidae; genus Lithophane; species Lithophane ornitopus. The sequence continues at coordinate 9,879,685 of OX419620.1, read as the reverse complement.
AACCACGGATAAAATAAAAAGCTGGGGATTAAGATTTATTTCTGAGCATTTGCAGTAGGATATAAATCTTACGTTTCAGGATTGACCACATTTTTAACAATACAGGCTATATTCTGCTGGCAAAAGATAAATCTGTGGGCTCATCATCCGTCCATAAAATATCATCAAGCTTCACCCGTCAATCTCAGTTTGTGGTCCCTGACACTCAGCGAATAGGGTCTGCCACCCAACAGATGGCGTAATAATCAACGAACTTGATGCTCCATCTGTACTACGAGAGTATGGTTTTGTTCTGCAGTTAATAATATTTTACAAAAAGTAATGTTATAAGTTATAAAAAAAATCATAATAACCACAAAAATTATTGCAAGAAAACTTATTTAAAATAAAACTGTTATCAAGCAAATATTTTAGTCAAACGACAACAAAATTCAACTGGTTTCAGTTCTACATGTTCATTTTGTTAAAAGCGCCATCTGTTAGCTCTCCTGCAAACTTCTCAGTACAAGGAGCTTTTACTAACGCCATCTATAACATTTCTCTTGTACTGCGATGCCCTCTATGAAACGAAAGCTAAACCACGTTGTTTCACCCTCTTCGTTCAGTAAAATGAAAAACTCGTTTTGACAGAATTCACAAACGTGGCGCGACTACTTTTATTGTTTCGCTTTTACCGTGCAAACGACGGATTTAGGTCTATTTAGGATTTAGGAATCTAAATTCAAGCTTTTTCTTTAATACATTTTGTGCACATTGTGTTTTCTATTGAGTAAAATATATATAGTAGGTACCTACAGATACTATATACTTTTATTGTGCTGTATCCAATGGCTGTATCTACCTGCGTATTTTTCTAGATATAACATAAATTTTCTTTAAAATTTTCGTCTAAATCTATGTTCACTCATTTACTAAGCTTGCTATACATTCCTATACCGAACAGCACCTAACCTCCGGTGAATCTGTTGTCGAAGCCGTTAACTGTTATGACAGTCAGCAATCTTATTGTAAGGTTTTTTAAATGTGCTCTCATCTTTCATGTAGACACGTTTTATTTAAGAAAAACACAATGACTTCCAGTTTTTTCCAGTCATAAATGGCAAAAAAAGACAAAACATCTGCAATAACTTCTAATTCTGCTACATACGATGTTATATATATTATTTTCAGTTTTAATCTGATCACTATAACTTGAAGATTGTGCGACGAGACATGGCCACATTCGCCATTGATCATAGGGAATGGGCGAAGCTCGCAGAGGATCGAGACAAATGGGTCAGACGTGTGGTGAGCCGTCGCATGAAACACGGCCAGCGTTGGTTTGGACCACTAAAATAGGTAGAATAAAGGCATCAAAGTGACATTACGACATTGGCCCTATCTTTCTCTTGTTTTGAGTATCTATGAAGCTTGCACAAGCTGCATAAACAAGGGTTTTGATTTATTGTAAGAAAGTATCGTAAGTGAAGAAAACCAACCAGCATTTTATTTTTTATAATAGTCTAGTCTTGAACAACACTCCATGTATAATTAGGTATTTAGACAAGGCAAAATAAACTGTGCCTTAGACATGTAGGGATCAATTTAAACTTTACTGAAACAAGGACAGAAAAACTCTAACCTGTAAAGACAATCTTATCTACATACATACATAGGTATGAACGTACTTGTTTCTGAAGTCACCTTTCAAGCTCTTTTTACTTTCAGCAATATTTTAAATTCATGCATGTAGGTCTCGCGTGTGATAGCGTATGAACTACAGTTCACTAGTCAAAAATAAAACACGACATATAGATAGAAATGATAGGTTAGGCAAGAACCTGCCATTGTTCTCAATATGAACAAAAATACGTTCCAATGTGGGGCTTGCTCGAACAGATGTTTCAAATTGACTGATTCCCAAAAGCTGTTAAACCAAGCGTGAAGGTTGTAATAAAGACCGCAGGCCGGCTCGAGATTAATTAAGATAGAGGCTCGTCGAGCTTCAAGAACATTTCCACTGACCACGCCTTTTACTTCGTTTGCCCACATATTTAGGGTTTCGAGAACCCGTAACTACATAAAATATAAAAACAGAATAGCTATACGCAGATCATAATTACCTCGTTTAAGTAGTAAGGACTTCCTTAACATGGAGACGGACAAAAAGCTTTATTAATACACGTTCGTGTTGGCGGCGTTGGTTTCATATTGTTACTTGGCATGACAAGTCGACTTATGTATGTAAGTTGTCGTAACACAAAGACAACGCTATTGTGGCGAAGTTCCACAAGTTTTAATAAAACATTTTATGGTTACAAATTCTTAAATACGTTCGTCATTTTATATTTGGGTACATAAAAACTTTAAGAATAAATTGGTCTTGTATGGTTGTAAGTTGTAGTCGGCGAAGTGTCCAGGGTGAGCTAGACGAACTTAAGTATCTTTACCTACTCTTGGAAAGTTCTAATGACCCCAACAGTTCGGTATTATTTAAGTAGGTACAAAAACAAAAAGAGAAAAACCTATCACAGACTTTTCAGCGCTATATTTTGTGAGACATAAAGTACCTACATACATACCAAAACAAATACTTTACCAAGTTTATTTCATACCAAAATACAATACGTTATCCGCTTTTGAACAAAATGAAACCATAAAAAAACTTGTCACATTACTTACAAATTGCGTAAAAAAATATTGATAGCTTCGACAATGTTAGCCTCAAGTCGCGTTACGAGTCCCTAGATGGATGGCCTACATATGATAACATGTCTAAACAGCCCCATAATAATCCTGTCCACTATAGATAAAGGAGTCCCCGGGGGCTCGCGGAAGCACTCCGTCTTCACACTATCCGTCAAAGTCTCGGCGACGATCCTACTTGCGAATACAAATAACTCTACATTCGTAAATCTAGTTCGAACGTAATTGACACATCAAAAACTTGTTTCAGTGCGCGAGGGTGCTGGAAAATACGGATTTTTGAGCCTTTTCCCAATAGAGTTAACAACACGTCACGGAGGTTTTAATGGTTATGTTATTTTTTTACGAGCAGGTACTTGTATTAGTGTTATGCAACTGTGAAACTTTTAGCATAAAAACAAAATCCTACAAAATAAAATAAAAGAAAACACTTCTCTTCTTTCATTTCTTTCATAATAAAATCTTACGTAACATTTTTAAACCCTCCGCATACGGTACGCATGATCTCTTATTTTCATACAAAGTGCTCAGTGACATCATTGTCAGCCTTGTGAGACCGACTGGAACAAGGCATTGTCTGGGAAATAATACATCATCTAGTTATTCTGTGTTCAGATTTTGATACAGTAAGTACTCAATACTAACATTAGACGATTTTCGGTAACGCGGTGGCCTTCACCACTTACAATTCCTGGTCGACAATAAAAACCTCGTTTTCGCTACTTCCCGCTTAAATAAGAAGGAATAAAATAAATCTCATGTATGCGTTCACAGGTTCACACGTAGATACATTAGGACGCGCTAAGAGTGTGCTAAAGAGCTTCATCTCTCTGGCTCGCAAAAGATTTAGGTGAAAGAAGCTTATTTTTGGTAGGGCTGACAGTGCGATAGTGTAAGGCCCATTACAGGCAAATTATGGCGGCCATTATTGTCCGCGTGTCCCGTGCTCACCGCCCTGAGTTACGTCCGCACTGGGTCAATGGGTTTTATATAAGAAATCTTTTCCAACGCGTCCCGTTTCACTACAGATAAATGTAAGTATCTCTGTGAACGAAATCTGCTGTAAAACGTTTGCATGAAACGTGATGGGGCACGGCGATTTGTGATAAAGGTTAACTATAAGGAAAAGTCAGGTTGTCACTCCGGTAATAAGGTAGATTGCATTATTTCCGGGAATAAATCTTATCTAAATGTCCATCTCCATAATTAAATTGATGTGAACCTAAGTCAGCCCTGCATGTTCATGTGATGTACACGTAATGTAAATAAATGATATCAAAACACCGGTGGCGGACTAACAGGGAGTCCCAGTGCGCGTCGGGCCTAAGTTTGACGAAGTTAACCCATTAACAAGGTCACTAAATCATTCGCGTCACTACTAAGTTCGCTTGCTTGTCTCGCCAAATTATTTTAATTACCGTTACAAGTTTATCGCGGAACTAAACGGAATTAAGCGCAACTTGGCTATGAATATTTCCTTGTGGAGCTTCCTGCATTACGTAAGCGTTTATGGCTTTCAGCGGATTTTAAAGTTCGATCTGGAATAAAATACTCGCAGGACCGGAAAGTTTATTGCAGGCTCTCTATTAAGCTAACGACGTAACAGTGGCAATTATCCTCGTTGATTCAGATAGTTGTCCACTGATGCGCAAAATAGAGCCAGCTTAAAATCGGACTTGGTTCCCAAGGCGACTACAAAGCGGCATGCGGCCGATTACGGTCAAATTATTGCTATCATTATAGTCCGTACTTCTGTGCGATACTGGGTAATCACGGGCGGCGGTGTCGCACTGCAATACTGCATCTTATTTACTGTTACATAGGACCTATCTACTAACTAACGTCGCCGCTCGACATGTTTAATGATACCATTGGTCCTGTGCTACCCGCCACTATATTTTCACCTTTCATTTTAACGTTGTGTGTTCAGTGCGCTCATGCCAAAATTGTCCCTACATTGAAGCTTGAGGTAATTACTTACATATTTGAGGTAATTATTAATTAATATTATGAAATATTACTTATTAGTTTAGACTTTATCTCACTATTTTAGAGGACAAATTCCTGTCATTCCTTTGTGGAGTTACCACTTTCACTTTCCTTTATGGGCAAAATGTACGTTATTCAAAGAAAAGTAGTGCCAACATTATTTCGCTCGTGTTCCATAAATATAGTGTTGAAAAATGTACGTCCAACGGTATTAAGTTATCAATTATTACAGTATGACTTTGGTATGTACGACACAATAGCGTTTCCGCGGAATAATTCATGAGAGCAGAGTATATGAAGTAACTGAAAATAATGGCTACGTTTGAACTTACACAATCGTCGTAGAATTACAACATTGGTTCGTGTCGCTGGGCTCAAATAAGCCGTTAACTTGAACCTGTCACAAAAGCTTGATATAATTTATGAAAGATATAAGTATCTTTTTACTTAGTCCAGGAGCCAGCTGTTCAACCAGCTTTTGACCACTGCTTGTACAATCATGTTTAGTGAATGACTACCTTTATGTGTGTTTCTCTTTGTACAATAAACTTATTATTTATTAAATGGTCTGCTATTTTAATAATTCGTAGACATCTAAAATCAGATGTACTTAGTTAGTAAACTCATAGTTCAGTACACGGAGCAGACGCCGAGTCGTTCTATCCTCTTTGTATACAAGAGAAACCTGGAGACTCCTAATACGGGTTTTTAACATAAAACGGGTTCCAGTTTCCTATCTTTAATTAATTAATTAGTGTGCAAATAAATTATGAGCGAAATAACTGGGTTTCTTTTCCTTCTAGATTTTATCCTTTAGAATTTTGATGCAGAGACCAAAATCAACATGTATAAAGAAACCTACACGTAAGTGAATGTCAAAGGGTCCAAAGTACAAAAATAAAAGCAATGACATCGCAAGTGTTTGCTATCAAAACTTTAACCTTTTAACGTAACCTTATGCATTCAGTGGGTGAACACACGAACACGAAAGTTACTGCCGATAGCCACGCACTACTTAAGCACTCGCGGTGGTTCCAAGTGTAACCTACTCCCCTTACACTCGGCAAACACACGGACAATATATCTATAAGTGGTGAAGGTCTTCTTTTTATAGATCTTAGTACTTTTCTTTCAAAGAATAGCTCACACACCGTAGTGAAAAGAGTAGACAGTCAGCGAATGTGGTAATGGGCTGGCCTGACCCGCAATCTAGTGATTTTTGTATATTAGTTAGAGTACGGAATACGTTAATATGCACATTAACTAGGTAATCTGCAAATTACCGGGTACGATCCGTTAAAGTTCGAAATTTTACTTTAAGTAGCAGATATCTGCACTTTACCTAGCTAATCCGCATATTAACGAATGCTAGACCGTTAAATCGCGGAAAACAGTGAGCGAAACACTTTTGTCTCGTTTTCTCGCACCCGCGCCTATAACCACGTCATAACTTTACGTAGGTAGCTGTCAGACTGTTTTTAGTTATTTTTGTTGATTTTATTGAAGGGAATAAATAATTACAATGAATTCGAATGTTTTATTCAAGCAAAGAACCTGTTTTATGAACTTTACCATATGCTTGGTCGTTAATCTGCAGATTACCTAGAAATTCTGTAGATTAACTAGTTAATGTAAGAACTGAAACAATTTTTCCACTTTAACGGACTCGACCAGATAATCTGCAGGTTAACTAGTTAATCTGCACTCTAACTAATTTACGCACATTAGCGGTAACTTATACATAAAAATATTAAAGTTACAAATAGTTCAATGTTTGATTCTTATAGGCTTTTAATTGACTAGGGCGCACCCACACGATTGTAATATCCCGAGAGTACCTATCCATATAAATTGCTAGTTTAATGATAGGTCATAATTTCCTGACAGGAAATCTCAATTACGTTTTTCTCAGCAGGAAAATGGAAGTCATAAACATTAACATCCATAGTTGCGCCCACCCACTAATCTCAAACAACTAACCTACATAAGTAGTACAGTAAGATCTTACAAAAGAAGAAGTCCTTCCAAGTTTAAGGAGGAAATACCTAATGACTTAGATGGATATCATCACTGAAATACATAATGATATTCTAGGGACGAAAGCAAATGTGTTGAGAAGCATGTAGGTATGTTACGCAATTACGACGAAATAGCTCATCCAACTTTGCTGAAACTTGACACAGATATGAATCATAACTTGGAGAATTATACCAACAACATATATGACACATTTTTATGCTGGTTATAAATCTGTTTACCAAGAAATAATATGTTTCAAAGAAAACAGTCTCAAAGCCTTTGCAAGCTTATTGAATGAAACATTTTATTAAATAAACAACAACAGAATCTAGAAAAGCAAAACAATTAAATAGAAATACAAAACAACTGAATAAAAGTTGCTAATCAATAAATGAGTTTGATCAAAGTCCAGTTTGAACTCGCGCTGAGCGCTCGGTCAGCGCAAGAAAATCACTGGTCGTTTAGGTAACGAGCCGTCTTGATTGACGCCCAGCTGCCGGCTTGATTAAACTGATCAGTTTTTGCCTCTTATGAAAAGAACTCGATCAATGTAACTAGCTACCGAAGATGAACAGCCCTAAAGATCTACCAAACTAGTGATCGATGGAGCATATTACCGACTTCTAAATACTTGGAGCCTTTCACGAGAAAATAGATTTCATATTCACTAGGTATATTCAGCCTTGTTAGTTTAGGATGGAGTTTCGCATCATTACTCTGCAATGAGGTGAGATTAAACGAGGATTTTATTTGTTTAATCATATCAACCTTTATAAATGTATACGTTTAAAATTAGATTCCTCAATGTTCGTTGAGCAATCTTCTGAAACGTTAAATTGATACTTAATCCTTTGTAGAAAGAAAGTGGAATATATCAATAGTACTTTATTTCCATTAATATCAGTTGTTTAATTGTTTAATCGTCTTGTATGACTAAACTATTCACTAAGAAAGTCTTGCCCTAATGATTATATATAATAGTTTATGTGCTACGAATACCAACAAACTTTAATTAGATACAGACTCGTATTAGGTACATTTACGACCTGAATAGCTAAGACTCGCATCGTGGATGCCTTATAAGCTTGAACAAGCCGCCAGTACAGATGAATCTGTTCATAGTTTTAACTAATTATTAGTTTTTATGCTGAAATCCCCACACAAGGTGGACAAATGACCTGGTGAAGGCAACAGGAAACCTCTGGATGCGAGACGCATAGAACAGGTCGAAGTAGCGGTACTTGTGGTGGAGGCCTATGTCCAGCAGAGGACGTCTTCCGGCTAAAATGATGACGATGATGCTGGAATCAAAAGCTCACAGAGAGGCCTTCCACCAGGACTGTTGTCACACAAAAATACTCTGTAGTTAAAAAACCTAGTTTGTATATTTTATTTTTAAACCGATGGGGATTTTCAATGGCTACCTATTTGTGGGTAATATTTTATCTGAACAATAATTAAAAAAAAAAAATAAGTTCTTTGTCATTTAAAGGTTTATTCATAAACGGTGCTTAAAGTTAAGAAACATTTAAACGTCAAACATTTTGAAAGACATTACTTAACTTTAAGCAACGTTTATCCTAAATCACTAACATTCAGATATCTCTTCAAAGACAAACCCCTTTAAATTATATTTTACTAAAAGCATAATACGGTTAATACACGTGGGTAATCGTAATACCATCGTGGGCTGAAAACAATACGTTTGTTGAAGTAACAAAGTGTGCCGCCTAATGGAATGGGGTTCGATCCCTTTAATGTAATTGGATCTGTCAGCAGCAAACAGGCAAGCAGGTAATTACTAACTGCTACTAACGAAAATAACAGCGTTCTAAGACACTCGATGCCCCTAGGCGTCGAACGACTAAGGCCCGGGACACATTATGCGGCACATTAAGGAGGAATGCACAATCCTGTCCGCAGTTCTCCCGGTAAATCTTGTAGTTGCATTGCAGTCGCGTAGTGCGTACCGCGCCTTAAAGTTGTACGCCGTAATGAGTTCACTGCGTCTTATCTACTCGCTGTAGCATCGTTTGTACATGTACACTCACTGCATTTATATACAGAGGTTTATTTTACGAACCTTTTTAAACAAAGACTTCTTTATGTCAGACTTTATACGCCTATGTCTTTTTACGTCTTTGAACCCCACACGTTATAGTAGAGTTGTTTAAATGTTATAGTGTTGACTTTTACTCCGTAAGGGTAAAAATGTGTCGTAATGGTGGTCTATAAAACATGTAATAGTTTAAAGTTAATAGTATCTGAGAGTAAGCGCATTACAGCTATCGGATTAACAAGCTGCTACGCCATTAATTCTGCCCGCCAGCTTAATTCTTATATTCCTTTACTTTAATAGCTTGTAAATCCAATGTGGAAATATACTGAAATTCGAGATCAGTCGGAAAACGATCCATAGTGTTAGTTGAGATATATTCATGTTCTGGGTATTGCTAATCGATTACTAGGGAACGAGATTATCAATGCGCGAGAAACGTAGAACTTTGGACTTATTGAACTCCATTTGAAATAAGATTAGACATTTAAATAAGCCTTTTTTACAGCCCGTTCAACCGATTTTGACTTCTATTGCGTTGGTGGCACAACAAATGGCAGCTGCAGTAGACAGTTGGTATTGTGTAACTTTCTTTGCTTTTAATGCCATCCTTATGCCTACGGTATAGAAGTCAAAATAGGTTGAACGGACTGAATAATTAAAACACAACTAGTTCTGAAGCGAGAAAATTAAAAGTTCCTACAATTATACTCCCGGAGAGTGTATAAAGTTTTGTTTAAATGTCTAATCTTATTTCAAACGGAGTATAGGCACTAGTAACTACGATATTTTTTAGAGCAACTGCAGTCCTTTGATTATATAAAATTCAAGAGTACCTATACTCTAAAGGTTTAGGTAGTTAAAAAAAGGTAAACAAATCGTAAAAAGGCTTTTTTATAGTTGACACTTTCTTGTTTAAAAATGTGTTATAACAAAATTAAATTTATTTTCGATCACAGGATAGTTTCCTCTTTTATTATAGTATATGTTAACTTTATCATTTATTCTTAAACTACTCTTCGTAGTTCGTACTGCTTGAGCACAATTTTTTTTGTTAGATTTACTATAATGATATAAAATTTTGTAATCTGTCTATTATAAAGAGCCCAAAAAGACAGGTTCCCCAAACCTTTTAGAAAATACAAGGAATAAGATAACGTTGCTAAATTGAAGAGTACAACTGTGACGTAGTTTGGCAACTGAAGCGGCAGGTATTACGTTTAGTCGGTTAACCAGACGCCTTTGTTGACAGCACTAAAAGAAGAACAGAAAATGTTTAAATTAGACAAAATAATTGATGATACCAGTGAACGCTTTATTATTAATGTGACAGATAGTTCATCAGCTTCAGATTCAGAAAAGAGCCTATTAATATGTCTATAGAATATGATTTTAACATTTGAAATAAAAGGTTTAGCTATGAGTCACGTGGTTTTTTTCGTTTACCCTTTTTTAACTACCTAAATCTATGGAGTATAGTTACCTACCTTTTTTTTGTGAGGGTGGGAAGTCTCTCCAGGGCAAGGGCATGTCAGACTTTTACTGACTAAAACCCACCCGTGTTCCTTCAGTTGCCTGTTGCCAAGGTCCTGGTATCCCTTTCGGACTTTCCCGCAACCCTGGCAGGCATCGGTCCTAGCAGACCCCGCCAATTGTGCTGACATCTCTATGAGGCGCGCATGGAACACGACGCGCCTTCGACCCGGCCCTGGTCCTTATCCTAGTTACCTACCTGCTGTAGGTACTTACCTACTTTTGTAAATAATTGACACTTGGGCACTTCAACATTCATTTGTTTTGACTTATTTACATCGATTACCATCTCTAACGTTATCAGACCCTTGAGAATAATAAAGCGCGCGATTTTGTACTGTAATGACCACTTCAAAATAATCCTTTATAAACTTCAGCAGGCATTATTTTAAATTATAATTTACTCGTTATAATATCAAATATTAAAATGAGCAATTTTAGATAAATATCGCACTTGCTAGTAAAATAAAAATGATATAAAATGTGTTCGGCAAAACCCATTTCAAACGTGTTTTAAATAAACGTAAAATGAATATCTACTTTAACGGCACAGAGCAATATACGATACGATTACACGCCAAAAATGCCACATACTAACGTGTTATAGCATTACAGCCATGTCGTTACATCATTTATAATAAACGTTATGAATTGTGGAAAGATAAAGCCATAATTCAGAGTTTTGTTATTCAGATCGGTTAGCTTCGACAGCATCTCACATCGGGCCTAAGCCGAGCACGACATAAATCACATAACAAACACAAAGAGCAAAGTGTTTACCATAAAATCGCATACGCGTCCCTAAATCATAACACAATAAAATTTATAGCGAACGGAAGGTCCGGCCTCAAGTGCTGATAAATCAAACACATTTTCTTCGTGTGACTGAAACGGAAAATCTTTCCGGCAAATATACCAGACGACGCCGTTATTTACCTTCTTTTATAATACGAGTACATTCCGCCCCACGACACATTGTTTTCCATCTATATATTAACGTCGCTATGGTAATAAAACCTCGACTTAGGGACGTTTTAATTCGATGAAAAGGGGAACAATCCGGGCCTATTTTTAAAAACCTACATTGTTTTAAAAAAGTGCTTGTTAATCATCATCAATCGATGCTCGTGTTTTCTTTTGTTTCATAATAGCCGGCAGTTTAACTCCCTATTTAATTTGTAGATTCCCGTAGAGGCCATTATGTTACAATTTTGCACAGATCCAGTGTCGCAAAATGACGCAATCAGTCTTTTGTGAACACAATGACGCAAGTAATGAATTTAATTAAATTGTTAATTCGGTTCTTTTAATAAAACGACACTTTAAGATAGTTAATTGATTCAGGCGTGACTTTGCGGAAATCCATTATAAAATACAATAGACGTAGATATATTTAGTAACCAATTCCGCTTGACTATTCTTCAAGAGTCCTAAAAAACCCTGTAAGAAATCGACACGTGTTTCACCTCTCAACGAGGCATCCTCAGGATGACGATTGACCAATTGCAAACCAGAACGCGACGTGTTACCACACCGAGCGCTGGACGCAAAGTGAATCAAATCGCCCGTCACCCCCACTTATATAGGATTGCTGCTCGGCGCTAATTGACTAGAATCGTTATCAATGCGATAAGCGCGATAAGGGGCGAACAAACGCAACAAAGGCGACCTTGGCATACTGGTATTTAATTCGTTTAACAGTGTAACGTTCGCTGTATTATTTTTAATAATTTCTAAACTCTCTAATACTGACATTTTAAATCCTTTATCACAAGTATGTAAAATTTTGAAAGTGTTATTATTATTTAATGAATGACCTGAATCTATTAAGTGTTGAGCAAAATGAGATTTTTCTGGACAACTATTCCTATAAGCTGCAATATGTTCCTTATATCTTGTTTGGAAATTACGACCAGTCTGACCTATGTAAATACCATTACAATCATCGCAATTTAATTTGTAAACACCTGATTTTTTATGGTTTTCTAACCGATCTTTTCCGTTACAGATCCGCCTTAAAGAATTATCTGTTTTAAAAGCTACCCTTATTTCATTTCTAAACAAAGTTTTTGAAACCCTATCACTAATTGACCCTAAGTATGTCAAACTACCTATATATTGATTAGTTTTTTCTGGAGGCAGTGGATACAAAAGAGAACGAACTATGTTACGGCGTTTCGTTTGTATCAAATCATTAACCATTTTCCTACTATAACCATTGCTCTCAGCTATATGATAAATAATGGTTAGTTCTCTGTTATAATTATCTTGGGATAGTGGTACTGACATCAATCTATGAGTGAAACTACGATAAGCTGCTAATTTATGCTGAATTGGGTGACAAGATGACGCAGGAATCGTGACGTCTGTATAAGTTGGTTTTCTATAAATCTGAAAATCGTGTTTGTTGTTAATTCTTGTAATAGTTAAATCTAAAAAGTTAAGGGATCCGTCAACTTCTAATTCTAATTTAAACTTGATTTTAGGATGTAATCTATTGATTTTATTAACAAAAACATCTATTTGACGCAATGTACCTGTCCAACACATAATTATGTCGTCAACATAACGGTAATAATATAAAATTTGTGGCTGTCCAATAATGTATTTATTTTCAAAGTGGTCCATAAAAATATCTGCCATAAGAGGACTGAGTGGAGAACCCATTGCTCGTTCGCCGTAACATAGTTCGTTCTCTTTTGTATCCACTGCCTCCAGAAAAAACTAATCAATATATAGGTAGTTTGACATACTTAGGGTCAATTAGTGATAGGGTTTCAAAAACTTTGTTTAGAAATGAAATAAGGGTAGCTTTTAAAACAGATAATTCTTTAAGGCGGATCTGTAACGGAAAAGATCGGTTAGAAAACCATAAAAAATCAGGTGTTTACAAATTAAATTGCGATGATTGTAATGGTATTTACATAGGTCAGACTGGTCGTAATTTCCAAACAAGATATAAGGAACATATTGCAGCTTATAGGAATAGTTGTCCAGAAAAATCTCATTTTGCTCAACACTTAATAGATTCAGGTCATTCATTAAATAATAATAACACTTTCAAAATTTTACATACTTGTGATAAAGGATTTAAAATGTCAGTATTAGAGAGTTTAGAAATTATTAAAAATAATACAGCGAACGTTACACTGTTAAACGAATTAAATACCAGTATGCCAAGGTCGCCTTTGTTGCGTTTGTTCGCCCCTTATCGCGCTTATCGCATTGATAACGATTCTAGTCAATTAGCGCCGAGCAGCAATCCTATATAAGTGGGGGTGACGGGCGATTTGATTCACTTTGCGTCCAGCGCTCGGTGTGGTAACACGTCGCGTTCTGGTTTGCAATTGGTCAATCGTCATCCTGAGGATGCCTCGTTGAGAGGTGAAACACGTGTCGATTTCTTACAGGGTTTTTTAGGACTCTTGAAGAATAGTCAAGCGGAATTGGTTACTAAATATATCTACGTCTATTGTATTTTTTTTAAACGACACTTTGTTTTCAAATTAAATAAGGGTAAATAATGCATGCCCGTCAATCGCACTTTATCAATCTTCATTCGTGACAAGTCTTTCTAGGTTCATCGTAGATCAGTAGGTAGGTTGTATACAGGTTTCCCCCGCAGCCAAGTGTTCTACGTATTTTGATTACCTGGTTTCCCTGTAAGCCGAATGAAGACCCAAGTAGCAAAATTTTCCTATAGCAATCGACTTATAAGAATAAACGTCATACAGGAATCTAATAGACGTTTTGACTAAGGCAGTGATCTTACAACAGCATTTAAAAGAGGATTTGCGCTGCAACGATCGTACATACGATCCTATAAATAATATTATAAACGTTTACAGGATTACTTTATAAGATTCTTACTAGAACTTGCAGTCTTTTAAGCGCGTGTTATAAAACTAATTAGGAAAGTGACGCTTTTCGTCATATAAACGCATTTAATATGATTGTTTGCTCTTGTTAACGTCTTGTTTCATTCTTCTATAAGACATGCACTTCTATAGACGTCTTAGATATAGTTGCTATAGGTCAAGGATATTATAGGATCGATTTGTCTTAACCGTGAGTTATAATGGATTGTTAGCACCAAACTAGCATGCCCTCCGATTTTTATAGGTAAGATTGTACATAAATGTGTTCTACATTTGCTATTACTAGAGTAATCATCCATTTTGCTTTCATTTTGTGATTTGATAGAGAAAGCAAGAGAAAATAGGAATAGATTTAAACAAATGGAAAAGATTTAAGCGTAGTGGCAATTATCGAAAAAGGGTTTCGAAAAAGTACGTTGAAATGAAATCGGGATCAGATAACCGGTCGATAATTTTATTTAATAAAAGCAAGTCTCGTGAAGTTTGTGATGGTTCCGTACAAAGTAAAATCGAAATAGACCTAGAAGACTGGGAGGATAATTCTTCTGATATTTGTTATAATCAAGAAGATAATGAAAATAAAAGCGGAAGCAGTGATAGTGAATTTAATAATAACAATAATACTTAATTTGAAAAAAAAAATGAATTGCGGGAGAATTTAAAACAACAACTATTAAGAATAATATATCCCACCAAAAACATTTTCATGTAAAATGTTGCCAAGACGAGACAAAAAGTTATCAGATCTCATGTAGAGCCAAGCTTCTAACTCTACATGCCCTAACTCTACAAGCCCTAACTTCACAAACTCTACACTTTAGTTAAAATATGTGGCTTGGCCGTTTCCGGCCCGATCGCATCAGCATGAGAAATAATTAACTAAATGAATGAATAATTAACTATTGTCTAACAGGAAAGTAATGAACAGTAAATACATTTTTCACCTTACGCCCTGTGACGGTAGCGAAACGGCCAAGCCACATATTTTGACTTGGGATTTCACTTCTTTTTGTAAATTGCTTAAGACAATAATTTTTAGTTTGTTCATTGTTTCTTTCTTTTTTGTGTTGTATTTCTTGCACATCAGGGGTGTTTTTTTTCATAGCCCACTCTCTTTATTCGTATAATATAAGTATACTAATGTAGTATATCTGAAACCTAACGAAAGACACTTTTATCCACTAATTTAAGGGGTTGAGAGGAGATTTAAAAAAAAACCTAAAGCACGTATTTTTTACTTGTATTTTACGTATTTTTAAATCACAGACTTCTTATTATTATCTTATTAGTGTGCTTGCATAATTTTCAAGATCTTTAGCATAAAATTAAGTTTATATGGGAAAACCCATACAAAGTTCCATCCCCTAATTTACAGGGTGGGAGGTGATTTATTAAAAATCCTGAAACATGTATTTTATTATTTATAACAAGGAGTCCCTATAGCAATTTTGAGACCTCTAGTATTAAAATTTACGGAAGTCTCATACAAACTTCCATCCCCTAGTTTAAGGGGTTGGGGGGTAAAAGATCCAAGTTTTAGTATTTTTTTGTTGTTTTTGTACTAATACTAGAATACATACCAAATTCCAGCTTTCTAGGACTTCACGAAGTACCCTAAGAATTTTGATGATCTTCAGTGAGTGAGTGAGTGAGTCAGTCAGTGACGAAATCGGGGTTTTTTAGATATCCATAAAATCAAAGCTTTGCAATTGAAATTTTCTACGTTTAATAAGTCTACTATTGACATCATATCCCGACAATTTTGTTTATCTGGTATAATCCAAACCCAAGTTATGAGGGTGAGGGTTCAAAAAAACGACGAAGCGCTTCGAGAAAAGGTAGGTAGTGCCCTCCTTGCGCTTTGCTTGGCTCGTCTTGGCGGGGGCACTCCCGTGCCCCCAGATCACATTCAGCACTGTACAACTAACAATAATAATCAAAACCATACCTTTAGTTTTATCTATTTCGTAATCGATTTTAAGAAATGTAAAATCGTTTCAAATTCCTAATTCTGACACTATTCTGAAAATATTAGTTCTGTTAAAACATTACCATACATATACTGGCATGCGGGGGTTTCTTTCTGTTGAATTCTCTAAAAGAACCCTAAAACTTAAATATGGTGGCGAAGTAGGTATATCCTGTAGTAGTCTTAAATTTGACTAAGTTGGTTTAAAACAGTTTTGATAATGCATTAATATGGCACGGGATCCAGATATATGGCGGCATAAGTATTTGTTAAATAATTATCGAATAAAGTGAATAACAAATATGTTTAGTTTTGAAGGGGCATGAAGATATGTTTATTATCATCGAACACTTCTATACATATAATAAATCTGTAGACGAGGCGTTTCTGTACAATGAAAAAAAAAAAAAAAAACGTAGGTGGAGTGTCCAAGAATAACCAACAGATGCCATTTCTTACATTTTTGGAATTTTTGTCTGTTTGTCTGTTTGTCTGTTTGTCTGTTCGTTTGTTTGATTGTTCCAGTATCATATAAAAAGTACGAAATCAATATGGTTAACTTATAAACTCAAATATTGTGTGTAACTCGATGTTTCTTTTGGTCTTTGTTTCATCGCAATCGCTTCAAAATATCCAAAGATATAAGAGTTTAAAGTATTCAAGAAGAAATTTTCATTCGGTACGTAATGTAGATACACGTAACGACATCTATTGACGTAAAATGACACTAGCGTAAAATCAGGTAGGTTTAATTTATATTAATTCAAATTAGGAGAACGTGTATAACACACGATCATAATCATCATTATGTTCACATACTTCGCGCGGAAACATAACGCGATACATTGTGAATTTACCCAATCTAAAGTTTGGTTAATTCAAGTTTTCCAAATCTATTGTTTGGTAGTAGTGCCATAGGTGGCGCTATCTATCTTTTAAATCATGATACAAATTAATCATGAAAAATGGTGATAAATTTTAATTTCTTAAAAATGTTAGATTGTTACATCGAGCAAAAAGTGAGTAATTAAGGCACGAATGTGCTTATTAATTAACACGAGTGCATTAATTACTCACTTTAGCAAGGTACGTAATCTACTTTTCTTTCAACTACCAATGTACCTGCTGCGATAAAATATACCTGCTCAAGGTTAACTCAACTCAATTCAAATCAAGTTAGGTCAAGTTAGGTCAAGTCAGGTCAAGTCAGGTCAAGTCAGGTCAAGTCAGGTCAAGTCAGGTCAAGTCAGGTCAAGTCAGGTCAAGTCAAGTCAAGTCAGGTCAAGTTAGTCATGGAACCCTAAAAACAGTCTTTTCTACATAGCTTACAGAGTGTTCGAACGTTTTCCCATATATTTTGACAGTATCACTTCGTGCTCGATAGATGGCGTTGTTCATTTAACGTCATTTTCTGAATCGCGGTGTTAAGAGTCTCCGTAGAAGAATGACTTTCGCCGAATTCATAATTACCGAGTATTTGGCTCATTTTAAATTGAACACATAATCCATACTAATCGATGCTTAAAAGTATAAATTCGATAGTAACTCTGTCTGTCTGTCCGTCAGTAATTCTGTATCGCCTGATCCACTGAACGGATCTCGATAAAATTTGGTAAAGAGATAGATGGCATCCCGGGGAAGAACATAGGCAATTATTTTCTCAAAAACAAATTTAAGGGGGGGGGGGATATAGGGGATGAAAGTTTTTATGGGAAACCTATCATTTTTAGAACTCCGTAGTCAACAAGGAAGCTTTATAGTTTCGCCATGTCCGTCTGTCTGTCTGTCTGTCCGCGACTTAGCTCAAAAACTTTTAATCGACCAACTTACATGTGCAGTTGCAAAAACCCAAACATTCTGTATGCGAGAACAAGTTTTTTAACTACAATGTTAACACTTTGAGGGACAGTAAACGTCCATAGACGTAATAACAATAAAACTTTGCGAAAGTTTGTTTGATAAATTAATTCATCCCAACTACGGAACCCTTCATTGTGCATGGTTCGACACGCACTTGGCCGGTTTTTTTTTAACTTAGGGCTGTGAAAATTTATGCTTTTTGTAACTAACAAAGAGTTACGTTTTTCTAAAATCATCCCTCATAAGGGTAAAAATCCTTCTTTACCCGCTTGATTTAAAAATTCACTTAATATTGACCTTTTTGCGGGACTCTCTTCAAGAGCGTTAAGGGATTGAGAATATAGTCATAGTCCGTATCTTGAGAATCTGTCCACTCAATCAAAAGTTATTACTACTTGGCTCTTGGCTTGGAACGAAGAGTTTGAGTTTACCAGTGAGTACTTACTCGATAGATGGCGTTGTGCAAATGATTCGATTTTCTTAAGGGGGATGCGCCGGTAGCCCGCGCAATTCAAATCTTAAGTTTTTTGTAATTTGCAAGTCAGTGTTAGGCAGGTTGTATGTTGAAATGAAATGAAATAAAATTCTTTATTCTGTAAAAAGGTTAAGTATTGGAATCACTTTTACACGTCGTAATAATATCAAATTTTTTTAAAATTAAGCTAGATGAGGTCGGCGTTTCCTATCTGACTACTCTGAGAAGAAAGGCCGAAACAAACTCACAGTCTCTTTTAAAGTCCGGACATACCTAGGTCAGATATTGGCATATTGGTCAGGCCCTATGAGGACCATGTAGATTAGAGTCTGAAATGGTCTTTTGAGGAATGAACCACACAGATTTGAGTGAACCTGTCCTGTCACTGCAAGCATTTGTCAGTAATAGTGGAGCTCAGCTCAGAACTTAAGGAGCTCAACGACTCGACGAACAATACCAAAGAAAGGACATTTGTGTAGGCCGCATAAAGTTCTCAAATTGCCAGACCATTGTTAAAACTAACTGAGAACGAAAAAATATAAGAATAAAAACAAAATAAACATCCACATAGTCCTCACATTCACAATAATACAATACTTTACATAGTAATCATGTCATTTTGTCAATATCATATATAATATTCAATAATGTGAATTTGTATATAAAACTGGTACTTAGGTATATTTTGATGATTTTCCATAGTACTTATTCAAAATGTCACAATGCCAAAATGACAAAATGTAAGCAGAGCGAGCAACTCAATCCCATGCTTTTTGTCTTCAAAATAATCTGAAATTGTATAGTACCCTTTTTTACAAAGTTTGGTTTTAATACAGCTTTTAAATCGTTTAATGGGTAAGTTTCGAATGTCAATATGATTAAAATATGATTCGCGATCGTAGCAAATAGTAGCTTTACAGAATAATAACCATTAGATACAGGAATACAACTCCTGCAATATTAGTTAGATTAGATAAATAAATATGTGATACAACTGCGACTCATTATTTAGATCAACATAAAACTTGATACTGACCTGTAAAAAGCAAAAAACATAAGAAAATTTGAATTTCGCAGGCTCCCCCAAAGCTTTCGCCTTAGTTTCCATCGTCCATACAATATGCCATAGTTTTTTCATTAATCTTTCCGACAGTTTCATACTGCAGTCCATACTATCCACACTATCACCACAATATAGATATGGACTACCACTAATATATAAAGTTACTGGCTGTCTCATGTCTGTTACTTTTACGCCGTAACGCCTAGGTCGCCTAGACATACCACGTATGGGTTATGGGACATAGGATACTTTTGTCCCGGTAGCACATTCCCGTGGGATAATTTCCGACATCCACGCGGGCGAAGCCGCGGGCAAAAGCTAGTTATCAATAAAATTAATTTCGCAAGTTGAGTAGGCATTCTAAACACAACAGTCAAAAGACAAAATTTCTAACCTATAGTAAATAGATATTAGAATGTGGAATACTTATACCCTTTGAAAATATTTTTTTCTTAAGATACCTGCAGTACGTCACCGTTACAAAAAGTAATCGAATGAATGCTCTAGTAATGGCATCGCGCTGACAAGTGTTGGATCAATTACACCAGTAGCAGCACTCGTGATATCGTTAGACTAATCGCTAATAGGAAAATTATAACTTGTAAAAACACCTAATAAGATAATTATAAAATCGAATTGCACTTTACAGGACCGTAAAAAAATTAGTATAGGGCGTAATTGTCCTATAAACTGCGCCCAAATGCGGTTCTGTAAACGTTTGTAGGATTTCAATAGGACAAAAAAATACATGCTGCTAGGATATTTAAATGACCAAATTTTGCTACTTCGGGAGAACCTTTCCGCAAAATCTCTCACAATGACAGAAACACAAAGTAGGTTCTTTTAAAACAAATAAATGCGTAGCAATAATGTAATAAATATATAAGATAGAATCGTGTGTAAGTAGTGACTACAAGTTATAACATTGAGCACCATTAATTAGGTCATTTCCGTACTTGACTTAACAACTAGGGGAGGAAAACAAGCGACTGATAAACTGCATTATTCTTTTGTTTCCTTATATACGTATCCACAATGTTATTGTTACAAAAATTCGAACCATCATGATCGTAGACATTTACATCTCATAAAAATGTTACATATTAATATATCTCGGCAATGATGTCATTTCTTCCGGTACACAAAAGGATTTCATAACAAATAATAATAGCTGGACATAAAAAGTAAATTGCTATAAGATCTCTCCGCTCATTTCCTAAAAGTTAGCAAGTATAATAAATTCCGGTCATTAATCGGCCACCCCGTAAAAACTTATTCGAAAATAATAAATAAAATTAACAAAAATGTAGCAGTAACACCGTCGCGCGGCGCAAAATAAATAATTTATTAAGGACAAGTTAACAAGGGTCTCATAAAGAAGGCAAAAGGTCGGCTATTTGTTTTCAGCGAAGGATGGTTCACCCCACTTTGTTATTTAGAGTTTGTGAGAGTTGCAGAGACGACGGGGCGGTGGTGGCCGCAAAACAAGCTGAATACGAGACAGTAGACAGCTCCAGCCGTGTATCAAGTTGTTCTTCTGTGGACCGGCCGCCTGCTGTCGGTGACTTGTTACGAGTTATAACTGTTGGTACTAGCAATCACATTGTGTATGACACACCTGGCATCCAGCTAACTCGCTGTTTGTTTACTTTTGAGCGAGTGACGGGATTTTAGAAAAATAACCTACACGGCATTGATTTTCCGATTTCTTACGTGGTAAAAAGTTTTATTATCAGTGTCCCAGTCCCCAAAAGAGAACAATAGTAAAACAATGGCCATTAATCATATATGATTAGGGATAGGGAAAATGTAAAGACTGGGGTTTATTTATAAACGTTGCTTAAAGTAACGTTCAAATGTCAAAAAATATGAAATAAGTAAATAATTTAAACAACGTTAATAAATAAACCTTTAAATCTGAATAAATAATCATTTATTTGATTGCGTACCTATTTAAACAAAATAAACACATATAATCATGATAATATTTCTTGTTCAGATCCCTATTGGGAAAAAGATAATGAAATTCCTGAGAAAAAGGTTCTATCGGCCGAAGTAATTAAAGGATTTTATTATATTCTAAACAAGAATCATGATTTACAACATTAAGACAGAATTCGAAAATATGTTTTCTTCGTCATTCTTCGGTTCAAATAGGTATGACCAAATTAATTTCATAGGGTAGATTAGATTGTATTTTTTAAGAATGTAAATTGATGCCTAAGCTTTGAAATCAAGATTTACAACGTATCATGTTTCAACGTACACCTTAAAAAGCCGTCGCAGAAAAATGTTCAGATATTCTATCCTGCGGCAGTACGCAACTGTCAAGTGAACACGAACGTAGAATGTGGCACGGGCGTCATTGTACCCGCAACAGCTAAATTATTGCTGGGACGCGACGACTTCCCTACAAACCTCTGACGCACAACCGCCTCTCCCAAACAGTTTCGGAAACCTTTTACTATACGTACAGACAACTGTTTCCGTATTTTATACATATAGCCTCCCATACCTTTATATTTCTTCCTGTTTACTCACGGATAAGACAGGCTAACTGAGCTTTATTTAAATTAATGGTTCAAATATCGTTGAAACCTGTATAAGTACGCGATGCAGAGCGAGTTGACCAAAACTGTTTGGTTGGTGGTTGCCGTTTGGTTGGTGTTACTTTCGCATACATTCGTTCGATGAAGATGAAAAATGATGATGATTGCGGAGCACGACATGGGCAAGCGTTTTACACTGGGCAACTGTTAGTGCTCATATAATAATACCACACTGTATTTACTATGTACTGAACTAGTACTTAAAATATACTTAGTGGTTAGTAATTATGGTTCATCAAAGTCATCTAACTTGTCCCATTCGAATATTTAAAAGTAACAAGAGTAGTCGTTTATACACTAGACCGCAAAATAGTTAAATGTATAAGGCCAGTCGGTCGTATGTAATTGCCTAATGGGCTTCCTAACATCGATCGGTTCTGAACCGAGTCAATTAGTCTCGAACGTTCAAAATTTCGAAGTAGCCGAAAGATACGGCGTGATTCGAGCCGCCAGTCGCCAGTAAATGCCTCTGCTTGTTCGATACCAAATTACTCAAATTGTTATTTGCGAAATTGATGTCAGGTTTCATGGAATAACCGCAATTAGCGTTTCGGTAATTCAAACTTGCAAATAGGAAAGTCTGCCCGAAATATCTGAGTTGGAATTGACCATGGCATTTGAAATTCAGTAACGAATTAAATTGAATTTTGATAGCTTGAACTTTGCGAATTGCTCGGGATTTATTTTTGAATATTTTAAAACTTTGGAAATAAAATAAGCAGTATTTCAAAAATAATTGGTTTTCTAACAAATGTGATCTGGTTTCATTTCAGATACAAGTTGTAGAGGTCCCGTGTGGATTACCTACCGTAATCTTACTATGTGTTTGGAATACCAATCTATCGCAGCGAATACACTTGACCTTATCCTGCTTGACTTATTATTAACTATACTGATCCTGTAGGCAGAAATCGAAAAATACAATGTCTCCTTTGTGATATATCCCATACATTAAATTGCCAGTCGGTTACAAAGCCAGGCATAAAATATCACATTTCGAAAATACGGGTGAAAAAAAAACCTGACTTTGTTTTTATTTATGGAATTGAAATTCTACCATATGTATTCTACCGTATGTATTTATAAAGCGTCTGTGTAAATTACCCATGTATTTACGTATTTATGAAAAGTAAAAAAAACGGTTCTATTGTCATAATTTTAACTCCATAACATTAGCTTTAAACGTCGTCAACAAAATTAATTCGAAAGGATAGTCAAAACAATTTGCAGGAGCAGGTTTTACTTACAAAATATCAGTGTGTTTTCGCATCTCATTATATCGTCGAGCAACGTGCACCGTCTCCAGTAAATTCTTGAGCTCTCGTTTGCGTAATACCGCCATTGTAACGGCACACCTTTGAAGATAAAAGCTTCGCATGTTAGCTAGTCCGTTGCCTTTTCGCGGTCTGGTAATCTTGAGCTTAGCAAAAAGTTAAGTCTCTATAGGAAACTATTTTTAATTTAAAAGTTAAAATTAATTTTAGCTGGATTGTTACGAGCTACTTAGATTGAAATTTTAATGCCCCGAGCGCGGTGCGATTACGGGACGATTATTTGTGTCCTTAGAGAGATAGCTCGTTATTTAGACAGAGTTTACCTTTATCATAAAACTGAATCAAAACAAGGTTTATGTCTCGTGGTCTCACTACGAGTAAGGCCATCTCATTAATCGTGGGCCTCGTAAAAGACGATTATAAGATTACACTGTGAGGATAGCTAGTGACGTAAACCTGTGAGCTGTACTGCGATCACAAATTTGTTCGTCAAATACTGTTAGTAAGTCTAGTCCAAGAGATTATTGTATCTATGTAGTGGTGGATGAGTTAATCCTATATTTAGATGTGGTTATTTACAGGATGGTGGTTACAAAGAACAACTTATATTACATAATATTCTATATTGTTATAACTGGAAACGAACAACTGAGTAACCTCTTAGTAGTTTTAGTTTAACAAATCCTACATGAGAGAACATGTTATGTATAGTTGGGTAGGTCATGTAGGTATCGAGTACTAAACAAGGCTTCATCAGCAATTAACGAAGTGGGCTGTTAAAATATCAGTAATTGATAAATGATATACGTACAAAATAAAAAAGAATGTACGTATGAGCTGTATTACAATTGTAATTTACAACAAAGTTTAATATATCTATATCTATAGTATGTAATCACTATATACCAATGATATGATAAACATAATATGCTTTCTATATATGAGGTAATTGATCCCAGAAGCTCTGTATAATCTGTCGTGCAATATGTATTGGATTTAACTATTGTATGCAGATGAATAGTAATAGTTCGCTCGTCTATCCATTCAGTATTCATCAATTCCTTAGTAAACGTTTTCTACAGTTCTCTTTGACAAACAATTCGTTCACGAGAAAACTAGCAGCTGCAGTATTAGTATTCCTTTATTATCGAATAATGGTAAAATCTTCGGTAACAATTTGAGAAAAAACGTAAAAATATGACACTTTTTCTTTACACACTGTTTACTTCGTATAATGTAACAAACACAAACATCCGAAATTAGCCGAGTACAAACAAAAGGCGCGGGGAACGGTCAACGAGTTTCAACGCTACGAGTTTCTATGCTACGGGTGCTACGAACGTAGCGGTCGTAGCCGCGTAGCGCGCAAAGCACACATTCGTAGCGTAGTATAGCGGATAATGTGCCAATAAGCCTCGGGGCCCAGTCTCTAAACAAATATCTTTCAGTACCCTATTTCATGTATGACTATGATTGCCGCATCACAATGATTTACATGTGACGCAATCAACGAACCTGGGAACAGTTCTAGTGTACTCGTAATATAAAAATTAGAATTAGTTGTTGTCATCGTAAGTTTTCAACTATATATATTGTTGAAATTCTGTTGGAATTAATAACATAACATCACACCTTGTTTCCCCGAAGGATTCACCAGAGGTGTACTATAGTACACTTACATTTCTACAGTTATGTGTAAGTCCGTTGTCTGTTCAAATTCCTTGTAGAATAACAATTTAGTTTGCACCAGTAACTACACAATTCAGTCGACTTACAGGCTTTCGGCACTAACTTTTTACTATCCTATGAAGTTTAGTTTTTTCATAGACCGTTCTATAAATAAAATATATCGACTTTTCGACTTTTCTTTTCTTTTCTCTTATTGACTTTTATCGGTGTAGGTGTACACAGTTAAGATGCCCAATTGACACGACCGATTTTGTGTCTATTTACATGTAATTACCGAAATTATTATAATTTTGTGACTTTCTACCCAATGGTCTAACCGTGGCTTAATAACAGCTGCTTGACAGAAATCGTGGAAAAATACTTAGAACTAAATACTTAGAACTTTTTTATTTTTTTTATTTTAGCCTAAACTGAGCAAAGGCGTCCCCCAAATCTTTCCAAAGATCCTTTTTCAGGGTCATTTCGATCCAACCCTTGCGGTACGCCTCTAGATCGTCTCGCCATCTCTTCCTGGGCCGGCCTCGGCGGTAAGTAAATTCTTAGGTTAATAATTTTATTGAACCAAACTAACGACTGAAGATGAATCGTAACCTTAATGTAATAGAATGACATAATCCATCATAGCCGAGACAATAAAATTGAAAGGAAAAATAAATCTTCACCGACGCGTGTAGCCTCAAAATCAATAATTTATTCATTAATTATTATCAAGCTTCACGCGTAATTTATTATGTTATTAGAAAACATGGGCCATGCCTTATTTATAATTCAGAGATATGAACGTAAATGTCATTGGAATGAAAGATGTTTCCATGCATCGATGAGGGAAAGGAAAATTAGAAGTGACGGCCTAATTCTTGTGACTGGGGAATGACACGGTTCTGGTCCTTTCATATTTTTATTTTGTTTTTTCGAGCCAGCGGGGTTGAGTATTTTTGGTGTTCAATTTACTTTATACACTGTTACTAAAAGGCTGGGTCTAATATGGTAGGTTTTTTGCTTTTATCATTATTATGGCACAAATTATTATGGCTTTTTACAAAGTGTATATTCATTTATATCCGATGAACTTCGAGTAATAATTATATTTGTTTGTTTTTGCTCGACTTCACGACAGATAGTTAATGTTCAGACATTTTCAGCAAAAATGAAATCGCTTAAAACTTATTAGAATCCTTATTTCATTCCCATTAATTTTAATACATCCGCCACCCAAAACATTCCACACGACTACTAATTAATTATTCGTCAAATAACAGTGTCATTACCAAACCAGCAATGTGTTACTGATAATAATTGGTAAGACGCGTGATAAACGTCATGCACGGAACCCGGCGGCGCGCGGCTGCTTAATAATTCACCCATCCACCGACAAGCACCCACCGCTACTTTGAAAAGGGTAAGAACGACCCTACCATATAATGACTGGAATTTGGTACACCAAAACACGATTCCTGTTTATCCAACTAAAAGTATTGCCATCTATCTGTGTGTCTACAAATTATCGCCGGCCGACCTCCAAGGCCAATTGATTCGCACAACGCTCGATGTGGAACGAAATATTCCTTTTGACGTTGTTTGAGCACAACCTTGGATATTTGGACATTTACGATACGAAAACTTTGTATAAACTTGAAGATACTACTAATTTCAGAAGTTTGAAACTTAATTAAAAGCATTTTATTTAATACGCAACCTAGCGACGAACTAATTGTGCTGCTGGGCGTACACAGTTAAATATATTTCGACCTAAAATTACAGTTCAATTTATTTGGTAGGTTTTACTGAGAAAAATGTAAGTACCGCAGAACAACAGATAATCCGTTTGTACAATGTATATTTAAATAAAACAGCCTGTATGCACAATGCCAAATAAATATTAATTTACCTATAACCCAGATAACACGTCATCAGACTAACTCAGGTCCAGATAAAACCCAACTACGACTAAAAAGGTATAAACAAGACACCACAGACAGACAAATTAAAAATCCGGAGTCACACGTAATCTGTTCGATTTATGCCCTAACACGTGTGACTCCGGATTTTTAATTAATGTAGTTGGGTTTAAGTTTTTATTACTTTAATTTTTTTTTAATTCTTTTGGGGTTATAATATTTTTGAAATGTGCTCATTAAGCCCTTTCATTTGATACCCAACACGGTACAATTAAACAATTTTTTTTTTAGTTCCTGACTTTATGTCCACTAGAGGGCGCCATTTTTAATTTAATGTGACGTCACTTGGCCTAATACCGGACGATCAAGACGCTTCCAACGATACCTCATTTGTCAAATTGTGAT
This sequence comes from Lithophane ornitopus, assembly GCA_948473465.1. Classification (NCBI taxonomy): domain Eukaryota; kingdom Metazoa; phylum Arthropoda; class Insecta; order Lepidoptera; family Noctuidae; genus Lithophane; species Lithophane ornitopus. The sequence goes on along the minus strand of OX419620.1, from coordinate 9,852,283 downwards.
GAGTCGTTTAGAAGATATGAGGGAACAGATAAACATAGATACATACCGGTCAAAATCATAACCCTCCTTTTTTCTTCGCCGTAGTCGGGTAAAAACAAGTACATTAAAGAGGATGTATACCTTACCAATTGTGGGGTAGATATTCCGATATTCTGGCAACAATACCGACGGAATATACCTTGAAATGTACGGCTCAGTATTTCCCAGCAATATTGCAGATAGGTACAGAATAACCAAATTATTGGGTGGCTAGTCCTAATGGATGGCAACAGTGGCAACTATTGTCGACAGTGAATCAGAAGTGCTTTTTGCAAAAGGCTGGATCATTTTTGAAAAACATTTGTTGGAAAAACAACGAATATTTAATGTATATGTGCTACTCAAGTTCAATGCACATTATTTAATTTCCTTTGATCAAAATGTATTTATTTTTAGTAATGGTATACCTAACCACGAGAGTTTAACTAATATGTAAACTCACAACCTCTCGAATGCCACTTAACGTTGAGTTATTATCCTTTCCAAATATACTTACACAAATATTATCACCTATAATGTACCGCTCATACATCATATCGTATTTATAATTCAGTCGTAGGAACATAAATATCGTTGTGAGCTAAGTATTTCACTCTGCTCTGTAATATATTAGATGGAAACGTTGCGTTGGTGACGTGTACCTTGCATGATGTATTTATCGCTCGCTCACCATAAGGACGCGGCCACATCATTCTTTAAGACGCCCCTAATTCACTTACAATTAAATTAGCGTCACCCGATTCTCTTGACATTAAATAAATTAGGACAACGCCATTAAACCGGGGGGAATTTGTTTAGTAATCTATTAGTTTAGTGGGTAGCTACATACCCTTAAAATATTCGGATTTTATTCAGAACTCGTGTTCATTATCTCCCAAATATACCGTATGTACATACGTACGTAAATAAAATCCAAATTTTAAAGGAGAGCATCAACTTTCTACTTTATTAAGGTAAAAAGAATTTCAGACAGAAGTTCTGCTATAATAATTCTCGATGGAATGGTAAGATATGTGTTTTACAAGCTAACTGGAGTCAATGCTCAGATTTGAGATCAACGATCCCTAAAAATATATGCTCCTACGTATCTACCAACTGTCTTTAGTAAAGTGTTTGAATAAAATTATTTTAAGAAGTCTAGACGAATCGACCATACTTATAGTGAGAGTTTCTAATATTTTAAGGTGGTCACGCCTTGTCACATTTAGATAATTCTAGGTGTAACTTGACCTACTAGAGTATTCTGAAAGTTTTCAAAATGACACGAGATCTTACTTCTTTTGGCTTTGAAACTAATAAGACAGTGCTGTCAAGCAAATGCAACTAATTTGTAAAATGCTAGACACAAAAAATGCTAAGATTGGTCGGCGTACTGGAGTAGCCACTAATAATTCACGGCACGTAGCCGAAAACAGAATTATCCGCTGTAGTAGTTCGGGAACTCTGCCAACTCTCATCATATTAAGGCGAGATGATAATGAACGCGATGTTTCTGTTGCTATTTTTCACGGCAACTTTGGCCCAGTACAGAAAAATGTAACACACAACAACTTTGTAAAATTGTTCTAATCAAAATATCTGCTTCGAAACCAGCCGCCAGGCGAAAAATTAAATAACTAATAGTGAAATAAAATTGCCAACGTTGACGGTTATTCGAAAAATCCTTACCGTTCTCAGTCATTCGAGTTGTTCCGTCGAAAACATCAAGACTATAGACGTTTCGATACCCGCAATCCTTACAAACCTCGCAGTGAACGACGCTTTGAAAGCCCAGAAAGCTCTAAAGCCCTCACAATTGTCACTAAACAAAGTGAAAAACGAAAACCCGGGATCTAAGCTGCGGTGGAAATGAGCATTTTCGACGCAATGTAATATCAATATTTAGTGCTGTTTCAGGTGGACTTCCAAGAAATGAAAGAAAGCCAGGAGTATAATAAATGAAGTCTATAAAAAACATGTAATATCAATCATCCTAAACCTGAAATTGTAGACATTAACTCTTTTATAACTACATAAGCACAAAATATGAAAGTTTTATGCGACTATTCCATGTAAGTAGGTTGGAAGTCTTATAAACATAAGGATCCAACTAAGCCACTTGATGTTTTTGATGTTCTGTGGAATAACTTTTGTCTGAACTAAGTCGTACATATTTGACGATCTAAATGACGCAGTCGGTGAGCTACCTTTTGTACTTAGTAACAGGTCAGGTGGGCTCTTGGATCTAGGCAAATATTTGTTTGATCTGCAGATATTGATATCCAACCTGAATGTTTGTATGTACAAGTAAACAGTGTATTTAATCGCACATGTAATACAGTACCCTAATGCTCATTAAAACAAATATTAAGCCTATAATGTGTAGGAAGCATTTACACATACACAGAGTTTGTTATCCGCAACATAATAAACCTGTTATAGCGCGCAACAACGGCAATCCGAGCAGTTACAAAACCATTAAATACCTTGAAGTCCCACCTAATTGCTTCCGAAGTCGACAAGCTCTATTATTAAAAATGTTCTGAATTGAACAAATTGTCACTCGTTTTAAAAGTTAAATTAGTTGGGTTAGTCGTTTCCCCGTCCATAGTGAATAAAACATAAGACTTAGCTGTCCTAATGAGGTGGGGTTCTTTGTTTTTCTTAGTGACTGCATAAGTTGTGAATGAACGTAGGATCAGCGAGTGTCGGATCAAATCGCACTTCATTTGTCCGCGTCAGGCGTGCGCCCCGCGTGATGGATGACAACGGCCGTGGCGTTGCCTGCTTTTAATTGATACCGTCATTTTTGTACCGGCCGCCGCCCGCGCCTCGCCCGACGCCTTCGTCTACTCCTTCCATTACATAACACCACGAATTCTTCCGATCGTTTATCTTTTATTTCGATGAGATATATCTTTTGAGGAGCGCACTCTATTCCGAGCTTGAGCGTGTCTTTTATCATTGATAGGGGTAATTTGTTTGATATTTCATTTCACATGCGACCCACATCACGAATTGAATGTAAGTGGTATCGTTGTGTCGATAATTTTGTTTTGTGTGGGAGTGCGGAAGTCGATAATAAAGTAAACATAAAGGGGAGGTTCGAAGTTTATTTGCTACCTCCTACGCGGTCAATTATCGACACAATAAGTGGCTGAGAAGCCTTTTCAGTGTATCTAAAATACGAGTATTTCCATCTTTTCTTTATTAAGTAGTAAGTAGGTAGCAGTTTTAGATTTTTGCAGAAACATGCATTCAACATTATTTAGTTAGAATTAGATGGAATTCTAAAGTTAGAAAATAGGATTATCTGAAGATGGATGGATACTAAATCAGCCATAATCATGAACAAGAACTTGTGCTCTAATTAACATATAACCATCCAAAGAATTGCCACAAACAGGAGTTCAGCAATATTTCTGAAGCAACGCTGGATTTAGAAAAAGTTTGAATTGGGCGATTTAAAATCTGCAATGCGCGCTCGCTCTAAGTATTGTCAGTTTTCGAATAATGCTTGTTGACCCACTTTTGTCTGTTGGAATTTACGCCTTCCGGGCAGAAATTAAGCTTATTACACTATTATTCTCGTAATTCTAGACCACCAAAGAAACTCTTTTATACATAAATTAAATCTTTCAACCAGCGACCATTGTAATACTTATATTGTTTTGCTTATTGTCAGAGAGACAACTACACCAAACATGTATGTATATGTTACAGAAATGTTACCCTTTGGATGTCAATTCACTCCTAGTGTAGGAACGGTATTTACCAATCATGTCGAAAAGCACTTGTAAATCTAAAGTTTGTATGTATAATGTCAGGCGTATGAAATTAACACTTCGTAATTGGGATTAAAGAGAAAAATATTTTTATCTTTCATAAACTAATGATAGTGAGTAAAACTAATTTTTTGTTTTATGTATTGTGCCTGTTACCTATGCGACTACACAAAATAAAACAAAATGAACAATTATTCAGAACGGTAGGCACTCGACTACGATAGCTACGGCTACGAGCTACGCCGTAGCAGCCGTAGCACGTAGCAGGAAATGGAGTTACTCTCCTGGCGGCGCAGGACTTCTGCCAAACTCGGTAAATGGTAATGAGAATGCAATTTATTTCAGTTTTTAGCTTAGTTTAACGTTTTTTGAAATACCGTAATGTCGGCCCAGTTGAGCGGGCTGGGCCAAATTACACTGCTATTATCTCTAAATTGACCATTGCCATGTGGAATTGTGGTAAATTATTTTTGATAACCTATCATCATCATAAAACTGAAATAAACGATACATGTATTCACAAGGGATTCGATTTGTATTTTATTGAACCGGGTAGTTTCCGTCTACTGAATTAGTGTACACGCCGCAGTGTGATTTTATTTCCAGTTATTTTTATTAAACTATCGACACCCATCAAAAGGCTAGTCAAAACCAAATACAGGGTAGGTATTCAAATCTATTTTGTAAGTCCGTTAGATAAAGCGTCACAAAGCAAACCACAAACTTATACAAATATAATACTACTAACGTTACCATTATTTGCGAATAAGTAAAAGGGTCATCTCTTCAAACATTATCACTTCTATTTCTTTTACTCGTGTTTAATTCAGGAACAGAGCAGTTTGATTGTTACTGATAAATATAGCGATGGAGATTTAGTTGTCAAGCTGGGTAAGAGACATTTGTTGGGATCACGACCCTATCCCGAACCAACCATGAATTCTCGAGCTCTCATTTGCGTAATGTGATTACAAAAGCACATCTTTCGAGATAAAAGCGTAGGCTTTCTACGTAAGTAATGAATTTCACAGTCTCCACTGAGAAAGCTGAAAGCCTCATAATTGTAACAGAGCGCAAGCAGAGACCCATGATCATGTTAGCGGCACTGAAATCACTGCTCTCAGGAATTGTCAATGACTTAACTTCACAGAGTTTTGTAAATATTTGTACTTTGTTACAAGTTGAGAAAAAAGTCAATAGGTACCATAAAACAAAACAGGCCAAGACATAATAAACAAATCTAGCTCAAACACAAAGACACTGCTCAGTGAAAAGAACAAAGAAAATCAGTACACAAGTAACCTCACAAAAATAAAACAGTTGAATAACAAACATCAAAGAGGAAGCTTTGTAGCTATTACTTAGAAGTCTTAGAAAATCGAAGTGTACAATGTAATCCGATCAGATAAGATGGGTACAGCTGTCGGGAGAGCCGGCGGTGCCTAGGTTGTCTACAAATTTATTCACACTCCATTAATACCCGTCGACCGACAGCCAGCGTGATAGATTAGCGTGCACATTTATATGGCGCACACCAACCTGGAAAAAATACCTGCCGCACTCGGCCCGAGGAAAATCTAATAGTAACATTAATCTGACCCTGCCACTCAGACTCAATTTAAAAAGACGTCTCATTTATATTACAATATTATCTTATTACATTTTTGTACACATAATTCCATTCCCGTAAGTAGACAAAAAATTCTGAGAATGCCTCGTGAACATAAGGAAGTTAATAAATCAACGACAGAATGTCGGTTCCTATATTATGAAAGACAATACACGACGGCAATGAAAGGGAAAATTGGATATAATCACCCGTGTTTCATAGATTGTCTGACAGATAATAATTCAATGCGATAGGTATGTCCTATCAATGTTTCAATCGCAATATCAACTAACATAGTAGGGGACTATTAACAGTCGTAAACTGTGTAACGTTTTTTACTGCGGCCTCCGGCAAATTGCGAAGGGAAGCAGCTGCGAGTTGTAAAAAGTTCGCACAATAAACGTCTTCCCGCCACCTCTGTCTGAACACAATTAAAACATTCATCTACGCGTATACATCGTCACGGTAATAACACGACATTTAAAGCTGAAACAGACAATTACTCATGGAAATCTCGAGCGAAAGTTGAATAAATGAAAGCGGTTATCACAAATTATTTAACTGCAACATTCGGCACGCGGCCAGCGTGGTGTTCGGTGAATTTCACTAAACTATTCAGGTCGAGGAAACCGCAGTCGCTCAGTTGTTCACAGCTCTAACTTAAACTTTCACTACGAGAAAAAAGTTTTAACGTCCCTCTGATCCTCTTTCCATTTAAAAGTAAATATTTAACTCAATAACTCTGAATAACTTTGGATTAATATTCGCATGCGAGTTCAAATGGCGCAAATGAAATATTTTAAACTTCTGGAATGGAATTACTGTTTGTGTGCCCGTTGGCGCTTGATTCTTTTACTGCATGCTCCGCGGGGAGAGATACACACGTATGTACGTATACAGGTGTTCATGATAAAAACACAAGTTAAAAGAGCCGCCGGGCATAATTGAAACCAGGTAAACTCGGACATGGTGATTCTGAGCATAGAATATGTTCGAAATAGAGGAGCAGAATGTTCAGTATTCTCTAAAGTCTGATTCAGTTCAACATGGTACTGCGGACTGAACGTGCTTCTAATCTTGACCAATTGTTACGATAGAATTTATCAGAGGCCGTTGAGCGTGGGCGAAGCACACGCAGTGGGCACAGATCACGAGGCTTATCTAAATTCTACTGCTCATTTGTGTAAAAGGTAAGTATACAATACAAAAATAGATCATAACTAGATATAAAGATTAGTCAGTCAGTAAGATTGGTAGCAGGGCTTATCGCCCAGGTTATAATAATCTTGGTCTCAAAAAATAAGATAATGAACCCTATTTATTATACTAAACATTGACACAGCGGCTTGAATAATCTCGCTAGGATTTATTATATAATGTATCTCGTTTCGTGCGTTGGCACCACCCATAGCAACATGCACCAGTTATGTCACATATATCAAGACTCCACATAAATGTAATGAGTTACTAACTCTGTAACTATGATACATCGTCACCTTGTAAATGATAAACGATCTTTGCCTAATAAGTTGGATCGGTCAGTGTTTCTTATTAAACTGCCTACCTCTAAAGGTGTGTCTAAACATTGACCAGTAAACGTGCGCGGCTGCCGCGCTGTGTTTGGACGACTGCCACGTGCGAACGCTTCTGTCTACCTGCCGATGCTGGCAAACATTCGTCAGTAATGGTTTTTGGCCGAGTTATAAGCAGAGCTGCGACACGCGCCACCGCTTTCGTGCCAACTAAAGTGCGCGGCGTGTCTCGGATATGCCGCGCAGTACTGCCGCGCAAACGTTCGTCAGTTTAGTTCACTTTAGAGCGCGGCAGAAAGGTGTCCTGCAAACGCCACGTGTTGCTGCCGCGTTTTTGCTGCGCAATCTTTGGACAAATCTTTTTGAGCTTGTGAATTCATCAAATGACTTCTACCGCTCTGGACGGAGCGGAAGGGCGTGTTAGACTTTTACTGACTAAAACCCACCCGTGTTCCTTCAGTTGCCTGTTGCTAAGGTCCCGGTATCTCGTTTGGACATTCCCGCAACCTTGGCAGATCTTTGGACACACTTTAGGAGACATCGAAACAAATTCAGCCAAGGTTTATTTCAGTGTCAAAACTTTTATAATAAGGATGAATATACATGTAAACACCAAATAACAAAAATATAATGTAAGTATATTTTCTACACTCCTGAAATATTCCTTTAGGCTACCCCTTGTGACTATAACATCGTGAACACCAATATAACTGATAGCAATCTTGCTAATAAAGTACTACAACAATACGAGGCTTTTAACATTGAAGCACGTCAATTCAGCCAACGCCTACGCCTTTTACTTTTGTTCATGCGGGTTTCAATACTTAGTAAGTATAACTTTCGTCAAGCCTCGACGACCGCCGCTACTTCGCGGTTTTCCTTGGCAACCGCAGGAAACTACTTGGTAAGCCAGGTACTGGAGATAAAGCAATGAAAACGAGGCCACTGGCTTAACGTGATTTCAACTTTAATTTTAGCATTTGGGTGTAGCAGAAGGCATCAAAATAAACGGAGATTCTATTTTTGTAATTTTTAGACATAAACTTAAGCCGTATCTTTTCTCGTCCTTTATGGGTACCCCTTACACGGAACATAATTTATTTTTAATCTTATAGCTCACGTTTCAGCTCACGTAAAGCTGCCGACATAAAAGTCCGCCGCGTCCAAATTGCAAACTGCTCTTGTCGCCCCCCACCTTAATCTATTTCTTGTTGCCTATTAAAAAACTGTTTAGATGATCATTTTGATAACATGAAGTTGCAACTTGTGCTGAGAATATGAAATGAGCAATAAGTTCGTGTCACACGCGTCGCGCGTAATCCGAATCTAGTTTTTCAGTCGTCTCCCCAGACAAATCGTGACTTTCGATTGACACATAAAGTATTGCGATAGTATAAATATTCTGAATCGAGATTTATTTCGATGGATTGTATTTCACGAATAAAAAATGTTCTATGTGTTTTATATCGACATAATATTTAAGTACTACAATCTTCTTATTTTCTTAACGATGCAATTTCTCGGAACACAAGTAAAAATCAACTTAGATCATTAAAAAAACTCAAACTAAACCTAAACCTACGAAGATTCTACATCTCTCTTTAATTCAAATATGTTTAGATACTTAATTTACAGTATAACCACTCCCCACAGTCCTATTGTTGCTGTTTTACAACAATATAAAAGAAAGAAAAAATATTAAATATTTTCGCCAGAGTTTTTACTTCAAAACAAAAAGTTAAGAAGTAAAAATTTCTTACCAAAAGTGAGTTTGTAATATCATCATAGAGGATATTTTTATGTATTAAATGAATTGTTTTTGTTTACAGGTAACTCGGCAAATGGAGCCTTCGACTTGTAGCCTGTTTGCTCTGCGGAGAACTTCTCTACGAGTTGGCAAACTTTGGAAAACTTGGCATTGAGTTATAGATTCCCAACTGCCTTCCAAATACTTATTTGTTTTGCTCACTTTGACCGTAAACAAAGATATCCATTTTGATGTATCAGCATAACTATATGATGCATGGAATGATTTACGTAATTTTGAAGGGTACTGTAATTTTGCGTCCTTTTCAGACTCTGACAAAAAAAGGGCTTAAAATAACCTTGTGAACATATTCATAGTCTCGCTACCTGATTACTAAATTTTCCATCCTATATTAGCCCCCAGCCGGTACCCTCACTTGTCAGGGTAACACATGCATATGACTTATGCGGTCATCGTTGGACCGGACTACTGTATAATTTAAGGTTATAATTACAAAGGCAGTTTAAAAGTACTGTGATTTGAATCAAAATACATTACTCTTTAACTTTTCCGTTACGTATACTTCAATAACTTACAAAGCCCATTGGTGAGCATATAACTCTTTGGATCTCATACATTCAGTTCACATAAAACCACTTGACCTGAATAAAACACCGAAGTCACATTTCTCAATTGGTAGTTGCATTTTATGTCACTAAAATAGGTCAAGTTTTTGTGTAGGAGCCGCTCATGCGTGCGTGATCCACTATCTAAGGTCTCGAATAGATGAGCGGCTCGATAGCGTCCCACCATAAAAAAGGCGGGATGTAGGACGCGGGCACACTGACTGCAGTACCCACGTCCCGTCACCTTGCGGCCCACTTTATAGACTCGTGTCTCCCAAACCGCAATTTATTCCCACCCCGACTAAATTACCACTTACATTAATTACCCCTACATATTTATTGTAATAGTTTTGCGTTGTGAAACAATGATGATATTAGCAGCGCCCCGCAACTTCAGGTATATTTGCGGGTTACGGAACTAAACATTGCGGTAATTTATTGGTTCTAAGATTAAAATGGCCCATTAGAGGTTGAAGGCTTCCACGCTCATGTAATTGATTATTTTAAAACTATTACCCAACTGTGACTGTAAACGTAGGTATTGCATTAATGTTATTTACAAGGTGCTGAAATGCACGGTGCCAATAAAACGAGAAACTCATACGTTTGCTAAAATGATATGCGATACGAAGGAGAAAAATTTGGCCGTCGAAGTTAATGAAACATCGTGTCTGAATCAATTTGAAATTCATCGTACACTGTACGATGTCAAAGAGACCTCGTATCTTCTGCTGCAAAATATATAAAAACAGTTCCGCTAAGAGCATGTTACCCTAATCTGAGATTTTAGTTTATTCATTGTGATGTTTTAGTCCCTGGTGTAAATTTATAATTGTTAATTCATGTCTGGAGTAAATATTTTATGCAAAAAGGTGGTGAGGGAGCAGGTAGTTCTCCCTAGTCGCTCGATACGACGTAATTGGTTACCGACGCTTGGCTAGATAGCCACTTTTAATGTAATTATGTAAGTGTATTTACTTTAATACGGACTCTTTGCTCTATCTTTTATCGTAATTACTTTGATCGTATTTTCCGTGGAAGATGTTAGTTGGGTGCCAAGCAAGGAAGAGTTTTATCTGCTTTTAAGGTCGTATTAAAACTCCTTTGCACGTAATAATTTGGAGTCGCTGGGATTAAATTTAGGAATGCCTGAGAATTTGCCAAAGGCCAGTACTACTTCCAAATAAATATGTATATTTTCTTAGGTAAAAAATCAGTTACAATCAGATAATTAAGTACATAACGATTTCAGTATCCTATCGGAAACATTTAGTTGGAAATCGGAATTTCGCTGACAAAAGACCAACTATACCTATTCCTATGCTTGATTACAAAAAAATACAACATATGTGTAATTAAAACATGATTAAGTTGAGTTAAGTAAAGAAAACAATATATGAATACGGAACGAATAATAGTGAGTAGGTAACGTAGAACTAATTCGGTTTTCTTACTTTGAGGTTTAGGAGGCACTCCAGGTCAACTGGTCCCGACAGCGGGGGACGCAGCACGTAGCCTATACGAAATTATCTGCCCCGAGAGAGGGCGCCCCGGGCGACTCCAGGAAAATATAAAACGAAAATAACTTGCGCCTACCTAAGCCTTGTGCCAGAGTTTTTTACATTAACACGGAAAGGCAGCAAATAAAATGTTTATTTTAAATAACCGTTTGCTCTGGCCTGCCCTACGTGAAGTTGTTCCGCTGTCTGTTTGCACAAACGCGACATGAAGGTAATTTACTTAGTGGCTTTGTTTTTGTACAAGCTTTAATTATAACTGAAGACAAAAAACATCGCACTAGCAACTCTGATATTGTAACCGCAACAGAGGATATCCGTTTATTTTCAACCGTAGTCGTAATACTGAATGCGATATCACGCTCATCTCATTTGAAATAACCGTTACGAGCAGGATAGCGGCGACTTACGCAACTAAACATTGGAACTGAGTAGTTCCCATGTGAAAGCGGAGGCAGAAATCAAGCAGTTGGTATATTAACTTGTGCGAGTTCCGTTTGTTCAGTACATGTTCCGATGTAACAGTTCGGAGGACACGCATTTGTAGTAAAAGCGTGTTCTCGCCATAACTCGGACGACCTCAGACCGCACGATATTAAAACTATAAAGTGCCGCGCGCGACCGATTCGCCCACCCCTTACGACTCGCCGGCGACCCCAGCGAACTTTTTGTTTTTCACCTTACGTTTAATCTACATTTTATTTAGCACTTTGATTTTTATTACGCTTGTAAACCTTTATTGAAAAAATGCTAAGCGGGCTTTATGTTTTCAGTTAATGAAATATAAATGTAGGTCAAAATGAATTTACTTATATGAGACGGCATAAGAAAAACATATTCAAATGGAAGATGGAAAAGGATATGCGTGTTTATGACGCTCCACGGGGACTCACACGTTGAACTTCTCGACGTAAGTACAGTGGAGTAAGAAGGGGTGAGCATAAAATGACTAAGTTATCGCTCTCAGAAGACGTATATAGTCGTAAAAGTCTGAAATGGAGCTACTCATATGAAAATAATCAAGAGTAAATCGATGTTTGAAGGGTTTTACTTTTGGTGACGTAACAATGTCGGTGGCTCCGCTCATTTGTTTCCAGTAAGAGGTCTTTTACAGTAATTGGAGCACAACAAGTGTCGTTAGGGTGTTTATTGCTCGGCTGATGGACACGGGGATGTACCTACTCACAGCGTAATAGCCCAATTTTTTGTGCCATATGTTTCGCGGCTGAGGCTGACTCCTGCTCCGTACATTAAAACGTTCTAAAATGTTAAGGCCTCAGCAAGACTCTTTATCCCTCTTAAAAATAAAAGCACGCATACTCAACTAAAGTACCCTTTGCTGTATTGAAAATACACCGAGTTAATTAACTATTATAAACAAAATGTAAACAAGTTCACTTTGATTCCATTGTTTCAAACCAACAAAACTTGGGTAAATAAATGCTTTAAATATCTAAAAACAATGAAATTATTCATTGAATTCAATGCAAGAGTAAACCTTTTCAACAATGAGCAGCATGAAAACTTTAGCGAAATTCAGTGTAGAAATAAATAATACTGTTTATGTTCTGATCGCTTTCAAGTAGGGAATGTACCTACTTGAAGGTTTATTGCTCGTCCCTTCCAAAGAAGTGTGGGACTTACAATGATAGTTGCAGTAATAGTATGTGCTAATGACTGAATTGTTAAGAGCCATCTAACAAGTAATCTAGCGAACTTTGTGGACCAGCAGTGGAGTTCGTATGTACGTGTTAAGTGGAAGCTAAACTGATAATGTTAAGATAATGCTTCTCTGTCGTAACATTTTAGATATTCGGCCCATGATCTTTGCATCTTTCAAAAGATTTTATGCGCACAGGCATGCTTTATGTTAGAAGTTTCGGAGCAACTGCCATATAAGTTCAAAAGTTTTTATTTCACATTAATAGTTTACAAGCGTTATATGAAAGGCTCTATACAGTTGTCTACTAACTTTCTTGTGCCTAAACTTCCACAACAAGAAAACTACAACGTTTTCGTAGAAATATATTATTGATTTATCTACTACCTATTTCTTTAATTTAGCATAATAACTTGTCGTCAAAAAACGTTAGGCTTTGGAAACACACCGCAAAATCCTTGGCGACGTCGACGACCCTTTGACATTAGAGTAAAATTAAGCTATTTCTATAAACCCTTAAGTAATGAATACCTGAAATGTGAGACCAAAGGCACGCTAGTTATTGGACCGAACCTCATTTCAGTAGAACGAATCAATCACTATTGTCAGCTCGCGATATAAATCAAGCTAACTTTATATTTGCGGTTCGGTCCGCTCTTCCGGATCTCTCCATTCGGTCATATTGTCCGCGCGTTCAATTCAATAAGTCTTGTTTATCGGGACCTTCTCGATACTATGGGATTTATCTAATCGAGAATTCCAATCGAATGATTCCTATTGTAGCGCTGCCTAAGCAAACGCTTCCGAGGTGTTTTATTTTCTTTTTAAAATGAAAATGGTACTGGAAATCCTTCTCTATTTCCAGTTGCACTCGGAAGTCGCATGAACTAAAGGATTAAAAACAGTCGTATGGAATTAATTTTAATTTCTCTTGAAAATCGTATAAAAATACACGGCTGCTTAAAAGATTGCAGTAATGCCATACAATTTGCATCACCACCTGTTTTCCTGAATTTAAATGCATAAATTGTAATGAAATAAATACAGCTTTGGGAAATGAAAAACGTGGCTCTGTTTATGGCTGATTATTTCAATATCAGATGTAATTTGTATATGCTTACTATTTGTAGGAAACTTAGCCTACTTACAAGAAGCAACATTGCAGTTTACTCTACAGTTTAACATTTGAATTGAATCATAGATAGAACGCCAAACTGTTCCAATATGACATATGACTCACGCTTATCTGCTTCCATAAACCGATTTCAAATTGCACAAATTCTCACTAACCAAGGACCATAGGTACGGAAATACACAACCTATTTCCGTAAGCATAACATTTGGTTGAATTTGAAATATGTACATCGGAGTGTTTGCTATATCAATATGACGATATATTACATCCGAGTCGCGAGTTAGCTTCCGTAGTCATTTCTTAGCTGCAAGATAGAAATAGAAATATTCTGGATAAAATATTGCCAAGTTATTCAGCTTTGTTCAGTTCGTTTTCATGTCAAATAGCAATGGTGTTGAATTGAATGTCGTTGACCGGCTACGCAAACTGCGAGTGATACTCCGGGCCCTCCTACTGTGCGATACATACACATGTATTGTACAGACCCCGTATTCCACTACCTGGGCTGAACTGAAAGTTGGTTATAAACCGTGACTTCTGAATACTAACGCGAGACGCTTCGTTGAACTTAGCTTCTGATAAAACTTTAACAAGAACCTCCGCGAAAAATTATCGTCCGTCTAACCGTAGCACTTTGCTTCAATATACTTCGGTTACGTAAACAATTGATTACTCACTTCACATATATTATATTTACTCTTCGTCTTCTGTTACGCATGAATAAATGTAAACATATTTGGGAAATAATCCTGACGTTGACTCTACGCAAGATTACCTTCGAAAATATGTATGTATCCGACGATCTATTTACAAATAAATTGAGAGAAATGAATGTCGTAGATGACATGTATCCATGGCAATTCAATTTATTTTATGACAGGATGTTATTTGGTTCTTGTATTACTTCAAAAACAGGTTGCGAATAAACAAAAGCTAGTATAAACCATATAAATTAAAGCCGCTTCCTGAATCCCCCCGTCTCCCGTACCTCTTCTGTTTACTTTCAAGCATTTCGTGCATTCTCTTTTCATTATTTTCGCATCTTTCTTGGTTAGGTTGGTTAAAACTGTACAGTTGACCAGCCCAATTAAAAAGCATACCTATTATAAAAACGAACACTCAACAATACCTAAAGATTTAATATAATTGCATTCCGTGAATTATACAAACATTTACTTAGCAATATGAACTTTTTTCACGACAATACTATAACGACGTAAATTCGTAAAAAATATGGCTATCGTAAACGTGGAGGGCCATTATACGACCGCTACCGGCTTGTCGCAGGTAAGTAATAAATTAATACATAAATTACGAAGGATTGAATGTTTATAAACGTCACGTAACCTCCTGGAATCCCTCCATTAGACGTTGTTTACTTAGTCGGTGCGCAAATCTTGAGAGGTCGACTCACGAAAATGCCCCATGAATATGCGATGACACAAACCGTACACAGTTTTTCCATTTAGAAACCATAATGAAATCTCACGCACGTGCTATATTTGTTTTTCAATCAGACGAAAATTCGAAGTTATATATAAAGGCATTAGGTATTTATCTTAAAATAAACATTAACTTGTAGAAAACAACTTTACAGGTATAACAATTTTATCACATAATTATTTCATTTTTTGTGTTCGAATTTTTGCGGTTCGTACACAATTGAAACTTCTCCGAAAACAACTTCATTGACAATTCAACACTTCTTTTCGTGAAAATAACACGATTTGCTCTGTTAAATAAATTATATCTTGTATACCTGAGCATCAAATGAGGTTCTAAATTGTACAAAAAGGAAATCAGAATTTAAAAATTAATCAATGTATTTTTAGGATTGGGAAAGAGTGAGCGGGCGACAAAATGAAACGTTAGAAATTGAATAAACAAAAATGTGTTAATGTAAATAGAGTCGTCATGCAGGTATGTGTTAGAGTATGAGTGGTTAACGAGTGTGAACTCGTAGTGTTGTCAGTGACAACAACAACAAAATACGCTAACATAATATAATGTAGTGTATGTCAGAGGCGCGGGCGCGGCTACAGAACGCGCGGCAGCGCGCGGGGCGGCGCGGTGGCGAAGGCGCAGAGGCGTGATTTGTATTTGCCGTCATCAGTTTTTCCGCCAGCCAGATGCACTGCGCGCTCAACACTGCCGTCGAACTAACGAACCATTTGCTGCCGAATCATCCAACCGAGATATTTATCCCAATCATTTGTTTTACTTTGCCCTATTTTGCTTTAATCACGATTTTCTAGCGTTTGTAATCATTCGTCTGGGAATAGTGTGAGAATGTCATATTTTAAAGAAGAACTAATATTTTACAGACATTCGTTTGCGATTATAAATAAGTAAAAGAAAGTTAACAAAGTAAACAAGCTCATGAAATATAACGAGTGAAACTTGACGCGGTTTTCACTTAATGAAAATGTCAACTTCAGGCAATTACAAAATATTTCATTTTAAAAAAAAAATTGGGAAATGAAAGTGCAAGCTAAATATTCTTAAATGACCTTCCTCGTCATGGAAAAGCGTTATCAAAGTTTTCGGAGCGTCCTTTGACACGAAATAAATTCCTCTTTCCGAAACAGGCAAATTTTAATACGGACCATTTATAAGTTTTTCGGCGTTCAGTAAAATATTCGTTAGACATTAATAACAGTCATTTTTCCCCGTCCAAAAATATCGCCGAAAAAAAACAGTTAAGGAACACAATCACGTTTCACCAACTTATTACATTTTCAGTTATTTGAAGATCACTAAAACGAATGAAGATGACATCGGTGTAGGTTTGTTTATTAGGAGTTAGTAATTCATTTTTTTTTATTTAAAGCATTGTATTCGAATTTGAACGTGCCAACTTGTGTCGGCAAAAAAGCAGGTATTTTAAACCGCTTCGCATCCACACGAGCCATTGTAGGTGGCTGAATGCCAAATGAGTTTTGTGATGGAGTCCCCTTGTGAAAAGGCAGATTGTGAACGTGTCTCCTTGGCTAAGTAACGTCTCGGTAAAGCACACAGGGACAAAGCTCTCGAGGTATGTTTGCGTTTTGTCACTTGTCACATTGAGACCCAATTCCTCAAACTAATTATTTCTCCTCTATCCAAGAATGTAGGAGAATGGCTCTTTAGAAATTATACATTTCAATTCAAGCGTGTTTCAGCGGTATTGGATTCATATATTGTGTAAGTACATGCATAATAATAATAGCAATGTAGGGCAGAAATCCGTATTTCTGCTCTTCATTGCTGGATAGACCAACGCCATCATGTTGCAAGAATAAAATATGTTGTATGCTTCTTCCTAGAGGACATTTTTAACCTACTTCTACTACTTCATTAGTTTGTATCTCCTGTTAAACGGTTACTATCCGAAAATCTAGGTTCCCTTTTTTTCAGTGTAGTGATATTAATCCTATCGTTCAGTATTGTTGGCCTAGATATCATGGGCTTTTTAGTATATGTACGTATCCAATGCAATCCATCTCACCAAACTGCTGCCCATAAATGGAATGTGTACCAATAACAGACTTCCGTGAAAAGAGCATAATCGCTTTCAATATGCATTGAATTGTACCTACGTTTCGACAACAGTACCACAACATTCACATGGAATTATTTCAGCGGTTTTATAATTAATCAATAAACCTGTTTAATCTATTCATAATTATTATAAATGAAAGTCGCGTTTGTCGGTATATCCGCGTTGTTCTTATTAACCACGCAACAGATTTTGATGAGGTTTTCACCATCGTTTAGAGGATTTATTCCGGAAGGTTTATGTGCACAATACATTTATCTAAGAAATCTCGATGTTTTGTCAAGTCGTAAAAACCGTGCGAACTAGGAGCGGGTCGCTAGTACCTATTTAAATGAAGAAAAACTAGAACTGTACAATCATACAATGTATTATTTATTTATTTAATACTTTAAGCACACAAACGTACAGAAGCGGACTTCGTGCCATTGGCATTTTCTACCAGTCAATCTTTGGGTGATGCAGAGACAAACAGTGGTAGGTGAAATAACTAAAATTGTGGAATAAAACATATACTTCATTATACTAAAACAATATATAATTACTTATTTATTAAAAATCCGATCTGAAACGATTACTTAGTCTTTTTATTACTATAAGTGGAGAAAATTAATTGTAGTTATAGAACTAATTAAAATGAAATGTAATACAAAGATAATAATTAAAAGCAAAATTATTAAGGGCCGAAAAAATACAAGGATAAATTATTATCAGTTTTCAATTAAGGGAAACAATTTAGTGTAAAATGAGGCGATGAGGCGCGGACGGCGCATAACTTTTTTCTCGTTTGTTTCATATAACGTAGAGGTAATTTCAAGCGGGTGCAATTTATATTTTGCAAGCAACGGTTCTGCATGTCGGACTGAATAAAGCCTTTACCACTTGCATTGTGGCTCTTTATAACAGTTGAAAACAGGAGAGATCAGATTTGATTCGATGATATTTATATTTATGTTATGAGCTTTTTATCGGCATTGGGTATTTGCATACAGAAGTTCCCTGTAAAGACAAGTCGGTACCGATCGGTATGGGTGAAATAGACGGGTGTTAACTTATGCGCTCACACATAAACAAACAGCTAAAACATGTAATCGTTTCGTTCCGAAGATCAACTTGCAGTGATCTGTTTCGGGCGTCGGGCCCGAAAACCCGCCTCTTATGCAAGCACCCATTAGTAGTAATAAACATAGGTACAAAACTAATCTACATATGGATATAATCATGATAAGAGTTACTTCTACGATAATTTTGTAGATGTAAATTATGGCAATGCGTAAAAATCTTAACAGCCAGCTCCCCCTCCGGTTGCACGGAATGTTTAAGAGGAAGATTCAAATTAGTTTCCTGTTTTACTCAATTTGTAATACTTCGGAATTAAATGGTTCCAAAAGAAAGGAATTAAAAGTTAGGCGTTTAAGAAATTAGAAACTGAAGTAAGTAAATTAGTATTTCTCCGTAGTTGTATATTCGTAAGCCTGGCAGTTTCCGTTGATTAAGATGAATTCGTAGGATACAATTCGTTGACTGCGGGAAAAATTACCCAAGATTTACACGGGAATATAAATTGAGGTGGTAATACCAAGCGAGCGTGGATTTTATATTATGCATCAGTTACCCACTGAACTATAGAGGCACTGTGTGTATGTATGTACACTGTGTATGTTGATTTTTAAAGCGCTGCAGCGCGAACGCTCCGAACGCTTACCAAACTTGGCGAAGTTTGTTTACTCCACTGCAGAGCATTCAAAAAGATTTATAATTTAGAACGGTGAATAACGTTCTTACCCATGTATCTTCAGGACATAACTATCTGAATAAGCCACGGTAACTTTAGTTGAAATAAAGTGAAATTCATTCTTCATTCTGTAACTTGTATAAATTAGTTCGGTATTCCTGTATTTAGCTCACTAAAATATATAACTTAGCTAACTGTTTATTTCACCGCAACAGTTATAATTTATACTGTTCTGTGGAGTTTCGTACAAAAATCAATATAAACATGATAAATTACCACTTAACTTTATAACAATTGTGTTTCTAATCCAATATTTAGGTAACTGAACATGAACTCACCTCGTAACAAATTGCCGCTGCCAAGTCCTTAATTGACTATTTGATACACAAAACACTTGCACAGTTAGAAAGAATGGCACACCTAGTCTTTATTAGCTAGACGATTAGAAACTAATGTAGACAACAAACAACACATGTAAAAGCATTTTATATAGCGCTATCCTAAACAAGAGACACTCAAGACTTATTCTATTATTCGTAATTGACTACGATCAGTTACTGTGTTTTAGCTATTACGATGATTGTTGCGCACTGTCACGCAAATGTCACGTGGCTTGTTATTCACTTGATCGCAGCGCGAACACCGATTTCCTGAAACAAAATGAATGATATATTACTTTTGCGAAAAGGATGGAAGGTTTCTTCACACACAAATCATTTTATAACTGTATTGCAGGACTTAACAGTTTTCTTTTTAAATAAAACCAAAAAACAAACATTCAGCGCAGTATGTAAAGCAAACGAGGACACATCGTATCCCGCACGCTAAGGTTCCATACCAACTACCACAATCCGACTTAAATTATGATCGTCTGTGCCGCTGTTCTCAAGACAGTAATTAAATATGACAAACTGGCGGCAAATTGCGGGTTTTACTTTAGCTTTTACTGAACATTTGATGAAAAAAATAAATGCTGAAAATCTGGTAACAGAAATCTGAATAAAAGTCTTACAATAGTGTTCTGCTAAACGTGGGGAATCTTACGAAACCGTTAAAATGAACGGCAAGCTTACCTAGTCATAGAAAATAGCTGGTATAATTGGTTACTGCCTATCCTGTCGACACAAGTTAACTCGATTTAACAACACCCAAATAAACAGACCTTTTCAAAAACCACACAACCTTCTAAAATGTACCAACCATCTAGATAGGCAAATAAACTAGACCTAAGCATATTTTCGGCCTGTCGTGCGTCGATATGTAATCATATTTCGTTACGAAGTTACTACGTAGTTAACGCTATAACCGAAATAGCTGATATAAATTCAGTTACCCTTGATACCTCAATTTACATGAAATAGTTTCTAAAAATACTAGTTCAGGCAACAAGTAGAGCGTGTGTGGACAGTCATTCTAATATTATATGATTGGTTAGAAAGGGAAGCCTTTCCGATTCTAGGAATAACTAAACTGAGACCTGCCGTGACAAAAAAAACTCGTTGAAAAAGTAATAGTTTAAAAGCATAATTTAATTTTAAGTTACACGGCTCAGCTAATATACGGGTATGTAGAGAGTTGTTTAATACGTGCTATCAGTGCAGCAATAACAAAGTTTGTTCTTCGTATTCTGTTAGAGCATAACGAGCAAGACAAACTTAGTGCACAATAATCTGGTGGCGTGAACACAACGCCCGGCGACGGAGTCCCCAGCATTTCCATTATTTACCGTAGCGGTTTGCGCTCGCTTCCACACAAATGAATTGGACAATAACCCGGCAAACATCCGTCAACTTTTCCTTAATGAAACTTTTTGATAATAAAGCAGAATAGCACTGTAAAGGTTTTGTCTTTGATCACTTGCCTTTCTTTCAAAATTTTAAGCTTGGAACAATGAAGGTACAGTAACAATAACAATGGCATCAGGCTAACTTTCTTTTGAAAGGTATTCAATCGAATTAGGACAGCGCTTCTTATATTTCAGGAATAACATGATAAGCGGAGGAAATTAATGATGCAGATGAATAGAAATAATTTAATAATAACAAGTTTGATTAGTATTAATGTAAGCTCTGAACACTGCTAATTAATTACCACGTAATTCATTAACAACATTAATTAATATAGATACTATAGGAATTAGATTCTGTATTTTGGCCTGTTTCGGTATTTTAAATGTTTATTTGGTAAATTATAATTGGAGGCATGTCTATTTAATAAAATAGTCGTGATTATTTATACAAATAGCTTTTCAGCAATGATAACTGAATTCAGAATTGATAGACAATTTTATTAGAAACAGCTGAAATATTTCTTATTTCCTGCTACCCTGGCTACTCGATAGACAGTTAAATAGAATACTCTCTTTATTGTATGTTCACCATATAAAGTGTTTGAAAAATAATAAGTTAACTGTGGATAAAGCGCGCAATGAATACAGTGCTCTTAGTAACTATCTATCTCGTGACATCCGGAAGAAAGGCTATCAGGAAACCAGGCGACTCTCAGTCAGTACTGTCTCAGTAGTTCTTAATCACGCGATTTGAACCGGGCTACATTATTAAATCTCTCCACCTAGACTACAGTTTCATTTAGAACTCTCGCTGATACCTAAAGCTTGTAAGAACTGTTGAATTTTCTTAGTGAAGATTTGTGTCCCAGTTCATGTGAGTAACATAATGCTCCCCAGATGCACATTTTGTTTATGCATCAGTGACTTACATTCACGTAAAACGTGCAGAATTTCAGGTTACCATTTTCCTCACTTTACTAAGATACATCGAATGAAACCGTTTCTAGTCCCGGCTTAGTGATGATACGTTAAATGCGTATTATCATTTAAGCCTTCAAGCTAGGGATGTAAGTAAGCCTCACTTTCGGTATCGAAAGCTCGGACTTCCGATTACCTGCTTACCGGTTCCAGCGATTTTCAAACAGAGTTTACGTAGTCGTACGTCTGATTTTCCAAATATGGAATTAATATGGCACCTTTGGGGATAGATAAATCGATAGAAGATAGAATACTCTTTATTATGTACACCATAAATATAACAGATATAAATGTAGGAATTTTACATAAGGAAACACAATGGGTGGTCTTATCCCTAAAAGTGATCGTTTACAGACAACCTTTGGATGGATTAAAGGAAGAAGGAGAGACAATATTGCAGGTATTCAGTGGTGTACCATTTACCTACATATACAATAAATACATACATACATAAAGCATATATGATAGATGTTACCTACGATTCTAAGA
Organism: Lithophane ornitopus; assembly: GCA_948473465.1. NCBI lineage: Eukaryota > Metazoa > Arthropoda > Insecta > Lepidoptera > Noctuidae > Lithophane > Lithophane ornitopus. The sequence continues at coordinate 9,830,128 of OX419620.1, read as the reverse complement.
TTTAAGAAGAAATTTCATCTGTGTACCCTGAAACAAATGAATCTAGATTCATAAACACATAAAATCACGCCTGTAATCCCCGAAAGGTTAGGTAGAGGTGTGAGATACACACATTTCGCTAGTCGAATCTAGATACCTAACTATTTTATTAACGGTTGAGTTTTCTATCGTCAGATAACTGTTACATATCTGAGGAATAAATATGGCGGTTTGACAATATTTTCTGCTTTTTTGTTCCTTAGATAAAAGTTATCAAAATAATGAAAAATCGGCCTTAAAATGGATAACGATATTATTAACTTTTTTGTTTTCATTTGGTTCCCACTGTTTGCACAATGACAGTGATTGGAAATGCGACTGTTATTCATCGGACGACTCACAAAAATACTTTTATTACACGATAAAATGTGTTTATCACCCAAGTTTGACAATTACGACCTATTTTATTTTGTTTGTCATCCAGTTGAAAGCTTCCGTAACAGGTTGTGACTTTTTATCGTACAGATAATGCATACTTGTCTAAAGAGAACCATTTACTGATTATACGAGTGCTAAAATCAATCCTCGCCTATAAAAAGCTTAGATTCACATATTTCTACTTTAAATGCCAGGCCATGTTCCTCTAAAGTAAACGAGCTAATCAATATAACATAAAACGGAGTCACATAAGAGTAATAAAATCGTCATAAAATCCTAAAGCTATAGGCAACTCACGTAAGCGACAGAGAGATAACAAACAGTCATCAACACGCAAATGAACACAACCTACACGCGTAGGTACCAAATACAGAGATCATAGGTACTAAATAATAAAAACTAAAACCCAAGTACGACTAAAAAGGTATAAACAAGACACCGCAGACAGACAAATTAAAAATCCGGAGTCACACGTGTTAGGGCATAAATCGAACAGATTACGTGTGACTCCGGATTTTTAATTTGTCTGTCTGCGGTGTCTTGTTTATACCTTTTTAGTCGTAGTTGGGTTTTAGTTTTTATTACTATATTTTTTTTTTTGTTTTGTGGTTATAATATATTAATGGCGGTTGATATTAATTTTATTTAAAAAAAAACGAACGAAATGACTAGGAACTAGTCTTTAATCAATTTAAAACATTTGTAATTTTAAATACAATTTTAAACATAAAAATATACTTCCTAATCTAAATAACGACTTTACACAATATTATAAAATGATCTTATCACGACGGCTGCTTGAAACGGAGTAAGGGGCGGGCACTGGTCGCACCTTGCTTTTATAGGCACCACCGCACGGTAGTTTTAAAATAACGTTTTTACGCTAATACGGCCTCTCCTGACGTGTGGTTGTCCTCAGCCACATTGTCCAGATGATGGTCCTTGTTCGCCGCAGTCACGATCTTCGGCAAGTGGACTCGGGCGACGCGAAGGGCTCAAGTCTTCAATAGCTGCATCAGTAATAGATGGACCCTGGTGTGTGTCTGCATCTTCACGACTTGAATAGTCTTCGCAGCTAGTTTCACTGGTAGATGGTGCTGCGAGACTATCCTCTTCAGCTAAAAATGAGAGAATGGCACCTATTAGTAACATCCTTATTACGTAATCAAAACATGTATGTTGTAATAAAATACAACACATCTAGACGGAGGCACCCAGTTAGCTCGTCTTGGCAGAGACACATCTCAATGCCTTTATAAATAAACTGAGACGGAGGCACACAGTTAGCACGTCTCTTTAGGCAGAATTACATTAACTCAATGCCCTTATAAACAGACGGAGGCACCCAGTTCGCACGTCTTGGCAGAGACACATCTCAATGCCCTTATAAATAAACTGAGACGGAGGCACCCAGTTAGCACGTCTCTTTAGGCAGAATTACATTAACTCAATGCCCTTACAAATAAACTGAGACGGAGGCACCCAGTTAGCACGTCTCGGCAGAGCCATCGCTCAATGCCCTTACAAATAAACTGAGACGGAGGCACCCAGTTAGCACGTCTCGGCAGAGCCATTGCTCAATGCCCTTACAGATATTATGCATGTACATGTACACATGACTTTTTCAGCCCGTGTAATCAAACACATTTGATACAATACATGATCATACATCCTTTAGATAGAAAAGTAAATAAGTACAAAAATCTACTTACTATCAAAAAACGTGGCACACGACTCGGGGGTCCACTCTCCTCGCCAAGCAACCATGTGCTCAGCGGCAGCCTGAGTGACTTTGCCATACAAACCAGTTAGCAGCTGTAGCTCGTATCGATCGTGGGGAAGGACTTTTGCCACACGATATGGCCCTCGCATCCCCGAGTCCAGCTTGCCTGTAACTTGAGAAGTTTTTATTACAAACACGTTATCGTTTAGATTAAACGTACGCTTGACTTTTCGATTCTTATTAACGTACTCGTCTTGTTTACGTCTATTCTGGTCAAGCAGTTCGATAACGCGCTGTCTTTGCAACTCTCTTAACCCCTCGCGATTCGATCGCACGTCATCAACAGCGACATCGCGGACAAGTGATCTTATGACGGGCGTGACTGCCTCAACACCAATAAGCAATTGTAAAGGTGAGATCTGAGTGGTCTTGTGTTTAGTGCAGTTTATAACGAGCTGCATTTTCCACAAGGAATCGGACCATTTACTCTCTGGCTTAGACGCCTCTATGCGTAACATATTGAGCAAGGTACGACAGTAGCGTTCGACCTGACCGTTTTCACAATGCATCTCAGGTGTTACAAAATGCATCTCGCTACCCATTTCAGTAACCCAGCCCTGAAAACTCGCACTCTCAAACATTCGTCCTCTATCACACACAATAAGTTTGGGAGTACCGAATAGGGAAACTGCGTTTGAAAACATTTGTTTTAATTCGTTGGAATCTTGTTTTTTTATAGCATAAAACAAACAATACTTAGAATAGGCATCTACAATCAGCAGTACATACTTTTTATCATTTGAAATAGGCAGTGGACCTAATACGTCCATGTGGACCGTGTTAAATGGAGTATCTGGCTTATGCCATGATGAAATCGGGTAATGAGGAGCCCTAGGAACTTTCTTGGATGAAAGACAAATTAAACAATGACCTACATATTTCCTTACAAAGGCATAGAGCCCTGGGAACCAAAAATGACGCATAATTAGGTCAATGGTCTTATCTGCACATATGTGTTCATGCTGATCATGAAAAACTCTAAGGAGACTTAATCGGTGTCCTTTGGGAATAAAGCATAGTAGCTTTGGCTCTTGGCCCGTGGGGGTGTATTTATAATACAGCAGATCGTTACGAACAACATACCGGGAAGAGTCTAGCTCGTTATTGTTGACTTTGTCAATCAGCGTACGAGTTTCCTCATCCGCAGATTGGGCAATCTGTGCCCAGTTTTTCGGCCTAGTTATTTGGAGGACATCAACAGGATTTCTACTTAGATAATCCGCGTGCTGCATCATAACGCCCTTTCTATACTCTATCGTAAAGTTGAAATCCTGCATGTATATCCACCAACGCGCGACGCGTGGTAAAAGATCTTTTTTACGTTCTGTTAGTTTAAGCGCGTTACAGTCCGTCACAATTTTAAACGAAATACCCAACAAATAGTGGCGAAAGTGTTGTAAAGCTTTAATAATCGCGAGCGTCTCAAGCTCATAAGAATGGTATCGGGGTTCGGCACCTTGCGTAGTTTTACTAAAGTACGCCACTACTCGCCGTTTACCATTCTCATGCACCTGCATAAGAACCGCACCATAACCGATGGAACTCGCGTCCGTATGCAACTCGGTTCGTAATAACGGATCGAAAATAGCAAGCACAGGTTCACTTGTAAGACAACGGATTAGGTATTTACGCGAGTTTTCTTGTTCTTCGCCCCAGTGAAATTTAACGTTACCCCGTGTTAAACTAGCAATAGGCGCTGTCTTAGATGCATAGCCGGGTATATAGCGACGAAAGTACCCTGCCAAACCGAGTAGCTGTCGAACCTGTTTTACATTTGTGGGCACAGGAGAGTTAATTAAAACCTTAATTTTTTGTTCGCTCGGTCTAACCTGACCCTCAGAGATAGTGCGACCTAGGTACTCAATCTCTGTAGCCACAAATGTACTTTTCTTTATGTTTATAGAAAACCCCGCAGAAGTAAGTGTTTTTAATACCTCACGAACATTGTCGATTGCTTCATCGATAGAAGAAGCCAATAATAATACGTCATCGATAAATGTGAGGGCTTTACCGGACTCAATGAGTGATTTAAGCGTATTTGTGATTATTCGTTGATATACGACCGGCGCGTTCGCGAGACCAAACGGCATTTTTAAATATTCATAATGACCTTCTGGGGTCACGAAGGCGGTCTTCGCTACAGAGTCGCTATCCAACTTAATCTGGTGGAAACCCGTCGCCATGTCTAAACAGCTGAAGAACTTGCTCTTACCAAGGCGATCAATATGGTCTTCTATCAGGGGTAAAGGATAGCGATCTTTCACGGTAACCGCGTTCAACGCGCGGTAATCGACGCACATGCGATCTTTTCCGTCTTTCTTCTTAACAAGAATAATCGGACTTGCGTATGGAGAGTTGGACTCGCGGATTATTTTCTTGTCAAGCAAATCTTTTATAATATCACGCACTTTGAGTTTTTCGTCGATTGAAAGTCTGTATGGTCTATAACAAATCGGTGTCTCACTCATCAACTCAATACGCATATTACCAGTTGTGACTGTTGTTAAAGCAGTCCCAATAATAAAGAATTCTTTAAACAGATTTACGACTGACATCAATTTTTCACGATCGCTACCTTCAAGCGGCGTGTTAACCGAAAACTGTTCACTTGAGTTGATAAGCAATACATTTTGATCAACCGCATTAGGAATTCGAGTTATACGTTGCTCATTGTTTGCACGGATGTACGTTACCCCCTCCCGATTTAAAACATCTGTCCCTATCAATACTGGCACATTTAGACATTTCAGGGGAACAACAAAAAGATCCACCTCTAATGAGATGTCGCTAAATTCAATAACTAATGTTACGCGGCTATTACACTCAATATTTTGATCACCTATACCACGTAATACCTGATATGTGGGTAGTCGGGTACACTTAAAATATTTTAGCACCGATTCCGAAATAAGTGAAACGCGCGATCCGCTGTCTATCAGCACATCTGTAGGTATACCCTGTATTACGGCCGTTGTGACGTCACTGTCTGTTGACGCGCCTTTTAACTCGAAACAAAAATTTACATTGTTTTTATTGCGCGTTTCAGATCTTTGCTTAGCAAAACAGACAGAGGCGTCATGGCCTGGCTTTTTACAGAATGAACACGACCCATTAGGTTTCTTATTAATTGTTTCAGTCGATTCATCTGATTTAACAGTCTTAGATTGTTTAGGGCACGCGCGCTGCATATGACCCACACTACCGCAAGAAAAACACGTTATTTCACGACTTTTATTACTAAATGGGCGTTTTCGAGAGTTTCGGTCAAACTGTTTACTTTGGGAAGATTTCACAGAGGTTACTGATGAGTTGGGATTCGGTTTTGTATAAATAGAAAAGAATTCAACAAGATCTTTGGTCGTTAAATGAGCGTTAGTCGCAGCGGCACGTACTTGTGCGTCAGTTATACCACGTATAATAATTGCAACCGTTAAATCATCGCTTAATCCTCTAACAATATTTAGTCTCAAGACAGAGCGCCTAGCATACTCTGCATACGTGGAATATTTGTCGGAATTAGTACTCATGACGTCAAACAAAATATTTGCAACATCGATTCTTCGTGAGCAAAGTGGTTTAAATTCTATCTTAAAGTTAGTCCAGGTACGGTCGTTTGTGACCCAGTCGTTTAACCAACTACGAGCATCTCCCTTCAGGCAGTTAGCAATCCGGGATAAACACTCGTTGTCGTCCCATCTATTAAGATCACGTGCCCTTTCAACCTCTTCACACCAAGAATCAATATCATGTATGCTGGGATCAAAGTTGGAAATATAATAATGGTTAGATCTGACCTTGGTTAACGCACTCAACGCTCCAATGAGGCGATCTGTAGCATCTACTGACGTCGAAGTACTTGTTAGCGATTCTCCAACGATGCTGATGTTCGACTCGGGCACTGCTGGTTGTGGCATCTGCGGCGAAGACGCGATGATCTGCCCAGGCGCCACAATGGCACGTGCATCCGGAGTCATCGTCGCCGATACGGTACTGGTTGTGGGTAGGCTGGTGTTTTCTAGCGCGGCAAGGCGCGCCAGAATGGTTCCAAGGGTTTCTTGGAGTTCAGCTGCATCACTATTTTGATCACGCCTATTTCTACCTCTATTACGAGTGGTAGCTCTTTCGGACATGATTCAAAAGCTTTTCGCACAACACAGACAATAAGATAGGCAATGGAGCCTATCCCACTTCTGATAATGGCGGTTGATATTAATTTTATTTAAAAAAAAACGAACGAAATGACTAGGAACTAGTCTTTAATCAATTTAAAACATTTGTAATTTTAAATACAATTTTAAACATAAAAATATACTTCCTAATCTAAATAACGACTTTACACAATATTATAAAATGATCTTATCACGACGGCTGCTTGAAACGGAGTAAGGGGCGGGCACTGGTCGCACCTTGCTTTTATAGGCACCACCGCACGGTAGTTTTAAAATAACGTTTTTACGCTAATAATATATATATTTGAAATGTGCTCATTAAGCGCTTTCATTTGATACCCAACATGGTACGATAAAACAATATTTTTTTTTTAGTTACTGACTTTATGTCCTTTATAGGGCGCCATTTTTAATATAATGTGACGTCACATAGCCTATAACCAGCGGACAATCAAGACGCTTCCAACGATTCCTCACTTGTCAAATTGTGATGAGTGGTTTAGAAGATATGAGAGAACAGATGAACATGCATGCATACATACATACCCGTCAAAATCCTAACCCTCCTTTTTTCTTCGCCGTAGTCGGTTAATTAGGTATCATAATACCTAGTATTACTTAATCAATTATATTATTACAAAAGTTTTACTTAATCAAATTGACAATTTTCAAAAAGCCATTTTATGAAATACTGGCGTTCCCGCTCCACCTTCGCACAATTTTTATGACTTGACAAAACATCGAGATATCTTAGTTAGGTATATGTAACGTTTACATTAACGTATTATACACATGAACCTTCCGAAATAAATTCTCTAAACGATTGTGAAAAATTCATCAAAATCTGTTGCGTAGTTTAAATTTAGAAGAACAACGCGGCCTTATAGACTAACGCGAAAAGCGACTTTAATTTCTAATATGTATAGATGAACTTTATATCAAAGAGCCAAGTGGCTCAAATAACCTAAGAAACAATTGAATCTGTTTTTAAACCAGCCAACAGAAAATATTGATTCCAAATTACTGTCTTCTCATTTAAGACAGTTATGTACATACTTCAACTACCTACAATTATATTTCTGTTTACATGAGAATTCAAGCGATTTAATTTACAATTTCGCAGAAAAAATTGGTAAATATTAACCCCGTTTTGTCTGACATTTCGTGAAAAAAGCGGACGGGCCAAACGCACTTTTGGAAACGAGATTGTCAGCCATCGGAATCGTGTGACACATAATACTATCTATATACTTACATGCTATATCCATGCTATGTACAAACTAGTTGTCGGTTGCTTGTTAAAATAATTTATTTATGCTCTTGGCAGGAAGGCCTGGGTTACAAATAGGACGATCCTTTACCTCCCATGGGTGTAGTAAGAGGCGACGATCGAAATATTCCATAAGATCTTGAATGAGTATTCTCTTCTCGTAATAAAATAGCAAACACCAAGCATGGTGATCATGGTAAACATGTCTTGAATCCCTTTCTTTATAATAGTGAACCATCGAACCGAAAGAGGACGTAATCCAACTGACATAGATTATATCCACACACCAACAGCTCGTTGGCATTCCGAAAAACACACCATAAAAACAATGTCAAAACTAATATTTTTAGCTCCGTTTCCCTTTCACAAGGTGACGTGGGAGAATTGACTTTGCGTAGTCACACTACCTACGAACGTGTGTCAACATGATATAAATATTTACAGATTGGAAGCCATGTCAAGAGGGCATATGTCGGGAAATAGGTGAGCGTGATTCAAAGGATGTTTTATATGTGTGAGGGAGCGTGTTACGCACGTGACCGCACGGGCTGCAGCTCACCGACTCGCCGACTCAACGGCTACCCGTCACCCTCACCCGTGTCAATCAAATCCTTGCAAACTATGTTCCAGTTACATCACTCAAAACAGTAAATCGCTCAGTGAAATTCCTTGTGAATTCCACATTAACGAGGGCTGCATATTAAACCAACTTGAATGTATTGCATTCCAAAGCTCATTTCGCCGAATGTGAAAATACAATCATGTTTGTAAACTTTGTAAAGCATACAATTAATTTTACATACTCGTGATACTGATGAACCCAAGTAAACGCGTTTCTTAGTATTCCGTGAAACATTTGAATGACTTGAATCTTTTGTTAAGTCTCAACGTCGACACATAGCATTTGTAACATACTTATCATGAGTGAGAAATGCAAGTAACAAGAAGAAAACAACTGTTCCCTTTTGTGCTTCGTTCGCGAAAGCAAACAATAAGATAATTCCGTTAAACATGTCCCAAAACAAGTTACAGCCACTACGTTATGCTGCTGTTGGCAAAAGTTTGGACATTTTTACTGTCTACGGAAATCTTTACTTGAGAAAACACGAAATGGGTGACCGTGTCTCGCGGCTTTATCACCTGGATCTTGACAAACTGCCGACTAGACAATGATAGATGTTCAATTTACTGTTATCATAATCAACAATTGATGATGAGCCCTGAAACAGGTGCGCTTTTCAAGTAAACAAAATAATTATTAATCATCGGAATGGGGAGGCAAAAATATGATATTCTTTGAAAACTCAATACTGGGTTTCACTTTCAAATTTTGTTTATTGGTGTCAGTTACCTTACTTATTTGTTTGTTCGATGTGGTTGCCTGGGGCCGATTCACGGTATCAGGAAAGATTTCAATGAAGTCGAGCTTTAATTTTATAAAAGTACTTATGACTACCATGACATTATATTATAATTTTGTAAATATCAAGAATTTCGCAGGTACATTGAAGAAAGCGTTTTAATAAAAATTAATTTGTTTTCAGTGCAAGGAATCGTTATAAAAGAATAACACACGGACGTCGTACTAAGAATCAGAACCGTTTTGCAGACACCTTTTCCACGAGTTCACAAAGAAATAAGCTTTATATCAAGCGAGGGGTTCAGTCTGTGTACGTTTTGTAGTAAAAAATATTAGGTATTTGAAGGCAAAAGCGCTTCGTCCGCAAGATTATAATTAAAGGAGAGCTCCTCTCCTGGAGGAGACTACCTCGTGTACAAAGCTTACAGCTACGAGATCACTCTTGTTAGGGCATCACACTTCCAAACTGAGTCTATGCAAGATTAACCTTTTACGTCTCTATTTCAGTTGCTCTATAGTGGATGAAACCTTAGAATTTGGATAATGGATTTCAAATATCCATCGACGTCAGTTACCACTTACGGTGCTGCGTACTTTTTTGCAAATAACATAAAAAACTTACCCGCCTTCTGGAAGTCGGGTAAAAAAATACAAAGAGGTCCATTTTCTGAGAAAATGGACACTGGATACGGTAACGCACAATATTAATAGCTAATAAATAAATATTGAAGGTAGAAATACCATTCAAATATTTGTTGTTGTTGTTGTTTTGTTAGTTAATTTAGTTTATCCAGTGTAGGTATAAATATTTATAAATAAATCGCTAAAATTCATATATCTGTCTAATTTATGGAAACACGATATGATATTAAATTAAAGTTCCCGAAACCATTTACCCAGTAATCAAAATTAATTACATTTCGGGGATGGTAACATGGCATGACGGACTAATTAAACTAATGACTAGAAAATAGAAATTATTACTTAAAGGTAGAATTATGTTTCAACTTTCAGTATGTCTTTTTATTACACTGAATTATAATGAACATACTAATATATATATGCAACTTGTTCGCGGGTAGGTATGAACACTGGTAGGTGTATGGTATGGTGCCGCTGCCCCAAACTTAGTGGCAAAACACGATAATGAAATATGTTATGCAACTACATACCTAATATATGTCATTAACATGTTCATCGCATTCTTGTAAACATAGAGTTTCTACAGGAATACTGTAAAAATAGCCTTAGTGCTTACTGTTTTCGCCACGTGAGGAGCTTATACGGTATCCGTCGTATTATAACGGCCCGCGATCATGAAATCTTTGATAGATAGATTATTCTTTATTATGTACACCATAAAAATGATGATGATAAATAGCTACTGGTGATTTTCACCAGCAGCTTTTCGACATTAAGTTGTCAAAGAACGCTGTACATTTGGGTAACCGTTGTTGTGTGACTGTTCACCGCTTTCATATGAAACCAAAGCTTTAAGACTATCAGCACCGATTGTGCCCGAAATCGATCGAAAATACGTTATGTAAAACGAGATGCGTAGGTACCTATGAGACAAAGTGATTAAAACTACCAATTGATATACATAAACATGATTGTCACTCAAGAAAGTTGCTACGTAAGCTAACTTATTTCACTTGTAATTGTGTGACTAGTATAGTAACTCAAATCACTTTTCAAAAAAATCAAGTTGATCTACATACTATATCAATTGCCGCATGTATAATACGAAAAAGTCAATAAAAAACATGTGACGTTTAGTTTGACAGTTCTCGGGCGACGCCGGGCATGAACAGCTAGTTTGAAATATTTGGAGTTTTAAATGTATAGTGGACGTCATCATCTTTATACCACTTTGACGGTTGACCACAATTCCCAGTAGGTAAATTAAAACTTCACTAAGTTTGAATGTATCTAACTGTCACATAGACAAACACACCTTGTCGTTCTATGACGTGCAAGTGACATTCAACCTTCGTCGACTATCTGTACCCTATAATTTTATTTACCTACTGTATAATATTTCATAGTGCACTTGCAATGTGCATAAACATACATAGTGTAATGTACGCGCACAAATGTACAAGTAATGGGCACATATTTCGGTGTCATGAATATCTAGGGTAATTATGATCAAAGTTACAACCTGTAGAACAGGCGACGCAAGTGATTTGTGTGCATTATAAATGCAAGTAGACCGAACTTAAAATCAAGTTGAATCTGGTATAAAACTAAGCTCTGAATATCAAGTAGCAAGCGATATGATGCATACTCGTTACGACTGACTTCATGACGACCTGTTTTATGTTATGTGTATTAGGTATAGGTACAGTCAGCCTCAAAAGACGTAATGTATGGCTATAATTATGCACCCAAAGTGTTACATGTTTTTCGGCTAGATATGGATACAAGAACCAAAGATTGTAGACAATCAAATTAATTATTGTCAAAGTATACATCTTTTTGAGGCTGACTGTACTAGGTGTGCAGGATTTTTCTATTAGGTAATTCTCAGTCTTTTTTTTATCATCAAATGACTTCTCCCGTTCTGGGCGTAGCGGAAGGGCGTGTCAGACTTTTACTGACTAAAACCCACCCGTGTTCCATCCCATCCCTTTCGGACTTTCCCGCAAGGTAATTCTTAGGCTGGAGTCTAGATTTGTGCCCAGAATTAATGTCAACAGGGACTTAGATATAACTGGAAAACCAGTGACTACCCTTTCAGGGGATACAAGTTACATAGAGGTGTACCTTCTAGTTTCAGAATGACATATCAAATATACATAAGGTACGTTACCACTCATTCATAAAGATTATCATGGCAGAAAAGGTTGAAGGAAAAACCAAGAGAAGTAGACCGAGGTCTAGGCTTACATTTTCCTTAATTTTTTCCTACCTTGTGATGTATCACGCAGATCAAGGAGACACTGAAGGTCGTGGACGAACAGGGTCAAGGACTAGCTCTAAATAGATAGAGGTGAAAACCACGGACAAAAGTGTAGCTTTAGTGTAGGTTTATTGGTGAAGAGCTTTTTTTTTTAAGAATAAGTAATAGGTAGGTTATTGAAGGGTCTTAATGAAAGATGTACAAGTCGTTATTGTGCAATTAGTTTGCATGTTTTGTTCTCGTTTGAGTTTAGAGAAAAACGCGTAAAAAGTTATCCTATGATGATTTGCTGAAACAGAACACAAAATGGATTTCTTAAATAGAATATGTATAAAGATAAATCATTCGGCTTGAAGTCAGATATTATTAACACTGACATAAATTGTACCGCTTTGTGCAGTATGTGGCAGAAACGTTCGGGTCGCTGCCTTTTCTCAACTTGAGAAGACACTGTGACAAAATTGTGATTTCTCGAGTGGTCCCACGATATACTGGAATCGCTTTCAATATTTAAACGACAAAATCTTTTGGGTATTAAATGATGTCGTAAAAAGTGCGTCTGAATGTTTTAAAAACGAAATTACTGATTTATTACCTTTGTTGCATGAAAGTTGTATAATTGTGTCCTCACTGGAAGCAGTCACTGGCTCCTGAAATACAGATAAATACCCTAACCTAGCTCTGGAGTCAAGAGTCTTTTGGAATCAAGAGTCTTTTACATCTTTTCTATAACCTGTGTTTATACAAATAAATAAATTATTTATTTATTTACTGAAGAAACATTTAATTACCTAGTAACACAACACACATGGAAAAACGCCGCGGGCAAAACTAAACTAATATAATGCCATGTATGGAATAGAGAACATAATTAGCCACACATTTGCAAATTAATTGCACTGCGTCAACGAATGTAGGAATTCTGGCATACAAATTAACCAATACTTTAATTGATCATGTCGACTGCAATTCGAAATTCATGCCATTTCTATGCAAAATTAGAGTTTCTAATTTCTCTGATTCTCATAGCCTAATTAATTAAATCAAACGTTTTGATATTTTACACTTCATAATTAATATGATGATGGTAATTTAATTGGACTCAACTCAGAATTCGGCTACGTCATTGGCGCCATCACTAGAGAGAGCGGCCATCAGTTCCTGTACCATGCAGCTGACAGGACACGCAGGACATGATACTAAGTGTCCCATCGTTTGTAGAACAGCACCACATTTACACTCCAAGGCGGAGTCCTCTATGAATCTCCACCTGAACATAACGTGTATCGTTACTCTCAATTTAATTCAAAAACTTTGTCGGTAAAGCTGGTGTTTTTGCTACAAACAATTAATTTTCAGTTATCATCGACATGTGTGATAAGGAGCACTATGTAAACTAGTAGTAGTAACAGTCAAGAACAGACGGTCGAGATAGTACTTTAATCTTGCAATTAGCATTCCAATTAATTTAATAGTAAAATACGCGTGTGTTATAAAAAAATACAATTCAACTACAACAATGTTGAAATTTTCATACAACGATAAAGAAATTCCCTGCATAATAATAAATTGAGCAGTTGCAAATGGTGCCCATACAATACGATCCAATACAATGAGCTGAATGAACTAGAGAAAATGGAATAATGCATCGAACATAAAATCCTTATTAATTCAACTATTGTAATCGCTTTGTTGCTTTGTCTCTATAAAGGAACAGTCTTGAACCCCTCCTAGAAAAAGACATGACGTCAAACGGGACTGAGACGGTATCAGGAGAAAAACAGTATGAAAATTAGCAGCTATCGTCTGAAGGACAATAGTTGAGAAAAAAGTGGGCATCACGAATTCCAGACGCAGCTGCAGCGTAGATGCAGCGAACCCGAACGAAATAGCCTGCTTGAAGATGGCGAAATAACACCTCGAGAAGCCAAGTTACCACAGTATTTTATGATATCATCTGCCAAGATAATCCTAGCCCTTTAAAACAGTTCCGTAAATAAAGGCCAGAACAAGATTTCTCAAACAGCAGCTATTCGCTAATGCTTAAATTATATCTAAGTATGAGATACAATAGATGTCTGATAATACATACACGCCTTATTCTCATGGAACTAATAATAGAGATATTTCAGGATATAGAATTTGCAAAACTTGTATGAAGTTCACGAAAATAAAGAAAACTTGATGTAGGTATCAAAGTTTCAGTTTTTGGCACTCACTTCATTCTACCTCGCTTCGATATAAAGACAATAAATGGAGTATAACTGGATAGTTTTATTGTTTACTACTACAACTTTGAGGTTAGTTACCCGCGGATTTCGTAACTTTACCATGTAACTACATGTTTACTACCTAGATATAAAATGTAGCTTTGCCTTCTGTGTATCAAAAATTGCTGTGGAGTCGCACCCAGTTTTCCTGGGTTGCTTTTCAACAAACATTACAGTAGGTTTTGTAGTGTTTAATTTGTTATTTATCATGTATATTTCTGGTGTACAATAAAGTATATTACAGAAAATAATGTCTATGTGCAGACAATTAGTTATTAAATAAACTTTGTGGGATCCTTTCCATCGTTTTCGTGCCAAACAGTACCATTTCACCCTGTATAGGGTTCAGACAGATACCTGTTCTTGAGTATTGAGTACGTACAGCGACACCAGCAACAACCAATGTAAAAATCGCAAAACCTGTACCACCAAAGAATTTATCAAAATATTATAATGGGTACGTAATTCCAAAAAAACACGGTGCCTCTTTCACACAAATAAACTGTACGAAACCAATTCTGATTTCCAATGGCAAAACGTTACCAATATTCTGGTAGCACGTCTATTGAAAACGCACCGGAAGCGACAATACACTCGGAAATGACGACCGTCTCTCTTCCACTTCTTCGGTTTCAGTACACGGAAGTGAAAATGTCACCGTTTCCGAATGGGACGTTTTCCCAATCACCTAATCGACTTCAAAGATGTTTTAATCTTTTATTTGTCGTTGAGTGAATACTACATGCTGAAATACTTCCGACGTCCGTAAAAGAAACTTTAAACGATGTGCTTTCTTAAAAAAAAACATAGCTTATCTTTTTTAGATAAAAGAAGTTTCCTTAAACTTAATTCTAAAAATAACTGGATCAAAAATCCTACGTTGTGTAAGTAATAACACGTTGTTAGCAGCGCATGAGCGCGTCGGCCACCTAACTTCCTCTCTTGACTTACAACGCGCTCTGTATAACAAACAGCTGCCACGCCATTCTGTTTTCATTCCCACATTAGGGAACGTCAACAAACCATTTTCTTTAAATACAGTTTTGAAACGTTGTTAAAGGACACGCGTGTCAAACATGAGTTAGAATGTGTCTTCTTTCTAAATTGGACACCATTGACATACGGTGAAGGAACAATGAATCGTGAAGAAATGTGGACATTTAGGTAATGAGCAATTATGATGACCAATGCCATTTCCTTTTTTATGTTAGGCCTTTTCTCCGTTTAAGGAAAAATACGGGCCGATATAAGTACAATTACAGTTTCAAAGTGCATGCTTATGATCTCTAACAGTTTAAGCGCAGTGATTACACCCACATTTGGCAGGCATGGCGATGTAAAAGTTGATAACATTACGCCATGCAGTGACAGCTTGCCAGCCCATTGCCTGTTTAGCTGTGCACCAATAATTTCCCCGATTCGGGTTTTACGATAAACGCGAGGCGATAAGCACCTAATATATTCTTTGTTTTGGCCGTATGGTTTCCGCAAACTAATAGACTACCCCGATTTTTTCCCGGGTGTCGAAAAAGGCGAAAGGGATTATGTAATCCTCCAGGGCCCTTGTAACAACCTATCACGGTCACTAAAACTTTTAAAAAACGTAGTGATTAAGGCAATGTTCTCACGGCAGTACATTTATAGCAGTGGACATATAGTTTGTCTGGCTATTATCAAGTGCAAACAACGGTTATCACAAATTCGTCTTCCAAACGTGGTGATATAGTGAGTAGTGAATATTACCTACCGGCCGGTATTCCATATTAAAATTTTCCTAAAGTTTCGCGAAAAAAAAAGACTCTTGGCGTCTTAAAAGTTTAAGTATCATCCCATCCTACACTAAGGCTTTAAAAATCGGAACTTCTTATTGGATCTTACGTCAAAGTAAAACTTTCATCTATTCTAATACTGAGAATAGCAATTTAAAACGAGTCCTTGAATATAAATGTGATCGAGTTTCAGAAGTCGTCAAACCCGGAATAGTTGGCAAGGACGTGAGTGTCTCACTCCTCGTAACAGAGTTGACAGGGACAAAAGACCCGGTATCAATGTGTTATAAAGTTTTAAAGAATTAAGCTTATCTCAAATGAAAAATACAACGCATACTGCACCTAGCAGTTCTGAAAAGGAAAAAAACATAGTTGCCGTCACGTATAAAAAAAAACGTCTAGCATTAGTTAAGAAGAATTTTTAATAACAGAGATAATATTTTGGTACATTTAAGACTTAAGACGAAAGCCTTACACAGGTTTCTATTTTATTATGAGTAAGGTTGCTACTTCTCCCAGTTTAACAACAACAGTTAACAGCAAAGCGGGTATTGTGGTTCTCGAGATGGCAGGCAACTGTCATTGCTTTAGCATTATTGTGATTTTACCTCGACATTTCCTGCAAAATCTAGCTTACAGTGGTTATAGTCCAAATAGTATTTATGCTGTTGAAGTTCTAGTTACGGCAACGGGATTGGCAAATCCTTGTCAATTACTGAAAACCTTTCAAAAACATTACGGCTACGGCACATAACGTATTAAGGAATTAAGCGCGTTAGCTAATCCGATGGCTGAACTCCGATTGCGTTAGCCAATCCGACGTGCCAATGGTGCATCGGATTAGTGCTTGCAGTGTGGCCACCTAGTGCCTTATAGCTTAGCAATAAGGCCGCCACAAAATATGTTAACTAGTTTATGTAAGTTTGCTGAAACGCTTTCCTTAAATATTTTTTTAACTAAAATTATCTACCTACCTATGTTCTGTTCGAAAATGGGAGAAATTGGGACAGCTCCGTTTTCTGTTATTCTTCATTCATGTTTCAAAAAATCAAGCTACTGGTTCTTATAAGACAAAGGAACTTTGGTGGTCGTAACATTGTTAGGGAACGTTTATGTATCGTTCATCACCAAATAACAACTTTCATAATAAAAATTCTTCAAATAAACGAATTTCACAAACCCACGTAAATAAAAGTGTTATCTACGACAGCCTGTCTCAGCACTCTCGGAATCATAAATGCATACAAATGTTCACTTATTATGACACGAATTAAAATTAAAAACAAAAGAAGTGTAGTATAATTGCATCTCTTGGCCCGCCATTGTCACATCGCTAGCGAGGCCATTGTATATAAGTGAAAAGCAAAAATGTTTCACAAAAGGCTGGCTACGTTAATTTTAAGCTGACATGACTTTCAAAGAGACAAGGATTATTTCGCAAAGTTGCACATTTGACAACCCTGGTATAGGATAAGGCCTTACATTCAATAGCCTCGAAAGCCCACCCAGTAGGAATTGTACTAACAAAAGGAAACGCTTGAATACTTAGATCTAAGATTACTGTTAGGCACATCCTTGAATGCTGGTTTATCGCATCCAGTGGACAAGTCGTCTGTAAAATGGCAGGTCACTAAAAGTTTGTCGTATATTTTATTCAAATTCGAAAATAAAACGACCACTTAGAAAATAAACAGTCGTTATCTACAGCGGACCATATGGTCTACGCGTCACTTTGCATGAGCCAAATTTTTAATGCCTTTTTATATACCTACACCAGGACTAGCATCAAAGCCTTTACTTTTTCTTGTTTTATATTATTTTCTTGTTTCCACACATACAATTTCTTTCTTCTAATTATTATTTGAGAGCATCGTCAAGTTGAGCGGGAAAATCTCAGCGGCCATGCCTGCATTCTTCGCATAGACTTGTTCACTGAGTAGCTCTTCAATTTGTGTTTTTCAGTTTCAACTCTTTCTATTAAATTGAAAGGTTGTCTCTTTTCTTTCCTTCTTTCTTTGTTTTCCATATTCTTTCGTTTTATAATTATTACTGTGATAGCCAAATTCTTGAAGTCTGCAACAGTTGTTTATTATATTTAGATAATTAGGATTTTTTTACAACACATAATTCTTTCTGCTTTTAAGTTCTTATCGTCTGAATCAACCAAAAACGGATATGCGTACAATGTACTTAAAAGCCAATATTTTAAATTAATAAAAGGCATAAAAAGTTACCATTTCCCTGTTTCCGGTTAAGTTTAGAGCTAATAAAAGTCAAAATTCTTTACGAGAAAAAGGGCAGTTATGATAACCTAATAACCTGAAAAGGTTCAGAGAGTTCCTTTCATGACAAGACGCAATTTCCACATGGAAAGTCAAATGGAAAAGCGTAACCAATCTTAATGTCTTCGCTGCATGCACGTACAACGGTCGATTGCAAAAATTTTCACACGTGATAATAAATACAGAATCAGATATCACGAACAGACCTGCAATCATGGCGTTAGCTTTATTGCAAGCACGCCAATTCTTTTCCCATGAATACTTCATTGTTTGTCTTGTCTTTCAAATTGTATGCTCAAGGTTTATCGCGACTCAAAATGCGTAATTAACACTAATAGATTCCGTCTTCCAATACTGTTTTATAATCAAGTATCTTATAAAAGCAGGTAAATCTAAATATTAGATATTAGAACCTTACGGTAAAACTGTGGTGACTTTAAAGTTCATTTATGATATTTTCCACACAGAATTTTTTGTTTTCTCTGCCATCAGTGTTATTAAATTACTACCCTGTTCCCCTAAAGAGGCACAGTAATGTCATTATTTATTTTTATACAGAACTTTCCTGGAAACTCTGTTGGAAACTTGTCTGGTTTTTCCATAAAAAAAGAAAACAAAATCTTACATGTATTATATTAATACAATGCATTGAAACACTGTTGTTTATTAAACGCCTGCGACTAACGTCAATGCTTTTTACGCTTCAAGAGGTTTCTGGAGCTGAGGTGTCCAAAACGCATTGTATATTGTATATGTCTATAACTATCTGTACATAGAGTGCCGTGTTATTTATAACCTTTAGTCCAAGGATAACAGCCACTGCTTCGGACCGCTTAAATGAGGTCCTGAGTTCGAAACCCTCGCCAATAATTTTTAATCTAAATTGTTTTGTAGAAGCTCCCAAAGCCTAATATTTGAATCATAAATAGTACGGGCGTCAAGAATGGGACTACTATTATTAAATTCGGGAAAAAAACTAGTACTTTTTCAGATGACTTTACCAAAAGCCCAGTATATCCACCTAATGTTACATTTTAATAAAATATTATTTAGAGTTATGGACTACCGTGGACTACTACGGACAGTGTAATATTAAACTACAATATTAAGCCCATTTAACATCATAAACTCATTCTTCAAACTTCCTTTAATACTTCTTAGAACTATAAAAGATAAGTAGAAAGAAAACAGCCCCAAGCAATGTAGGAAGTGTTTTCATAACTTAAAGTGTTTTATATCGTCGTTAGGTCGCACGTTCTGAAACTATGGAAGAACTGTAGATAAACTATGGATATCCATTGTACCCAACAAAGTAACATGGAAATTACGACCAAAACTGAATGGGTTTTGGGTCGCCTTACTTTATTAACATATTTACGAGTACTACGCAAGTTCGACGCCGAAGGTCGTTGACTCTATGATGCTCGAAAAATTAATAAGGTTTCGTTTTTTATACCTACGCACGAGTCGCACTAATCTTATAGAGTGGGAATTTTTGTTTCATTGTTGGATTTTTGATTAAATCTGCTTTTCCGAAAAACTATTACTGTTACTGCTATAGAAAAAAATGACTCCCCGACGACGTGAGGTAGGTAATGGCGGCAGTCACCTGGTAAGCTGTTACCACAGAGCCGTCAATTCTCTCGGGTGACACTCCCAGTCAACGATCTGAAATATTTAAGCTGGCAATTTATATAAATACTCGTATTCAGACGCTGTAAGCTGGCAGGTTACTGACGTGATACCACGTGCGAGTAGGTTGACGTTCAGGGAAGCTCTCGGTCCCGCGCTTTTCCCACAGGTACGCCCCATAGGCACATGCGTTTGAGCTTGTAGGTAATTTTCCGGTATCAGTAGCTTAATAGCTACATCCGTGGCAAAGTAGTCCCGGGTGTCAACAAAACGCAGTAATTCATATTATTATAACATTTCTTTTCTAAAGCTCTATATGCTATACATAATTTCATACATAATCAGCCTATAATATTCCCACTGCTGGAACACAGGCCTCCTCTCTTCGAGAGGGAGTGGGCTTTAAGCTACCACGCGTGGCCCGAGCGGGTTGGAAGATGTCACAAGTCTTCGAATTTTTGGATCTAGGACATGCCGGTTTCCTCACGATGTTTTCCTTCACCGTTTTAAGAGCAGTGATGATGAAATTATTTATAGAAAGTAAAGCGCCTGCTTGGGTTCGAACCCACGACCAACAACTCGTAACCGCTGCAACCGCAACCACTGCTCTCTTGGTAGAACAACTATATACTATGCCAGAGTAATTACCCATGTTTTGTGCAACAATCCTCAACCCTTTGTATGTGGTGCACATATACATGCACCATCTGTACCTATGCTCTATATTTGTACTAGTCCAGAAGCCAAACACAAAGCCAGCTCAATTTGTTATTCGTAGGTATGCAACTATGTCAGTAGGTATACCACCTGTCATATTCATGAATTTATCGTAAATGGCCTGTCAATGGCCAACTGCAGAACCAACACCACTCCCGTGAAAGTTTTTAGTATAATTGGATGAAAGATTTATAAATAACACGGATCAATTGCCAGCTATGCCGTTACTCTACCAAGAAGAACAGCTTAACAACGATAAGCATCTTAATCTTCTCTAAATCTACAATAATAGAAAAATGTTCCTGAAATTTATTTAAAAATACATTTTTACATCGTAACTGGACTTTTGAATTATATAACTCACTTGCTAAACAAATTACGAAAATACTAAACAAAACCAAACGCAACAAATTAGTAAACTTTCAGAAGAGTACTTATAAGCTCTTATAAATTAGAGAATACTTAAAAAGCAACGCCTTTCATCCTTAGACAAACGGAAAAACTCTGAAAAGTTCATATTAATGAAAAAACTTTCTTAAAATTAGGCTGTTCTTACGTCAAAATGATTGCATACCAGTTAGTGTCGCGCAACTGACTCAGCTTGTCATTTCGGATTTCACGAAACTTATATGGCAACATCCACGTGAGCTCTCAGTTTATGCGACACTTAATTAAATAAACGAGCGTGCAGGGTACGAGTCGTCGGTAGGTCGGCTGTCGGCGACAGCGGCTCTGCGCGACGTTCGCTCGCGGCGGGGTAGCGACCAGCACTGACGCGCGCCCCGCGCCCCGCGCCGATCATCCCTTAAGTTCCACGCCACAGGGTCCTTCGCGCCCGCACCTTTAAGGTGCAGCTTGCCTCGCAGTCAAACTGCTGACTGCTCCGCCGCTGAACATCTTATTAGCATACCCGACGCAAATGAAGCTGCACCGTGCACTAAGCCTACATAAGGCGGGTAACTTTTCCGGAACAACTCTTGGTATGCAAACGAAATGCATTTTATCTCGGTACTATTCTTCTTATCTTTACGCGTACCTTCGCGAAGCTCTAGGAAATGTATATTTGCAAAATGGGTTTTCCTTACTTCCTCTAAACCGAAAGCTGGCAGCAGATATCATCTCATATCTTTAGTAGTCGAATTTAACATTTTGTGTCGTTTCAAATTATAGCTACACGCTCGTAAATACTATAATAGCTGCTTACTGTAATTCGGGTTAACTTAACAAACTTAATTTATCTTGTGAATCAACGCTAATATTAACCTGAAAATAGAACACTATTTATTCTAAAAAGTACAATGTAAATGTACTTTATGCAGGTACAACTTCTTTTCTGTACTTTTTCGTAATCAAAAGTGAACAAAGAACTTTCCTAGAAGCATGCACTGTGTTTAGAAAGACCGCCCATCGCGCGGTTGCTCCGCCCGCCCCAGCTTTGAAACCTAATATTTTACTCAGCATGTTATGTTAAACATTTTTCTTGGAGATCTATGCATTGTACACGATAAACTGAACAAAACTGAGAGCTTTATCAAAAACCGACACGATAATAATTTTGTCTGGAAAATGTTCACAAAGCTCAAAATACGATTTGCTTTTTGTTTCAACAACGGCTTAAATATTTATTGTATGAAATACATATTTTAATTAATGTGTTTGCCTCAATAGTCGTCCAAATAAGTGAACGCAATCGCAATTAAACATATTATTTAAAAGTTACACGGTATATTATTGAGCGTCGTCGGCCGTTGACCTACATTGACGCACAGACAAAATAAAATTGAATCGAAGAGTAGGCGAAGTGCACGACCGGCCTGGCGCGTACCTACCGACGTACATTCGTACATCGACATCATATACGATCACAGACAATCATAGACGAGTGTATAGACACGCCGCCTCCATCTATGTGTCAATTAACACACAATACCTAATTCCAAATCATAATCCGCGTGTACATGAAGACATTATCGCCGTTATTGTATACTATACACAGTCGGTACTTACATCATACTATTATCGTAAAAGAGGATTTGGTCGGATTGCAGGCTGGACTGAGAAATAAATTACGTAATTGACATACAATCTTTCGTCAATCGGATAGGTGACTGATTTATAGTGTGTCCCTAGTTTCAAAAAGATAATAAATATGATATGATAGTCAGAAAATCTCTAGTGCTTTCGTAATAATTATCATAAAATATAAAGACTAGAGATTCTTTTTCCACAATCTTTTGTATCTGGCATTGATAAGATCAGACCAACCTGTATTATTGAACACGCATAGGTATGTACTAGATAGCAAAATAACAGACCAGGAGACATTGTGAGAAGCCTTCCATTCAGGTCGTTAGTAAGATTCCAAGCTATGCTATATTTGTCAAGACAAACCTCCACCTATTTGAAAAACTGCACAGTTCGCGATATAGGAATAATATAAGCACTAGGCAACACAAAAAAGCAGTATTCCGTAAAAACTTACTAGGAATGGCACCACATGTTTATAATAAATTACCTAATGCTCTGTTAAGTATTCAAGATATCTATGTATTATAGAAGCAACTCAATAATCTACTGATAAGTAAGACATAGTACACAATTGATGAATACCTGTCAGATAGGAATTGGTGTGTATAATAATAATTATAGTGAATACTCTGGTCCGATTTATCTTGTTAAAATTATTTAATGATTTTGTCAACTGTTAGTTATATGTTGTTTTAGACATAATAATCATTTTGGGACGTTGTATAGCGTACTATGTAATTATGACTTTTTATAAAATATTAATTGAAATTGAAATTATTGACATTGTTTATGGTATTTATTGGAATTTATGAAATTGTTTAAGGTATTAAATGGGAATTATGACATATTATAAGTTTAATAATAATTTTGCATGCCTGAATTGGTGCAACGCAGTGGACGCCGCATTCACTGTATTCAAACAAACGCTACATGACCTCAGTTAAGGCTTTCAGGTAGGTACCGTAATGATAGATTGTTCCATTTCTTCAACATGGTCACGGCTGATAGGAATATCACACCTGCACAATTATTCACAGCACTATGGCAAGACATCGGAAGAGAGTTAACTAGGCCGACACGTAGCGCACTACACACGAGCGCATGCTTCGCACCTCGCGGGCAGAAATATATTAAATCCTATTGATTTCACTTCGACAGCTCTAACAATCAGGTAAGTACAATTAAATATTACACAATTCCGTATCTTATGCTTTCACTTGAATCGTAAATTTCCACTTTTACAATTTAGACGTATTTTATTCGATGCTAACCTGAAGTAATATTCACGCTCACAAAATTCCAAGTGTACATTTTATTGAGTAGGTAGCTTTATAAATTTTTACGACAATTTTTATAGCATTTCGCACAATGAAACATTACCCCGGGAGCGTCGCCCAGAGACGCTGTAACAGTTTTATGTGAGGTCTATTGCCAGTTTGTTTAGTTTCACTTGCGCCGAACGTACCGATGTTTTGATAAACTTTGATGCAGAAAACTGTGGAGCCGTGTGTCACTCGCGGCGCCCGCCAATCGGTGCTATAATGAAAACAAAACGTCTACTAAGAGCTGGCGCGTTACTAAGAAATATGATCAACTTGCTACAACTAAACTTTCTCTATAGTTAGTGAAGCAATCGAATGTGAACATTGATTCAATTGCATACTACACAGATATACACCAAATATGTATTGAAATTAGTAGGTACTTGGTGATGTATTCGGTAACACGGTATTACTGAAAAGTTCCAGAACCATCTAGTATACAAAAATATTATACCATTGTTATCTAAAACAGCAGCCCACCATTTATAAATATTATTGATACAACCCGAACCACCAATAAGGAATTCAGACGCAACCGACAACTTTTAAATTCAAGAACACACGAGTATCCACACGTGGAGATACTTCACATTCAAATTCTATCTATAATTCATTTTTTCCTGATTCATAAAAAGGTCTTTTTACACTTGACCCTACACATACTTAAAATACGGTTGTTCAATAAGTAAGGAAGCGTTTTGTCAGGTACTTGGGGCCCTTCTTCGCTGCTCCGAAAGGTCGGAAGCCACGATTAGCCTGCGTTTGAAGTCTTTATAGCCAGTCATTTACAGAGTAATGTGCCGCTCAAATTCAAATTTCAAAAGAGCGGTTTTACCAAATATGTCGTTACTGTATATAGCCTCGCCTACCGGTAAGAAAGTCACCTTCGGGCATTTTTCAATGAGTTTTAGATTGCCTATAATTTTTTCGGAAGGTATCATAACGCTTAATTTGAGCATCCCTGAATTGAAGGTAGATAAATCAGAATGCTTCTAGGCTCTTTTATAGTTAAAAATTATTTGGGCTCTGGAACCATTGTCTAAAAAACAAAAATAGGTATTAGATTTTCCATCAGAAGTGTGAAAGCGATGCGGAGGTTTTAACATAATATAATACATCAATTCTATGTAATAATTTTATTCATAGAGGAAAAGGTCGTGTATATGGATGAATTTTAATAGACGATGATGAGGCTCGGAGCGCGGAAGAGTAATTACGACGGTCATCCGACACAGGCGATACCGGGACGCTGCCTCCCTATACGTAATGTTATTTACATTTTTTAATTCAAAGCGCTTCACCAATTAGGTTTTTATTGTGCTTATGTGTACATAAAACAAACGCCAGGAGCACGTTCCTAAAACACTTTTTATGTTACCACGTTACAGCCAGAATTTTCATGTTTTGTAGCCAAATATTTATTATTTAAGGTAACATTATTTAATGGACGGCTTTGTGACTTAAATTACTTGTCAATAAAGTATCAAAATAATTGACTAGCGTTGATGGAAATCCATTCAAAATATGTTACGTGTATCAAAATTTCCCAATAGCGTAGGTATTCGGACGTGCACCTGGGACAGGCATTTGATACAATATCACTTTTTTTTTTTAATATTCCCCGGTGACAGCACGCACACATTCGTCCGTCGTCTGACGGCCCATGGCGGCCCGGGAGCCTCTGTACTTGATATTTTTATAGCCCTCCCCTCCCCCTCATATTATCATGAGTTACTGCCAAGTAATTTAAATATGAATGGTGGTTTGACAGTTCCATGTGTCCTGAAAGATGAACAGTAACGACGCATAAAATTGCGAGAGTTTATAGACTTTTTGCCTCATAGTATGAAACCACAGTCGTTATTAAAATTATCATATTTAATTAAGACGCCAATGTCACAGTCAGAACAAAAGAAAAACCAAATATCCGATAAGAAAAATATATGATAAGAAGGAAAAATATTATGAATTACATTTTGTTTTCGCTGTTATTGTTGTTATTGAAAATAAAAAGTGAATTTCGATAGGTCATATTTCTTCGGCTGTAAACAATATTCTAATACAAACAATAAAAATACTTTAGTTTGTAATACATTCGCAACATACTATTAAATTCTATATTGATTTCAACTCGGATCTATTCTTGCCCAGTTTGATATCAAATGTTTGCATATGTACATACGTATGTATTAATCTAGTATGTATGTAAAAATAGTAGTTTAAAAAAAATATGATTGACGTGTAGAAGTGTCTGTACAAACAAACTTACAGAAAAAAAAAAAAAAACAGTATGGTAGAGTCTGTTACATTAAATAAAGATTTTCAATTTACGGATAATAAAAATAAAAGTAACAATAAACAGGATTGAATCTGGCGTCCTAGCTAGGTTACATGGTAACCTGTATTAAGGTTCGCCAGCCCAGGTTCCCACAAAAGGAGCACAATTTGTTAATAGCGACTGCAAATAAAATCATTTATGGCTAGGTATTTGTTAATCAATTAGTTTATTTTTTATTGGAATAACGAATAACGTAGCATAAAATAAAACTCAGGCCTTCAGGTTCCTGCCAGGGTTGCGGGAATGTCTGAAAGGGAGGCAACTGAAGGAACACGGGTGGGTTTTAGTCAGTAAAAGTCTGACACGCCCTTCCGCTCCGCCCAGAGCGGGAGAAGACATTTGATGATTCCCCATCATCAAAAAAAAGGCCTTCAGGGCTTTTAGTTGGTTGGTCAAAACTTATAATCATGATTTCAATTATCTTTAATTGTCTAAAGTATGTAGGTATTAAATATACCTTACAAGGTTTATTAGAAGGAATATTCCAAATAATTTAATCCGTTTTTGCACCTCAAACATACTTTAGCACATTGCGATATGGCCGCAGGGAACAATTCCACAACTTTTAACTTTATTGCTTACAACAGTCCTAATTACCTAGCTGGAATAACAGACCCTACTTCCAATGTAAGGCGACGGTTAAGCTTCATTAACGAAACGTGAGTAATTAATGTTTGAACTAATAACTTTTTCTTAGGCGATAATTTTAGTGATTTAATAAAAAGCATACATCCGATAGATATGACACAACTCTATTAGTATAGAGCTGTTAACGTCGAGAGTTATTAAAGTATGTAAAATTCCCATTTTCATATGTGGCCTTAATTTTGAACATCAAACGAGCGCACAACTTGCGTCGTTTAGGGGAACTTCCCCAAAAATTCCACCACTCTAATTTTGTGCCGTAAAATATTTGACACCGCTTGTCGGCCTTGCGGATTCCGAAAAAACACTCGATAAGATTACAGAGCTGAAAGAATCCTTGTTTTTTTTTTTTCGTACGATTCGTAATGGATTTATCAAGCTATCAACGTTTGGTGTCTGCTACGAAATGTCTAATGATTTGGAAGACTAAGTGGTCCTCAAGAATTGCCACTTTTTTTCTGTATTTTTTTTGTCCTGATACATGTCTGCCATTAGTAATGTACGACCTTTGTCCCTCGACCAATAAACAAGAGCAATGAAGACACGATAGTACTAGAGCTCGTTGAAATAGCCCATGAACTGAAATGAGTAACAGTAAACGAGTACACTACGATACCTTTTATTCGACCCGAGTCAATATAATTTAAGCCGATTCGTATAATTACACTGGTGAGGTGAAATTTAATTAAATATTAAAGGAGATATAAAATGCTATAATTTTAATATTATTTCAGGCTTTGGCTTGAAACGACCACTTAATCAATATTGCCGCTATTATTGGTCTTAATAATGGCGTTTTGTGTGTTTCGGGTTAATTAGTTATACCGAAGTCCAAGTTGGTTCAACAATACAGGTTATCAATCAATAAATCAATCATAAGTTAGTCGTGTTCCATCTCTTAGCTGTATAGAATCGACAATACCGCCTAGTGCTAGTACTAGAAATCTTCGTCAGCATCCGCGTTTAGACTACAGACGAGGCTTTTCAAGTAGCAGATCTATTCCAATGTCTAAAATAGATTGTTTCTTTTTATGTCGGCAGCTTTCAGGCAGATCCCAATCATATCTACATGTTTTTATACTCTATACATAAAGTTTGATGTGTATTGTAGTGAAAGCAGATACAACTATCAGATGAGTGAGTTTGCCCTCGCCTATAAAAAAGAATACAGATATTTGTCTTTGCTCACAATTTTTATGGTCTCAGACTCGGCTACGACAGCTACGAGTTTGCTACGAGCTAGCTACGAGTTTGCTGTCCGCGTCAAGTCGTCACTCCCAGTATGCGGCGTAAAAGACTGCTGAGTAGTACTTCACATGACCGGTTCGAATATTTTAACAACCGTAAATGCAGTACTTTAATTTCGCGATCTCCATAGGGTATCATAGTAGACTTTCGCAGTTATAATTCAATTAAAATTCAATGTGAATGTTTTGGTTTCACATAACGTTTTTATTTTCGATATGGGAATATGCATTAATAATGTAGAATATCATGCTGTAGGCATGAAACCAGTTAAGCGGCCTAATCAGGTTTGTCGAAGATATTCAACAAACACAGGGATGGAAACAATGGCCCATTTTCGATAGTATTTTAGGTACTACTTAATACTTAATTAAAAAATTATAATGATAAAGACTTTAAATCGTATTATTAGTTTCAAAATATAAGATAAAATAAATATCATCAGATAAGTAGACAAAGTAAGTATACAAATAATGAGCCTGGTCAACAAAGTGATTAATGCAAACTCTGCCAAATCTTGACATTGAGATTATCTCACACATTTTAAATTGTACAATATCGCGTTGACATTTAGCAAGCACACAGCCCGGTAACGACTAGTGGGTCCCGAGTTGTTAAGCCGAAAGGGTTCGTATATTATGATTGTTATGGGCAAAAGGCCCACTTTATTGTACTAATGTTGTGCCTTTTACGTGATCATCATTTAACGCCCAATGGGTGGGCAACCCTACGACCCTAACGATGTTATAGTTTGGAATACATGATTAAATCATACATTCACTCGGCTTTGAACAAAGTTTTGGCTGTCATAATTATTTGGAGATATTATATTATTAATTTAGTTGTTTGTTTTAGAGTTTTGTTAAGTCGTGCATCGAATAATGAGAAAGAGAATATTAAATTATTATGTCAAACGAATTCTGTTCGGCACAGCTAGTTAAAATGTTCAAATGCTCGACCTAAAAAGGACAGTTACAAATAATCCCCGGCGATTCCAATGCTCAATACTTGCATTAGTCTTTACAAAGCAAACAACAGTGGAAATACACGCTAGTCCATTCTGTTGACTCTTATCGATTGGAAAGTTGAAGCCCAATCACTCAACGACCCCCCCCCCCCCCCCCCCACGTACAACGTAATCAACACGGATATATTACTATAATGTTTACTCAGGGCACCTAACAAACGCTGTGTGTGTAATTTCCAAATCCTTTAACTGTATGTTACAGTATCCGCTATTACTTTCGACTTTGATGAATGAACGTTGTAGGTACCTAGTACATTAATAATTACCTATTTGGTTATCATCAATTTGTCATCAATCAACAGGAGTCGAACATAATAAGCGAATTACTTTCGAAGATACCTACCTCTCAAAAACATTGAAATAAAAGAGCTCATAAAACATCTGCTGAAGCCGTTATCATTAATCATCGTAACTGGAACGTTCACATTATAGCCTTTCAAGATTTAAACGAATATCGAGTTATTTATGTCACGCGATGTCCCGTCATTGAAATGAACAACGATTTTTACAGCAGGACCGAACATAACATTATCAGATGACGCGGCCCGGGGGACAGTAAATATTCCTGGACGCCGCGATTAGCCCGCGCCCGCGGCCCTACAAACATGCAACACATTTAACGCAATTTCTACTCTATCACTATATCCACCTCACCAACACAGGTACCTGAGAACGTTAATCGACAACAATGAACTCGATACATTAACTCCTGCGAGGAGCGAACAAAGAATCCAATCCAAATCCTACCTCTATTAAAGTTTCGTAACAGGACGGTATCGGCAATAGGAACAATGATTTTTTCCATGTCCTTCGGGGCAACAAGTTGATGAAATATTTGCTCAATCGGTTGTATAACATAGTTTCATTTATTTCACTTCACCCCAGTCACTCAACTGAAATAACAACACAGCATGGCGGACGTGAATCAGCAATAAATTTCAATGGCGATACATACACGTATACCTCATAACTGCCGCATTCATATAACATAAATATGTAACAATACTAACGTTTCTTTTCGCCGCGCAATTTGACGTAACATCGTCTCATCAGTTCTACTTTACAAAAAATACAATTTCATTTCATTATTGTAATTATTCGTCCAATTTTATATTTTTGTATCAGTACATAGAACAAATTATACTGAAGTAATAACATGTAGTGTATTCGGAACTGTTCCAAATCACATGTTACAAAATGAAGCGCTAATCACGAACCGCGCCTAGCAAATTACCGAAATTAACTAAATGGTTTATGTTAAAACAGAAAACAGTAGCTGTCGGAATATAATTATGTTGACATCAGTTTCTATTATAATATATGCACGATAAAATATTTTTTATGACAGCAAAAATAATATATAAAATAATAATATTGTAGTCGGAGCAGCTATAAAAAACAATCTTCGGAACTGTAAGTAGAACTTGTGTAGTCGCCGCCTACGAAAGAACCACCCCAGCACTCCTGGGACAAGTAAAAGCCGGGAAAAGGATCCTTTATTGGATCCCTTAATAATGCTGGCCATATTTTGAGGACTAATCCGACTGCTAAATGTGGTTTGATGAAAATAACAGTTGAACCCCTGAACAGTTTTTAAAACAAAGTTAAACAAAACAACATCAACATTACCTAAGTGCTCTGTAAGATGTTTTCATATTTTAGGTTTTAGAGGCTTATGTTTAACCAAATTTTTTTAAGAAACAAAAAATAAAAGTCAACGTCCTAGAATTCTAATGATTTGCTAGTACCTATTCTTTCATTAATAAAAACAGGGAAGAATTCAGTTATCTAAGTAGCGCGAACGGTGCAAATTACAGGGTAACCTACTAAAGTGCGTATTTCAAGTAATTAAACAGATGTCAGAGCACGAACAGTGGAATAGGAAACTAAAGTGTCACCCGTCCGGTACATCGGCGAAATTAGCATCGAGCGAGTCGCCTTCATTCAACAACAGGAACCGGCCATTAATCTTACACAATGTGATTGCGGTCCGAATTTCTCTTCATTATTCAATCATCCAATGACAAGTAATCTAAAGGTTCTGATTATCATGTTTTCGAATTAAGGAAGCATCTCGTTCAGGTGCTGTCCTTGAAACGTCTGAAAAGGCTGAGAACAACTTGTTTGCTAATGGTCCCAATAAAATTATCGATAAACTTGGGATTCAGATTATGTTTTCCCTTTCCTTCCACTGCGTACAACTGTACAAGTCATAAAAGTCAATAAAGGATGTTGATATAGGCCAAGGCCGGGGAACTTTTACTACTTACTTGTAATACTACTTACAATACAATTTACCCTTGCGACTGTACTCATCTTTTAGCTCGATTTCTAATTTTATGTTTTTATCATGTAAACGTGACTTGCTTGTATTAACATCAGTTCAAATGATATACATACAGCCCTGTTACACGTTACACGAAATTTCTTTAAGAATTTGTTCTAAAGCTATATGTAAAACTCGCTGCGAAGTATCAGCCTCCTAGTGATACATAATGCATAAACATCGCACCTCGGCGTGCAGAAGGCTGGGGGCAAGAGCTCTTCATATCTTGAGCATGCCTCCACTTAGCCCGCTGCATACGGCCCGTCCGTGTTACACTCACTCGCCACCACTCACCGATCTAATGTATTAGAATCAAATGGGTATGCACAACAGTCACCTACCGGAATAGGTTAAACGGTACATAAATCACGTGTAGTTTGTGATTGTTGTGCACTTGTGCGGATAAATGGATTAGTATCTATCTACATGGGTAACGAATAAACTGGAAATGAAATAGCACAGAATGTACCTTTTCTTTTATTCGTTTGCTGGCAAAGAAACTAGCGGTAGATAAGACCCTAGGTATTGAGAAATGTATTTTTAAGTTTTCTCTGTTTACCCAGAATCCATAATTAAACTTTGAATGGCTGCTGTCTGAATTCTTACTGGTAGAAAGACAAAATAAATAATAAATTGGGTCATAAAATAATAGAGGAGTAGTGATAGACACACCGACTTAAAAAAGTACCTACTGCGGAAAAAAAAACATTAAAATACATTAAGGTGGATTTAGATTTTCCACTTTGCAGGTCAGTGTTAGGATACAACCTGACACTGACCTGCAAATGGCAAAACAACGTAAGATTTGAATTGCGTGGCCTACCATTGCGGATCCTCCATAAATACTTTTTGTTAAAGTTTAATTGTAAAATAGTCGGCATAATAAAACCAGGCACGAAATGCAAAAAAAAAACATTTTTGCTTTCAGAAAAAGCATAGCAAAAACGCATTCGATATTCAAATCCAAACAAGCGATGTCTGCGGCTAAATGTAAGTTTCAGAACCGAACTAGAGCATAAACAGTGCGTACTTGAAAAGTGCATGAGCGCGAAGCAGCTGAAGCGTAGAGTGCCCTCGAGTGTTGTAGGGTCGTTAGAAGCCGCACTGCACGCTGCACCTCCTACCAGGATTATTTAGTTAAGCATCTTTTCACTAAACCTTAATGAGACTTCTTCCCGCTTCTGCAAATTTTTGAACTCAGTTCTGAACCCAAATATTTGAATAAAGTCACGACAACTTTTAGTCCTTGTTTATGTCAGTTTCCAAAAGCTTGTAGGCATCACTCACTGTATAATATTCATGTGCAAAAAGAAGATGGTATCACATAAGTTACAAAGTATGCAAGGATGATACTTTGACAAATACAGGATCCAAACTCTAAGTATTATCACGAAGTACACGTATTTACTTTACAGCCGATCACTTCAATTTGCTAGAAGGACCTTGCAATGTGAACATTTCATAACTACCTATGGAGTTTTCCAATATTACTAAATCTTTGCTCTTGCGTGACTAATCCATCTCCCTCATTCACAATATTCGATAACAACGTGGTCTAGAAAATAGAAAACAGCATGAAAATACCCATTGCTCATTTTCCAGCGCTGTAAAAGTCAACTGAAAGATTGATTCGAAACCTTACAAACTAATCTCTACAGGGTGAAATTTTATTCTTTTTAATCCTCTTAAGGGGTCATTGTACTCATCATTATGAACAACTTTCACTATGGGACCAACACTGAAATCGCTAAAAAACGTTTTTACAATTTTTTTCACCCTACTTTTGAATTTTGTTCTACGGTGCAATTTACTTCACCTATCAAGAATTTTATATTAAAAATAAACCAAAAGACCTAAACGAAAACATTTGTTCAAAGAACATCATTTTTGCCGTTTTAATGGCAGTTGATTTACGCTACTGGCGCGGAAATCTCCTGGACGAGAGTCAAAGAATTCTTTGAACGAGGTTTTCACTGCATCTTCGGTCTTTTTTGCCCTGTAAAGAGCTCTCTGAACAAAAATAAAATGACCTGATATGTTGATGTCGCTTTGAGTTGAGTTCTATACTTGCTCACTAAGTGTAAAGTGAGCATTATCTGAAAACAATTCTGCCAAGTTTGAATAAATATTTTTGTGACGTTGAAGCTGTTAACGAGTGTTGTTTTTTTACAAATTGGAATATGATGAATATGTAGGAAGCATTTGGTTTTTGAACGACAAGCGTATTGTTTTATTTAAGGTATATTTCCATGCGATTCGCGTAGTGTAGGAGTTGTCACGTAGATATGACAGATTTGCAATACAATAACTAAAGTTAAGCTTTTAATTAAGCCCTTGTAAATAAATAATCGCAAATCTATTTATGCAAGAGGATATTTTTCTTGCCAACGTCACAGACTTGGGAAATTTAAGAGAGATAGAACCCACCATGAGTTTGTAAACACGAGATTATGCCTAAAAGCTCCTTTATGGGACAAAATATATGCAAACGACGTCTGATGTGCTTCAGTAAAAAAATATGAAAAGTAAAAAAATAAGCCAGTGACGTCTTTCGTTCATTTATAAAAATAGAGGCAAAGCAGGGTTGTTATAATATGTATAAGAATTTCTGTATTACTTCAGTCCAGGTTTTGTATGACTTTAGTCATATTAAGGTTATTCGTTTATGCTCGTTTGTCCTTCAAAGTGAGTTAAGCTATTGAGTTCTTAGTTAGTAGGTATAATCGACCCCATAATTGCTTTATCCCCTGTTTGAATGTCACTTGCACGTTATAAAACGACAAGGTCTGTTTGTCTAGGTGACAGTTAGATAGTTTCAACCTTAGTGAAGTTTCAATTGAATGGGATTTTTTTGTCAGTTATACCAATTACGAGATCCAGTTCAAGGCTTATAGGTACAAGCTCAGCCTGATGTTGAGATTCTACGAAATATTGACATTACATATTGAAAATGATACGAAACTAGTTTTGTAAACTAATATAAGTGATGGTGTTCAAAAAGTTAAATCAGTGCTTCTATTAAAAACAAAGAAAAAATCCATGTCATCATCGCCTATGTCTGTCAAGAAATCTCAACCTACTGTTGCTGTAAAACGGATCACAAATAAAGTTCCCCTACAAACGTACCATCTGAATAAATTAATTGGAATTCGCGGCATTAACATAGGAACCCGGAACATCCGAATCGCTGACCGTCTTCGAGCCAATCGCTTTTCGTCACTGTTTAATTTACTCAAAACTACTTCGATTACATTGTTTTTCTCTCTGTATAAAAAGGTTTTTGCTTTATTTATTACATGGCCTGATAGGGCTCTTTGATACATCGTATCAAAAATCAGTGATGGCCGATGACAAAAAGAATATTTGTATTGGTGACACGTGAAACGGTGTATCTAGGGCTGACTGAGGTTTATAGACATACATGTATCTACCTACCTACTTTTATAGCTAGTACCTGCTGAAATAATGCTAGTACCTGCTAATATGCTCAATGAACTGCTGAATAAATCGAATAAATGCTAATTGACATATTATTTGTTTAGTTCTTAATATTAAATAGAAAGGTACCTTTTATAGTGCTAACACAAAAATAACTAAAGGAGACGAAAATATCACTTGAAACAATCTTTTAATAGGTATTAAACTAAAAAGCTAATTTCACAATTTGTCCGAAATTAGAACGGTAAGCACATTTGTAAGCGAAAACAAGTAGATATTATGTGTGGGCAAAGTATGCTGCAGCAATAAATATCAATTGTGCCCGCGTGCAATTAAATTACATGGCCCCCACTAATGTTCCACAATTATTTTAGCATTCATTCGTTGCGGAACGGAATACAAAATAATCGGTTAATTCCATTCTTTTTATTAAATAAAACTGTTAGTAACAAAACTATAATACCTTTCGTCACTCCGGGCATTAATTTTGAATGGATGATGTTTAAAAGCAATTGTTTTCATTCTATGAATTCAAGCTGGCTTATTAATATTAACAATGTACTAATTAAGTTATTGAGTCTAATTAATTCCTGCAGATACCAATTCGATATTATTGTTTCGTTATAATTTTACCTTTACGTTCGCCAATGAAACGTAGTTGATGTGAATATATATCAATAATTATTAACGTCACTATCTTTGTTATTTTTCTTATCTAGATCTTGAGTCATTACTAGATCACGAGCTACAATACAACTTACATTGTAAAATCTAACACGTTTCAGTTTGAAGCTTAATTTCGTCACAAATCTTGAAGAAGTTAGATTTTCGGGATCCTTCATGGTTGCTGTCCACAACATTATTAGCTTCGTAACAACCAACAGGATAGGTACTCGTCTAAATGAACTGCCTCCAATGCACAATGTTTGAGATAAGGGTCTTAATGAAGAACTTCCATTTGATTCAGCACCAACATTCACTAACATCTTGTCCACCCACCTCAATCGCTACCTATCGGATTTCTTATCATAGGAATCATCACAGTCTATGCCACTACTGTCAGTGTTATCCTCCGCTTCTGAAGATGAGTCATCAGAATCTAGGTTAACCACAAACACTCGTGAAAACCTGCCGCCACCACCTCCAGAGTCATCGGAGTCCTCGTCTGACGTCACAGGTTCCTCAGGAACGCCATTTGAAAGGCCGTAACTTCTTCGAGGTATCTCGTGCTC
Source organism: Lithophane ornitopus (assembly GCA_948473465.1). Lineage (NCBI taxonomy): Eukaryota > Metazoa > Arthropoda > Insecta > Lepidoptera > Noctuidae > Lithophane > Lithophane ornitopus. Next base: position 9,793,953 of record OX419620.1, on the reverse strand, counting down.
AGAGTCACTTGAATCAGTGGACTCATTTGACGGAAGGAATACTTTTTTCGGTTCCAAGTCACCCGGCATAGCAATTGTTGGATCGGATAACAACGATAAAGAGTCCTCCTCGGCAATCACTTTGACTCCGACTGACGTTACATTTTCAACTGACCGTACGATACCCTTATCGTCTTTATCGTTATCGCGGGACTCCGGCGCTTATGACGCCTCGGGCTTATTGGTTTATCGGTCCTTCCGACCGTGGTCATCGCTAGTTTAACTGCTTGTGGTGCAACAGCGAAGGCGGTGGCGGCGCCAATGGCGACGACATCGGCCACGGTGAGCCAAGCCAGTGTTGCCGCATGTGATATCTTTCTATTAGATTTACTGTCACTTTAATATTTACTGCATTGCTAGATCGAAGTGGGTAAATGTAAATATTAAGTGGCTTAAAATTATTCAAAGATACTTGATACAAAAACAAACAGATCAATTAAATATGTAAGGTTTACCACATGGTAAACCCTACATATTTTAGAAGAACAAAACCGAACTTCGTATCACATTTCAACTGAATCTCGCTGCGAAGGAAAATAAAAAACGCAGAGTAGAGTTTTGTGATCAGATCACGAACATTCAATTGGGTTATCGTCAAAACATTGGAGTGCAGATATCCGTGACAAAGGCGCAACTAGATACAGCCGGCGAGCCATATCTCGCGGTGTCGCCGCCTCGCGCCCGCCCGAGAGCTTCATATAGAGTTCGGGAGTTCGCGTGAATGTACCCGCTGTAGTATAACCCCACAGTATTCGCTGTATCGGGTGTATCGAGAACAATATTCGGTCGTGTATCGGCAGTAATTGGCTGGCAGTGGGCGGATCGATCGCTCGATGTGACACAAATACCTCGTTCCGCGACGCAATCACCCTCAGTAATCCACTACCGACCTAATTGTTTCTTCTAATGACAATTGAGAATCACTTATTACAATTAGATGCCGATGTTCTGTTGTAAGTAATGTCTTATTGAATTATAGACGTCACGTAGATTCGCTAAGAGAAATAATATTAAAGTCATTATAATACCTACGTGAGTCTGAAATATGTACGGTCGTTAGGCTCTCCAAATGGTTTACGTTATTCCGCGCGTAGCCTACAGCAATCTCCGAGGATTGCACTTGACCTGCAATACAAAACGCGCAACAAAAGCCCGCTACAGTGAGCGCTCACAAAACACACGGATCTTTCTGATCTAAAGAACCAAGGTTCACTCTCACATACATATGTATATTCTAAGTATCATAACATATGCATGCATGTAAGTGTTCTAAGGAAACGCCGCCGGATGAAAATGCAACAAGCATCTGGGTCATTGCACACTTCTCTGTTGGTTCAATATGAGAGGCTTACCATATTTTGCACTTATGAAAATAACACACTTCCCAGCTTAAATATATCTGCTTAAGATCACAGTTATCTAACGCGTTACACTCTTCATAAATTATAATTTAGTCTCATTACAGCTCATAAAGCTACCGAACGTAAAATTAATCCAAGAAATGCTGATTATAAATAAAATAATGTAGGTAATTACCTAACAGCGACCCCGCCAATTTCTCGCAAATCATGCAGTTTTGTACGTGGTAGCTATTTCAGATTCTTTCAGGAAAATGAAAAAAAGTGTGTTATTCGACTTGTAGACTCTTACATGCCGGAAGTTTGAAGAAAAACACAGGAGTCGTTTCCGAGGTAAAATCTTTCTTTTGTTATTTCTTCGATGTTTCCTGTATGACATGTTATTACCGGGCTTGAACATTTAAATGAGCTTTTAGATTTTTTGTTAGTAATAAATAAATAAACAGAATATCCTTTAGTGAACATCATCTCGCTAGTCATATTGACAAACCTAAAACACGTATCTACAAATATAACATAACTCTACAAAACCCATTTTCGTCGAATTTTGCAAGATCACAAGACTTTCTTTATCGTTGTCGTCGCTCGAAAGCAAAATAATATATCAGACGGATAAAAAATTAATATCTGCAGACAGGGATTATGTGTTAAGCTTAGCCTATTACTGCTTTTATTTGTTTAAATTGGTTTGTGCTACACACGTATGTGTATCCGCACAATTTGATCAATACCTTCAGATTGGATTGTTCTGCAGAGTGTAGAGGAGCGCCGCGGCGGCGCTCGAGCCGTAAACATCGCACGGCGCTCCATTGAAATGTTGTCTCAGAGGGCTATGTTTTATTGAAAAACTTTTCGCGTTGCTCTTCAATACTCAGAGCGCTCCACCCGACACGCCGTCGTCAGACTACCAACGTACTTCAGCGTCTATAGTACGCCAATATATAACACCACAGCATATACATTATTCATTCAATTTGAAGATCACGGAAATATCCATCTTTTTCTAACAGGTACAAACAAGAATTAATTCCACCGTCGTTATCTGCCAATTCGGCGTGCTTCAGTGTAAACACCGGAGCGGGCGCAAGGTGGTCTGAGTAAATCGCTCCATTAGGCAGTTAAAAGCTCGTCGCTATCGTCGGGACATAACTCAGGCACCCGTCTCCGCGCGGCCCTATAAATTACGCCTTTGTGCGAACGGGGCGTGCCCGCTTAAAATATGTACGACATTGTCTTCCCAGCGCAACTCCCCTTCTCATATCTCCCACTGAAATCCGCTGAAGGTCACCTAACAGTAAATTATCTATTCGTACGTTTTGCCAGCCGGCTGAGCTGCGTTGTACTTAATCCAAAACTTGTATGTAGGTCGCGCCCGTGTCAGAATATGTAAGTTATACTTGTAACAGGAAGAGGAAATGAGTTACGGATCTGCCATCACCCAGTATTTGTTGACAGTTTATTTATAGGAGCAAAAATATAATTAAATATGATTAATGAATTATAACATCATAAATGCTGTTGAATGTTCTTTTTCATTCAACTAGCGATTTTCCACCTTTAACCTTAAAACTTTTTTATTTTTCGTGTACCTAATAATCCCTGAAAAAAAGTTTAATCCGCTTACATAAGCTGTCGAGTTAACTGATGTGCATAGGTAATATGGCTTAAAGCTTCTCCTCCAATCTACCCTGTAACGAACATACCAGGAGATTAATGCTTGACGCAATATGGCAGCACGATGCAGGATAAGCGCATTAACAACATAGACAACCACCAAAATACCTTCACTGGAAAACTAGCAACACAAGCTAGTTATCGAAACAGTCATGCTAAGCCTCCCGAAAATTGTAGGTAGATAATCTACAGTTCTGCGTTCAGAAGAAAAATCCGCATTACAAATACCTTGAAGCACGTGAACAAAGTATGTGTTTGTGAAATAAAAAAAACACGAAATAGTCCATAATTTAGGTGGAGGTACGCCTCCGTTCGCGCGCACACGGGACATTTATTAGATCTACGAGGTAGATGATATCTGTGTTTGATTGCCGGCACGACGCATACCAGCTCTTTAGGCTGTACAGAATGTAAATATTTGAACACTCTATTTAGGATTTTGTTGTGCCATCTATACAATCGCATTGTCGTTTAACCCGTCGTATACCGTAATTACAGACACATTTAAAAATCCATTGTGTCTCAACGAGATCTACGTTCGCATACCAAAGGTTAAGGAAAAGTAAATTTTCCGGGCATAAAAGACGAGTTTACACGAAATTCGAGCACAAATGACAACAAACGTCTAAATTGTTGATATATTATTACGTTAGCCCCTTGAACTATCTCTACCTTAACATAAAGCGTTCACTTGATTATCACCTGCATCATTCCGAGAGGTATCTTAGCGTTGAAAGGTATAAATAAGTGGAGATTTCGGTTGTGCTCGTGTCATTAGGCCTTAACAAGGCTTTGGGAGTCGTCGAAGCAGTGATCGAAGCTCGGTCAAGCGCGAGAGATAATACCTCCGGCTGCCCTTCCTTGTAATAACCATTCAGCGATTGAAGCCTGATCACAGCATTATTATATTTACTTTTTTGTTCCTTAACAAACTGTAATACAAGCTTTTGGAGCTTTATACTATAAAGATTCTACATTCTAGTCGAACAGACTTCCTCAAAAAACAGTGTTCTCAATTAGTATTCACTTAATAAGTAGGTATAAGTAATATTTATTTAGATAATTTACGTAATATGTGTATAATAAATTACACTACCTATCGTGTTCGTGATTGAACCTCATAATTCAACAATATTTGACTAAATATGGTTAAAACTGGAAATGAAGTGAAAATTCTTACTTTTTAAGGAGAGTATAAAATGTGGATTCTGTGCAAACATTATTTTCTTTTTAATTCAGCATGTTTCAGTGCAAGTCACAAGTGTCATCAAGTTGTAAAAATGAACGAAGGAAAACGAATTGTCCTGGCGTTGTTTGTGCACTGTATTGTTTCCAACTGTAAATCATTGCAGCTGTATGACTTTGTGAGGGGCACGAAGAGTAAGACTTGATGCCATTTGAAATATAACTCAGTATTTTATATCAAAATGTCAACCAAGTAACATGTATCTTCACTTAGCGTCACATCTTTACCTGAAAGATGAGCAACAAATCTGTTCCATAGTATGATACCTTATCGAATCACGTTGATTTAAAATATTTAAAGTTATTCAAAAATGCACATAATTCCGTTAGTTTCTACTAGCGCCACGTACCTCTAGAATTAATTACTTGTCAAACTGCGAACTGTGTCGAAGTGGTGGCAAGTTGGATCGTACCAAAGTCGATAGTAGTAACTCTTCGCACGTGGTTTGAGTCACAAAACCCTGTTAACTAAGATGTCACGATTTGACAATGGCACGAGATAACTTCTGTGTCGTTAATATGAAATGTTTCACCTACGTCCTTTGAAGTCACGTTTGAAGTAAACAACGCTGTGACGGAGAATATTTTGGCTGTAGCATAATATCATGTATGATGTGAGTAGACATGAGAGGCTATCATGGAATTGTTTGCATTCAAAGCAATGCATGCGGCTTTCGCACTCAAGTAGGTAATCCATGGGAACCATGACAATTATCTCAACTAAGCCGAAGACAAAATATATGTTCATTCCCAGAATTTCAGTTATTTGACGATGTAGGTAAATTGCAAAGAAACAATTGGAGACGGACCTACGCACGCATGAGACCTATGTTATGCGTAATAACCTACATTTTCTAAGTTTGAAAACGTTGCGGTAACTTTACGAGTAATCACTATATCACGGTAAGAAAGTCCTCTTGAAAAATAATATAGGTAATCACGAACATACTCACTTTTTTGCACAAAAGACATCATTTTTATTTGTTGCCGATCCGAACGGCCGCGCCTCTCCATCAGTTGAGCCTGGTCATCTCTTAAACTGCATTTGAATTGTTTTATTCGTTTTTTTACCTACATTGCATTGTTCTAAAATAATGCAGGTACCTACCCAGGATTTTTAATATCGTGATTTAAAAAGAGTTTCTTCTCCATATAGATCTACATTTTAGAATGGGCAACTATTTAGCTTCAACTTTCTGATTAACTGACCGACTCTTTGACAATTCAAAAGTGTCTGTAAAAGGTTTAATTGAAATAAATGCTTTGAGTTTGAGTTTGAGAATTAATGTCAGATCATCAACGTTGCATACCACACAGAAGTTTTCGATTCACCCTGAGTGTGATAATTATACTTATTTCAAACAAAATATATATTTTTTACGTTGGTTGGTATATCTAAATAGTTCAATGTTTTCTTTGTAAGTACCTATTTAGTTAAGAGTAGCTAAGTAAGTATTCAAAATCGCATAACATAAAATCATTCCTCCATTCTTACACAAATAGCAATTGTTTACTTGTTCAATAGTAAATCTACAAGGTATCTACCTAGTATAGGTACCTAGGTAGGTAGTATGTAACAGAAAGAGATCTAAGTATCTAGTTGTTTGTGTTTTAGTCTATTTGCGTATTGTTTTGGTTTTATTTTAACTAATTGAATATCAAATTGTTCTAACAATAGATAATCCAAATTAAGCTTCCAGATAATAGGTCCACCATCTTATGTGTTCATCTTTAATTCATAACCGACTCAACGACGCTGTTTTAATGAGAAAAGTTCAATTTAATAATTCGATACTTTTAAGCAGTTTATAGTAATTTGCCCTAATTACGCAAGTTTTAACATCGGCGCGGCATTATCCGATAATGATTGTGTTGTCGGTGGTAGCGTAGCGTGGCTACCTACGTCATACCGACCATTATACCTTTATTAACAGTGCGTAGGTATCTATAAAATATAAAGCCTTCTGTAAAGTGAAATTAAGAATTCATTTTTAATCAACGGCCAGCTTTTATAGGCGGAGTAAATAGTTCGGTGTACCTACCTCTACTCAAGATCGTCTAAAGGGAATGCAAACGATTCAACATAAGCAAACGAACCTTTCGCGGTCTTGATCCAAATCCCAGCTTTAGGTAGGTATATCGATCTTTATTGGCGAATCATTATTGCTACTGCTCAATCAGCAAGTACGGAGCTGTGATTTTTAATATCACCGGCGACCTAATCTGAGATGTTTACCACATCAGCCTAGATCAAGAGTGGGTTTTAAATGTTGAAATCCAGTGACAATCTTTATCTATTGATCAAAGCACCTTACAGCATCCAAACCACCATCGAAACGACCCGTGTATTGTTTCCTTTTGGCTTTAAGGCCCGATGTACAGGCCACGGTTTCTTTACTGTACGGCGCGCTACCCGCACCGTAGAATAATCGTGTGATCTTGTTGGTACTTATATGACACTGCAAACCTCCGGACGACGTATACGGCGACGGCCGTTGTGCCGCCGTGTCTGTCAACAAGCTTCCATAGTGATCCATACAAAACTCTCTAACGTGCCTACACACGGCGAAACAACCGTAATTTTTCACGGCAAAAAAACGCCATGTACAGACTGGTCTTACAATATTTTCAACCTTGCTTTACAGCAGCATTTGTGCCTAACCGTCTCAGCTGGTTTGCCTGATTGATGCTTAGACTGAACATAATACCTACCTAAGTAGTAATAAAAGTCTTAGCTTAGGGTCTATATCTCAAAGGTTAACTTAATACCCATATCTACTTACCTACAGTCCTTCAATTAATATAATCACTTATAATAGGTAGGTAGGCCTACCTGCCACGAAATTTTACGTGTATCGCGTATATTTGATTGTGGCACAATTTATTCAACATTGTTATTACGATGAAACACGAACAATAAAGATCCATTCACAGCAAAATGTTGACACGTCCAATGCACGTTGCAATACATTGTCGAGTTATGTGTTCACTATTATTCAGTCGATCTTTTACAGCACGCCTGCCATTTTTGTCTGTTGGCCAAAATATTATTTTGAAAAGCTTTCTCATGAGATTTAAAGGACTAAGAAATTTACTTGGTCTCAATGACACAGTCACCGGTTCTTAATGTTTAACATAGGTATAATTCCAAGCTAATTAAGTAGGTTAATATAAAATTACCAAAGGTTCAAGTAGAACATACGGTTATATGTAGAATGAAGCCTTAAAACACACGGAAACAAGTTTCCAAGGCGTTACTCATTCCTCATAAAGATAGCCAAAATAAAAATGCAGCTTTTCAAACGTGCACCCAAGTTGTGCAAGTAAGTAGACACATATCCAGCTAATACTTTAAGTTTATCAGGCGTCGGCGCACGGATGTAAATAAAGTTGGTGACACAAACGGGAGAAAGTCACGCTATTCCTTACTTTAGACTCTAGAATAGAATGCCACTATTTATGTTTACAGCCGCTGATTTTCAGTGAGCAAAGATAATTTTGTACGTTTTAGTATTTCGGTTGGAAGTCAGATCAAAAGCCCTCGCTTTTAAGGAAAGTTCGTGATTAAACGCCCACAGAGCAGAACTTTCGATCTAAGTTTAGCGACCCCTCTTTGCATACAAAACACATCCACCTAGATATTCGTTGCTTCGTCGAATACGTCAAGCCGTCAGGCACAGCAAGCAATCAATCGTCACTGGCACCAGAAAATGTCTAACAGCCAGTTTTTAGGTAACCTACCTACCCTATTTCCCGGTATTTCCCATTAAACAGTTTTTTGCAACTGCAAATGTAAGTTAGAGCCTACTTAGCTGTGATAGTTTTCCTTTTAATTTCGTTATCTTAGGTATATACTACTGCCTTGATTTTTTTCACATAGCCAAAACCAACTATTTGTCTGGCAGGGGGGACACTTGACGGCGAGCAATGGGTAGCTCGCCGTCCGATAAGGACCAGGCCCGGGTCGATGGCGCGTCGTGTTCCACGCGCGCCTCAAAGAGATGTCAGCACACCTGACGGGGTCCGTTAGAACCGATGCCTGCCAGGGTTGCGGAATAGTCCGAAAGGGATACCGGGACCCTGGCAACAGGCAATTGAAGGAACACGGGTGGGTTTTAGTCAGTAAAAGTCTGACACGCCCTTCCGCTTCGCCCAGAGCGGGAGAAGTCATATGATGATTTCCCACACAAAAAAAAAAAAAAATGGGGGGTACACTTGACTTTAACAAAAATTATCACTTTAGAGCTTAATATTTCGCAAGCGGATCCCTGAATCCAAAAATGGTTTTCACTTACTGACAATATTTTTGAACAAGCTTTCCAACGACATCACACGCTATGGGATAGACGAGAAAAAATAAAACATCACCACTATACGTGTAGGGGAGGTAGGTACCTACTAATTGTTGGCGTGATGAATATAATACACCCACGCTAAATTACAGCTTTCTGTTACTAACAGTGTCTGAACTAACCCGGTGACACTATAAGGGTTCCTTGTTGACTAGGGAACCCTAAAAAGGGCAGAATGATTACTTTATTACTCACCCAAGTCAATCCGAAGTGATCGCTCTCTTAATTCTGCGAGTTAATAATAAGATATTTTTTTATTCAAACCTGTAACTGAATTGCGTCCGATAGATAGCAATGACCAGCGTACCTAGTCAAATGGAATTCAGCTCAGAGAATGTTGATGAAACCGCAATACCTGTCGAGATGACAGACCTGCCTATTCTCTTCCTGGTATTAGCTGTAAGATTATGAGATATCATTTCGTGGAAATAGTCAATTTACATTCCAGTTAACCATTTCCAGGAATACTTGGCAATCTATAAATACTTAAATTAGTAACTTAATAAGGGTTTAAGTACGTGTTTAGAAATAAGTACCTATTGTCTTTCAATCTTTGTTACAATGACCGAATAGTAAAATTAGATTTACAATACAGTGGGCACGTTTTTTACGTGACATACCATGTTATTTTCATTTCGATCGATGCAGTTATGTACCTATGTTAACCTCAAAATTAGTAGGTTATCAATAATAAACTCGACTCCGTTTATTAAAGATTTATCAAAGTAATTGAAACTTTTTTTTAAATAAAAGTTACACGGCCAATCGAAGGCCAAGTCCGAGTGAAAGCTTCAGCCTGACCCCGTCAGAACAGGGGCCGAATTTTTATTTTGTTTTAAAAGGTCAAACGGTTGTCATAATTTACACATTCTAACGCCCCCTCCACACAACTAGCCTGGTAAAGTGAGCCGAACGAATCTATACCTAAATGTACACAAAAAATAGGTAGGGAAATAAAATATTATAAATACTTATACTCCATTTGAAATAAGATTAAACATTAAAACATACCCTTTTACAGTCCGTTCAACCGATTTTGACTTATATTCCGTAGGCATAAGGATAGCATTAAAAGCAAAAAAAGTTACACAATACCAACTATCTACTGCGGCTGCCATTTGTCATGCCACCAACGCAATAGAATTCAAAATCGGTTGAACGGAATGTAAAAAAGGCTTATCTATACGTCTAATCTTATTTCAAATGGAGTATAGGTACTCTTAGCAACTTCATATTTTCTCATATAATAGGTCTTTACCTATGAAATTGCCGTTTTGTATGAAAAAATTTAAACGATTTTTTTTCATGAATTTTTTATTTGTATTAATCGAAGTAATCACCCATGCAATCAATGCATCTTTGCCATCGCAGTGGCAGTTTATTGATGCCCTTCTTAAAGAAATCAGCTGGACGGGAGGCAACAAATTCTTCAAAGGCATTTTGTACTGCCTCTCGGGTATTGAATTTTTTTCCCGCCAAGAAGTTATCCAAATTCTGGAAAAAGTAGTAGTCTGTAGGCGCAAGGTCTGGTGAGTAGGGCGGATGACGGAGAGCTTCCAACCCCAGTTCTTGCAACTTGGAGACCGTCTGCTGTGCAGTATGAGGTCGCGCGTTGTCGTGCAGGAGCAGCGGAGACGAGCGATTGACCAATGCTGGTTGGAGATGCGCCAGCTTCTCCATCATTGTGTTCAGTTCTTCACAGTACACATCTGCAGTAATGCTCACCCCGTTTGGTAAGAAGCTGTGATGAATCACACCGGCGCTAGACCACCAAACAGTGACCATCACTTTTCTAGGGGTAAGTTTTCGTTTAGGGCATTGTTTAGGTGCTGAACCAGGATCCAACCAACTTGTTGAGCGCTTGCGGTTATCAAACAGAATCCATTTTTCATCGCAGGTAACAATGCGGTTCAAAATTCCTTCATTTGTGTGTCTGTTGAGCAGTGCAAGGCACGTCTCGACGCGTACTTCGCGCTGGCGATCATTGAGTTCGTGGGGCACCCATTTGTCAAGCTTTTTTACCTTGCCAATTTGACGCAAATGGACCAATATTGTTTTGACGCTAACGTCGAAAGCTGCTGCTAATTCAGCCGTAGATTGTGTATCATCAGCTTCCACAATCGCCTTTAATTCGTCATTGTCGACCAAAGTCTTCGGACGACCGCGAGGTTCATTTTTCAGGTCGAAATTTCCAGAACGGAAGCGAGCAAACCAATAACAGGTGGTGCGTTGGTTTGTAGTGTTAGCTCCGTAAACGTCGTTGATGTTGCGTGCCGCTTGTGCCGCGTTGCTGCCACGACGGTACTCATATTCCATAATTACTCGAATTTTTAACGTATCCATGATGACGAAAAAGATTGAAATGCGATGAAAATGTAACACTAATCAATAAAGAAATGACTACTTTTGGAAAAAAAAAACCATGTTTTTAAAATAAAATTAATTTGAAATTAGAATTCTTAGCCAAACAAAAATTATTTTGATTTGAAATGGCCAGTACTGCAGAACGGCAATTTCATAGGTAAAGACCTAATATAAGTAAGTAGGTACAGTTATAGGTATAATTGAGATCTTGGTTATACTTTAGCCCTATGTAGCCTACTTGGAAAATATTGGTAAGTACCTAAAACCAGAAAAGTCCATCAAACTTGGTGGACGGTAAGCCTAGGTACTTAGGCGTATTAGGCCACTATGTACAGTCACGGACTTTAATTGATGAGCCACTTGTCACTGTTCGCATTCTAGCCGCGTAATGCAAATCGGGCTTAGTCGGTTATACTCGTAGTCACGGAAAGTCATGTCTTCGTTTATAGAAGAAGAAAATTATATTTAATACTAGCTTTTGCCCGCGGCTTCGCCCGCGTGGATGTCGGAAATTATCCCACGGGAATGTGCTACCGGGATAAAAGTATCCTGTGTCCCATAACCCACGTGGTCTGTCTAGGCGACCTAGGCGTTACGGCGTAAACGTAACAGACATGAGACAGCCAGTAACTTTATATATTAGTGGTAGTCCATATCTATATTGTGGTGATAGTGTGGATAGTATGGACAGCAGTATGAAACTGTCGGAAAGATTAATGAAAAAATATTGTATAAAGATTAATGAAACAACTATGGCATATTGTATGGACGATGGAAACTAAGGCGAAAGCTTTGGGGGAGCCAGCGATATTCAAATTTTCTTATGTTTTTTGCTTTTTACAGGTCAGTATCAAGTTTTATGTTGATCTAAATAATGAGTCGCAGTTGTTTCAAATATTTATTTATCTAATCTTACTAATATTGCAGGAGTTGTATTCCTGTATCTAATGGTTATTATTCTGTAAAGCTACTATTTGCTACGATCGCGAATCATATTTTAATCATATTGACATTCGAAACTTACCCATTAAACGATTTAAAAGCTGTATTAAAACCAAACTTTGTAAAAAAGGATACTATACAATTTCAGATTATTTAGAAGACAAAAAGCATGGGATTGAGCTGCTCGCTCTGCTAACATTTTGTCATTTTGGCATTTTGACATTTTGAATAAGTGAAAATCATCAAAATATACCTTCCAGTTTTATATACAAATTCACATTATTGAATATTATATGTAGGATATTGACAAAATGACATGATTGCTTTGTAAAGTATTGTATTATTGTGAATGTGAGGACTATGTGGATGTTTATTTTGTTTTTATTATTATATTTTTTCGTTCTCAGTTAGTTTTAACAATGGTCTGGCAATTTGAGAACTTTATGCGGCCTACACAAATGTCCTTTCTTTGGTATTGTTCGTCGAGTCGTTGAGCTCCTTAAGTTCTGAGCTGAGCTCCACTATTACTGACAAATGCTTGCAGTGACAGGACAGGTTCACTCAAATCTGTGTGGTTCATTCCTCAAAAGACCATTTCAGACTCTAATCTACATGGCCCTCATAGGGCCTGACCAATATGCCAATATCTGACCTAGGTATGTCCGGACTTGAGACTGAGTTTGTTTCGGCCTTTCTTCTCAGAGTAGTCAGATAGGAAACGCCGACCTCATCTATCTTAATTTTTTTTGTTTTTAGTATTATTACGACGTGTAAAAGTGATTCCAATAACCTATTTACAGAATAAACAATTTCATTTTAACATACAACCTGCCTGACACTGACTTGCAAATTGCAAAAAACTTAAGATTTGAATTTCGCGGGCTACCGGCGCATCCCCCTTAAGAAAATCGCATCATTTGCACAACGCCATCTATCGAGTAAGTACTCACTGGTAAACTCAAACTCTTCGTTCCAAGCCAAGAGCCAAGTAGTAATAACTTTTGATTGAGTGGACAGATTCTCAAGATACGGACTATGACTATATTCTCAATCCCTTAACGCTCTTGAAGAGAGTCCCGCAAAAATGTCAATAATAAGTACTTACATGTGAATTTTAAAATCAAGAGGGTAAAGAAGGGTTTTTACCCTCATGAGGGATGATTTTAGAAAAACGTAACTCTTTGTTAGTTACAAAAAGCATACATTTTCACAGCCCTAAGTTAAAAAAAAACCGGCCAAGTGCGTGTCGAACCATGCACAATGAAGGGTTCCGTAGTTAGGATGAATTATTTTATCAAACAAACTTTCGCAAAGTTTTATCGTTATTACGTCTATGGGCGTTTACTGTCCCTCAAAGTGTTAAAAAATTTGTTCTCGCATACAGAATGTTTGGGTTTTTGCAACTGCACATGTAAGTTGGTCGATTAAAAGTTTTTGAGCTAAGTCGCGGACAGACAGACAGACAGACGGACATGGCGAAACTATAAAGCTTCCTTGTTGACTACGGAACTCTAAAAATGATAGGTTTCCCATAAAAACTTTCATCCCCTATATCCCCCCCCCCCCTTAAATTTGTTTTTGAGAAAATAATTGCCTATGTTCTTCGCTGGGATGCCATCTATCTCTTTACCAAATTTTATCGAGATCCGTTCAGTGGATCAGGCGTGAAAAGGTAACATACAGAATTACAGACGGACAGACAGACAGAGTTACTATCGAAATTATACTTTTAAGCATCGATTAGTATGGATTATGTGTTCAATTCAAAATGAGCCAAATGCTCGATAATTATGAAATCGGCGAAACTCATTCTTCTACGGAGACTCTTAACACCGCGATTCAGAAAATGACGTTAAATGAACAACGCCATCTATCGAGCACGAAGTGATACTGTCAATATATTTGGGAAAACGTTCGAACACTCTGTAAGCTATGTAGAAAAGACGTAGGGTTCCATGACTGACTTGACTTGACCTGACTTGACCTGACTTGACCTGACTTGACCTGACTTGACCTGACTTGACCTGACTTGACCTGACTTGACCTGACTTGACCTGACTTGACCTGACTTGACCTGACTTGACCTGACTTGACCTGACTTGACCTGACTTGACCTGACTTGACCTGACTTGACCTGACTTGACCTGACTTGACCTGACTTGACCTGACTTGACCTGACTTGACCTGACTTGACCTGACTTGACCTGACTTGACCTGACTTGACCTGACTTGACCTGACTTGACCTGACTTGACCTGACTTGACCTGACTTGACCTGACTTGACCTGACTTGACCTGACTTGACCTGACTTGACCTAACTTGATTTGGATTGAGTTGAGTTAACCTTGAGCAGGTATATTTTATCGCAGCAGGTGCATTGGTAGTTGAAAGAAAAGTAGACTACGTACCTTGCTAAAGTGAGTAATTAATGCACTCGTGTTAATTTAGTAAGCGCATTCGTGCCTTAATTACTCACTTTTTGTTCGATGTAACAATCTACAATTTTTAAGAAATTAAAATTTATCACCATTTTTTCATGATTAATATTTGTATCATGATTTAAAAGATAGATAGCGCCTATGCCTAGCCTATGGCACTACTACCAAACAATGGATTTGGAAAACTTGAATTAACCAAACTTTAGATTGGGTAAATTCACAATGTATCGCGTTATGTTTCCGCGCGAAGTATGTGAACATATGATGATTATGATCGTGTGTTACACACGTTCTCACAAACCTACCTGATTTTACGCTAGTGTCATTTTGCGACAATAGATGTCGTTACGTGTAAATGTCTTCTTGAATACTTTAAACTCTTATATCTTTTGATATTTTGAAGCGATTGCGATGAAACAAAGACTAAATGAAACATCGAGTTACACACAATATTTGAGTGTATAAGTTAACTATATTGATTTCGTACTTTTTACGTGATACTGGAACAATCAAACAAACGAACAGACAAACAGACAAAAATTCCAAAAATGGTAGAAATGGCATCTGTTGGTTATTCTTGGACACTCCACCTAGGTTTTTTTTTTTTTTTTCATTTTACAGAAACGCCTCGTCTACAGATTTATTATATGTATAGATTTTACCGGTTGGCTAACCTGAGAGCCAGAACTACAAACTTGACAGCAGAGTGACTACCCAAAGTCAACCAATTGCAGGTCTAGCAACCGTAACCTAGCGGCGATTGTTTTAGCGTAGCCATAACGTTAGCATATGGAGAAATTTTAATTACATTATTTCGACCTCAGATTCTGAGATTTCGACAAAATCGAAAATAACGTCTCTGACATCGACATTTCAACTATCACTGTCTTCGGATTTATTGAGGTCTTCAGAATTATTGAGTTTAATTAGCTCAGATTCAAAGGAGGTTAGTATCAAATAGATTCGATAAACATTGTATTTATTTTTTATTGAGGAATTATTAGTCAACCTCTATGGATAATACTATTTCCGATTACTAGTAAGTCATCTTGTTTACGAGCATGCGATTTGACTTTGTGTTTAATCGTGTAATCTCGTGAATATATGAAACTGCAAAATTGAAAAGTTTGAAAGTGGCTCATCAATTAAAGTCCGTGACTACACGAGTATGCCACTATCCCCATTATATCCTTATGACCGTAACCCTTTTTAGGTCAATTCAAAATTATACCTACCTACTTACTACACCTACTTTCTAACGATTGTCCAGTTCCCATTACACAATGGTGTCATAGAACATAACCTAACTTGGGATTCTTTATATCGTGACCAATCAAATAGTTCCCATGGGAGTAACCAACAAAAACTTTTCCACTTACAAACTGAGAATAGATTGCGGTATTTCAAACAAACTGTCCCACTTTCTTAACTTTCCTAAGCTATACTTTATTTCATTTATCTACTGTCAAAAATCCAAATAAATATTATAATAAAGTATCTACCTATTGAGTAGGTAGCTAGATATTAATTACAAGAGCATGATTAGTTTTGATTGCGACCGAACTTAGTTTCAGACAAAGAGTCTGCCATGGTCAATGCATAACAGCACCTTAGTGTCTAGGACCATACACAGTCTTAGCGAAAAGTAAAGTGTCACAGTGTTGTCCTCGACGTCAAAGTGAACTTAGTCCCTAAGGGACACTAGAGCACGACCCTACAAAATACTTCACGAAATTCTCACACGTAGACGCCGCGCCGTAGCAAGCGTGCTTCGACTAGGTACCTACTACGGACAGTCGTAGCGGTTTCGTAGACAACCGCGTGCTACGGATTTTCCCACTCGTATCGGCGGAAATATGAGTCAAGGACTTATTTTCAAAGATCTTACCTGCTGGCATTAACTAGAGCGAAGAAGCTTTCTCTTTAAAAATATCTTTCTTTCGAGTTAACTTATAAGAATTTCAAAGACAATTGCTGTTGAAACAAGCGAAGTAGCTATTCGTTTCTAATGTTTATTATAACTAGCTGGTACCCGGCCGGCGCATTGCTGCCGCAAAAGAATTGTACTATGCCTATACTAGATAAATGTTAATGTTACTAACGTTATGAGTCCATGATACTTGAAAAGAAATGTTACCTAAGTACTTTTATTTATTATAACCTTCGCGCAAGTGCAAGTAATAAGTTGATAAAGTTTTTATCGCAATTGGATTAACGGTATGGCAGCGCCAAACAAACAATGATTATTAGGATATACCTAATTATAATATTATTAGATTACTGACGATTACCAGTAATCGGTGGTGCGTTCGATCAAAATCCAATAAACTATGAAAACCGAGTAAAACAAGCATACCTAATTATACGATTTTAATTAAAGACGGATAAAGACAAAGAGAAAGCATGTAGCTTAGAAAACAACTTTCTAACATTGGGTACAACATTATTACATATTATACGTATTGCCCTGCATAGCTCTACGCTCTACGCCTATGAATTGAAGGTGCAATATCTCACACAGGTAGATACGACACGTATGACGTAGAAGACGAACACTTAATACAGATAGTAAGGCGAGATGTATCTGTAATGGATTTAGCCGTACTAATGGAAGTGAACCGCAGGCTTAGCGTTGCGGCCGGCGTGCACACCTCCGCCCGGTGCCACATCCTGCAGAACAGTGACATGCGTTAAGTAACAATGTACCTACCTACGTGCACAATAGAACGGTTACATTATTAAGTGGGAAGCAAGCAGAGCTACACTCCCAATGATGGGAATACTCTTTGATGTGCCGGTCCCAGAGATTTATATAGCTTATACAGCTCCTTTAAATAACTAGGGTAGGTCAGGAGCTTACCCGACGGTTTATTTTACGGTACCAAGCTAACATTTCAGGGATGGCTAGCTCATAGCTAGCATTTCCTGCGGGAATTGAGAGAGATAAGATGGGTATAAGTACAAACAAAAAAATTGAATACCTGATCCGCTTTTTATTGTTCCGAACTCGAAACGTGGCAAAGAGATCCTGTTACTAAGCAGATCTACGCCGTCCATTTCTCTGTCTGTCACAGGGCTGTATCTTTAAAACCGTAACAACTAGCCTGTTTTCACAGAATACGTTTTCAATTATAAGACTGCTATCAACTTTCACTACCTACCTACTTACTAAAGAAACAACATCCATGCCTAACGAGTCATGAAAAGTACAAGTGTGTGCCTTCGATTTTAAGGTAGCACCAGCAAAGAACCTGCACTGTGTTGGGTCTTTCTGGTCTTTCTTAGTTTTTTAAGTAACTTTGCTATTGAATGTTAAGTCAATCATTTTTTCTTTTCGAGATATTTTCGGAATAAGTTACAATCGCAGAAGTTGTTTTTTTTTTTTCGAGAAAAGTAAACTTGTTTGTGGCCGGTAAAATCAATACTTTGGTGCATGTGTAAATATTCATCCATTCCTGACTACGTCATCACTCAGTTGGCATTGTTATTTAAGATACGACATAGTTGTCGTTTATGATATTTTTAATTTTTAACCCTTTTTAAAAACTAGTCTAGACAAGCTTTTTCATTCATTATTAGAAAAAAAATATCGAAAATGATGCAGTTAGTGGCAGTTATTTTAGTTCAATCTTAGTTTAGATGCCACCAACTGCACTGCTTGAAAAGTGAGCTTTTTTAGTTGCAGTCGGGTTTTTAATTTTTTTCAACCTTTTAGTGTTTTATATTTTTGGAATAGGGAATATGCATGTGATTCAAATAAGGCTCAAGTATTTTTTTTATAAACTATATTACTTGAGATTTATGCCTCCACCAATATTTTTGAATAATATTTGTTTTTGAGAGAGTAATTAATTTTTTTAAAGTGCCAAAAACTGCGGGCAATACTATTCTATTTTTTATTATGGCAAGCAAAGCCGATGTCGAACATTCTGCCAATGTCTAAAGTGAGTTGGAAAAGCAAGTGTATCGAGAAAAAAAAATGCGGGAAATTCAAAGCCTTGTCAGAGCGGATGTGACGTAACAATCTGTGAAAACAATCAAAACTTGACAGTTGTTTTGTTTTCATAGAATGTGACGTCACCAAATGGAGGGCGCGATAGCCCGGGTCGGTTGGATATTTTTAAATACTTACTTGAAATTGCTTTTTTGGTGTCAATATTTTTTTTAACTATTATTTGGCGATGGCTATGGAATAAAAATTTAAAAAAAATACATGTCAAGCCCTTTATTTTGACACCCCACATGGACCATGATGTGGGATGGTTACAAGACTTTTTACAATAGAAGGGGTTTGTTGCACCCATTGTTATTTTTTTTATTTTTTATTAATTGGATTATATCATGAATGAAATCAAAATATATTAATTTGAACTAATTAAAATTATAATAAAAAAAAAAAAAAATGAAAATGTTTTAAAGGGGGTTAAAGTATTTTTAAAGAAAAAATTAAATAATTTATAATAAATTAGTATTGTGAAAGAATTTTGATAAAAGTACTCTGTGGTTGCGCCACTTCTTCCCAGCTAATGCACTGGGAAGCGGCGGGCGTTTTGGGGGACTGTCTCATGTTAATTTTGACGTTCATAAAGTCCCATTCTCAGCCTAGTTTGAATAAATGATTGTTTTATTTGTATACAACATTCGTTTAAAAAAAATGTTTTTTTCGTGTTATATTGTTCTTTGTCAATAACCAGTGACGACACGGTTGGCGCAGTCCTGGATATCCTGGTCCAAGGATAATTTTGCATGGATAGAAAAGTAGCTCTAAATCGGTCTGCATTGCAGATTTGTTTATGTTATTTATTATTCTAAGTCCACAGTACTATACCAGCACAATTTGATAAGCCTTTGTCCAGCAGTAGAAAGAAATAGGATTGAAGTAAAAGTGGAATCGCCACTCCATTGAACTTCAATAGAATCAATACATGATACAGCACAAAAACAAAAAAATTGACCTTATGTTAACCCTTTTCTATTTCAATTTCATATAGGTATGATGTTGTTCAAATACTAATATCTATGATACATCCTAGTATTTGAACAACATTATATATACCATAAAAATTAAAACAGTATTACTTTAGTGTCAAAATGCAGCAAAATCTAAATTATGGAACATAATTATATCATGTTATATGTTCCATAATTTCATCACGACTTGTTTCCTCCGAAGGGTTTGACAGAGGTGTGTTGAGGAGTGGGAAGGGTTGGGTGGAGTAAATTATGTTTGCACTCAAGTGCCCCAGTTTAGTATTGCGGCAACCAGTGTTGCCCAAACCATACAATTTTGGGGCCACCATGGTTGCCAGGTGCTTGAGTAGATTATAAAATACATTTTGGTAACAAATACGGCCAATCATTGTTTTGAATGAGGCAGAATACAACATGGTTCTTCACTTGTTCACACATTGCTGTCCATTGAAAGATCTCTCATGAGTGATTGCTAATAGTGACAGAAATATTAAATTCTATACTATCTTGAACTACAGTCAAAGGTATACTACCCAGGATTTGAAAAGAAACTGCAGTAATAGCTTAAACTTAGTGTTTATTCTTGGCTAGCGTCCACATTCTCTGTCTGCAAGCCCTTGATGGAGGCTACTGGTACGTAAGTAACGAGCGTGAACAGTTTGTGCGCAGAGTCCTCATCGTCATTACGTCTGCGGGACAGCCTCACGCGGACACGGAAGGGGACATTTCTGTAATAGACATAAAACTATCATTAGCATACGCGTGGACAACCAGATGTATAATCATAAATGAAGCAACAGGAATCATAGCAGGTGGCGTTCTGTAGTGACCTCCATGGGAAGAAGGCGTGAGTTCATGTATCTGAACTAAGCGATTAGCCTTTCCCTGTCTCATGAAGCAAATAATGTTTATAGGGGGATTGTTTTACTAACTGGTTGTCTTGCCGACAGTAGAGAAGTATTAAAACAACCAGTATTAAAACTCTTTTCTTGAATTAATCGCCAAGAGGGTCATCTTTGCATTATAATCAGGGCCAACAAAATTATTGATAATATTTTATTCTTCTTCCAATAATTAACTACTTCAAATGACCAATTGGGTTTAATTAAAACCAAAATTTTAACTTTCTTTGAACATAGAGATGATAATAATAATATATTCACTGTTCCACAGTTTAGTATTAGCATTTAGGAATCAACTTTAGTAATAGTAGACTAGGTACACTTGTATAACAGCAGTAGGTACATATTTGAAAACATCACAACTTTTAGGTTACTTAGTATTTACTTTATGTTTGTAGTATTGTTGCAGTCCACTACTACTAAAACTACGATCCTATATCGAATACCAAAACATAGCCAAGAGTTTATATTCCTTACCTGACTCCCTTTGACCAAAGGAATTTGTTTAGGCGAGTGTCCACACGAACATCGGGAGTTCCCATTTGTTTCTCTGCGAATTTACGGATTTCCTTGATGGCACGCGGAGCGCGTTTCTTGAATCCTACTCCATGAAGCCGTTTATGTAAGTTAACCGTATATTCACGAGTTACAACTTCGTTGATGGCAGATTTGCCTTTCCTCTCTCCCTTAGGTTTTGCCATTGTGATCTGAAATGATATCACAAAATAAGACTCACAGGACCTAAATCAGCTACTAAGAACACTTTCTATAACTAAATCCAGTTATTCCGGCATTGATATTGTACGATTAAATTGGATTTTATCATAAATACACACACCTTGGAGCTTCGTGCACCAAACCGAATCAAAAAAGAAACGTCAAAATCAGGTAACACCTGTCAAGCTATTTTGACAGTTGTGAAGAAGCGTTTTCAGCAATGTCAATATTTTGTATTTCCTTGACTCGTACTTGACTAAGATTTTTTGAATTCGGCTGGATTAAAATTTTGAAGGACAGAGATAAAATTCGGAAAAATAAACTCCACACTTCACTCAAAAATGCTACCGTTTAAAAGTTTTCTTTTAAACGGTAGCATTATTCACGTCACAACAAATAATTGAAAAAACATGAAAGCTAACTTCGCAAACTCTTTTTTAAATTCTGCAATAATTGTTGTGTTTTATTTCGGTTCGGGTCCAAACTCCGTAGACGTTCTCATGCGCCGCCGGTCGAACAAACGAGTTAATAATTTACAGTAAAATATACAAAGATACGTTGTACAAGCTAAAATATACAATACATAATATTATTAAGTACAAATGAATGAGACCGGCAAGACTGAAAAGACCGGCCAAGTTCGTGTCGGACCACGCATATTGAGGGGTTCCGTAGATAAGATGAACTTTGACGCATGCACAGTATTACTTTTGTAAACCGCAAAAATAAGTTGTACAAGAAGAGAGAAGTGTAACGCACGCCTCAAAGAGATCTCCGCACTGTTGGCGGGGTCCGCTAGGACCGATGCCTGCCAGGGTTGCGGAATAGTCCGAAAGGGATACCGGGACCCTGGCAACAGGCAACCGAAGGAACACGGGTGGGTTTTAGTCAGTAAGAGTCTGACACGCCCTTCCGCTCAAAGACACCGACTTCCGAAATTGAAGTTATTTTTCACTTTCAGTGTTTTTTTTGGAAGTCGGTTTTTTTTTTGTAAAAAGTTTTTATTTTACACTTTTTATTTGTGGTACTTACCCCACACAAATTCGAATACCACTAGCTGCTATGTAAATAACAGTGAAGGAGTAAATTAAAACATTGTCTAGATAAACTAAGTGGGAAATATACGTAATATAACGCTAACTCAACAACTACGCCAGCAAAGTTAATAAAATTTATATGGTCCCATATCCCATATCCCTCGGAAGCATGACCTACCATACAAAAAAAGAATCATCAAAACCGATTCATTATTGGCGGAGTAATCGCGTAACAAACATACAAAAAAAAAAAAACATACAAGCGAATTGAGAACCTCCTTCTTTTTGCAGTCGGTTAAAAACGTGTTGAAGTCTCTAGTTCCTATCAAAAATTGTATGGAACATGACAGGAACTAGAGATTTCAACATGTTTTGTCGTGAATGTTCCGCCAGTGCAAACGCACGGTAAGCAAAGGGCCCCACACTTTTTTTTATCATTTTGTATGTACATGTGTGGGGAGAGCAAATTGTTTTTTTTGTAATTTCAGTACACCATTGTTTTATAATATTATAATCAACATACAAACTGAAAGTGCAAAAATCGTAAGATTGAATTTCGCGGGCTACCTTAGCGCATCCCCTTGCAAGTTGGGACGCACAGACTAATGTGCTAATCTTGGGACGTGGACGTGTAGTCTTGCCCTAACGTGCATAATTTTGAAAAATTGTGTTTTGCCACCTGTCAAAGTCAAGTTCAAAATGAACAGACACACGTTTTTGTTTGACAAACACGTCAAACATTTTAACAATCTATCAAATTCCTAATCCTAAAGAACGAAGAGTCGAAGCGAAGACGAAGAGAACGAACGAGGACGAGAAGTTAGTAATCTTCGAAATAATTCCTTGGAGAAGGCAGAACTCAGAAGTGCTGTGGAAAAGTGTGACAAGAAAGTATTGTGTAAAACAGTGCGAGCGTTATTCAGATTATTTTATATTTGTAACGAGATTATGGCTGAAATATACAAGTGAGTTATTTTTACTGTAATGGTTATTTATTATTGTTTGTATCAACACAACAGGTTCGATTAAAACTTATATTTATTTTACAGACTTATTCACCCGGTCAAGTATTTCAACGACTATCTATCGAGAAATATACGGCCAGACGGGAGAGCATTTCATGAACAACGAAACATTAAATTAAATGTTAATTCTATAAAAGCATCAGATGCTTCAGCTGTAGTCAAGTGTGGGAACACTACAGTTGTTTGTGGAATCAAGCTGGTAATTTCATTTTCGTCATACTTGATTCTACAAAAGTCCAAGTACAGTGTACAAACTTAATTTCAATAATATTCTTACCAACTTTGCAGGAACTAGCAACACCTAGAGCAGAAGAACCAGATGTGGGTTTCCTTGTTACAAATGTGGAACTACCACCATTGTGTTCATCTAAATATAGACCTGGCCCACCTTCAGATAGTGCACAAGTCACCAGTACCCTAGTCTCTGACATCATCATAAATTCTAAATGCATTGATCTAAAAGACCTGAGCATAGTACATGATAAGTTAGCGTGGGTGCTATATTGTGATATGGTCTGTATTGATAATGATGGCAGCTTGGTTGATGCTTGTATCATGACATTGATGGCTAGTTTGAAAACATGTAAGTTGAACTTCACAACAACACTATAATGTTTTTCAAATCCACAAAGGAGATTGAGATACCTGATGAATGCTTAGAAATTTATAATATATGTCATTTTACAGTAACTCTTCCAATGGTGACATATGATCCAGAAACAGAAGAAATTTCTGTAGATGCAAGTGTACGGACAAAACTAAATGTTCATGGATTACCAGTGGCAACAAGCTTTGCTCTGTACAAACATGACCAAAGGTAAATACTTCGTACAGACTAAAATACCTATAGATGGTAAATTATAAGTCAAAAGGAAACTAACACTTTATTTTTTACAGCAATATTGTTTTAGCGGATCCCTCATCGTATGAAGAAGAGATGTGTGGAGGCATTGGTGCTAACTTAATAACATGCTATAACAAAGGTATTCTTTGCGGCTCTCAAAAATTTGGCGGCTGTAACCTTTCTATAGAATGTGAGGTAGAGGCTCTTAAGATAGCCAAAGAAAGAGCACAAGTGGTTGAAGAAGTTATTGATATCTGCATCAAAAATTATGAATTAGAAAATAAATAGATGATAATCATAATATCAATCATTATTATTTTTACTATCCTTATCCCCATTTTACATCAATTTCTGCAAGCTCAGCTTTTTGAATATTTTTAATTTTAAGATCATATGTATTTATAAAAGTACCAACATACAATTTAAGACTTCTCTGGCAATGCTACCTTAAAAAAAATAAAAAAAACGAATGCTCTTTGCAATCAGCAAAGATACTGCTTCTGGTCTATCTAATGCCTATGCATACTTGTATAAAGATGGGGGTTCTCGGACCTCCGTGAAGTTAGCAGCACGATTTCATTATTATGAAATTTTGATAATGCTAATCGTTAGAGAGAAAAGAAAAATCGTTAGAGAGTAATTAGTATTTATGTAAAAGCAATTTTAATTTTTCGTGTGAACTTGGCCCCCCTGCCCGCAAAAATGGATTTAGACGTTTTTTTTTTTTTAATCTTTTGAGAATCGTTAGAGAGAGATTGAGAGATACACAAAATCGTTAGAGAGTTAATATTTTATTTGTTATTAAATCAATTCTAAGAGCGTGAAGTTAGCCCACCTCTGTGAATTTAGCCCCTGATATAATTATTCTGAATTTTTGTTAATGCTAATCGTTAGAGAGAAAAGAAAAATCGTTACAGAGTAATTAGTTTTATTTATCTTTTTTTTTGTGAAGTTGGCCCCCATTCCCGCAAAAATGGACGAAGACGTATTTAAAAAAAAAAATAGTTTCAGAATCGTTAGAGAGAGATTGAGTGTTAAAAAACATCATTAGAGAGTTAATATTTTAATTGATATAAAATTATTTCTGAGAACGCGTTTTACCCTAGGGCTGATCAGGATAAAGTTTAGAAACGTGCCGCCTCGATAGGGGAGGGAGGAGATGGGGGAATGGTTAGTAGATCATCGTCAGAATAGATGTTTATTTAATTGAAACTTTTATCAAATAAAAATGCATCAGTTAATTAGTAATTTTGTTTTTATCCATCAACACTTTTCTCATTTTACTAGATTTAGTTAAAAGTGAAACGACATATCACTGACATTATAATTATTAGCATTTTGTCATATCACTAAACATTTTTAGAAAGAAGACTTTATTATACAAGAATATTCGACATCTACCGTGATTTCGTGGTATCCCTAGCGATTTCGTGAAATCCCTGGTTTCCTCATTTCCCTGCGACATACACACTACTGCCGTGATTTTTTTCACATATCCAAAACTAACCGTTTAGCTGGCTGGCAGGGGGGGGGGCAACTTGATTCTAACAAAAATTAGCACTATATAGCTTATATCTTATCCACGCCCTTGAAATATTTTCTAATCATAACCGGTTTTGACAATAAAATGGATTGTCTATAAAAATAAATCTATCATCCAGAATCAGCAATACAACTCTTTAAGTTCATGTAAGTGTATTGAATGAAAATTTCATGAAATCGTCAGTCAGATTCTAATGTTTATAATTCTGTAAATCCATATTTATTACGGCCGCTAATAATATTTAGATCAACATACAACCTGATACTGACCTGGAAAATGCAAAAAACTTAAGAAAATTTGAATTTCGCGGGCCACCCTAGCGCATCCAACTTAATAAAAACTTTGTATCGTTCAATTAAGCAGTTTCCGAATCCTTTGAACTTTTAATTCTAGAAAATCACTCCACTGCATTATGGTACACTGGCTTCCCAAATCTACGTAGCAAGTTTTAGATATACCATTTGCCAGTACTCGTATTCTGATCAGCCCTAGGGTAAAACGCGTTCTCAGAAATAATTTTATATCAATTAAAATATTAACTCTCTAATGATGTTTTTTAACTCTCAATCTCTCTCTAACGATTCTCAAACTATTTTTTTTTTTTAAATACGTCTTCGTCCATTTTTGCGGGAATGGGGGCCAACTTCACAAAAAAAAAAAAAAAAAAGATAAATAAAACTAATTACTCTCTAACGATTTTTCTTTTCTCTCTACCTCTCTCTAACGATTAGCATTAACAAAAGTTCAGAATAATTAAATCAGGGGCAGAGGTGGGTTAACTTCACGCTCTTAGAAATGATTTAATAACAAATAAAATATTAACTCTCTAACGATTTTGTGTATCTCTCAATCTCTCTTTAACGATTCGCAAATGAATAAAAAAAAAAAAAAACGTCTAAGTCCATTTTTGCGGGTAGGGGGGCCAACTTCACACGAAAAATTAAAATTGCTTTTACAATAAAACTAATTACTCTCTAACGATTTTTCTTTTCTCTCTAACACTCTCTAACGATTAGCATTATCAAAATTACATAATAATGAAATCGTGCGGCTAACTTCACCGACGTGGTTCTCGGGCGCGACCCCCGACTCTGGTACAGATCGTTGCAAGTTGATCTTTGGATAGAAACAGTTACATATTTTACCTGTTTATTATGTTCGAATGCTTTTAAAAACAGGACTATTTCACCCGCATCTATTGGTACTGACTGAGAGACTTGTCTTTACTAAGAACCCGCTTCTTTATCAAGCACCCTCACACCTCTCCAAGAGGAGATGTAAAGATAAAGCGGAGATATATAACTCAATGAAAGCGGATAAAAGTTATATTTCTTTTTATCATAGTTGAGTTTTAGTTTTTATAACTTTTTTAAATTCAAATTATATAGGGGTGTTATATAAACATTTTTAATGAGCTAATTATGCCCCTTTCATTTGATATCGAACATGGCATCAAAAAAAAAAAAAATGACTTTGTCCTCTAGAAGGCGCTATGCGCTATAATCATAATCAGTAATGTCTCACATAGCCTATAATCAGCTCGCTATAGTCTCTCACATAGCCAATAACCAGCGGAGCGGACGTTCAAGACGCTTCCAACGATACCTCAAGCCTCGTGCAGACTGGCGTGACATCGCGGGCGCGAGGTTCGCGCTGCCTGCCGCGCCCGCGATATCTCGACAGTCTGCACGACCCTTCATTTGTCAAATTGTTATAAGTTATGACTTATGAGGGAACAGAGATGAACACACATACATATATACCGGTCAAAATCATAACCCTCCGCCGGAGTCGGGTAAAAAGACTCGCGCCGACGAAATTATTGAGATGATGGCAAGGGAACAATACATTTCTTATTCATGCTCTCTTAGTTAGTTACATTACTTTTACCTAAGTAAAACCCATAAGTTTTCTGAAAATACGATTTTATGAAGGATCGAAAGAAAAGAATGTTCAGCTGGCAACTATGGTTTAGTAAAATGACAGTAACGTTTATCGGTTTATCCGCTGGTAACATTCATTTAAAATGTCACCACGTCTCAAAATATCAAATTATGTTATTGAGGTAAACTATTTAATTTTGTCTAAAACAGTGCATTGAAAGTACAGAATTTCGAC
The DNA here is from genome assembly GCA_948473465.1 of Lithophane ornitopus. Classification (NCBI taxonomy): domain Eukaryota; kingdom Metazoa; phylum Arthropoda; class Insecta; order Lepidoptera; family Noctuidae; genus Lithophane; species Lithophane ornitopus. The sequence goes on along the minus strand of OX419620.1, from coordinate 9,766,384 downwards.
TTTATTAGTAAATAAAGTGTCTGCCTTTCATTTGAATTCACAATTTTACCGTATAATTGCCTATAAATATTGTTTAATTACATACGTCATCATCTCAAGTCACCACATTTGGTTTGATATTTTTTAAATATTTTGTGATATCAAGTATCTCCTAAATGACGCTGATAATTGTTGTTTTTAGAGGTTGTCTAATATAGACACGAATGAAACTACAGGATGTCTGTACGGCCTCATGTACGATGGCACATTGCTGGTGGTTGGACTGAGCTTAGAATTATTTGAAAATGAGAAGAACACTTATAGGCAGTTGTTGCTCAACCTTCCTGCCGAGATAGAACTATGCGGCGTCGTAAGGTTCGGCGAATCTTTGACTACTGGGACTACAATGAAAGAAATATTGCAGGTAAATAATTTTACTGCCTTGTCATACCCAACTGGTCTTTGATTTCTGCCCTATTTTTAAACAATAAACACTTCACTACGATCTAATACTCTTTGACTATTAAACTTGATATTTTTACACATTACAATTTCATTCTTTGAAATGATAAAAAACCTACAACTTTATGCTTAACAAGTGGATCCCTCAATTCCATTATTTATTCTTTTATATTCTCTTCCTCAGATTTTTATGTTTAAACTAACCATGTTAAGTACTTCTTTTTCAGGATGTTGATATAACAGACAATCCTCTGGTGATGATAGTCAATGAAAAGAAAGAAATGAAAACTCATTTTCTGGTCCATGACAAGTTCGAAGAAACCAAATATGAAGTGTTGAGCTCAGATGACATGAGCAAACAGTTTCTACATGTGCGCTTGAATACAATATTACCACTAACCTGTGAGGCAACAATATCTGGTGTGAAAAATATCCTGCAGAATAAGAGGAAAAAGGTAGTATTGTATTGTTGTATTGTAAATCCGGAGTCACACGTAATCTGTTTGATTTATGCCCTAACACGTGTGACTCCAGATTTTTAATTTGTCTGTCTGTGGTGTCTTGTTTATAACTTTTTAGTCGTAGTTGGGTTTTTTTTTATCTTATGTCCTAAAATGAGACAATGGAAAGATGATCTTGATAATTATGATGTATGATAAATGCAATTATAATTAATTTTACCATGGTGCAATCTTACCTGTTTATTTTTTTGTTAACATTTTTTTGTAACAGATTGCGTCTGGGCAAGTGTCATTCCATGTTGATGGAACATCAGTGTACCTGTTTGGTGTTGCATCAGATGTGGGCCTGACTGGAACCAGCACAGAGGCAACCATAGGAGAATTGGTTGACTCAATGAGTCCAGAACAGCCTAAAAAAAAGAAGCATAATACAAACACAATAGTAAGTATGACTTTCAAAATTACTTAAAAATACATTCACTTAGTAATCTACCCTACAAGAAATTACGTACCAGTGCAAAAATTAAAAAATAACTGTACACAGCAAACACCAATGTGGCTTTCTCTTTGAAAAATAGTGTGTTTTGTATAGTAATAATATCTCATGCATGCAACGGTGCATCATAGCAATATTGTTTTAAGATAAACAGCCTAGCACATATCATTATACATAGGTATATTGTAATATGTATTTTTATTTTGTTTTCAGGAAATAGTACCTATAAATCTTGTATTGAAGACAACAAAGGATATTTTGTCAGATAAACTTGTGAAGACTGCAGTTAAAATGATGACAACTCAAAGAAAACGTAAGAAATAATTAATACTAGATCTAGATAAAGTTTAATGATTAAATTAATGTGGCAAAGTTAGGGAGGCATTAATTATAAATATTTTTGTTATAATTGTTTCAGCTGCATTTTGCATCAGTATGCCTTTGAGAATAGATACACTGGCAATAATCCATCGCAACACAAAGTTACTGGAACTTTATACTGTTCTTGTTGAGGCTGCTTGCAGGTCACTCAGATTATTAGAAAGTATCTTAATAGAACAACTAGGTTTGTATATTACTATTAAATGAATATACAGTAAGTAAGTACCTGGGCGTTTTATAGCAGATTGAAGTTTTTGAAAGAGTATTTCATACAGTATGAGTGATTCAGACAACGCTTTGCAAAGTACTTATTCTAAATCTCAATGTGCTATAAAGTAACGGTCACTAACTGCAGATTGTTATGATGAGTAATGTTTTCTAAGTAATTTAAATAAATATATTCTTCAGGGCAAGAAGGCATTGGAGATGGTGCTGGGCTACGTTTACCTGAAACCTTCCACTTCCTGCCCCAAGAATTGGGACATTTCGTAACTAGAGTAGTACCTAAAGCCATACCAGATGAAAGTATGGGTAAGTTTTGATAATTTGAGTAGCAACAGAAACCGCTTTTTTATACAAGCTTCTACACGCGAATTCGCGTAACGTAAATTTAAAGTAAAATATAACCTCTGACACTCGGCAATACAAAAGCTTCCCATTAAGCTGTAAATACACTTGCTACAGGCAAGTGTATTTACAGCTTAAGGTACTTGCACAAATGTGTGCACGTACCTTAAGTGTATTACGTCCTATAGTGAAAAAAAAATCGGAATCAGATCAGTAGTTCCGAAGATTACCCTCTGCATACAAACTCACTTTTACTTTATAATATTATATAGTTTATATAACCAGAAACATTAAAATCATTATAAAAAATTACAGAAAAAGAACGACGATTATTGCATGAACAGTTAGGTTTGGCCCTGAATAGGCCTTTATTCCGTAGAGGTAATGCGTACTCTGATAAAAGCGGCGGACGTTTGGTAAATCCTCACGAAGCTATATCGCAACAGCCATTAAAGCCTGATGTCACCGTGGCGCTCGTCCGAGGGCGGTACACCTACCATCATTACATGCAGGACAACTTCAATGATGATGGATGGGGTTGCGCCTACCGCTCCATGCAAACTATATTTTCGTGGTTTAGGTAAGTTTTTATCGTACCTCTTTCAAGGAGAGTACCTATGTATATCTTTCATTAATAAAAAAAACCATTTAATATACCATTATATTTAATACTAGCTGCCCGCCCCGGTTTCGCACGGGTAGCACTAAGTACTTATCTACGGCGCACCTACCCTACCTACCTACCTACCCGACCTACCTACCTACCTACCCTGCCCTATCTACCTACCCTACCTACCTACCTACCTACCTAACCAACCTACCTACCCAATAAATATAGCCTATGTTACTCAGGGTGAATGTAGCTTTCAAATGGTGAAAGATTTTTTGAAATCGGCGCAGTAGTTTTTGAGTTTATTCATTACAAACATACACACAAAAATACAAATCTTTCCTCTTTATAATATTAGTGTAGATTTAATATGGATATTTTCAGGTTCCAGGGATACACAACCGTTGACATACCAACTCACCGAGATATTCAACAGTGCCTTGTAAACATTGGTGATAAGCAGCCCTTGTTTTTAGGATCAAAGCAATGGATAGGTTCCACAGAAGTGATGTTTTGTTTAGAAACACTTTTAAGTGTTCAATCAAGGATTATATTCGCTAATACTGGAGCTGAATTACAGAGTTATGCTCATGATTTAGTTCATCACTTTCAGACACATGGAAGTCCAATTATGATTGGTAAGTACTTAATAAGTCATATTTTCAAATTCGGAAGATCTTCCTGAGCGTCTTTTGATGCTATAATCTCACTATTTCAATGAAACGGATAGTTTAGGGTTCCGAAACCAAATGGCAAAAACGGAACCCTTATAATTTCGTCATGTCTGTCTCTCCGGATGTGACATAACCATTTTATTTGGAGACTGTTAGCACTACTATATATCAATGACAATTGAAAGCTAATTGTAATAGGTGCACCGTTAAAGAATGGTGCAGTGAAACTTCGAAAATAATAAATAGGGGTGACACTCCCCATACATGTAACCAACGGGTGAAAAACAAATCCAATGCACATAATGCATCTGGGGTATTGTTGTATCCCATAATTGAAAATATTTATTGAAATACTTACCGTGAAATATGCCAACATTGCCCAAGGGAAACTTTGCCCGATGAACGATTTATTTGCAAAAATATCTTCTATCTTAATATTATGGCAACATTGATTCACTTTGGTGGAAAATAGGTTATATGTATGGCAATACTGTCTTTCGTGTTTGTTGCTAACTTCGCTTAGTAACTTGTTGGAACTCTTTGAGTAAGGTGCGTGCTTTGGCGGGCAAATTTTTGTGAAAATTTGAAAGAATATTCTGCGAGATGGCGAAAACACAGGGTAGTTTATAACATGTAATATACAATTATTTGTGTAGTATAATAATGATAGTGTCTTTGCGCAGGGTCTTTTAAAACTAAAGTTATGGTGATGGGCAAAGTTATCTGGTAATGTTCCGACCTACGATTGACAACATTGCCCGCCATCAAAAAAGGCTTAGGGTTGGCACGTTACGAAACCTTGTATTTTATTTCCTTTTTAATTTATGGCTACTGTTGATCTTATTTACTTTTAAACATATATTAGGTATTTAATTAATAAAATTCAAAGATAACATTAGTTCTTGGGTACTGAGTGTGTACCTGCTCCACTCTACCGTATAATTTGAACTTTTTAATTATTCTTATACAGGTAATAAGCGTGAAACATATTTCTTTTTATTTACCTAAACACAATCACATTATTTGTAGAAAGGAAAAATATCTGAATATTTTTTACCATGTGCCAACCCTAGCATTTTTTAAAGGCGAAATGTGGAATGTATGAAAAAGAGAAAATACGTCAGGGTAGCATTGCCCAGTCATTTTAGTAAGAAACTTTTCATAGTTTCGTTTACATTCCTAAAGTACACGCCATCTTTACCAAAATTCTTGTACTGGTTTTTATGTCATCTGCATAAAGACCATATTTGCGTCAAAAATTAATGTGGGCAAATTGGGTAAAAGTCCAGATAACTTTGCCCGCCAACAAAATCGAACAAATATTGAAAAACAGTAAATTTAGCTATACTAACACATGCACATGATCTTACAATTGTATTTTATGAAGGAAAATACTTACGTCTCCATAGAAAAATCGTATTAAAATTTTAATTATTCGAAAAAAGTGGGCAAAGTTGGCATGTTTCACGGTAATTGATTTAGGCTGGCTATTATTATGATATGTACGTATCCCAATCCATATCACAATAATAGGAACTTAAACTAGAGTTAAGTATATATTAATTGGATTCTACCTGAACTAGGAGTAAACGTATTTCGGGTATTTCACTCAAATGCTTATACATAAATAATGGTGCCGATTCTCTTGTACACCGAACTAAACTATCTCTAAAATTCCTTACTTTTGACTATGGGAATCTTGGAGCTATTCTGCCAAATAAATTCTCTAAATTTAAAACCTATTTTGACACAACTAAAATCGAATTTGAAGAAACCGCGCGCCTCCACTTGGTACTTGTTTTCCCTACCCCGTGTTTTTTTTTAGAGCCAGAGGCGCACATGCACGGCAGCCTCGACGTGGTTTTAATGGAATTTTTCAGTTTTTGTATGGAAAATAACTAAAAAAGATAAAAAATAATTACCAACATGTTGAGAATTAGGGGTTTAAGGGTTTCCTATAGGGGCTCGAAATTTTCATTATTTTTGCGATAGGACACACCGTTTTCGAGATATAAGCAAAAGAAAATAAAAAAATACAGTACTGTTTTTTGTAACTGAAGTCGAGGTGTTGGTTTGAATTTTAGTTCATGACATCTAATTTTATTCCACACATTTTAATCGCGATTAAATATAGTCAGATTTAGTTAGAGGATTTTAGATATAGAACAAAATTTTAGGTTAAATCGTCAAATTCAGAATAGCATTTTCACTAAACTAATCTCAGTGCCATCTTAGTGCAGTCAAACTAAATTATAGTTAAGTTGTGTCATTTAAAGTCTATTTCAGAATGAGTTTGATCGTTTGACAGAACTAACCTAAATTTTAGTGATTTTTAGTTTAGTTTAGAGAATTTTGTGACAAGAGAATCGGCACCATTATCGAACATAGTAAAATTATCCGACTATAAATTATGGTTTTAAGGCTCTTACAAACTGGCGCGACTTTTAACAAAATTTCTGAGAAAACTTCATGGCGAACAATGCGGCGGCGCGGCGGCGCGTCGGGCGACAAGTCGCGCCAATATGTAACAGGCTTTAATCAAATTAAGAAAAATAGTTTGTTGGTTAACAACTTTCTGCATCATCATACATATTAAGGCTCGTGCAAACAGACGCGATATCGCGGGCGCGACAGGCAGCGGTACCTTTATCGACAAAGGTACCGCTGCGTGTCGCGCCAATCATGTTCTATGATAATTTTTGCAATGAAAGATTTTTAATGCATAGGTACCTACAAACTAAGTTGCGTTTACATTGTTACAGAATGTTTTTCTGTGTCAATCAAATGTAAAGATTGCATGCTTATTAGAAGCACAGATGAATATTATTAGGTGAACGGGAATTGTAAAAACTAAAATTATTTATGTAATTAATAATATTATGTTTCAAAGTGATGTGACGTTCCTATTCCAGTCATTATATATGTACCCTATATTCGGTTACAACCTTCGAAATAACATTGTATTGAATGTATGAATTTATGAAAAACAAACTTATTTTTGCGGCCGGTAAAATCAATACTGTGTGTATGCGTAAATATTCACCCCGACTACGGAACCCTTCACTTTGCGTGGTCCGACACTCACTTGGCCGGTTTGTTATGTCTGGTTACTTTATTCCGTGGTTCTACTTACATCCTCAAAACAGGTACCTTATATTTGCAGGTGGTGGAGTACTGGCGCACACAATTCTGGGGGTGGAATACAATTCTGCGACTAATGAAATACGCTATCTTATCCTAGATCCTCACTACACGGGCGCAGAAGATTTGTCCACTGTCGTCAGCAAGGGCTGGTGCGGCTGGAAGAATTCCGACTTCTGGAATAAAACCGCTCACTATAATCTTTGTTTGCCACAGACAAAACCCGCTATTTAGGAGCTCAATCGTATTATAAATATTTCAAACTAATGTCTTTGAACATAATTTTCCATTATTCTGTTTCTAACTGCCAAAAGTTAGTGCTATGTTTGTAAAGCTGTGATAATCGGCTTCTGTAAGCCCTTAGATTCCACATACGTGCATTGTTTTTACTGATAAAACCCAGGTTAGGTTTGAATAAATGGGGTAAATTATTACAATATTGGTGCAAAAAGTAATCCTACATTATGAACTTTTAGTCGATATTTTTTTTCTTTCGTATCTCTGTTTTCATGTTTAAAACGTTGGTAATTCAAAACCATTGCCCTTTAATTCTTACCCTTTGAAACCCACATTTGAAATAAAGACTATTGCTCAACTCAGACGGAAAAGTTGTGATTATTTGATCAAAAGTTTATATCTAGGATTAGGTTACAATAAATATGTTTTTATATTTGTTCAAATATTTTGTTTGTTAGATTCCGTCATATTTACCTGATGATTAGCGACTATGATTTCAAGTTGTCGCCCTCTATCAGAATAATTTATTAACACCGCAAATCAATTATGTAGGTACCTATACAACATTGCATTTGGGTTATTATGTTAAAGTTCATAATAGCGAGTCTAATAGCGAGAAAAATCTTTTAATTTGCTTAACGTCATTTTAGTATCGTGTTTAAATATCAAGCATGTAAGTTAAATGGAATTGTTATATTTTATACTAAATAAAGTACCTATAAATTAAAATTTTAATTTTATTAAATTAAAAAACCGGCCAAGTGCGTGGCGGACCACGCACAATGAAGGTTTCCATAGTTGGGATGAATTCATCCCAAGAACAAACTTAATAATGTAGTTGAAACAGGGCCGTAGCCAGGAATTCATTTCGGGGGGGGTTATTGCAAACTTTTTTTTAAAGAAATTAAGTACGTATTTCTGATTTCACAGAGGGTAGAAAAATAGTAAATACCGATTTAAAAAAAAAGAGTACCTATTTTCCTCATTTTCGGAAATCGAAATTTTCAGCATCCAGCTTCGAATAAGGTAGGTTTTCTTTGTCTTTGACCGATCATACAGAAATAGAAGTAACTTTATCGACTTAATATGCAAAAAAAATTGAGAAGGATGATGCAAAAAAGGATGCGAAAATTCTCGCACCCCGCCCGCAGAATATCTCAGAGAATGCTAAAGTTGCAGGAATTTATTCAATACAAAAGTCGATACAAATATAGTATTTAAGCATTAAAACCAATTTTCCTATTTTTCGGAAATGTAAAAAAAAAAAATTGCGAGCGAAACGAGCTCAAATTTGTTAGCATTCAGCTCCGAATAAGTAGGTTTTCTTCTTCTTTGACCGATCATATAGAAAGATAAGTAACTTTATCGACTTAATATACAGAAAAGTGAAGGATGATGCAAAAAAGATGTAAGAGCGAGCGTAGCGAGCTCGAAAATTTTAGCACCCAGGCTGGGGGAGGTTAGTAATAATATCTCAGAGAATGCTGAAGTTGCAATAATTGATTCAATACAAAGTCAGAGTCGATAAAAATACAGTATTTCAGCATACTTTTACTGGTATTGTAGATTATAAAGTACGCCTATGCGAAATAGATTACAATTATCTGTATAAGGAGGTACCCTAGGGGGTCGATCTCTGGATTGATATTTTGGTTTCTCGCATTTCGGGGGGGGTTTGAACCCCCAAACCCCACCCCCTGCCTACGGCCCTGAGTTGAAAAACATATTCTCCCATAATAATAATACATAGCATAATCAGCCTATAATGTTCCCACTGCTGGGACACTGGCCTCCTCTCTGGAGGGGGAGCGGGCCGTAATCTACCACGCGGGCCCAGTGCGGGTTGGTAGATGTCACATGTCTTCGAATTTTTAGTTCTAGGACATGCCGGTTTCCTCACGATGTTTTCCTTCACCGTTTTGAGAGCAGTGGCGATGAAATAATTTACACAAAGTAAAGCGCCTGTCAGGGTTCGAACCTACGACCTACGACTCGTAAATCGTGGCCGTTACCACTGTGCCACCACTGCTGTCATAATAATATCTACATATTCTCTTAAAAATAAGTTCCAAGTGCAAATGTAAAATGTACATACAATATTGGTTTTCCTGTTATGTATAGAACAATTTTCGGTATTTTTTTTTTTTTCAAAATGTTAGGCTTTGTAGTTTACGACTTAAGAGTCCCTATCAATTACGGCGCGCTACGAGATTAGGTAACTATCGGAGCGCAGTGTGTCTGTGTGCGGTCGAAGTATCGTCGACAATCGTAGTGTGCACGGTGTAGCGGGAATTAATAATCTTGGTCCGTAACCGCTAATTTAGGAGTTTTTACTTACTGGGTTCCGTAATACTGGATGGATTTTATTTTGTGATTATGACGTGCTATGTTTTGGTACCCTATAAAAATATGGTTACCTAGTATGGCATTCACCCAAGTAGCAGCAAACTATAAAGTGTGACCAGCGTTTATAAGGTAAGTCTGAAAGTAATTACACGTGTGATAAAAGACAATGCCAAGAATCGGCTCGAATTGTATGTAGTGTCCGACAGACTTTCTTTGCACTTGCAAATCGATTACAATAATATCAATATGAAGATACGTAAGTGAATTTATTACTTACATAAATCATAACTCGTAATTATGTTAATAAATAGCGTTTAGTTATATTTTTAAATAACTATATTATATTTTATAGTAATTTAATAATTAAAAATATTTTTTAATTCGATTATCGATATCATTTAGCATAGTTTATTCCTAATAATGTAATTATAGTGCTGGCAACATTTGATGTAAAACTCTATCTGGCATTTGTCAATGTCAAAAAGTTTGACTTCTCCCGCGTGATAACACCAGCAACGAGTTTCGTATTTTTTTTGTGAGTATTGTATTGTTTATTACTGTGTTTCTGTACTCCGATTTTTCTACCATTTACGACTACCTTGGCTGTTGAAACTGAGGATATTGTGCTAACAGTCATTATTTTAATTAATCATTTAATAGTTTATTACATGATAACGTTCAAATCAGAAGTATCAAGTGGTCAACTTTAAAAAAACTATATAAACTTTTTTTGGTGTGCTTCAAATAGAAAACTAATTATACTATCAAATTCTATATTTATTTTTCTTTTTTATGAAATATAGTTCATCTTTGTCGGTTCTGGCAGAGTCTTGTGGGAGACCCTGGCATTCTCCCTTATTTCTATTAAATGGGGTATAAATCTAAACACTAACTCTAGCAAAACTACACGTGTTATTGTACTCCTTTATTATTTAGATAACGGTGTGCTTCGAGACTCCTGTGTACCTTCATTTCATTCGCTATAATTCATTGTGAGTGACCTTCCGTGTCTTTTCAACGTTTTTTCTTTTTACCTGAATCAAAGGTAAAAAGAAAAAAAGTGATAATAAAGTTCACATTTTGGAACCATTAAAAAAAATTTAAACTCTATTTTACTGTAAGTATAATACAAAACATTAATATGTATAAATATCATTAGCAAATCACAAAGTGTGACACCATACATTATATAGGTACTCACAGTCTCAAAACTGGTTAGGTCTAGTACAAAAGTATACGCGATTCCGCGAATTACGTCGGGAGCGGCGAACGTCACAGGCGACACAGGTCCAACGTCGAGAAGCCCTCGGGCGCGACTGATTGCCTCGAGCTAGCGCATCGGTTTATAAGGCATTATTTAGATCTTTTATTGTAATTAAATTAGTAGTCAAAAATAAAATATAAAAATTGAGATTGGTAGATAAATACCTAAATTTTTAGGGTTCCGTAGTAAACAAGGAACCCTTATAGTTTCGCCATGTCCGTCTGTCCGTCTGTCCGCGGGTTAGCGCAGAGAACGTTGGTACTAGAAAGCTGTAATTTGGTATGGATATACATATAAACGACGCCGACATAGTGGTAAAAAAAAATCGTAAAAAATATTTTTTTTAGGGTACTTCCATTACACGTAAAGTGGGGATGGTTTTTTTGGTGGTGTGGGGTATCGTTGGAAAGGTCGTTTAAAAATAATGAGAGTTTGTGAAAACCATTTTCGGATTCAGGTTAAATTAAGCTATAAAGTGCTAATTTTTGTTAGAGCCAAGTGTCCCTCCCCCCCTGCCAGCTAAATGGTTGGGTTTGGATATGTGAAAAAATTCACGGCAGTAGTATATATAACGAAATTAAAAGGAAAACTATCACCGCTACGTAGGCTCCACAAATTACCGAGTAATAATCGACTAACTTAGCAGCTGTAAAAACATGTTCTTCCATACATTCTGTATCGGAGAACAAGTTTTGCAACTACAATGTTAAGTTTGTTTTATAAATTCATCCCAACTACGAAACCCTTCATTGTGCAAAAAAAAACCGGCCGGTTTTTTTTTAAATATTTAACCCTTATTGTTATTTTCAATCAATTCTTACGCGTAGACGACGATTTTTCACATGATTTTATTGCGTGTTTACAGCCTGGATATTTTTTTTTATTTTTTATAGTACTAATTATAAGACTATATGCCCAGTATTTAGGATTTTTCTCAGATTGATATTGGCTACCAGTAAGCTATAAAAGCAATTGGAAAACCAGGTGTTTCGCACTTACGTAAAAACGTGTGTTAGATTTTTATTTTTCGTAATTTATATTGAGTAGTTATCTAAGTTTTAATTCGTCGACTTACTAGTTAAATAGGTGATAATTAAATATGGTAAATAATTTTGCATTAAAAAAGAAAACGAGATATGTTAATGATATTGAGGAATTTGCGCCGAAAAAACTTGAATTTTCTGTTTTTAGACCGCAAAATAGATAGGGGCTCTTAAGGGGTAATGGTCAATTTTTATCCAAGTATTTTCTTTATCATTAAAAGTATTTATTTTAAAATTATTAAATGATGTACCTATTTGAGATCATCACAATAAGCCCTTTCATTTGATATGTCACACACTCACACCCCGTAGGTACAGTTTGCTACTTTTTTTTTAATTCGCTAACTTGCCCCCCATAATCAAAATTCGTTTATTTACGTTACACATTTCAACTTCGGTCCATTCGATTCGGAGCAAATTTCCTGTGATAGACGGACAGACAATCAGACAGACACACAAGTGATCCTATAAGGGTTCCGTTTTTTCCTTTTGAGGTATGGAACCGTAAAAAGTTATAAGACGATACCGACACCCTAATTGATCACTTACATAATTGAACGGTTTTTTTATTCGTATATTTTTGCTCGCGACGTTCCCTTAGATGTCGGAAAACAGCAATGTGTCGCTTATATAAGGTATAGTTAATTGCGCCGAGGAGCTCGTGGCTAAGTAATAACAGCCGCACGAGTCGATCCATCGGGTTAAGGTGACCATCTTTACATATCGAGACTCCTCCGTGCTTCGGAAAGCACGTTAAGCCGTTGGTCCCGGCTGTCATTCGTGGATCTTTGACAGTCGTTACGGGTCGTCAGAAGCCCGAAAGTCTGACAACCAGTCTTACCAAGGGGTATCGTATTACCCAGTAACTAGGTTGTGGAGGTCAGATAGGCAGTCGTTCCATGTAAAATACTGGTATTCAGCTGCATCCGATTAGACTGGAAGCCGGCCCCAACATAGTTGGGAAAAGGCTAGGCAGATGATGAGTTAGTTGCGCCGTGTCGTCTAGGCATTTATTATACTGGTGGCTGCCAGCCTACGGCACTGGTACTTTCCGAAGCAAGCACCCATGTCTGAAGAGTACCTATGTCAGCGGAAAGTAAGGGCGCCATAAACTTACACCAAATAAATATTATAACTTTATTTACACAAATATAGAACATACGGGGCTTACAACTTTTACTTTTACGCCTATGCAGTACTTATTTTACTATAGATTACATACATAAATACATTCCTAGATCACAGAGAAATACAACAATTAAATCAGGAAACTAAATTTGAGACTAATGAAAATCAAGGCACACACTGTTACAAGAAAAGTGGAGAAACTCTACGCCTACGAGTTTAGGACTAGGAGCGATTGATTTTCTGGAATGTCTTCCAATCTAGCTAAAGTTTACAAATGTAAATAATGTTATAATTAAACATGCTAAGATTTATCTTTAACATTTACAAATAATTATGTAATATCATTCAGTTAGCAGCCAACTTTCCTCTGCGTATAGACATTTTTATCACTGCTCCAGCACTACGCGTTGTTACAGTATGGCCATGACCGTTTCAATAATGCTGGCCAGACTTTCTCTATATAAAACTAGCTTCCTGAAGGCAAATACATTGAAAACGAGATAGGACTGCCCACCTCCATAGAGAGAAAAGTTGATATAAGTATGCTTGACCATACCTAGTCCGAGCGAGCCAAGACAAGAGCAAATTTATGAGCAGAGACCCCAAACCCTTAGGCTTTAAAAAAAAAAACAACCGCTACCAACAGTTATGTGAGATATAGAAGGGAAACCTGAATTCACTGTATAAGTAGATAATATACAGGTCATAGATTTCCATTTAGCACCAATGCTCCATACATAAGGTTACCTACCAAAAAGTTAAGCTGTACAAGGTAGCATAGCAAAGCTGTTATTTCTAACACTCCTACGATTATTAAATTACACACTAGCTTCTGCCCGTGACATCGACCGCGGGGAATTTTGGCCCCCAACCCCCCGCGTCGCATCCCAGCCCGCGCTAATACTTCGTTTTCGCTTAGCGTTCTTTCTGACTTTTTTCATTTTGCTCGGCTCCAAAGGGTCATAGCGTGATGTTACATAGCCTATAAATATTTATCTTCCTAAAGAATTGGGTTATCCAATCCAAAAAGAAATTTTCAAATCCGACTAGTAATCCCGGAAATTACCCCTACATACAAACTTACAAACAAGCAAATGATACCTTTTTTTTTATTATTAGTATAAGTAAAAAAGTGTATCTATTCATACACGAAATCTCTTAAGAGGCCATTGTACTCGTCATTATGAACACTTTTTACTATGGGACGAAACCTGAAATCGTGAAAAAAAAAATCTGCTGTTCCTTATTTATTATGTTCGCATACCTCGTCAAAATTTAGGGAACAGCTGATTGTTTTTCGCGATTTCGGTCTTGGTCCCGTACTGAAAGTTGTTCATAATGATGAGTACAATGATCCGTTAAGAGATTTCGTTTATGAATAGTTACACCTTATATTATATGCTGGATATTTTTATTCAGTAGCGTTCAAACTGTCTGTAGGTATAGTTTTTGATCAATCTAATTGAAACAGCTCCTACTACTATCGTCTCCTTTTTGCGGAGATTGTTTCTTTTTGACTAGTTCGCAGCTCTCGTAAATATGCAATACATTAATAGGTATAGTATTACAAAATCTTAAAGTATTTCTAAATCACAGTGCCGAACTTGCGGAAACTTTTTCTGAAAATAAAATGAAAATTAGTGTAAGATGGCAATTGAAAATACATAAGTTCTGAAAAGTATTGCAACAGATAGTCTTACCCGCAATTTTAATTCTATTCTGTCAATCTCTCCCCCCAGCATATCTACAATATTTTCACCATGTTTCAGTAAGAATGCTTCAACATCATCAATGGTTTTCACTTTATTCATGTCCTAAAACAATTTACATGGTTCATAAAAATAGGCAGTCATGGGGTCTGCCGACAGAAGTGAAAACTTAAAACTGGTATTAGCGCTTTCTATAGTAAATCACTAGCGAATCCATAAGTTTACACCCTACCATAAATCGCTCAACACGCCTAAGAAGTTTTCACTTCAATAAGATTTACAAGAAATGACAATTCGAGTTTCCGTATTGAGTGTTTCTCAGCGTTAGCGAAGCACGAGCCGTATTATGTTACCTACAAATATAAAAACAGGCATAATGCATGTCATCAACGGTAAATAGTTTCCGGTAAATATTATGCAAATAAAAAATATAAATTATTCATAACGTAATTTTCCATTGAGCTTTAAAATAGCATTTATCAAGATCAGACCCTCACCTCTATTAATGTGTTCAAGTCGTGTTTCTCTAAATATGACCTTGTTAGTGCTCTGCCGTCGAAATCAACTTCGGCCTGAAATGAAAAGATTGGTGTAGTAAAAAAGTGGATCCGACGTCTTTAAAATACAAATAAATATATTTTAATAAGAGTAAGATTTACCTTATATCTTATTAGATTACTGCCTATATCTATGCCCTTGACGTCGTGAATAGCTCTTATCATAAAATCTCGTTCCAAAACACTGTTTATTTCATCCAATTGCTCTTGGGGTATTGACCTGTTTGAAATTAAAATTCATATTAGAAAATAAATAAGAATTGCCGTATATACCTACTACCGCGATATATCAATAATTACCTGCCAACCAGAGCCCCAACGTTCGTAAGGATGATAAAGGACGCGACTCCACCAAGTAAAGTTCCTACTAATAAGCAGCCGATAGAATCATACAACGGGTTCCCGGTGTATTGTGTTAAAGCCATACAGCCACCGGCTAGTATCACGCCAGCTACAGCTGCAGTATCTTCCAACAGAACCACATTTACAGACGGATCTGAGCTACGCATTACTGAAATATAAAATACAAACAACTAAAACCTGGAAAAACAATTGATTGGAGGAGAACTGTTACCCTATTATTAGGTTTACTAATTACGTTGTTAAATAAATAAAATATCATGTAAGTAGTTACAGGGCCGTAGCCAGGAATTCATTTGGGGGGGGGGGGGGGGGGGTGTTATTGCAAACGGTTTTTAAAGAAATTAATTACCTATTTCTGATTTCAGAGAGGGTAGAAAAATCGATACAGATTAAAAAAAAGAGTATTTTCCTCTTTTTTAATATGCAGAAAAGTTTGAGAAGGATGATGCAAAAAAGATGCAAGAGCGAGCGAAGCAAGCTCGAAAATTTTAGCACCCGCCTGGGAGGGGCTGGCGAGGTTAGTATATCTCAGAGAATGCTGAAGTTACAGGAATTGATTCAATACAAAGTCAGAGTCGATAAAAATACAGTATATAAGCATACTTTTACTGGTATTGTAGATTATAAAGTACGCCTATGCGAAATAGATTAGAATTATCTTACTGTATTCAAATATTGACGTGTTGGCTTCCTTAGCGCCTTTCCGAATAGCATTTAAAGCTACCATCAAGGTAGCACCTTCTGACACGACAGCGCCACCAAGAACGAAATAGGCCTGAAAATAAATGAGAACTCAGAAAAAAAAGTTTAAAAAATTGGGAATCAAACGAGCTTCTGTACCTGTTAAGCGAAGTCTTGATTCTAATATTATTAGCTGCAATCCGAAGTTTAATTTTAACATACAGGTCGTTCTCCTTCAAACTTTGCTGACAATCGTATTCGAGAGAAATATATTTACAAGTTTAATATTTAATTTCGTCTTTCATGTCTTGGCAACACCACATGCCGCTTGATTTAGAGATCCTAAGTTATGGAACAAGTTCTGTATTGTAGTGCCACATACTTACAGTCGTTATGTTTTCCTGAAAGGTTAACATTGAATTAGGTCGACTAATTATTTGAGGTAGCTAGTGGTGGCTGGATATTATACTTCAGATTGCAGCTCATAAAATTTGAATCATGACTTCGCTTAGCAGTTAAGCTCGTTTGATTACCAGTTTTATTTCGCTGCAGTCTGAAGTTAAATTTTAACATTCAGGTAGATGTTTAGAGTTTGCTGCAATAGTTCATTAAATGAATATAAATAGTACGTGTCATCTACTTAAGTCTTAAATAAATATATTGAGTACTTACCTACTTTCTTTAAGAATATTATAGGTAACTTAAACTTTATGATTTTTGTTCATGATGCATTAATAACTAAGTAACCAAGATTGTGTCTGTTTCAATTGATGTGAACTCTGCGTTGAGCTACTGTTTGTGTTGTACTGTGAGAGGTGAAGAATAACTTACGATAAAATTATAAAAACTTGTTAGGTATCTAAATAGTTGTTTTATTAGTTCGCAGAGCCGACGTTAGAACTAGAAGGGCAGTCAACTTCTTTGTAGAGTCTGTCTCTGTCTTCCTAAAGTTTGTTCTGTATTATCGGACCAGGGAAGATATTGCGAGATTGAATATTTTTGAAAGATTCCTCGATTGAGAATAACAGTCTTAGATCTCTCCGTATATAGTTTAATTATTTGATGCAATGCACGAGTTTACAATAAGTTTCCTAAGACTGCGGTCGCCGCCACATAGCGTCTGCAATTTACCATCGAACTGAAATGAAGTTATGAAAATAAATTAGTGTTTCCCTAAAGAGCGTTATGACACCGAAAGTTAAACCCCATTTTCATAACCGTGACGTGGCCGTTATATGGCTGCCACCACTGTCTTAGGAAAACCAAAATTTAGTCTAAGCGTATGAGACGCAGGCTACGCAGGTCCAGGCAGTGCAGAGCAAAGCAGATTTTTAATGCAGGTCGGGCAATACTCAGGTTTTCGGTTTCTACTAACGATGCACTTACCTAATACATGTTCTACCAGTTGGCGTAGGTATGTTATTTTTGTAAAATGTACCGTACTTATTTTAAGAACTTTTTCTTGCAATAATAATATCGTGAACGCGCGAAAATAAATTTAGAAATGTAACATTTGGTGGTGCCTAGACATGAAAGATGTTAAATATTTAATTAGTCAATTTATTTATCTTTAAAGATAGCCATTGTGTACAATGTGTGAAAGAGAACTACTTGTATGTTAATATTCTACTTCAGATGGCAGCTAAATAAAATCGTGAATACAAATATTTTCGGAGTTTCCCCTAAGGAGTAGGCGCATATTTCTGGATCTTATAGTGCAGCCAAAAATATTGCACTCACCCAGAAAAAATCATGGAGGGGTTGCGGGTCCAAAATACCACTAACTCCATGATAGAAAGATAAACCACATCCTACACAAAATATTCCAACGCCGGATATGAGAGAAGAGACATATCTCATGTTTGTATACCCATAAGGATGAGCAGAATCTGCCATCTGAAATCATAATAAGAACATCTTAACACCAAACATTATTCTCTGACTATACAATAATATGACAATGTGACACAAAACTATAAAATTAATAATAAGTACAGAAATAAACAACATACTTGGACAGATTTATGTATCCCATACACGAGGATCAGCTGATTCACAGTATCCGCAAGAGAATGGATGCATTCTGAGAATAAACTGTGTGACCCAGTATAAAACCAAGCACAAAGTTTGAAAACAAAGTTACAGCCATTTCTGAAAATTTACACAAATATCATCTTTCGAGATCCTAGTTCGAATTAAAAGTTAGAGCAAGGCCGGATTTAATAGTGTGGAGGGCCCGAAAATTTTATGGAAGAGACGAAAAAAAAAGATTTTGTTAGGTTTTCGGTATCAAAGTAATTCACCGTATCGTTTTTAAGACCATCAACCCAGGACATAAAAAGAAAATTAAAAAAGGTTCCTTGTGAATGTGAACTTTTTATAATCTAAAAAAAATAAAGTGGTGGCCCGGGGCCCTGGCCCCCGCCATAAATCCGGCCCTGGCTATAAGTAGAACGTGTTTTCTGCAACTTACATCCCCACAGCTGTAAGCACAACCCTGCCAGATCTAGTTTTTAATCCTAATTCTTCCACTCCGTGTTTACGTTTGTGGCTCATTTCCCTCCTATAATTTCTTAGTCTCCTTTTTACGGTAAACACATCTGTAAAATAATTGTTTTACTATTTTGCGAAGTAAGTACTATTTGATAAGTTTCAGCATCGCTTTGATTATACCATACTAGCTCTTGGCGGCCCGCGACGATTTCGTACTTTTCCCTTCGAACTGTTGTAGTTCGGCGGGTGAAGGCTCGTACAAACCGGCTCGATATCGCAGGCGCGACAGGCAGCACAACCCTTGTCGCGCCCGCAATATCGCGCCAGTCTGTACGAGGCTTACACTTAAGCAAGATTCAAAAGCGATTCTCTCCCCGAAAGTCTAAGGTAATTATACAGGGCCAAAGATGCCAGCAATATGGCCAACCGAAGAATAACTGCACGAGACCATCTAGATGCGTCAAATGCGCTCGCTGTAAGCTACATAACATCAGATTGCCCAGAAAGAGATGTTACTTCCTCTCTCCACAAAAACACTGCAGGAGTACCCCAGGAGTACCGTCAGCAGTTTGCGCAGATGACACAGGCGTTTTGGCACACAGAGCCTGAAATTGCATTTAAAATACTTCAGAGTAGTTCTCTACGATCTGGACGGTCTGGACGATATACACAAATGGCTAAAGAGCCAAAGAGGTGGTAAATAAAAGCAAGTGCATCTAAGTCAGCCCAGGTTATCTTCAGTCAGACTGAGAATATAGGCGCACCTGTGGAACTAGGCGATCATGGTCTTCAACATAATGAAGTACCTGGCACTTTACATGGCAGATACAAATCCAAGCCAAGAGAAATCAGTTTAATATTAAGTACTCAGGAACTTATATTGGCTCCATAGAAGAAATTCTGTCCTGTCAATATACAAAATGTTGAAGCCAATTTGGACCTATGGCATCCAACTATGGGGATCTGATTGTGTCTAACAACAAAATGCTCCAAAAATATCAAATTATCATGCTTAAAACATAACAAATGCACAATGGTTTACAAGAAACTGCTAGGTTAATGAATACATTAACCAAATCCTAGTGCATCAGTAAGTGAAAATCTTGGCGAAACTGGCGAAAGGCGCTTACAAAGCCGGACCATGAAAAACGGCTGAAAAGGTTAGCCGTAATGGACCTTGCCAATGCCAACTAAGACATAAAATAAACTCTCGCTGGAGAAACCATTCTGCCCAACCAATTCCAACAATAAATCTGCTCATAGTCCTAGGACTATGAGCAGATTTATTGTTGGAATTGGTCCTAGGACTTATCACAGAAGAAAACAAAAAAAAATTGTTGATGTTAATAAAATAATACATAAGTAAGCCTTCTTTGGCAGTCTGGGTAAGAATAGGAACCTCATGACCTGGGGAAGAGGATCCCAGCTACTGGTTTGGTGGTTGATCCGTGGTACCAGGATGCATTAATATCAGGAATAGGAACCTCAATTCCTGAAATCTTATCATGTTAAGAAGAAATGCTCTTGTTATACTCTTCCCAAATCACTAAATGAGGACCATGCTTAAAAATTACCTTGCTCATATCTTCTTCTGTCTAATTCTCTTCTCAAGAGTTCCTTCTCAAGTGCGTCTTTTGATCCCCATACCTAATAACAGTTTATAAAATGAGTTACTACAGTTTTTATTATATAGTAATAATTTTGTGAGTGCTAAAATAAGTTAGTGTAAATCATGTTTGTATCCCTGTTGTTTTTTCAAATTATTTTAATTATTTAGTGTGTTTAGAAACATAAATCACCACTTGCACAAAAAAAAAAGCTATAGTGGTGATAATCCTAGATGATCTTCAAAACCCTAATTGCCAAGTATACTTCCAGAAACTTATCTGAACTGGTAGTTATAAGTAAAAGAAATGATACCAGTATGAAAAAGTAACAGATTCTTGTAATTTTTTATGTGACACCACTATCACTGGGTCATCTAAACTTTACAGTAGACAGCCATTCATAAGGCACATGGAGTTTTGACACATAAAATTCATGGCCGCGTCCTAACCGAAAACGACCATCGCCGCGCTTTTTATATGAATACTAGCTGATGCCCGCGGCTTCGCCCGCTCGACAAATTATATCCATTGGTGAAAACAGCATGAAACGATGCTGTCCATTGGTTAAAACAGCATGAAAATCCGTGCAGTAGTTTTTGAGTCGCAAACAGACAGAGAAGACGCTTTACAAAACAGATGTTTTTCAAAAATTCCATGCTGTGATAACAACCGAGTACTCTACACAAATCATAAAAAAAATATGGAAAATTAATTGTAGGTACATAATGCACTCTTTCATTTTGTATTGTCAATACCATCAACAATGCAGTGCATAGGGCAGTTAAGGACATACCTCAAATGCTTTTGCTTCAACATCCTTACGATAATATACAGTTATTGGTGGTTCTGCTTCATATGGTGATCTTCTAAGAACTTTTGGTAATGACTCCAAATCAGTCTGCTTCAATAAATATTCTGTCATTGCTCTCATTGGTGTTATAAAGTTCCGCTCAGTGTAAGAGGCAGAAAAGTCAATAAGGAGCCGTTTTCTAACTGGAAAATTAAACAATTGTCAGTTGCAGGAACTTGTATAAATCAAATTGAAATTGCTTAAAATAATACACAAGGAAGTGAAAATTAAATTTGATACAAAATTTAAAATAGATTATGTAATCTATCTTTTTTGTTTTACTTGCTTCTGAATTATTTTAAAGGAAGGGTACAACTACAAACCCTATAAGCTAACTCATTTTAGAAATTTGTTTATAAGTAGGTAGCATCAATGTTGAAATGGAAAACTGTGCAGTGGCATCTGTTACATAAAACCATGACAATAATAAACATTGATATAAACAATCAGAATTGAAAATAAATCAGTATAATAAGAAAGTAACCTGGTTTTGCTGTGGCATTTGTTGTTTTATCTGGTGGTTTAGTTTTCTCAATTGTAACCTTAGTAACAACCTGGTTGTCATCAGTTTCAGTCTTAACTAGGATGTCTCCAGTTACACTTTGTTTTATCATTTTATTTGCATTTTCACTGTCGGGTGACGCTTTTTGCGACTTCAGGGCATTTTTGGATATGGGTTTATCCAACAGATACGCCGAAGTGTGCACACATCGCCATAGTTCCTTGCCTTCGTGGAAAATGTCTTGTCGAAATATCCTGGGTGCAGCAAAGCATAATGAATGCAAATATTTTATTTCAATAGAATGTCTACTTAGATTTCTGTAGAAACACTTAGCGGCTACCGAAGGCAACATGATAGTTTGATGCTAAAAGTCCAACCTTGAAGGTAATAATGTCACATGAATTTGAGAAAAACTAAAGCCCCAACAATTGTATGTTTAAATATACATTATGTACTTAAAGTTTACGTTAGATTATCGCATAACTACTAAAATTAACATTAGCATAGTTTTATTTTATTTTAGATCGGTCTAACTCTAAAATTCAGGAGTCTTTTACTGATGACATCAGACAGACTGATAGACAGACAGTGACACCAGTGAGACAGATGACATCAGAGACATAACATGATGACAGACTGACAGTGACAGAACTGACAGATTACGCTTGCTGTAGCCGTACTACAGCATTACTTCAAAATTATTTTATCTGTGGTCATGTCATAGTCATAAGTCATTCTAGGTCTATAGTTATCTGTGATTCATAGCAACGAGCACTGTATCCACAGAGTACCTACATTTTTATGTATCAAGCAAGATTTCGCCTGATTTCGCCCATGAAAAAAACCCGCTGCTGAATATTTTATATAACTTAAAAGTGTTACAAAATCATTGACCTACATTGTAAGAGTGAGCAGATAGTTTGATTCGTTTAGTTTGCTGTGCAGTAACTCTAATCCATCACTCCCTACTAAATTAACAAGTTTGGAAAATGCCGGCGAGCAACATCGCATCATTCTTGCAGAACGCTAGAAATAGTCTCGACGCCGTCCGACCCGCCCCAATTTATGCTGATGCCAATCAATCAATAGGCCAATGTCAGAACGTACATATATCCAGAAATTGCTACTATGGCTATCACGACCTGAAAAAACCTGAAAACAACCACGTTGACACTGATTGCGAAATGGTCGAATTAGAATTCCCTGACGGAACGCCTTCCAAAACAACGTCTAGGAAGCGGAGCGCTGATGAAGAAGAATATCCTCAAAGAAAGCGTGTTCGAGAAGGTACGTTTAATAATGGGAAACTTACTGAATCCATAATATTTTCAACGTTGTTTTTAAAAATGCAATTCAGTGGGGTTTCATAACCTAACATGCTAAATTATGCTTATATCACAACTTATTGCATAGTTATGTAGAGCAACAAGATTGTTCTGTAGTTTTTTGCTTTGTAGGAAGTCTCCCATTGCCATGTTATGTGCAGATGGTACCTACCGCCTATAGTTAATTATTTACAGTTTTGTTGCAGTTTCACAAAGGCTTTATTGTTATTATTGTGTAGATTATGTTAAAGTTGCACTTTCATTCTTTGACTGCTAACTTGTAAAATTATTGGGCATTTTTGAAGATTTGTGCTGTTGAAAAAATTAAGTTAAGTTGGTCTCCCAATAAATCATTGAAATAAACTTATCCTCACATAGGATGAGGTAAGATTAACCTACACTTTTCCAGTCAGTGCAAATCTATAAAAAAATACCTGATATTAATGATAAAAAGTTTTAAAAAATCTTTAAATGTTATGTTTGACAGATCTGATAGTTATAGAGGACAATATTTATCATTAATTTATCAATAATTCTAATGCCATCATACTTCGAAAGATTTGTTATAATAAGTACTGAGTTTGAAGACTATTATGTATTAGGAAAAACATGGTTTACAGGTGAATTTAGAGATAAAACTTCAGGGTGAAAACACATTAGGTACTTGATACTCTTCAGCAACATTATCACTCAGTACAATAAAACAGGGTGATATTTTTAGTTTGTATGTATGTTACGGAAAAAACAACATTTCTTTTTTTTTTATCTCTCGTTTTTGTTTTGGTTAAACTCTTGCCCTTTTAACCATTTCACTCTATTAGTCATAGTACTGGTTTTCACTATGAAGTCTAATGCTGGATACAGATCAGTGAAACATAATGGGAAATGTAACACATGTTGACACAAATTTGACTATTGTTGTATTACATTACATAGATTTGGACGCCTCATTAGTATTACTTTTCACCAATCTGTACCCAGCATAATTCAATTCTCCCTGCATTCCTCTGATGTGACAATCATTTTCATAGTAAAAAACAGTCTACAACTACAGTCAGTAGTTTAGTTGTAGTTTCCCCTTCCTTGGCAGTCTGGTAAAAACACATCAGTGATAACACTTGAACTACGAAATTTAGGGGGATATTACACTATTTATGATCACAGCTGTTATTAATGAAATTGTAAAATTACCATGTGGGTAATTTGTGAGCTTCATAGGGTATATGATATATGTATACCATTTTGGTGTATACAACGTGCCGCTACAATGGCGAAATTAATTTAACACGGGTAGGGTTAGTGGCCAGTTATCATAAAAATTATAATAAAATAAAATAATTGGTCAATTGAAAAATTTAAATTTTCAGAAAAACTAAATAACACAACCAATATAATACATTACCAAAATTGAGATCAGTCTGTGTAAAAGATTAATTCATGAACCTACCTACCAGCTGGTTGACGTTCTATCGGCCCGATTCTTTGTCGGCATAATTTCTAAAAAATTGCGCGGCTTTCCTTCTATTCACCTACATAATATGATCCGTGACCCCGGCAAATGACCTCTTCGTTACAGTTCTTTGAGTACAGGCTGCTCCAAGATGGTAATTTAGAAAATTGTAAATAAATCAATAAATAATAACGTTTAATGAAATTCAAATATTTTCATAAAATTAATACGTGAAATCGTGAATGTGTGTTAAATTAATGTCAACATTAACGTCTATCGCTTACCGATAATTTGTATACTTCAAAAACAGCAAATAGCCGTCGGGAGAATGGCGGTCGTCTATTTGATTTATACTGACAAAGTTTTAAGTTTTTGGATTTGTAAACAGCCTATATAGGACGCTTGAAAACACTGATTGATGTTCGATTCGTCACGGAAGCACAAAGCCGTTCGATATGACATCGAACGGTTGGCTGGACCGATTTAGCTATTTTTGGTTTTGTTCGTAACATTCAGAATTAGGTTTTTATGAAAGAAAAATGGGAAAATTTTGAAACTCGAGAAAACCTTTTCTATTATATGGGATTTTTGGTTAAATTGAAATTAGGATAGGATAACCAACGTCTGTCGGGGCACCTTGTAACAAAATAATATCGGTTTCAGTTTTCGTATAACCAAAGTCATACGTACCTAACGTGGGCAATTTATGCCTTAATTACACACAGTATAGTATTTAGTACTTACAAGTACTCCTTAAGACCTTAAACTAAAATATATATTTTTCGGTAACTCTTTACATGCGCTTTAAGCTGCCATGATATTATGTGACGTCATATAGCCTATAACCCGCGGAACAATATGAGACTTGCAACAATACCTCGTTTGTCAAAATACTACTAGTACCTAGTATGAGGGAACAAATAATGAACATCATAAATAACCTGTTAAAATCATAACCTTCCTTTGGCATTAGCGTAGTCGGGTAAAAACGAATTAGCTTAGTGTGAGTGCAGGTTTATCTGCTTGGGTGAGCTCGGCACAAGTCACCATAAGTGTTATGGACATGATAACTTTAAAAATATAATCATTATATTAATGTTATTATAATTATTTACTCATTGTAACGTTCTCGCGGAAACCCCAGCTGGTACCTACTGTACAGACCGCTATTTAATTGTATAGTCGATCTCGTGACTGCTTTATCACCCTAACTATCACTTCTTGTGAGACTTAAACGACAAGGTTTATTAGCCTATGCAACAGTTAGTTTCAGTTTTGTCAAGACTGATCAAGCAATAACGAGGTCGACTATACATCAATCAGTCCTTTAAACCTATTTCGATCTAAAACTCCGATCCTTGTAATTCACATTGTAGATATTTTACTTAAGTATAGGCCAACCTATGACACATCCAACAATTTATTTTGTTAATAATAATGTAATTTTTATGCTTCTATGTGTAAGAACTTACTGTCCTGTAGGCTAAGCTCATTGAAATTAATTTAGATTTCAATGACACAGGTAACATTAGAGGAAAACTTGTTACCGCTTTCACGGACGGTAAACGCCCTTTGACGTCTGAACAGTGTCTCGTTCAGTTTCCGCAAAAGCGTTATAGATAAGTTTACGTTAATATATTAATTAAACATGAAGATATTAATTAATATATTATATATAATTCAGAACATGGAGTAAACACAAAAAACAGCAAGAACCAGGTAAGATTAATATTTTAATAAATTATTTTACCAGTTGTCTAAGCATGAATAATCAAAACTACTGATTCTATAAAAATATAGAGCGATCGCGAGTTTAGACTATTAGGGGCTGTTTTAAAAAAGCCAGTTAACTTTTATTCGGGGAATAAAATTGACTTCAGAATTTTTTTGTATAGAAAATCTCTCAAAAATTGAATACTTATTCGCTGGATTAGACATAAACACTAGGGATAAAAGTTTGATCGTATTCGCCCTATGGGGAAAGCGAAAGGGAAGCTCGTAAAAAGAAATCTTACGTTTTTTGCAATTTGCAGGTCAGTATCAGGTTGTATGTTAATCTAAATAATTATGATTAGCGGCCGTATCAAATAATATGTATTTATAGAATTATAATAATAAAAAACATCAATACAACTCTTTTAGTTCTTAAATTCCTATTCAATGACTTTTTCATGTGTTCATGGCATTTTAGGATTATTCTAACATAAGTAGTTGTATTGCTGATTCGAATGATTGTAATTCTGTAAAGCCAGATTTGTTATGGACGCGAATGATATTTTAATCAAGATACAACATGACACTGACCTGCAAATCGTAAAAAACGCATGAAAATTTGACTTTCGCGAGCTTCCTTAGCGCATCCATCGCATGAGATTTTAAAGTAGCGAATTAATATTTACCTATTAAAGACATGAGATTATATGCTTTCTTGCAGTGTGTTCCTCTAATTTACCTGTGTCAGTATTAAAAGAAATATTTAATGCTGACCGCACATTGGATACCATTTTACCGTCCAACAGATTCTTGGTTGTTTATGGGACCAACCCATTGATTGAGCTACAGAAGGCTTCTCACGAAGTTACTATCCATATTTGTACAGAAGAATTGGATGTATTCCATGCGTAAATAAACGGCAACAGCGGTTGCACAAAAAAGTCACGAGTTGATGGACAAAGTTATCGCAAACAACAATGTGCAACATCAGCATTTAGTTCAGATGATACCTCTAGTTGTATTCCAGAGCAGAGCCAATACAAGTTAGAGTAAGCGTTAGAGCACACTTGCGGTATGATGCGATGCGTGTTTTATTGAACAAATAGAATGTGGGTCTTCCGCAACAATAAAAGGGGTGATAGACGTGCGAGCAAGTACGCGTACTTATGGCTCGGCGAGCTTACTCGCCCGTCTGTCATCGCCGCAAGCAAATTTGACAATGAAATTTTGAGCAAGCTTCACGTGTGTCACCGACGGCGAGCCGAGTAAGGTCGCGAACTTAAAGACCGCGTACTTTAGGTACGCACGTCTATCACCCACTTATGATACATGTCGTGAAAGTTTTTAGATGGTTTGGATGCCTGTTGGTTGAGACCTGTGATGTCGCCCAAATATTGCCCCGCGGTACAATAACGTGAATTCGCGACACGGTCAGAACACACAAAAGAAAACATTTCTTCGGGATTGTAACCCCATGCAGTAACACGCAGCGTTTATCCTTGGCACAGCGCGTAAACTACATGCAACTGTTTGTCTCCGTTGTCGCCAGTGAACACCCAACGCTATTGAGGGTACCGTGAGCGGTCAGCCTAAAATTAAGTCACAAAAAATAAACTTGCGACAGAGATCTCAATTTAAATTTGCTTATCCTTGGGACTAA
This sequence comes from Lithophane ornitopus, assembly GCA_948473465.1. Classification (NCBI taxonomy): domain Eukaryota; kingdom Metazoa; phylum Arthropoda; class Insecta; order Lepidoptera; family Noctuidae; genus Lithophane; species Lithophane ornitopus. The sequence goes on along the minus strand of OX419620.1, from coordinate 9,738,685 downwards.
GAGCAAGATCCAAAGATCGCACTTTGGCTTGATAAGACTTAAACTCTGTATAAAAGTTTAGTAAAATTCGCCCTAAGTAAGCGTCGCATACGAATATGAACTTTCAAGTATAAGGTTAATTTTAAACGCGAACTTCAAAGTGCGATCTATGAATCTAGCCCTAAAAGATGTTCATAAGCTTATCATTTTACAAAATCATGATACACCGAAAGTTGAAACAGCAACAAAACTTGGCTTGGAGGCTTCCTGTCAGAATCTTGAGGCCCAGTGTGATGAGGTTCGAATTTATTTCAGAGGGTATGGTGCCATCGACTTCCAACTACAATCCATGTTTACTACGTCCAACACACAACAATCCAGACATATCTCGTTGTCTCATGGTCCATATGATCTAATCTCTACTGCAATGTCTCAAAAGACAAAAAATAATTTAGAAAATTATCATTTTATCTGCAGAAGTACAAAGAGAGAAAAACATTGAACCTGAGACAAATGAGACAGTGCAATTGGACACAAGTACAGAAGATGTTATGGAATCTTTATATTGGAACATTCACGGAGGAAATATATTTCATTTGATACAGTGTCTGTGACTCTTGATGTGTGATATTTTTTTAAGATTAAAGTGATTGGGACCTTAAGAAATATGAAACAATTGTGTACACTGAATAAAATATGTGCATAATTTTCTTACTAGTGTAAGATTTTTTTTAAATAAAAATATAATAGGCAAAGGGAGGGTGTTTTTTTAAATATAAACATAATTATTTGTTTAAGATAATTTATTAATATATTATATATATACTACACAAAGTATTTATGTAAAGGATAAGAGTAATAGAATAATAATAATGGGATACAATAATAACATTCAGTAATACTAAAGTCATCAGGGGATCATCAAACTTCTCAGTTCAATCTGGAAAAAAAAAAACACTAATTATTTCAATTTACTTTGTTTTTCTGTTCCAGATGCTGGTAAAGAAGCTTTAATTGATGTATTTCTATTTCAGAATTCGCTCAAACGACATAATAACCGAAAATGGTTCAGTTTGGGTTTTTGCCCTGCTTTTACAGTGTAATAACTTCACCTTTCTGTTTTTCAGATGATTCTTCCATGTGCAGCCTTGTTGGCACACGGTCAAGTCCAAGCCACTCAGCTTCCGCCTTTAATGCAAACATACCAACAATTTACAGCTTGTCTATAACATACAGATTGGTATTTAGTGTGCAGGTGTTATATAACTAAAACTATAGGTTAGAACCAAAATCCCATTGTCTGTGATATCATTATATCTTTGTACCTGATTGTGTATTAAATTCTTTGAATTCAATTTGTTGTTTATTTTATTCTTCGTAGTGCCTCAGAAGTGAAAATGCAATTATAAATATTTCAGTTTATTAAAAAGAGTCCCATAATACAAATTAAAATAACACGTGACAATTATGGATTCACAAAAACAATAAAGAGCCTACAATACAGAATTGAGTATGTGAAGGTGGGGACTAAGATATTGAGATAAATAGTGCTGCTAACGTCAAATTCGAATAAACATTTAATGTTAACATTATGTAATTATATAAGAATAGCAATCGTCACCATAACAGGCAAAATAAATTGTTTTGACAAATATGAATAAATATATTAAAATCTAAGTGGCCTCTGCAATATACTTAGCCTAGGAACTTAGTTTAGGAAATTAAGATATTTTCTACGAAAAAAATCCTAGAGACAAATTCTCACCGGAATTATCTTGATTTAGTCTGTAGAAATAAAAATAAAAAGTCCATTGAGTTAACGTGCGGAAAAAATCGTTCGTAAAGCGACCGCTATCTATGTCGAGACTGCAGCCCCAGTAGTTCACGCTTTACTTGACATTTTCTAAGCCGTATATTTCGAGAAACATTGGTCCTACTCCTACGAGAAGTTTGTTAAGGATTTTTTAATGCAAAATGAATTATGAAAGAAACTTTTTCTAACATAAATTAGCGTAAAACCAATGTTCTTTCTAAAAAAAAACTGTATTTCGGGGACCTTTAACAGTCGGGTTTTTTTTCACACTACATCGGAATGAACTTTTCACACAATATTTGTAATGCCTGAAAAAAGATAATCCCGGTGATAAATCTTACTACGATTGATTTCCTACTTTCCTCGGCTAAATATTTTGTTATCGTCAAGTATGTAAGGGTGTGTAGGTACATTATGAACCAAATTATTAATAGGGCAATAGTTCAGACTTTGAAATCGAAATGGTGCAAAGTAGGTTAACAATCACAAGCAGATGACTAATTTACTTTATTAGGGCTTATATTCCTAGATGGTTGGCAACCATAGAGTGGAGCAAATTATTTACAATTATGGTTTTATATTAGGATCTTACCACTTCAAATCCTATAATATACCTTTATGTACAGGGTTTACAACCAGTTGACATGAAGTCGATTTGAAATAACCCATCAAAGACTTGGTACATAACATACTATAAATGTTAGACATAAGGTATAAAATTAAGTACTTATTCATTGCGATTAGCACAATTGATTAATGGCAGGCATCTACAATACAATACGTGTTGCATTACCTCAGTCGGGGTCACCTCTTCAGTGTCTACCACGTCCGGTAGAGCTTCTGCATTAGCTGCAGCTTCGTCATGTCCATTAGCACCATCGTCCACCTCATTGTGACACGTTTGGTCAGCTTCGGCCAAATCTCCGTTATGCATTTCGGAACAATTTATTAGATCGACTTTTCCTTCTTGACTTGAACGTGGACTATTATCGTTCATGTCCGAAGGCTCAATATCCATATGGACGTGTCCCGGCCACAAATCGTAAGGACAAGCATTTAGCTGATGCAACTGGCTGTCGCTTGAACTAAATAAATTTAATGAACCAGCGACATCTTGCAAGATTGAAGATTCCGATAGCTCGTTCGTGAGTTGAGTAGGTTCGCTTTCGTTACTAGCTGGTATGAATACTGGCAAATTCTCAATAATGTCTCCTGAAACATCACAAACTCGCATACCTTCGTATTTAGAGAGTAATTCTAAAAGCCTCCTCTTGGCCTGTTGAGTATACCTTCCGTCGGTAGCATTGTTTAATATAAGAGATACTAATGTCTCTAAAAAATCTGTCGTACATGTTTCATCGCTTTTTAACAACAAAAAGCGAACTATTTTATTATCAAGCTGTAGAGCATTTCCACACATATTTTGAATTGATAATGAATTACAGTCATATGCGCTAGGGTCACCAGATGTTGTTGAAGCTGATTCTTGTCTATTTTCTTCATGGGCACTTTCATTGCTTTGACTCTCAATAATAGAACTGTACTGAGACAGTACATTACGTATTGATTGTAATACTTTTTGTCGTAAAGCATCAGAACTAATTAATTGCAGCTCTCGGAACAGCTGAATCAAAAAATCAGGGTGAGATTCATTCACATCAATCAGAGCTGTCACTTCAGAATATACGTTTTCTCTGAGCAGATCAAATAACTTTGAGGTAGCCTTATCTTGAACTTCGCGACTCGTTGACGCTAAATTAGGATTAGGCATTTCGGATGTACTGGCAATGTTAATATTGCTCATTTGTGAATAATCCAGTGAGTAATTTCTTCGATTAGTTGAATTCTTAGCTGGTAATTTTGAAGAGGATTTCTTTTTACTATTAGCTGATGTGTTCAAGTTATTTGCATGCGCTTGTATAATCTCAGGAATTGGATTTGTTATATTTAAATTTCTAAATGAGTTTGATGGAGCCTCTTGGCGATTTATATTGATGTTACAAACGTTGGTAACATTGTTTTCGTCGATATTTCTTGAGTGACAAGCAGAGGTCGTGTCGGTGTCTGGGTTCTGATTCACGTTCAGTACGTCTGGCGCAGATGAGAACGAAAGGGATCTTTCGTAGGCAACGTTTCGTCGCGTATGTCTGTTGGGTACGTCATCGTTATTTGCTTGTGATGATTGAGCGGCGTTGTGTGATGAGCTAGCAGCGTTGGTATTTCTCTTGGGTGTGATGCAGGGAGGGGTGGCCGAGGGGGTGCGATGGAGTGTGTTATGAGATCTTTCGACTAAAGGATGGGGGTTATGAGCGGGCCCGACTCCTAAGTGTCCGTCAGCGTTTGCCTTGTTATTGGCGGACAGAAGATTTTGACGGGAATAACTGAAAAAGAAAAGTGTACACGCTTTTAGCTTTTTTACCTTATACTAGTGTTATGATAAAAATAAACCGAATTCAATACCAATGTAATGTTAGTATACACACATCATGTAAGATTATTATTATAATATCACACAGGCATGTATGATTGATTGATTAGTCTTATTACAAAGCATGAAATAAAAATCGATTGCAAACGAAAAATTCTAGGGCAAAAACACTATTCTCACCCTTAGATATTTTTGAACTGAAGTATATGATAAAATACATAAATACGGTGTATGTACTAATAGGTATAATTACATATAAATTATAATAAGTCAAAACATAATGCGTGTTTCCTAATATCTGAAAAGAGAAAAGCAAAGTAAATAAATACTTTTAATTTTATTTATGCAGCTGTCCCACTAAATTTCTAGAAATTACATGATAACGATCAATGTTACCTGCGGAAGTTATCCCAATAGTTGTTGGCTCTGTTTCCCGGGGGAACTTGGTTATTTAGCGTATGTGATGCTGTTTCAGCACGCCAGCGCTCTTCCATCTAGAACACAATAAAGTATTTAATTTTATTTATAAATACCCTGTGACAATTTCTAGTATTTTTTTAAATATTATAATTAATATAATCCTGAATTGTCCCGGTTAGTGCAAAAAGTTGTGTTAAGCTACGGTTTCCTCGAAGAGCGGTGGTGAAAACGATGACAGCTGCAAAGATTTAAATCCTGAGATTCGCCCTTCCGCGTCAGTAGATTTTAGTCGCGTTTCTGTTTCGTTTTGACACATCTGACACACAATAACATAGTGACTTGAATCGATTGTCATTGAAACGTTATTTAATAATGTGTGAGCTCACTCTTTTCAGTATGGACATTTTTTCGCGTGACTATGTGCGGTGAGGGTAAATCTTGCGATTTAAATCTTTGGGCAGCGGGGTTTGACTTTACGGTGTCTATAACGCTCTCTAGGAGAACAAACCAACTTACTTTCATAAATAAGTTTCAGTGACACCATTCACCCGTAAATTGCCACTATGTGGCGGCCACCGCTCTTTTAGGCATCCGTAGCTTTAGTGCCGTCAACCGCACGACAGGTTACAATTGTTGAACTACGAGAACCGCCCGCTGCTACGACATAAAGGCACCGCCGTCAATGTCAAATTGGGTTTGAAATAAAATAACGACCCGCCCCTGCTTCGCACAGTTAGGAAGTTACGAAGTTTAGAACAACAACGCGGTCACACAAGATACAAAAAGAGACTTTAATTCATAATAATTATAATAAGTATAGATTTAAAAAAAAATTACGTGATTGAGCTGGTCTCTCAGCTGGTGTATCTCCCGCTGCTGCATGACGAGCTGCTGCCAGCACCACGCGCCCCAGAAGCCGCAGCCACAACTGCACGCCCCCACCATGCCTGGGGGGTTAACCATACAATATCCACTTTTATAGCAGCTCAGTATTAAACAAAAAAAAAAAACCGTGAAGGGTTCCGTAGTCGGGATGAATAAAACCGATGGTCAGCTACGGAATTGTACCTTAAGTGTTGCTTTTACCATTTGGCTACAAAACCCTAAAAAGTGAAGTCAAGCGATTTTTCAACTATCACTTTGACTCGCCCTGCAAATGGTTATGGTTGTCTAGTACATTATTAATGCATAGAAACTTCTTTCCATTTATTATGGATGGTCCCTATTCGAAAGTGATGAAATAGGCTCAATGCTGTCTAATTGCTTACTGTAAGGCATCATCATGTTGAACGGCATAGATGGCGGGTAAGACAGTTGTGGTGTCCCCATCAGACGCTCCATAGTTTGAGAGTGACTGTTCTGAGTGAACTGGTTACGCATGTCCTGAAACAACATAAAACTCGAAATCACGACTTATGTATTTAAACTTTGAATCCTAGATAGCTACGAAAAGTACTTACATAAACAATTAATCATAAGATTTATCATAGATCCATCATGCATTTGGAAAAAGAAATATTAGTCATAGCAAGTTATGATCCAACTTATGATATAATCAAGTACCTGGTTGGATTTATTGTTAGTGTTCCATCCAGGTGGTGGCAGATGCGGATACGGCATGTTTCCGGGGTTTTCGCCAGCTAAAACAACAAGAAATTAAAGTTAAACGATCGTGACTGGCCACATGGACGGACATACTTGAAAGTTTTTGGAAAAATAACTTACTGTTTTGGGAAATTGGGGGAACCATATTGACGTTCGCCGATTCCACTCTAGGCTCGTGACGGATGTTGTGATTCGTATTGTTCGACAGGGATAACTGAAAAAATATCCAAAGGTTGCAAATGTATCCTTAAGGCGAAATGGGACTGACGAGAGCCGAGGGGGGTGGTATGACCCCCCGCGCGCTATTCTAGTGCACTATGTTTACAAATATTTAATTTTAAAATTTTATTTGTGTTTATATAGAAAAAATAAGTCCATAATCTCTTAAAGTATTTAATAGTGAACACGTAGACAAAATTTTATTACAATTGCTTTGATAACAATCGAATAGAATAGGTTTTTCTCTTTAAAAAAGCAGATTTTAAGGGTAACTTTGCGGTTTTTTGTATCGAGGAAAGTTTTGTCAATCGTGTTTCGGGCCTCATACTTCACTTTGTTCCGCCACTTCTTCTTCCCAGCTAAAACACTAGGAAGTGGTGAAGGGTGGGCGTTTTGGGGGACTGTCTTATGTAATTTTGACGTTCGACAAGTGCTGATTCTCAGCCTAGTTTGAATAACTGACTTTTGATTTTGACTAAATACATTCTTCAATTTTCGTAATCATAAAAAAAAACGCAAATGCGTTGTTTTTTAAGAGAAACATGATTTTGCGTGAAGTCGAATCGCGTCAAAACATGTGCTTTGGAACCATTTCACCTTAATTGGACTGGCCGATATCGGAAATAGCAAATGAAAAGTAACTAACGCTGCTCTCATCTGGCTGTCTCTCTTGGGGTTGTCTCCGTCGCACTCGATTTCTTTGATTGGACTTATTTCTGGACGCACTGTGGAATATAAAACAAACATGAAACAAATTCTTTTTCACCTCACAAGCTCGGAAAGATTCTGTTTGTCATTCGAAATCTGCGTGGAAAAGAGCATTTTCCCCGCTAGCGTGGAAAGAGTTTTTAAAATTCGAACCTTTCTATTCAACAATTTTCTATACCGCCGGGTCGACTGATAATGCATCAATACTTATTTTATATCAGAGCGCCAACCTCGTTTTTAGAATAATCGCACTGGCTAGCACGAAAAAAAATCACTCAACGCGCCTAAAGAAGTTTTCACGTAAAAAAACTTTATATAATTTTCTTCTGTATATTCAATTCACTTTCCACCATTTGAGTTTGTTTAGCAGTGCAGAGTTAGTGCAAGCGGTACATAATGCCGAATTGAGCTTTCTTCCGGAAAAATTGCGCGAAAAGTACATAAAAGCTTAGGTACAATATTTTTGTTTAATGCATGGAGACACCTAGCATTTTCCTCGCTGTAGTGAGGTGAAAAGTTGTGTGTTTCGCTCGGCAGCAAAGTTTTTCTGGGTCTCGTACTTTTGAAACCTTCGCAACGCTCAGGATTCAATACAGGTACTCGCGCGAAAAAACAACTTTGCAGCCTTGCATAACAAATAACTATTTTAGAATATATCATAATAATGTAGGTTAGAGCGCGTTAGTGGGCGTCCGTTTACTCGCACTACCACAAGTGACATACAGAAACTGACGGCTTTGCCCGGCGGCCCGTGACGTCATGCGCTCAACGCTCGAGTGTGAGTAGAGCCGTCGTGGCGCGGCGCGGGAGTGCCAGCTCTGTGGCGGTGCCGCATGGATATAATTTAAAACTCGAGGGTTTAACACTTGCCTGTGCATGTAAAATGATTTTTTTACTGAACTGGGCCTATTTGGCGCAGCCCTGAGGCACACATTCCTGCTAACACATTTTTTATTTTTCATTTCCAGTATATGTTGTTTGCCTTTTAGTCTGTGCTAAATGCTGTGAAGGTACATGTATTTGCTTTCTTTCTAAAAGTGCTTTCATTCATAGTTACCTGTCCGTGTCGCTCCCATAAGCGCTGCTCATGTGAGGCGGTAAAGCCGCTGCACTTCTTCCTCCCAAGGCACTGTCTCCACCACCCTAGACGAGACACATACATAAATACATTAATATATTATTTTTCATCACTAACGCTATGCTATAACACAATCTACCTATGTATATTGGGCGTTTTTCAACAAACTGTTTACAGTGAGTCAACTCATGCGGTTTCGCAGAGCGTATGGGGGGAAGAGTTTATTTGTTTTGGGACATAACTGTAGGGCGATGAGCAACGCAGCAGAAATACACAGTTGCCTTACTATCAATCCTTAGACTCACCCTAAAGTTCTCAGTTTCTCTGGAGTCCTGTGAATCTAATAGTATTTGCTCTGATCTGGATTCGGGCTCACTGATGCGGTCTTGTTCACTAAAACATAATATTCGTTTATACTTTAGCTTAGCTGTAATTTAGTATTAAACATTCAGTATAAAGCTCTATAACTAAAATTAAAACATACCTATTGTATGATTGATTGACGACCGAAGCGCTGCGAGATTCTGATTTCATATTTTGGGGTTCAGGATTCGAGCATAAAACTTTCTGTAACAAAAACAAGACCCATACTGAGAGGGATTTTAAATAAATGCTCGAAAAATTTCTGATTATTAATTATGCTAACATTGAATAAGGTTAAACAGAGAGGACTACCCATAGTAGGTACACCCATATTTCGCCAGTTATGTTTAAGTCCCATGTAATAGGGGGCGAGCCCATTGTCATCAAGCGGGCACAAATCCAGAGTCCGGGCTCCTACTGTGAAATTCCTAATGGAAAAATCCAATATCACTGCCTGACCTGGGAATCGAACCCAGGACCTGATGCTCAGTAGAAGCGCTTGTGACCACTAAACTAACGAGGCAGCCGTGTTAAGCCGTAATTTTGCAATGGAAATAAAATTTAAATTAAAGCGTCTTATAAACACCGCGGTTTATCTAGTGGCATACTTTCTTCCTTTTTATAGGAATGGTATCACAAATCAGCAAGAAGTAATTTAGTATATTACGATTGATATTGTTGCTGCCAAATTCGATTATTCTATTTATCTTTTAAACTAGCGACCCGCCCTTGCTTCGCACGGTTTTTTCGACTTGGCAAAACAGAGTAACGAATTATACACATAAACCTGTCGAAATAATAGCGTAATAATATATAGCGAAACCGTATCAAAATCCATTGCATAGTTTAGAAGAACAACGCGGTCACACAGACAGATACTAAAGTGTCTTTAATTGATAATTATGTATCGATTTCAAGGCACCTCCTTGTTGAGTAGCGCTTCCAGTTCGCGCTGCTTGTCGGCGAGCAGCGCGCGCAGCTGCATCTGTCGGCGCTCGGCCGGCCCGGGCTGGCCGCTCGGGCCCGCCCGCACTTCTTCGTTCACTTTCTTCTGTTTACGGCTCACCTCTGAGAAAACACGATTCAATTTAGTTTAGTATGAGTTTATTAACGACTCAATTTAGTATAGTCAAAAGTAAATTAAAAAATACTCTTGGCAACTATTTCTTTGATAACCTAAAATAGTCTTGACTTTTTTTTACGTAAATTTAAATCAACAATACTTAACACTAAATGAATGTAAAAAAATTTTAGCTCAATGGATAAAACCGCTTAATTATGAGGAAACAGGCATTATTGTTATAAATATAATATGCTAACAGTATCCTAAGGCTCTCATACGCTCATGATATGAGTAATGCAGTATTGCCCAGCTGTAAGATTTCCAAGAAATGAAAAATAAAATAAACAATTAAAAATATTGCTGCATCGTTATAAATAGAGACAGATACACAATACAGTTCTAAAAAGCTCAAGGTGGAGCAGACTTGTGAACAACACGATTCAGCATAAATGTAAGGGATGACACAAAATAGAAAAAAAAAACTGACACGCGTATTTCAGAATCGGAGCCAAAGAATATGACCAATCTAAAAAAACTGCTTCCGTAAATATATTGATATTTTTTGGAGCCGAACAGTTACCTTTGTTAGATATCATATCCTTGATGCGTGCGCGCTCGCCCATGATCTTCTCGGTTTCCATTCGAAGCTCTTGTGCTAACTCTTGTAACGTCGCTATGTTCTCCTCGTGACCTGAGGTGTGATCGTAATTTTTTTAATTTTTAAACGTATTGTATCGTATTGGCATTGATATCATACGATAAATCATGTCGTTTCTTTTTCAGTTGAATGCTGGGACTCCGGCCCTGCTCGGCCATCGGTAGCCGATTTGGGGCCGCGGGGTTCTTGCGTAACACACTAACAATTGAAATGCCGTATTTCTATATTTAAATGATATTTCTAATGGTGTGTTACGCAATTGGTGCCGACTAACTAATTATAACTTACTTTGTTGCTGTTGCGCATGGTGCTGAGGTGGTGCATGATGTTGTGGCTGCGCATGATGTTGTGGCTGCGCATGATGTTGTGGCTGCGCATGATGTTGTGGCTGCGCATGATGTTGTGGCTGCGCATGATGTTGATGCGCATGTTGCTGATGTACATGCTGTTGTTGCGCATGTTGCTGATGTGCATGCTGTTGTTGCGCATGTTGCTGATGTGCATGCTGTTGCTGTGCATGCTGTTGCTGCGCATGCTGTTGCTGCGCATGCTGTTGTTGCGCATGTTGTTGTTGCGCATGCTGTTGTTGCGCATGCTGTTGTTGCGCATGTTGTTGCACATGCTGTTGTTGCGCATGAAGTTGCTGCGAGTGTTGTTCGTTGGTGAACTTGTGACGCTGTGGCAATGAGTTCCGTACACGACACATACTACCGTCATTAGACCAGCCACCCATGCTTCCACCGCCTTCGGATTTACTACAAAAAGAGAAAAACTCATTGAAATATTTTCCATAATTATCCTAGATTTTATTTAAATTATATATATTTATAATCTCGTCTAACTTGTCATGGATGTTCGAATGAGTTGACAACTCTCTGAATGAATCATCGTGGGCCGACGAAAGATGTTCGGCCTCGTAGTTTTCTACCGATCTCATCAAATCTGCAAAAAACGGGTTTTCATTTTAGTAGGTAATGCACAGCTAGGCGTTTCAAGTTGTGAATTGTTATAATAATATTTTGAATACCTTTTGTTTTTTGAAGAGCAGTCTTGATAGCCTTTATTTCCATTAGTTTAAAAGGGTCTTCATTCTTATTGTTGCTTCCGGGTTTATTACCTGAAAGAAAATAGCACAGGAAATAGTTTAAAATTTTTTCAGTAAACCCTACATCATGCACAATAATAATCATAGTAGTGATTTTAAAGATAACTACATTTTCGTGGCAATTCTTCGTCGCCACTTTCTTCGCCAGAACTAGAATAGGTATTATGACCGGATTCGAGATGTGTAGCCATTTGCAGCTTTTGGAATTCTTGAACCTACAAACAAAAAATAAAATAAACGTTTTCGTTCGACATGGAGATTGAAGAAAGAAAAACGAATGAATGTGTGCACACCAAACTTTCCATGTGTTGTTTCTTCATCTGTAACTCTCTCAGTTTGAGTTGTAGAATACGGCTTCGCTCATTGAGCAGTACTTCATCTTCATCTACTTCGCTGTCCCGTCCTGCGCCTGCCGCCTCCTGTAATATTCCAAGAGCATCATTACTTGAAATGATTCCGAGAGGAGATATTCCAAGTATGATAATTTCATTCACAGCTACTCTGATATGACGACGGTCTACGACGCCGAATTTTTCTAAAACTTGATGTACCATATTTACGGCCGGATACTGTTCCTACAACAGTACTATAGCTTGTCCACTCTGAGATGACGCGCCCCACTACCGTACTTCACGTACAGTCGCGGAAATTAATTGATGAGCCACCTGGCACTGTTCGTATTTTAGCTGTGTAATGCAAATCGGGTTTATTCGGTTCCCGACACGGAAAGTCATAATGTCTTCGTATTAGTAGAAGAAAATTATATTTAATAACTTTACCGGTTGGCTAATCTGAGAGATAGAACTACAAACTTGACAGCAGAGTGACTACCCAAAGTCAACCAATTGTAGGTCTAGCAACAGTAACCTAGCAACGATTGTTTAAGCGTAGCGATAGGAACGTTAGCGTTCGGAGAAATGCTATTCTTGATAACTTACCTCACTTCCAGTAACATTAGTGTCACGATGCGAGAACCTGTCATCTTGGCTATGTGTTGAATGCGCCGAGTGTCCGTGGTCAGTGTCTACACTAGCCGACATGTTCTGGGGTACATGCAGAACCTCTGATGAATGAGGCAACGTTGTCGCTACGCCTATCTGTTGATTGGCGGCGTACATTCGATTCGTATGATGGTAATTACCGCTCAGTGATTGGTTCTGAAAGTGGCAATAATAGATACAAGTCATTTTTTTATTGAAATGACTGAAAACCTTTTAGGAGGTTCTTGTACTCATAATTATGAACGACTTGTACTATGGGAAGAAGGCAGCAATCGCGAAAAAAAAAACTGTTCCTTATAATATATTTTGTCACAGTTATGCGAAGATAAATAGAGCGGGTTATTTTTTACGCGATGTCAGGGTAGGTCCCGTAGTAAAAGTTGTTCACAATGATGAGTACACCCCTCAAGAAATTTTCAGTTATTGCTGTCGAAAGCGATGGTACAGGAGGCTATATAAAAATGTCTTTATTGATATATTTACTTGTGCTGCACCAAAATTGTCATGTGAAGTAGACGGCTGTACTTCCGGGGCTTGTCTCTCCCTTTCCCTGTCTCTATTCATTTCTTCTAGTTGATGCTTAGCTTCCTCCTGTAGGTTATTTAGAACTCAGTTATATGGATATCTATTCAAATAATTCTAATAATAAAGGCGATGTACTAATAATAAGGCTGAAGAGTTTTTTTGTTTGTATATTTGAATGCGCTAATCTCTTGAACTACCAGTCGAATTTGAAAAATTCTTTTTGGTTTTGACAGCCCAATTCTTGAAGAAGGTTTAAGCTATTAAGCATCACGTTACCCTTAGGAGCCGAGCAAAAAGAAATAACATTTATTTTAGAACTCACCTGATATTTCAGCAGCCTCCTTTGTTGTTGTTTCAATGCTGCCAAACGCACGTGCGACATTTCCATTTTATTTTTAATTTCATTTTGCCACAGTTCATTGTCACTGTATGTCGAGCCATTGCTCTGTGCAGACACCGGTCGCGTTACTACATCCTGCCGAAAACAATAATGAATTCAAGTAACCATTGAGCCAGAAAAGAGAAGTAGCACTAAAACACATCTATTGGAAGGGTAACACATAAACAAAAAGATGTGTAGTAAGTACCTTTTTAAAAGGTTTGCATGAATCTTTGAACTTTGTATTATATGGACAAAAGGCGTTGAAGAGTATTATGTCTGAGGTAAAACTAAATTTTTTGCAGAAATTACGCATGGTGCGTATTCATCAATGCAAACAACAGACGATGACGAGATGTATGTTATTTGCTAAGTGTTTAGGTATCAATTTGTGTGAAACGTATGATGAACACCTTTCGTTAAAGTTATTGTTATAGGTTAAGATGTGTATCCTTATTAATTCCTCGATTGGACTAGTTATATGGGATCATTTGTCTCTAACATGCACAAACTGTACAGTGATTGTTATAAAGTTACAATATATCCACATAAAACAGCAGTAAAACTATGAGTACAAATCAAAGCTGAAAGTCTAAGTTAAAGCTAGAAAGCAGCTTTGACACAATAGAAAGTATCAAATGACAATCGGCGAGTATGGTAATAGGTATTAGAGACGTTATTCTCTGCTCCAAGATTGCATCCATTTCATGCTATGGATCTCTCGGCTCACAACATAGGGACACACTCCATAGTTCACAGTAACAAACAAAAACCTGATTGCTGGTATTGGGATCTTTCTTTTTAGTTTTCATCTCCTCTATCCGCGTTATTTTCTCCACACAAGAGAGTATGTTCTTTTGCAACATAACTTTTAATTCTTGGTCATCTTTTCTTATTTCGCTCTGATCAACAGCTTGTATTCTAGTCTCTTTATTATTACCTTCTTCAGTTCCCAGTATATTGTCAAGAGACCCTGATAAGTGCTGTGCATTTACAGTAACGTCATCTGAAGGCTTGTTAGTTTCTTCTTGAGAATAACTTTCTTCCTCATTTCTAATGTTGTGCATAGATTTATTTATCTGCTCATTTTCAATATTGGTAACCTTTTTCGTCAAGTTATTGTTAATGACGTCAGGCGTATTTTTAACATTGGAAACTGGGCCCAAATTAGTTTCCGAGGAAGTTTCCGTTTTGCTCTCTGCATCAGCATCAGTTGCTGGTATCTCTACAATAATAACTCCGTCTGTTTCCTCAGCAGGGACTTCGACATTTTCTGGTGTGCTGTCCACTAAAATACTTTCCAGTTTAGTTTCGCTTTCTTTCAGCTTCATTACCATCTCTACCAGTTCATCATATTCTTCTTTAGTATGTTCGATAAAAGCCTAAATTAGAAATAATATCAACCATTTGTTACCATGATCTTGTCTATTTTTTAAACGTGTTTAAATGAAGCACATACCTCTTCTTCGGAGTTACGCATAGTATCAACGAGAGACGAAGTAACTCGGATGTACTCTCGTATCTGTCCGAGCCGCCGTTCTACAGCCGCTGCATCAGGACAAGCTGCAGCTATTGCCTCTCCTAAGGCTCGGGCCGACTCTCTGTGAACCTAAAGAAAGCCAAAGATGATCGTCATAAGGAATTGACTAGAACAATTATTTTATCACCTCACTTTCTTAATCATAATCGAGGTTCCAGGATGAACGCATTGTGCAACAATCAATGTAGAACCTTTTGATTCCTGAATAAGCACCTAAGTGTGTGAGAATGTATTTGTGGCTATAACTTACATGATTACTCTCATTGAGATTATTGAAACTGCCTTGTCCCTGTTCATACATGTTGTTGATTAAATTGACAGTCTTTGTCCCAGTTCTAGAGTTAGATATAGGAGGCGTAGTATTGTTGTTGCTTGCGTGGCTTCCCTCGAAATTGTTTCGAGAAGGATTCAAGTTTCTTGTTAAATTGTTTCTGTTTTGATTAGGCGCCTAAAATGTAAGAAAAATGGATATATTAATTATAAAACTAAAATTAAAGCTTTTCAAGTTATTGCTATCATTATTATATGAAAAATACTCACATTGAATGGTTGAGACACATTTCCAGTAACAGCATTAGGTGTAGTTGGATTAACTATCATTACAGCAGCAGATGCATGGTTGGAGTGAGGAATTAGGCCTACAAATGTTGGCAACATTATTATTATTTAATGATCAACAATGCCCCAGTTATTATTACATACAACCAATTACAAAAAAATTGAATATATCTTAGTTTTTTAGATTATTTGTCAATATCCCTACAGCAGGAAGTGGTATGCTTTATGGTGTCAAATATCCATAATTAACAACAATAAAACAACAACAACAATGATTACCATTCTGCATCTGATGCACATAGGGGTGCAAAGTGTGTCCTGAAACTGACGAGCCAGTGCCATCGTCATGTTGTTCAGCCGATATATTCTCGCGATTCTGCACGTTGAGAGGTAACGCGCGTGGCTGCGGTCTTACAGGAACAAATCTTCCAAATCCACTCTCAAATGATACGGAATTGTCTAGAAAAACACACATTTATATTCCAGGATCCATAATTCAAATTTGGTTAAATGAATATGATAAAATTAGCTTACCCAAATCAGTTAGTTCATGATCCGATGTATTATTTGTTGGTTTTCTTGATTGACTGTAGTTCGTGCGACTGTTGTATTCAGAGACAGGCACCCAATCAAGAGATGTCTAAAAAATAATTGTTTTCAAAGATCACATGCCCCACAAATTCTTAAAATATGTTGTTCAATAACCAAGTACAGAACACACACCTTAGGTGCACTAAATTTAGAAAAACAACCTCCCATAAGGTATTTCAATAAATGCTAATTAAAATCACTATTGAGGATACTTTACGAAATATCTTTAACATAAATCTATTTAAAATAAAAGGAACAGAATTGTTGTCTGTTCAGTATTATCTGTGTCACAAACCATAGGAGCTTGGCACCAATTCAAATACATGAATCTTTCAGGTTTCCAAAAATAAACCCACACGAACTTCACATGTGTGTAAGCTTTGCTAAGAAACACATCAGTTATTTTATACTTCCATTGTTCTAATAGTTTTGTAGTTTATTTATTATCATAAGTGTGTATAGGCATACCGTGTATTACTGCAGGAATAATAAAAAAATATTATTTGCAGGAATAATAAATAATGTATATATTTATTGTTTGTTTCCTCAGTGTATTTCATTCTCAGTATTTTTTTTACTATTTAATTTGTGGAATTTTAGATAAATGTGGTGGAATACAGCCCACTCTTTCTCACAGAGGCTGATTATGCAGTGCTCATGAATAATAAAACTCAATTCTAGTAGAAGAAAGAAAGCCAATGCTGTTTTGAAATATTGATATTCTACTGTGAATTATCAATGGCACAATGGTGGCATTCATCGTTTATAATGAAGTACTATAGTGAAAGTGAATTGTTGTATTAAGCTATTAAAAGCATAGGCCATAAATAACGTAGTTAAAGTGATCACTATATAATTTAGAAGACATGAATAATTGAATTGCAATATATACTTTATACTGAAGTACTATGTGTTCTTTTAATGAAAAAAATATTACAATTCTAAAAGATAAGAGAAGAGAGGGAATCAACAGGATTTTGCTGAGAGAATTTTAAGAGATATAATGTGAGAGACACCAAGACGGAAGAACAATTTTGTTCTTAGCTCGCTTACTTTGATGTTTTTACGGTGAGATTGGTCAGATTGGTCAAAGTGTAGCCTAATTTTTGATCTACTATAGCAAATACAGAACTTTTTTATTCTAATCCAAAGTAATAAATGTCATCTTCTGATGTAAAAATGTGTATGAAAGTATTTTATGTAGCTAACCTCTAGTGTTTTTGTTAATTATTTATTTCTGTTAGAACATCTTGAACATTTTGCTGCTGCTGTCATTATCCCACTGCAGCCCAGAGTTCAATTACAATAATTCTGTTGTTGCAGAGCCAAGTAGAATCATTTGCAAAATATTTTGAAGACAAGAAAACTATGTTGGCATGCAAACTATGCTAAAATTTTAATGTGTTAGGAAACTAGTTGTGATAAGTAGTAGGTAGTTCTCACCGTTACTAGATTGGTCGTCATGTCTCTCCTTGTTGGGGTAACTGCTTCTTGTGGAACATTACAATTATTTCTCACTTTAGTCTTGGGTATAGTTCCCGTATGACCTGGATGCCGCTCGTTGTTACCAGGAGCCATAACATTCAGTTTTTATTTGCTGCATTCAGTTCTAAGATTCATAGCAGTAAGTAACTGTTTATTGGAATAATATGTCGAAGAAATAAAGCAATTTAGAAAATATATTTTAAGCGAAGGTAATATTACAAACTTTTACAATTCAGAAAGCTTTATCTTCTACAAAACCTACGATCACTTAGGCCAATAATTTCTATAACATTTTTTCTGGGATTGAAATAATTTCGTAAATTACTGCAGTACAATCTTTTGCTATTTTTTTTTTTTAAGCTCTATATGTGGCGAAGCAAAGTATTTTATTGGCTGGCCAACTACTGCCGGGGGTTGCCAGCTCTAAAACCAAGCTTACCTCAAAACATAATAACTTTAAAACGTTTGAAAAATATTTGGGCTACGTGTTTTGGGGTGAACTTCGTAGGTAAGTTCGTAAAAACGTTAAATTATAATGTTAAGAGCGATCGGATACAAACGTATTTTTTTTTAAAGCGATGCAAACGCTTCTCTCGCTATGGCTAGTAGATTTAAAGCAAACAAAATGTAGGTGCGACTGTAATGCGAATACGTGACTGCATCGCTACAAACATTTTTTTATTTGTTGGTAGGTAAATCTTCGGAGTCTGACTCGTTGGTCTCGTGGTCGCAACTGCTCGATACTACCACTTGGGTTCGATTCCCGGGTCGGTAAAAATATTATTGGGTTTTTCCATCTGGAATTTCTCAGTAGTAGCCAAGAGTCTGGATTTGTGCCCAGTTGAAGGCAATGGGCTCGACCCCTATTAAATGGGATTTATAAATAACTGGCAAAATGTGGGTTTACTATA
Organism: Lithophane ornitopus; assembly: GCA_948473465.1. Taxonomy (NCBI): domain Eukaryota; kingdom Metazoa; phylum Arthropoda; class Insecta; order Lepidoptera; family Noctuidae; genus Lithophane; species Lithophane ornitopus. The sequence continues at coordinate 9,720,256 of OX419620.1, read as the reverse complement.
GGTGCACCACTGCCTAAACCTTCCGAGAATACAGGCGTGATCCTTTGGAAAAGTTCTCGAGTACCTAATTGAAATATGGGGATCTGCCGCAAAAACTATCCTAATGCCCTCACAACGAACCCAGATAAAAATTATAAAAACATTATACCATTATCACTACCTTACTCCAACTAAAACACTATTTGAAAAAACCAAATTATTAAATCTCAAAAAACTATACACATACGGTACCTGCATTCTAATAAAAAAAATCACCACAAACAGCGTACAATCAAAGCTACAATTACATAAAAAAACAATATCACAAAACCTAAGAAATAAAAATAAATTACAACGAAGACAAGCTCGGACAAACTACGGTAAAAAAACCATATTGTTCGAAAGAGCACAGCTGTTCAACGACCTACCAAATGACGTAAAAAATTGTGATAATATTAACAGATTTAAACTAAAACTGAGAAATTACGTTTATGAAATGTAGTCATACCGCATATTAAATGTTAGCAATTACTATTATATTTGTTTTGTATAACTTCACCAACACGCATCGGAGGCAAAATGTATTTATTTAGATATAAACAATTACCTTGTATCTCATTGTAAGTGAACCTATGTATTGTTCTTATGAGAATAAATTCTTTAAACCGAAAGTTTTAGTTTCATAAAACTTGAAAACTGTATCCACTGGCGCGTCACTAAACACGCCAGTGGAATCACTGTTTAATCCCGGACGAAATGTAGACTTTAATTTAGGAAAAATCGATAAATACACATAGAGTATTTTTTTTAATCAATGGACAACTAATCTTCCCATTAGAATACATAAATTATTAATTCCTATTGATAACTTAATCTTTAGAAAGTATTTTTTTTTGTAAACTCTTCTTTCTAAATTAACTCAAGTTAAATATAACCATCGTGTACCAGAACGCGTACCATGAGTTGAATATGCTGCGCGTGCAGCTACATTCAATATAATTTAAGATAATATCAAGTAATACAAATAAGGTATTTTTTTAGATACTTCATTATTCACTGCCCTTTTGAGCATCATTAGAGAGGTTTCGACATCACACGCTACCCAGTAACCGATCATGGATTCACTACTTCCCTTTCCTCCTAACGGTTAATCCTGGATTTCTATCAGTATGAGGTGTTGGCAAATAAAGCTTGCATAGCTTTTCAGCTTGGAACCGAATTGGCATCACCATGAAACTTCATTCATAAGTACTGCCTGATTGGCGGTTTGTCGATGAGGTGAGGTGGTGCTGATCCGATGCTGGACTTATAGATGACCTTAACGGCTGCAAAATAACAGTGATTGTCCTGTAAAACGTCCATTTACACCAATGTTTATTATGGGTTCAAAAAACATTAAATGACGGGAAACAAAGTAAGTCGATCGTTTGAATCGGTTGTGACTGCGCTGCACGCTGGTTCTTACTATTCTGCGACTGTTTAGGTATTCCCACTCTGGACTCCGGTTACAGTTTTTCTTGTTCACTCCGGCTATCTCTTGGATTTTGTTATCTGTTTAGTATGAATAGTAGAAGAACTTTTAGGTTTCAGGCAACCGATTTATTTTTTCCGAATTATCACACGGAACAAAAATTGGTGGTATGTATCTATTTGGAAAATACCTAATGAAGGCAAGGTGGCAAGGTTTTTCTGCAGCGAGCATTAGCACAACAGAATAATTATCCTAGATAGAAAGTGCACTGGAGATGTACCTGATTACGGGATTAGTGAAGATGCTTGGCTCTTACGAGGGCGCATGCCATATAAAACCTAAAAATTACTATTGTTATTTGTTACTTATTAATTAAAACGATAACAAAACACAGGTACTGGTAGGTACTCATACAATATCAATTGTTTGGCACTAAGGGTACTCCAGCCATGCGGGATTTACGGCCTTCTGTCTTATTTCTTAAAGATTCTATCGTAGACGATGGTGCCAATTCTCTTGTCACAAAATTCTCTAAACTAAACTAAAAATCACTAAAATTTTGTTTAGTCCTATCAAACGATTAAACTCATTCTGAAATAGACTTTAAATGACACAACTTAACTATAACTTAGTTTGACAGAACTAAGATGGCACTGAGATTAGTTTAGTGAAAATGCTATTCTGAATTTAACCTAAAATTTTGTCCTATATCTAAAATCCTCTAACTAAATCTGACTATATTTAATTGCGATTAAAAATGTGTGGAATAAAATTAGATGTCATAAACTAAAATTCAAACCGACACCTCGACTTCAGTTACAAAAAACAGTACTGTATTTTTTTATTTTCTTTTGCTTATATCTCGAAAACGGTGTGTCTTATCGCAAAAATAATGAAAATTTCGACCCCCTTAAGGAAGCCTGTAAAACCCCTAATACTCAACATGTTTGTAATTTTTTTTTATTTTTTTTCGTTATTTTCCATACAAAAACTGAAAAATTCCATTAAAAACACGTCGAGGCTGCCGTGTATGCGCGCCTCTGGCTCTAAAAAAAAACACAGGGTAGGGCAAACAAGTACCAAGTGGAGGCGCGCGGTTGTCAAATTCGATTTTAGTTGTGTCAAAATAAGTTTTAAACTTAGAGAATTTATTTGGCAGAATAGCTCCAAGATTCCCATAGTCAAAAGTAAGGAATTTTAGTGATAGTTTAGTTAGTTTAGTTAGGTGTACAAGAGAATCGGCACCATTGTTTGAAAAATGTTTTATTTAAATGGATGAATACATTTCATGTTTGTATGGTTCGTGGCTAATTAATAATAGACGCAAGGGTCGATCGAAGGGTACGTTACACTTTCTGAGATCGGTCCGTGGATGGGTGACCATCCATTACTTACCAAGACCTCCGAGCCTCGAAAAGCACGCTAAGCCGTTTGTCCCGGTTTTCGTTTTTAGATCTTCGACAGTAGTTACGGGTGGTCAGAAGCCCGAAAGTAGGACAACCATTCTTACCAAGGGGTATCGTGTTTAGATAGGCAATCGCTCCATGTAAAATACTGATATGCAACTGCATCTAGGCTAGGCAGATGACGGATGTACAACATAACATAACATCATGCCTGTAATCTCCGAAGGGTTAAGCAGAGATGTACCTATAGTAAATCCACATTTCACCAGTTATGTATTACTCCTTTATTTTAATAATTAATAGCAAACGTCATAATATAAGATCGTGATTAGATAATCGATCACTACGAAAACGTACGAAATGTAGGTAGGTACTTATGGGAAAAGTTTTTTGCGATTTCTGACTTTTCTAGTAAGTAGGTACTCTAACCTCCGTTGGTCCAAATGAGTGTTTGAATCCTTATACAAAACTGCATTGATTGTCATCATAAAAATAAAATGTTTTTCTAGCCGACTAGTTAGCAATTACTCAAGAAGTTAAGGACAGTCTCCTAAGAACATTTTTCTGTAGTTACAACGGTTATGGTAGCTTCCCTTGCTGCTTTGTCTCAACTTCCACCCTGTATTACTCCGATCGGACAAGGAATCGAGACAAAGGCCTTCGGAATTCATCAGCATCAATTCGGCATCATTCTTTATATCGATAGTAGAGTCCGCGCCACTACTGAACGTGCGGTGAAAAACTATGGAGCTACATTTTTTTAAATGCAATTTGATACATTGACAAAGACACTAGCGCCGCAGCCGCGTCTAGCGGATTGTACGTCTCTGCACCAAATTCCACAAATTTAGGGGAAATCCAATAAACTAGTAACCCAGCTGCTGCCATTTGTAACTTTTTTAAACCCACAATGTAACTTCGAGGCTTTTCATCTTTATACACAAACAAAAAAAAACTTGTTAAATATCCGACAGATGCTGACATCGTGGTAGAGTGGCAGCACAGTAGTTCTAGTGGCAGATTAGACCACCACGCGCGACGGTAGAAAAAATGTAGGTCCACAATTTTCCGCCACACTTCAGTGGTGGCGCGGACAGCGGACTATAACTTCCCTTGCACTTGCAGTTTTAATTTTGGATCCTACGCGCCGCCCCCTGAGTTACTTTGCAGATAGATTATATTACAGAAAAGCTTATCTTTTGATCATTCAACTGCAAAAGGAATTACTTTTTCGGGTTACTAAAGATTTATGAGAATGCATAATGTAAGAGCGAGCGCCGCGAGCTCGAATAATATTGCGCTATTTCGGATACATTACATCAGTGTTATTCAAAGTGTGCTCCGCGGAGCCCCTGGGCTCCACAAAGACTCTGTGGGGGCTCCGCGAAATTACTGGTCACAATGAACCACTATTTTCGCGGAGAAATCTAAAATTAGTTCTTGAGGAAACTTGGCTCCTCAAGAACTAATTTTAGATTTGGTGGCATTTGCATAATCACGTGTCTATGCAGGATACAATGGAACTACAAGTAGGCGCTTTCCTTTTTATACGCGATACTACTCCTACGTCTAAAACAATGAAAATTGGACCCTATGAAACAAGTTTTGCAACATCTGAAAAAACGACAAACTGGATTGATTATTCTAAGGTTCCGTTAAAAATTTCGTTTTCCAAAAGGGTTCCGTCACCAAAAAAGTTTGAGAACTGCTGTTTTACATTTTTCTTTTGCCTATCCTTACTATTCTAATATTCTCAGACTGCGAAAGTGAGTTTGTTTGTTACACTTTCACGCTAAACGGCTGAATGGATTTGGCTAGGATTAGGATTAATATACTCAGTGGCGTATACTGTATACGCTGAGTACCTATATTAATCCTTATCGTATCCTAACTAATATTATAAATGCGAAAGTGAGTTTGTTACGATTTCGCGCTAAAACGCCTGAACGGATTTGGAAGTTTGGCACATGAACAGACCTGGACCTGGATCTGGACCTGGATCTGGATTAGGACATGGGATACCTTTTAACCCGATATTCCCACGGGATCGAGAATTATGTGGGTGAAAACGTGGGGCGCAGCTAGTTCACTTATAAAAACGATGAGTTACTTTGTCGACTTATTCAGAAAGCTGAAGAATTTTAAACATTCTTGATTATTGACCATTAGAAATCCTGACTTCTGATCGAGCCTGACTACTTAGTTGAGGTATTTTTTTGTTCAAGCTATATTAATAGTAGAGTACCTACTACCGGACAGTGAACCAGTACTCAGGCAGTTCTTTCTACTATTTGCGGCGGCGTATGCTAGACTTGTATAGTACGACACAACTTAGATGTAGCATACATTTGAAAATATGCATTCATCCATTACAATTTTACGAATGTATTTGGCTACTAGACTTTACAAGTTATTGCGTTTATGTAAAGATCATTTTCACCAAAAGCAGTAATAAATTCCCGCTCTCCCCCATGGAACTGTGTTTGTGTCTGTAATCATAACCGCCTTAGATATTCCTATGCACAAGACTTGACAAGATATTAACTAAGTAATTACTCTAATAAGAGGAAGAGACTGTCCTATTATATTGGAAAAGGTTTTGATTGAATAGATCGGCACCCTTGCATAACACACGATCTATCACATCCATACTATAATATACTACGTATATATACTATATTACTATAAAATATTATAAATTCGAAAGTAACTCTGTCTGTTTGCTTGTAGGTATGTTACCTTTTCACGCCTAAACCCCTGAACGGATTTCGACAACATTTGGCAAGGAGATACATGGCACCCTGGGGAAGGACATAGGCTACTTTTTATCGACATACCACGCGGAAGAAGCCGCGGGCTGAAGCTAGTTCACAATATGTTTCATTTTGAAAGTTCAACCACATTTATTGCGTTATTTACGTTGCTCAGCAGACAATTTTTTCTAAGGTATAAATCAATGGATTAACGATATATTCCAAAATGATTCAGGTTGTGATTGATCGTGTGTGTTACGCAATTAGAGTGCTGATCAATATAAACCGAGTTTAATGTGGTTTAGTAACTCTCATCAGACCACTGACTTAGAAACCGTACAGACATACTTACCTTATAGACTCTATGTTCAGAACCAACGAGACAAGAAAGCAAACTTCAACGGCGAACCTTGTTTCTTTACTTTATTATAAATATTTATTAATATAATTTCCATTTACAAGATTGATATAGATGTAAATCATTTTTGAAAGAAATAATGACGCAGCCGGCGAATTGCATGTTTACCTTCACCAACGATGTAGGGCGCCCAAGCGTGTCGCGCAGTGAAATGCTGCTATGGCTTATTGGCCCAGTTTGGCGCTTGGATTGAGTCCATTGTTTTGTTCCGAACTGCTTTGATGGTGCGCTCGCATATAAGCAAAGCGATGGACGTGTATATTTCGTTTAACGTTGTCCCGCATTGGCCGACCAGTGTGTAGGGGCAGCGTAGCATTATTTCCGATTTTCGTTCGGCTCATGTTGGAGTGGAGTCGTTCGTAGTTTAGTACGCGTTTGACCCGCCGACTGGCCGCGCTTCTCCGTGTGACCGTACGGTATGCGTGAAGAATACTTTAGCGAAGTTAGGTATAACTGGATTCTCCTACACATTGGACGTTGAATTAATGTGCTAAATGTGTGTTACGAATGTTGCGAATTTAAAATAAAAGTGTAGTTCAGTGAATGAAAGTTGTCTTTAAAAACATTTATCTATCGTTTTTGTAGTGAGGTAAATATATTTTGTATATTTTTTGTACCATGTGATCGTAACTTTAAAGTTGGGTGCGTATTTATGTAGAGAGTAAGCATGTATGTTCTTTTTGTTTTGCTAAAATCTTATTGGCAGGTGGGAAACTGGATTGCACACCGCATAACATACCTACATAAAAGTCGGGTAAGTAGGTAGGTACGTACTTGACGAATACAAACACCACCAAAAGATTTTAAAAGTAGGTACTTAGATAACTAAGTATTTAATTGATGAGCCCAACATTTAATATTACAGTATTTTGTCCATGAAGACAATTTATGTAAGTTTAGCTAAGTAATAAGTACTATAAAAGTGCTCTTCTATTTCATTTTATGTAATTTACTTATGTTTATTATGCGAATTATTTAATTAAGATTGTGTTTCTCTACTTATGCTAAACCGCGTGTCGTTTCACAATCGGCTTCGTTTTTCCTGACTATAGGTACCTGCTAGGTAAAGTTAAAATCTCTATAGGGTAGGAACCTACATATACCTAAGTCCCTGCATGTTCCTAGTTTTCTGCTGCATGGAGAAAGCAGAGCTAGGAGAAATGTTAACAGCTTTGCATGAGGCGAGCTCAAAACTAGCAAAGAATTAAGTAGGTATGACGACTCGAGTTTTTTTTAATTGGTCATTCATCATAATTATATGTGATATCACCACTATTTTGATGATTGTAAATTGTTAGCTAATAGCTGGTAGGTAGAGCCATATACTTACCTATTTCTTTAAAAGTTGCACTTTTGCGCAATACTTAGGGTACCTAACTCTCACAAGATGTGGGGCTGTGAATGGCAGTGTGCCTCTCTAGAGTGGTTAGTCATGTACTTACTTATTTAATCTTAATATTGTTAGTTATCATGTGCCATTTGTAAAGATAAACAACTAGGTACGTACGTTCTTACAGATGAATAGACAAAGTAGGTCTGTACCTACAAACACAATAATATAGGTACAGTCGAACAAGCTATTTGGTATACCTACAGGCAAAATATAGTCATTTTCCGCTAAACTGCCAAAATTTGTTTTGATTGTGTGAGTAATTTAACTTTTTGAGCTTATGGCTTAGGAGAGTCACGTAAAAGGGTCGTTGATTACTGAAAACAGTCACAAAATTGTTAAAATGTAATTGCAAATTATCTGCCTGCATACCAAATAGCTTGTTCGACTGTAATTACAGACTATTTCCAATAGAGCGTCAACATAATTTTTAAAAGACGTAGTAGGCCATTATCTAGCCCTGGTCGTTAGGTTTGATTCAAATACATTGCTAGACTAGACCACAGAAGAAGTGGAGAATTATAAAACTTAAACAGGTTAGTTACATATTATATATTGTTACTTACATATTATATATACTTACCTACCCACTTATTTATAACAGCAAAATGCTCCAGTTGGCCATTAGTCAGCAGCTTTATGTACGTCTACATAAATTAAATGTTTTGAATATAATTATCTACAAACATAAAAAACCTTAAAAATATAATTATTTAAACTATCTTTAATTTACTTATTGCATAAAAAATAATATCTAGATTTTACGTTGGTTTGGCCAAATGAGTATTCAGAGTATATACCTACCTAGTAGGTACTTACAGACTTGTACATAAATGCGTAGCCAACACTAGGTAAGTACCAACATAACTGCAACACTGCAGTTACTTCATTTCTTTCATTCCGCTTAATCAAAGCAAAGAAGCAGCAGTTATTTTCTTTTCAGCTTTTTGCTGTCTGAATCAAAGCCTTTCAGAAGTCAGCTGGTTCGCTAAATAGTAAGAAATATTCTTTTACTTGGAATATGTCCGCGAAGTACCTTGCTATACCCACCCGACGTGGACGGTGATAAGCTTTAGATTTGTTTTGATAGGAACATAATTATTCTGCGTTGTCAGGCCAACTTCATATCTCATATTCCACTTCTCAGAATAATTAAAGATGCATTAGTATCGCCCTGGAATTTGTAAGAAAAATACAAACATTTGAAATTTCAAGAAATGGATTGTATATATCCTGATCGTTGGCCCTGTTGATTGAAGCCATAAAATTACAAAAATAAGGTTTTCTCATAATAACATCGTTGCTCAATTCCCAGCAAGGAAGAGGCAAGGAAGTTTTCAAAAATATTTCCAGAATGTAGAACTTGCTTCCTTGAAAATAAATAGTGTACCTACTTATTACTATTTATTTTCAAGTATCTTTACGTATTGGTTTTTTTTTGAAGTACCATCGCTTCATTACCTACCGTCTACTGATCACTTTTATTGAACCACCCTATATAATAGCACAATTTTCTCTGAGGTCCTATCCTTTATCCTACTTCGTAGTTTGAATTTGAACCACATTGCTTCCAATTCAGCAGAAAAATGAAGACCGCGTTTTTATACTTAGCTTCAAAACTTGGGTAGATAACTTCTATTATTAGACCTCGCGTAGCAGACACTATAAAGGCTAAAGTGGAATACTTTATTAATTATTACAGTACCTTGGAGCAACACCTTTATGATTATTATACCTACTGTCCCGTGTATAAGTACAATGTTCTGATGGCGGTGGCGGGTGGCGTTGGCAGGTCTATAGGGTTGGGCCTGACCACCTCTGTGGGCCGTGGGTGCGCCGACCTAGATACCAGATTTTGTGTTGACTGTTGATGATAGTTTAATTAATAAAAACTAGGTGGTGGAAGGCCGCACCTTGTATTACACGGCTATATTAATTACATGTGGGAATGTTTTCAGCGACCGCGGGTGAATCGCAGATTATTCACTGGGCCCATGAATGGCGATAAATATTTAAAGTCGGCGACTATAGTCAATTAATTAAGCGACAGGTTGCTCAATTAATTAAAAATAAAACAATTTAGTAAACATAGTCACATACCCGGCACCCCAGACTTTCTCTTCAATTTAAATATTTAATTGAACTCAAAACACCAGACATTTCAAAACTCAAAGCATTTATTTCAATTAAACCATTATTTACAGGCACTTTCAAAGAGTCGGTCGGAGTTAGTCAGAAAGTTGAAGCTAGTTGCCCATTCCAAAACGTGGATCTCTATCGAGAAGAACGGGCAAGAAACTCCAAGGACACTCTTTTAAATGTGGATATATGTACCTAGATATTATAAAATCCTGGGTACAGTATTCTTGTTGTTTCTATATGTGAGAACCATAGGTGTAAGAAAGAAGGTGAGAACAATGTAAAACAAAAAATAATCTAAAACAATTCAAAATTTATGATTAAAAATAAGCTCTGGCAAATAAGAGGTGACTAGTCTCAACTGACGGTGTCCGTTCACGAACATGACACGTGGATCAGCAGTCAGCACCATCCAGGTCAACCATTTTGTAGAGAACCGCGTAAGCAACCTCTACCTACAAGTTACAAGTCAAGTTTTATAAAATCAGTTAACCTTCAAAGAGAGGTTTCCGAGGAAGTTAAGCCCATTTTATTAGCTATCTCAGTGTCTTCTTCAAGATCTACGTAAACTACGTGTCCAAAAGTCCAACTTTCATTATTTTTATGGAATTGGCATTTGGTGATGTCAGTGATGACGTCATATTCGTACCACGAACTAACCGGTTCCGCGGCTACGGCTGCCGACCTCCAATTATGCTAATGCCGTTGCCGTTCCAGTCCACTCCTCAGCCATACACGTCGTAAACAGAAACATATAACTAAATTGGGGCCTGACGAGCCCGTGAGGTCATCTATGTCCATCTCAATTTGGGAGAATTCATACACTTTGTGGCGTTGCTAGTCCAGCATTATCCAATAAACAAAAATAGCAAGAACCATTTACGAAAATTATAGTCTACAAAATGATTTATTGAATAAGACACGTGTTTAGTTTCACACGGCTTCCATATTTGTGTCGATTGATTATAAAAAAATATAGCACATTTTGTGTAGTAATGGCATCACGCACGACTTCCGTTCAATGTGCTAATAAAAACTTTGGCGGTTGCCACTACCACCGTAGCGTCCGTAGCCACCATGCCATGCCATGCCATGCCATGACACCATGCCATGGTACGCTATATGGAGCAGGCACACAATGTGGTTTATGTTATGATTGTTATGCAACTTAATAATATTAATAATTATATGATACAGTCACATGGTTAGTAACTGGGATTTATGGTGTTAAATGCTCATATAGAATATATATAAAATAATACACACACAAATCGACCTCTCTGTTTTTTTTATTTGTCATTGTGGTGTCCTACTAGCTTAGGTACAGTCCGTGTCTGAATTCATGACTCAGGGATGGCATGGTGCATAAAGTCTAATTACTCATTGTTTGATTTGGTACCTTTATCCAAAACCGTCAATGCACTTTACCAGGAAAAATGGAAAACCATTACCTACTTTATAAAACTTTCCCTTGGTTGCCTTTTGTAAACTCTATTTTCTTGCCGTTCAAAAGTAACTCAAGAATACCGGAATAACGACGAAGTTCTTTTACCTCTCTAGGAATTTTGTCTGATGGTGATGTGAGTGATCCGCATATCGCATTTGTCCATTGGTATATACCTATTTTATTGGGATTTGAACATAGTGGGTTCTATGACACTTCGATGGAGACAGGTTTATCACTTGTTACAGCTACAGCAGGCACAATGGCAGTGGTTAACCCTCTGAGACAGATTATAGTTAATCCTACCATATCAATCAATGCTGCGCTGTAAAAGCTATAGGTACAAGATCGAAATAATAAATAATTATTATATATTCACGGAGTTTGACAGTCTAACTGATAGCACTTAAAAATACCAAATGAATCACTTGCATTCATAACAATTTATGCCGACCTTTTCTCTTTGTCTCCAATAAACGAACCATGTGTTACAAAAATAACAATGATGCTGATGAGTGTTGAGCAATACGTGATGTATCTCTGGACACCCACGATGAGTAAGTAATTGTAATTCAAATCGTTATGAGAAGTTGCGACTTGCGAGATAACAGTTGTGAAGTAGCTATAGAGATCTCTTTGTGATTATAGAATTTCAGTAGGTAATTAGGTACCTATATATAAAAAGTATTTAGCATTTATGTTCTCTCGGAGAGTTCTCCTTGCTAAGAATTGCCAGCATTTCTTTGTACCTAAGTAGTTGTAGGTGAAACAATGCGACGTATGGCCCAGATGTTCGCGGCGTGACGGCGAGTTCTTATCGGTGCAAAGAAGCGCCCACCTACACTCTCTCCTGGGTACTATAATATATGTATATAGTTGCGTCTCGGCCGGACATGACAGTTCAACGAACTGCCAATTCACGATCCATCTTTCCTATTCATTTATTCTAATTACTATCATCTTCCGCTAAAGCGAATCTGACTGACAATAAAGAAACTGTTTATTTTCACTCATGATGTCATGACTCACACCTATGGTCCTGACACGCATTCATTTCGATAAATCTTCCGACAATAGAAGCTTTCCCCTAATGCCTGCCTAGTTTATAAGACAAAAATAATATAATCAATGCTACTGATGCTGAAAATAGTTTTAGTTCGTATCGAATTAAATGCTGTCCTATGAAGAAAAGAGCACCTCGAGCATGCGGAAGAGTGGCCTAGCAGGAATGTTGGTGAATCGCCAAATTGCATTGAGTCGCGAAATGTACCGTGCAGTCTGTCTAGACTCTAAGATCTACCTACATAAATTACACTCCTTCATCCACACTTGAGCCTTATTTGCGTATTATAAAACAAAGTCCATCGCCGCGTCTGTCTGTCGTCCTGTTCGCGATAAACTCAAAAACTACTGCACCGATTTTCATGCTGTTTTCACCAATGGATAGAGTGGTTGTCGAGGAAGGTTTTATTATTATAATAACCGACATCCACGCGGGTGAAGCCGCGGGCAAAGTGCTAGTTATAGATAAATCGACCGTAGAGTATTTGTTTTGAGATAAACCTTCGGTCGGACACTGCGGTTATTTAAATTCGAACCTATCAGTATTTTGAATATTTTGCTCTGAGTTCTTAGTAGGTACAGAACAGTGTTCCTCTGAGGGTTAAAGGTTATCATTATCGGGTACATACTTATAATATTTTATACATATAGGTAAATACTTAGCATTATTATTAGGTATATAGAAAGGGCATCATTGTTGATTGTAGAGACTGGTAGAGATAAAGATTTTTCATAAAATATTGAAGCGTAGTGTAACCCTATTTTTAGTTCTCAAGAGAATCCTGAAAAGGCACATTAAGTCATATCATCTAGATACACTTAGTATAAAACGATGGCAATGAGAACGTGATTTGAAATTAAATAGTCAATCCATAGCGTTATGTATCGTAATAAGCTATTTGAATGCACGCTACGAAGAATTGCAGCTCTGTTAACCAAATATTTGACTCGTTAGTTTGTTTATTAATGAAGGCAACGCAAAAGTGTAGCAGGAAAACGAAAGTGGGAGTTTCACTTTCCGACCTAGCCCTTCACAGCCCTTCACTAGCAATTTGAGAGCGTAAGTGAGAACGTGGTCATAGTTTATAAATGACCGTTTATATCAGAGCCGTTTACATCATACTTGATTGAATTATTGTCTGATGTGATGATATTTGTGAAGCGACGCGCAGTCGTCACCGTCGCGTTCGGGCACAAGGCAACAGACCTTCGCCGATTATAGCGGTGACGCCATCGGGCCCGGCACAACAGACTATAATATAACAAGTCACCACACAGCATGCCCTAGCCTGTTGCCGTAAGCCTCTCCTCCTTAAACCTGTCCTTATTCAGCCGGTCAAGGCACGTTCAAGGTGCTGTGTTATATACTTCATACATATTGTTAGTAATACGTGGAACTGCTTTAATGTTACGATTGTTTCTTGTGTGATGCTATCGATATATTTTAATAAATACATTATTTATTCATTCAAAAGCCTCATTCAATAATATGTACTTAGCATATACCTAGGTAGGTACACAATATTAAACCCTACCTACTATTTTTTTCAAATCAGTATTCCACTAGTTCTCCATTTAATATGCGTACCTACATTATAAATTAATTCACGCAACTGAAACCTCAAAAATAACAGCAAGCATCGTTAACGACGTTAACTTTATTATTTTTGAGCATGAATTCATAATTACAAACAAATGTTGCTTCAGTCTTTTCATTCGGCTCAGTCTTTCATGTAAGCTAAAAATAATTAATAACCGACTAGTGAAAATAATAAATTAGCACGGTTGGTTCACCATGTCCATTATAATTTTTTGACTTCTTATGCGAGCGAGTATACCTAATTTGTTTTATTATTACTTACCTAAGTATATAATTTGGTAGCTTGACTGTGCAGTGCACCTCGGTGTGTTCATCAAACATAAGTACATACTTAAATATAATATTTCATCATATGTATATAATTAAAGGCACATAGTTAACTAGTTATTAAATAATGTAAAGGTTCACACCATGCATCCTCGACTGCAACCTGTGAAAGGAAAGGAGGCCCAGTATTGAACCTTGAGGAACGCCAGCTCGATTCGACTCGAAACTAACTCGGATTTTCGATGTGGTGTTTTCTTTTAGAAGTATCAAGCGGTGGGTTAGGGTGAGACCAAGTACCTCGAAGACTCTACGAGCTCTAACGACGTTTATAGGAATGCAGGGGATATGCCTGAAAAAGCAGAGTACTTACCTAGAAGATTTTACTTTTGGTAATAAAGATCAAAGCTCGGTCGCGGGCATATGATATGATAAGCATTAAGATAGGTACTGTTTTATATAGGTATGTAGGCAGGTACCTATGTAAGCGGCACGGAACCATGGCCAATCGCTTATTTCGCAAATGAAGGTAGGTCAAAAAAAATCATCCTTAGTTTAGTCAGGTTTCTTGAGTGAGAGGCGCCACGGCGTCCTCACCTTCTGCCTGACGCAGGTCCTCACCGGACATGGCAGCTTCGGGAGGTACCTGTGTAGGATTAGGCGGGAGGAAACGCCCGGGTGTCACCACTGTGCGGATCGATCGTCCGGAGGACACGGTGGAGCATACGGTGGAGGTGTGCCCTGCTTGGGCGGAGCACCGCCGTGCCCTCGTGGAGGCGATTGGCGGCACTGACCTCTCGCGTCCGGCCCTGGTCCAGGCCATGGTACGGAGCGAGAGGGCATGGGAGGCGGTCACCTCCTTCTGCGAAGCAGTGATGCTCGCGAAGGAGGAGGCGGAACGCGTGAGGGAGAGGCAAAGCTTGCGCCCTCACGCTCCTAACCGCCGTCGCTGGAGACACCCTGGGCGTCGGGAATGCCAGGCGGATTCCCGGCCACCATAGGCGCGAGCTTGCGGACGGCGAGCTACCCATTGCTCACCGTCCGATAAGGACCAGGCCCGGCTCGATCTCAAAGAGATGTCAGCACACCTGACGGGGTCCGTTAGGACCGATGCCTGCCAGGGTTGCGGAATAGTCCGAAAGGGATACCGGGACCCTGCGACGGCAACAGGCAACTGAAGGAACACGGGTGGGTTTTAGTCAGTAGGAGTCTGACACGCCCTTCCGCTCCGCCCAGAGCGGGAGAAGACATTTGAAGATTTCCCAACCAAAAAAAAATAAAAAAAAGGTTTCTTGAGTGACCTCATTTTTTTTCCAACCCTTGCTCAGCCCGATTTTCTAAATGGCTTGAAATAATAACTTTGTGTTGATGTGATTCAGCCATGCGATCAGACTTTTATTTATTGCGTCGGTCAATTAGGTATTGATTGGAAAGGATGATTATTTAATACGCATATAACTTTCGAGCATGTTCCCCGCATGTCACCATTTGGTTCCTAAAAAAATGTTATTGCGCACCTATGACTTATCTATCAATGCCTCAAAGTTTACGTTCGTTCTGTTTCTTGCAATTTAACTTTTAAGCAAAAGATAGTGAACTAATAACATTCAAATCATTTCATAAGCTTTAGCTTTACTATGCTCTCTAAATGAGTGAGTAAACTACATTTATATCCGTATTTTTTATGGTGTACATAATAAAGAGTATTCTATTCTATTCTACCTCTGCGTTGTATTTAGTTATAACTTACAGCGAAGTCAAAGTATGGTGTTCCAGTTTCTATCGCTTACTTTATCGATTTTTCCTTCCACTTCGCATAATGGTGTGCCTGCTACGTACGTTCGCTACATGTAGACATAAGTCACAATTCAACTGGCGATGTATAAACAAGTGGCAGGCCAGACTGAATTAAATTGGTCCGACAACTGTGACATCTTCGCTCAATCAATTACATTGACCTAAGTACAGTATATCTTCTTATATCACGCATTGGGTGAATGAACAGTGGTCGTCTTTAGAAGTAGGTACAGTACCTTCTGTAGATAGACATAGATTTATTTTATAACTTTATTCTTTTAGAAAATGATTCGATTCTTAAATTTAATTTTCACCTCAGCACCTCAAACAAGCAGGTTTTGCTGTTTACAGACAGTGTGCAAAATTCCGTTTTTGTGCGAGCGTGAGACAAAGTAACTTTTTTTTTTTTTTTTCTATATTCCGAGAACATGTCATGGGTCTACTCACAAAATTCGAAATATTTGACTTTCACTTTGTTCTGTCACTTTTACTTCGATACGAAAAAAGCGAGAGATAGAAACAAGGCGATTCGAAGTTCTATTTTAATTTCGATATAGTAGGCCCAAAAAAGAAACAAACAATAAAACGTTCGGATACTCATACGGGTTTTAAATGTAATAAGTAATTTAACTTTAATTTTTTTATATTGTTCGTTTTACAAATATAGGTACATGTGGTTTGTTTACCATGTGGTTTACGTTTACCATGTTGTATTTTTTACCTTTAGGCAATAATATGGGTTTAAATATGAAATTGCCGTTTAAACGTACTGGCCACTTTGAATTAAAATTAAACTTGCATCACGGTGTGAGATACCAGAGTGAAACTTTTTTCACAAGATTTTTATTTTTGCATTCAGCTTTTAACAGTAAAGTACAGTACGACACAACTTAGATGTAGCATAAATGTGAAAATTTGCATTCATTAATTTCAATTTTACGGATGTATTTGGTTATATAACTTTACTAGTTATTGCGTTTGCGTAAAGATCATTTTCACCTAAAGCAGTAATAAAGATTGGTGATTTTGAAGGCGCATTCAGGTCGGATTGTGATGGGTTTTACGAATTTTGCCGATGCTTCATGTGAGTTGTGTCGTACTGTACATATATTGAAAATTAGAGTAATTTTTGAATACGAGTTCCGACGTGGAACTAACGAAGCGGAAACAGCTCGCAATATCAATGTTGTGTTTGGAGAGAATACGGCTAATGAACGCACCGTGCGTTTTTGGTTTAATCGCTTTCGTAGTGGAAACTTCGATTTGAAGAATGAACCCCGAGAAAGACCAGCCTCTAAGGTAAATAACGATGAATTAGAAGTGATGGTAGAAGCCGCTCCATATCAAACTACCAAGGAACTAGCGGCACGGTTTGATGTTATTTTAAGCATATCCAAAATAATGACCAATTTGCATCAATCGGTGAGACAAAAAGCTTGCAAAATAGGTGCTCCATGATTTGACAAAGCTGCATAGAGAACCGCGTGTTGAATCTTGCCTTACCTACCTTGTTGACCCTGTACAGAAATAAAGGGGTTTCAATACAAAATGCCTTCACTCAGTTTGTTGAGTCCAGGTCCCCAGAGTTCTACCGCAAAGGCATAAATGACCTTCCCAGGAGATGGCCGAAATCTGTAGACAATGGGGAAAATACTTTGATTAAATAAATATATTTTACCTCAGAAAAAAAATGGTTTCCGTTCTTCAGTACAAAACGGCAAATTCATATTTAAACCCCTAATATGTTCTAATATCTCATATGTTCTCGCTGCTGAGGTGAAAAGTTGTATGACACGAGACCAAAGTTATTTGCATCTCGTGCCTTTGAATACCTCGCTGTGCTCAGGGTTCTAACCTAGAATCACTCGCTCCTTCGCTTACTCGGGATTCAAAATCAACACTCGCACCAAAAAACAACTATGCTCTCTTGTTGCACAAATAACTATTGTTACACTCTCCATTATGAAATAGGTTAACTGCCTTTGCTGACTCTATCTTTCCTGCATTAGCATTTGAACAACCTATGTATGTACAATATGTATTCTTCACTAAGTTGAAATTTAAATATTGGGATCAGCAAATTTATCAAGATTAGAAGGATTAGAGGTTACAGGTGCTCTTATAATACTTACCTACGCTTGTTTTGTCGTCCTCGAAAAACAACTTAAAAATAGCATCATATTCATAACGACTCTTGTTGTTTAGCTTTTATTTCCTTTGAACGCATTGTAACATAGACTCATAAACATTCTCATAAAGTCATAACGTAAACGTTGGCGCTACTGTGTTGGCTCTACATTTAGCGCTGCTATTTTGAATTAGCCCTTTGAAACCATCCGCAAAAAGTTTGTAGAAAGCGTTATGAAATAACAATGAGCATGGGTAAAAAATGTTTTACAGTCATGTCAATGACTGTAAAACATTTATATATTACTGAATATTTACAGTAAAAAATCTTTATCACAAACTGCGGCTGTGTCGTGCTCGTGACAGTTGGTTACGGTGACTGATCATGATTG
Source organism: Lithophane ornitopus (assembly GCA_948473465.1). Classification (NCBI taxonomy): domain Eukaryota; kingdom Metazoa; phylum Arthropoda; class Insecta; order Lepidoptera; family Noctuidae; genus Lithophane; species Lithophane ornitopus. Next base: position 9,702,014 of record OX419620.1, on the reverse strand, counting down.
AAGTCTGTTTTTATGCGTTGCCAGTGCCACTGTTCAGCACACAAACCACAATCTTCGACGATAGTTCCATATAGTGTAAAAATTCACATGTCTCGTTTTATTTTAACCAGCATTTCGCAATGTCACTCAGTTTTGCCGAATTTCGGCCATCGACCGCTGCCGTGCCCTCTAGGTGCTTAATTTGTCCAAAACAACCTTTTGACACGCAAACAGAAATACCTAAATATTATAACATTTATGCTTTATTGTTAACGAAGTGTACTAGAATAAATTGAAGGATATATTTCACAAAATTATGTTGCCTACATTTTTTTATGTTGCGACGTCGGGTCGTTGGCATGACATGAGCAATACATAGAAATTGCAAAAACTATTTTCACAAAATGCATGGGAGAATAAAATTTACGTAACATTATTTTATTTGGTTTACCAGTGATGTTCCTAATACAGAAGTAAATACGTACATAAATATAAATATATAATAGTGCACATATTTATAAATAGTTACTTATGGCTAATTAAAAAAAAAAAAAATTTTTACTAATTTAATATTTAAATGAAACTCAATATCAGTCAAAAATTCCATTTCAAATTGGCGGTTTGCCACAGGCCACAGGCAAAACAGCTGTCGTGAGAAAGTATGGGGACGGTAATGTTTATGTTTACGCGATCGTAACCCAGTTACACACAGCGATAATGTGATACCCTTTAGTAAGAAGGCGTCGAAATAATCATGGACACAAACAGTCGCCGTTTGACCCCCTTGAACTCCCGTTTACGAAATGATGAAAGAAAAATTTACTTTCCGCTAATGGATTACTGGACTAGGAGGTTTACGTAATGGTCTTTTTCTAAGCTTCTAGTTTCAGTAAATTGTTTTTTCCCCGAGGTCACGCTCATTTATTTTAATTTGCCTTGGTGTTCCTATACTTACCTAACGTATTAAGAAAATAATAAAAAAAACGTCATTGTTTAGGTACAAATAAATCTAAATGATGAAAGACCTAGAATTGTAGAGCATAGTAGTAGACCATACTTAATAGGCGATGGAAAGTTCATTAAGGTGACAAAAGTTAAATAACAACAAGAAAATTTACTCCCACAAGAATGGTTTCAATAATCGAAGCTTACCTTACCTACCTAGGCATAGATTAGATAATAGGTAGGTTAAACTAGGTCGGTATCATCAATCAGTTTCTCGTATTTAAATGTATATATACATAATTTAATTTGAACCTGTATTGTATAACTATAACTACATACAGGTTCAAATTAAATTAGCTAGTAACGCCTGATTAAGTACTTGGTTAACATCTACTGCCAGTGTAGTTTCTTAAAATTACAACTTCAGAAAATCTTTATTTTTTGTTCTATCGCCATTTTAAATACACATCTGCGGAGTTGCGCTAGCTAATTTAATTTGACCTTGTACATTCTTATCGAATTATTCACTAGGTACATTACTACATTATAAGGAGGTACCTACTTAAATATAAAACTGACAACATAAACACCGATAAGTTCGCATAAATTATGCCGAGGAAACTATTTAATAAGCAGTGGGAGATTAAAGAATGACTAATTTTATATTTTCAAACTGTGACGTAATTTATATATATCAGTCCAGAATCCAGTTACTTTACAAAATGAAATTCCCGACATCACACTGAAAATGCAAATAAAATAATTGCGACTCTTCCATTCGATGACAGCTAGGTATTTATAACTTTAGAAGGTACCTTTTCACCAGCAAATAAAGGCAAAATAAGCAGCACTCTATTTTTTTAAATCAAACAAATTGAGCTCAAATTAGATTCTCGTATTCCATTGAGCTAAATTAGATTCCGGTATTCCATTGAGCTCAAACTAGATTCCCGTATTCTTGATAGATCTTCTCAGCAATAGCATTCATTGTCTTTGATAAGATATTAAACTAAATAATTTTGAAATGCAGTTCAGTAGAAATGCAGCGGTTCGGCAACCCATTCATCTTTCAACGCTATCATTATGCTCTGCTTTCACCGTCTTAATTGACAACATTTTAAGTATTATAAGGTGTTGTGTTACTAGACAGTTACAAGTGATTGTACCTACGTCTAAAAAGTTTGAGGAATTAAAAATTAGAAAACAAGGTCTTTGATTACATCAGCCTGCATATTATTGGCCCGTGGCTAGGTTCAATGAGTGTCCAGCCTGCACGCAATACTAAGCGAACTTTTTACGAGCCCGTTTGTCCAGTGTTGTGTTCATGATGAGATCATTGCAACAGTCATCTCATGGCGTCTATTTTAATGCTATAACAGTTGGCATTGGGTTTGTCACTACGAGACGCCGCCGCCGGTGATGTAGGCGTTTTAATAAGTGGCCGTGGCCCCGATTCCCGTGTTTCATCGATTGTTTGTTTGAGTTTTATCTTACAGTTTTTACTAACGTGTCAATAAACACGTGGTTAAACTAAATCTCTAGATGTAGGCACATGGCAGGCACTCATTTAAATAACAAGTCTAATTCAGATATAATTGTGTTTGTAGCTAACTGTTTCTTCCGTCCCTTCGCTAATCTACATGGTCCTCATATGGCTTGACCAAGATTATGTCTGGACATTAAAAGAGACTGCGCCCCTCTGAGTTTCGGCCTTTCTTCTCAGATTAGTCAGATAGGAAACGCCGACCTCATCTAGCTCATTTTTATATTATTTTAATATGACGTGTAATCCTATTTACAGAATAAACAATTTCATTTAATTTCTTCGTCGCCTAATTAGGATCTTACGACGATTTTTCGCGAAGGATATCATCCCACAAGTATATCAGTCTGTTTATCTATAGGTATCAAACGGTTCAAATTCTAGTATTAAGTATTTTTGTTCCAGATGCAAGATGCCTGAATAACTCCACCGTCTCGGAATACGACAACAACCACAAAGATGAAGCAACTCGTCAATAAGAACCTCATCACGCTAAAATGCGTTCTCTTCTGTTTCCTCTCGGGTAAGGTTTGAAAGGACTCTTCAAATGTCGCCCAGAAAAGATGATAGTGCAGCTGTTGAAGTGTAGATAGAGACCAGACATTTATATCTATATAATAAAAATATAATGCTGTTCGTTGCTAAGCGCTAATATTTTTTGTTTTAAAATGTTCATCTGATTTGAACAATTTGAAAAGTTTCCCGGAAAATCTTCAAAGACAAAAATTGATGAATTTTGTATGAATGATGTTTAGACAGGACAACGTCTGTCGGGTCAGCTAGTGCTTCATATTTTTTGGCATTGGAACTTTATAATTACATTTCTTAGATTATAAGACATTTCATAATCTAAGTTACATTTATTTTACGATGTTGGTCTCTTCACTCTGGAGTCTCCAAAACAAACACTTAACAGTTTTGAGATAAAATCTTAACTCTTAAATCACTTCGCAGTACTACAATAAATAAACCACGCATGTTTGCTCCTTTCTTGGGCAACGAAATAAGAACAAGATTGTTACAAGTCTCAGTTGGCTCGCCTATAAAAAGTGGTCCAAGTCATCACGGACGGTTAGGTACCTACATACGGCCAATAATTCAAGTCGCTCTGTTGCAAGCTGCCTTCTAAGGAGCGGCGACTGCTACCTATCGAATGATTTAGGGACCGTTCACCTCGGTCTTGCCACTGCATTGCGGCCAGTATGACCCATATGCTCCCACTTATTTCTTACAACTCCTTCATTGAGATGTTTGCGCGCACGCAATTTAATACTTAAAAGTTCTTTAGCGGCGGATTATAACTCGTCATATCATATTGGATAATTAATGGCGGCGCTTCTTTAATTAAATTCGTTTAATCTAGAATTCTTTTTTTATCTAAATGATCTTGTCCTTGCTTAGGTATTGGCTGCATTTTCCCGTTTCTGCCACTGCACATGCTATCAGTGGGTTTAGACAAGGGCGAAGCTCGGCTTATATCAGCTGTCGCACCATGTATTGCGCTGCTCGGCCCAGCCGTGTTGGGACCTCTCATTGACAAGTAAGTATTATGGACTTATTGTTACCCATTGTTCCTCTATTAGGCATTAGAGATCAAGGCTTCTTGTGAGTCTTGTGATAAATTACTATCGCGTGCTTTTGATCTATACGCCTGTTTTTGCGTGAGTTTGAGGTTAGCTGCTCTAAAACTATGCTTTTCTATGGTGTCAAAATATAGAGGATTCGTACAAATCCCCTTCTTCCAACACTAAGATTCCTACTTATTCGTGTACCTACAGGCTATCAGTGGGGCGAGGGTCGACTGGTGGAGCTGCCATTCCGAGCGGTTCCGGACGCTTGCTGCGCGTCATCACGGCTGCCTGTCTCGTCCTCAGCGCTGTATTCTACACGCTCCTCCTCGCTGTGCCATATACGGAGCGCCATGAGGTATCGACAGTTTTTGTGTTATGTTTTTGGATTTCTATGATTTCAGTTGTTTATATTCGAGTTTTTGCTTGACCGGCGACGTAACACCAACTCTCTGCGCAAACTCAATATTGTGATCCTATGTAATCGCCATTAATCTCTAACTTGGCTTCTTCGCAGAACCGCTAATGTGAATTCTACAGACATAGATACTGAGTACCAGTCGGTATCCGGATCGGATCCTCTAGTTGCAATAAACCTTTTACTTTTCGATGCAACTTTTGAATCCCACGGATAGTGTTGGCTAATTATGGTTATGAGACGCACAGCTTCTGAATCATTTAATCTCTCAACTAGCATTGTAATAATTGCCAATGATTCCCACACCAGTTACTAACTGGTGTGGGAATCATTGCGAGTTGACGAAATCGCTAGGTAGCATAAAGGCTCTAAAATGTGACATAACTGTATCTCACAGGCTCGACGACCTCAAGTCCTGTTCATGTGCGATGAAGACAGCGCTTACGTCATGCAAGAAGTATGCAAGGAGGGCATGCGCTGCAACCGCTGGTCCGGTGAAAAGGTCAGTACCATTGTTCATCTGAATAGTGAAATTGGTGTTAGAAACTGTGATTGAATTCAGCAGTAGGCATTAGAGTGTGACTTACCTAACACATCAGTAAATACCATTTTCACCTCAGCACCTCAAACAAGCAGGTTTTGCTGTCTACAGACAGTGCGCAAAATTTAATTTTGGTGCGAGCGTGAGACAAAGTCACTTTTTAATAATTTTTTTCTAAATTCTGAGAACATGTCATGGGTCTACTCACAAAATTCGAAATATTTGAATTTCACTTTGTTCTGTCACTTTTACTTCGATACAAAAAAAGCGAGAGATAGAAACAAGTCGATTCGAAGTTCGATTTTAATTTCGATATCTAGTAGGCCCAAAAAAGAAACAAACAATAAAACGTTCGGATACATATACAGGTTTTAAATGTTATAAGTAATTAAGTAAGCCGACCCCAACATAGTTGGGAAAAAGGCTAGGCAGATTGAAATGTAATAAGTAATTTAACTTTTTTTTTTTTATATTGTTCATTTTACAAATATACATGTGGTTTGTTTACCATGTGGTTTACGTTTACCATGTTGTATTTTTAGGCAATAATATGGGTTTAAATATGAAATTGCCGTTTAAACGTACTGGCCACTTTGAATTAAAATTAAACTTGCATCACGGTGTGAGATTCCAGAGTGAAACTTTTTTCACAAGATTTTTGTTTTTGCATTCAGTTTTTAACAATAAAGATCACTACAGTACGACACAACTTAGATGTAGCATAAATGTGAAAATTTGCATTCATTAATTTCAATTTTACGGATGTATTTGGATATATAACTTTACAAGTTATTGCGTTTGCGTAAAGTTCATTTTCACCTGAAGCAGTAATAAAGATTGGTGATTTTGAAGGCGCATTCAGGTCGGATTGTGATCGGTTTTTACGATTTTTGCCAATGCTACATGTGAGTTGTGTCCTACTGTACTTATATTGAAAATTAGATTAATTTTTAATACGAGTTCCGACGTGGAACTAACGCAGCGGAAACAGCTTGCAATGTCATTGTTGTTTGGAGAGGATACGGCTAATGAACGCACTGTACGTTTTTGGTTTAATCGCTCTCGTAGTGGAAACTTCGATTTGAAGAATGAACCCCGAGAAAGACCAGCCTCTAAGGTAAACAACGATGAATTAGAAGTGATGGTAGAAGTCGCTCCATATCAAACTACCAAGGAACTAGCGGCATGGTTTTATGTTAGTTTAAGCATATCCAAAATAATGACCAATTTGCATCAATCGGTGAGACAAAAAGCTTGCAAAATAGGTGCCCCATGATTTGACTAATCTGCAGAGAGAACCGCGTGTTGAAGCTTGTCTTACCTACCTTGTTGAACTTATACAGAAATGAAGGGGTTTCAATACAAAATGCCTTCACTCAGTTTGTTGAGTCCAGGTCCCCAGAGTTCTACCGCAAAGGCATAAATGACCTTCCCAGGAGATGGCAGAAATCTGTAGATAATGGGGAAAATACTTTGATTAAATAAATATATTTTACCTCAGAAAAAAAAATGGTTTCCGTTCTTCAGTACAAAATGGCAAATTCATATTTAAACCCCTAATATGTTCTAATATCTCATATGTTCTCGCTGCTGAGGTGAAAAGTTGTATGTGTTACACGAGACCAAAGTTATTTGCATCTCGTGCCTTTGAATCCCTCGCTGTGCTCAGGATTCTAACCAAGAATCACTCGCTACGCTCGTGATTCAATTATAGAATCCTTCGCTTTCTCGGGATTCAAAATCAACACTCGCAGCAAAAAACAACTTTGCTCTCTTGTTGCACAAATAACTATTTTCACACCACTTGCTCGATAATGTCAAATTATAAGTAAGTATGTCATGCAAACCTAGCCTTTTGGTTAGGTTAGCTTCCTATTTAAATGATTATAGCACCGGGGTAGTGGGGTCTAGCCGGGCAATAATTTATTATATTGAATTTCAAAGTTAAACCTATGAATTTTTTTATTTTTCCTGAAAAATTATATTCTAAAATCGAACTAGGTACATTTTATTATCCCGCAGAAGGTGTGAAAGTAGAATATTATTCTCGGGGTTATCGGCGGTGTCTTTGCTCACGTTCAAACTAGCGTCCGTGACATATGACTTTTGCTAGGTATATGCTTTGAGAAAATCTACTATTAATAATCTACTCGCAGTCAGGAGTGCTGGCGGTGACGGCATGCGAGTACGGCTGCGCGGACGAGAACATGACGTGGGTGAGGCAGCCGTTCACCACCACATCCACCACCACAACACTCAGCCCCATGTACCTCAATGTTGCTAACGCCACGGTAAGTAGGTACCTACAATGTGCCCAAAGAAATCCGACGATTTTTGATCTTTTCCACCGATTTCGGATCCCTGCAATTTCTAGACTTCTGGAGACGTCCCAAAATTCTAGGATAATTTTATTGACGACGGCGATAACCAATTTAATAACCTTTGCACATAATCGAGACATTTTTGTACAGGAGAAACAGTCATCCATCCGACACAGATTATTCTATTAGTATGTTAGCAAAGATAATTAATGTAAACACACACACATTTATGGTTTATGGTAAAGCAATAAAGATATTGAGTATTGAGTTAAATACCTAATACTAGATAAAGGCAATAAAGCTCGGAACAGCTTCACTTACGATGATAACGATGCTAATTTATTGTGTTCACTGGTTCACACCACATGCATTGTTAAACAATAGCAATAAAACATCTGAACCAGCATTGAAATGCTAAAGAGATCCGTCATTATTATGGCAATTAAGTACTTAGTTATAAATTATTATCCCTTAATTTGGGCGAAAAAAATTATATGTGTGGGTGATTCTCATACTTCTTATGTTTTTAATCAGACTTCGGATCCAGGAGTTACGGAAGATGAGGAAGTTATGCACGCGATGCCATTCGAGGTGAACCCTCCACACTTCTGTTACAACGGCCAGTGCCTGGTCTACATGCAGCACCAAGCCAGGCTCCGAGTGCCTCTCTCTCTGTTAGCACCGGAGTTACCTGAAGACAACAGCACTGTCGACTCAGACTGGTGCACTTATCGAACAGGTAACCAATAAAAATACATTCTTATGAACCTACTACCACCTACCCACTATTTACCATCTTGATAATCTTGTAGGTACTTTACTTATTCGATGTCCATTCACCCATTCTCATATTGCTATGCAATAAGTAGCCGCTGGTGGACGAAATAATCCTTAACTTCTTGCAAGTGCACTAGTATACCTACTATAAGTACCTAACCTACACAACCTGAAAAGCACAACCAAAGTACGAAGTATTGAAAAAGTATGTGTAAGTAAAACCTATTTCAAACATATTTCAGCGGGACCGTCCAACTGCCAGGTCCCACCGAATCGTCTGGCAGAGGTAACAGCTGACGAGGAGTGTAGACCAGCGGTGCGGTGTCAAGTCCTCGACCCTTACGACGAACCCGACGGCGTGCTAGCCGACGCCGAATGTCGACTTATCATTGGAGACCCGAGTTACACGTTCTGGACTTACTTAGTTATAAGGTCAATCATTATACTAACTATAATAAACTGATTAAAGATTCATAATTTAATGTTACTTTTAGAGCTAATTAGTTTGACCGTCAAACATTTTTTTTTTAACTTTCAGAATTCTAGCTGACATCTGGCCAACTGCAGGGTTAGCTCTCCTGGGCACGGCCTGTGTGATTGCGACTAGAGAAACGTCTCTAGGGCGAGGAGACGTCGGCAGGCAATTGGCATTTGGCACTCTTGGCCTAGCTATCTTCCCTCCACTCGCTGGTCTGGCTGCAGAACAAATGCCTGATACTCCATACCTTATCCCGTTCATTCTCCATGCGGTGTTCATGGTCATTGGAGCGCTTATTCTACTATTCGATAGGTGCGTAAACACACTCATACATATCATATACCTCAACTACTATGTCCAGAGTTTAAAGCTGTTTACGACATTGTAAAACGTATTATGCGAATTTCAAGAGCAGTAACTATGTGTTTATGAACTCTTTTATGTGCCTGCTTATAGTCAATATGTAGGTAGGTACTTTTATAAGCATGAATCACGACTGCCTTGGATGTGTAGGAAGTGATGATTTGGTTAAATGCATCTTTTGAATGATTCATACTAGTTCGTAGTAATAATGTACCTATTTATGCAAATAACATCATTGTTTATTCTCTAATGTAATAAATAGCCGTCAATTCTTTATTTACGCTGTGCGTGTAATCAATTAGGAATACAGGATCAATGATATCATTAGGTATATTAGGCTGATAATACAGCTATTTGTATTCACAATAAATTGTTTTTGTACAAGTAGTAGCAGATATAATCATGATTGAATCTTATATCTATTTAGCATTGCATAATTAGCCTATAATGTTCCCACTGCTGGGACACAGGCCTCCTCTCTGTGAGAGGGAGCGGGCCGTAATCCACCACGCGGGCCCAGTGCGGGTTGGTAGATGTCACATGTCTTCGAATTTTTGGTTCTAGGACATGCCGGTTTCCTCACGATGTTTTCCTTCACCGTTTTGAGAACAGTGGCGATGAAATAATTTACACAAAGTAAAGCGCCTGTCAGGGTTCGAACCTACGACCTACAACTCGTAAGTCGTGGCCGTTACCACTGGGCCACCACTGTTCCATATATTTTTCCATTTAGGGATTGCTCATTAGAGTAGCAGCCCGACGTAACTATTTTGTGTACAATTTATTAATACAATAGATAGGCTCTGGCCGGCGCCGACTGAAGCCCACTATTATATGGAAGTTAAACATAAACGCTCCGGGAAATACAAGTATGATCTCGTCTCAGATTGTCTCCCGTCGTCAAACTGAAACATTTTAACCAATTACAGCCACATGCCCCTGTCAACTCCGGAGTGGTGGTGGCACACCGCGACGGGCGTGCTGGCCATGCCGATGAACACCGTGCGGCGCTACGGCGCCGAGACTGCTGCCGTGTTCGCCGTGGTTGCGCTGCTCGGGACGCTGTGGAGCGGCATCGATGCTTATCTACCGTGGTAAGAAAACCAGCACATTCTCGGTCGAAGAATGACGTAAAACCATTTGTAAGTCATTGCAATGTAACTCTTATATCATTGTAATAAAGTTTACCTTTCCTTACCGAGATAAGAGTTAAATTGGAATGACTTACGGTTATAACCATAGATATAAGACGTTCGACCAAAAAGTAGGTACCAATAATTTCTGACAATATCGTGACGCAATATGGACTGACTTCGACCGATGAAGGCACCGATTCTTCCCACGAATAGGTAGGTACCTAGTACCTACATAAGCACTGCTGCTTGGTATTCGGCACGCTGGGATCCGGTAATCCAGCTGCTACACTGGAATTCTTTTTTTCCGGCCTACTCCGGATTACTTACGGTGTAAAAAAGACCATTGTATTACCTCGTTGGTCTAGTGGTCGCAAGCGCTACTGCTGAGCATGAGGTCCTGGGTTCGATTCCCGGGTTGGGTTTTTCCCTCAAGAGTTTCTCAGTAGCAGCCCGGAATCCGGATTTGTGCCCGGTTGATGGTAATAGGCCCGCCCCCTATTACCTACATGGGACTTAAAAACATAATTGGAGATTAAGGCGATTAACACACTGCCACGCACCACGCAGCGTAGCGCATGAATGCGTGTTCTAACGTTGCTTGTAAGTATCTCCGTTTGTATAGAAAACATGCACAGTCCAACACACAGAAAATGCATCCACGCGCGTGCGGTGCGGTGCGTTGACACACAACATGCAGCGTGATGCGTGGCAGTGTGATAATCGCCTAAATGTGGTGATTGATGTGATTCGGGATTCGGTCGTGGTCCACCTGCTTAGTTCACCTGGGTAGACCACGGGTACTTTTTCTTGCCGGTGGATCATCTCAGTCCACCTAGGTGGACCACGGGCACTTTTTCTTTCCGATAATGGTCCACCTTTATAATAATATTGCATTCTCTTTCCTTTTGAACTTTGTTTAGTTATTAATAGAGGAATAATTATCCTCCTCGGTAAGATGACATTACTTTGATTGAGCTGTGACTTTACCGTCAATTTTTATTCATGAAATGGATTTAACAGAAAAAAAAAAAAAAACCAATGATAAAGATTTTGGTGTTGCATGAAGCTGATTCACCGGCAAGAAAAAGTGCCCGGGGTCCACCCAGGTGAACTAAGCAGGTGGGCCACAACCGAATCCCGATGTGATTAAAGTTACTACTATACACCTTGGTGCAGTGATGGGCCGATCAGTGGTGGCCCAGTGGTAACGGCCACGGCTTACGAGTTGTAGGTCGTAGGTTCGAACCCTGACAGGCGCTTTACTTTGTGTAAATTATTTCATCGCCACTGCTCTCAAAACGGTGTAGGAAAACATCGTGAGGAAACCGGTATGTCCTAGAACCAAAAATTCGAAGATATGTGACATCTATCAACCCGGACTGGACCCGCGTGGTGGATTACGGCCCGCTCCCTCTCACAGAGAGGAGGCCTGTGTCCCAACAGTGGGATCATTATAGGCTGATTATGCTATACACCTTTACCCAACCCTTCGGGGATTACAGACGTAATGTTATGTTGTTGTACATTCACTAAACTCAGTCTGAAGCCTTGACAAGGCAACATACCTATCTACAAGAAAAATATTTAGTCCAATCCATTAATCCATTAGTAAGTTTGTAACGTTGCGATAACATTTCTTGTAAAACTGTCCCATTCTATTCTAGGACGGTACAGGAGCTGAATGGCACGGTGTCAGAAATGGGTCTGACGCTCACGGCCGGAGCCCTGCCTGCCGTGCCCGCTCTGTGGTGGGCAGAAGCCCTCGTAGACTACATCGGACATTCCAACGTCTTCATCATGGCCTTCACCTTCTACGGCATTCGATATACTGGTATGTTTATGTTTACTCTATTGAGTAGTGTGTAATTTACTGGTTATGTAAAGTAAATATGTATAGCTACCTACTTCTACATAAATTAAAACTAAGGTTAAAGGTATATATCCTACGGTACAATAGGTAGTACCTATTTATCTATATATTTCTGTGATAATATATCTAGGTACCTACCTACTAAAACTAGTTAGGTAACCGGTTTCTAGTTAGGGTATATGTTCTGTGGTAACATTTGTTCCAGAGTTGCAAGTCATAGGTACTTTCACAAGTGTAACTCGCAATTATGGGTTTCGCACCATACAACTAAGTATTGAAGTTTATCTAATCTTCTTTCTATTATACCTACCTACCTACTTGCAAAGATAGTGGCCATAGTCTCACGAATTTTGTGAAAATTTGAACTGGCTAGTTATGACGGTTAGTTGAAGTCTACAGCCCTATACTTACAGACGGGGCTTAGGCTTAGTAAATAAGGGTCGGTCCCGTTAGCAACCTTTGGGTACAGAACCCTAATAAAGAAATGAGGCACATAGTAACTATCCTACACCTATGTTTCAGGTTTGGCGTACAGCACTGACTACACATGGGTGGTAGTGTGCGAGATATTGGAAGTGTTCACGCTAAGCTTAGTGTGGGTGACGGCAGTGTTGTACTTCCGACACTTGGTGCCGCGAAAGTACACAGCTACCGGCCAAGCTCTGCCAGTCATTGCCCACTTCTGTATCGGTAAGTACTAGCCTAGCTTAATTTTTTTGTAGTTCTTACTGACCGTAGACAGAGAATACTGTCTGAGTACTCTCTGTCTACGTTAGTGACCGAATGGCGCCCAAGGACTGGAAGTAAAAGTATCCAGCGGCAAGATTGTTGCCATTGCAGGTCGAACTTGGTTAACTGGCACAGGAGTATGGAGATTGACAACAGAGAAGATGATGACCAGCAGTGAGTAATTCGGGCTGTGGATGTAGTTGAAGATCGTCACCTGGTTTTAAAATATTATTGTTTGACGTATAAAAGTTAGGCAGAGAGCATTTATCAGTTTATCGTTTTCCGTGCAATTTAAAATCCATCAGGTAGATTTCCTAATTTTACTAATATTTATCTTGCAGGTCGGTGCATAGGCGCCATAATTGGTGGCATGGTCTCGCTAGAGCAGCCCCTGGAGGCAACCCGCGGCGTGTACCGAGCACTCGGTGTGGTGGCCCTCCTGTCGGCCGCAGTGTACCTCGCACTGTATCACCTGCTGCTGGCACCCAGATGTGCTTCTCCGGCTGTATCACCACCTCATCATCTCCTTCAAGGTAAGCACGCGAGAAAATATTTGTAAGTGGTGATCTTAACAATAAAGTGCCGCTGCTCGAGTTCATCAGTACGGCTACTTATCGTTTACATAAAAAATTAAAATGTGTATTTAGTTTTGGTTTGTATGCTAATATTTCTATTTATTTATTTCTTAAAGCTTGCTCTATTGATGGACAGCTTAACGCTAAAGGTATGACGTAACATTTACCAGCACCAGCCCAAAAAAAAAAAAGATTTTCAAAATATCCACTGCACGGTAAAGGCCTGAGTACCTACCTAATGAAAATCATTAGTTCGTGGACAATTAATTTAAAACCCTAAGGGTCAGTGCACACCGAGACGCGACGCAACGCGCATCACTTTTTTATGATGCGATACAATATCGAATTTATTTACTACACAATAGGGTAGACGCAGCACCGCGCATCTCAGCGTACTTTGACACATGTCAACCCTCGGACTGAAATTATACTTTTTCGTGAAGAAAATAAGTTCGATAATTATTGATAAACAGTGCGCGCAGCGTCGCGTCGCTTCACAACACGGTCTGAACCTTATTACGTTCACAATAACTAACTAATGACGGAGTAAGAACTGTAGGAATCACTCCTACAGTTCATTTTACCAGAAACTCGCCTTGTTTAAGTATAATTTCTATGACTGTCATAAACGGGGTACCTAACAGCGTTGCGTAGTGCAACATTCTGACTTTTCTCGTTAAACTTCGCGAAACACTTGTAGAATCATACAGAAGCTAACGTTAGTTGAACTCAACATAATATAATGTTGGTTTGAATTTCAGGTTTAAATACGAACGGAGCATCGAACGGAAACTACTCGCCTATGCGTGTCTACCACCAGGAAAGTTCCAGGAAAGGCCAGTTCCGTTACTAACCTCCTAAGACCCAGCTAACAACACGATTGAGTGGTATTCTCCGTCGTTGTTCGATTCCCAGCAGAGGCAAGGATCAGAATGCAGAATATTTCCAGAATGCAGAACTTGCTTCCTTGAAAATAAATAGTGTACCTACTTACTATTTTCAAGTACCTATCTTTATTTTTTTTTCTTTAAATAGGTACCATCGCTTCAGTTATCATCCGTCTATTGATCACTTTTATTGAACCAACCTGTATAATAGCACAATTTTCTCCGAGGTCCTCTATCCTACTTCATAGTTTGAATTTGAACCACATTGCTGACATTGACATGAAGATGCCCAGAGGACTTTACTTGTAATTCAGCAGAAAAAAGAAGACCCAGTAGTTTTTATACTTAGCTTCAAAACTTGGGTAACTCACGTAACCTTGCGTAACAGACACTATAAAGTTAATAGGCTAAAGTGGAATACTTTATTAATTATTACAGTACCTTGGAATAACACCTTTATGATTATTATACCTACTGTCCCGTGTATAAGTACAATGTTCTGATGGCGGTGGCGGGTGGCGGTGGCAGGTCTATAGGGTTGGCCTGACCACCTCCGCCGTGGGTGCGCCGACCTAGATACCAGATTTTGTGTTGACTGTTGATGATAGTTTAATTAATAAAAATTAGGTGGTGGAAGGCCGCACCTTGTATTACACGGCTATATTAATTACATGTGGGAATGTTTTCAGTGACCGCGGGTGAATCGCAGATTATTCACAGGGCCCCAGCATCATGAATGGCGATAAATATTTAATGTCGACTAGTCAATTAATTAAGTGAGAGGTTGCTTAATTAACTAAAAATAAAACAATTAAGTAAACATGTCACACACCGAATACGAACGGAACGGAAACTACTTGCTTATGCGGTCTACCACCAGGAAAGTTCCAGGAAAGGCCATTACTAACCTCCTAAGACCCAGCTAACAACACGATTGAGTGGGATTCTCAACCTTGTTGCTGTTGGGATCCTTCTTGGAGGCTACGATGTCGTACGAACGACATCTCGGCCTGCAGAGGGCAGACCTGGTATAGTTGACGAGTATGTTCTTCGCCGCGTTGGCGAGCGCCGCGCTGTTGCAGTTTGGGCAAACCCCCCAGCGCAGTTTGTTGTTCATGAGCACCTTGCTGAACGCTCCCGTCTTCTCGTTGCACGAAGAGCACGCTTGCGAAGTGTACGATTCGTCTACGATTTCGACTCGAATGTTTCTCTTGGATCTCAGGCGTTTAACGAGCGAGTCGTGCTTGAATTTTCAGCCGCTGAACGTAGCCGTGTTTATGAATTTACTTCCGGCTCCGTATAATACCAGAGTTTTCTCAGCACCGCCTCCGTCAAAAACTTGTTTTATGATGCGCTCTTCGCACTTGGCCATACGAATGTATTTATCCAGTATATGACGCGTCAGCTTGGCGTGTAACTCGTAAGGTTGTTGTCTCGCGTCGAAACATTGCAGTCGGAACACGGTATATTCGATTTCGTGGCCCGAGTTCTTCGAGGATACGGGAAACGAGAGACGCTCTCTGTCCTTTTGCTCGGCTTCCAGCACCGAGCGCGTGAGTTTAACGCGTATGCGATCGCGCTTCCACTCTAGTGTGTGCGAGCGCACATATTTCTTCGTGATGCGTCGAAACTGAAAGCGTTTAGACTCTACGGTGGCGATGGGGATCCTAGAGCCGGGATCCACTGCGATTATGGGTCGTAGGTTTCCTTCATTCGTTTCGGTGGGCTCTGTTTCTTTTTAACGATCCGGTTCATCGAGAGACTGACGCCTATGCCGTCAGTCTGAAGAGAACACCCACATTTTTGGGGGTTCACGTCAAGCCAAGGCGCCCACAGGCCGGGAATAGATTTAGGATCAACTCTTCGCAATAATTCGTGCCAGCCACGAGAAGTGTACGTAATGTGTTTGAGGCCGTGCGACGGTTGAGGGAACAATCTAAAGTCTTGAAGAATCTCTTGAATCTTGAGCCACTCGGGAACAGTTTTCCACCAGCGACGGCCTTTTAGCGTGTTTACGTTGATGAGGGCGCAAACGCGCCGCATCTCTTCGTCAATCACCACCGTTTTATCCTCTTTACAAAAGAATGCATTATAGAGAGCGGGATCGTTGCGTTTGACTTTGAAATAACGAGCCAGTCTCGTATACGCATGAGTGTTGATGTTGGTGTGCAACACTGTTTCGTATTTTTTTGCCATTTGTTGTACGACAAATGTCCGTAATCTTTCGTCGTAGATTCTATCACCAAAATGCGTTTTATAAACGGCGGCATCCTTTCATGGCGTATAGAAAATGCAAGACATCCAGCTTCTCAGGCACCGCTTGTGAAGTATTTAATAGGTATCTGGATAATTTATTTAAATTATCCAGATACCCAGCTCAATGTAGACTCGAGACAAGTCTCGAACATCTCGTCTGATTTCCGCCAACAGTTTCAACCTTTTCTCGGGATCGAGCAGTAGATACACCGTAGACGCGAGTCCTTTCTTTACGGTGTCCCTACACTTCGAGCTCCCCTTCGGATTCGTTTAAATTTCGCTTCCGTATGGAGGGCAAGTAATATTTACATTTTCGAGAAGTGACGCGAGGGTGGTCTGTACCCCCACACGTCTTGCAGGCACCGGCCATCGTCAGACTACTATGAAATGTGGTCCAGGGCTCCACCCTACTGTTATTATAGGTTCAAGGATTCGCATCGATACAGACGATGTTAGTGGGGCTGCTCGTGTCCCACTAGCGATGCAGAGTGCTGGCAGCTGAAGCGTGGTTGAAATTAATTGCGAGATGATAATAAAAATAAAAGTTAGATAGAAATTATATTTTTCCACAAGAAAATAAGCCAGATGAGTGAGCATGACATATCAATAAAAAATAGAAAAATAAATTTACTAAGAAAAAAGGTCGATATCAAAAACTATTTTTTTATACCAACAGACGAGGCCAACAATACAATAAAGTTCAAATTCTCTAAGGCACTGATCATGACTGTCGCTGGACCGATGTTCTTTGCAGCAAACTAATAGAAACTTAGAGGTATACATTTTTTAGGTTTACTTATTTCATATTCGTTGCATTAGGAACAGACAGATAAGACAGACAGATAATAAAGTTGAAAAAGATGGACGAAGAAGGTGATAACTTATGGGACTGAAACGTGGTCGCTCGAAATGGGTCTCATTAGAAGGCTGAAAAGTACCCAAATGGCAATGGTAAGGGAACCGACACGGCCCAAAATTATGATGATGATAACTGCAGTTGTTCCGTTACTAAGGAACATGTATTTAATTGTAAAAATAAAACCTAAACAAATTAGGGGTGGTATTATACATCACTTGCTTTTTGGTACAAGTTTAAAAGTCACAAATCATGCAGTTTGTCCAAGTGGCAACACAATGAGAACGAATTTTACGTCTTTTTAAGTGAGGTTCACTTAAACAATTTGCATTGATAGCGACTTTTTAAGTGAGGTTCACTTAAAAAGTCGCTATCAAAGCAAATTGTTTCTCTTTTTATAAGTGTTTTTTTTTTATAATTCCTGTGCCTAGCATAATATTTTTAAATAAGTGTGTCTGTCATAATAAAAAAGTAGGTGTTTACACCTATTTATCTGGTCTTAATCCTCCCACAAGCTTTAGAAGCCAACAGCTGAGAACTTGCAGAGATAGTATGGTGCTTGTTGTTTATGGATTAGCAACTTGTCACTCTAGCTAGATAGAGCAGAATCTGTAAAGGTGCATCTAGATTGCTGCGAATCGGCATCGACCAGTTAGTGTTATTTATTGATCACAAAAAAATATAATCGATGGTGGATCCATAGACCGATAGATGGTCGATCGACCAATTCGACCACTAATCTAGCTGCACCTAATTCATGCCTACCGTTTAATCAAATTTATCACCATAATAGCTAGATGAATTAACTGTGATTGAGAATCTGTATTTTTTTTTGTTTTAATTAACCATTAATTATACATTACACTTTTACAATACATTGATTGGTTTTTTTTTTAATCTGTATTTTTTAGAGACGGAATGGAATATGTTCACATAAAAAATAATTATAGGTCTACTCAATAAGTATTTTAAGGAAAACGAGAGCTATTCAAAAAAATCTGGTACCGTCGACATAAATAAGTATATTATTATTATTATCTATACTCCATTTGAAATAAGATTAGACATTTAAACAAACCTTTTTACAGCTCGTTCAACCGATTTTGACTTCTATACCGTAAGCATAAGGATGGCATTAAAAGCAAAAAAGATTACACAATACTATCTACTGCAGCTGCCATTTGTCATGCTACCAATGCAATAGAAGTCAAAATCGGTTGAACGAACTGTAAAAAAGGCTTATTTAAATGTCTAATCTTATTTCAAATGGGGTATAGTGGTCATTAAATAGGCATTAATTGTGATATAGTGCTTTTGTCATATCATTCATCTCCGATATTGCTGCAGTAACTTATTAATACAATTATGTAACAGCTCCTTCTATTTGCATTCGTACTTTTTGTATAGGAAGTAGAGATAAGTTTTTTTTTAATTAATAAATGAAGTCACTGCCTTAAATGTTCGTATTTAATTTCCCCATTTAAATGAACTTTATTTCGCTAAAAACATTTTTCTCAAATACTTATGCTTGGGAATTCAAGCATTATTTTGACAACCTTCGTCGACTTCCTATAGGGTTTTTTATTAGAGATGGGTTGTAACAGGTTAAACACGATATCTGTTATCACAGTGACTGTGACAAAAAAATCACAGCTCCAAATATCTGTTATTAAATCACAGCCTGTTATTTTTGCACGGACGATAAATACGCATCCCGTTATTTTTGTACGGATGATAAATACGTATTTAAATCTCAATCGAATATCTTCTTTATTTCTTTTGGTTTAAAGTCAAAAATCGTATCTATCTGTTATAAAATAACAGCCTGTTATTTTTGTACAGATGATAAATACGTATTTAAATCTCAATTGAATATCTTCTTTATTTCTTTTCGTTAAAGTCGAAAATCGTATCCGAAGTTTTAACAGTAACAGCCGCGGTAACAGTCTTGAGGAGCTGTGATTTTAAGTAACAGATATTTTTTTATCGTTAGGAGCAACTGTTATCTGCTATTTTGTAATATCTGTGATTTCTATCTGTGACGATAAATATGTCTCACTCCTATTTTTTATGACTCTTTAGGAATAGTTAAGCGGAATAGGTTACTAAATACCTAGGACTATATAGATTGTATTTTAATTTTAAAGACATCGAAGGTCTCCAAAAATTATGGTGCTAGATAAATGTAGGGTGACATGAACGTAGGCTGCACCTTTTATTTATAAGTCAAAACTGAAAGAAGTCCGAAATTTTCGAGATTTTTCGAGCACCACGCAGTTAGCACAGTGGGCTTAAAACAGTCACTTTGGCAGAATCATAATAGGAAAATATTATGAATCATCGTAAAATGTCACAAACTGACAATTCATAATATGATCTGCGTGCGATTCATATTACGTAACCAGCTTTTGCCCGCGGCTTCGCCCGCGTGGATGTCGGAAATTATCCCACGGGAATGTGCTACCGGGATAAAAGTATCCTATGTCCCATAACCCACCCACGTGGTCTGTCTAGGCGACCTAGGCGTTACGGCGTAAAAGTAACAGACATGAGACAGCCAGTAACTTTATATATTAGTGGTAGTCCATATCTATATTGTGGTGATAGTGTGGATAGTATGGACAGCAGTATGAAACTGTCGGAAAGATTAATGAAAAAACTATGGCATATTGTATGGACGATGGAAACTAAGGCGAAAGCTTTGGGGGAGCCTGCGAAATTCAAATTTTCTTATGTTTTTGCTTTTTACAGGTCAGTATCAAGTTTTATGTTGATCTAAATAATGAGTCGCAGTTGTATCAAATATTTATTTATCTAATCTAACTAATATTGCAGGAGTTGTATTCCTGTATCTAATGGTTATTATTCTGTTAAGCTACTATTTGCTACGATCGCGAATCATATTTTAATCATATTGACATTTGAAACTTACCCATTAAGCGATTTAAAAGCTGTATTAAAACCAAACTTTGTAAAAAAGGGTACTATACAATTTCAGATTATTTAGAAGACAAAAAGCATGGGATTGAGCTGCTCGCTCTGCTAACATTTTGTCATTTTGGCATTGTGACATTTTGAATAAGTACTATGGAAAATCATCAAAATATACCTACCAGTTTTATATACAAATTCACATTGAATATTATATGTAGGATATTGACAAAATGACATGATTACTTTGTAAAGTATTGTATTATTGTGAATGTGAGGACTATGTGGATGTTTATTTTCTTTTTATTCTTATATTTTTTCGTTCTCAGTTAGTTTTAACAATGGTCTGGCAATTTGAGAACTTTATGCGGCCTACACAAATGTCCTTTCTTTGGTATTGTTCGTCGAGTCGTTGAGCTCCTTAAGTTCTGAGCTGAGCTCCACTATTACTGACAAATGCTTGCAGTGACAGGACAGGTTCACTCAAATCTGTATGGTTCATTCCTCAAAAGACCATTTCAGACTCTAATCTACATGGTCCTCATGGGACCTGACCAATATGCCAATATTTGACCTAGGTATGTCCGGACTTTAAAAGAGACTGTGAGTTTGTTTCAGCCTTTCTTCTCAGAGTAGTCAGATAGGAAACGCCGACCTCATCTAGCTTAATTTTACAATTTTTTGATATTATTACGACGTGTAAAAGTGATTCCAATAACCTATTTACAGAAAACAATTTCATTTCATTTCATCTCAACATACAACCTGCCTGACACTGACTTGCAAATTGCAAAAAACTTAAGATTTGAATTTCGCGGGCTACCGGCGCATCCCCCTTAAAAAATCGCATCATTTGCACAACGCCATCTATCGAGTAAGTACTCACTGGTAAACTCAAATTCTTCGTTCCAAGCCAAGAGCCAAGTAGTAATAACTTTTGATTGAGTGGACAGATTCTCAAGATACGGACTATGACTATATTCTCAATCCCTTAACGCTCTTGAAGAGAGTCCCGCAAAAATGTCAATAATAGGTACTTACATGTGAATTTTAAAATCAAGAGGGCAAAGAAGGGTTTTTACCTCATGAGGGATGATTTTAGAAAAACGTAACTCTTTGTTAGTTACAAAAAGCATAAATTTTCACAGCCCTAACTTTAAAAAAAACCCGCCAAGTGCGTGTCGAACCATGCACAATGAAGGGTTCCGTAGTTGGGATGAATTAATTTATCAAACAAACTTTCGCAAAGTTTTATTGTTATTACGTCTATGGGCGTTTACTGTCCCTCAAAGTGTTAACATTGTAGTTAAAAAATTTGTTCTCGCATACAGAATGTTTGGGGTTTTGCAACTGCACATGTAAGTTGGTCGATTAAACGTTTTTGAGCTAAGTCGCGGACAGACAGACTGACAGACGGACATGGCGAAACTATAAAGCTTCCTTGTTGACTACGGAACTCTAAAAATGATAGGTTTCCCATAAAAACTTTCATCCCCTATATCCCCCCCCCCCTTAAATTTTGTTTTTGAGAAAATAATTGCCTATGTTCTTCCCCGGGATGCCATCTATCTCTTTACCAAAATTTATCGAGATCCGTGCAGTGGATCAGGCGTGAAAAGGTAACATACAGAATTACAGACGGGCAGACAGACAGAGTTACTATCGAATTTATACTTTTAAGCATTGATTAGTATGGATTATGTGTTCAATTCAAAATGCGCCAAATACTCGATAATTATGAATTCGGCGAAAGTGATTCTTCTACGGAGACTCTTAACACCGCGATTCAGAAAATGACGTTAAATGAACAACGCCATCTATCGAGCACGAAGTGATACTGTCAAAATATATGGGAAAACGTTCGAACATTCTGTAAGCTATGTAGAAAAGACTGTTTTTAGGGTTCCATGACTGACTTGACCTGACTTGACTTGACTTGACTTGACTTGACCTGACTTGACCTGACTTGACCTAACTTGATTTGGATTGAGTTGAGTTAACCTTGAGCAGGTATATTTTATCGCAGCAGGTACATTGGTAGTTGAAAGAAAAGTAGATTACGTACCTTGCTAAAGTGAGTAATTAATGCACTCGTGTTAATTTAGTAAGCGCATTCGTGCCTTAATTACTCACTTTTTGCTCGATGTAACAATCTACAATTTTTAAGAAATTACTTTAGATTGGGTAAATTCACAATGTATCGCGTTATGTTTCCGCGCGAAGTATGTGAACATATTTTGAAGCGATTGCGATGAAACAAAGACTAAATGAAACATCGAGTTACACACAATATTTGAGTTTATAAGTTAACCATATTGATTTCGTACTTTTTACGTGATACTAGAACAATCAAACAAACGAACAGACAAACAGACAAACAGACAAAAATTCCAAAAATGGTAGAAATGGCATCTGTTGGTTATTCTTGGACACTCCACCTACGTTTTTTTTTTTTTTTTTCATTGTACAGAAACGCCTCGTCTACAGATTTATTATATGTATAGAATAGATAGATAATTCATCTGTTTGACAGTTTTCTATGAAGATTCGTAAAATAGTCTGCACAATAAGAATTACTTTTGTGTCAAATTAGAGGAAGTTCTAATGACAGCTGGAAATTCAGGAAATGAAATGATTTGATGCTTTTAGAGGAATTGCTAATGTGGCCGTTTTAAGCCCCCAGGTCACAGGCAGTTGCACTAAAGGCATCTAGGTACTCTACTTATCTAATCTATTCTAACAACTTCCCAAAAAACCAGTAAGTACTTACATTGCTATTTTTTGCAACCCAACGCGATTTTTGTGTCTACGGTGACTGGCTTATTTTTACCCGACTACGGCAGACAAAAGGAGGGTTATGATTTTGACCGGTATGTATGTATGTATGTTCATCTGTTCCCTCCTATCTTCTAAACCACTCATCACAATTTGACAAATTAGGTATCGTTGGAAGAGTCTTGATTGTCCGCTGGTTATAGGACTCATTGGCAATGTGACGTCACACTAAAACTGGCGACCTCTAGAGGACAAAGTCAGGAACTAAAAAAAAAAAATAGTTAAATCGTACCATATTGGGTATCAAATGAAAGGGCTTAATGAGCACATTTCAAAATAGTATATTATGCAATTCGTGAATAAAGGACGGATTTAAAGCGAGGGCCATAGATGCATCACGAGCAAGTGAAGGATTCTAACGATTGAATCACGACCGTAGAGTGTGATTCATGATGATTGAATCACGAACGTAGCTAGTGATTCAAGTGTTAGAATCCTGAGCGACGCGAGTGATTCACGGCCCTCGATATAAATCCGTTTTATTCAAGAGTTGCATACTATACTTCTATGTTCTATGTTCTATGTTACGGGTTTGGTTTCCGCACTTAGTCCCTAAGATGGACCATTGTGCGTGGGCCATGGCGGCCGTTGGGGGTTATTCCATCCAGCCCACCTCCCTCCAGAAGTTTACCAACTCTACTGGTTTGCACAGAACCTCCGTGTAAGATCTGGGTGACCCTAGGGTTTCAGTTCTAATCTGGGCGACGCCCGTGCATTCAAAGAGCACGTGCGCGACGGTTTCCTCGGCCTCCATGCACGCTCTGCACAGAGGACTGTCCGTTATGCCTATTGTGTGGAAGTGTTTGTTCAGCGAGCAGTGGCCTGTGATGGTCCCCGCCACCAGACGCAGGCCATTCCTGTCCAGGCGTAACAAACGCCTGGTAAGCCTGCTGTCCAGAAATGGAATAGCTTCCTTGGACTGCCTGCAGCCCGGTGCCGAGGACCACCAGTTCGCCGCTTGGGTATGGGTGAATTCCTGGAGCCACCTGCGTATTTGGTTAAAGGGGATGGGAACGATGGGCTCGGGCCCACAAACTGAAGTGCTAGATGCTCTTCTAGCAAGCTCGTCTGCTGCGTCGTTGCCCAGCGATCCACTGTGTCCTTTAATCCATTGTAGTGTCACCCTGTTGCAACCGGATACCGTTACACGTTCTAGTGCATTGTGACATTCTAGTGTAAGCTTCGAAGTGATGTATTTTTTCTGTAAGGATTGGAGAACTGAGGCACTGTCGGAGAGTATGCGTATGTTGGTAGCCGTAACTCTCCTGGCTTCTATGGCATAGGCCGCCTGTATGATGCCCACACACTCCGCCTGATAGACGGTGTTGAACATTCCTAGCGGGCTGGATATATTAATGTTGAGGTCGCGTGAGAAGACTCCGACTCCGGTGCCGGAGTGGGTCTTCGATCCGTCAGTGTATACTCTCATCTCTTTCGGTCCTGAGTAGTCATTCTGTTCCTCTGTGAGTGCTATGCTGTAGTGTCTGTGAAAGTGGTGTGTCTTCGGGGCTTTGTCGCAGGGTGCTGACATCATTGGCTGTCGTTTGACCGCATCATCCTTTATGCGTGTGTGCTTAACTCTGGAGTCATTTGTCAGGGTTCCTGATAGGTGGAGCCTAAAGGCGGCCAGGGCCGCTTCCTCTCGTACAATGAGGTGCAGAGGCGGTAGTCCGAGCATCGCCTGTAAGGCGGCAGTAGGTGTGGTTCTCATACTGCTGGCGATTGCAACGCATGCAGA
The DNA here is from genome assembly GCA_948473465.1 of Lithophane ornitopus. Classification (NCBI taxonomy): domain Eukaryota; kingdom Metazoa; phylum Arthropoda; class Insecta; order Lepidoptera; family Noctuidae; genus Lithophane; species Lithophane ornitopus. The sequence goes on along the minus strand of OX419620.1, from coordinate 9,677,268 downwards.
TCGCTGCAGTTTTTCGAGGTCTTTTTGGGCTGTGCTCAGGTCTGTCCTGGGCCACCAGACCAGTGAGCCATATGTGATAATCGGTCGGATGACAGTGGTGTATAGCCAGTAGGTGACCCTGGGGCTAATTCCCCAGTTCCTTCCAAGCAGTCGTTTGCACTGCCAGAGGGATACGGTGGCTTTTGTTACGGTATAGTTAATATGTTTCGCCCAGTTCAGCTGTTTGTCCAAGAAGATGCCCAGGTACTTGGTTTCAGTCGATAGGCTTAGGGTTGTCCCGAAGAAGCGGGGTAGTTGTAGCATTGGTAGTTTCCTCTTTTTTGTGAATAGGATCAGCTCAGTTTTTGTAGGGTTCACCGTTAGTTGGTGTTTATTACACCAGTCCTCTACTATTTTCAGGGCTTGGTGCATGAGGTTGCATATAGTGTTTTCATGTGTGCCGTTGATTATTATGGTTATATCATCCGCATAGCCTACGGTGAAGTAACCTTTGTCGTTAAGTGCCCTGATGAGGCTGTCTACTACCAGGTTCCATAGGAGCGGCGAGAGGACTCCCCCTTGGGGGCAGCCCTTCGCCACGATGGCCCTAGTGGTGTCATTCACGGTCACCTGTACAGCTCTCAGTCTGAGCATGTTGGTGATCCAACCGCTCAGGGTCGAGTCTATGCTGTGTCTGTTGAGGGCCGTGGTGATGCTTTTGAAGCTAGTTTTATCAAAGGCACCCTCAATGTCAATGAAGACGGCCAGTGCTGAGCATTTGTGGTCCACTGCACATTCAATCTTGGAGATCACGCTGTGCAGCGCGGATTCTGTTGATCGGCCAGTGGAGTACGCATGCTGTTGTTTGTGAAGTGGTTTTGCCAGGAGGGGTCCGTCCCGGATGTGTCTGTCGCAGAGTCTCTCGAGGGTTTTGAGTAGGAAGGATGTGAGGCTTATGGGTCTGTAAGCCTTGGGTAGTGTATAATCTGTTTTACCAGGTTTGGGTATGAAGATGACTTTCACTTCTCGCCATGCAAGAGGAATGTATCTTAGTGCTATACAGGCTCGATATATCTCCACCAGGCATGGTGCCAGATGGTCTACCCCCCACTGCAGTAGGGCTGGAAAGATGCCATCTAAACCTGCAGATTTGTATGGCTGGAAGGAGTTGATAGCCCACTTTATTCGGTCTTCTGTTACTATGTCGAGGGCTCTAGACCAGTCTTGATCCGTTGGGGCCCATTCTGGATCCACGTCCCACGTCCTATCCTCTAGGAGTTTACATCCTGGGAAGTGGGTCTCGAGAAGGACCCTACTGGTTTCCTGATCGCTAAGCGTGTAGGAGTTGTCGGTTTTTTTCAGCGCACCAAGGGTTCGGTCCTGATCTGTTGATAGGATTTTCCTTACCCTTGCGGCTTCGTTGTTTGCATACTATACTTTATACCATGACTACGAGAAAAAGAACTAGCAACTTCGAATATGTTATTGTTTATGTTAACGTTTATTTGTTCGCGTACATTCCGTGGTACCGGATTTTCATTTATCCGTCCATGTTAACGACTGAACTGTGTATGAATGCAGAGCGCTCCCGCAGAGAATATGTTCATCTACAAATGTGCTGCAGAGCACAGTTTGCCAGTGTAGACAGACAAATTACATCTACAGCTCAACTACACGCACTGCTGGGGTTCAGCACAAAATGTACTGAACACTATTTTGGTGGAATGGCACCAGAAGCAACAAGCTTGCAAGACAATATTTTGTTTTGCATAAAAAGAATATCGAATTTGTTTCTCCTCATTTTTTTAATTCATTCTGACGTTCAAATTATGGATACTCCATCTGAAGTAGCCGCGCAAGCTGTGGAACTTCTTCAGTCTGGGCTTAATCAACGAAACGTAAGTGCACAACTTCATGTAAGCCGTCCTGCCGTTCAAGACTGGCGGCTTCGTACGCCATCCAGGAGGGCAACGGAACCGGATCGCTACAGCACGACTAGATCGGTTATCAATGACAAACGGAAATGGTAGTGAGTGACTGGCTTCAAAAGCACTTTTTTTTTCTTTGTACTTACCTTTAAATAAAAATATGCAGAGCCGCTCGATTTAGGTGTCCGGGAGTGTATTTAAATGGCCAAATAATAAAAATACTTGATACTGAAATACAACAGCTTTGTATTTCTTGTTTTTAACAGTTTAAGTATAAGTTGTACAGACTTACCGACAGGTCGCAACTGAGGGCATTATCGACTATCACAATAACATAACATTAGAAAAAAAAAACAATGCGTTACATAGATTGATACGTTAGCTTAAACCAGATTTATATTTACATTACCTACCTTTAGTTTTTTCAAAAATACATATTATTTTTGTAAGCCAGGAATTTATAAACAATATTTTATATTGAAACTGTCCTATATTTAAAAAACTAAATTATAAATCGCCTTAATTCTACTGCTATAGTATCACCGCGTCAGACATCACATAATAGACTAATGAAAATATATGTATAGGAGCCAGCCAAACAAAAATATATACTTAAGTAAGTAATATAATACCTATTTCCGAACAAGATTCAACTTTCGACGCCCAACGCCATCAAATAAAGCTAATTATGATAGGGCATGCAACAGCATGTTTCTGTCACTGAGAGCTCGGAGGCGTAATTCACTAGCTCGAGCGAGAAGTTGAAGAGGCGGCGAGCGGTAATAAAATAACAAATATACAAAAATATATGAAGCACACAACAAAGCGACGCGGCCGGTATTTGCCGACCGATTCGCGGCAGCGGCGCGCGACTTGAATTAATAAATGTTGTAGCCGAGCACAGGCAGCGGCGGCGCGACGCGGCGGCGGCGACGCCGACGATATAAAACTGACAATTTTGTACTGTCGCTGCCGCGCCGCGCCGCACTGCCCTGCTCGTCCATCGCAACTCACGGCTGGTTTCGTGCCCGCCCGCAGTCGTGGCATCTCAATCATTCGTCCGTACATTTATTTGTTCAAGCCGCGCGTCGCTGCCGTATTTGGCCGTACCCTACCTCAAATTTTATCTCGCTCGCACCATACTACTCGCGGCCTGAGTGAGAGCAAGACGGAGTGGGGTGCTTGCGGCTCTCAAGCCGCAAATAGTTTAGGTAGTTGCTTATTACGGTGAAAATAAATACAATTAAAAATAAAAAAAACATAAGACCTGCTTTATAGTTAAACATAAAATAACTGAACTAACTATATAGCAGGTGTATGTTTAATGATCTAATTTGAAGTATTTTTTTAATACCAGCGGTTTATAGTTCGGTTTAGAGGTAACTTTGGAATATTTTTCTATACAGAAGATGTTATGTAATAGTGTTTTCGCCAAACAGGACCTAGCATCAATCCTCAACTTCCACATACAAACAACTTCAACATTTCAAAATTAATACTGCAGTATTTTCGGCATAACGGACGATCATGCTAAGCAATTTGAGGTAGGGTAGGGCCTTATTAATCATAGGGCCTGCGCACATCCGGCGAGGCGCAGCGAAGCGAAGTTGTCACTGCCAAACAAATATCGTCCTTGCGCAAGTTGAAAATAAATAAGCTTCTATTATTTATTTTCGACTTTATTCTAAGGAAGGCAATGTTGCAACCAAGGTGCAACCTAATTGCGTTATACACGATTAATCACAATCTGACTCATTTTGAAACAGATTGCTAATCCACATATAACATAAAAAGATAACATTACGCCTGTATTCCCCGAAGGGTTAGACAGAGGTGCTAATCCAATCAAATCCAATTTGGTATTGTATTGTTAATCCATTGCGTCATAAGTTCGAAAAAAAAATCTGCTCAACAACGTAAATAACGCAATGAATATTGTTCAACTGTCAAATGAAACAGATTAGTCTTAATCATTTACCGAAAATGTGTTACGCAATTAGATAGCTGAATCGTTTTGAAACAGATTGCTAATCCATTGCTTCATAATTTCGAAAAAAAAAAAACAGCTCAGCAACATACAACGTGCCGCTACAATGGCGATATTAATTTAACACACGGGTAGGGCTAGTGGCCAGTAATCATAAAAATTATAATAAAATAATTGGTCAATTGAAAAAATTAAATTTTCAATCAAAGTAAATAATAAAAACATAACCAAAATTGAGATCACTCTGTGTAAAAGATTCATTCATGGAGCTGCCTACCAGCTGGCTTACGTTAATGTGGATGCGCTAGGGTAGCCCGCGAAATTCAATTTTTTTTACGTTTTTGATGATGAAAATTTCATGAAATGTCAGTCAATACACTTACATGAACTTAGAGAGTTGTATTGCTGATTCTAATGTTTATAATTCTGTAAATTCATATTTGTTACGGCCGCTAATAATATTTAGATCAACATACAACCTGATAGTGACCTGCAAATTGCAAAAAACGTAAGAAAATTTGAATTTCGCGGGCCACCCTAGCGCATCAACCTTAATATGTCAGCATAATTTCTAAGAAATTGCGCGGCTTTCCTTCTATTCGCCTACATATGATCCGTGACCCCGGCAAATGACCTCTTCGCTACAGTTCTTACAGGTTGCTCCAAGATGGTAATTTAGAAAATTGTAAATAAATCAATAAATAATAATGTTTAATGAAATTCAAATATTTTCATAAAACGAATACGCGAAATCGTATACGTATGTTAAATTAATGTCACCATTGTAGCGGCACGCTGTTTATAGCAAACGAATGTTATTGAACTGTCAAAATGCAACAGATAAGCCGTTACACGACACGCGCTTTCACGCGTGAAAGGCGTGTAAAGATTGAGAACGAGAAATGAAGCGGGCGCCGCCCGCTCGCGCTTTCATGCGTTCAAGTCGGTGCGCTTCGAACATAATTCAAGGCACATAAAAATTGATAAAAACTCACACACGATAGCGCGAGCAAGCTTTCCCGCGTTCAATCGTGCACACTCCGATCGCGAGTGAAAGCGCGTGTCGTGTAAAGGCGGCTATTTGTCTTAATCGTTTACAAAAATGTGTTACGCAATTAGATAGCCGAGCTGCGCCTCGCCATATGTGCGCTATGCTCATAAGCATTATTTTATTATTCTTGTAATTTTTCTATGAATGAGGTAGGCACTTAAATCAATCAGCCGCAGAGTGTCATTTAGCTTGCTGGTGCGTTTCTTTTGAGCTGCCTGAGAGGGAAACAGGAATGTCCTCATATAAATTGTTCAGTTAAAAACATTGTGTTGGAACGATAGAAAATATTCAATGAAGATTTTTCATAAATTAATTGTATTAAATTCAACATACATAACTACCATATAAGAAATCATGTCCATGAGATTTATGCCATAAATATTATCTATTTTATCAGACGTTTACTTGCATACAGTTTTCTCCCGTTTAGCCTTATTTTATACCTAGATCAGTTTTCAGATATTATACCATAATAACGAGAAACTAAAAATGTAGTATAGTGCTTAAAGGACGTAAAAACACCAATTTACTCATTAGTATTTATACCTTTATTGTATCTGTACTTAATTATACTAACGCAAATATAACAAAATAATGGATATCGAATAAAATGCATTACAGGCTAGCTCTACTTCCGTATCAATGGCAGTAAATAGGGTTTTTCAATGTTGATAATTATATAATTTGTTTAAACGACTATTATTCTATAAAACGTTTAGTTCGCTATTATCTAATACAACTAGGCAATGACGAATTTGGAAATTATCATCAATCAATACGGCGGAACGAGTGTTAATAACCGAAACATGCATTGAATTATGTACACCATTGACCAAAAGATTTAAATAACTATAAAAATATTGGTAGTTATTGTAACTACTGCCCGCATGTTGGTACAAACACTATTAGTACATATCGCCCAAGTTGTTCCAACACGACACGACCGATGTTTATGAACGGATCGACTGAGGGCCAGCGCGGGGCATAGCAAAATGCTAGAGTATGTTTTTTTTGTAGAAATATTTAGGCGAGGATGCAAATTGGTAAGTATTTAGTTCTTTATCCATTTATACATGAAAAATAGAGCACTTCGCTGCTTTGTCTGCGTTGAGTCGCTCACCCTTATTCACCATGGTGAAGATAGCATTTCACTCAAAGGACACTTATTTTCAACTAGCTGTGACCGCGTATACAATACAACGTTAACGATCCTTTCCACTTTATTTCAATTGGCGCAATGTTGTTATTTGATTAACAGTGAAACCGCGCTCCGCCTGTTCTACGCCGATTTTGCTTGACCATAGGTTTAAGGCTGGCAGTTTAATCTATAAAAAAAAAAACACAAGGTATCTATAATGTTGACCCGCAATATACTTCGAACAATAAACAAAGCTAAAGATATTTAGCTTTAATTAGTATAATCAATTCTAATCTACCCAGAAGTTTGAAGTAAGCACCGAAACAATTTGTTAAGTACTCTAAGGCACTGATCATGACTGTCGCTGGACCGATTTTTTAGGTTTACTAATTTCATATTCGTTGCATTAGGAACAGATAATGAAATTGAAAAAGATGGACGAAGAAGGTGATAACTTATGGGACTGAAACGTGGTCGCTCGAAATGGGTCTCATTAGAAGGCTGAACAGTACCCAAAGGGCAATGGCAAGGGAACCGACACGGCCCAAAATGATGATGATGATAACTGAAGTTTTGACTTGTGACAACCTTTATTCGTCCCAAGATTCAAAATGGGCACAGCTGGTTATGAAAATAACTGTCCTTTGAAAATAATTCTTTCCAGAATGCACTCTTATTTGCCACCATGTATCTGGAAAGATTGATGAATCATTTCGCTCTGTCAGTCAGGACTGTTTCATATCAGACTGCTGTCGATTATTCGAGTTTGCCTTAGCATTATTCGAACTTAGTATTAGATTCGTTTGTATTACACAAACGAATCACACTTTGATGTAGAATAACATTTGCATAGATTGGGCACTCGAATGTACATTTTCACCAACTACATAGTTAACAAACAATGGAACACCAATCAGTAACAAAGCAAAAACATTCATCTGTGTTAATCTTAATGTTCTTTTAATAAGTTGCTTAACAAATAAGCATTTTTATAGTAAGATCATATTTGTTAGAAATTTTGTTTCGAATGCTTGAGAAGCACGTTTAATATTAATATCTTGACAAGTTTTATTTATGCACTTATATGACTATCTTATATGTGTATTTAGTACATATTTATCTTAACTAAAACAAGATATAAAATGTTTACTATTTAGGTTTCTTGTATTACTTCTGACAGATCCGTACTTTTTAAATTGGATGCTGAATCATCCCCTACATTATCATCTTTCAACAATGTTTCAATCATCTCTTCACTCATTTCAGCATCTTGCGATTTATCATCACTATCTTGACTATCAGCCTTATCACTTAAATCTTTATGATTCATACTATCTTCTTCTTCTGCGATTTTAGCTAGTTTTCCTGGACTTTTCACGGCTTCTGCCATTACGCCATTAACCTCGTCAGCTGTTTGTCGCTCATCGGTTGCTAAATCTTCGCAGCGGGGCGTTACGGCCGCATCAACATTATCTGTTGCAATTGCCTGTGTATTGCAGTCGGCTTCATTTGGGTCAGTGTCTATTTCCATAGTTATGTCTTCTTTTTCCTTAACTTGCTCCTCAGTTTCATTTTTGTTACCATTGTTGTCAGTCCCATGTTTTTTTATATTGATGTCTGATTCTATTTCTTCATTGTTAATCCCAGTTTTATTTTCTTCACCATTATTATCAGTTTCGTTTTCAATTATATTACTTGCAGTTATATTTTCCTTTACCTTGCTGTCAGTTTCATTGTCTTTAACATTATCGCTGTCAGTTTTATCCCTGTTTTCACTGGCTTGTTCGGTAATTTCATTTACCGTGGCGTCCACAAAAGTATTATTGTGACTTATAACTGCTAGTACATCGCCATGCTCACTGGTTTCATTGTCATTCACAGTGACATTTTGTGAATCAATGTCACTTTTGGATAAGTTGTTCTCTTTATTATGTTCTCCACTATCATTGTACTCACTACTACCAGCGCCTGTTAAATCTACCTCTTGATTTTCACTACCATTCATAGTTGATTCCACTGAATTTTCGTCTATAAATATTGGATCATCATTATCCTCCATGTCAGGCAATATTTCTACGTCGTCATCGTCTTCACTATTGTCACCACCAGATTTTCGTAATACATACTGTTTAAGTCCTTTATTGAGATTTTCGCGGATTTCACCGAATCTACTAGCTGACGTACTCAATAATCGCTCCAACGTTCGATGAATGTTTCGCATTTCATGAACGGTTCGTGTACGCAAGTATACTGTAGTAGCTTCTTTTTTCAGTTTATGAAGCCGTGAGAGAGCATATTCCAAAGCGTCAGCCGCATCAATTAAATTGTATCTATACCACTCCACAGGCACATTTAAATCACAATCCCTAGATGACGGAGTTTCAGATGATTTTGATATCTTAATAGCTTTTGGCGTACTTCGTTTCAAAATGCGAGGCATATTCCGATTTGCTTTAGGAGTAGCAACAGGTAAGGGAGACGAAACTGCGCTCAGTTTAGCTGCATATGTTGCGCCTCTAGGTGCTGCTTTACCAGTGGGTTCTGTGACTGCTACAATAGTAGCAGAATATCCGCCAGGCATACTTGGATTAGCATTGATAGCAAATATGCGTCCATCAGGTAGGCGATACATTTTATTAGATGATAAAGTTTGCGGATCCACTCGAAATTTCAATCCTCCAGTAGATGCATTTACGGTTACATCATTATCTGTCATTTGAACGATATTGTCTGATGTTATTTCAGCAGCTGAAGTATTTGTAGATCGAGGTACTAAGGGAGGAGGATTAGTAATCTTAGGGGGTGCAACTGGACCTGGTGTGATGCATTGCACGTCATCATCGTTGTCTTCAGTAACCTGAAAATAATAATCAAATGTAAGTTTTAAAGGTTATTACTTCAACTGTATAAGAAAAAAAAACCTAAATCCTTTACTTACCTCGCATAAAGGTTCCAGGGGGAAATCCGGAGTACATACAACATCATCATCTTGAAGATTATGAGATGTAGAAGAAACAGCTGCCATGTCTAATCCCTGTAACCAAAAAATTATGATGTATTATTAAAATAATGAATTAGAATTACTAACCTTTTTAAATGGGATTGGTAATCCTAGTATGAGACTAAAATGTAACTCACAAAAAGGTTTTTTCTTTTTTAAATTATTGTCTTTTATAACCTCATACCTTATACAAATAATAACAAAATACATACTGATATGGATTACATTTGGGCCATAAACCTGAACTGACTCTTCGCAACATCACCATTTGGTTGAGACAGAATTATATTCTGTGAATTGTGCCTAAATCAAGTTGGTTCAACCTCAAGACCCCAAACAAATCACACATACACGAATATTATAATAATATAATACATAATATTCATAGAATCAGCAGAATAATTATTTGGCCCATGGGACTGTGAACCAGGTTAATTATTTAATTAAAAACTATACCTATATATATAACTATAAATATTTAATATTTACCTGTGTTAAACTTTCTATAGATAAATTAATATTATCGGCAACATTGTTGTAAAGATTTGCTCCAAAGCCCGGGCTAGTGCCAAAACCATTGTAGCTACAATTAGCAATGGCCATCGGAAGGTGAGGCGGCTTAGGCCGAATGCGAGCATAAGTAGACATATTTTGCTTCCTTTCATTTCCAAGTCGTACAGGTGTCATCATAGAAGAATTTGGTAACTGTAACAGTATTAAAAAATATGTAATCCTGACTAATATTATAAATGCGAAAGTGAGTTTGTTTGTTACGCTTTCACGCTAGAACGGCTACACGGATTTGGATGAAATTTGGCAAAGGGTTAGACTATGACCCGGAATAGGACATAGGATACTTTTTATCCCGATATTCCCAAGGGATCGAGACTTACGCGGGTGAAACCGCGAGGCACAGCTAGTAATAAATAGATATTTTAGAAGGTATTGTCTTGTTTACCATAATTTCATTTGCCATAATATTGTTTTCCATAATCATCCTCAGTCATAATATTTACTTGCCCTATTATCATTTGTACTAATATCGTTTGTCATATCAACTTATTAGTCATAATTTTTATTTGCCATAAAATTAGTTGCCATAATAACATGTGTCATAGGTACTCATAATCATTACTTTCAAGCGTTTATTGTTTTGTACAAAAAATTGGTAGGTTGTGTTTACCTTTTGTTTGTGCAGCATAAACCATTTTTCAATGAATATGTTAATAGCAAAATTATCCAGTTTAACATAACATCAAAATTGCAGGCGCTTGTACTGAACTAGCATTGTTGTGCTAATATGGGCAAATTAATATTATGATGAATAAATAGTATGGAAGACGACATTATTGAAAATAAAAAATATTGCATATAAATATTATGACACTACATATGAAATTATGGCAAACATTAGTAAACCATTTTAGAAATGCAAAAAATAACCACGTTTGTTTTAAGGGAGCCCCTTAAATATTTATTTTATTCTGTTTTTAGTATTTGTTGTTATAGAGGCAACAGAAATACATCATCTCAGGTTCATGAGATACAGCCTGGTGGCCGACGGACAAACAGTGGAGCCTTAGTAATAGGGTCCCGTTTTCACCTTTGGGTACGGAACCCTAAAAAGTATTTTCAAAATTGACGAAAATATCGAAGAACATAAATAAATTTAAAAAAGTCGAACATAGAACCTCAACTTTTCGCCCTGTAATATAAGCTTGCTCAAAACTCAAGAACTATATTTCTCTCTCATATGTAAGGCTTCTGACACAGAACTTCATTAAAGGCACTCACTCCCATCTAGAGCCCTTCTCCAACCGTAGTAACAATTTAAAGATTTTCACTCCAAATGGCTCTTGAATGAGCATATTTTGCTACTATAGCAAAAGATTTTCTAATATAGAGGTAATAAAAAAGGATCATACCCTCATCTTTTTTGATAGAGGTGGTACACATGGTGCTATAGTTATAGCGTTCTTCACGAAAATTGCTTTATTTTTTGGACTTGAAGATCTCTTTTGGGCCTTTTTGTCTGGTTTTGTTATGTCATCCATATTCACTGCAGCAAACTTTTTAACCTACAATGAAACATAAAAATTCATTAAGGCGAAAGCTAAAGGGTAGCCCGCGAAATTCAATTTTTTACGTTTTTTGCAATTTGCAGGTCACTATCAGATTGTATGTTGATTAAAATGTGATTCGCGTTCGTAACAAATATGGATTTATAGAATTATAAACATTAGAATGAGCAATACAACTCTTTAAGTTCATTATAAGTGTATTGAATGACTATTTCATGAAATCATGATATTTGGCACCTATATGAACTTAGGGGAGTTAACTAAGGGGCCGCCTCCACGAGCGAGAGAATCGCGGCGATGCAACGAGTAGCTGAGTGCGAACGAAACATCATCGTAATTGCCGCGCGCTCGTCGCTGTCTTAACGCGGAAACGCGGCGATTCCGTTACGTGTCGTCGCGGACACGCGGCGATTCCGTTACGAGTCGCGATGATACGCTGGCGGAAAAATTGGACATTACCCGACGTAGAAGCGCGGATCCGTCGCGATTCTCTCGCTCGTGGAGGTGGCGCCTTAGAGACAATTTATTGCTGATTCTTATAATTATAATTCTGTAAACCCATATTTGTTACGGTCGCGAATCACATTATAATCAACATACAACCTGACACTGACCTGCAAATTGCAAAAAACGTAAGAAAATTTCAACTTCGCGGGCTACCTTAGGCTGATTTTACCAAAATCAGATATATTTTATCCCAGGACAATTTTTGTATTGAAGAACTGTCTAAATTCAATATTTATTTACAGTATAGTAAAAGTTTGGTTGAATTCACCCTTACTTATTGTGTAAGAATATAGTTTGAAATAATCAACATTTATGAAATTCAAAGGTACCTGTATTGTAGATGGAATTTTAGATATGATGTTATTAGCAGCTAGCTTTGCATCACTTTCCTTCTTGATTTCCTTCTTTTTAGTTTCCGTCTTTTGAATTCGCTTGTTTGTTTTATTCTTGCAACATTCCGAGTAGTCAATAGAACACTCCTTCTTATAAGCTTCTTTTAATTGAGGATCTTGAGTTTGGTATGCCATTCTGTAAATTATTATCAATTATTAAAAAATATCTACTAAGTTAACCAAGATTTTGACTCAAACTGCAGTTGTTGGATTGCATACAGACTGCAACTGAAAATGCAGTTCTTGACAATTAGAATAACTATTTCTATTTCCACGCGGCGCCACGCTGTGCCGAACTGCTCAGAACTTGTGCACACCGTGTTGTCAGCAGAATACCATCTTCACATGTAAATTGCACCCGTGTGAAGCCAGAGCGGGTCGCTACTTACTATAAAATAAGATAATTGAGGAAATATTAAAGTATTACTTATTTTTAAGGTCACAGAAGCGCAGAACAGCCCAGCATAATGCTCGTAGATCCCACAGACATTTTGAGTTACACTTGAAACATTTCCAGTCATCTGCATTTTCAATTTCTTTGATCTTGGGAGTTCCCAAATTCCGCTTTATGCATTTCTGTTAATATTAAATAATATTCATGATTTATAATATAGATAAAAACTGTTTAAGGTGGATAAGCCACCTTAGCGCATCCCCCTTAAGGGTGGATTTTTCAATCCTCATTGTTGAATTGTTTTCTAGCATATAAAAATTACCTGGCTGTTTATCAGGCCAATAAATATTTTCAATTTTTCAATCATATATTATAGTTATCTGTGGTCTTCATTAACCAACTTCACACTATCTATGTCCAAGCAAGCGAGATACACTGATACAGTATTCAATGTGTTAGGACAAGAATAGAAACAAAACAATTCTTATTACCTACCACAAATCCCTGTTTATCAGTTGTTTAGCCTAAACACCTTTTAAACATAACATTTCTCTATGGAGTTTGACATAAAACTGACACTAAACAAGCGTTGAACAAGTTTTTGTGGTAAGACTTTTGTTTAAATCCACAGATGGCCAGCTATTGTGGAGAACTTTTAGTTTTTGTTCATAGGAAAGTTAATAGAAGTGGGATGTATTTAGCTAAAAAGGATCAGTTCCAAACAAATTTTCTGTGTGTTAACTGTGTTTTTGACTTGTTACTACAAGTTGAGCCTAGTGGTTTTAAATTGTAAAAATAATGTCACCTTGAAAACTAAAGAAAAGTGATATTTGGAGATATTTAAAAACTATCATCAATTGAATCAAAAACATAAATTGTTTCTACAACACGAAAACACACAATGACAAATCACATTCAAACCCCAAACAAAACAAACATCAAAACATTAATTATTCCCTAGAATAACATACTGAGGCTTCAAGGAACAGTTAACTTTATTCCTCAGTTACAGGCTTTAATCGATAGATACTGACTATCTGACAATTGAAAAATCCAGAATCATGCTATCTTTGGAATAAACGCTATTTGATTCTTTATCTCAGGATTGAAAAATCGGCCCTAAATTGTAAAAATCATTATTATTACCGCACAAAAGACATGAGGGCAGTCAGAGCAACAGTATACTTGACCACCTTGGCCACACCATCTGCAGTATAGTTCTGAGCCATCATCACCCTTTTCAAATTCTCCACTATTGTAAAAAACGTGACAATTGTGACACACTAGGGTGCGTAGCATTGGATGAGCTCGCATACGCACTTCATTGCGTGCTGAACATCCCATATGACGATCACAAGCCGTACAATGTAATCTCATACCCTTTATAGTGTTCAGATCTGAAATAAGAATATAAATTGGTAAAAACTTAGCCATTTGTGACGGTTACCTAGCGAGTTGTAACGTTAGGTATAATATCATGATTAGAGTATTGGTATTGCGTACCTTTAAAAACAGTTTTGTAGTGACTTCTTTCGTCTTCTGCAATATCATCGTCGAAATCTTCATCTTTAGGATCTAGAAGACAGAGTTACAAATGATTTTATTTATGTTAAAACTAAGAGGAACATTATTATGAGGAGTATTCGGCTTCAAGGATTATGTGCATACCTGGGAAGGGCGGGAATTGTATAACATCATTCTGAACCGGCTTCTCAGATTCAGAAGCTCCTTCACTGTTGGCAATTTCGCTCATTGTGAAAGTTGATAATCATTCACATCAGAAATGCTCTTCAAATGTCAAATATTCAATAAACAGAAATTATGTTTTTAGATGAACAACGAACCCAAAACCGTAATGCGATAACATAGAATCAAACACTTTTAGAGAATTTTAGGAATCGAAGTTAGGGTCCGCCGCCATCTTGCACGGTACTTTTTTTTTCTGAATGTTTTCAATTCAATAGTGACGCGTGCCCGGTACGATTCCATGCAGATAGTCGGAATCTGGATGCAAGTTTATGCAAGTATTTATCGTCAGAGGAAATAATTTTAAAAGGGACTTGAAACTCTCTACGCTTATTTACAGTAACTTTTGCAATACGATTTAGAGTAAAGCCGGCGCCAGACATAGCAACAATATTTGATCACATGTTTGAACACATGTGTGGCAGGGGTGTTTGGGTATTTCATCAAAGTTTAATCACATTTTTCAACTTTGCCATTAGGTGTCATTTGTTTGAGCACATATCAATTCCGGCGCCCGACTTAGCAACAATATTTGAACACATATTTGAACATATGTTTGACACATGTGGGGCAGGGGTGTTTGAACATATTTCATCAAAGTTTGATCACTTATTTCAACATTTCCATTCGGTGTCGGTTTTTCGAGCGCACATCAAAGCGTTTAAAGTTCAAATGTGTGCATAGCACGTCGAATTTCAAATGTGTGCGTAGCGTAGCCTTAACAGAACAGTGTTTTTTATGCTGCAAACTAAAGTGGGTGGAATGAAGTGAAAGCTCCCTAGAGTAAGTATGTTCTGTGAGTGAAAGTCTCCCTTCTGTTCAAATAGTTCAACAAGTCTCTTTCCCTAAAAGTGCGATTCGATCTGATTCGATTGGAAGCGATCAATTCCGAAATCACTTACATACATAATTAATTATTATTTATTTATGTGGGTGGCCGGCATCATAAAAGGGTGATAGACGTGCGAGCAAGCAAGTACGCGTCTATCATCTAGGTACTTGCTATACAAGAGTTCCTCTATGGAATTAACAAAAATGACATTTGTGTGAAAATGGCCTTTGCGAGCAGCGCGCAATTGCGCATGAAAAAAGCATAGAGTTATAGAGTGTTTATTGTTTTGTTTAGTTTGTATGTTGTGAAGTTGGCGAAGATGAAGTTCATTCATTTCATAGTGCTCTGTGTTCATTTCATTGTTGTTCACATTGTCCATCCATTCCGATTTGAGTCCGTGTTTGCAAGTGTGGTGTTAAAAAAAATATCTCATCGTAACGTGTTATTGTGAGTGAGACACAAATTGTTAGAAACAAATCTTCACGCTAAATTAATCATTTTGAATAATATTAAATCAATAATTTATTATGAATCACTTATGTAAATAAAAATGAATTAATTTCGTTTATTTACAATTAAGTACGGCGATGTGTTCTGTGAAAGTCGAACAATGATTTGTATTGTGGATTCAAAAAACTATTTTGACTGTGCCGATGGAAAGAACATTGTAGTATTTCATTAAATGTGTTTCTGTGATATATTTTTTAAATTAATTATTATACATACAAAAACAAACAATGACCGTAACATACACCGGTGAAGTAGCAACATGTCGCGGATTCGGCACATTCCTTAAAGTTTTATACAAGTAAGTGCACGCAATTTGTTTAAAAACATGTACAAAATATTCTTTTTGTTTGAGTTGTTGTTTATGTAAGTACCACATAGCGGTATAGTACCTATAGACAACAACTCAAACAAAACTAATGTCGTCTCTGATCAAAATATCCAGTACAGATTTATATTAAAGTAAGTATCGTACTTGTGTGTGGGAATGAACTTTCAACCTTGTGAGTGTGCAATTCATAAGGTTGAAAGTTCATTCCAAAACTCTGGCAGCCAGTCATCTAAAGATTCTCAACTTTCGTTGAAAATGAAGCACCTAAATCCCAAATATATTATGTACCTATGTAGGTATGTGCTTAGGTACAGGTATTGTAGAACGTTTACCTCCGACTCAGATGACCAGTTAGGGCCACAGTGTATAAGAACAGACGACAACCATCATAGGTACTGACTTCGTCGCCGGGGTCCTCCGCAACCGCCACCCAGATCTAATAGGTACACGGCCCCGACCCTTGCTCGTTGAATGCCAGCCCGCGCCGAAACTGAGCCTGTAGCTTTTAATTCCCCCTATATCCACCAGTGATCCAGTCTGTCCTGTCTTGCTGTCCTCCCCCCAGTGACGCCCTAAGCCGATGTTCGGGACCGTACCCCACAGGGGTGCCCTCAGCGAGCAGTCGCTTAGTTTAGTTTATGCCTTGACTGGCAGCCCTAAGTTAGGCCCCGGATAAGTAGTCACGACCTCAAAGGTCAAATACGAGACGCCATAGATAACAAAAAAAAAAAAACCGGCCATGTGCGAGTCGGACTCGCGCACGAAGGGTTCCGTACCATTAAATAAAAATTTCAACTGTCTAGCTATCACGGTTCATGAGATACAGCCTGGTGACAGACGGACAGACAGACAGACAGCGGAGCCTTCGTAATAGGGTCCCGTTTTACCATTTGGGTACGTAACCCTAAAAAAATGGTTTACGAATTATGGGATTCACACATTATACAGTTATCCACTATATTACAGCACCTACCTAGGTAAAATATAAAAAAAATGTCTTCCATAGGTTATTATTTTATTCGTCAATCTGCACACGCCCTAAGTCCAAAATTATTGTGAAAGTTTACTCTCTGTAGCAATATGTAATGTAATTGAGTTTTTTTGAGAGATTCAAAGTTTGTCATAATGTCTTCACCGCTTTATCTGTAACATTATCTGCCTTATCCTTTACACAATCTAACTAGGTACCTACTTATTAATTAGTTCTCATTTTACTTAACCAGGCAGTCGAAAGTTTTTAGGCCAGTGTAGGTCTTCCTTACGTAGGTAATGAAAACGAATGTGTTACTAGGTACCCACACAAGGTGTCGGCGGCTTCCTGTGTAATGTTGATTTACAGTTTTTAAAACCTACCCTAATTCTGAACTGGCCCTTTCTTTCCGATTAGCAAAGTACCTAATTAACCAAAAATCAATTAAAACATAAGTGGTACCTACTCTAAGTAATGCGGGCCATAGACGTTCAAGTTATTTGTTCAAACAGGCTGGTTCAAACAGTTTGTTCAAATAGAAATATGAAAGTTTAATATTTCTTCCTGCCATTTGACATCTACAAAAGCCACCACATCACCAGTCACCACCTTAAACCAAAGTGCATTGTATTGCATACCTATGTCCAGACATTGCGTTTTACGCGCGTGACACGTGCGGATCATACATAACTCATAAGACTCTTCGGTCCCTAACCAAAGAGATTAGGGTACATGAAAAAGTTAAACAATAGAATTCCTTTAATTCACGTCATGTGGATATAGAACAATATTGTTTAAGGTGGATGCGCTAGGGTAGCCCGCGAAATTCAAATTTTCTCACGTTCTTTGCAATTTGCAGGTCATCATCAGGTTGTATGTTGATCTAAATATTATTAGCGGCCGTAACAAATATGGATTTACAGAATACAACTGCAAAATATGTAAGTTGGTGCATCATTACTCGATCACTTGTAGAGCCTTCTTGGCTGGTAGGTACCCAAGACATTAATTAAAATTAAATAATCAAACAAGTGCGTGTCGGACCACACACGATGAAGGGTTGCGTAGTTGGGATGAATTTATCCCAAGAACAAATTGTAGTTGAAAAACTTGTACTCCCATACGGAATGTATGGGAGAATATGTTTTTGCAACTGCAGAATATGTAAGTTGGTCGATCATTACTCGGTAACTTGTACATGTAGAGCCAACTTGGCTGTGATAGTTTTCCCTTTTTAGGGTTCCGTAGTCACCAAGGAACCCTTATAGTTTCGCCATATCCATCTGTCCGTCTGTCCGCGGCTTAGCTCAGAGACTGTTGGTACTAGTAATCTGGAATTTGATATGGGTATACATACATACATACATTACGCTGACAAAGTGGTAGAATAAAATCGTAAAAAAATGTTTTTTAGGGTACCTCCCCTACACGTAAACTGGGGATGTTTTTTTTTCCTCGTCTATCCCTTGGTGTGGGGATCGTTGGAAAGGTTGTTTAAAAAATGGTTTTCACAAACTCAAAATATTTTAACGATACCCCACACCATCGGATAGACGAGAAAAAAAGAAATCCACCCCAGTTTCCGAGAAAGGGAAATACCCTAAAAAAAACGAACAAGAAAAATAATGTGGAAGCTACCTCGGCCAGCAGGACAGAAAATGCAAAAAATTAACATGCAAATCGGTACACCTCTTCGATTGCCCTTTCATCCAACGCCTGGCCTCTGCTATTACGGGCCTGTCCATTCGGTAGGAGTCAAGTTCGTCCCTCAATCCTTATAATGTAATTATCATCTAAAAATTTATACCTAGGTAGCTAATACAGTCTCTAAGAAGGTATTTTGTAGTAATTATGGTAGGAAAAACATGTCAATAGTACTTATAACTATCTGTAACTCTCTGCACGACAGTTCTAGCACTAGATGACAAGTTGCTAATTATTGCCACTTTGTTTTGTTTCATCTTCATCCCAGCCTAGAGTAGGTCATCTCGGACTTATCATTGTGCATGCACTCCTTACTTTGCTGAATATCCGTGGCTGACATAGTAGTAACAATCGGGTGCTGTATTTTGATCGATCGCACAATAGCTAAACATTATTTATACGTAGGTACCTACGTGTAGCTATTAGCACAAAATCAAGTCACATGAAAATCAACATCACAACTTTGGCAGAATCATAATAGGAAAATATAATCATCCTAAAATGTCACAAACTGACAATTCATAATATGATCTGCGTGCGATTCATATTACGAAATAATTCATCTGTTTGACAGTTTCTTAAGGAGATTCGTAAAATGGTCATCATTCACACATTATGAATTGCTTTTGTGTCAAAATAGAGGAATTGCTAATGACAGCTGGAAATTCAGGAAATGAATCGCTTTTAGAGGAATTGCAAATGTGGCCGTTTTAGGCCCCCAGGAATGACACTGATGACACAGTCATGTTTTTAATCGACTTCTCCAAAAAGGAGGTTCTCAATTCGTCTGTACCATGTATTTTGTTTTTGTGTGTATGTTACTCGATTTCTCCGCCAATTATGAATCGATGTTGATGATTCTTTTTTTGTTTGGTAGATCATGCGTCAGGGCCGGTCCCATATATTTTTTTTTAACTTTGCTGAAAAATATGTAATATTGAAGCTAACTCAAAAACTACGCAAGTTTTTGAGTTAGCTTCAATATTACGTATTTTTTCCCACTTAGTGTATGTAGATGATATATTGATTGTCAGTCGTAGTTACAGTCACTGTTATTTACATAGCAGGTAGTGGTATTCGAATTTGTGTGGGGTAGGTACCACAACTAAAAAGTGAATAAAAACTTTTTATAGAAAAAAACAAACCGACTTTTTTCACTTTTTTGTGTTTTTTTTGGAAGTCATTAACAATAACTAATTTAGGTGATTCATAAATAAGGATAAAAACATTTACAGAAAAAAACTTTTTCGCACCAAAAAATTAAAATATTTTTCCTGGTTTTCTTTATTCCAAATTGCTAAGGGAAACCTGCAATACCAGGCAATATCATTATTTGAGAAAATACGCCATAAAGCTTCACTTAACATTATAGCGATTACTCCAGAACGTATCCAAATAACACGATCAGAGTTTAGCTTTCTATAAATTCATGTATTATATGAACTAAATGCTAAAATATTCGAAGCCAATTAAACTGAAACATACGATCTGCTGAAATATCTCATATACCGTAGCACGAATGGTGGTGCTGAGGTAGGTGTAAGTATAGACCTGGATTTTATTAAGGTAGCGGCTGGCGCCTGGATTGTCAGCGCTGCAATTTGCAAAGCACGTAATAAATTTTGAATTTCGCGGGTTACTTTTTAGGAAACACCATAACTACGAACTGAAATAAGGTTTTGAATATGTGCATGTCGTGAATACCTTTTTAAGTGAGCCAGGTACACCGTACATGTCGTGTGAGCTCGTGTGGCCCTGCTAACGTCGCGTGTTTGTTTCTTCAATGGAAACTACCGCGGTGTTTGCTCACTGAACACTGACGCTCTGTTTACAGGATCTTTCTGATGTTTTTTATCAAACGACATAAACCAGCAAGCCTTGAGAACATTTGGTACTAGACATAAAACTAAAGTGGCAATTGTGCTGAAATGTTAATTTACTGTCATTTTATCTCTATTCTGCATTGCGCAACTCAATGCCTTAATTACATTGCTCAGTAGGTACGGTTGTATCATCAGAACTATGCGGGCTCATCTAAAGGCTGACTCATCATAAATCATTACCAACAATACAAACTCAACCTTGTTAGTCATAAGAATAACAAGAAATGTTGTATTTACTCTATTTAAAAAATCATTTCTCCTCCTTACTGCTTTTTCAAACAGTTCTGAAATAAAACAGCCCTGAAATGCAGAGTCTCAGATGTTTTCATAGAGGTCATCGCTCTTGCGGATCGATACATCGTCGCCGCAACCACTGACTCCAGAACTACACGCGTAATGCCTATGACTTCGTCTCATTCTCACGCACCTAACCAGTGTAAAAATTAGATTATCAATTACGATGCGATCTAACTAGAAAACTTCAACGGCGTAATGCTATAGTTTCAGTCGTTGGTCGTCTGTTACGCTCCGTTGCAAATGACAAATGTTTGCGTTAGTCTCATAAATTTTGTCATGTGTCACACGAGAAAAGAACATTTTCATGACTGGCTTGACGACGACGTGTGTTTGTATGGTAAATATAGCAATGCAAGCAGGTGGGGCAGTTC
Organism: Lithophane ornitopus; assembly: GCA_948473465.1. Taxonomy (NCBI): domain Eukaryota; kingdom Metazoa; phylum Arthropoda; class Insecta; order Lepidoptera; family Noctuidae; genus Lithophane; species Lithophane ornitopus. Next base: position 9,656,169 of record OX419620.1, on the reverse strand, counting down.
CGTCATAATAGGCAGCTTGGTTTCGTTCACCATTATTTAGACATTGCTAATGTAGATAAGACTAATCGGCATACGGCTATCTTTATTGAATGTTAAAAACCTGTTGAATAATCATTCTGAAATATTAGCGTTACTAAATACATGATTGTCATAAATAATTTGTCCATTCGATAATATCTGCATGTGCTAATCTAGTTTAATTTCACTAGCAGGTTAAGTGGAAATTAGTACCTATTGTATCAGTGGGAAAAAACCATTACTTTGCTATGTCATAAACTAAAATAGAACATAACATGATGATAGCCATGACAAAAATCTGAGTTAAAGAACATGTGGAGATGCCATAAACGCTCACCTAAAGAATGTAAAATTGTCTCACCATGTAAGTAGCACCAGTAGTCCAGTACGTTACCAAATCCTATTTCCTTATAAATGACACTATGTTTTCTGTCGTCCTTTCGGTGGGGCACCTTCTCAGTTATCGATGATAAATAAATGGTGATTATTTTCCTGTATAATTAAGGGCACTTGGTAAAATCTCTCTTCTGCAAAAAGAAATTCGGTAAGTACCTTTATGGATTTTAAACAATTTAGGTAGGTACGAACCTACGCACTACGAAATTATTACTCAATCATATATGTATGATTATGAGGAGTAATAATTACAGTTACAGTAGTATTATTTAATGATCTAGTGGGCCTTTACAAACAAGGTTCCCAACCAAAGGTTTAAGGAAATTAAACATATTATGTAAATAAAAATAAAGTTTTCCTTTCAAATAATTTTCCTTTAATTTTCTTTGAGAACAAACCGGTACGGACAGATGAGGGAGAGCAATGTAAGAGTCAACATTCTTCAGAGAAACAACATCGATATTAGTGATCGATGTACAACGTCGAATATTATGCGTAATAAATTAATAATACTATATGATATAATGCATGGCTGTTATTCCCATAATAAACACACATAACTATGAGGAAATTAATGACAAGTATAATTTATTAACTATATAAGCTATAAATATATTTAAACGGCAACGTAATTTATGTAGGTATGCAAATGAATTTAATATCGACTCCGACGAATAAACATAAATTACGCTATCCATCCCATCCGCTTACCGCAATGAATACCTAAACCTAATACACAATAGCTACACTCTGCCTCTACCTGCCATGACATACTGAAAACTTATTTCCTTGAAACCAATAATCGACAACCCGTATCGGCCCATGGGAAAGTGGCGTGAAATTCTAGTAACCATCCAAGTCCCAAGCGTTTCCGACGTATCGAAGAAATCAATTGCCATACGAAATGGTTTACTTCGTGGTTGCCAGGCAAGGGACATTTATTATTCAGTGGACCCCACACTGCACTTTCCAGCCCCACTTTCGTAACGTACGTTGCACTTTATGCTTTAACCACACAAGTTTGGCATCGATCATAAGACTGTTGATTTCTTTTTTCCATTGAATTACGGTATATGTGTTTCGTTTTGACATGCCGTTACAGTTGCACCCCACCGACATTAAAATTCGGCATTTGTTCATGTTGAATGAAATTTCTTTGGATGTTTGACAAAAACGGCGACACAAAGCGGGTCAAATCTGTATAGATTATCTTTTTTATGTGTAGTAATTTTGTTTTAAGCCTCCACACATTGTTCTTTTGAAACCATTTTGTTAATGTTAAAATTAGGCAACAAAAAATCGCACAACGCAAGATGCGGAGCACTCACTTGTAGTGTTATTTTCTAGACAATGTTTAATGTTATTAAATTGTTGATTTGAAATATGTGTGTGTTTGCAGACTGTATCCAATGCAATGTTATATTTGCTTGCAATTTTCCCAATTTTACAGTTGCTTTTCATCTGATAGAAGTGCTAATCGTCTTATTATTTAAAGACTACGCCGACTATACGGCCGTACGAAGTATATTTCGCGCACTTAGAGCTACCATAGTCCGCTTTAAAATTTTATGCAATAAATGTTCATGTCTGCAGTACTTTATAATTAGTATAATTATTTGAATTATGATTCCAATCATAGAAGAATATTATGGACCTATTTTTTTTATTTACCTATAGGTACAAAAATAATTGGATGTTCCCGTAGCTTCATAATACTTTTCTAAACGATTCGAAACTATGTTTGCGGATACATGCAGAAAAACTCACCGCCCACAGTGCACTACGCAGCGTACTCTCCACAACGCATAAGCTGCAGCTGGTGCGCGGCGCCTACGCTGTACTACGCGGCGTAGCGTGCTACACAACGGCTATGATTTGTGCTACGCAGTGCCTACGCATTATTACGCTACGCAGCGTAGCGTACTTCACAACGCCTAAGCTGTGCTACACAGCAACTGTTCAATGCCTAAGCTGAACAAACACTCTTACTTAGCTCTCAGCTTTATTACATGAAACTGTTTTGTCGCACGTTTGATTCGGAAGTCATTCCAGAAAAAATGCTACTGGAAAAACATGTACTTACATACTTTTGAAAGCTTTGTGCTACTAAAGTTACGAAAGTAATAGTATAGCAATCATTGCAAAGGTCCATCTGACGAACTATATAAATTGACACATTTTCAAATACATAGATAGCTCTCCCTGTGCCTGATTTCTTTCTCTCTCCATGATTTCTTACATTTCATAGGAATGTAACAAATCATCAAATTCACGAATGTTTACACTCTCCGCCTTTTTTTGTATTCTAACATTTTATCAATAGTCCAAAAACGCACATAATAACAAAGTCGTTCAGACCTACTAACAATAGACCTAGTAGAATATCAAGGTAGCAAGTTCGTAATCTGCATCCAACAAATTATACAAACGCCACCAATGTGTAGTGTAGTTAACCGACGGTTTAATTAGGAACGTAGGACTTATGTAAAGTAAACAAAAAAAGTTAGTATTCATAGACAATAAAATAAACTTTTGTTGACCGCCTGACTCGTTGTTAGATCTTAGCAATCTAGTTATAAGCTACGGTTTCCTAGGTTGCGTCATATTAAAAATGCCGTCATGAAAATCTGTAATTTTCACCAGTACTTATGTCAAAAAAATTGACATTAAAGTGTAAAAAAATTGACGTTAACAATCATTATTGTGAGACTGATCATCGCATTAGAAAACAAATATCCATTTTTCGCGGCAGTCTCCTCGATAGAAGTTTTCTTTTTTATTATTATAAAAACTTTTTAAAGCCTTCTTTTTTTTAGTCGGTTAAAAATGAGTAGTTATTACTAGTTATGTATGACGGCATTTGCACGTGGTGTTCGTGGGCCGAAAAGCACCTGACCTCAACTTGTGCTACAAGGCTTTTTTACAGCAACAAGATAATTTTGGAGCAAGGATGCCTCGTTTAGAGTAAAGGAAACCTTTTTGATTGTTTGTTGGAATGTCGTTTCACAACTTAGAAGTGTTCGCATCCACTGAGTACCGGTTTTTGAGTTACAATTTAAAGTCGGGGGTCAGACTTCCAATTTGGGCTTCCAATTATTAGAAGTTCACAAGATACTCAACAACAGGTTGGTATTATTAATTTAGGGCAGAATATTACTGTAGAACGAAACAACAGACGACGCTCCCATTATTTTGCCTTTTGCCGAAACCAAGAATACAGAATACAGGAGTGTCAGCCAACATTTCGTTGTGGATTTAGGGATTGTTCCGTTAGTTTACTTATGTTCACATTGTCACATTCACGAAGACTGATTCGTTCGTTGCACCTTAAATTATTTATAATCTTCTTAAAATATAAATGAAAAACCAGCCAAGTGCGTGTCGGACCATGCACAATGAAGGGTTCTGTAGTTGGTATGAATTTATCCCAAGAACAATCTTAAAATTGTAGTTTAAAAACATGTTCATCCATACATTCCAACTGCAAATGTAAGTTTGTACTCGCAATATTGGGAGATTTACCATCTTATTTGAAGACTATAGACTAAAAACATTAAAATGAAGATTTGAATCGTGTTTTCTAGAAATCGTCTACCAAACGGACCCCCAATAAAACTAATTGGTGATCCTGCTACAAGGGTTCCATTTTTCATTCGGAAATACGGAACCCTAAAAAGAATGTTTGTCTGCTTCGAAACTAAATCGGCCAGCAGTGGAGAGTTGTACTTTTTTTTTTCAAATCATGTTGTTTTCCAATCACAGATTGCATGCAGAAACAATAATGGATCAACAACTCGACTTTTAATAACCTTTCCCGTCTTCGCTGTTGTTTGATCAAAGTCAGCAAATGGTCGCAGACGACAAATATGCATAATTATGCGATTCATAAAGGAGGATTATTCTTAAAATACGTTATTTTTTTAAGTTTAGTTTTCCGTATAAATAAAACATAGATAAGGTATACTTAAGACAAATTAATACTTAGTCACACGTAATCTGTTTGATTTATGGCCCTAACACGTGTGACACAGGATTTTTAATTTTTATGTCTGTGATGTCTTGTTTATAATTTTTTAGTTGACTTTTTTTTCGGTACCTAAGTAAACAATTCAAATAGGCAACAAGTAGTAAAAGTGAAGTGTTGTTCACCTATCACGCGAATATGCTGGAAATAACTGGTTTCAAAACACTGGTACTGGTTATAATTTAATATTTTATTAAACAAGAGAACTTGTTCGAAATCTACTGATCTATAAGTGCTTTATAATGTAGACGCTATTTTCCTTGCAATGAAATCTAGGACATTTTTATTTGCTTGTCACTACTCTCTAGGATGGCAACCACCTGCAATGCCCCTGGTAATGCAGATACCCAAAGCCAGCCGTAATTACTTACCATTAGGCGACCGAGCCTTGTTTGGGAAAAAGAAATTGCAGACAAGACATTTTCAACCTAGCTGGTAAATATAGGTCTTAATTAAAATTTAATTTTAAAACCCGGTGACAAGCCAAGTATGATAATCCTCAATCCTCAAGTCCTGCTAACAGCAATTGTTTAAATCCGTTATACTGGCGGATAGCGTGTAGTTAAAACCTTGATTATGGTCTGAGTCATTCTCGGAGGATGGTTCATTTAAATGTGTAACGCGATTGCGATACTAACCAACATAAGTTAACAACGCATTTGACAACAATATGTCAAGGAGACTCGGCAATTAACACTGTGCAGTTTTGGGTTTTCCACTGAGCAGCTTCAATTATGACGAAATCGGTGAATGATTCCTACAGCTCGTAGCACTATTGCTAATTCCGGTCCACCCACAACGCACAATGCGGCACAAACCAAAACCGTGGCGCAGGATGACGTAATATCCTGCCTGTATCAGAGTTTTTGTTGACCTCAGTGCTTACTAATATTCAGATAGTATAGAGATAAGTCTACATCTCAATTAGACGTCGGGATTTACCACTTCAGCGTCGAATATTGTTTTTCAATCATATTATAACACGTGTTCGATAAGTCAGAACCACATATAACCTCGGAAGTGACTAAATTAAAATGCTTATCTGTGCTCATTAGTCCCTATTGTATTTTTAATGTATGCAATCTGATGCTCTCCATGAATGTAACAAATGGAATGATTCAGTACATGCCTACCCATTACATTAGCTTGTTACGTAGCGTTTCAAAGCGTTGCCGTTGATACATTGAGTTAACTCGGTCTGTGACTCTGGCACAACGCAACGCGTCAACACAGTGTGTTGCGCTCGCGCGGGTCTTTTTTTTTGCGAACAATATCTAAGTGGACCTCAATTCATGTCAGAGACAGTAGGATACAAAGTTTTGATACGGTATGGCGTGGCGCGAAACTGAGGAGACGTTTTATGATGCTTTATCATATAAAGTGAAACATTCAAAACGAGTTTTCTTCCTAGTGTAAGTTTGCAATATTTATTAGCGAATTATAAAATAAGTAGCAGTTGCTTGTGTTCTAATTCAACTTAAATGCTTTGTAAGTACTAACTTGATAGAACACAATTTTCCTCGTGAAAATTCTCTGTTGATCAGAAAAATAAGCGTGTTGAAAATAATTCATAACAACTGGAAACTAGTACTACCTACTGGTAATCGGATTAATAATATTCAATACAATACCTAATAATTGTAAGTTCTATTAAATAATTTAAAGTAGGTATCTCACGATATTGCATGTCGATAACTTGAATGTGAATAATAATGTTCTCAGCAACAACAAAAAATGTTCATCTCGCTCGCCGCTTAGAGATAAGATAATGATCTCTGTCAATGGATTATTTTGGCACAAACAATCACAAAGCAGACATTTATAATAAGTGTACTTATGTGTATGACAATAACGGACGTGTTTAGCGCTGATCGCGTGCTGCACGACTAACACAGACACGACAGCTGTATGCTGTATCTTCAGTCAAGGTTAAAACTTAACACCAACGCGATTATTTAACCGATACAATTGGAACTTATTGTTGTAAAGACTTAGCGATAAATTAATCCATTGTCTTGTAAGTGGCTAATATGTATCGCAGAGCTTGGCGAATTATGACCTTCTGTGTGCAACTAATAATATAAGTAGTCTGCTTCTTTTATTTTAAGAAGTAAGTTGGCCAACAGGTTTCTTGTTTGTCCAACGTCATTTTAAAGAATGCATTTTGTTTTTTATGAAAACTATGATAATATTCAGATTTAAGAAATTGGCAAGAAATAAAAATAACCTAAATTGTTATGAAATAATATTTCAATGTAAAAACTTACATAAATGAGTAAGTATTTGATTACTTACATTTTTTTTTCGGTGTTTGCAGCGCTCTTTTATTAAGGCTACCTAATTCAATATTTGCGGTTTGACAATGAAGTAAACCATTTGCTAGACCATAATGATATGTTAACCACTGTAATTTATATGTATAACTCTATATTCATGTAAGTATCGTATAGATATAAAAATAAGTATGATACGGTAGGGCTTCTTCATCAAATTCGTGTAACGCAATTTTAATTGAATTAAAGTTTCCATCCCGGAAAACACCAGATCCATTCGGCACAATGAATAGTAAATCGGCATACAAATATGGTGTAATCCGTAAGGCTCAACCATTTCTCTCGTTTTATTCGTCGATCCCCAATCATGATCACGAATGACGTAATACAGACTCAAATGTGAGGCTATAAAACAGCTATAAGCTTACTAATAAACTTACAAATGTCATAAAACCAGCATGCGTGGATTAGATTCCAGTTACATAGTATCTTCACATACGTCTGTTATAATTATTATCCATGTACTTATTCCTCGGACGTCCGTCCGTCCGGCTAAACCTAGAACCTACCTGTAGTTTTCATCTTCGTGTTTTCCCAGCATGTTTATTAAAATATCTTAGGATTATTATGTTTGTCAATTAACAAACTGATTTTGGATAAACTGTTAAGAATATAGATGTAGATTAGTATACCTTTATGTACTTACTTTTTTCTTTTTAATTTCAATAGGAATATAAACAAGTAGCTAGACGTACTATCGTTTACTCATTCGATAAGGCTCTCGGAAGTTTATGTTATATAGACTCAAATTAACTTATTGTTGTATTTCAGATGGCGGGGAAGTATATACAAATTAGTTTGGCTGGACCTTCTAGTGTTCCTGCTTTTATACTATGTACTCAATTTGACATATCGGCTGTTACTGGATGAAAATTCTAAAAGGTGAGAATTAAATAATCACACTATGCAACTACAAGTATCCAATAATAAAACAATGTTTAAAATTCTGAAGCCTCAAACCCCTTTCGAATGTTTATCAGAGCATGCTGTAAAAACACTGGTTTTTAAGTGAACTTTTACTGAAATGGGTGGTTACTGTGACTATTAAGTAACATAAATAACATCAGCAATTCAGCATTATACTTTGGGCTATAAATTAATTTTAAAACACGTTTTGTCGCTCTGAAAGCTCAAGGAGCTCTAAAAAAATCATGAACGAATCTAGATGGGAAACAAAAATCTATGAATACGAATTTAACATTTATAATTATGTAAAATATTTCAACGAACAGTAGTGCCTTCCAAAACAAAGGTAGGTATAACTGTATGAAATGACAGTTTAGAATCGAAATCGTACCTAAAATTAAAATAATTGAAATACATAGAAATCTACGTGTTGCAAGGTCATTGTAATATTTTATCGTGAATCGGTATAATTTACGTTAGGTACTGCAGTTCGCGGTTGTAATGGACTATGTGCACGCTGCCATTGTTAAATTCTTGTATTAATTTGTACCCACATTTGTATCGGCTGGGTACAATGTACAACGAAGTTAAATCTGATAAATTACTGTGCAATACCCTATAATAAAAAATGCTTGCAATTTTTGTCGCAGGGTGTTCGAGGGCGTTGTAAACTACTGCAGTTTTCACGGGAATGTGATCCCTCTGTCGTTCGTGCTAGGGTTCTACGTTACCGTGGTGATGAACCGCTGGTGGAGTCAGTACACAACCATACCTTGGCCCGACTCGATCGCAGTCTTCGTCTCCGCCACTATACATGGACAGGTATGTACGAAACTGATTGTCAAAGGCATTACTACAATGCTATTTTGTAATTACGCAAATAATTACCAATTGCTATGCTGGTATTCCTCCTTCCTATACTTATTGTATAGGTACTTCTATTTTGCTCCATCCTACGCTATGTAGGTAGGAAGGTTTGTAAATTAGACCAGTTGTCTCTACATGCTCTACAGGCTCTTCCGGCAACTGTTAGGCTGGGCTTGTCAGGAATATGTCGCGCTCTTCTGAGCAAATTCCTGTCTGGAAATTCCATTCATGTTACACGAGATTCATGATTCATGTTAACGATTTTTCAAGGTACGATTACCTTTTGACCTTTACGACCCTAATAGTAAACATAAACAACTTGACGCAGTTTGATGTTATCGGTTTGCAGATGGATATAGTGCTCTGGTACCGATCGCCAGTCAGCAATCTATGTGACGTTAAGCCAGCCTTTAAGATAAGAAAGAAATAGTGCTCACCGGTAATAATTTAGTCCGTAGTTCAGTAAATTAGTAGTACTAGTGTCGGTGTTCAATAGTAGCCACGTGGCATGGTATAATATTGTGCTACTTTGTCGTTTCTATGCCCTTTATGTGTTGACAAAACATCCGCATGTATAACTTATTATTACCTACTCATTATTCTTCCATTCAGTTTCACACAAGCGACGTAAGTACATTATAACTTGCAATCTTGAGTTGGTAATCTTATCTCTTCATGTAACATTACGTAAACCTATACATACAAGCGTAACAAAATGAATGATGTGTTTTTTGGTGAAACTAAATTACTTACAATCACGATGAGGGAAATAGTAAATACAATCAGCTAATAAATAAAAATTGAGGAAATGTTCTTATCGAAATAGATTATCATAATTTCAGGAATTATGACTTGCACTGATAAGGTATTTAATTGGAGTGCCAAGGTTTTCTTAATTTGTTAGATCCGTAAGCCGATAGTCAGTTTAACCACGAGTAAGTAGTAATAAAATAAATAGTAGTAAAAATAGATCACGCACGCGGTGTGCTGCAGACGATGCAAAAATAATCATGTATTCACAAAAAAAAGGAAACATATGCTCGGCGAAAACCTACGTTCGGCTGTACTAACACAAAAGTTATAAGTATTATGTTATTTTACAATTAGCAAGATTCGAAGAAGAAGTATAAAAAAAAGATAAATAGGTACAAAGAAATAGAATTAAGTCCGGCACGTATAGCCTTGAGATTGAAATTCAGTTCAGTGACATAATATAGCACTCGGAGGGCAAAAACGCGATGACGATATCTAATTTGATTCCGGAATTAATCATTTGGTCATTTTTGACGCTTGGTTATCACTACAAGTCACACTATAAGTATATACTTATTGTATGAATTCCACTACCAATTTAAAAATTATAATCACTAAATAAATCCGAGTGTATTAAATAATATTATTGAGAAAGGTTGGGCATCATTTTATCATGATTGTAATGTGGTAGGTTAGCCAGGTGAGGATTAATTTCATATTAAACTATGTGGTTAGTAGGTATCTGTATGAACTAAGTAAATGCACATTTGCACAGTATCACAGACGGGACATATTTAGTTAATCATGCAATTTGAGGACAGGATGAGCGCGGGCGTCTGATGCGGCGGACCATCGTCCGCTATGTCTGTCTGTGCCTCACGATGGTGCTCGCGATGATCTCACCCAGAGTCAAGAAGCGGTTCCCTACTCTCAACAACTTCGTGGATGCTGGACTTCTACTAGAAAATGAAAAGACAATCCTCGACAATCTGAATGACAAGTTCCCCAAGCCCTCGAAACATTGGTATGAGTTTTTTTTCATGTCATTTGAAACACACTTCCGTTGGTGATCTAATCCTAGATAAGTTTTTTATAGTTAGTGACATGAATATCAATTCCTGTTAGTCATCCTAGTGTTTTCGATTCTTTGAAGGTTATCATTAAGCAATTTACTGATAAATTGTTAAGGAAACGATTAAATCATCAACAGTTTTATTTATAACTTCCATTTCATCGAGGTACATGATACTACAAATAATACCTCCTGTTTTAAATCACCGTAATTTCAGGTTACCAATAGTTTGGGCGACTAGCATAGTAACGAGGGCCCGTAAAGAGGGCCGAATAAGAGACGATTTTGCAGTTAAGACGATTATAGATGAATTAAACAAGTTCAGAGGACAAGCTGGACTTCTCCTCAGCTACGATACTATTAGTGTACCTCTAGTATATACTCAGGTTTGTACTCATTTCTATAGATCGCGCATTCGCCAGTGCTTGCATAAAAAAATGCATTTCTAATTATAATTTTTCATTCACCTTTCAGGTAGTTACCATAGCAGTATACTCATATTTTATAACATCTGCGTTAGGCAGTCAATGGGTCGACAATAAGTTACAACGCAACGATGCCAACATTAGTAATATAGACCTCTACTTTCCTATATTTACTACGCTAGAATTCTTCTTTTATATGGGCTGGCTGAAAGTGGCCGAGTCACTTATTAATCCTTTCGGCGAAGATGACGATGACTTTGAAGTGAACTGGTTGATAGACAGAGATTTGCAGGTAAGGCGGATTTGGAAATCATTACAAAACATAATTAAAAAAAAAAAACAATTGTTAATGTTGAAGCACCCATGTGTGTCTAGGTTTCGTACATGATCGTGGATGAGATGCACCACGAGCATCCGGAACTGATAAGGGATCAGTATTGGGACGAGGTGTTCCCGTCGGAGCTGCCGTACACCATCGCGACGGAGAACAACCGCGAGGAGCACCCCGAGGCGTCCACGGCGCGCGTGGCCGTGCCCGTGCGGCAGCGAAGCATGGTGCTGTCGGCACCCTCGCAGCTGAAGATCGACGAGATGAACCGCTCCAACACCGTGAGTTACAAGTTCGACCCCCCAGAGGTTAGATTCGACCATTTTATAAGCATGCTGCACGCCCGGATTATATGGAGCTTGGCAGTGTGTCGGTGTTCAGGTTGCAGGTCATATTCAATCATACCTATTTACATTATTTTCCTTATACATTTCGTCACACTTAATTTTGTAGTCTAATTGAATCGTTTGAGGATGTTTAATTTCGTTTTATTATAAACAAGATTTTTTATTTGAACCCACCTTATTTCCCGTTGATTAAGTTGGCACATAATCATGTGTAATATTAACATATATTCGTATAATCATCAATAAATAATGATAATATTAAATGATATTAACAATTACTAAGAAATCTGCTTTTTAGAATGACTAACATAATAATTGTAACCTTTAGATAGGTGTCTATTTAACGAACTCCTTCCTTAATAAAATTAATAATTTCCATGTTACGATTTAACAACTAATACCTATGTATCTTTACCTAGCTATGCTACATTAACAGCCTTGATTGATTTTATTTATGTAGTGTCTATGTAAATGATTATAGTTAATGAATATATGGAAAACTGCATAAAGTTATTACTTATTACATTATGTATGCATGAATTGTTTAGGCAGATTATAAACTCGACAGTGTTTGATGTCACATTGGACATGATTCATAGAGCCATGGAATCTAGATTGCTATCGAAAGTCATGGTCACAAATGAAACAATAAATATTCAACAAAAAAAATAGTCCTCTATACTTTTTATCGCCGTGTGTTGTGATTTGACGCTATCTAAACTGTGTGTACTTGACGACGTCAATGTTACCTTCTTCTTGTCCGTTGTATCTAACTAGGTACTTAGGTCCTTACTAAATTTCTTATTCAATTGCATTTTTGTGGCTGTATATAATAAGCATATTATTTGTTTTGTTCCTTTTACAAAGATTAACTTTTATCCAGCAACAATCTTATCTCTAAGTATAGTATCGCCGAAAATGATTGATAATATCTGTCTTCCTGAAATAACTATGCATGGCCAGTCATGTGCCTTCTTCGATGTACAAATCGATGTTATAATGTGTGTTTTGAATATTTTTAACATATTTTTATGCTAACAGCAACTACAAATGAATGACGATGCTGTATCGGGCATCCACTTCATCGTGAACCGTGGCAGTAAGCGCGGGAAACGTGACGAAAAAAACCCTATGGGCTCTACAAACTCTATGGCATCGCTGCAACAGACGCCGATGGCGCGAACTGCCTCTGTCACATCTATGTTGAAGAGACTTTTCTCGAAGGAGGACCCAAGAGGCCCGACGGCAACACAGACTGATGGTGGTATGTTACGGCTGTTGAGACACGATGGTAACTCTTCATGCACAATTCCCAACCATCTCACATAACGCACGTACATAAGAATGTAGGTGTTATCCTTTGGCTTGCAGCGTTGATGATTCGCTGTTCAAAAGACTGGGGGCTGGGGTCACATTAACTTTGCTAAAGCTCAGTTTTAGGCCGAGTGATTAATTAGCATAGAGGACAACATCTATACGTCTATCGCTCTGTTCATCTATTATTTAAGAAGCTAGCTTTATCCCTGTAAAATAGAACATTCAACAAGAAAGTGGGTTTGGCAAATAGAACAATCCCGCGTCGCAAGCAAACAGAGTGTCTTGTCTGGCGACATAATGTAGACGGTTGAAGTCGGACCTTATTTGCAGAAATGTCGATCCACTTTGCCAATTATCAGTCTGTTTACTAAACACTCAGTGAGCTTCTTATCCATCTAATACACGCGTCATCTTCGATAATGCATTTTCAATTAACAATTTACTAGGTTAATCAGTTGTTTCATTGTGTTAAGGTGGTTACCGATTACAGGTTCACGGTTTACGATATCTGCGAGTAATCCGACACTGAACAAGCCTGCCACGGCCGGCGCGGGCAGTATGAAGATCGCCAATGATATTATAGAGGAGGTCGATGAGCAGGCGACCATCACTAGCATGGCGAAACGACCTGAAGCCAGGTGAGTGTCAGGCGCGATCGCAGCGCAAGATTTTGGGGTTACCATTGGTGCCGAGGAATATTTTTAGGGAAATGGTTACCTAATTGATAAGTTCTCTAAAAACTTTTTTTTGTATATGCCTATCGGGGTCACTGTGGCTCAAGTACCTACAGTTTTTAGTTAGTAAAGCACGTAAATCATTCAGTCTCTCGACAGATTGAATGATTTTTGGGGGGCTCATGACCCCCAGGACCCCCCACTCGGACCGCGGCTGGTGAGTGTACTACCTACTGACATTGACATTATTTAACACCTTCGTTATAAGGCATTTCCTACGTAGATAGCTATAGCGGACGTATTGTTAAAGCGTGGATCTGGACATGATATTTTTCTTTCAGGTGTTCTGGATTTATTTGATAATATGGGTACGCTTATCTCGTTCATTAGGTATGAGCTTAGCTAAATGTAAGAACAGTTAAAGTATGTAACGATCCCATATGTTATGTGCATACATACGTGTAAGTACATGTATGCTAATGAAAATCCTGAACGTCAACAAAGACATTGTGCTCACCATATTTAGATCGTGAATAAACAGTTCTATAGTAGCGTCAAACGTTTCCTTGTTACCGTCTTGTTATCAGTGGAGCGATGATGATGAACATACGTCACGAAGAACGGACGAAGATACTTAAAAATGCTAGTACTTAACTAATTCATTACTGTTTCTTATCTTAGTTATGTAAGTAGCTACTTGTGAATACTTTTTCGAACAGATAGGTGTTTGAAGTAATTAGGTAGGGCCCAGTGGGTCCCAAAGTTGACTGGACTGGATAATACTTAATTCAATGTAAATCTTAATTCAATGTATCACTCATTTCAATGAGAAGGATGTACTTATTTGTTTCCCTATTTTTTGGCATTGTAGCTTTAGCATCAACTTCAATTTTGGTTACTTTTAATCGCCATGAGAAAGAGTTAGGTAGGTGATGGCTCAGTGGTTAAGGCCTCGTCTCCCAGGCACGAAGTTGTGGGTTCATATCCAGACGTTCTGAGTTTTTTCGACATTTCTGACATCAGTGTAGCAAAATATCGTAAAGAAACCTGGACTTATACAAAATTATTTTTTCTTTATGCTAAACCCGAAAAGGGGTCATTGTACAGTCACGGACTTTAATTGATAAGCCACCTTCAAACTTTTAAATTTTACAGTTTCATACATTCACGAGATTACACGATTAAACACGAACTCAAACCGCACGCTCGTAAACAAGATGACAAATAAATTACTTATAATCGGAAATAATCCATAGAGGTTGACTAATAAGTTCTCAATTATAAACATAAATAAAATGTTGCATTAAAGTTATCCAATCTATTTGATACTGACCTCCTTTGAATCAGAGCTCATTAACTCGGTTATTCTGAAAACATAACTGAAGACAGTGACAGTTGTCGATGTCAGAGACGTTAATTTCGAAGTTGCCGAAATGACTATTAATATTTCTCCGTACGCTAACGTTACTATTGCTACGCTTAAACAATCGTTGCTAGGTTACTGTTGCTAGACCTGCAACAGGTTGACTTTGGGTAGTCACTCTGCTGTCAAGTTTGTAGTTCTGGCTCTCAGGTCAGCCAACCGATAAAGTTATTAAATATATTTTTCTTCTACTAATACGAAGACATTATGACTTTCCGTGTCGGAACCGAATAAACCCGATTTGCATTACACGGCTAAAATACGAACAGTGCCAGGTGGCTCATCAATTAAAGTCCGTGACTGTACGCATCATTTTGAACAACTTTTTCTATGGGACCAAAATTGAAATCGCGAAAAAAAAATCAGCTGTTCCATACATTTTGTCGATTTAAGTGAACACAATTGTAGGGAACAGCTGATTTTTTTTTTCGCGATTTCAATGTTGGTCCCATAGAAAAAGTTGTTCAAAATGATGACTACAATGACCGCTTTTCGGGTTTAGCATAAAGAAAAAATAAGGTTGTATACGTCTGAAATCGCCAACCCGTCTAGAGCGACCATGGTGATCAATGCGCGTGCCTTCTCAGAAGAGGCCCTTGCCCTGCTTGTGGGACTATAGGCTGGTATTATTGCACCAGACGGCGACCAGAATTGCACTTTATTGTGTCGTAGCAAGAGTCGCTTTTTATTTAAATGATTTTGCGGAGTGGACCAACTGTATTCATCTGTGCCTCTGAGTGTTTATACGCACTGCTGCAATTATGTTGTTTTTATCTTTTCCAGGCCTACTGCGATGAGTTTATTCACCCAAGCACCGCAACCGCCGAGTGACCCAGTAGATGTCCCTTCAAGAAACTCAAACAACACTAACTCTAGTAATTTACCCTATTTTGTTGTTATGTTTTCCTGTTCTTTGTAACTTTGTGTAGCACAAACGTAGCTAGTATAATAAGTATTAATGACCTCATAATTTGCTTATGACTAATGTTTTCAAGTTCAATTCATAGAAGTACTTTTTCATCAACATAGGCTCATAGTACCAATAGTACCGATATTTTCAAACTTATTGCTCACACTGTAACCAATAAATCGTCTTAAGACAATAAAACGTAACGCATTCAGCTATTAAATTGATACAAGGCAACTTGCGATGCAGTTTCCATACTAAATACTAATTAAAAGTGTTAATGAGAACTAATTTATGATATCATCGCTATCTCGAAGCATAGCAGTGCGTTAGACAAGTTCTCAAACAACCAAGATCGCATTCTTTTGTTTTTTTAAATCTACTATTTCATATTTTGTACGTTTTATTCCATATTTTCACGGGGAAAGGCGTGAGTTTATGTATGTATAAAATAATAAAATGTTCACTTAAGTAATAATTTCAACTACTTAATTAAAAATGCACTGCTTTGGTTTTTTTAACAATTTTGGTTTCCATTCGATCTGCACGCGTAGCATGACCACCGAAGAAACGGGTTTTGTGGACGGAAAAATAGATAAAATTACACATTGTGATTGTTTATCTGTCGTCTTGTCTATTCTTCCGTCGACAAAACCCGTTTCCACGGTGGTCATGCTACTCGTGCTGGTGTCAACTATTTTTTGTCAGTTACTGAGAAATACGTCCACAGCTACTCGCCTGTCATCATCGGCGCCGACGCCGTGGGGCGTGCGACCCAGTGAGGGAGGGGACCTGAGTCCCGCGGTCCAGTCACTCACCACACAGGATTCATTCATTTTACCGAATGAACGACCACGACTCGACAGCGATGTTGGCCCGTCTTTGAGCGCCGCTGGGAGCCAGACTTTGTGTACGTTATAATATCCTTTTCTCTAGTAATCGATTTCTTGACTGAAATGAAATTGTCTATTCGGTACATAGGATATCGGAATCAATTTAACGTCATATTTAAAAAAAAAAAAGCTAGTCGACATTTCCTATCTGACTACCTGCGAGAAGAAATGGCGGGGATTCGTAGTAGGTAGTTAGTGATTACCAAATACTTACGCTTCTGTTTGCAACGGTTTTTTTTTTTTTGAGTTTGGGAAATCATCAAATGACTTCTCCCGCTCTGGGCGGAGCGGAAGGGCGTGTCAGTCTTTTACTGACTAAAACCCACCCGTGTTCCTTCAGTTGCCTGTTGCCAAGGTCCCGGTATCCCTTTCGGACATTCCTGCAACCCTGGCAGGCATCGGTCCTAGCGGACCCCGCCAATTGTGCTGACACTGTTTGTCACGCTGAGATTTGAGAGTCGCGGTTTAAAAACAAGCGCTTAAAATCATGTATTTTAGGTATATATTTAATGAACTGCCTCGTTGGTCTAGTGTTTGCAAGTGCTACTGCTGAGCATGAGGTCCTGGGTTTGATTCACGGGAATGTGAAATTGGGTTTTTCCATCTGTTTCTCAGTAGCAGCCCGGAGTCTGGATTTGTGCCCGGTTGATGGTAATAGGCTCGCACCCTTTTACATGGCGAAATGTGGGTAACCGTAGAACTATAGGTACACTTCTGCCTAACCCTTACAGACGTGATGTTATTTTTATGTTATATTAATTTAACATTTTATTCACTTTCGATTTCAGTGGATGAAGCTGATGGCGGTGACGATCCAGAAATGGACGACTTCGATCGCTTGCGCAGCATACGTGAGCAACATCGGAGAGATAAATATCTACAGAAACTCATGGCCCGGTCTGTGAGCGCGCAGCAGGTAAAACTATTTTATGAAATCGTAATGACGGAAATAAATTATTGTTGTAATAAGTATATTTTAGGCCATCAATTATTATCCTTCCCTATATGACCACTTTTTTGTGTGATGAATATTAGAAAGCTAATGGCAGGTTCAGACCTCAAAAACCTTAACATTTTTAAACGTACAGCATATCGTACGTTTAAAACTTTACCTTAGTAACAAATTGACATTGGGTGCGCCTTTATGTCGTAGCAATAAGGTTGGTTTTCATAATCATTCAAGTTTTACCACTGAAGTGCAATTGTCCGTACAATACTTGGGTAGCTGATTCCTATCAATGGGTTTCTGGGACAACTAGACTCGGGATTAGTGCTATCAAAGGTTGAATGCCACGAAAAATAAAACAGTCGATAAAATGATAGTCATTATTTTACAGAGAACGGGCAGTACAGAATTGATGGACAATGATTTATTATTAGAAGACCTCCTGTCTCAGTCAGCAGCGCAGAAAAAAGACGAGAAATCAAAGAGTGATCCCAAAGACAACACTACTTGACATAGCAGAAGCTTTATATTTCCGTGGGAAGGCGCGGAATTCTGAACAATTTAGCACAGTCCAGTATTAGCAAATTGTGATACTTTTTATTGGTGCATTGGATTTGATATTAAAAGTTGTAAATATATAAATAATTTTCACCATATTCGTAACTTCTTTTATTTTTATTCCTTGACAATACCCTGCTATCTAATTGCATAACCGATTAAGGGTCAGTTCACACCGAGACGTGACGAGAAGCGACGCTGCGCGCACTTTTTAAGATATTCATACAAAATATAACTTTGTTTACTACACAAAAAGATACACATTTAATTGAGATAGTTCGAAAATGCATCTCGAGGCTCTTGCACGCCGCGAGGCGCAGCCTGAAGCCGCTTGTCTATACTCAGTGATGCCAACTTTAGATTTAGAGTAAAACTATTACAGCAAGGTAAGTAAAGGGAGAAATCCCTAAAAGTGGAAACACAGGCAGACACACTCCGCTGCGCCGCGTGGCGTCTCGCTGTGCCGCGGGGTGTAGCGAGGCGTGTGGGGCTGCCAGCGGCTTCACGATGCGCTTCGCGACGTCGAGATGCGTCTCGCGGCGCCGCGCGAAACCACTGGCCTCTTTAAGCATCTTCGTCGCGTTACGTCTCGGTGTGAACTGACCCTAAGACTCAACCGCACGGTTAGTGCAATGGCTGATTGGCGCCTGCGCACGGTATTGATAACAGGGTATTTTCAACATGGAACAAATCTTGTGTAGTCTAGCTAGAAATAGTGTTAATTATCTGAGTTTATGCATTGAGCAGGGTCATTTTCTCCGTTGACCAGACTGGGCAATAGGCTTGCCGAAAAAATATCGATATTTTTTGTTCGATATAAAATATCAAGTATCGAAAATATATCAAAAACTATATATTTCCAATAGCAACACCGTTGTTGCCCCCGACTAAAACCGCTGGAATTCAGAACCGTAAAATGTATACTTTTTTTCCTAGTTTGGTATTGATTTTATAGCTTGAACTACATAAAGTATAATTTTTATTTTTATTCCTCCGATATTCGTTTTTTTTTAAATATCGATACTTTTTGACACTTCTTTCATCCCTACTGGGCAAGAGCCTAGGGCCCCCCTCGATTTTTTACTTCGTCTGAGGGGCCCCCTAGCTTTTTTATTTTTATCCATTACGGGGAAGCCCTTTGTACCTGATGGTCAGTAATGATCTGGCCGAAGATGGAAGCGAGCTTCACCCCTTTCCCGAGATTCTGGGAAAAGGAAACATTGTTGTTATGGCAGCAGACTAAGAGCGCTAGCACACTGGGACGCCATAGCGGCGTCTCTGGCTGTGGCAACAGTTTACTTTCAAGTTACCTATATAATAATACTAGCTGATGCCCGCGACGATGTCGGTTATTATATACTAAAACCTTACTCGAGAACCACTCTATCCATTGGTGAAAACAGCATGAAAATCGGTGCAGTAGTTTTTGAGTTTATCGCGAACAGGACGACGGATAGACGCGGCGGAGGACTTTGTTTTATAATATGTAAGGATGTTTATCTGAGTAATGTCACTGTTGTGTGTTTATAGATTAGGTAAGAATGAAAATAAACTACAAATAGGATGTTATGGGAATTTATTTAGCTTAATAACTGTTATACTACAAGCATCAAGCTTACAGCTTGAGCTTTGTCCTCCTCCAGTGACGCCTCTTAGCGTTGTATCTGAAAGAGAAAAAAAAAACCTGTCATTGATTGTTGAAGATCACTTATAATATTTTAAGATTTAGAACTGGATTATTGGACAAGCATCACATCTAGACAAGAATCTTATGGGTTGTTTATCAGTTTATTCAATTCATAAATCGATCAGTATTTATCAGTTTATTCAATTCATAAATTGATCATTATTAGTAGATAATGTTCAAAAAAGTACAGTCAGCCTTTTCAAATTCTTTGCTGTAGTCAGGACACAAAATACCTTTTGAAGCTATGCACTGAGCAGACTACTGCATAGAAAACAATATTAAATCACTTGAAAACAACTGTCAAAATTTCATTTAAATCTATGATGACTATGCCAAATGCCTAGTTGATATTTAACATTTTAGTGGACTGGCCATTTTATCTATTTAAATATACATGAAATGCTGTTTGTTATCAAGCTATTATTTGTTTTGAATTATTGAAATTTTGAGAGTCCAACATCAGTTAGATCAGCTAGTGAAAACAAATCAATTAATTTTATTAAATTGTCAGTGACATTTTAACAGAGGGTCACTCTGTGACAGCATCCAATACAAAGTCGGTAAATCAGATTCTATCTTCCACAGAGCAAACAAAAATAGAACTACATAATTATATGTTCATACCTGAAAATATTTTTATTTTGACTGTACAAACACAGTACATTTAAACTGGTAGAAAATAAACTGGGCTCGCAACATAAAGAATTTCCAACAAATAAATTCAAGACTTGCATCGCATGATTGCACCGTTATTAATATTGAGACAATAGATGCAATTCACAATTACTCATGATGAAAATTGTAATGTTTAGTAGAAACATTACAAATTGAATCACACAAATAATTAATAATGATTACTGACATAAAACAGATATTTTGGTTAGAGGTAAGTGATATTATTTTCTGGTACATTAACATTGTGTGATGACAGCATAATTATTTAGAATTAACAATATGACTAAATTGGGGTTATTAGTTTTAGCTTGAACAATTATTAGGAAGCGGCTGTTAGACTTAATAAAATTATAACCTAACTTTGTAAATAATGAATGTCTTCACTTATCACACATGACCAAATGCTTGAAGGCAGAAAAATTACCACATTCACACATTATCTGAAGGTAACAAACCAGTCTTTTTATCCAGTACAAGACGATACCCAATTAATATTAAAGCTTGGTAATAATAGAACACAATACTGCTGTGTGATTGGGATGTTGAGAGGTGTCAAAGTTTAGGCAAATCATCTAAGTTAAAATTGAACTCATTCTAGAACCAGAACAATTAGTTAAACATTTTTAACTGTGATTAATTGTGAAATAATCATTCAAACTTACCGAATAGTATTCCCAGTGCGCATTCTGACCCATTGTGGAATAGGCCTGTTTTGTTTCAGCTTTTTGGCAAGCTTGCGCTTGATAATAAATGTCTTGTGTGCCGACTGAAATATAAACAATTGAATTAGTAAGTCAATATTTCTTTTACGATTCAAGATTAATTAAATATTTAGAGATTTTTAAGAAAAATTTTCACACACCATTTTGCCGATCACAGTCAAAACAAAGTGACAGAATTTATGTTTTTACAAACACAGCTAACATTACAAGTGAGGGTACGAGGCTTTTTGCTCTGAATTAATTAATTTATAAAGTGGGTGATAGACGTGCGTACTTAAAGTTCGCGGTTTTTAAACTCTTCGAAACATCAAAATAAGTAAGTATCATTTTCCTTATGAAAAATATTGACGACAACGATACGTTTCAATTCAGGATATCGTTAGACTTTATTATTTCTGCTTATAAGTAATAATGTGTAATATGTACAGTCACGGACTTTAATTGATGAGCCACTTTGCACTGTTCGTATTTTAGATGTATAATGCAAATCGGGCTTATTCGGTTATACTCGTACATCCAGACATGGAAAGTTATATCTTCGTAATAAAAAAAGAAGAAGAAAATTATTTAAATTATCTTTACCGGTTGGCTAACCTGAGAGCCAGAACTAAAAACTTGACAGCAGAGTGGCTACACAAGTCAACCAATTGCAGGTCTAGCAACCGACGATTGTTTTAGCGTAGCCATAGTAACGTTAGCGTACGGATAGTAATTTCGACAAATTCGACATTTCAACTGTCACTGTCTTCGGATAGGTTTTCAGAATTATCGAGTTAATGAGCTCTGATTCAAAGGAGGTCATTATCAAATAGATTGGATAAACGTAATGCAACATTGTATTTATTTATCATTGAGAACCATAGAGATATAATATAGTATAGAGAGCTCGTATTGCACAAATCGCTTAGTGCAGATCGTAGACAAGTGAGCTATAGATACTTATATTGATAAGTGTATGACAGGTAGGGATGTGCAATGACGTGCCAATCGGCAACGAGCTATCGATAAGTTTTGTCGATAAGCTGTGAGTGTGATCTTTATATTGTAGGTTGTGTTTAGTCATAATTATATTTATAGATATTATTTTATTTATGAAACTCACTCAGTTTTTTTAGTTTTACACGAGTATTCTTGTTGTTTATTCTGTTTTTTACTAAATTTAAATAGAACAAACAAACTAAGAAAATATAGACATATAAATATAGACTCAATTAAATGAATCATCCATTTTAATATTTTATTCTTGATTTAATTTTACTTTTTTGCAATTGTTCAAAATCAATTAAGCAGTTTAGATGTGATATCTTAACATTCCATACTTTACGTTAACGCTATAATACTTTCGCATTACAAATATTAGAAAGTATATCGTACAAAAGTTACATTAAAATTATATATAACAAAAT
Source organism: Lithophane ornitopus (assembly GCA_948473465.1). Lineage (NCBI taxonomy): Eukaryota > Metazoa > Arthropoda > Insecta > Lepidoptera > Noctuidae > Lithophane > Lithophane ornitopus. Next base: position 9,633,492 of record OX419620.1, on the reverse strand, counting down.
AAAAATTATAAGATTTTGAGTATTCAAACATAAATACATTATGTAGTTCTCCTAGCAAACATTAAACAAATATTTTAAATATCGACTACAGCGTTGGTCGCGTCAACTCACGTCACATCACTACAGTGTCACGCGAGGAGCGCGGTGCGCGGGCGGGCCTGTGCGTGCCCGCCTCTCACGTCTCCTTCACCCCCGCGATTCGTGAATTATTTTCATAAAAAAAGTATAAAAATCAATTTACCGATTAAATGTAATATTGGATTTCAGTTTTGTGTATTTCCTATGTATGGTTTTTGCAAGTTCAAACTGCACATTAGACCATTTTGATGCGTAAATATTTAAAAAATCTCTGGAGGAACGCACACTGCTAGTACTCAACCACGACTACTAGCGCTCGCGGCGGGAACGTCGCGTTGGTCTACCCCATGTCTTCTGATCATAGGTTGATGCGCGCACTCTATACTAAATTATATCTCTATGTTGAGAACTTATTAATCAGCCTCTATGGATAAGACTATTTCCGAACGATTTCCGGTTATTAGTAATTTGTCATCTTGTTTACGAGCATGCGATTTGAGTTCGTGTTTAATCGTGTAATCTCGTGAATGTATGAAACAGCAAAATTAAAATTTTGAAAGTGGCTCATCAATTCAAGTCCGTGACTGTACATACATACTAGACTCAGTAAATAAATCTTGGTGGGGACCGCTTATCTGGAACGCGGGCTGCGTGTGTGACATTTGTGTTCAGGTGATAAGTCATGAACGTGTCCATTACAAACTGTCAGATGTCAATTATCTATCGCTGCCTGTCAGGACTGTCAGCTCAGTCAAGTAATGTTATGTCACTTGTCACCCATCTGTCACCTGATGTTCTGAGTGATGGCTGCCTCTAGAAAACTCAAATCTTAAATTAAATTGTGTTTTCACGATTGAAAGCGAATAAACATCCAAAATTCACGTAATAAGTAACTATTCAAATTAAAAATATTCTAAAATAAAATGAATTACTTTAACCTGAATAAATTAGTTACGACACTCTGCGTAAGAAGATTTTTGGAGTGTAGAACAGCTACAACCAAAACAATAATTAGGGCTGATGGCAAAGATGTTCCCAAAAGGAAAACTTATGAAAACAGAATAACTCTAATAAGCACAGATAATTCAGTAACTATTACAGATTTTAAGAATGCTCAGAATTTATCTGTTAGGCGGGATTTGAAGCTTGTTAAAATACAAGATGTGGATTCCAAGACCAGACGACCTGTGTTTAAGTAAGTTGAAATGACAATTTTGAACTGCCTATATAATTCAAAGTATCAAAGAAAATAATGATACAAATATCTTGATTAATTAGCAAATTGTAACTTGCAATTTACAAGCTTTAGAAAATAGTTACTTAATCTCTGGTCTGGTTTTTCCTGTATTGAGTGAGAATTTGTATTTTAGGTTGATGACAAATGCAGAATATCATTCAGAAGAGCTTTTAAAAAGAAAGGAGAAACAGACAGCCCGTCAGAATAATGTAATAAAAGGTGAAAAACTGATAACGCTGTCCTCAAGGATAGGAGATCATGACTTGATGACTGGAGTCAAGAAAATGATGAAACTGGTTGAAAAGCATTATGAGGTTAAAATTGTTATTGCTGGAGAGGATGCTGAAGCTGCAAATAAATCTGTAAGTTATTTCAATAACTTCTTTATAAAACAGTTAAAACTTAAAACATATCAAAAGTTAAGGGATCTGTATCTTACTTGTGCACAGGTGGTTGTTGCTAGACCTGGCAAGTGACTAACATGACGTGTTCAATTTCAAATGTAGATTTTTTAGTTTATCATGACAATGATTGACAGATTGGAGAAAGATAAAATTGTGAAGAAATCTGGATTTGTAAAAATGGCTTGATCATTAATTTTCATACAGGGAAGGGAAAAGGCTTTTGCCAGTTGGTCAAATATTGTCTGGCCGTTGATAAGCTGCGTTCTTGACACCTGTCAGGTTCATACTAACGAATATGTGTTATGCAAATTCGATCCTTATTACTACTAGAAATTGTCCAACTAACAGGTGTCAGGAATGCATTCTCTAGATGGCTGGACTGTAAAAGCCATTATTAGCTAGATTGATCCAATATATTTATTCATATGCACATTTTTCTATTTTCAGGAAAGGATATACCAAGTTATAGAAAACAAAGTGAAGAATATGAGTAAAATAGTGCAGAAGAGGATGAAGGGTAACAGTTTAAGTTTTCAATTATTACCAATAAGAGATAGCAGTTCCCAAGATGCTAATAACACAGACTCTAATCAAAATACCAATGATAAGGGGCCACTATGACTAGGAGCTTTTCTACTTGCTATATTATTCACAAAGTATGTGATATTCACAAAATATTATTCTGTTACTAATAAGAATACTAAACCTAAAAAAAATTCAAAGGAATCTGATTCTGTAAACAAAGAACCATACCGCATTTGGTATAAGTATTTAATTTGGTATATTTTTACTATGAAGTGATTTTTGTTATTTAATTTACAATATACAAGATGTTTAATGAAATAATATAAAATGTTTAATTTATAGTAGGAAGTAACAGTGCTATGATGTACTGTCAATTTAACTTAACACAAGATATAATGTAAATGTAAACAAGCCTTTTATTGTGGCTGAGCTCTTTAATACTCAGAGCAATGGTGGCCCAGTGGTAATGGCTGCGACTTACGAGCTGTAGGTCGTCGGTTCGAACCCAGACAGACACTTAGTTTGTGTATATTATTTTATCACCACTGCTCTCAAAACTTTCAAGTATTTATTACATTGTGAGGGTGTTCTAAAACCAAAAATTCGACGACATTTGTGACATCTACCAACTCGCACAGATTTACGATTACGGCCCACTCCCTCTAACCGCCAGGGAGGAGGCCTGAGGAGGCCTGTGTCCCAGCAGATGGAACATTATAGGCTGATTATGCTTTTATACTCAAGGACATTGACAGACAGCATTGTAAAAGATCATTGCATTATGATAATAATTAGATACAAATATTGGGGAATAAATAGAGAATAATACAAATATTTCTTGAAATTAAAGAAGTTGTGACTAGTATTTACAAGTCTTAGGGCGGATTCGACCAAACTCGAATTTATACACGAGTAACTAACTATATGGGGAATAACCTATTCCACGATTTTATTCTCGAGTAAAATCAACAGTCGTTTTCCCATGCAATGTATCGTATAACTATACTTTGATTAGAAATAGCGTAGTGAATGTGTGAACAAATGTAATACCCGGCAAAAAAAACGTTGTTCTCCAAACGGGACGGTGAAGAAGCATAACTCATCTCAACTCTCATTTGCCGTATTATAGCTTGGGAAAGTAGGTAGCTATCAATGTCAACGTACAATTTATTGTTGTACGTGATTGTCAGCTGGTAATGAAGCGGCCGCCATTAAATTATTCTCGGATAACTTGTTTACTCGATGCATTTCGGCGGTATAACGATTTACTCTCAGATAGACAGATAATCCTAAAACGAAAAGTTGTCTTAACTCTAAAGTAATTAATGATTTTATTCCCAGGACAAGACTTGACCAAGTTTGGTCGAATCCGTGATAAATTAATTTTTGTAGTCCTCTACTTCAGAAAGTTTTGTTCGAGTTTGTTTGACCGCATTATAATCTTTGATTGTCTGTCTTGATTATGTCTTATCAGAATCTAAATATATTTATTTATTTCACGGCATTTATTAGTTTTTATTTTACTTTCTATCAATGATTATGAGGGGTTCGTGGTAAAATAATATCAGCCGTACTGGTCGATCGAAGGCTAAGCCGCAGCCAGCGGCATAGCCTTCTAAGCAGTTTGCGGATGGGTGACCATCCATTACAAAGTAAACATTACAAGTAAAACACTGGTATTTAGCTGCATCCGGTTAGACTGGAAGCCGACCCCAACATATTTGGGAAAGGCTAGGCAGATTGTTTGTTTTATTTTACTTTCTATCAATCTACTACGGACAGGCATCCGTATGCTGGATTTTAATAAACGTTTACGTACTCATCTATGGCATAATATAGCACTGTTTATATTTTGACTTGTACGATTCGCGATTGTTTTTTTTGTAAGCATTAAATAGTAGGTAGGTACTTTGATGAAATGAAACGCTTTTTTTAGAAATAAATGACAATTTTAATACAGCATCCACCTAGTCAGTCAGTTCAGTCACAGTAGAAGCATGTTCAAGCTTACGGTAAATCTGTTCACGGACCGCTCCATCATATTCAGTCGGAAACAGATCTGCCTGCTAATATACACGTGTCCACTCTGAACTTAGAACTACTTAAAGTCTAAATACATACATTTTCTAACACAAGAAGATACATTCAACTAGTATGCTGACATAACTAAAATTCATAAATTAATGATTTATTTTTATCAGTTGGAGTTATCACAGATGTTTTAGAGATCGTTAATTCTTATATGGTAGGAGATTTATTGGTAGCATAAAGGTACACATCTTAGACAATAATAAATTATTAATTGAGATTCTATTATGGCAAATGATAATTTTATTGCAAGTGTAAATACAAATAATTTAAGAATAGTCAATTTTCCTTTCTATTTGCACGCTGTGCCGCGTGTAAGATTTTAATTAAAAGTCTAGAGAGCTAACTTTTATACATATTATATAACTAAGAAGATATTCGAACAAATAGAATGGAAAATTGGCATATTGGCACAGGCTTCAAATACAGCACAAAAGTATGTGCAGTTTATGCCTCCTACCTACTTACCTACTAGGTATTCTATTGTTTACGGCAATATGCAAAATGCTTGTAATAAACATTAGAAAAACGGTTTAAGTAGACTTCTAAAAACCATTGAAATAGAAGAATACTTTGTGGTCTACTTCTTAGATTACTTACATTAAAATAGTAGGTATTCTTAAAGTGAAACACTTGATTATGAATATAAATAGTCGTTCCTAATCTAATTGACACTGCAATAGGAAAGAATACTTATAATATGAATCGCTACATAATAATGAACACTAAAACATTGTACCTTACCACGTCGTCTTATCTGTTACGTACGATATGAGCTCGGTCTTGTCCACGTGGTCACGGCGAGTGATGGTCGTAGGCGTCGTCAACGGTTGCTAACAACCATGGGTTTTATTAGGCGTAGACGACGAACGCGTACTGGTCCCGGCTGGCCGTTGACAGGTCAGTGTTGAGTGTCCGGCCCCACGTGATAAGCGGCGATACGGTGCCCACCACGGGAGCAGCGCGTGCTACATTTCTTACGAGGTCCTGAAACAATAGAAATTAACATAAGCATGTATGTAGGTATGTCCTTACAATTTCCATCAAAAATGCCTGAAACTTAGAGTAATTCACAAATGCTTTAGCAGATATACCTGTGGTCGCGGCGGATTCATGACATTGAATTGTAAAGTCTATTTAAATCCTTGTTTCACGTTCACGTTATCCTTGTGTAAATTAGAGATGAGTATCGTTTACTTGAAAATGTTTAGTGAGGTTCCAATTTTAAAAAAAATACTGAGATACAGTTCTTAGTTCTTTGTAAGCCGTCATCCGGCTATCCGTAGGTATGTCACAATTCAAAAATAAAATCACACGAAGGTATCGGTAAGCTGTAATAAAATATCAATATTACAGGAAACTGGCGTCTCACTCATAAATAGTCTTCGGAACCGTACTTGACGTGTGATTCATATCGAATGGTCAATTAATTGCTCGTTCACCAAATCACCAAAAGACATCATCAAACAAACGTTACCCGTACCAGCACCCTGCCTAATTGCGTATCACACTCAATCACAATCTGAATGATTTTGAAGGATATCGCTAATCCATTGCTTTATAGGTTCGAAAAAATTGTCTGCACAACGTTAATACCGCAAAGAATGTTGTTGAACTGTCAAAATGAAAGCCATAGCTACTGTAAGTGTGTTACACAATTACCCCGTATGTGATATATTGAGATGGGTCACTATGTAAAAGTCTGAAACTAATTTCACTACATCTAAGCCCGTAAGTCCACGACGCTACTCAAGAGTAACCAGTTACAAACTCAAATCCTCAGTTAGTACCCAAAATGTGACAATTGTATTTCAATGGCTGTCCTTACACGATGCAACCAATCACAAACTGATTAATAACTCGTTATTAAGTCGTGTCGAGGGCAAAAAGGGGGTCGTTAATAGTAACAGACACCGTAGTGACTCCTCGAGGAATTAGAGACTGTAACTCGAAAATATGTTTAGGTAGTGAGCTAGGAAGACTAAAGACCAGGGTTGCGGGAATGTTCGAAAGGGATACCGGGACCTTGGCAACAGGCAACTGAAGGAACACGGGAGGGAGATTGCCCAACCTCAAAAAAAAAAAAAATGGGAGACTAAAGAGACTAATACCCAGTTTTTGAGTTATAAACAAAACTTCCTCCCCAATGCGACACCAGTGTCCGCCTACGACTGTAGACTGTAGGTCATAAGCGTTAGTAATAGACAATAAACAACAACAACAGACGGCGTAAGGTCGGAACGATTAGGTTCTGAACATAGACCAGATATAGCTTATTATAAATGATTCACTTTACACTTAACTTAATTACATGCAGTTAATTTTAACATCCCATAGGTAGTAACCATTATTTGTGCAACAATGATTTATGATTAAGTAGGTACCTATAGCATAAGTACTTGCAAGTCGAGCGGTATTCTCAGTTAATTACAGAGTAACAAGCGAGATCATTCCTTAACCATCCATAATAATGATGAATTTGAGATCCATTAAAGTGTTAGTTACTGATCAATTAGTGAACATACTCGAAGCGTTAATATGAGGGTTAGTTACTCGCTGCCTTCTTATTCTCTTTGTTACGGACACTTTATATTATTTTGGTCTAGCCAGCTTATTTTATTTTTTGTAGCAAGATCTTGACTATCCGCAAGTTGTGCGATTTAAAATTTAAAAAGGTCAAATAGGACCGGTAAATCCAAAAATGATCATCGTCGTTTTATCAACCGTATACTTAAATTAATATCACTAATTTTGATGCTTATTTTAATTCGTCATAATTATAATACTTACGATATCCAACGTTACACGAATATCAACTGTTGAAAAGGTAAATAAAAAATATATTTTCAGTAATAATACTCATATAAATATTGAGTTAGTAAATATAGTTTTTTTTTCTTTTCATTTATCTCAAAAAAGTAATTAAGAGAATAAGTCGGCGGCGAAGGACAGACACACCATGTTACCCATGAGGGAGGATCGCCGTCGGCCCGAGCGCCGCTTGCGCCGGCACCAACAACGGCGGCCCCTTGCTCGTGCGCGGCCGTACCCGCGGCTCCGCGCGTTGCCCCGCGCCCCGCCCGCCGTGCGTCCCGCATACCCCGCGCTGCCTACCGCCGCTGGCGCCGCCGCCGGACTCGCCGCGTCCTTGGACTCAGACGCCGTCTGCTCCGCTGATCTGTCTGCTATGATGTGGGTCTCCATGTCTTCCAGCGGTGATTCTGAGCTGTTCATTATAAAATGCTAAGTTAAACAAACGCTCAACCCATTATTGAGAAACGCAGGTGCGGTCCGAGGAGGGGGGTCCTAGGGGTCATGACTCCCCCAAAATCATTCAAGCTGTCGAGAGACTAAATGATTTACGTGCTTTACTAACTAAAAACTACTTAGGTACTTGAGCCACAGTGACCCCGATGGGCGTATACAAAAAAAGTTTTTAGAGTACATAACAATTAGGTAAATATTTCCCTAAAAATATTCCTCGGCACCAATGGTGACCCCCCCCAAAATCTTGGGCTGCGACCGCGCTTGGAGAAGAGTCAGATTAAAAACAAGAAATGCATTGTGGACCAGAATGGCCTTATGGCCTAAACTAACAATGAAGGCTTTACTAGGCTGCACTCATCCACGCTTAAAAACGGCCTTAAAAATATTATAAAATAAAGGCTAATAGAACGTTAAATAATGTAAATGCAGGGATTTTTTCGCAGGGAAATTCAGCTTTTCAGCTAAATGTACAGAAGTAATAACAGAAACTTACTTGGCACTGACGGAGCAGTATTCACTAAGCTGTTCCCACGTACAACCATGGTTGCAGCATTCATCAGCGATACCGTTGCTCGCTTGTCGTCTTCTTCTCACCACAGACCCAGGTTGTTCCACTACTGGAAATTAGTATTGAAGATTAAACACTTGACCAGAAGACTAAACTTTGAATTGAAGTAACTAAAGGAAAAAATCTTTTTACAAAAAAAAACCAACCGACTTCCAAAAAAGACACTAAAAAAGTGTCTTTTCTTTTCAATTTTCGTTTTATGCCACCGACTTCCGAAATTAAAGTTATTTTTCACTTTTTAACCGACTTCTTAAAAAGGAGGAGGTTCTCAATTCGTCTGTATGTTTTTTTTTTTTTTTGTGTGTATGTTACTCGATTACTCCGCCAATTATGAATCGATTTTGATGATTCTTTTTTTGGTTGGTAGGTCATGCTTCAGAGGTGGTCCCATATAAATTTTATTAACTTTGCTTGCGTAGTTTTTGAGTTAGCTTCAATAATTACGTATTTTTTTCACTTAGTGTATGTAGACGATATATTGTTTGACTCCGTCACTGTTATTTACATAGCAGGTAGTGATATTCGAATTTGTGTGGGGTAGGTACCACAACTAAAAAGTGAAAAATCTGTTGTTTTATTTTTTGTAAAAAGTTTTTATTTTTCACTTTTTAGTTGTGGTACCTACCCCACACAAATCCGAATACCAGTACCTGCTATGTAAATAACAGTGAAGGAGTAAATAAGGAAATCGTCTAGATAAACTAAGTGGGAAAAATACGTAATATTGAAGCTAACTCAAAAACTACGCAAGCAAAGTTAATAAAATTTATATGGGACCACCTCGGAAGAATGACCTACCAAACAAAAAAAGAAACATCAAAATCGATTCATAATTGGTGGAGTAATCGAGTAATACACAAAAAAAAAACAGACGAATTGAGAACCTCCTCCTTTTTGAAGAAGTCGGTTAAAAATTACGGATATAACATGAATCACTGGCCTACTGGATGGTACATAATATGGTGAAAGAACATTGCAAGATTACGGGCCACTGCTACAGCAGCTGCTTTGGAAAAGATGGCGTAATGGTAAACAGGAGACATGTCCGGTTTACTATCAGATCCTGACGTTAATCAGTTCATAGAAAAACTCTGAATATGAATGAATACAACTAATAAGAACCTACATACCTGGCTACTCTACATAAACTTAGTAACCACTTAATGAAGAATGAATAAATGTTGACAATTCATTTTCCTGTTATTGTAGGTACCTACTGACCAATATTACAATCGTGGATTATTTCAAGCAACTTGCTATTGAATAATTTTTCTTTTATAGAAACCTGTGCTTGTGTATCATATATTTATATATATATATATATACTCAATAACAATTATTAGCAATCCAGGAAAATGTATCATTTACAAGCCGTGTGCTCGATGGGATTTCCCATCGGCGCCGGCGACTAGTTTCCAAAAACGATCATACAACTTACTTTTACTTTATAAACAGAATTCTCAAGTAACAACTTCCACGTTCTTAACTTAAAAAAATACAAACTTTCATCCTATAATTAACCGTCAAAGAGGACGAGTTTCAAAAAAAAAAGATAAAACTAATAGTTATGTAATAGTAACTAATAGTTATCTAGGTAGGAACTTCAATACAAACTTTCATCCCCCATTTAACCCCTCTAGGGAATGAAGTTTCAAAATTACTTCCTTCCGTGCTGATCTTCGATAAATAAAGAACTCTTGTGCAAAATTTCATGCTTCTAGACCTAGAGCCAGCGGTTTAGGTAGTCCGAATGTCAGTGAATTTAAAAGATTAAATTAACAAAAAAATATGCTTGCACTTAGAGTCTGAAGTGCGTGGTTTGTTAATTTGGGTTTATTAGTATTTAGAAATTCGTTAATACACGAACATAAATAGGAGTAGAGCTCTTTCTCTTTGTGATACTTGTTAGTGCCGCAAAACAGATTACTCTGATTGATAGGTTTGGGTTCCGGCGGCGTAGGTAATTAGTAATTACAGACACAATATTGACATTTTAACATTTACAACATTGCTGCATTGTTTCAAAGGTTGCCAATATTGTCAATCGTCAACAAATTTAGGGCGTTGCAGGAGTCTATTAAAATAAACTATGGTACGTCCGTTTTTTTTAAAATTAGATAAACTTCTCTTGATACTTTCCTTTCCAGTAGGTAGGTATCATTATCCTCTAAATTTGTAACACGCCTCTAAACAGTGGTTCACTTAAGACATAATAACAATTAAAGGGTAGTTTGATAAATTAATGTCACCAAAAGCATTTTCCCACGTGAACCAGGTCAAAGAGTTACATGTGTTTTGACCCATGTAACCCGTGCCCAAACTGATTAAAAAGCGCAAACAAGATAGTCTAATGTTATAGAGCTTTATATTAATTAATAATATTGATTTTGAGAAAAAGCCAATCTTACAAGTTTAAATCTGGGTCGTATTAACGTTAAATTAATGGATCTAAAGCACCATCATTCCTCAAATAGAGTAACAAAAAAAAAAAACAAGATTTTTAATTAGAGCAGAACATTTGATAATAATTCTGCGACGAGCTTCTATTACTTACATATCTAATTATTTGGCAGTAAGTATTCAAGTACTTGGCTTGTTATGAATTTTTATGTTGCTGATTGAATTACTTATTTATAAGTGACCTTTCATAATTTGTTATTGAATATTGTTGTTAGCGATAGCGATAATATGTTACTTTCCGGATATAATACTTAGGCTGTGTGTATAAGGTCATTATTGTTCTTTGGAGTTTATACTAGCTTATTATTACTACCACATCTAACTAATGAATATATTTATTCATACTATATTTTTATGAATATATTACTATTAAAGTGAGTAATGTAGTTGCCCTATTATCTGGGAAAAGGTTTCATTGTTTGATCAATTTGTCGACGCAGGTCACTAATATAGCTTAGAAATAATACTGGCCGAAGAACACTCCCTTGCGGTACCCCATATATAATTTCTCAGCAAATGTATAGATATTTAAATTCACATCAGTCATGTGTATAGTTTTTGATCTGTGAGGATGATTTGATAAGGTATAACACGTTCCCTCTAATATTTTGGTTAATTTAAGAGAATGTAATGTTTTGCACAATCGAATGCTATTGTCATGTTTGTAAATATTGAAGAAAATATAGACTGTACCTGTAGGTGTGTCCCAGGGACTGTTGTAAGCATGGCAAACCCTGCTCATGATCTCGCTCAGCTGTCGGCCACAGAACCGGACCGAGGGAGATGTGGCCGCGTCTGTTCTGCTCTCGAGAAGCATGGCTGCTGCCAGCACGGCTAACTGAACTGCCTTGTTTACTAGCATATTTACTAATCTGGAAAATATAAAAAAAATACTTCACATACCTATTATTTGGATTTTACAATGCCCATGCGTCTAGAAACGAATAGTCAATGCGAGTAACTCGAGGAGGTTTTCTGCTTTTATACATTTTGGGGCAAATGTGTAATCCGACACTGGCACCGCCCATTTGATACCAGATACGCATCCCTCAAAGGACTTTTCATTTCCTAAGTGCATTACTGACTGACTTCGCGGTAAAATGAACATTTATCAATTCACATTAGGAAATAATAGATTGAAGGTGTGATACTGCAAATGTTACCTACTTGAAATTAATAAGTGTTTTTGTGTAGACGCGTGGTTAAGTTCAAGTGTTGCTGATATACATAATTATAATATGTTTAATTAATTAAATTCACGATGTTTACTAATGATGCAGTCATGCAGCTAAATATTATTAATGATCGATATTATCTTTTTTACCGCTGGACTTGTGTACATACATACATTCTCCTTGGACCACATTATTTACACATGTATCACCCCAATGCATCTTGCAATGTTTTGATTTAAGTAGGTATAAGTACTTAAAGTTGTAAATTAAGTTATCGCAACTGATGAATGAATTACAAAGAATACGATAAAACGTGAACATAATTCTCTCAAAAATCATGAACCATGCACCAGCAGAGGGTAGAAAGACCATGTGATTTTATTATTGGTATTGGTACGGACACAATTAGACAATGCTTACATAAAACGTTGGTTTCATATAGCATCCATACAAACATTATTCGTAACTATCAAATATTATGCGTTTAGCATTGAAATAAAGCTGAGTTAGTAATGACGATGATTTCATTCACCTTCCCCGTTCATAAAAATACAAATCACCGACTTCCTCTTATAAATTGCCGTTTCGAGAGTATTCCAGGGTGGGTGCTACATGACGTCGTCGTCTTGTCCTCATCGTAGTGTAATGAATGTTTCTACGTATAACGCATCGAGGATAAGTTCTATTTATAGAGAGTTAAAGGCTTGTACTAACGTGCTGGCAACGTGAGAGTTAAACACGGTGTGCCACCTACCTAGTAGGTATTAGTAGACGCAGAGTGCAACCACTTAACGAAATCTACATACACATGCACATGTAGTGCATGTAGCCAAGCTACTCGCACACACGACACGCGAACACGACTACGTTCGTCTGCACTCGATGGCTCTCCATATATCTGTTTGTGGCAATGTAGAGCGGTAGAGCGTTTGACTCAATACTAGGGTGCTGCTAGCCCACAGCTTAATCCAAATATGATTTAAGTAATTGTATTTACTGGTTTAAATAATTTGATTGTAGTAATTTGAGATAAAGCTAGGATGTCTAATAAAAAGCTACATCAAAACGAGTTATAGTAAGGTAAAGGGTGAAACTCGCCTGCTCTGTGTAACTGCACATAAATATCTTTCAATTTGCGATTAAGGATCAGACAATATAACGACATGGTAGTTGTTTAGAACACAATACTCAGCGGCTGATCGGTCACTCGCAGGGCGCGTGCACTGCGCGCCCGCACCGCGCGGCCGCCGCTAGTGCGTCGCGGTGAGCATGATGAGCCTCGTGCTCGCGCACTCGATTGAATAATTACATGAATCTCTGATTGTATCTGTAGCCTTGCTCCTGCTTAGTATTGTTCTTTAACAGACTATTTTTGCTGACGCGCCGTAGGTATGCTTGCTTCTATTGAGTCACTCGTTGGTAGAGCTCGAAATCTGTTAAGTAACTAAAGATTTAATAGCTTAGATAATTATCGAGCATTAGAAATAGCGCATGATGCTACTTATCGTTAAGATACAAAGGTTGCGAACTATTACTACTAGGTAAGGTCATGTATAAAATAGATTGGATTAGCTAACTAAGCAAAAATAAAGTATGGTATCTAATAACTACCATATCATTATTTTAATGAAGTACCTAAATATTATAATTAGTAAATAGTTATACTTATTTTCCGTGGTGTAACGAGGCGACTGGCGATCGTTTATGGTAGTCGTTGAAATTACTTATTTAATTATTTTCAATTTATCGAGACTGCGGGTCATCCAAGCATTTTCTTAGCATTTTCTGATTAAATACTTATGCTACGGATACAATCTGTAAACGTCCATGTTTTTAGATTAAGAAATAAAGTAGGGAGGTGCTAAGTTGTTGGATTAACATCAAAAGGTTACGTTTATTTGCATTGTCGCATTGAACTAGTTGGAGCTTATCACTTAGTGAATGGATACTTTTTCAAATAAATTAGAGAACGCTCCAACCAAGTTGCGAAACCGGTATTTAGTTATGCAGTAGGTATCTAAGTCAATTTAAAATCTCTAAGCCGCAGATGCACGCAATGTGCGAGTACCTATAAATAAAGCTTATTTTTAGTAGTGGAGCCTACTTCATAATCATAGTAAGTCTTAGTAATCAAATACTTACCGTTTTTTATTGTACCACACTAAACTGTTCTGTGCTTCATAGGTTAGGTAGGTAGTTCTGTACATGTGCTTAAGTACCCAAATGTACATTTTAATAGGGCTATGATCGAAATCGCAGGAAAATGCTATCAATTTAAATACGCCATAAGATTTTCCGGAAATAAAGTGGGATTGTTCTATCTACTTAAAAAATACCTTGAAGTAGGGACCTATTATTAAGAAATTATAAGTAAGTATTAATTTGGCGCAAAACAATTTAGGTATCTTTTTACTGAGCTATATGTTCAGTTTTATTACCTTATTTATTTTATTCTAGGAATTTATCTATTTAATTAATATTAATTACGAGGTCATGAAATCAATGACGGAAATTATTACCATATAATATATATAATATACACCATAAATGTGAAGTTATCAAAGGAGCTATCGTTCGCAGAAACTTGAAAGTTTATCACACAACAATTTGAAGTTTGGAAATGATCAGTAGCGTCTAGCCATGTAGTGTATTTGTTGTTATTTTTCACATCGCAACATGTCCAGTTTAGCGTGTCGGTCTCTTCGCAACGAGACACGGTAGACGCTGGCACATGGCGGCAGACGATAGGTAACAAAAGATAATTTAAGAGTTTGCGGGGTCAAGTGTATTGTCGGCTTGCCCAATTGGTGAGACGAGTCGGTCACTGGCTTTAAACCGCACCGGACACCTTTCCATAGACTATACATACTACCTATAACTACTAAATATACAGGTTAAGTCAGTATACTTACTTATGTGTCGGATGAAATCTAAGGCATTTACAATTGCATAAGTGGACTAATTATACTACTTTGCTAAATAAGTACCAAGGTACTTACCTATGTACAGCATTAATGATCGTAGATATTTAATTGGCGGATTGCAGTTAGTTCTATCTACTATTTCCACTATCCATAGTATGCAAATTATACAGAATTTCAATGAGTTCCACTAAAGCAGGTCGTATTTTCAGAATGTTTACGACACAACGGTGCATCGGTGGAGATCTGTGGCAGTGTGGCCTAGCGCTCTCAGTCACGTCATCACGTTTCATCACAAAGCAATTACAATGATTGTCGTTCTATGCTCCAACGGCAAATATAATGATCGTAGTGGCATGCAAAACTCATCCACACAGGGTGGCGTAGTGTGTACACATGTGACAAGGTCCGTAGTGACCGCTTTCGACATCAATTTAAACGTTGACCTGGTAAAGTTCAAACACCTAGATGGCCGAAGCAAATACACTTCCATACAACAATACGTTTGTCGGTAGCCATCTTTGTTTGTATGAATTTGATCTTGATATTGATCTGCGTAATCGATCAATCATACGTTTCTGTTTAAACATTTCACAAATTTCTAGACTCCCTTCCCCTTTAGGATAGATCGTAAAAACTGAGTTATGTGTCTGAGCGGCGGGCGTGGGCGACGGGCTGCAGTAAAAACCCTGGCGGTAAACGTGAAACTCGCTGGATTCGTCCACTTCTTAGAATTCCTATCGCGAATGGTTTCTAATTGTAACTACCTTACGACTTGCGAGGCGAGATGTCTAAGCATGTAATTAAAACTGTACGTTTCTGACTTATCGGTATACTGAGATAAAATTTAAATAGAATCCGCATCGCGTCGGAATAAAACTTTAGTTTGTATTAATTAGCTATACCTACGTTAAATTAAAATAAACGATTGAAATAAAACTTTTAAGTGATGTTTATTCCGTTTTTTATCTGCGATATGATAACAAGTTTTTTTTTTTTAATATCCATTTGTTATTATTGGTAGTTAATGAGATAATAGCAAAAATCCTCTCAACATAATATTACATAGATCCGTATTTTCTTTTATCTCATATGTCATGTGTGTGTTTTACAAAATGTATGTTTTGCATATGTGTTGGATCTACACAAATCGTGTGAATGAACTCTTCTTTTATTTCGGGATAAATACTAAATTGATAACTCTATTATCCTAAAGTACGAGTAAGTACCTACTGTTCGTTATACCATCTGTGAAATGACAGATTTTTCAAGATATCATTGTAAGTATGTATGGGGGGGGACCCTCTTGGATTTGGACTTCTATTAATATATTTTTATTAGGTGCGCCCCGCGGTTTCACCCGCGTTTATCTCGATCCCGTGGGAATATCGGGATAAAAAGTATCCTATGGTCATGGTCTCCCCATGTGCCAAATTTCATCCAAATCCGTTCAGCCAGTTTAACGTGAAAGCGTAACAAACAAACTCACTCCGCGACTTCGCCCTCGTAGAGTTCCTCATAAAATATATTCCGGATAAAAGGTAGCCATATTCATCTCCAGGTCTCAGGCTACCTCTTCGTCAAATTTGATTATCAGTTGAGTGGTTTAGTCATGATCAGGTAACAAACAGACAGACAGAGTTAACTTCGTACCCATTTATACCAAATTTTAGAGCTGAGTTTTGGAAACAAAGTTGCGGGAACAACACGAACACTAAAATAGAAGTTTGACAAACACAATCTAGGTACAAATCATACGGTCGACTTTAGAGATTGATTGCGGAAACTGATTTATGATGTTATTAGTGTACCTAAGTGAGTTGAGCCAGAAATTAAATAGAGTAAGTACTCAATTTAAAACTACCTAGAAATCACACACTTTGTAATTAGCGAATTAATTCTGACTGCATAGTTAGGTACCTACCTGGGTTCAAACATCAAACATTGACAGTGCCTTCAGCGAAATATTATGCCAAATAATAGCAAAATGTTATTAATTCGCAACTTAGAAAAATAATGCCAGTGCTTGTTTATTGTTAACTTATCAAGGTTTTACGCCAAAGTTAGGTAATTTAGATGAGGTTAGTATGGTTTTGCTTTATAATACTACATAAATACCTATTCGTTTCAAATTTTATTAATGAGAAATTAAGTGAGGATATACTTACTTAATTTGGACAGGACTTATACTCCATTTGAAATAAGATTAGACGTATAGATAAGCCTTTTTTACATTCCGTTCAACCGATTTTGAATTCTATTGCGTTGGTGGCATGACAAATGGCAGCCGCAGTAGATAGTTGGTATTGTGTAACTTTTTTTGCTTTTAATGCTATCCTTCTGCCTACGGTATAGAAGTCAAAATCTGTTAAACGGACTGTAAAAGGGTTTGTTGTTTGTAATGTCTAATCTTATTTCAAATGGGGTATAAGTGCCTAAGGGAGTACATGTTTTCGTATCACCGCACCGGTGCGACTGACGAAAATTTCAGTTTTTTTTTGTTAAATTAAGTAAAAAGGTATTTTTTTATTTTTTTATTCAAAATTGTAGGTTAATAATTTACAAATAGGAATAATTAATGAATGTGCATCTGCTTTTATGATACAGCCGAAATCTAATTTTTTGAAATTGTATTTTGAAGTTGAAATAACTAGCATGGTTAATAAATAACAAAGAATTTAACGCACCAACATAACATAAACTGAAATGATCGTGAATTTTTAATGTGAATCAAAGATTTGTTAGTTATCTTTAGCAACAACGACCTACTTACGTTCTAACTAAAACCGAACATTTATGGTTAAATAATAAGTACAGATATTAAATGAAAGTATACTATAACAAGTCACGCTTTGGTGTAAGATCGCAGTTATTATTACCACTTACTTTGTAAGGTACTTCGGTCCTGGTAGTAGTCTGTTGATGTTTGTACAGTAGTAGTGTTGTGTCACAAGACGGCGTGGTCGTTGGCGCCGGGATCGCTTGCCGCGGTAACTGGTGCGAGGTGCGAGGAGGTCGCGGAGTGCACTGCGCGCGTCGTGCACCGGCGCCGCTGTGGTCGCGCTGGCGAGTCGTCGCGTGCGTTGCGAGCGCTTATTATACGCAGACGGCGATGGGCGGCGCGGGCGCACCCGCCACGCCCCGCGCCGCGCTCCGCCCGCCCGCGCTCAACTCACCCCTGATTCCGCTATAAAAACATTTATGACCTCTCTCTACAGTGGTGACTTCAAGTCATTGACCAAGTGCTTGTTGTTTGATGGTAATGTTCTCGAGCCCTGCCTTGTTTTTGTTTGATGCAGAATTAGAACACTATTTTATGAATTTATGAACAGTGCCATTGTGTTCCGTTCTAAACTGAAGAAGGAAGAGCCGATACTTATATAGGGGTAGATGGTTTGCTTCATAATGTTGGTATGGGTATTTAAATAACTTAAGTTTCGTAATTAATGTCTTAAAAAACTATCGTAGGGTCACCACATAGCCCCTGGCAGTCGGACAATAATCCTGAGTTCTCATATAATGACCACAATCAACGGTCAGAGGGGCAATTCATTACGTTGCCTCGATACGACTACGTTCGCGTAGCACGTGATTGCAGTTTGTTATTATTACTTTACACATCTGACGGCGGGAAGAAGTTGCTGCAAGTCTCTATTTCAGCTTTCGGGAGTCCGCTTCAGAACACCTGTTATGGTGAAAGGGATTTATGTTGTGTGTGTGTGTGTGTGTAAACATACAACTATGGGATTTATGGGTGGTGGGGTAGGTATCTGCATCTGTTCCCAAGATGTTTCAGGTGTCCATAATGTTATGATTCGGGAAATAGACCAGGGGCCCTAAGTATAAAGTCCTATAATATAAAACTTTACAAGTCTACAATTCTACAAAATTGTTCAATAAATTGTGGAAAAAATTACGTAACACAGAAATTACAAAAATTACATATGTAATGTAACCAGTAGTAGTCTAAATAAATGATAATGATAATAATAATTATTATGGAATAAATACAAATAGTTACACATAGTCTACAAGCTGCGCTCCGCTATTTCACCCGCATAGGTAAGTCTCGATCCTGTTGCAATAACGGGATAAATAGTTTCCTATATTCTTCTCCGGGTCCATCTACCCAAACCCATGTGCCAAATTTCATCCAAACCCGTTCAGCCGTTTTAGCGTGAAAGCGTAACAAACAAACTAACTTTCACATTTATAATATTAGTTAGGATTACCTATACAGTTAGGATTAGGATAGCATTTTCGATTTTCTTGAAATTCTTGTCATAAGCAGGTACGGCTCGACTGGTTTTTTAAATAACAAACTTCTATAAGTAATACGTATTTCCCTTTATTTTTATGGATGGATGCTTAAAAAAAGACTGAACTTAGTAGTAGTTTTGCGTTGGAATAACACTATAAATTGATAAGTTGAAAAGAAAAATAAAAATAATGTATCTACCCGTTACATAATCAATAAAGTTACATCGCAATAATCTCGGCATATCAAGAATAATGTTAACCCTATGTTTACAAAAACTGATTCCGGTCTAAATGACGACGAAACCTGGAGGATAGATAGGACTCTTATCCGAATGTGTCGTCAACTTATTAGTAATTTATACCGCAATCTGTAAACAAGTGTGTAATATAGTATGGGATGGGCGTTGTGTGAGTAAATAGTGGAATATCCTGCCAATAAGGGGTTCACTGACAGCTGCACAGCGTTTACTACGTGCAACTACTACGAGTCACTGACTTCATCGACGCTTTAATTACTAATATAATTATATCGGATCCTTTGCAATATGTGTAGTGCTCAATATAGCGGTGCTATTTACAAACAAGGTGACAACTTATTGACAAGTCGTCCGCATTGGATGCTAATGAGAATTAATTGCAGTGAAATTGTGTTACTCCTCGTGTCAGGAATGATGGAATGCTGTTGTGAACTGTTGTAAAATACTGATTTATTCCTTTTAGAATCATCAATAATTACGATGAAGCATAACCACATTTACCTACTTACACGTAGATAGGTATTACACACATACTTACAAGAATAATCATAAGTATTTTCTTGTACTTGTAGGATAAGGGCTCACCGTCATGTTCACGTAATTTCACAGCTGTTGTGGAGGTTGTTAGAGTTTGGGAAATCGGAATGATTGTATACGTTTTAAACGGTGATTTTTTAGTTTACTGTTAATCTTTGAGGTGGTGAAAGTACTCATGATTATAAAAAACTTTCACTATGGGACAAAAATAAAAATTAACAAAAAAAAAAAACTATTTCATACAATGACATTTTCATCGAGTAAATAAAAATGCATTTTTGTATGAAACATGTTTTTTTTTTTTCGATATTTCAGAGTTGGTGTCATAGTAAAAGTTGCTCATAATCACGAGTACTTTCAAGCCCTGAAAGGTTCACAGTGAATCAAAAATCACCGTGTAACTACCTACCTAATACCTGGACAACAATTTCAGGTGAGTCACATAATTTATTCAGCAATTAGCAAATACAAAACACACTCATATTTAATAAGTAGGTAGTAGGCGGAAAATGTGATAACTATGCTAATGTTGTTTATACGTAAATAATCTGTTCGTTATCACTCCTGTCTGTTCCACAATTTAATTAGTGAAGACACGCTTGAAAGCTGTCATGATGGCGCCTCCAGACCTGCCTACATGTTTGGGGATATGTGCTCGCCTATTATCTTGTCGCTATTTATAGAGATGGATGAAGATGTTATTTTTTAAATTGTTCACTGACACTGATTGCGCGAAGTTGTGACGATCGGTCGACGGTCTATTTTCCCTTCTATCGGGCGACTTTAGGGATGTTATTAAGAATGTATTATTATTATTCACAGTATTTATTATTTCAGGCCCATAATAGCATACCTGACGCGAGGCGGCTATTTATAGTTGGGTGTCCCTGTGGGGTCTCGTGATTGTCGCGTGGTATAAAGTGACAATGTTAACTTGAACCTTCACAACGATATCGCACTTATCGAAATGCCCTAATTTCGTTGTTCTAAATTTGGGCCAATTTAAATTTATTTATAGAATGCCAGTAAAGTGTTCAATATGTTAACTAAAATGCAATTGATTGATCGCCACAATCTAAGACGTGACAAGGCCAGATCGTGTTCGGTTCCAGCTAATAAATATCGTCTCATTATGTAGGTAGGTACAGCTAAGTGATATTAATAACTCTAAGATAGTGCCTCTGACCTACGTGTAGGTTGTTTTTTTTTTCTTTATGTAGATTTATTAGGTACATTTTTTTTTTTCGAAGTATGTATTGAGAATTTCAGAGTAGTTGCAAGTATATAGTGAGAATTTCAGAGTAGATGCTGACAGTCATCATTCCTCAGCAACTTTTTTTGCAGTTAAATAATATTTAGGTAGGTATCTAAATATGTTGATAAGTACTTACTTTGGATATTTTCTCTGAAAGGTACCTCCAATAAAGGCCAATATTGAAAAATACCATTCCATTTTAAGTGGCAAAAATTACTGAAAAGTTACCGTGAGGAACTAACCAGCTGTTATATTAGATCATCGTAGAGTCGTGTAAAGTCGAGGTGACCTTTTGCGCGTCTGTCTAGGAGAGCTCGTAAGCCAATGATCCTTGCTATCATCAGTACCAATCAACCGACTATCTACTCGTGGTCACGGACAGTCGGAAATCCGATTCTTGTTTAGATTCGTGGTGGAGGTCAGGGGTTTCGTTCAGGGTATCTGACCTCCAGACCGATCAGGTACGACTTGGCATTCAACTCTTGAGTAACTATGTAAAGAGCAAGGATGATAATATGACGTCAAGACGTATTAAAGTGTCAATAGAATCCTTAGTGGAAACTAAAGTCATAATAAGTACTATTCACAAATCAATATAAATCTGAGACTTGCTAGCACATGCAACGTGGTCATCATTAAGTTAGGTACCTACCAACAATATTTTACAGTTAAGGTACAGGAAAATATTTTGAAAATAATTCTCACCTTCGACTTGATCGAAGATTTACACATAATTGCTAAAAAGTTTCTATGCATGTGTGTCGGTGGTACAGAACGCTACGCGCTACGATCTTTCTATGTTTTGGCAACAAGTAAAACAATACCTATGTTCAATCAATGTTGCCGTCTAAAAAGCTGCTACGGATTGCTACGCGCTACGATCTTTCTATCTTTTGACAAGAAGTTATCATTTCAATGTTGCCATTTCTAAGTTGGTACGAATTGCTCCGCGCTACGAACTTTCTAATCTTTGGCAAAAATTCATAAATCAGTGGAAAGCGGATAAGGTCCGCTACGCACTACGAACTTTCTATCTTTTGGCAAGAAAGCCGCTACGGTCTGCTACGCGCTACGAATTTTTTATCTTTTGGCAAGAAGTCATAAATTCAGTGTAAAGCTACTACGGGCGCTATATGCGCTACGAACTTTCTACTTTTTGGCAAGAAGTCATAAATTGAGTGGAAATCTGTTACGGTCCGCTACGGGCTACGAACTTTCTATCATTGTGGCAAGTAGTCATAAATCCAGAGAAATGGTGCTACCGTGCGCTACGCGGTACGAACTTTCTATGATTTTGCAAGAGCCCATCAATTCAGTGGAAAGCTGCTATGGTGCGCTATATGCGCTCCGAACTTTGTACTTTTTGACAAGAAGTCATAAATTCAGTGGAAAGCTGCTACGGTCTGCTGCGGGCTCCGAACTTTCTATCATTTTGGCAAGAAGTCATAAATTCAATGTTCAATGTTGTCGTCTAGGAAGCTGCTACGAATCGCTACGCGCTACGAAATTTGTATATTTTGGTAAAAAATCCATAAATCCAATGTTTCGAAATAATCACACACTACAGGTATCACTATTTTACATAATAAGGTAGGTATTGCGTATAGTACACCCACTTTCACCAGGTATGTATAACCTGTATTGTTTATTCAATTACTGAAAACACTAGTTGTTATTCACTTATGAATGACCACGGGAATATTTAATGTTGGAAGAGATATTCCTGTTTTCAACTCGTTGTGTTTTGTAACATAATACTACACGGCCTTCACTTCAGAGACATGCAAGAAGGTTAATTTCTAAATCTCATATATGTGAGAATCATTATGAATCTATTTTAATGAGATAGTGTTCAATTGTGTTCGCTACCTAACGTGTCGTGCCATATAAATACACAGACACACATTCATTTAATACTTATTAGTTTTCTAAGTGTATATTTACTTGATTGCTTCAAAAGAGATTAGTACCGGACTCACGTTCTTTTAGTTTCAGCTCATATTTTCATCATAGTAGATTACGGTGATTGGAGCATAAACTTTGACTGAGTTGATAAACCTAGAATATCAGATAAATACATTTCATTAGTATTAGTTAGAGCTATTATTTGTTTTATTATACAAAAGATACCTATTAGGTATTATTAGAAATAATTATAATGAACTTATAAAATAATGTCCTACTATAATTTGTACTTAAGTAGGTATGATTTCTGCTTACTTTAATGTTTGCTTTCGTAAATATCAGCCTTATTCCAGTATGGAGCAAAAAGCCAGTTTTCATACCAAAAAATAACATACTCATCACGCTTGCTTACAGTGTGATGCCGATTTCAGACTTTGACTTGACGGTAAACGCAAACATCGTACCATGTCCCCATCACGTAATGTTTTCCTTCACCGCGAGTCAATGTTAGTGAGACGAACCTTGTTTATACTAGCAAAAATTATACGATGAGGACAAATCTGAATATGAGCAAAACAACAGAACCGATTTGTTTTGTTAGCAGAGACGAACCCGTTTGAGTGTTCACCTTCAGGATGTGCGTCAGTGGTTGAAACGTCAAGTGCGAGACTTGCGATGACGATGTTATGACTGGCTCACAAATGACTACAATGTTTAGACTAAAACACGAAAAATATTACTTTTGTCGATGTAACTGATGTTTACGTTCACGTGTCGCTGAAGACGTTGGTTTAGACAAGGTACATGTTTACTACTTGTCGTAAGTGAAGTGTCCTAGTGCACTTGTGGCACCCGTGGGCCGTGGGCAATAGAGGAGGCAATAAAATATTCATCTGTCACATGTCAACGTGACCCACGTTACACGTTCCTAAGAATTGTAACACCTATTTATTGCGATGTTGTTATTTTCAATCAGTTTATTTATGTAGGTTTAGTTGGTCATTGGAATGAGTACTGTGCCTTGTTTGGTTAACATTTTCAGTCCATAAACGTAGGTGCACTGCTGATGATGGGTTCTTCTATAATAGAAACTTGTCGTCAACAGATATTAGACAATGATGACGAAATATAATTAGGTAGGTACCTATATATTTACTTAATTGCTTACATATATATTTTTTTTTTGGTTCAATCCGCGATCATTTTGTACTATTAGCGAATGAGTTGGAGGTAAAAAATGGCGGGAAGAGCGTGACTCGAGTGAGCCATCTACTCCGTATTCGTGCTTAGGACCTACGCACGAATACGGAGTAGATGGCTCACACGAGTCACACTCAGGTGTGGTCTTTCCTTTTAAGTCTTATCCTGTAACTTCTTGTTTTCACAGAAATTGCTTACATATAAAAAAATCTTCACCCTGAAATTGTTTCCTCTTGAAATTATGGGGGGGTAGGTAAATAAGTTTTCAAGAAACGTCCTAAAAGAAACTCGCAGACACATAGTTCAATTACTAAAAGTTGTGTCTTTAAAGGAGTTATTACTTATCTACAAGGAAAGGTTGTGCCACCTATAATTTTTAGAATTACCTGAACGCGTTGTTTCTTGTATCCACATTCATTAGTACATTAGGTAGGTATAAAGTAGTTTGCTAAGATCATAAGCCAAATGTGCTATTAATAGACCGGCTTGAGGCGTGGGTCGTGGGACTGGTGAGTTACTACTTACTAGACAGTTGGCCATCGTGGAACTAAGTGCAGTATGTCAGTTAGGTAAGTCATTTCTTTCATAACACTTACATAACGGACATCATAAAATTAAAGACCGTCGGATTGCAATGACACGGACCAGTGGTAAATTGCAAATATTCTCTTATTACCTACGATGTAATGATGTAAGCACCATGTACAACAAGTAAGAAAAGTCACAGATATTCCGACTTCTGACTCATTATTGATTCTGAAATACTGAATCATTCAATTATTTTCACAAACTTTTGCTTTGTTAGTACCGAAAACAATGTACCTAACAGGGAAAAATACAACAACGTGACGCGTTACCATGAGTTGTTTGTAACAGCCAGCGTAATGTGGAATGACCAAAACTACAATATTGCGGTTACAATGAAGTATCGTAGGTATCTTCTTTAGTGTCCTACCTAACTATGTGTAAAAGGTCATACACCTGTAAAAGGTCGATTTATTCTAATATGGGGTATCTACTGTAAGTCGCAAGCACGTTCGTGCTATATTTAGAATATTGCCTCATGCTTAATAGAAAAATTGTAAATAGTGGTTTTGTTATTGTAAATGTGGTTTGTTCACATGGCATTCACAAGTAGAAAGTCAGACATGATTTACCGCAGGTAAACCACCTTCTCTGACAGCCACCAAACGATTGAGTCTGACCTGCTTGCCAGAAATTAGAACGCCATATCAGAAGGCTACATTTGAACATGGAATATAATTGGTTTACTGGGTGCGCATGCGATGCGTTCCGCCGCGACCCGGTTTCGCTAATCCGCAGCAAGTGCCGGCCCTGCCGATATCCTGCGGTCAGGCCGGGCCCTCACGTCTGCTCCATTAAACAAACATTGTGGCTAATAAAGGTGGCCCATGTCGCTTTCATATAAATCATTATTACAATAACAAATATTATTTTAGAGGGACCAGAAAGGTTCCCTTTTTTACCTGGGTCATTAGGAACCTCTGCTAAATGGGTTTCCACAAAACTGACGTTACTTATGATAAAATTCACTAGTTTTTATTTTTTTGAGTTTGATATTCGGTATAGGTATACAGGATGTCCCTGGAAGTATGGATCAAATCGAATAGGAAAATGACCATGCCCATGCCATGGTCATTTCCAATCTCTGTAACACTGAGAATTTTTTTCGCATGTGAAACTTTTTCCCATGAAAAACGCTCGAAAATTGAGAAAGTAAAAAAAAAAAGAAAAAAAATACAGCGTGTAACAAAAGCCCTGTCCGATCCGTGAGGGTGTTGTTAAGAATCATACTGAGAGTCTATCTGTGTGGTTTTTTTGGATAAAAGAAAAAAATAAATTGGCTGCATTTATTTTCGAGAATTTTACCGGGTTTACATGGAGCGCGGGCGGCCGTCGTCTAGTTGTTGTCTACCAGTCATAACATTGTGACCTCTGCAGAAAACTTTTTTATTTTCAATAAAAAAAATATTTCTTGTTTTTTTCTGGTAATGTTATTGCAATACCTCTGTACCCCTTTCGGATCGGACACGGTTTTTGTTACAAGACATATTGTACAATAAAAGAGTATTCTGTTCTATTCTAAATTTTTTGTCCTTAAAAGTATTACCACAGGGAAAAGTCATCTGATGCAGGCTCGAGTATAGAATTACAATCGCAGAATTTGAACCGGATCTATACATCCATGTGTATAAAGCGATAAGTGTATAGATACGGTATCCGGAAGTATTCCAAGGTTTGGGGTTATGTTGGTAAATTACCACGGAGTAAATGTAAAGACCTGGGTTACAAATATTATGTACCTGTACCTTAATTAAATCATTAGGTACGTGTTTCATGAGGATTTCTCTATCGATGCTGGAGATTGTTGGTTTGAAATGCGATATCCATAACATGGCCTAAGTATGTCTTATGACATATTCATACTTGCTGGCGTCGGGAATAGTTCAATAACGCTTAACTAGCTCTGGTAATAACCGCATAAAAGAAGGAGGAACAATTATTATCTACTAGCGTCCGCCCGTGGCTTCGCCCGCGCGGTATGTCGATAAAAAGTAGTCCTATGTCCTACCCCAGAGTGCCATCTATCTCCTAATTTTGTCGAAATCCGTTCAGTAGTGTAAGGTAACCGACTGACAGACAGACAGACAGAGTTATTTTCGAATTCATAATATTAGTATGGATTGTGCTGGATTTACTTACAAATTAGTACACTTGTACAAAGGGTGAGCAATTCACTTACACCATTTTATGGTAACGTATTATCAAATTCTATGAACATTTCCCGTTTTGCTATACGGGAAACCTAATGACATCTTTCGCTTTGACCGTGACGTACCTAAAAATCGACTTTCCGCCTATTTCTATGCGAAATATGCTAAATAAGGAAATTTAATAACCATTATTAATAACCTTTCGATCTCTAGGTCTAGTGTCACTCATCTTCTACTAATATGATTTGCATATAAATAACTTGTCGATGTAATTGTTATTGTGATTGTCTGGTCTCAGTAATTTGATGAATAGTCCTCTGTAATCTGCGGGCCATAGATCAAATTAATCATCTGATAATATGATACACATGATTTATATTGTTAAAACAATAGATTTGTTCTACGAAGGTCGTAGCTTATTTGTTGAGTCGGACTTTTGAACGTTGTACTTCACTCTTCTGGAAATGTAGGTAATAAGTTTAAAATTATCCGTAAATAGATTATACAGGGTGTAAGGGTAAACACCGGTGTCACTCAAACCATGTGTAGTTGACTTACATAGAAAAATAAATGACCGAGTAACAATATAAAAAAACGTTATTTTCATTAAAAGATTTTAAAAAGTTTCTATCCGACACCGTGCTCGCTAGCAAAACAGCTGACTGACTGAGGGAGGGGTCGCCCTCTCAGCCGGTCACGTCACGTACTGCGTCAACCACCCGTGTTGAGACGCAAGTTCGTTGCCCTAGCGCCCTAGGGTGAAATACTCTTGTGGTAAAATTTAGATTTTCTTTAAAAAAAGTCGTAATTTTCCATTGATTTAACGTTCTATAAATGAAACCAAACCACTGGTTTCAGGGATAACGGTGTTTACCCTAACACCCTGTATAAAAGAACAGGACATACTCTCAGGAAATATTTCAGAAATATACTAGGTAGGTATGACTGTTGTATTTCAGGTGGAGGTGGTCGAACGTTGAAAACGTGAGTGTTCCTACCCCACCTCAAATTGCTTAGCATACCGATCAAAATAAAACCCTGGAGCATTCATTTTGAAATAAATAAATGTTAAAGTACTTGGAGGATTGATACTAGGTCCTATGTTTGTCGAAAACACGATTACATAAAATTTTCTCCATAGAAAAAAAAAACCAAATTTACCTCTAAACCGAACTAATAGGTCTTTACCTATGAAATTGCCGTTTTGTATGAAAAAATTTAAACGAATTTTTTTCATGAATTTTTTATTTGTATTAATCGAAGTAATCACCCATGCAATCAATGCATCTTTGCCATCGCAGTGGCAGTTTATTGATGCCCTTGTTAAAGAAATCAGCTGGACGGGAGGCAACAAATTCTTCAAAGGCATTTTGTACTGCCTCTCGGGTATTGAATTTTTTTCCCGCCAAGAAGTTATCCAAATTCTGGAAAAAGTAGTGGTCTGTAGGCGCAAGGTCTGGTGAGTAGGGCGGATGACGGAGAGCTTCCAACCCCAGTTCTTGCAACTTGGAGACCGTCTGCTGTGCAGTATGAGGTCGCGCGTTGTCGTGCAGGAGCAGCGGAGACGAGCGATTGACCAATGCTGGTTGGAGATGCGCCAGCTTCTCCATCATTGTGTTCAGTTCTTCACAGTACACATCTGCAGTAATGCTCACCCCGTTTGGTAAGAAGCTGTGATGAATCACACCGGCGCTAGACCACCAAACAGTGACCATCACTTTTCTAGGGGTAAGTTTTCGTTTAGGGCATTGTTTAGGTGCTGAACCAGGATCCAACCAACTTGCTGAGCGCTTGCGGTTATCAAACAGAATCCATTTTCCATCGCAGGTAACAATGCGGTTCAAAATTCCTTCATTTGTGTGTCTGATGAGCAGTGCAAGGCACGTCTCGACGCGTACTTCGCGCTGGCGATCATTGAGTTCGTGGGGCACCCATTTGTCAAGCTATTTTACCTTGCCAATTTGACGCAAATGGACCAATATTGTTTTGACGCTAACGTCGAAAGCTGCTGCTAATTCAGCCGTAGATTGTGTATCATCAGCTTCCACAATCGCCTTTAATTCGTCATTGTCGACCAAAGTCTTCGGACGACCGCGAGGTTCATTTTTCAGGTCGAAATTTCCAGAACGGAAGCGAGCAAACCAATAACAGGTGGTGCGTTGGTTTGTAGTGTTAGCTCCGTAAACGTCGTTGATGTTGCGTGCCGCTTGTGCCGCGTTGCTGCCACGACGGTACTCATATTCCATAATTACTCGAATTTTTAACGTATCCATGATGACGAAAAAGATTGAAATGCGATGAAAATGTAACACTAATCAATAAAGAAATGACTACTTTTGGAAAAAAAAAACCATGTTTTTAAAATAAAATTAATTTGAAATTAGAATTCTTAGCCAAACAAAAATTATTTTGATTTGAAATGGCCAGTACTGCAGAACGGCAATTTCATAGGTAAATACCTAATATAAACCGCTGATATTCAAAAAATACTTCAAATTAGATCATGAAACTTTCCATAATAACTGAACTAACTATAAATCAGGTCTTATGTTTTTTATTTCTTTTTATTACCATTATTTTCACCGTAAAAAGCAATTACTTAAACTATTCAAGGCTTTGAGCCGTCAGCACCCCACTCCGTCTCGCTCTCACACAGGCCGCGAGTAGTATGGTGCGAGCGAGATAAAAAGTGGATTTGAGCTGAGGTAGTATAGGCCTTTAACTGCGACAACGACAAACGTGTAGAGCGCAGTTCAGGTTAGGTAAATTATAGGTAGTCGAATCGATTGTCGTCAGCTTTGTGTCTCAACTTTATCTAACTCAGACACGTAACGTAGTAGTGTGTACGACGCGATTGACGATCGGTTCTAATCTTGTCTCGAGGGGACCCGGGGTCAGGGAGAGCTCCTGCTTTCATGTGAAAATGTTAACTAATGAAATATCGTTAATAGGTAATATGATAAAACTAATGGATGCACGCGGCGTATCATTTTGACCTTAATGAGTAATTTTCCTGAAGATTCGACGCTCTGTGTTCGTATGCGTTTTCTGGTAGGTAATAGTGGATACTAAATACCGTCCGTAGGTAAATCACACTCTGTTTCATAAAAGTGCCTTTTATGTGCGGATAGAAGCAACATATTATTATAAAAGTTGATACAATTATCAAATTATCATAATATTCTTGAGGAAACATTCCTCGCCATTTAATAGCTCATTTATTTATCAATTCATATGACCTATATGTGTAACCCCAAATCACTGACCATTTGGTTCAACAAACAAAGGATATCTAGGGGTCATCACTCGCGCTGCACGGTTGGGTCCCCTTCCGGGGGTCACGTTTAGACAAAACAAAAAAAAAAGTACTAAGGTACTTGTATTTTATTTCATGTCAAACAATTTTCAGACACAAACTTTATTAAATTTAATATGAAATCATATAGGCAACTAATTCTGAATCTCTACTTCTTCAAATATAGACATATCCAGGTGTTACAAAAGGAGCTTGTATTTATACCTACCCAACCTATTGACCTACCTATTCGACCAATGAAATCAAACAGTGGCAATTACGACATATTGGAAATACTTGAAGCGACTGCTGGAAGTCCGCTTCGTTCAGACGCTTTATGTTTGATCTTTACGTGTGAAATGAAATGTTAGGATACTCCCCCGGTCACACCCCTTTGTTTATTGATGTGGAAGAGCTGAACGATACAAAACGACTTTGTTAGGAAAATAAAAATATAAGATGTGTTACTGTGTTCAATAATTTCATAATTATCATGTTTAAGTTAACATCTGACATTTACTTAATCATGTACTTACATCTTATCTATAGTTACATAACATTCCATAGTAGGACTTAGTACCTAAGTAGTATTTATATATTTTTCACTACAATGTTTTTATAAATATCAGCATATTTTTCATAAAACATTTAGTTTCCTTAATTTACTCAGAAAATTGTTGCATCTGAAATGGAAATCAGTGTTTCAAAAACTGAAGATGAACTGAAGATGGCTCAAATCAGTGTTTCAAAAACTGTCGGTGCACAAGACTTGCACTAAAGTCTGAATTTGATGCAAGTTCAAAATCATGGAACAGTTTCGGCACCTAAGGGCTCAAACACATCGTGATTTCGTTACATTTTGTTTTCTGGCAGAAAACTATAAAGAAAAAAAAATTAACGTGTTGTAACGTGTTTATGTGTTTGAGCCCTAAAACAAAAATTGAGTAACAAATGTAGAGCGTACCGTACCTAAATCGGTAGAAAAAAAATCTCCCACACAACATATCACAACACTTTTTCAGCTGGTAGAGTCAGAAGTTGGTAGAGATTAACAATTTCAGTACACAGACAAAACATAAAAACTGTGTAGTTTTGCTGTCATTAATAGCTACCAAGGGCAAGGGTTGATTCGCACGTTTAGAAACTCATCTGTTCAGAAACCGGCCACGAAGGATTCCGTACGATTACGATAGAGCAAAAAACGCCGAAAAAAGCACCTTTCTTTAGGGTCCTGTGATTTTTTCGGCATTTATACATATAACAACAACACGGAAATGCTTGCTTCAAGTTTATCCTTTTAATTAAAAGTCCCGTATACATGACAAAATCAGTGAAGCGTGGACCTCTCCTTTATGAAATATCTCCCTTTATCGTTGTACGACCGCTGAACAAAGTTTAATATTATTACGAGGGGCTCCACATGCCTTGGGTGCTGAAATTATGTAAAGTATTGTTTGGGTATTTTATTTTGTAATTTAAAACAGATTTATTAAGATAATGTGTTCTGAAATACATAAGAATGTGTGATGGATGTGTTGGGAAGTTGTTGTAGGTTGGTGGACTTAGTCGGAAAACAAACCAAAGAATTGGAAAACGGTTTGAGGGTTTTGAAATTGATTCTCGTTTTACAACTTAAAAACCTATCCAAAAATGGTGTATTCAAACTAATTTATTTCTCTAGCGAAAATCTCTAACTTCTAGGCATAGTTTTTGTTAGGTAGTTGGTAGTAGGTATTTATGAAGTTGAACTTACAAAATGAAAAACACGTTAACGGTTGTCTTATAAGGTGGATGTATGGTATAACTTGAACTAATACATATTTACATGGTAACATATAATGCTATACTGAAAACCAGTTTCACATCACTCACATCGCAGTTTGTCTTCTAAAACCCTAGCTGACGTATTTAGGCATCAGACATGTTTGAATTGTAGTTTGTACAAATAATTAAATAACACTGAAATACTAGTTCATAGTCATATACCTAAAGTTTGGTCGTGTAACAAGGCAGTCGTGTTTCAATATGTGCTAGCATTGTTCCCTCTCATGGCAACGCTCATTCTTCTGACGGGGGTCGGGAAGGGTCGGGTTGGTAAGGGATGCCGGGGCCTGGCAGGCCGGGGTGGCAGGCGAGAGTCCGTGCTAGCTCGAGCTCGAAACTCGTCGCCGCACTCCGACCGGCCCGATGATGACGTGGAGTCGCTGCGGCCGACGCATACCTCATCTTCTTCGTCTAGCTCCATCTCCGTCCATCGACGACCTGGAAAATGGAAAATGCATGTTTAAAGCATCTCAACGTATGCAAATATTCGGATATGTTTTTACTCTGTTACTTCTGTTAGTAGTAGATTTTGATAAGTTACGATAAGATAATCATTTATTTGCTCAAGAAGCGTTACGTTTGTCGAAGATGTAGTTGTTATTAGTCTTATTCTTTTATATTGGTATCTAACATGTAAAGTAATTGGCAATATTACCAAAACCCAATTGGTAGGTATACCTAAAATCTAAATATTGACTGTGTACAAAAATAAAGCTCGAATTTTACACACTGTGTGTATTTGATCCCAGATCAGAGAAAGGCAGGTTAATGGAATGAAAAAATGCGATGGGATGGGAGGTAGGTATTTCTTTTTATTAGGGAAGTAGGCAATAAAGTATAAGTAGCTACTTATTCCAAATCTTATTTCAATAGGTAAATGAATGGAAAGGTGCCTCTCCTGTGTCCTCCATTACCAGAAGGGGGCTTCTATATTTTCCTTATGAACATGATATTGAAATCCTTTCTTGCTGCTCGTGTTTCATGCGAATCTTATATTTAGATGCAGATGGTTGAATGATAAAATTGATCGGAAATACTTCACAGACGCGTATTTATGCTATATTTTTTTATAGGTAGAATTATAGTACAGTAGCGCAGTTTATAGCTGCTAGATTTTATGTTTATGGGTTCTATAATTTTCAATTGACCTAGTTTAGATCAGGGATCTTGCGGATGCAGATTTTTTCACATCCGCGGATGCGGATGCGGATGCGGATATTTGGAGGCTCACATCCGCGGATCCGGATGCGGATGTTTAGATATTTTATAAGTTTTTTTTTATTTGTGTGGGGTGGTAAGTAATTAAAAAAGAAGATAGTATTTTTTTATTACATATTTAGTAAGTAAAGTATAAAATTGGATAATTATATTTAATAAAAAGTAATATTGCCGCCTTTTCGGAGTCAAGTCTGTTAGAAACAAAGAAAAGTTACGCAGCGGTTCATATTATATTAAACCCGCGCTACTGAGCACCTGTTCGCTAGGAACACTGGCTGGTGGTGTCGATAAAAATGTGCGTGCTATTGGTCAATGAGAGTGCTCATTGACCAATAGGAGCGAAGGTTTCGTGCGCATACGGCACGCGGCAGTCGCCGGCCCCGTCCATCTTTCGTGCGGATGCGGATGCGGATGTCCAAATCGATGCGGAAGCTCCGCGGTTGCGGATGCGGATGCGGATGTCCGCAACATCCCTGGTTTAGATAGATGAATCTTTAATTTTTTACATATTTTTGCAGTCTCTCGTCCTTTTGTATACCTACGAAGGTTTGCCCAAAGCTACATTAGGAATTCCTCGATATTTTTCTACGGTTAACTTTCGTCCAACGAACAATACCGTACCATTCCCAAGGGTCCCATACAGCCTACATATCGCTTCCCTAAAACCGGACGCATTATTATAACCGAGATAATAAGTCCCTAGAAATATCCTGGGGTTGCAGCGAACACGTAAACGTGTTCCGCCCAATCCGTTCGGTAAATCGCGCGGGGTTACTCGAAAACTTAGAATAATACAGTAGATTGGGAGCACTCTAATAACAAGATCTTTTCGTCTTTCTTTCTGCGTATTGTTTGTATGTATTGTTTCCATCTGTTTTCATAGAGTTATCATTTCCCACGGGTCTTGTGAAGCAGAAAAGGTTTTACAGAGTCATTATTAAATCCGGATGTTATCAAGGATTTTACCCAAAAATACTTTTGTTTAATTAAGCTTTTCGGGTACTACACCAGAAAATAATTTATAGGTTTGAGCCAATTTGAGACGGTTTGACATGAGTCAATGTGATGTTACCTTGCCTTTCAGTTGCTTTCAGCAGGCTATTTAAAAGACCAAAGAAAATGGATGGATTGTGAGAGAGCTAACAGAAATGAATACTGAGATGACGGCTAAGAGGTGTACTATGGAAGAAAAGTAATAATGAGCAAAGCCCCTAGTGCTTAAGGCTCGTGCAGACTAGCGACTAATTAACTTGTATAAAAAAAAATCTGAGAAAACTTCACGGTAGAACAATTACCGGTGTCGCGTCGCGCGACAAGGCGCGCTAGTCTGCACGAGCCTTTATTCTCTTCCTTCCTCATTCATACCTCTTACACGTTTAACTGGTTACTTACAGAAGGGTGGTGCAGCGTTGGTGTCTGGTGTGGTATCTGAGGACGCTCTCGCCAGCGGCCGGCCGAGCGCCGCCGGATGCCGGTCACCATCGCGCCTCGACCACTTGCTGCTCACGCGCCAGAAACGACGCGCGTCTCGGAATACACCCCACACCTGGGTAAAAATAATATTGCTAGCTATATTTCGGAGGCGACCGCGAGGCGTACACATAACGTAAATTCCAACGATTTTTAAATCGAAAATACAACTCTACCACAGCATTTTGGTTAACATTTTTGCAACAAGCACAATTAATTATTACACATAGATATCAATAAAGTCGTTACGGGTGGTCAGAAGCCCGAAAGTCTGACAACCAGTCTTACCAAGGGGTATCGTATTACCCAGTCACTGGGTTGTGGTGGTCAGATAGGCAGTCGCTCCATGTAAAGTACTGGTATTCAGCTGCATCCGGTTAGACTGGAAGCTGACCACAACATAGTTGGGAAAAGGCTAGGCAGATTGATTTTTGATCAATAAAGTCTTAAAATTATGTAAATACTTATTATGCTCGAAAAACTCTTTTCAGTTTTACAATCGATCGAATCATCGAATGTACGTTACGTTTAGGTACCTACTCCGCGCGTTCGCGCGCGAGTTTCTTTGTGAGTCTCGTCAATTTCCATAATTCAAAAACTGTGCTGCGAGCGGTGGCAGCGATAAAAGCTTCTAATAATTCTGGAAGCAGAAAAGTTAGGGTACGATTGAAAAACAGCTTTGGAAAGCGAATTGATTGCTAAAACTTTTTAGTAAATCTTAGTAAATATTTATGTGGCATTTTTCTTTAGCTGGCTCTATAATGTCATCATAGAATTATAGGTACGTATAAGTAGGTACATAAGATAGGTATTAAATCCGACGACAACGGGATTTTGGGATAGTAGAATATAAATTATGGTTATCTAGAAGAATAAAGGAAGCAGTTAAGATCCAGCATCCTAACTGTTACCTGAATCTTCGAAAATCGTAAACCATCCATAAATAACCGAATGCTGTAAACAGAACATAGTTAATGATAATTATAAACTTTATAACCGTCCTGGGTATCCGTCAGTCCGTCACCAAGCCCCGGGTTCGTTAACTTGTTATAGAGCAGAAAATAAACTTGTGCATTTATTACGTTTGAAGGGATACAGTAATTTAATGATGGATCGTTTTTATACGAAAGTACGTCGGTAACAGTCGCTAATCGGGAAGGACAGTCCCCTTTTTTTCGGAATATTTTAGAATGCATTGATAATCCTAATCCTTAAAGGGATGTTTAAAAAGGCTTGTCATTCAGCCCATCGAAAACAACGATCAAAAATTAAAGGCTCGTGCAGACTATCGCGAATTGTCGCGCCACCGATAATAATAGTTCTACCGTGAAGTTTTCTCAGAAATTGTTTTGTGAAAGTCGCGTCGCGCCTGTTTGCGGGGGCCTTTATCGTAAATATGATTCGTGTTCCACACTTATTTACTTATAGATACTTATCATCCTAACTTATATTATAAATGCGAAGTGAGTTTGTTTGTTTATTACGCTTTCACGCTACAACTTCTGAACGGAATGACATGGAATAGGAGATAGTACTTTTTATACCGAGATTCCCACGGGATCGAGACTCACGCGGGTGAAACCGCGGGGCGCAGCTACTAAATGTTATAAAACTCGCTGTCCCAGTGTTCCGTTTAGCTAACACCTACGAGGTGAATGATAAAAATAAAACGTCTGACTAGAGCAACCAGTATCATTTGTATCACGCATGTCAACAGGAAGCACCAATCTTTTCCAGTAAAATTATAATTTAATTTCATTTTGTTACAAGCTTTTATTTTATTTCATGACTTAGGTAGTCGTGACGTGAAATAAAAGAAAACGCACGCATGTCCTACCTATCTAAGCTCAGTAGATATTATATGGTAGTTTCTTGCCCATTCTTCTACATGCGAAAACTATCTTTTGGAAGGGGCAACTAGAATCAATTCAATTTTTTTGTAAATTTTGACGTTCAAAAGTGCCTTTTTTTGTGCCTAATTGAAATAAATTATTTGACTTTGAATTTGTAGGCAAATCTGAACAAATTTTTAATATGGTACCTTTACTGAAATCTGAATTTGTTTACAAGTGCCTGTTATTGAACAGTAGGCTAATAAGTAAATTAAGTGTTGATAAATTAATAAATCATTATCATCTGCCTAACCTTTTGGCCAACCATGTTTGGGTCGGCTTCCAGTCTAGCCGGATGCAGCTGAATATACCTACCTACCAGTATTTTACGTGGAGCGAATGCTTATCTGAACTCCACAACCCAATTACTGGGTAATACGATATCCCTTAGTAATACTGGTTTTCAGACTTTCAGGCTTCTGACGACCCGTAACGACTGTCAAAGATCTACGAATGAGAGCCGGGACCAACAGCATAACGTGCTTTCCGAGTCACGGAGGGGTCTTGGTATGTAATAAATATAGTCCACGATAGTCTACGGACCAACCGCGGCAAGCGTAAGTTGAACGTGAGCGATCGACCCGTGCTGGCAGCTTTTATTACGTACTTAATATCCACAAGCCCCTCCAAACCCGGAGGCTCCTTAATAAATTAATAAATAATATTAAACTTAACTAAGAAACTTTGGAAACTTGATTAAGCTTCAACAAAAAGTCCCATCTTAAACACGAAACGTAAAGTATTTTCCGGAAACAAATATCACGCCAGAGTTCTAATAATAAAGGTTGAAAGAATTTTAGGAAGGTTGAGGTTGAAGAATAACGAGTTTGACTATTAAAATGTATATCGGAATATTTGTGTTTGTAGATCTCAGGTGACTGAGGGATACGGATCATTGTAACCCCACAATAAATCGAACATGTCAGCAACAGCCTCACATATAAATGGGGTGGGATTGCAAAGTTAAATTACTCTACACGCCCGTTGAGTAATAACTAAGTAAGACGCACTTATGTAAATAAGCTACAAAACCGCATCATCTCCACCGATTCGGTTAGATCAAGGTACGGGTTTCATGTGGTTTGGGGCTTGGGTCCACTGATTCTGTCTCAAATTTATTTCAAAGACAAGCTGACGTCTTTGAGATTTAACATGTTTTTCAACTACAATGTTACCTCATTGTGATTATGTGCCTGTAATTTGTCTTCAAACGTGGACAAATTTTTTATTTTGTTTCTTTAGAATTTAAAATAACAAATTGTTGGCCATCTTCCTTATGCGTTGCTATCCTAATGGAGATTACACTTTATGTAATAGTGTTCTTCTACTTGACACTTTCATTCTTAATGTTCGGCTTAATGTGGGAAAGGAGATAAGGCGCGTATCTTTTGAGGTATCGTGATTCGACTATACTCAAACTATTCTAAGTTTGAATCACTTCCCAATACATAGGTCGAAATAGATTTGGTCGTCTTGACGGTAAAAAAGTCCAATAAACAATATTCTTACTTATTTCTCGTCAGTGATGTGTAAACAAAGATCTATCTAAGAGGTACTTAGGAGCTGTTTGACCTCTTTCATGTATTCGGATAAGT
The DNA here is from genome assembly GCA_948473465.1 of Lithophane ornitopus. Lineage (NCBI taxonomy): Eukaryota > Metazoa > Arthropoda > Insecta > Lepidoptera > Noctuidae > Lithophane > Lithophane ornitopus. The sequence continues at coordinate 9,595,326 of OX419620.1, read as the reverse complement.
AAGCTGTGCTATTAATAAGTTGACAATATTTGTTTTTGTTCTCCTTTTGGTTGGCGAAAGAGTAGAATTTAGGCATCTATTATTGCGATAACAGATGTTTTGTACGTGTTCATTAACAAAATATGGCTTCGATATTAACCTGAAACGTGGTTGTCATATTTGTTTTACGTGGTTTGGTTGGCCGAGGCGTTATTGACATGAACGGAGTTTGCGAATTCGGGCGTCGGCGCGGAAACATGGGATTATTCATGCAGAAACATTTACCAAGCGGACATACCAAGCTGCCGCACTTCCGATGTTTGCTGATAAAGGCAAATACCAAAGGAAAACGTACCTATTTCTCGTCGTGAATTCCATGAAAGCTGTAGTGTTCGCTACACTGTTTATGTTTAATTTTATTCATGAATGTTATCAGTGCCGTAACTAGACTTGAATTTAAGGTACCTAAGGCAACTGTTGTTACAGGCAGGGCAGAAGTAAAAATTTTACTTGATTTGTTCTAGTCAATCGATTTTTGGCTCTCTTGACTTGTAATATATATACGGGTGATAAATTGTTTTTTTTTAAAAGTAATTTACTCCGATTTTAATATTCAAATAACAGCTGAATTCTTCGATTCGCCATATTATTAGACATGCGAAGTTGACAGCAACTGACTTGGTTCTTTTCTTTTCAAAGGCCAAATACCATGCCTGGCTTTCTTTCGTGACCCATTGATAGCGTCTGACCCAAGTAGCACATTAGTGAATTTTGCAACTTATCTTATAGCTTTAAGTTGTAAATGAGTGGTATAACAGTATTTGATAAAACTTATAGCTTTAAACACTACTCATATTTGTATATGAGTACCTCCTATCACTCGTAGTTGCATAAGAGTGAATTTTGTTTATACTTTATTTCTTACTAGCTTTTGCCCGCGGCTTCGCTCGCGTGGATGTCGGAAATTATCCCACGGGAATGTGCTACCGGGATAAAAGTATCCTATGTTCCATAACCGACGTGGTCTGTCTAGGCGACCTAGGCGTTACGGCGTAAAAGTAACAGACATGAGACAGCCAGTAACTTTATATATTAGTGGTAGTCCATATCTATATTGTGGTGATAGTGTGGATAGTATGGACAGCAGTATGAAACTGTCGGAAAGATTAATGAAAAAACTATGGCATATTGTACCTATGGACGATGGAAACTAAGGCGAAAGCTTTGGGGAAGCCTGCGAAATTCAAATTTTCTTATGTCTTTTGCTTTTTACAGGTCAGTATCAAGTTTTATGTTGATCTAAATAATGAGTCGCAGTTGTATCAAATATTTATTTATCTAATCTAACTAATATTGCAGGAGTTGTATTCCTGTATCTAATGGTTATTATTCTGTAAAGCTACTATTTGCTACGATCGCGAATCATATTTTAATCATATTCACATTCGAAACTTACCCATTAAACGATTTAAAAGCTGTATTAAAACCAAACTTTGTAAAAAAGGGTACTATACAATTTCAGATTATTTAGAAGACAAAAAGCATGGGATTGAGCTGCTCGCTCTGCTAACATTTTGTCATTTTGGCATTGTGACATTTTGAATAAGTACTATGGAAAATCATCAAAATATACCTACCAGTGTTATATACAAATTCACATTATTGAATATTATATGTAGGATATTGACAAAATGACATGATTACTTTGTAAAGTATTGTATTATTGTGAATGTGAGGACTATGTGGATGTTTATTTTCTTTTTATTCTTATATTATTTCGTTCTCAGTTAGTTTTAACAATGGTCTGGCAATTTGAGAACTTTATGCGGCCTACACAAATGTCCTTTCTTTGGTATTGTTCGTCGAGTCGTTAAGCTCCTTAAGTTCTGAGCTGAGCTCCACTATTACTGACAAATGCTTGCAGTGACAGGACAGGTTCACTCAAATCTGTGTGGTTAATTCCTCAAAAGACCATTTCAGACTCTAATCTACATGGTCCTCATGGGACCTGACCAATATGCCAATATCTGACCTAGGTATGTCCGGACTTTAAAAGAGACTGTGAGTTTGTTCGGCCTTTCTTCTCAGAGTAGTCAGATAGGAAACGCCGACCTCATTTAGCAAAATTTTACAATTTTTTGATATTATTACGACGTGTAAAAGTGATTCCAATAACCTATTTACAGAATAAACAATTTCATTTCATTTCATTTCAACATACAACCTGCCTGACACTGACTTGCAAATTGCAAAAAACTTAAGATTTGAATTTCGCGGGCTACAGGCGCATCCCCCTTAAGTAAATCGCATCATTTGCACAACGCCATCACTGGTAAACTCAAATTCTTCGTTCCAAGCCAAGAGCCAAGTAGTAATAACTTTTGATTGAGTGGACAGATTCTCAAGATACGGACTATGACTATATTCTCAATCCCTTAACGCTCTTGAAGAGAGTCCCGCAAAAATGTCAATAATAAGTACTTACATGTGAATTTTAAAATCAAGAGGGCAAAGAAGGGTTTTTACCCTCATGAGGGATGATTTTAGAAAAACGTAACTCTTTGTTAGTTACAAAAAGCATAAATTTTCACAGCCCTAACTTAAAAAAAAACCGGCCAAGTGCGTGTCGAACCATGCACAATGAAGGGTTCCGTAGTTGGGATGAATTAATTTATCAAACAAACTTTCGCAAAGGTTTATTGTTATTACGTCTATGGGCGTTTACTGTCCCTCAAAGTGTTAACATTGTAGTTAAAAAACTTGTTCTCGCATACAGAATGTTTGGGTTTTTGCAACTGCACATGTAAGTTGGCCGATTAAAAGTTTTTGAGCTAAGTCGCGGACTGACAGACAGATAGACGGACATGGCGAAACTATAAAGCTTCCTTGTTGACTACGGAACTCTAAAAATGATAGGTTTCCCATAAAAACTTTCATCCCCTATATCCCTTAAATTTGTTTTGGAGAAAATAATTGCCTATGTTCTTCCCCGGGATTCCATCTATCTCTTTACCAAATTTTATCGAGATCCGTTCAGTGGATCAGGCGTGAAAAGGTAACATATAGAATTACAGACGGGCAGACAGACAGAGTTACTATCGAATTTATACTTTTAAGCATCGATTAGTATGGATTATGTGTTCAATTCAAAATGAGCCAAATGTTCGACAATTATGAATTCGGCGAAAGTGATTCTTCTACGGAGACTCTTAACACCGCGATTCAGAAAATGACGTTAAATGAACAACGCCATCTATCAAGCACGAAGTGATACTGTCAAAATATATGGGAAAACGTTCGAATACTCTGTAAGCTATGTAGAAAAGACTGTTTTTAGGGTTCCATGACTGACTTGACCTGACTTGACTTGACTTGACCTGACTTGACCTAACTTGATTTGGATTGAGTTGAGTTAACCTTGAGCAGGTATATTTTATCGCAGCAGGTACATTGGTAGTTGAAAGAAAAGTAGATTACGTACCTTGCTAAAGTGAGTAATTAATGCACTCGTGTTAATTTAGTAAGCGCATTCGTGCCTTAATCACTCACTTTTTGCTCGATGTAACAATCTACAATTTTTAAGAAATTAAAATTTATCACCATTTTTTCATGATTAATTTGTATCATGATTTAAAAGATAGATAGCGCCACCTATGGCACTACTACCAAACAATGGATTTGGAAAACTTGAATTAACCAAACTTTAGATTGGGTAAATTCACAATGTATCGCGTTATGTTTCCGCGCGAAGTATGTGAACATATGATGATTATAATCGTGTGTTACACACGTTCTCACAAACCTACCTGATTTTACGCTAGTGTTATTTTACGTCAATAGATGTCGATACGTGTATCTACATTACGTACCTAATGAAAATTTCTTATTGAATACTTTAAACTCTTATATCTTTTGATATTTTGAAGCGATTGCGATGAAACAAAGACTAAATGAAACATCAAGTTACACACAATATTTGAGTTTATAAGTTAACCATATTGATTTCGTACTTTTTACGTGATACTGGAACAATCAAACAAACGAACAGACAAACAGACAAACAGACATACAGACATACAGACAAACAGACAAAAATTCCAAAAATGGTAGAAATGGCATCTGTTGGTTATTCTTGGACACTCCACCTAAGTTTTTTTTTTTTTTTTTCTTTGTACAGAAACGCCTCGTCTACAGATTTATTATATGTATAGATGGTTGCATAGAGTCGATTTTGTTACTTAAACTTGAAAACGGGTTTTAATTGTTACCAATTTACAAGCAGCAGTGGTATATGAGGCCTTTAAATCTCTTGTAAGCAACTGTTCCATTTAAGCTGTAACATACCTTTATTTGGCACTTCTATTTCCAAACGAGTAGTATAACAGAGTAGTATATCACCTGTAGTAGCTAAAGGGATCATTTTGCAACCTTTTTGGAACCTAACGTGATTGCATCTTTCAGGCCTATTGTACTCTAATATGCCACTCCAACGCGTAAATTAATTTCAATAGTGGGTTCTTGAAAACCAACAGCAGCTATTTCCACTTATTTGAAACCACTAACGATGTAACAGTTTCCAAAATACATAATTGTGACCTATTATTACTTAAGTCTGATCGTCCTGCACGTCACTCTGTTGATATTTTTTTTTTGTTTCTGTTGTTATAAAGTTCATAGTTTAAACTACTTCCTCAAAAATGAATTCCGTGAAATGGAAAAAAATTAAGCGATGTGGTAGTTATCATCGGCAGGTTGTACTTTAAGTCTACACTGGGAGATCTAAATAGACCAAATTATTACTGCTGGTAGTAGCATCCACTGGTCAGCCACTAGCAACATACTAATATGTGATTTTTAGACCTTACATTTCCAAATAGGGAACAAATAAATGAAAATAAAAACTATGAGATGCCATAAACATCGCCATGTTTAGAAAATGGTTGTCCTTGAAAATATTTTGTTTTGAAAGTGTTTTATCAGATTTATCACACTGACACATAATCATTAATCACTGAGTTTTGTTAATTGTAACTGATGTACTTTGACATTATATTTAATGTTAAACCATTACGTTAGGTTTTTAACAGTTTTATTTTTTTATACTATTATTTCGCCAATTGACTTAGCACACTTTATTTAATTGTTCTTGATCAAATCGAAGGTGCTTCGAAATTTACAAAGAAACCATACTATACTTTCACAGTAACAAAACATTCGCAAGGATTTTGTGCTGTAAATGAATGCCTGCATTATATTAGTACACGTGAAGTTTTAATACTCAGCAAATAGATGTAATCCAAAATGAAATGGCTGTTCACAGCCTAAAAAGCCTAAAAAGAACTTTGCGTTTCATTTGTCACTCAATGAATGAATTGAAACGTCATATCATTCAATCAACCGTTCACTGCGTACAACTTACACCTATAGTTCTAATTGGCACTTAAGGTGATCGTGAGAACTCCTATGGATTTCATTTGGAACCAAAATTAAGCTGCAATTTTTCTCCAATTGGTTCTATATTGTTTGCATATGGGTTCTCGCCACCCATATAGAACTTATTCACGCCTATATATTTCACCCAAGGTTACAAACAGATATGATATGAAGCTGTTTTACCACCCGTTGTGTTACTTGGGGAGACCTATTGATTGCAGTTAAAGTTGAAAATGTAGATTTAGAAAAAGTACAGTACAGAAAAAAAAAAATATTTAAGGGGGCTCCCGTACAACAAACGTGATTTTTTTGTTCGTTTTTGCTCGATATTGATAATGGCAACAGGTAGACGCTTGAAATATTCACAGAATATTTAGTTATATATTCACTTTAAAAATAAATAATTAAATTAAAATAAAACAAATATTTAACAGCCATACAACAGACATGATTTTTTTGCCGTTTTATAGATAATGGTACGGGAACCATTGTGCGCGAGTCCGACAAGCACTTGGCCGGTTTTTAACTTTAACTGCAATCACAGCATTTTTTTCAATGTTTTTTTCTGTCTTATCTTAGCTTCACAATAAGTACCTACCTACTTTGCTTATTATTAGTTGATGGTATTTAATTAAGCTAGGGCATAATATTGGTATTTTATAGTAGGACTTTGCCCCACAATAATATTGCCCCCTTAGCTACGGACCTGAATGTTATTCACTTTCAGGCGCACAACAATAACTAAATTGCATCTGACAATATAAACACGAACTTAACACAGAAAAAATACGAGAGTAATTAATTGTTTTCTTTAAACTTTGTTTCATCAATTGCATTGTAGCGTTCGTGTAGCTTCATACTATGGTTACACAGAAATAAAAAGAGATGGCCGGGAACGCGATGGAATTTTTAATTTTAACAAAATTGAAAATCTTGTGCTACACATAGCCTTGCCTGGCCTTTTATAAGAATTTGTTTAGCGGAAAAGCATTCTAAATGCATTTCCTGTGAATAGGTACTTTTAGAAATATTACGTCTCGGTTGACTCACAATATTTTCGCGACTAGGTGTATTCTTGGAGTAGGTATACCATTATAATCAAAAGTCAGCTTCTGACTTGCATGAAAGATGCTGTCGGGAACAACGGAAACTAAATTTGTTACTGTTGGTAGTAGTTTGTGAGGACATGCGCTGACAATTGCAATTTTGCATAACCTGAACCGAAATAATTATGTACCTACCTAGTTGTTATTCAAGGAAACACTTTGGTAAGTTTCAATATTTTTGGAAAATTACTAGGTAACTGACGAATATTATTATGTAGGTATATGTCGTAGGTCTTTCCGGGTGGTTATATTGAGGTAAAAATCCCGCACTCTCTGTTCTTATCCCCAAAGTCCGGGCGCTTTTTGAAGGTTTCAGCCCGAAAACAAATAAAATAGTAAGTTACTTGCCTGATCAATACTTTCTCTGACGGAGATCTCGTGAAAACAGACGCAGCCGATCTCCTTGCTGCGCCGCTGGCCCTCCTCGGTGGTGACCATGCGGTCGCCTACCTGGTCCACCTTGTTGCCCACCATCACCACCGGGGTCTCAATAGCACAATCCTGAAAACAAAAAAAATTGCGAGGAGTAGGTTTAAGAGATATGAGAAAACAGATGAACATACATAAGTACATAGCCTGTTAAAATGATAACCTAACTAACTTCTTTGGCTTTGCCGTAGTCAGGTAAAAAAAATAACTAGCATTTCCGGTTGCGTGACGGAAGACAAACAGAACCTGCTAAAACATAAGAATGACTAATCTACATAATATCCTTACTAATAATAAAGCTGTTTTGAGTTTATTTGTTTGTTTGAACGCGGTAATCTCTGGCACCACCAGTCGGGTAAAAAAAAAACTTTTTGCTTTTGGTAGCCTAAATTTTGAGGAAGGCTATTTTTAACATCAGGCTAGGACTCTTAGGAGCAAAAAGAAAACACCGGCCAAGTGCGAGTCGGACTCGCGCACGAAGGGTTCCGTACCATTCTCTATAAAACGGCAAAGAAAACCTGTCTGTTGTATGGGAACCCCCTTAAATATAACTAAATATTCTGTGAATATTACCTGTTGCTGTTATCAATATCGAGCAAACACGAGCAAAAAAATCACGTTTGTTGTATGGGAGCCCCCTTAAATATTGATTTTATTCTGGTTTTAAGTATTTGTTGTTATAGCGGCAACAGAAATACATCATATGTGAAAATTTCAACTGTCTAACTATCACGGTTCATGAGATACAGCCTGTTGACAGACGGACAGACAGACAGGAGCCTTAGTAATAGGGTCCCGTTTTACCCTTTGGGTACGGAATCCTAAAAAATTCAGAAAGAACGCTAAGTGAAAACGAGTAATAGCGCGCGCAGGCGATGCAATGCGACGGAGTGGGACAGGCAGGGGACAAGAAATTACAGGCGGATGAAGGCGCGGGCTAGTGAGGCTATAAAATACTCTCTTGGTAGGCTTGCAGAAAAAATATTGAAATATTGATATTTTTTGTTCGATAAATCGATATTTTTAGGCGATATTTATTATTTCGATATATCGATATAAAATATCAAGTATCGAAAATGTATCAATCTGCCTAGCCTTTTCTCATCTATGTTGGGGTCGGCTTCCAGTCTAACCGGATGCAGCTGAATACCTTACATGGAGCGAATATTTTACATGGAGCGTATCAAAAACGATATATTTCCAATAGCAACACCGTTGTCGCCACTAAGTTGTCGTGTGAAATCATCAAATGACTTATCTCGCTCTGGGCGGAGCGTGGGGCCGTGTCAGACGTTTACTGACTAAAACCCACCCGTGTTCCTTCAGTTGCCTGTTGCCAAGGGTCCCGGTATCTCTTTCGGACTTTCCCTCCCCTCCCTTAAAAACCGCTGGAATTCAGAGCTGTAATAAGTATACTTTAATTTTCTTAGTTAGGGTATTTATATGAATCTAAAACTTGAACTACATAAAGTAAAATTTATTTTTTGAAAATTCCACCGATATATCGATACGTTTGACACTTCTTGCATCCCTATCTCTTGGTTTGAAATAAAATTAAGTTGTTACCTTACTGCTCAAATGGTTTTTTTAATAGGTAATAAATTCATTAGCTGAACAAGTGCCTCAGGGTTATTGATTTTAAGAAATTATTATTCTTTATGAAAAAGATATTCCATAGCCTGTGTTCGTAGCTCACTACTATATAATTGTAGGTATTTTTTGTGTTGGAGTAAAATTCTTTCGGTTTCTATATTTTTACTTCATGTTCGTGTATGCTTGCTCCCAGAATTGATAAGAGTTTGGTAATTCGATTCGCTGGCTGTGACCCAAAACTTGTAGGTAAATGTGTTTAGTATGCTTCATAGATAGTCAATTTAGAAAAGAACATGATTCAAGTTTTAATGTGTTCTTCGATTCTTGGAAGTCTGGATCAGATACTGAATTACCGACCAACTCATTTTCCCAACAGAAAACAACTCTGAAACAGTGTCGCTGAATTAAATTCGGGATACCAGGGTTATTTATTAGCTAGATAGCTAGAAAATAAAAACTTTTTTTTTTAAATCTGTATTCCTATTAAAGTACCTATTATCGGATCATTATGTATATTTGCATAGGGCAAGTAAGTATGGCGAACACCTAAATCATCATCATAATCAGCCTATAATTTTCCCACTGCTGGGACACAGGCCTCCTCTCTGTGAGAAGGTGTGGGCCGTAATCCACCACGCGGGCCCAGTGCGGGTTGGTAGATGTCACATGTCTTCGAATTTTTGGATCTAGGACATGCCGGTTTCCTAACGATGTTTTCCTTCACCGTTTTGAGAGCAGTGGTGATGAAATAATTTACCTACACAAAGTAAAGCGCCTGCCAGGGTTCGAACCTACGACCTACAGGTCGTAAGTCGCGGCCGTTACCACTGGGCCACCACTGCTCTCCACCTAAAAACCTATGGCAAAGCACCTATCCCAAAATGAAATAAAGAGCGAGCACAATTTGTTCGAAGCACATTTTGACTTTGACTTTTAATTCAAACTCTTCTGTATATATTTATTTACTCCATCGTTTGCCCTCTGAAACAAGATCACTCGACCTCCTTTAAAATAAAGTGAAACCTTATTAAAGTCGGTATCTTACCGATAGCGATAGAGTAGAGTTTATTATCATAGAATCGACCATTTATATCTTTTAAATTTAAATCTATACTTTATAAAACAATATCTATTTTATAAAACACGGACATAAGTACATATTATATTAGGTCCCCACCTATGAAATCGGCGTTGACCATTGAACGTATAGTAACTGCGAAAGTAGGAATCGGGTTACGAAATCGGTAGGTACCTGAATTAAAACCTTAATGTTATTGAAGAAAGAGGATGTAAGCAGTTGAATGAAAGTAAGGAAATGGGTTTCAGTGATTTCGATGTGCATTAGTTACCGACCTCCGTCACGTAAAGTATCTAAAGACGGTCGGTAAAATTGATTGCCTATTCAACACGCAGTGCCACTGATGTAAATACCTACTCGTAGTAGCATTATTGTTGATTGAAAAAATCTGACCTTTACCGAAGACTTGAGTTGATTGAGAAATTCGGAATAAGTATTTGGGTGTATACCTCATAAACCATTTAGTACGATAATAGTAGTTAATTAATGTTTCTCCTAATCCGCGATAAATCTTCTCTCGCAAAAAAAGGAACCGAATACTTTTCTTGGAAGCCGTGTCGTGTCGTGCGTGACTAACCCTCATGGAGGAAGCGAGTCGGCGTCTCCTCTTGTTGTAGTTGATGAGGAATTTGAGCCGGTGGCACTCGTCGAACGAACACTTGTCCGTGACCGAATACATTAGAATGAACGCCTCCGCCCAACGTATGTTGCTCTCGAGATTCGCGTATTCACTTTCCTGAGTGCAATAAAAATACATTCATGAATCATCGTGTTTATTTTCATACTGTAACAAAACCAATAGGTATCAGTTTGTTTAGTGCAGAATTGAGTGATAAGAGATAGATTTCGTGTGTAATGAGATTTCAGAAAAATGTTTAGACTGCGATTTTTAAAATGTATTCAGAATCTTTAATTTGTATAATAAAATATACAATGCTATGCCAGTGTGTAAACTTACATGTGAATCTCCAGCGGAATCCAATATTTCAAAATAAACCATCTCGTTATCAATGACGGTTTGGAATGCGTAGATCTTTTCTAAATTGGGGTCGTATTCGCCGATGAATCTTCGTGTAATGAATCTTACCACAAGAGCTGAAAGTGAAGTTATCTAATGATCAAAATATTTACGTAGCAGAAATCAGTTTACCAAAACTTTATCTTGAGCCTTTAGTTAAAGTTACAATAATTTTTAAGTTAGAGTTTCGTTTAGCAAAACCTACGCAAAATTTCTGAACAAAGATTATTTATTAACAAGACACGAAATTAATCCAGACAAGGTGTTGAATGAGTTTGTATATTTCCGTATGTTACCTGATTTCCCAACTCCAGACTGGCCTAACACCATAATCTTGAAAGGTTTGGGCTTAGGATACAGCACGAGCTTGGCAAGCGAAGTCTTGGGTGATGTCGTGGTGCTCATCGCCACTACAGCAGTCATTATACTCTTCTGGCCACTTCACACAGAACAAGTGCATCGATGTACGTTGACCTGAATGGGACAAAGATCTAATGAGGACCTTATTATTTATAGCGTTAAATGTCAATCTGAAACTATCGAATCAGTAGAAAAGGTTAAATGTTATCGAATTAAGAATATTTTTCGTGATACACGAAATAGGAGGACCTTTTACGAACCAAATGACAAGATCATAGCTCTCGACCCGTAGAAATCTCAAATCTCGGTCAAGCTTATCGGGGGCTGTGTTCACCTGTACACAAGGTACGACTTCCGAAACTGGCTAGATAACATGTAGGGTGACGAAACAACCTTCATGTGTAACCCCACGGTGCGGTGTATCTATGGTAGCGACCGCAAATTGCCATTGCGTAAAAAGTTAACGGCCTCGTTTGCCATGGTTTGCGTTCGAGTCCCGCCTTGTGATATTTTATGTTCGTCGTATCTGTTTTATTACCAATAACGTACCTTTGTGCATCGATCAATTTATAACCCAAAATATACGCAGAGCTTTATTTTATATCGACTCTTTATCTAACTAGGTAATGTTACTTATTTAGGTACCTACTTACTAGAAATATCTCGTCACAATATTGGCGATCATAACTTCATATAAAGTATTATGTTATCGGTCGCTTAAAGGTCGCTCAGCGAGCTATGGAACGAGCTATGCTTGGAGTGTCTCTGAGAGATAGAATCCGGAATGAGGTAATCCGGCAGAGAACCAAAGTCATCGACATAGCTCACAGAATAAGCAAGCTGAAGTGGCAATGGGCCGGCCAAATTAGCCGTAGAACCGATGACCGTTGGGGTAGACGTGTTCTTAAGTGGAGACCGCGAATCGGCAAACGTAAGCTAGGACGCCCTCTGGCTGGTAGCAACTGGATGAGAGTTACCGAGAATCGAGCTGAATGGCGTGCAATTGCAAAGCAGTGGACTGCTATAGGCTGATGATGATGATGATTATGTTATCTGGGGGCTTAAAACGGTCACTTTAGAAGAATCATAATATGAAAATATTATGAATCATCGTAAAATGTCACCAACTGACAATTCACAATATGATCTGCGTGTAATTCATATTACGAAGTAATATTTCATCTGTTTGACAGTTTTCTATGGAGATTCGTAAAATGGTCCACAAATTACGAATTGCTTTTGTCATATTAGAGGAATTGCTAATGACAGCTGGGATTCAGGAAATGAACTGCTATTAGAGGAATTGCTAATGTGGCCGGTTTAGGCACCCTGGATAGTCTGGACGCTGAATTTAAAAAAATCATGTAAGTATCTATCTGTGTGTAATACCTAGGTAATCTGAGGGTTTTTTTTTACTTTGATTGCTCAGATTATCTTCAGGCATTTTGTTGAAAAACCGGAAATGTTACGATAATAAAAGTAGACGTGACATTAAAAACATTTTATTTTTTCAAGTTTTGCACCAACAATTAGGTGCTCAACATTCAGGTCAACCCAGACCCAGACAGCATATTCATATACGGACCTATAGGTTCAAAAACTAATGTAGGTAGTAGGTCTGTACATGTGCCTCTGTTTTTGCATATATTTTCGCCCATTAAAACGTAGGTAATTATATCTCACGTACAAAACTGTTTCTGTTTTTACGCATTTGTCTTGTTTATTCTCAAATCCTTCGAGATCGGGTGAAATAGAAACAAGTGACTATATTTCAAGGGCTGAGATGAAAACAAATGTCTCTACCATCAGGATTTTCCGGGTCACGTAGAATGCGTATTTATATTTATAGTGCTGTCGAGTGGAATTATACATACTGCGTAGGTACCTAGATGCTTTTACTACTTATACTTACCTACCTACCTTATATCCAGTTGGTATGGCACTTTAGTTGATAAGTAGGTAGTTTGGTACATATTCAATTTCAATAATCAATCTGCTCTCCTACAAATTCTAGTGATGTGAAATGAAAAATTTTATCACCAGATTGTAAAAGTACCTGCTATAGTAGTAACAAAATTAATTGATTCAAAAATAATAATTTGGATGTTCGGTATAAACTCCAACAAACAGCTCCTAAAATATGGGTGGACTTATCATCAGACGTTGCTCTATGAAACAGAGACTCGGCTCTAATTTAATTTAGTACAAGGCCGATGCGGGATCAATCGGATTCAGAATAAATTCATAGATTAAAAATATCTAAAAATCTTGCTACAGACAGTGAACCCACACAATTCCCTACGTCTCGTCTCCAAGACCAGTTAAAACATATCGAGCGTAAACTGCAAGTGTAAAAAAAACATTTTACAAAAAAAAAAAACAACCGACTTCCAAAAAAAACACTAAAAAAGTGAAAAATAACTTTAATTTCGGAAGTCGGTGTCTTTGCTTTTCAATTTCCGTTTTTTGCCACCGACTTCCGAAATTAAAGTTATTTTTCACTTTTTTTGTGTTTTTTTTTGGAAGTCGGTTGTTTTTTTTTTTGTAAAAAGTTTTTATTTTTCACTTTTTAGTTGTGGTACCTACCCCACACAAATCCGAATACCACTACCTGCTATGTAAATAACAGTGAAGGAGTGAAACAGGATATCGTCTAGATAAACTAAGTGGGAAAAATACGTAATATTGAAGCTAACTCAAAAATTACGCAAGCAAAGTTAATAAAATTTATATGGGACCACCTCGGAAGCATGACCTACCAAACAAAAAAAACAAAAAAAAAAACATACAGACGAATTGAGAACCTCCTCCTTTTTGAAGAAGTCGGTTAAGAAATTCATTCATAGGTACATCATGTGAAAACAAAGATAAAATAATGCAGAATAAACTGGTCAAGTGCGAGTCGGACTCGCACAAGAAGGGTTCCATCCGCACCTACATTTTTTTTTTTATAAGTTTGTACTTTGGTAAAAACCCTTTACTTACTTTATTTTATTTTTATGTTACTTATATTTGTTGTTATAGCAGCAATACACATAAATTCAACTGTGAAAAATACAGTCCGCTGACAGACAGACAGACAGACGAATGGACGGACAGCGGAGGCTTAGTAAGTGTGGCCCTAAAAATGACTTAGATAATATCTCTAGATCTACGGACTACCATTCCACCTCACTCACAATCATCAATATAAAATGCAACAGCTACTCATGTCTGACGTCAGTGTGTCTATCCGTCTAGCTAGGACGCATAAATCGTGATGAATGAATTCACTACAACAATGAAAGCGGACATCGATGAATGAATAACGTTATGTAGATAGGCGAAGAAGACGAATGGGAATACAAAGGTTTTTCTTACTTTTGAAATGACACTTTTCGCATAGAATTTACAAAAGGTTTGTTATTTGTATCTGAAAAGTGTTATTTAAACTTTTACAGTGAAACCTACCTACTGTAAGTAGTTAGGTAAGTATTATTATTTTCAGGTACGCTCTTGAGTTATTTAGGTTAGTTAGTTACCTTTCGAGTTTACTAATAGTTAGTGGTGTCAAGTATCTATATTCTAAGTTAGACGGTAGTTTTTAGGGTTCTGTACCTCAATAGGAAAAAACGGAACCCTTATAGGATCACTCGTGTGTCTGTCTGTCCGTCTGTCACAGCCAATTTGCTCCGAATCCAATGGACGGATTAAGTTGATTGGTTAGTACACATAATTATGTATTATATGACCCAACAAAAATAAATGAATTTTGAAACGATTAGAAAATAAAATAAAATCGCCTACATATGATCCGTGACCCCGGCAAATGACGTCTTCGATACAGTTCTTTAGGTACAGGTTGCTCCAGGATGGTAATTTAGAAAATTGTAAATAAATCAATAAATAATATTTATAAATTCAAATATTTTCATAAAACGAATACGCGAAATCGTATACGTGTGTTAAATTAATGTCGCCATTGTAGCGGCACGTTGTATAACCGAAACTACTGAGCCTACAATTTTGAAAAAAATATAATTCCGTTCTATACTTATAGATTACAGGAAAAGCTATAAGAAGTCTATGGTCTTAAAAATACATGGTAAATTCATCCCAACTACGGAAGTTACGGAACCCTTCATTGTGCGTGGTCCGACACGCACATGGCCTTTGCCACCCACGCAGGGGTTTTGTTCAATAACCAGAAACAAAAATTATTACTCTCGAAAAAAAAAAAATAGTAGGATTGCACCGTAGGTACCTTTACGCTTTTTAACCGACTTCTTCAAAAAGGAGGAGGTTCTCAATTCGTCTGTATGTTTTTTATGTACTGATTTGTCCGTTTATTTCTTTTGTAGGTAATATAATAGCAAAACCACTTTGCAATCCTCGTATCATAAAAACAGTTTACTTATTGCTACGAGTTCCAACCGTTACTTGCTTGACCTCGGTGTCAATGTGTCAGTCAGTCAATGTCCATTTTCATTTGAGTTGGAAAATATTTAAGAAAAAAGTTCAAAGGTTCGAACTTTTCTCTTTTCGCTTTTCTGTTTGTGTTTAAAAGTGAATTGGGGAAGAATAACACAAAAAATACTACGAATGTAAGTATTTTTTTCAATTTGCTTACTTATACTTACTTACCTATCTAAAATGTGGAACCTGTATTATATGTATAAGTACCCAAACGTAGCTTAGGTACAGCTTGTAGGCCTCAGACAACCTACCAATAATCCCGTTATTGTTTGAATTTTATTTTAATTATTTTACATAGTAACTAATCATTTAGGTGTATGTTCCGTTGAAGTTGTGGGGATAGCAATAGCATTGATAGCAAGCACGAAAATTTATGAACAAGTAGAATTGTTTTTAGAGAAAAACACTTCAATATCGAAAACTTTAGAGAGAGGCTCTCGTCTTTACCTACTTAGGTGTTCTGAACTTGTTATGAGTTCTAATATTATTCACCACACTTTAACCCGTCGTATGCCGTAATTACAGACACAATTAAAAATCCATTGTTTCTCAACGGGATCCACGTTCCGGATACCAAAGGTTAAAACAATAATTTCTACGAAAACGCTAATCCGGGAGAGCGATTTATGAATATTATAAGTAGGTACCTAGGTGGTAAATGGGCCAAGTAATGTCGTCCCTCAAATACCTACAACGTAAATCTGATCGTGATCAAAAGAAAAGCAGGAGATGGGTAGGCTATTACGAGATGTAATTTCTATCAAAAAGCCATTTTGCGTAAATGGAAATAAAAATAAAACGTCTACTACTCTGACATTAATTAAGCTGGTAGGTACAACCATACACAAAAGCGGTTATGGTTAACTACTTTTCGGCTTTATTTAAGAAAATAGAGGGAAAATTCATTGAGAATGAGTTAACAACAAGGCATTTGTTTGTGTATTACGTATTTTTCATTATTTTAGAGAGCCCATTTAGCGAAATTATAAAGCATGGCGTTATTTGGAATTGGAAATTACGACAAGTTATACCAGAGTAGTTTATTCTTATTTCCTCATTAATAAACTATCAGTTACTCTGTTATATTTTAATTCAAAGGTACTTACGATCCAAAATGAAAATTATTGTAGAAACATTATTCTATACATATTCCGAAAACACTTGAACATAGTTAAAAATACACCTTGAATTGAATATAAAATTTGATGAATAGATACTTCTTGGATTTTAGCAGAGTATTTCTGAACAACGTGTTGACGGAAATAGTGTTCGTTTCCGAATGTTTTGTAGTACAAATTATAGATGGTTTCGTGTGAGTGCGGTGAATGCGGGCGCGACGCGCGCGAGCCCAACTCGAATGACTATTGTTGTCGATGCCTCCCTCGCCTCGTCGGAGGGCTGCTGCGTAAACTCTGCGATACCACAGAGGATGGGTATTTTTGTTTTGATATTAAAACTTACTAGGTAGGTGTGTACTTAGATAGCAAGATACGTCATCATGTAGTTTCACAACAGTCCACGTTTCAGGAAATCAAACTCTACGCGTTGGTAGGTAATACGTTTCAGGGGAAAGAGTCAGCCTTCGTATCTGAGTTTTGCAGTTTTGGTATCCATTATCTTTATCCTTAGATTCTGTAATATTTAAATGTTACCCACTGAATATGTCTGTTACCTATCCAATCCCGCATTAGTGGATGTAGGTACCGAAGGTATTACCCATGTATTTGCATAACATTTGATACGCAGGTATGTCCTGTCTGTCCTGGATTAATAGGAATTGTTTATTACGGGGTACGGGTAAACCATGAATTAAGTTCTTCTAGTTCCCCTAAGCACCTCACAGGTAGCCGAAATAATTATGAGTTTAGTACCTACGTGTTCTTATATTTCAGGACTTGCTTAATTAAGCGTTAAGTACTTGTTCTGTAAGTATTGTGAATCTTTGATTAATTATCAATGTGTGCAATATTGCTGCATGCAAGCCTGCCCCATCAATTCACAATTCACGAGCATCACCTATACCCCATTTGAAATAAGATTAGACATTTAAATAAACCTTTTTTACAGTCCGTTCATCCGATTTTGACTTCTATTGCGTTAGTAGCATGACAAATGGCAGCTGCAGTCGACTGTTGGTATTGTGTAAACTTTTTTGCTTTTAATGACACCCTTATGCCTACGGTATAGAAGTCAAAATCGGTTGAACGGATTGTATAAAGGTTTGTTTGAATGTCTAATCTTATTTCAAATGGAGTATAGATACACGAATAAGTACCAGAACCTGCCAAATATTGTGATAAAACGAGCTGTTAATACTCATGACTGCCCTTGCCAGGCTTAGACTCATGGACTGTGATATAATCTAAAGAGTATATAATATGTCATAGGTATCTTACTACACATTACACAAATACCACGTAATAAATGAGAGGGATACGCAATATGCTTAGTACCTAATAAAAGGGACATATTAGATACTTCGTCTACGAATTATGGCATATTTACTTCGTTTCACAGGTACTAATGTCATAATACCAATTAATTGGGTCAGTATGTGTTAGTTTAAATAAATGAACCATTGATAATGTTACCTACTTAATTATACTGTTTCAATTTCATTAACTATTTTTACGCGGCTTTGCCCGCGTGGACGTCGGAATTTATCCCGGTAACGTACCTACTATCTACTTATCGTAGGTAACCCGTGTGCTCCGACTGCTCCGACATCTTCCACAATCATTGGGTCAGTGGGTCATCTTAGGGGATTGTCATATTTCAACCAATCCACAGAATTATACATCCAAACCTTCCTTATGAATCACTCCGTCCATTGGTGAAAATCCGTTCAGTATAGTTTTTGAGTTTATCGCGCTCAGACAGACAGACGCGTCTGGGGACTTTGTTTTAAATTATAATATCTAGTGATAGTGGTGATAACTATTAGGTAGGTACCCAAATAAACCATTGACTTAGAATGCGAACGCTATGAGATTTATAGCATGAGTAAAGGTCGAGTTACACGTAACAGAAAATATACGACTATACATACACACATGAAAATATTTTGATAAGTGCTGAAATATTAATAGTAGGTCATGAAAATATGTTCGGTCTTCAGCTAATCTTATAAACTCGGTAGTCTAAATGTTTATTCATTGGATTGAACGTTTATTATAGGTTTGATGATGGATTAATGAAAAATGGCGCAAGTCATTAGAGTCGATATTCAACAATAAGGTAGGTATATGTAATGTATCATAATACAGGCTCAGCGTCGCGGCGGGCCTCGGCGGCGAGGACGGAAGGACGGCAGGACGGCGATCTCATTTTAGAGATCCGTATTCAACAAGGAACCCTTATAGTTTGGCCATGTCCATCTGTCTGTCTGTCTGTCCGTCTGTCCGCGGCTTAGCTGAGAGACTGTTGGTACTAGAAAACTGTAATTTGGTATGGGTATACATAACAATCACGCCGACAAAGTGGTAAAAAAAAATCGTATAATTTTTTTTTTTTTTGTTATCTCCCCTACCCGTAAAGTGGGGATGGTTTTTCTTTTCTCGTCAATCCCATTGTGTGGGGTATCGTTGGAAAGGTCATGGGAGTTTGTGAAAACCATTTTTAGATTCAGGGATCCGTTTGCGAAATATTAAGCCTTAATTAAAGTGCTAATTTTTGTTAGAGTCAAGTGTCCCCCCCCTGCCAGGTAAATGGTTGGTTTTGGGTATGTGAAAAAATTCACGGCAGTAATATATATAACAAAATTAAAAGGAAAACTTTCAGCTTTACGTAGGCTCCACAAGTTACCGAGTAATAATCGACCAACTTAAATTTGCAGTTGCAAAACATGCAGAGAAAGTTTTTCAACTACAATGTTAAGTTTGTTGGATAAATTCATCCCAACTACGGAACCCTTCATTGTGCGTGGTTCGACATGCACTTGACCGGTTTTTGTACTTACGAACGCTACTAGGGGCACGCTTTGAGAGGCTTTTGATGAACTGCTGCAACGGTGGGCATTCTGAGATCAAGATGAAGATTCTCATTGTGAACATAGAAGGGGGGTTCCCGTGACCTTTCTTGCAAAACGGTTCTGAAGGGTTTGCATCATATGGAGATGGCGTGGCGTAGCGTGTGCGAAGACAACGCAAGCATAGGTCATGATGGGACGGATGACCGCGGTGTAGATGCGTAATTTGCACTTTTGTTGACAATTTGCTGAGTGCAATCAATATGAAATGCGAGCCGGGGTAGTGCCCCGGGGTCTCAAGCTCAGAAGGCCCTCGGACCCTGACGCAGCAAACCTCGTATTGAACCAGCTAAAAATTCTCTCAACTTCGGAATGTCAATAAAATAGGTTGCAAGTGCAACACGACATGGCAACTCCTTTGAAAGAATACAGGGTGATTCCCAACAAGTTTCGAGTTTTAGAAACTTGCGGAAACACACAACATAAAGGCGTTTTCCTGAACAAAAACATTACCGAAATCAACAAAATCAAAATGTTATCAAAGGCATCGCCATCTTTGACAGCGTAGTCCACCCCCCACAGACTTCAAAGACTGTGTCCAAATAAACGTCATTCTTTCTTTATTTTCGTTTTCCTAACCTCTTCACCTGTAGAACCTAGGCGATCACTAAAGCTCACACAAGACACTCGTGCATATACGTACCTACTTATGTAGTATCTTTGCCCTGTAGTGCACGATAAAGAGTTGATTAAAGTACCTTTTCACCTTTAAAGTACCTAAGTAGGTATTGTGTATATTTTATAATTTGACTTGATAAAACCTCAGTTTAGTTAGGGCCCCCCAGTTTTTTTTTGCACCATGGCCTTAGTTTACCTAGCTACGCCTCTGAATGCGAGCCTAGGAGCCTACTGAGAGTGAAGGAGGCGCGTGAACGAGCCGCCTTATGTGCTCACTGAAGGAAAGGTGATGGTCAAGGATCACACCTAGGAATTTTGCTCGCTTCTTCTATCGAGGTCACTGAAACCGTTGTTGAGTGGTTCCTGTTCCTGTACAGAGTGCTACAAGCATTAAGTAGGTAATAAGGATGTTTTGGTGCCTAAATGACATTGAAATTTGAAAGTGTGGTGGTTTGTGAAATCGACACCATGATGGTGGCGTTAGTTCCGATTTTGGCCACGCATCAAATGAAGTACCAACCTACAACACTCCTACAACACTCCAACACCTCATAACCTCACAGACAAATATAGAACCTACCCTTTTTTGAAGTCGGTTAAATAAAAACAGACAAGGTCCACTGCGCGAGCCCCAGTTAATGCTGCTGAAAGCTCACATTGTTTCAGTTACAGTAGGTACGTACTATATCCCGAACCCTGTAGTCAGCTGTTACGTCCCACGGTTCTTTCTTATCGAACGTGGACAAACATTGTATTTAATAACGTACCTACATTTTCATTAATTTTGCAACAGGTATTGATCTTTGTCCTCATCAATTATTATCTGCTTATGGGCTTATCACTCTCTCATTTTAATGGATGGGTTTGTTATTAGTAGGTACTTATTACCTAGTTATATAGCCGTATATCGTCAACACGAAAGTGATTATTATATTGACTTCATTGCGATGCGTAGGCACTGGATATGATTACCAGACCTCAATTTAGGTAAGTAGAAGTAGGGTAGGTATACCTACATGGTTTAATTTCCGCAGAAGGATTAAGTTACCTTCTTCGACGACCTACGATTGTTCGTTACAACTTGACCCACAAGATTGTAATGACGGATATCGGTTACCTCAGGACGACCTTCGGTTTACTTACCTACGGTTCATCAGCAGTGCAGTTGTTTATATTTTGTAATCCATCAATCTATTATTTATTTATTAACATATTCAACATCTTTTACATTTGTCCTTCCTACATATCGCGGTGATATCAGGCTGATTTTGAAATATCTAATAATTTCAGGACCCAAAAATCCGACGACTCTCGTTAGATATTAGCAATTAGCATAGATACTACATACCTACCTACCATCTGAAACGATTGGCATTTAGATACGTTTGTGGGTTGTTTCTAACTTCTGTTACTTATAGATATGACTGACTAGCTGCTAGAGTTTTTACGTGAAAAGTAACAAACATCCATCCATCCATCCATCCATACTTACAAACTTTCGCGTTTATAATATTACCAGCTGCGCCCCGCGGTTTCACCCGCGTAAGTCTCGAAGTAAGAATATCGGGATATAAAGTATCCTATGTCCTATTCCAGGTCATGAACTACCCCTGTGCCAAATTTCATCCAAACCCGTTCAGCCGTTTTAGCGTGGAAGCGTAACAAACAAACAAATATACAAACAAACTCACTTTCGCATTTATAATATTAGTAGGTAAGGATACTTAGATACTTAGAAATCAGTTCCATCCTTAAAATATAAAATGGTTCCATCATTGTTTATGGGGTAAATCATTTACCCCATTTTAACAATAAAATAACAAACAGACAGAAGTAGGTCTAGGTATGATGAATGTGATCTATATACCTAGTCCTCCTTTCTTCGCCTTCGTTCGAGGTACGTAACCCTAAACAAGATGACCGAATTAGCACGCATTTGAAGTGATCTCTTGATCATTTTCTAAGAAAGTAGTAGGTAGGCGTTTAAGCATGCTCTTGTACACTTCTTGGTATTAATAAGATGAGACAACTGTCGCACAATTTATATTCACATCAATGAGCCGTCACTTGGGATTTGATTAAGCTATGTGCTACAGAATAATGTTAGTTATTGGTAAAGAACAGTTTTTGTCTGGAACGGTGTGGGTCGTCGGTAGCATTAGGTAGATATGTCTTGTGCAAAACGAAACACAACAAACTATGATTTGGAAAAATTCATACCTATTTGGTCATAGTTTTATAAGATTAAATATGAAAATCAGCGTTTTCGAAAAAAAAATCGCTGGGTTTATTCGTTATCGAGTGGTACGCAGGTTGATAGAGTAGAATTAGTATTTTCTAGCTAGAGTAAGATTGCATCATCGAAACTGCTGATGTAAGTAGGTATCAATCTTTGAACTTTAGTTGAATTCTAAGAGCCCCCGCACATTATGGCCACCAGTCGCCACTACTAAACGCAACCACCAGTGGTTCAGTCAGACCACTACACACCGCCACCAGTGGTAGCCACTGGTGGCTGGATGCGGCCTTCAGTGGTTGCCACTTGCGGCAGTTGTTCAAGTGTACTCGACAGTGGCGGACGTGGACTGTAGCCGTGTGTGCCCGCGAGTCGAACAACAAAACGCGGCCCCAAGTAGCGAGCGCGGTCGACGCCCGCAACTTGTGGCTCTGACGCGGCCACTCAAACGCTCGGTGTGCGCCGATACTATACAAAATGCATGGAGAAACGCGTCCGCAACTTGTGGCGGCCACTAGTCGTTCTAATGTGGTCGCCACTAGTGGCTCAATGTGCGGGGGCTCTAATAACGATGGGTTTTGGTTGATGATGGGTTTATGGCAACAGGTTTACTTCTGTAAATGCTTCTGTACTTACGTGTATACACACGTGAAGAATTATAATTAATTAATTTTAAAGAATTAATTTTCCGGAGGATTTTTGACTCGTCCTAAACGGCTGCCTGGCTCGGCTGGACCGATTTTGATTTAAAAAAATGTGTGTTTGAGTACCCACTCAAACACACATCTGGATGATTTTTTAGATTCACACTTGGACCCAGAACGCAGGTGCCGCTGCGATAGACTTCTAGGAATTCAGGACAACGCGGCAACGTCTGTTGTGTCCGCTAGTAGTTAAATACATATTGCAGCGTGATTGATTTGTGAGCATAAGAAACGTCAAATGGAACGCAATTTCTGTCAGCGTCAACTGGCATTCTGTGTGATCTGTCAGCCGGGTCTGCCAGATTTAATTATGGATCCAAAATCTGTTTAATTGGTCAGATGACCAATTTACAAGATTGTATTGACCTACCTACAAGATTGTAGGTAGGTATCCTGTTTGTATAGCTTATTGCCTTGTATGTATGGTTAAAAGAATTTCTAAAAATGAAAAAAAAACGTTTTTTTTATTGCATAATTTTGTACTTACCTATTTTACTAAAACTCGTAGGTTACCGTTATTTCACAACTTGTTACTAGAGTCTGTCTAACGAAAGCTGACCACGAATTATTATCTGTTGAATATTTTACTTCAGTTCTAAATACAATATAACATGTCTAATTATTATATAAAAATGAAATACTGATGTAATTATCGCATAATAATTATGTCTTAAATAATAAATAGTATCGACTCTGTTTAAGCAGTGGGGTGACAGCTCTTGATTTTTTTTTAATTGCCGCCATTCTATACTCCATTTGAAATAAGATTAGACGTATAGATAAGCCTTTTTTACATTTCGTTCAACCGATTTTGAATTCTATTGCGTTGGTGGCATGACAAATGGCAGCCGCAGTAAATAGTTGGTATTGTGTAACTTTTTTTGCTTTTAATGCACTCCTTATGCCTACGGTATAGAAGTCAAAATCGGTTGAACGGACTGTAAAAGGGTTTGTTTTAATGTCTAATCTTATTTCAAATGGGGTATAGAGCTAAAATAGTAGCAGTAGGTAGCAGTAATTACGAGATATCGCGAGTAAAGGCTCCCACAAACAGGTGCGATATCGCGGGAGTGACAAGGGTTGCGCTGCCTGTCGCGCCCGCGATATCGCGGCCAGTTTGCACGAAGATTAAGGGCTTGTACACAAAACTGCGAATTCGTGCGAATTTGCAACGCAGAAGCTAAGCGCAGAAGAAAAATCTTAGGGTACCGTCGCAGATTTTTGCGATGCGACGTCGCAACGCAGTTTTGTGTACAAGCCCTAAGGGGGATGCGCTAAGGTGGCCCGTGAAATTCAAATTTTCTTACGTTTTTTGCAATTTGCAGGTCAGTAGGTATCAGTTTGTATGTTGATCTAAATATTATTTGCGATGGCGTAGTAGGCGTAGGCTTATGGATGGCATTAAAAGAAAAAAAAGTTACACAATACCAAGAATCTACTGTAGCTGCAGTTTGTCGTGCCACCAACGCAATAGAAGACAAAATCGGTTGAACTGACTGTAAAAAAGGCTTATAAATTTTCTAATCTTATTTCAAATGAAATCTCTGATCAAAAATCTGAATCAAATGGAGTATAGTTTTTTTGTGATCCACACAACTGACACAACAGTGAATACAAATACAACAATAGTGGTTTCTGGATTAACAACAGTGCTGCCACCTACCACGAGCTTACAGTTTTAAACCCCATTGGCAGACAGGCGGACAGCCGTAAAAAGGTGTAGAAAGTAAAATAAATAAATAAGTTGACTTTTATTGGCAGCCCTGCTGTCAGCTGGCACTGTCCACCTGCTCCAGTCAGTGTTGCCAACTTAGTGGAATTTCCATTAGATCTGGTGGTTTAGACTTACCTTTTAGCGGATAAATTTTGGTTTTAGTACCTAGTGGATTTTTCTAGCGGCTTTGGTTGCTTCAGTTAGTGGTAAGGTACGAAATTCAATCACTAGCACGATTAACATATTTTCGGGAAATAACTCGAATCGTTACTTATTATAAGTGTATATTAACGCTGACGTAGAGCTATTATTTAGCATGATGAACGTTGTCAAGACAAAACACAGAAACCGAATGAAGTTAGATTTGTTATCTTCAATTCTCACAGTCCGTGCTGGTTCAAAACGCGAAGGAAAAGCTGCAATAACTACATATTACCCAATAGCGTAGTACAAAAAATAGGGACCAAGGAAATGTATTCTGCAAAAACAGAAATCATAGAAGAAGCCGATTCTTCCGAAAGTTGGCAACACTGGCTCCAGTCAAGTGTCAGTGTCATGGCTGTCTGAAGATGTCATGTCAATAATGTCATTTTCATTCTGAAATTCTGGTTAAGGCTGGCAGTGTTTCGTGTTCACTTTCAAATAATAATAAATTGTGACTAAAAACAACATGACACCGGAGGAAACTATAGAGAGATTTAAGCTTTTGGGCTTAAATGAACAAAAAGCAAAGGAAACATTGAAAAACGCAAATGTCACAAAGTATTTACTTGCCGCTTTAAATGAGGTTAGAAATTTAGAACTTTCAAATTCACTTAAAGTTATACTCAGTATTTTAATGATACGTGGGCAAATTACATTGAATATAAGTTAAAATATATAAATATAAGTGTAAGTAATTTTATTGTTTACTTAGGTGGACGTAGCAAAACTGCCAACTGGCGCCGGTATGTTGATATACCATCTGGCAACAAAGATCAAGCCACAGATCGCTGCCAAACTATCGTTTGTATGCGAATTCATAGCCAAGAGCAAGCTGGACTCGACTCTAAGAGTAGATGCGGCTTTGGAGTATCTGATCAGTCATGTGAATGAGGCCAGTGTAGATACTGATGCATTTGAGAAAGCTTGCGGGGTTGGTGTCGTTGTGACGCCGGAACAAGTAGAGCAGGCTGTGGAGAAACATATGGCTCAGTACAAGGCAGAGTTGTTAGAGAAAAGATACAGATTTAATGCTGGCAATGTCATGCAAGCAGTGCGAGCGGACCTACCCTGGGCTGATGGGAAAGCTATCAAGAATGAAGTTGATGTTCAGGTGAGAATTTAAATTTGCGACTTCAACCAACATGTTTGATTTTATAAGCTATTTGGTTTTTATGAAATTTATGCAATATTATTATAATATCTTATTTTTGTATTTCCTTTCAAGATTTTAGATCTGTTGGGACCTAAAACAGAAGCTGACTTAGCACCTCCACCAAAAGCAGAAAAGAAACCTAAAGGTGATGCAGGAAAGAAAACAAAGAAACCCAACGACAAAGGTAAATAATAATAAATAGTTTTACTTAAGATTTTGTACAGATCTCATTCAAGTGGCTAAGCAAACTTTTCTTAATTAATTGTTAAGGCCTGTTTTCAGCTAGTAGACAGTAAAGTAATTAGGCAGGTACTTACAATGCAAATAAGTTTAAACTTTGATATTTTTACTACTTTATGATTTCAGCATCAAAACCATCTGAAAACGCTGATTCTCCTGATGAAATTGGTGGGGCTTCATCTATATCAGAGTTGATGAAAAAGTTGCCTTTCCACGCTCCTGGAGAGAACTTCAAGTCTGATGGTTATGTAGTCACAAATGATACGAAGCGGTTACTTGAAGAGCATCTTAAAATAACTGGTGGGAAAGTGAGAACAAGGTTTCCTCCTGAACCTAATGGTATTTTGCACATAGGACATGCAAAAGCTATTAACATTAACTTTGGGTATGCTGCTGCCCATGATGGGATCTGCTTCTTGAGATATGATGATACCAATCCTGAGAAAGAGGAGGAGAAGTTCTTTGTGGGTATCAAAGATATGGTGGAGTGGTTAGGTGAGTCTCAAATCTACATTCATAGTACAAATATTATGTAGTCCTGCTTCCCTACTTTTATAGATTATGCTTTTCACAACTGTGTGTCAACACTGCAATTACAACCTAACGTTAATGTTTATAAAAGTGACATAAAGTGCGCTTGTGATTACCTAAAACTAAACAAACAATATTTTTTACACAACAGTTAAAATAATTATTCAGAAAAATATCTACTAAAATGTAATGGTTTTTCCAGGTTACACACCACACCAAATCACACATTCATCAGATTACTTTGATCAGCTTTATGAATGGGCAGTTCAGTTGATCAGCAAGGATCTTGCATATGTATGTCATCAGAAGTCTGAAGAAATCAAGGGTTTCAATCCACCACCATCACCATGGAGGAATAGGCCTGTTGAAGAAAGCTTGCAATTATTTGAGGTATAAACCAATTTTATACTATATGTTTTAAATTACAAATCTTTTAAACTGCTGTTTATTGTTTACAAACAGTTGGTTTGATATCATAATAAGTACAAACAGCAATGATTGCCAAATGTGAATTGGATTCTATACTGAACTTGGATGACGCATAGCAGTTACATAGTACATTATCTACCCTCACATATTGAGGACCATAGGCGTCATAATTAATTCGAAAATTAAAATCTTATCAATTGACAGGACATGAAAAATGGTAAAATTGATGAAGGAGATGCTACCCTACGAATGAAGATTACACTTGAGGAAGGCAAACAAGACCCAGTGGCGTACAGGATACGGTTCAAGCCACACCACCGCACTGGCAACAAGTGGTGCATCTACCCTACCTATGACTACACTCACTGTCTGTGTGATAGCATAGAGCACATCACTCATTCATTGTGTACCAAGGAGTTCCAATCGAGAAGGTTGGTTATAATTTTCCGTCTATATATTATTCCTGAGAGTGTTAGCAGTGAACAGAAGTGTGTGGAACAGGGAGGAAGACCTTTGCCCTGCAGTGGTATAAACAGGCTAGAATCGTCTAGATGCTAGATAGCTGATAAACCACTGGTGCATAGCTGCACTGCAACCAAGAACAATGCAGCTATGCATTTTTTATCGTAAAATATGTACATCAACGCGTAGAAGGATAAAGCTATTAAACCGCGATAATGTGGCAAGCTTAAGTCAGCTTAATCGTATTGATAATTCATCATCAATAACTTGTAATTTTCTCCTTTCAGGTCGTCTTACTACTGGCTATGTAACGCGCTCGGCATCTACTGCCCTGTACAATGGGAGTACGGACGCCTCAACGTTAACTACACAGTAGTATCCAAGAGGAAAATAGCGAAACTCATTGATGAAGGAATTATTAACGGCAAGTTACTAATATCTGTTCAAAAAGTATATGATAAATATGTAAACAAATGGATCAGAAAACGTACCTGTGGATGCCAATTTGTAGTGGCAGTTTGGTTTCCGCACTCAGTCCTTAAGGACCATTGTGCGCCCTTTTGTCAGTAGAGCATGAGACCCGAAATTCTAATTTAAAAATCACTTTAAATATATTTTCATTTAACAATTGAAGTTAATATTAAACCCTGAATCTTCGTCCATGATTTTTCAATTCCGAGTTAATAATGTTATTCAAATAAATAAATTGTTAGAAAAACTATTATTATTTGAATAACATTATTAACTAAGTGGTGAGATATAAAGTTGAAACCTAAATACAGATGAATGTGTTACTTATTCCTTGAGAGATTGCACTTTCATCAGATACTTTTGGAACAGATTAGAGTCCCAATGCATTAGTACAATTTAAAACTTAGAGTTCCTGATCCCTTCACTACCTTGACAAAGAAAATAAGAGAGAAGTCGTTATCCTACTGCTGTCACCAGTAAAGTGTGACAGTCTACAACCCTCTAGGGCTCTATGCTAGCACAGACAATACTTTTGCTAACATAGATAGATTCTACGCGATCCTACTGACCTCGACCCGTTGTTAATTAACTAAACCCTGATTTCGACGGTGTAATTTAATTGACGGTGGCATACCATAAGTTGGAGCAACAATAAAACTTGCACCATCTAATCAGTGTTTAGATGATGTTAGTCATTGGTTGCTTGATTTTTATTGCATACAATAAACCATAACACAGCACAGGCAAGAAACTTGCATCGTGTAAATGGGGCTTTAGCATTTTAGATTCGTTTGTCCATTAAATCACTAAATACCTTTATTGCTCAACGTATTTAAAACATCACTGTTTCTGTCATCTTTAAACGATTGACAGAAACGAGTGTTAAATGTGTTTATTGATTTGTGGTGCAAGTGGGCCTAAGACTTGACCAATGCATTGACTTGTCTTCTAATTGTTGAATATTATTATGTTACTTTATGCAGACTGGGACGACCCAAGGCTGTACACATTGACGGCGCTACGTCGCCGCGGCGTGCCAGCCTCAGCCGTCAACTCGTTCTGTGCGGCTCTGGGCGTTACCGGCGCCTTGGGAGCCGTCGATCCCGCCATGTTGGACGCCAGCATTAGGGACGTACTCAATAATACTGCGCCGAGGTAATTCTTTGATAGTTCTGTAGCTTGTGTATGGGTGTATATCGTCGCCGTGCAGTGAAAACCTCATAGAAAAATTAAGTAATTGTTTTTCTTTTCATTTATTTGATGTGTAGAAAACCTCGTAATGCATATTTAGAACAAACGTGCATAGCTCTGAGAGAAAAGAGGAGCGCTTCACAGTACTTTGACTTGGTAAATCTCGAAACACATCATCAAAAATTATTTCGAAATGGTTGCGGCTTAAAACCTAGCTGTCTCACTAACTTTTGTTGTTGGTACGTCCTTTACTTCAACGTTATGATCGCGTAAGTGAGTAGTGACTTTTAAAGAGGTCAAATGGATTGTGCCATTACCCCTTTAGCTTTTACATAAGCACGAGTTGTTTAAATATATTGCATAATACAAGTAACTTTAAAGGGCATTAAGTATTCCGCCATTATCCTAACTGATAATGTTATCATGACATGTGAACAGTTTAACATGTATTTTAATTTCAAGGTTACCATTGATAGTAGCTCGACAAGCTCTTAGTTTCAATGTTATAGATAGCCATAGGGTACATTACATTACGTTTACATTTTGTTGCATTTGTATGTACCCACCTTATGATAAACTAGCTGGTGGCCGCGGCTTCGCCCGATTGGAAACTAGGTAATATTTTCATTAAAAAAAAAAAAAATACAAACAGACAAAAAAAAATTGTCATATTCGTATATAGGTACATTCATATGCATTTATTAAACAGTTGTGATTTTGACATTACAAACAGCCACTTTAATTATATTTATTTGTATAGATAGTCACCGCCGCCAAAATATGGACATCTACAAAGAGGTATTCCACGTACGTTTCTCTTCCAGAGACAAAACGTTTCATGTTGCTATAATTACTTTTTACGGTTACGGTTTTCTACTACTATGGATAAACTAAAGTCAAAGGAATTTTGATACAGGTTGTAGTTGTAAACGTACGATATCGTGTGCAATAAAAAGTTATGTAACATTTTATTATTTTCAATGCGGATCAGAAAAATGTGCGTTTTGTTTTCAGAGTTATGGTAGCACTAGAGCCGTTAAAGATCACAATCACAAACTTCCCTAGTGACAAACCAATACTAATCACAGTACCAGACTTCCCCAATGAACCAGACAAGGGATCTCATACAGTGGTGCTTAGTAAAGTCCTTTATATTGAGTCCACGGACTTCAAAGAAGAACCTGAGAAGGGATACCGACGGCTGACCCCGAAACAAACTGTGGGACTGAGGCACGCGGGCTATGTCATCAAGGTAAAAATAAAATGTAATCGACGAATAAAATTATTTTTGTTAAAAATAGCCTTTTACATAACAAAACCAATCTTACTGAATTGTTCCCCTCCGTATTATTAGAATCTGCCGCTGGGTTTCTAAAAAAGTGGCTTTAACAATACACAAACTTTTGCACAACAGAAACCTGTTAAAAACAAAGTTTTGACGTTTTCAATAGAAATAATACGCCTAAAAATACTCGTGGTAAAACATTTGTATAGGCTTTCAATTCTCCATATTTGTGTAACGGGGAAAAGCCCTTGTGAAACCATTGTTGGTGGGCGGACTTATCGCGAATGACCGTAGATGAGACATCCATGAATATCATAGAACAGAGGGAACATTGTATGTAGTCCGTATTTAATATGCGTTTTGTATATATAGGTATCTAAGGTCATCAAGGATGCTGCCGGCAATGTTGTCGAAGTTGAATGCACAGCGGAGACTTCTGAATCAGCAGATAAGCCCAAGGCTTTCATCCACTGGGTGTCTGAGCCTGTCACCATTGAAGTCAGACTGTACGAACCACTGTAAGTATGTCCGGAGATTTAGACATAAGCTTGGCTGTCCGAAGGCAGCGGTGACCGCCGCACAACGGCCGTAATGATTCCCGGCAATGGGCCTTCTGGAAAAGGACTGCACTGTTTGACGTTGTCAAACAACGCTCTCTGCAAGGACGGCCGTCATTGCGACTATTATGTGACGGGGCCGTCTTAAAGCCAAGTTTATTTGTATCAATAGTTTCATACCAATTTAACAAACGCAACACACTGTATGTAAAATATTCGGCCAAAGTTCGATCCTCAGTGCTAACAGCTAAGTAACTTCTTCGGCAATCAGGTTACGAAACTTTTTTGTTCTTAGATTCAAACACAAGAATCCAGAAGACCCGAGCGAGGTGCCTGGTGGTTTCGTGTCGGACTGCCGCGAAGACACCCTGAAGGTTGTGAACGCCTTCGCCGACGCGTCCATCAGAGGAGCCAAGGTGTACGACAAGTTCCAGTTTGAAAGGATCGGCTTTTTCTCTATCGACCCTGACACTACGTCTACTCACGTGAGTTTCTGACCCTTACATGAGAGTATTTTTTGTTTTTGAATTTTCGGTTTATGCATCGTTATGCTTTGTTTGCGTTTATTATTTTGCATTTGCACGTTCAGATAATGCAGTCATTCTTCGCTATTCGTGGATTTGGGAGGAGTTTGACAGAAAATAATCTCAATAATCTCTATGTAGTTAGTGGATCCACACGATCAGCTTTTTACGAACCTCGCTCCACGAATAGCTAGGTACGACGGTATTGATCAGTTTTATTTGGTCATTAAGATAGTTGCATCATCAGAAAAATACAAGTCGCCAGTGTGCTAGTAAGTACCTATTTTGGTACCATTGATTTATTACTTAGAATTGTAGATAGAGAATAACTCAAACGTTATTGTTTTTTCTGGATACAAGTGTATAAGTAATTCTTATTTCTTTTGGCAGATGGTGTTCAACAGAACTGTTTCTCTCAAAGAAGACACAGGAAAATAAACGCTTTTGTAATGTAACATTGTAAAACAACTTATAATTAATACATTTTGAATTATTTATTACTTATTGTTTAATTTATTAAGGAAAAAAAGTGGCTGTGCTTAATGTACAATCCTATTACTAAGTGAACATCTAACAATCTACAAGTGTCACATAAAATACAATAAATGCGATCAGCTGCAACTACAACCAACCGTAACCAATACCTTTGTCTATAGCTAAATTTGTAAGGGCGACATTTCCAATCTCATTAAACTACATTGAACCTTCCGGTACAATCCCTTCGAAAATACTCGTTTAAGTTCAAAGCTATGGCGCAATGGATTGTCAAGTTATTCTGAAACTTCAATTACGGCTTAGTGTGGAGTGGGTAGGTACGGGGGGTGGGGTGGGTATCGCGCAGGGCGGCGGGCGGCGGCGCGGCGCGTATCGAGCGTGGGCGGCCGCGCATGCCACTCACTCGCCTCCGCCATCCCGCGATATGCACTACTACGCGGTTACATCTCGTACTAAAACCTGACACGCACGATATCACGTTATTGCGCGCGACGTGCTTACGATGTAGAAACTATACAACCTCATGTAAACTTAAGGTAAGCCCTAGTTGCATTATAGCACCGTTGCTTTTGTGTTGCAAGTTACGACCCCGATGAGATTTTCTGGTTGCCCCACAATGTTCATTACCACGGACCGGTGGAAAGTGGTTCAAGTGCGTCATGTTGACGTGTGTGTGACGTAACCCACTGAAATACAGAAAAATAGAGCTATATTTGTCGTTGTGAAAACCATTAAACCATTTATTTTGCTCACTTAGAGACCCTTTTCACCTTGAGTAACGTATTGCCTCTACTCAATTTATTTAGTCGTATTTGATTAAGTATATGTATTCACGTAACGTTAAAGTAGTATACGCCTTTAAAATTGGTGTTTGGTGCCCTATTGCCATTAAGCCCGATCTGATACCTCTGTAAGTATAGAGGTACAGTCAGCTTCGATTTGAAGGAATTTCGGTCTTTTTGATACTACACGCATATACATATAATAATATTGATATCTAGCTCAACCTGTAGGCCCTACGACCTACTACACGAGGGCATGTCTCGTCGAATAGGTACATAATTAGTTTTACTAACAAGTAAACTTTATAAATGTTTATAACTCGGTAATTCTGTGTTCGATGTCCAATTCATAAAAAGCGTAGGCTATGTTGCGACCTAAAGATAGGTACTTCTCTTCCTGGCGTAGAACCTCAATATGAAGCTATATAGCTAGGTTGGAAGCTGTTTTGGGACAGATTTGAATACGTTTTTGTAACGTCGCGTCGTCGAGTAGTTGAACTAAGCAGCTGACACCAAAAAATTTGCTCATCAGTAAAATTTATAAAGGAGAATGGGCGCTTCTGCTCTTGAGCCCAATAGAGTTGAGATATATACCAATGGAAAAATCTCATCAAGAAGAATATTTCTTATTATGAAGACTTATCTTGATCGTTAGTACGAAAGGAGCTAGAGAGCTTTAAATATGAGCGATTAAATATTATTGTAATTCTGGTATAACTTTTAATGATTCAGTTCCCTGCAAACATCATCTTTCAAGCCGATAAGCGAACATTACATTTTTTTATCTCCAATAGATGCCGTTTTAGGAACAATGTTTTTAAGACTCGGTCGACCAGACAGATCGTTAAGCCTGACGCGTACCCCAATAGAGTTGAGATATATGCCAATGGAAAGATCTCTTCAAGGCTAATATTTTGTGATAGGACGCTTCTGTCGATTGTTAGTACGAAAGGAGCTACAGAGCTCTAAATGCGAGTAATTAAGCATTAGTGAAATTCAGGTATTTAGAAAATGAAATAACTTTTATTAACTTTGAGCCTTGCAAACATGATCTTACATAAACGGATATTTTCGAACATTGGCCTCCTAGATGCCGTTTTGGGAACAATGTTTTTAAGAGTCGATCGGCCGTACAGATCGTTAAGCCTGCCGCATCTTCTAATAGCGTTTAGATATATGCCAATAGAAAGATCTCTTCAAAGGAAATATTTCGAGATATGACGCTTCTCTCGATTGTTATTAGAAAGGAGCTACAGAGCTCTAAATGTGAGTAATTAAGCATTATTGAAATTCATCACCTATTTAGGTCATTAACTCCGAACTGACTAATAATTGGCAACAGTTATGTTAGAGGCAAGGGTTCTCTACGAATAGCTCTTTTCATTGGTGTACCTATATCTTATGGCTATTGGGTCAGGAAAATTCTTTAACTTCGGTGCCCCAGTAGTAACACTTATTTAGGTCATTAACTACAAACTGACTAACACTTGCAAAATTCGTGTTAGCAGCAAAGGGTCTCTTTGAAAAGCTCTTTATATTGGTGTATATCTTATGGCTATTGGGCTTCAGGGCAGAACCCCATAAGTAGGGGCCCATTCTTCTTTGATCAACGTAAAATTTAAATTTATGTTTTGATAATTCATTCGAAAGCATTTTAATCATTTTAATCAACATTAAATGTATTACGAAACATTAGCAATAAATGACTTAAATATATTCACAACTGTACGTAGCTACTATTGTTTGTATCGCGAGCCACTAGAGCTTATCGTTATCAGCTGTAACAGCATTGACTTGAAAACCAAAATGCTGGTGCGATTACTTAAATGGAACACGCATTTGCATATCACACATACGTTTTCACACCATCGATTGTTTGTAATATTGTATGTCCTATGTATCTATAGAAGGTAAGGAAGATAATCGGCACGGTAACTGCCTAACACATAAAATGACAATTGATCGCAATGGGTTCCATTTTAACAGTTCACCCACGTTCATTGCGTTATTTAATTAGTCAGACGATTTTTTCAAGCAATGGATTAGCAATTTCCTTCAAAATTTTCGGATTGTGATGGAAAGTGTGTTACGAAATCCGGGGGTGATATCATTCAGTTTTTTGAACATACTGCTAGTTCACAAACTTTACCGAATGTTATAATGGGTAAATAAAGGATAATGTTAGGTATTTTGTGGTCGTTGAAGAGAGTCTGTCCCTATTTCGTAGATACTACCTGCAACAGTGTGTGTAATTGTGTATATACTTAATCAATATACAACTCATGTAGATACTTACCCAACCCTTTTCAGAATTTTGAAATGGTGGAGTAACCCCAGCATAAAAGTAAAATCTGAATAGGCTAACCAACATAATTGGATGAAGTATTTATATGAACGGAAGTTTATGCTATTATACTATCTTTGGTACGCTAATAAAGGTTTGGGCAGTGAAAAACTAAGCCTTGACCATAACTGGTATATAATTATTGAGAAGTTATCATTAAGTTAAACTGTTTTACCTTCCTCTTTTACACAAAAAATATTGTATTGTCACCTAAACTTTCCTTGTGTGAAGAACACAATCGGATAATAATATAATAATGTTGAATGAAAAATCGAACACATGTTTCAACTTCAACTGTTAGTAAAATTTGCTGGACATGAACTAGAATAAATGTAGTTGAAAATGGATCCATTAGGTATTCTATCTACTTTACATTCGGACAAGAACAAGGACTAATAAAGGTCATAAGCGGGAAGTCTACGCCGTAGCAATTTTCTATTTCGTTCGTAGCAACTATCCATTTCGAAGCGCTTTCCTGATTCGTAGCTATTTGCTGTTCCGTAGCAATCTTCGATCTTTCACTGGCATTTAAATTGTAATATTGGTTTGTAAGTAAAAAAACTTTTTACAAAAAAAAAACCGACTTCCAACAAAAACACAAAAAAAGTGAAAAATAACTTTAATTTCGGAAGTCGGTGTCTTTGCTTTTCAATTTCCGTTTTTTGCCACCGACTTCCGAAATTAAAGTTATTTTTCACTTTTTTTGTGTTTTTGTTGGAAGTCGGTTGTTTTTTTTTTGTAAAAAGTTTTTATTTTTCACTTTTTAGTTATGGTACCTACCCCACACAAATCCGAATACCACTACCTGCTATGTAAATAACAGTGAAGGAGTCAAACAGGATATCATCTAGATAAACTAAGTGGGAAAAATACGTAATATTGAAGCTAACTCAAAGAGTACGCAAGCAAAGTTAAAATTTATATGGGACCACCTCGGAAGCATGACCTACCAAACAAAAAAAGAATCATCAAAATCGATTCATAATTGGCGGAGTAATCGCGTAACAAACATACAAAAAAAAAAAAAAAAAAAACGTACAGACGAATTGAGAACCTCCTCCTTTTTGAAGAAGTCGGTTAAAAATACTAAAGAATTAAATTTACCTCAGACGCTATGGCTTCAACATCATAATAAGAGAAAATTAAATTTATTGACAACTGTTTGGCTCGTGCTATCCCTTCATTATACATGCTTTTAAGGCGGTTTAGCCTGCTGAAAGCCTGAATAAAGCGAGTATCCTTGTCACATAGGAACCCTAATAATTTATTGAATGGAGATTTTCGAGTGTGGTATAGGCAAGATATTAGATTAGGTGGGTATTAGATTGATGGTATAAATTCTTATGTTATGAAATGTCGGTTCTTCATAATAGGCCTTCATAAAGTACCCTAGGCAGCTAATTTAAGGGAGAGTAGACCTAGCTAAACAACACTTTTTCATCGGTCCTTCGACAATATACGACCGAGCGTCACTCGAGATGCCAATTACGGGGGCGAGCGCCTACAGAAATATTGCCTCAAAAGCCTGGCTGATTAGTGGCTTTCAGGCCCATCAGTCTCGTTGCGAGACTACTTCGTTCTTACTCTGATTTATCGGGCAAGCAATGCCCGGTCGCAAAAGTTACACAGACTTTCCTTTTAAAATGAAGATAGGTGATGATGTGAAGAGGATTGTTGGCTTAACATGTTTGTACTAACCAAGAGTGGGTTAAAGACTTACAAAATACAAAGCATACTTTAGGTTGCAATTTTTACAGCAATGGCGTCTAAATACATAGTTAGTTCGAATCGACATGTTATTGGTTAGCATAAAAAAATTAATACTTACCTAAAAGAGCTAACACGCTAGTCCCTCTTCTGAAAGGTTCTTAAATGTTTGGATAAAGTGTATGGGTATTAAATTATAACTGATAAAAGTCAGATTAAAAGGAATTTGTTTGGCATTCCGGCTCAATTTATGACCTTTTATAGGAACATCCATTTTATCCGGTACAACCAATATTAAAGCCGTATTTCGATAAAAATACGGCTAAGTCTCGTCCCGAGGGAATCGCCATGTCGTGATGTCGCGTAAGACGGCCCTTATCGCTAAATGTGGGTTGTAGGTATTGTAACTTCTCCTAAACTCTTCGGGGATCAGCGACGTGACGGCTGTAATAATATATTTATGATGAATGTGTCAAGTCCAACGTTGAGTTCTAAGTAATGTGCTTCGTCGCAGCTGGGTACAAACAAAAAATTGCCCCTTAAAAATTTCAGTGGACCTACTTATTCATGAACAAATAGTACATAAGTAAAATTAGGTCTCTATGACGGAATGATAAGATTTAGGCAGTACCTAAGTGATCAATTGACAGAAAGATTACAACAAGATTAGCAGTTATTCAACTTTAATTAAGTCTCCTGGATTTATTTAATATATATTATTTTTATATGGGTAAGTATTATTTTTATATATTATTTTTATATGTCAAAGCTCTTGTTCATTTATTATGCAATTCGTCTGAATGCCACATCTGGTCCAGTGATTTACATCACAGATTTTTAAAAAGCTGTATAAATCCCAATTTTACATGAAGAAGATTTATATGTTCATAATAATCTGCTAACCATCAAGCCATTAAGTTATACAGCTTGTATTGATTCAGTAATTT
The DNA here is from genome assembly GCA_948473465.1 of Lithophane ornitopus. Lineage (NCBI taxonomy): Eukaryota > Metazoa > Arthropoda > Insecta > Lepidoptera > Noctuidae > Lithophane > Lithophane ornitopus. Next base: position 9,557,254 of record OX419620.1, on the reverse strand, counting down.
ATACAGATATGTAAATAACTAACGTCACTTAGTTTGATTACATAGTATTGATAAAACAATCCGAAACAAGTGTTCCACATTGAAAACATAACTAGATAAGTACTTATAGTACTTAAACTAGTTTGAGAAAGTCTGACACAATGTAGGTATTGATTTTCTCCAAAGCGACGGACGAGTGATACTCTAAAAATTAATATAGATGCTGAAATATTCCGCTCGTACTCAGTTACATTCATTTAGCTATTGGCACAGCAGTAGGACGGGCTTTAGTTTATTATACATCAATTAGAAGCATCTATAGATGCTAAGTGATATTTATCTCTGTAAATTATTTTTAACAAATGTTTTTACACATCCCAAAAATATTTTTAGGACCAGGTGAGGTCGGAATTTATATAGGTACTTACTAATTTATTTTATTTCCTTTTTCACCTTAAAACATAGATTTTTTTCTTTAGTGTACATTTCACTAACATTGGTTTGGCTGTCTTTTGTGAACCAAATTTTGTATAACCCTTTACTGGCACACTCGAACATGGGTTATGGGTAGGTACAGTCACAGACTTTAATTGATGAGCCACCTGGCACTGTTCGTATTTTAGCCGTGTAATGCAAATCGGCTTTATTCGGTTCCCGACACGGAAAGTCATAATGTCTTCGTATTAGTAGAAGAAAATTATATTTAATAACTTTACCGGTTGGCTAACCTGAGAACCAGAACTACAAACATGACAGCAGTGTGACTACCCAAAATCAACCAATTGCAGGTCTAGCAACAGTAACCTAGCAACGATTGTTTAAGCGTAGCGATAGTAACGTTAGCGTACGGAGAAATAATAATAGTCATTTCGACAACTTCGAAATTAACGTGTCTGACATCGACATTTCAACTGTCACTGTCTTCAGATAAGTTTTCAAAATAATCGATTAATGAGATCTGATTCAAACGAGGTCAGTATCAAATAGATTGGATAAACTTAATGCAACATTTTATTTATTTTTATCATTGAGAACTTATTAGTCAACCTCTATGGATAAGACTATTTCCGATTATAAGTAATTTATTTGTCATCTTGTTTACGAGCGTACGGTTTGAGTTCGTGTTTAATCGTGTAATCTCGTGAATGTATGAAACTGTAAAATTGAAAAGTTTGAAGGTGGCTTATCAATTAAAGTCCGTTGCTGTACATACCTACACTACTGTGCCAGTTTAACTTTACTGCATAGACATTAATACGCTCTAACGCTCATAATTATTATTATGCTGTTAGAACAGCAACTGGTCCTTATCTATGGCACATTTTACCATCAGCAGTAAATTTTACTATGCGAATGTTATTGCCAGTGTCGGTCGCTGATACCCCGTTACAGCTTTTTCCCACTTTACTCACATTCATTACAGTCACCCTGATGTAAACTAATAAGAAAGTTGGGAAAGTTCGGCTTGTGTTTTATCCAATTTATTTCTTACGTGCTTAAATTGTATTTTGCCAAAGTTTTATGCCCTTTAAATCGCATTACAATTGTTAGTAAAGTTTTGTTAGTTTATCCTTAAAGTTTGTTTTAATAGGACGATCAAACAGTTTGCTAACTCTAAAAAAAAAACAGTGGATCTTTAGTGTAGGATAGGAATCTATCTATTAAACCAAGGTGAATGTAAACAACTGGAATAAGAATGACATATTTTGATTATGTAAAGGTATAATATTATAGGTATTATATGGGGTATTAGCCATACGATAATAGGCATGTTCACCCTGGATCGCCGCCCACGATAGTCGACAATGACGTAACATGATACGCAAACGGAGCCGCCAATTATCCAAGCTCGTTATGTCGATGCATTAGACGGATTCCCGCTGTTCTATTGTAGTTCACGTGTGAGTTTATCGATCTAATTGCCAGTGTGGTTTGAAAGACTGTTCAACAAGGCGCTTCGAGAATCTTAGAAGTAATGGAGATACTTTTTACGTGAACGTTTGTACTCTCAATTTATGGACTTAGAACTACATCATTAGATTCTAATGATGTAGTTCTAAGTCCATAAATTGAGAGTACCTATACTTAAATTAATACTTAGATTAATGTTTATAGTTAGCAACATTTTTGTTAAGTGTAGGAATTTTATAAGACGTGAATGAATAAGAGGGAGAGGCTTTATTGTCATTATAAATTTACAAAACTAAAATTGTACAGTGACGGTAATCAATGCCGTCGACACTAGGCGTTGCCCGGTTTATAATGGTTTATTTAAAACACATTCATTATGATTAGGGTACCCATAAAATAAACATAAAATTCACACAACCTCCATTGAAGCCGAAACCATGGCATGACCTTTGTTACTCAACCCTCAACGGGATTATCCCCAAATAGACGCAGATAAATTGCCGAGCCCTACCTAACGTATTCAGCGCGTTTGATAAAAAAATATGTGCCCAGAGGCATCAAATGCCTAACATGACATAACACAGAGAAGCTGAATGTTACGTAGATAAATGGTGCTCGGGAAATATTCCGGTATCTATACATATAATAAATCTGTAGACGAGTAATTTCTGTACATTGAAAAAATAATTAAAAAATTGTTGGGGTGCTAAAGGATAACCAACAGATGCCATTTCTACCATTTTTTTGTTTTTTTTTCTGTTTGTCTTTCTAGCAAACATTCGTCAGTAACCGCTTTCATTTTGGTTCTGATGCCAACTGAAGTGCGCGGCAGTGATGTGTCCTGCAAACGCTGCATGTTGCTGCAGCGCTCTTGCCGCTCAATGGTTGGACACACCTTTATTGTTATGGCGTACATGAAAGTAGGTGGTAGGACTACACCTACTATTATCTACTGAACACGTTCTCCATTATCCTCACTTTTATGTGCCTTCCTGTAATCTTTCTCTTCATTAAGTCTGGTAATGAATAAACTTTATGAAGGCTCTTAACTGAGGTTGTTTTATAGGCAACAGGGATTGTAAAGTTGGCCATTCCTGGCTGCTACCAGGCAACTGTGAGCGCGAGTTCCCCTCGGAAACGTGTCAAGGCAATAAATAGGTCAAGGGGACCTGGGCACCTACATTCATACTGGTTACCTTAAATCAATAAATGTTGGTCAAATCGGATTGAGTTATATCGTGATTGAATACGATTTATACTTTTTGATGTAATGTCTCCGGTCACGTACGTTTGAATGTAGGCGTGTACCCCGTATTGTGGGGTATGACTTTGGTCGTATCCTTGTATGATAGATGGGGTATAATAATATTGTTGTTTTTATGCTATCCTATATATATGTCGCAGTAAGATGGTTAAAGCCTTGATAGTTATATTTTTAAGGATATAGCTATTTACCGTAATATAAGTAGTTATATAAATGCGGTTTATAACTGCCGGAGTGCCCTAATTTTGTTACTGCGACCAATTTCGACGTAGCGCTCGCCGGCCGCATCCATGGCACCGTTGGCTTCGCTCGCTCGGCTCGCGCGTAGGTGGTCACAGTTCTAACCTAACTATAGTTATATTCCTAGTAAGACCGTTATGACTATATCCCTAGGATATAACTATATATATTTATTTACACTTTTCGCACACAAAAAAAAAATGGTACAAAGGCGGACTTATGCCTTAGGCATTCTCTACCAGTCAACCAAGGGTGGTGAAGAGATTAGTTAGCGGGTGCTCAGATTGAGAGGAACAAAGAAAAAAAAAATAAGGAAAAATATATATATCATAATGCATTATAGATAAAACTATATCATGCCTATAACATTGCACTGCGACATATATAAAGGAAACACGACTGTGGCTTATAAGACCAAACCCAAAGAATACCTATATACTTATAGGGAAATATATTCCAATTTAAAATTCATTTATTTAAATTAGGGTGAGAATCAGTGCTGTATGAACGTAATTTTCCTAGAGTTTGAACTCACAGCACAAAACATGGTTCTCTTATTAATTAATCCTTTAAAGTTTATGTTACGAAACCTGTTGATATCCTCTCGGGGTAATTAGCTCCTGGGGGAGCTGTCGGGCACGGTGTACTTATATTTCAATTAATAATTGTGTTTCTAACAAGAACTAAGGAATATAATAATATCTCATACTATTTCTGTTCCAGGCATATTAATAAAAAGTGATAATTATGACAAGCAATATATTTTTAAATTATAATGAGTTCGAGAAGGCTCTCATGTAAAAAAAATAGTTTGAACCCTGTACAAATATGGACATTCAGAAGCAACATTTATGTCCGCGACTGGTGGATTATTTAACCATCGTCGGAGCAAAACCTTACACTTCGGGGAAAGGCCTCGCCCCTGTTCAGGTAACACAACATTTTACTTTATCTTCTTTAAACCTTACTATCTACACATGATTTACAAATAAATCGTGCTTATGTATTGAAGTTTAGATTTGTGGTCACTGGTCATTCTTTGCAAACATGACTAAAGATTTCGGGTATCGTTATTTCGTCCTTCAACCTTCTCTCACCCTCAGCCCTCAGGCTTTCGGCCTTCAGATATTATTTGCGGTGCGTATGATGGATGACTCATGGGATTTGTGAACGGAGATGAGTTTGAAGATCCCTCAAATTAACTTAATAAAATGATCTATTGCTTTATTTTGTGTTGCGATAAATACTTTTTTCAGGCCCCTGAGTTGCTCCGCCGCTACCCGCTAACCAATCACGATGATTTCCCCTTGCCCTTGGATATGGTGTATTTCTGCCAACCGGAGGGATGCGTGTCTGTCGGGCCACGTCGGGCCCCCGGGCACCTCGCCTCCAGGGATACCACCTCTTTTGTCTTTCAACTTACTGATAAAGACTCGGGTGAATATATTCAAAATATTTACTTATTTACTTATCATTTTAAGGATAATATTCTTTTTAATTACTAGGTGTTATGTGCAAAGATTTACGGAACAGGCTTTAATGGAAAAACCTTGAGTGACCTCCAAGCTTTATTAAGGCAATGATAACCCCTCAGGAAAGACTCGTTTCGGCATCTGTGTGAACTTCTACCGGGCGGTGGAGCGCGCGCAAGTGCCGGGCCCGCGCGAGCGCAGCATGCTACGGCGCGAGTCGTGGCGCAAGTCTATGGAGAAGAGTTCCGACTCCGCATTCTCGAGGTGAACATAAACTACTTCTACTTCTTGGTAAATAGGACTTGCAAAGATGATTTTAATTCGTATATACACTTAGCTGTGTGTAGGTATTGTGCATAGCAATTAATTTCGCATGGAGACACCAGTTGATAGACTTCAATATCAAGGGAACAGGGTTCTTCTAACTTCGATTCATGATTCATAATTTGGTGGCGACTTACCCAAAGGTTAAGTTCATTTGGATTAAAATATATATTCGTTGGTTAGCCACGTCTCAAATCCTGTTAACCTAGAAAGGCCTTTTATTTCACAGTAAATCCTCTCACATTCTCATGATATATAAGCACTAAAATTTAGACTAAGACGTAGCGAATGTTCCAGTGACTATAGGAGCAGCAACGTGGCCCCGAGTGACTCGGAGCGCGACTGCAGTGCGACGCTGGCGCCGCGCCTGGCGCCCGCGCCCGACTCCGAGAGCGGCGGCTCGCACTCGCCCAGCCCGAGGGCCACGAGGAAGCGACAGGTAAATAGAAACAAAAATAAAAGAAAAAATGTTTTTAAATGACACAGAGCTTAGCCAAAACTAGTCAGTTGCTTTTGCAGTATACTTACAGCTCCATCCCAGCTTGGTACCGACCAAGTTCTCTGATTCGATTCGATTAATCTTTCTCATTTATAAGTTTGTTGAAAACATGTGAGTTTGCAAAACTTTCCCTTAATTTGTTTGTATTGTTACAGAGAGTTCGCAACCATTCCCTAACATCTTTATGCCTGCTTTCACATCATCCATTCTTCTCCACATTCCGAGAGTGCCTATTTATCCTAAAGAAATTGATCGATGCATGCAACGAGTCTTCCAGTCCACGACGTGTCGGCGCGTCCAGACAAATCCTTAGGTAAGTTATTTAACAATGTCTCAGACGCCGCATTAAATGAGGCTACCTACAGGGGCCCAAACAATATAAGAAGCGAACGTACCGAACATAATGTACCGTCGAAACGAAAAGAAAAAGAAGTTATTTAAAAAATGATTGGATAATTATACATAGTAAAACCATTTTCTTATAAAATAATATTTTATAGTTACAATTTATCTCCCCACTATAAATATGATTCTCTTATATGTAGGTAATCCCTTTGATGTTAAATATTTATAAGAAATAAAGAAGCGATTTTTATCCCTGCTGTAAAATAATTTGCTAACATCGTTTCAAATAAAGATAATGTTTCAAAGAATGTTTTAATCTGATCAGAACATTGCCTCGAGCGTTTCACAATAACTTAATACAATGATTAAAAGTTAAAGACTTACAAAGAGGATCGGAAGATTTTATACAAAAATGATGTACTATTTTGTTCAGAGATACGGTATGGTCAGTATTGACTGGCCAAGCATACGACAACACCCCGACTATCGTTTTGCACGACGTCAAAGAAATCGAGACGTGGATCCTGCGCCTTCTGTCCGCGCCTGTACCAGTCCCGGGCAAGACCCGGCTCGAGCTAGAAGTACTGTCGCCGACAGCGCATTCGCCGCTGCTGTTCGCGCTACCGGACCACACGAGATTCTCGCTCGTTGACTTTCCACTGCATCTACCTTTGGAACTTTTAGGTAGGACTTTGATGCCTTTTTTTAAGTCACGTGTAATAAATGGAACGATTATTTTCGGGTACTTACCCTTCCCTATTATCTCTACAGCTTTTCCCTACTGCAACTTTAAGAGTTTTAATTGATTCGTCCGAGTTATTTCCTTTAGTACGCTTTATCGCGAATACCTATCCATACCAAAATAATTAGCTATGGAGATCAAGCATCCATATACTACAATTTTAAATATCCAATATTCTTTTTTAAAAGTATCAGATGAAAATGTAAACAAATGGATTAAAAACGTAATTGAGGGCTTTGATTTGATTATTGTAATATTTAAACCCGAAATGCTAACCTAACCTAATCTAATTTTAAATCCCCATAAAGCCGTTTTTCATTTGATAATTATTGAGGTTATTTTTATAACCTCAATTTTCGTAGATGATTTTTCAATTACAATTTAATCATGTTATTCAAAGAAAAATTGTTAGAAAAAGTGGTGAGATTTAAAGTTGAAACCAAACCAAAGATGAATTATCTTAGTAATTCCCTCCAGTGAGTGATTACGTAAGAATTTAACATGAACAGGGTTTGTTTACACTTTCATTAGATCCTTTTCAAACAAGCCGTAGGTAAGTCTTAAATCATTAACACAAGTTCTTCCGCTAACAGGTGTCGACACATGCCTGAAAGTCCTGACACTGATCCTGCTGGAGAACAAGGTTGTTGTCCAGTCTCGCGACTACAACGCGCTGTCCATGTCCGTAATGGCGCTTGTGTCCATGCTGTACCCGCTGGAGTACATGTTCCCGGCCATCCCGCTGCTGCCCAGCTGTATGAGCTGCGCCGAACAGCTGCTGTTGGCACCCACGCCCTTCCTTATTGGGATACCTGCTACTTTCCTGACCTATAAGAAGAATTTTAGGTGCGTATATTCGTCTTTAACCTCTTATATTTAAAAAAAAATCTGGTTTGTATTCTTTCGAGAAATAAACGTATAAAGTATAAATTTGTTCATAGAATGCCTGACGACATATGGCTTGTAGACCTGGATGCAAATAAGTTGGTATGTCCCTCCGGAACCGACCAGGATTTACCGCCACTGCCCGAACCAGAAGGCTCTGTACTAAAGAATCACCTGAAGCAGGTACAAATTGCATCGTTTTATTTTATTTTCACGTTTTTCTATGAATGTTTTCTTTCATATCTACATAATAGTACATTTTTCTCCTATCACCTAAACTTTCTCTAATACTTTGCACTTGTGAGCGCAGTTATATCGATGTCGCTAAGCTGTTCTGACGATTAATGTAATATTATTGTTATATGATGTACACCTTACTCGTATATGTCTAAATTCTTAACTTTGTCATGAGATGGTTTTATCTATTTATTATAAACATAGTCAACGAACATAGTGTTGGATGTAGAACAAAATATATTATTCCGACATTTAATCTCATCTAAAAATAATCAAACAGTTGAAAGCATGTTTAAAACCTCTAAATGTCTGTTACTATAACATTTTAATAAAATAACTACAATTAGTAATGACGATTATGGGATGTTCTGATTATTTATAATTTTCAGGATTTATAATTTCACACTTTTTCCTTTGACTTGTCACTAACACGCCCTCACTTCTTCTCCTAACGCTAGGCCGTGCATCTCATGGGCAGTGCCGGGAGTGGTGTAAATATCTCTACTGTTTTTACATTGCACACTTTCACTATTACTACTACTTGATATATATTTATGTGCCGATTTAGTATAATACTTTACAGCTAACTTGCACCCGACACCGAAGTTAGTATGTATCTATTATGTATTTATAATATTGAAATCTATTATTATAAATCAGTTTTTCTTATCATGGGTTTCATAGCATCTATGAGTTACTTCCCAATGCTTCAAAAACATGTCAATGAAGAGGATTACTAAAACAAACTCAGTCTACAGTTACTGCTGGAAATACAATTCTCTTCGGGGTTATTCGGCAAATATATTAAAGCGGAAAATTAAAAATAATAAAATATGAAGGTTAAAAATACATTGTAACATAATCATTTATTTCTCTATGCGTATCACATTTTTGCAACTTTGTGTAACAGTGTCGCACTTACTAATTAAGAGGATTAACGTTAGTAAAGACATAAATATTTGAATAAAAATGTTTTTAAAGATCTAAATCTAAATTATCGGATATTTGTAGCTAGAAAACAAGATAAGAAAAGCTGCTAATAGAGGCACATATAAATATTTACCTGAAATACGTGTTACTGTCTACCATCACACATTTTCTAGGTCCAGACATAATTCTTCATAACGACTACATTTTCTTTATTTTATAATTTATCAGACTGTAACACTGTTTCAGAATGTCTTGTGTTTTGTGTGCGGCATGTTTTGTCTGACTTGTTGTGATTGTGCTAACGCTAATATTGTGGAACAGTACAGCTTCCAATATAATACACACTATTTCTAAATATTTGTAGAGTTTGAATCATTGAATATTAAAACTAAATTGTAAATTAAACTTTTTAATATGAGTAGCTAAACTTGCGAATAAAATAAAATCCTTTTTGTTTTCTGCTATTTACATTTAAGAATTAAAGATTATGCTTAGATTTTAAATAAATATTGTTACGGTTTTTGAGTACATGTTTGCTATTTATTATAGCCCACTTTCCTATTAAGGCGTTATTTGCTTTAAATCTTTTTTGTTCAGAAACTGAATGATTTCACGAGAGTTTGCTGAGTTATTTAAACTGTTACTAATACATACATTACGCTGGCAGGCCCTCAACAGTTTGACGAGTAGTACTGCTGAGCAGGCGGCCGCGCCCCTCTTGCCTTCTAGACGAGACAGCGTGGGAGGAGCAACACTCAAGTAAGTTAAATAGGATAAGATTTTTATTAAGTACAAATACGACAACTCGTCTTTTTTTATTAAGTAGATTTAAGTATATTTACTTACCTTGCAGCAAAGTGGTACCTTTACGTTAAGTATAAGGTTTTCCAGTTCGCACTATGTTTCATAACTGATGTTGACTTGTGTTGGGACTTACCTAATTACCCCCTTTTCGCTCTCTTTACACTTATTATGATATTTTGGTCGAAGGTTATTAAAAAAAAAAGAAATTCAATATCTGGCTATAGTTTGACCGAGACCGCTGTACCACGCCTTAGAAATACGTGGCGAGGCGGGGTTAGCGTTGACGAATAAGCGGCAGGACGCCGTGAGCGTTGACAAATGAGCGGCCTGCACTGCCCCCTCGTCTCGCCATACCTAAGGCGTGGTACAGCGGTTTCGGTCAAACTCTAAAATACAACCTACGCCTCGATAGCAAACGTTTTAAATCGATATGAACGATACTGTTGGAATAAGGTGACAAAAGAAAAAAAAAAACCGAAAACAAGGAACACATTGAACATAAATTAAAAACTAACATAAAATTTAAAATATTGAATCATAATCTGTCTTATAGCCACACACACAACACTAGGTGAAGTTATTATGAACCCTTACTATGGTACCAGGGTCCAACCCGCAGCCTACTGCAGCGCGGTGGCGCTCAGCCGGCGCCCCACTCTACTCAGAACGTCGAATCGATATGAATTTGACTATTGTCACATCGACCTTCGAGATTCACCAGAGTGTGGTCGCAGGGTGCAGCCCGCCGCCTACCGCGGCGCCGAGGGCGCGGCGTCGGCGCCGCAATCGACGCCCGAGAGCCGGCGCGTGTCCGTGAGCGCGCCGGGCGCCGCCAGCGCCGGCCACACGCCGCAGCGCCACTCGCTGGCGTCGCCGCACCACGCGCAGCAGGCGCAGCCCTTCAACCCGCTCATATATGGACACGATGTGGATTCTGTTGATGTTGCTACGAGGGTCGCTATGGTAAGTAAACAATTCTTTTTGTAAATAATTTCTTTAACGCGACTTGTAAACTGGCAGAAATTGTAACGCTTGTTGTGTTAATACTTGCGACTTTCTTCTTCCTATTCAAAATGAAAGAAAGAGAAAGAGAGGGAGAATGTCGGCGAAAAGAGGAAAGTGATTACAGTGGCATGCCGAAGAGAGTGAGAGAAAGTGTAAATTTGGACAAAATAAAAATCCAGGATCGCGGTTGAGAACATTTTCAATTTTTACGTCATTGGCGTCGTTTTCATAGTTTCTAAGGGTGCTAAAGCTGATAGTGAGGTTAAAATGGAAATCCAAAATGACGACTCCGAAATTTTTCATCATGGGTATCGTTTTCATAGTTTTCATCATTCTCCTTCACCGATGTCAATGATGTTCAAGGATAATCTTAAAAAGTACATTTATGAATTGAAAAAGTCATATTGGTTCTTGCACGGTTTTGAACTTCGAGAACCTCGTGAATGGAGGCAAGGCTTTAACTACTGAGCCATCACGAAAATATCCGTATACTTTAGAATTTATGACACTCGCTCATTCAAACGCAACCAGTAACCGTTATTTCTTATGTAGATATTATGACACTGTGACTGATGGTATAATCAATGTTGCTATAGGAGACTGTTTGGTACAAAACATTGCCCATTCGGTAATTCACTTGGCTTTCGACGATACTTTTATCCTACATGTGCTGAGATAGGTTCAAGATCGGTTTTAGATGTGTATATTTCTTAACAGGTGCGATTTTTCAACTCACATAACATCCTGGCCAATTTCATGGAACACACACGGACTTTGCGCCTATACCCGCGCCCAGTGGTAGCCTTCCAGATCAACAGCTTTCTGCGATCACGCCCGAGAACCACGTCTTTCTTGAATAAGTTCGCTCGAACACAGGTTAGTGAGAAAATCAAAGCCTTGCTTACTTTTGCTGCTGTTTTTAACTTAACCAAATTCCTTTAATTTCTCAATCTTATTCAGTGAGTGTGTCTATTCGGAACTTTTTTTCACAACATTCTTTGGATGGTGATTATGGATTCCAATTAAGATTTTAAGACTCTTCTCAATATTGTCAGTTTTAGTAACGAAAACACGCATCCTTTTAGGCAGTGGAGTTCTTAGCGGAGTGGTCATTAACTCCGGGCAACGTGGCATTCCTGCGGGTACAGACAGGGCTGTTCGACCCGCGGCAGGTGGGCGACAAGCCCAAGTGGTTCGCGGAGCTACTGCAACCTATCCGGTTCCCTGTTTGGGATGACGGCAGTTCCCTCAATGGGGCATTGCGACAACTACAGCGGCAAGAGAATCAGCCTACAGGTTTGTAACTTCTGGCTCTCAGGTACATTCCTATTGTTACGACTACTTTGAAGTCAATACCATTCAAAATAAAAAAATTAACAACATTTAAAAAATATTAATATTTAAATGCATGCACATGACAATTAGATAGTCGAAAACGAAAATCTTTGTTGATATAATTTTCCGGATTGATAACAATTTGTTATTTTTAGATGAGAGTGGATCAGACTCTGAAGCTGCCGAAAGCACGAGCTCATCGTACTCATCACTGAGTGACTTCGTGTCAGAAATGGCTTCGTCCGATTTATCTCCAGGTACCTACCATTACTACTTTAATACTTCAGTTTGCGAATTTTACCTATTAAACTTTGACATAACTTGACATTTTTAAATGCACAGGTGGAAATCAACATCAACAGCATGTCATTGGCGAGACTTATAACGCTGTTGTGCAAGTACCAATGACTTTGTCGTCATCTTTGGATCCGAAAACGGTAATAATTTAGACTTACTTGCCAAAAACCATGGAGTTTATCTTTTACTTTACGTTGATCCTTATGGATAGAAGATCTATAACTGATGTCAAAAGAAGTTTTGCGAATCCGAGAGTTACTTATACTCGCCTTCGTTGTGATAATTTAATACTGGACTATGTAATGGATATTTTTACACGCTGTATTTCAGGTCATTAACAAATTTGAAATAAATAAGATAGTAAAAGGTCAGAGAAAGAAAAAAAAAAACAGAATCTACAACAATTTCACAAAGGTCATGGCCGGGTCAGATATGCTGATCCGGTTGGTAAAAGTTTCCGTACAAAAACCAAATCAGTTTTAAATTATAGCCCCTATCCCACTTTTTATCTTATGTAAAAAAAATATTGAAAATCCATGGGAGAACACGTAAAAAAATTAGAAAAGATTTGATATAGCATATTTTTTAATGTACTAAAACCGCATTTTTTACGTTATTGTAGTTGACTTACAGTCAAATAAATATCGTAACACTCGTCCAGGAACTCAGCACAGTCACATATAGATAGTGTCATCCACGAAGATGCGCCCACTCTGCTCCGCTCCGTACTAAAGTACAGCAATCGTCTTCGTGGATGGCACAGCTATAGAATAGGATTGTTGTTTTCGCGCAGTATTCACCAGTTATAATCCAGCCTCCCAAGCAGCACATTAGCGGAAATTACATCCATAAGCAAGCTATATTACAGTCAAAGGCTCTTGTGTAGCTGTATTATTGTAAAACGATTCTTGAGACTGTATAAGGGTTGATTTCTACACTGTTAAACAGCACAGCTGACTAATAGCTGTATAATGGAGAAAAAAACAACAAAATGCATTTTAGTAGAATTTGAAAGAACTATTGTCCAGCCTGTGGCTACATATAATGCTGCTATCTGGTTAAGAAGACCAAAGCTGGTAAACGGGTGCTTAACGGGATTAAGCCACATCCCTTCTAAGCTGTGAGCTGTATTAGAGAATCAAATTTTACTTTTGGCTTTTTTCTGGTGTACACTAATTCTATTATAATGCTCGTAGGTATCGTTTTAGCTCGTAGGTATGGTTTTCATACTTTGATGGGCCATGACCTTTACCATATATCCCCAGGTATACAGTCCTCCGTCGTCACTGATGTTCGGTAACGTGGAGGAGGTGATCGACAGAGACGCCGGGCGCGCGTCCACGTCGCCCTCGCCGTCCGCCTCCAGCTCCGACCACAGCGAGCTGTCGGACGACGAGGCGCCCGGGGACGTCGCGGAAGCCAGGGATGCTGCCCATCCACCGCCCGTTAAGAAAAGTGTAAGTTTGCGAGGAACTACGAACTGATATTGGTTTGTGGTTGAACAGTCCAACCAAAAGGATATAGTATTACCCAGAGGTAGAATAGGCAATCGCTCCATGTAAAAAACTGGTATTCAGCTGCATCCGGTTGGACTGGAAGCCGACCCTAACATAGTTTGGAAAAGGCTAGGTAGATGGTGTTTGGTTTGTGGTTGGGACTCACTGTGAGTGTTGAAGAAAAATGTCTTTAAAAGCACAGATACAGATAGTACCAGCCACGGAGACGCGCCCCACTCCGCAATTACTGTACTGTAAGCTGTACTTTAGTACGGAGCAGACGGGCTAGATCGCGTCTTTGTGGATGGCACTATCTATACCATTTAATTACCATGTTAATCTGGTGAAGGCTAACTATATAATTCATAATTATTTAAAAGCATTAAGAAAAGTTCATCTTGCAAGGAGTTTAAGCTTTGCTAAGTAGATCTTTATTCTCTAGTAGTTTTTAATTGAAACATTATATCGAGCTCTCATATCGAATTCACTAGGAAAAAGCGTTGATATATTTTTGATCGATAACATTATAACATCGGATTTTACCATCTCAGTAAGACCTTAGTTTAATGCTCCTAGTACACAGTAGTATCACAGTAGACCTATATACTTCTTGCAGTGGCTGACAGTTGCCATCTTAGATTTATAAAACGCCATTGTTTTTCAAACTATTTAATTACAGCGAAACCTACTTCAAAGTCTCGCGAAACGCTTGCGTTGACCTACTGTAAGGAGTTTATATAGGTAGGCAGTGGTAGTATATCATAGCTAATTGAGCACAATCATTAGGACACTGACAGCGGGAGCTTTGGTCGCGAGTCGGACTCGAACTCAACCACTACGCCGAAGACGGTCGTGAGTCGCACGCGAGCGCCGGCCGACAGCGCCAGCACCAGCGACTCGGAGCGCGCGCTCACGCCCTCGCACCAGGCGCTGCCCGCGCACCAGCACGGGAAAGTACGCACTCCTCACGGTATCCACTGGACCGCATAGCCTTTGTGAGCCGACAGCGACTCGCTGCCCCAAGAACGCATTCCTTATCTTAGTGTCTCAACTGTACCATCACCTAACAATGCGGTGAGTCGGCAACGCCAGTAGCAATGATTTGGCTCACTATCCGCGCAGCTACATGGTAAAGTACGCACGACTTTCTGACCTTAAGCTCGAGTTTCCTAAGAAAGCAGAGCCGTCATAATATTACGGCCATTGAATGGCGGGTATATGGTGTCAAACATCGCTCACTTTATGGGTTGCCGTCATAATAATAATATTTACCCACTTTCATAGGAATCTCAATCTTTCAATAAGACCACTTAACCGAACACGTGGTGAGCCGAGAGCGTCAGCTCCAACGAATGGACCCATAACAATCGGAAAGACACTTTTGTTGCCACTTATTCTTAGCTCACTTACTCGCTGTAACAGGTACGTATCCATGATTGTCTTTTTTGTCATTTATAGAGTACCTAATGTTCACTAGAGCGCCGTAAGTCTGACACTTTACACTCATTGCTACCACCAGCCCACATTACACATTGTTAAACAACATACATGCCTGTACTTGAACAATACAAACTAGACTCGTTATTCGTAAAAACAAAATTATAAGTAATGGAAACATTTTCGAATATGAAACGTTTTTTTTTTTAGAGCGTAAGTAGCGGTGTATCCCGACAAGCATCGCAGACATCCCTTTTGGAGCAGTTTGCCGCTCAAGCTAAGGAGTTGGTGAGGGAGACAACACGCCAGAGCAGCCAGGAAGGACTGCTTGCGCACATGGACAAGGTAATACGGAAACAGGTGTAGCTACTATACTAACCGCCAATGTTCGTGACAGGCGCGGTCATAAAACGTGAAAGCAAGACGACACGAGATTCAGTATTCGGAAATTCTGACCTGAATAATCGCCGTCCTACTCGCACGTTTTATGACCGCGACTGCAGTGAGTTTAGGCGTTTAGACTTACTAATTATTGCGTCGTACATTTTTGTTTTTTAATTTCTGTATTAATTATCAACACTATGTGTTACTTATTCAAACCAATGAAGAAGAAAGGAAAAGTAGCAGATGGAGAGGAAAAGAAAATGTTTGCGCCATTCGGTCAGGTACAGTTCACCGTGTGGAGCTAAGCAACGAAATGTAGAAGCTGCATAGCACAAATCGTAGAAAGTAACATTTAATAGCTTAGTTAGCCTTAAGTAGGTACCTACTGTATTATAAAACTGCAGATATTATGCCTTTCATCCTTTAAAATCACGGCCTAGAATATCCCAGTTTCAATAGCGAGTAACTACATAACCATATAAGTTTTCACATAATTTCCTGTACTAAAATTAAATTGCTTATATCATTTTCTCATACTAAATGACGTAACACCTGATTTACCGAAGTTCTGACATACGTAGCTCAGTTTCCTTACCATTTACTTCGTATATTTGAGAAAAACCAATCGAAGAAGTGTAGAATTCGTCATTAAAATGTTCTATGACTTTTGACAGCTTACATTGCACGCAAAAAAGGCAGCGGAGGAAGCTTCAAAGAGTATGCACGAGGCGTCCAAGTCTGCACTTGAAGCGAGTAAAACGGCCACAGCCGCCAGTAAGAATACTTTCGACGATCTTACGTATGTTGGCAAGTCTACGCTCGGAGATTTTACTAAGAGCGCGAAGGAAGCTGCCGCTAAGAAAGGATTATTGATGAAGGTATAGTTGTGTTCTTATTAAATGATTAAATACGGCATTTACCGTTAAGGCAAAAGCTAGGTAGCCGGCGATACCATTTTTTTAAAGAAATTAATATATTCATTAAAATCATCAATACAACTTTCTAAGTTCAAATTACCCTATTGAATGACTATTTCATGAATTCATGACATTTTAGGTAAATTATAACTTGGAGAGAGAGTTGTATTGATTTTAATGATTATGATTCTGTAAATACACATTTGTTACGATTGCGAATCGTATTTCACTTGGCTCTCGTACTTCACCTACCCATTGCAAAAAACATAAGAAAATTTTAATTTCGCGGGATACCGTAGCGCATCCACCTTAAACGTTGTTACTAAAACCGGCGTTATTGATAGTTTATACAATTCCCCCTCTAAAAAGCTTTTAAGCTGAACCTTTATTCACCGAAAACAGTGAATAAAAAGCAGTTTAATCACTATTTTGGTGTTTGAATTTAGAACACACCAATATATTCGACCTCCATTTCAATGTTATACAACCTCTTTGCGAAAAATACACGATACAAACTCCTTGTGCAAAGAATACTCGACATACAAACTCCTTGTGCAAATACCTCCTCGAGATTTGATTGGTTGACATTTTCGACAAGGAGTTTAGCATTAGAATAAAAACTGATTTGTGTTCTTTGCTGTCATTAGTAAATTGGCGTTCTTTTGAATACTGTAAGTTGTACAAACAAAAACTTTAGTGTTACTTCATAATAAATCGATTGAAAATGCATTCAAGTGATGAAGAAGATGTGTTAACACGTTGAAGTGATGAAGTTTATGTAAGAGAGGGCGGCCTATAAAGTAGAAAACTTGCTACCCAACAAATCACGGCTGGTTTCCATCAAAGCCTATAATGAGTTTGCAAATGGAAAAATGAAAATCAAGCTTCTGACACATTTTCAGTCTGTTTTCCTAACCTATTTTAATGAGCTGTCGAAGAAAAAGAAGCCATCGGCATTATGGAGTATGTATTCTATGCTACGGTGTACTATAAAAATAAGGCATAACATTGAACTCGCGTCCCTCAGGATTCTAACATGCTTCACTTGCTCGTGATTCATCTATGGCCCTCGCTTTAAATCTGTCCTTTATTCACTAATTGCATAATATACTTTTAATTGTCTTATGATGTTTCCATAATAGGGTGAAAGTCAGGACTCGAACGGCAGCGCGTCTGCGCGTCGCGACTCCACAGCATTACAGACCACTAACCTGCTGGCGGCCACGCATCGCGACTTCTTCTCTAACATCAGTTCTGATCTCAACGGTCTGGCTGCGTCCACCTCCAGTATGTTTAGTGACTTCTTTGGAAATAAAGGTAGGAAACCATTAGTTATATATAATTTCAGGGTAACATTATCGGTAGGAGGGGTTCACATCGGCGTCGAGTCGGGTCGTGCGGTCCATAGCCCTTTACGGGGCACCGGTGTGGGCGCGTTCCATTAGGCTGCGGCCAGCCCGCCGGTTGAACGCGTCCCAAAGGGTCATGCCCATACGGCTGGCCCGGGGATACCGCACGGTCTCTCGTGAGGCGGCGAGCCTCCTAGCCGGATTACCGCCATGGGATCTGGAGGCGAAGGTCCTCGCGCACATCTGGGAGTGGCGCGAGGAGATGAAGCGCCGGGGCGTAACTTCGTTGCCGCGAGAAATCGTGACACAGCGGACAGAGCTCCGGCAGGATCTCATGGCGGTATGGAGAGCGCGATTGTCGCAACCAAGTGCTGGGCACGCCACAATTGCGGCGATAAGTCCCCTCTTTGAGGAGTGGCTGGAGAGGCGCCACGACGTCCTCACCTTCCGCCTGACGCAGGTCCTCACCGGACATGGCAGCTTTGGGAGGTACCTGTATAGGCTTAGGCGGGAGGAAACGCCCGGGTGTCACCTCTGTGCGGATCGTCCGGAGGACACGGTGGAGCATACGGTGGAGGTGTGCCCTGCTTGGGCGGAGCACCGCCGTGTCCTCGTGGAGGCGATTGGCGGCAATGACCTCTCGCGTCCGGCCCTGGTCCAGGCCATGGTACGGAGCGAGAGGGCACGGGAAGCCGTCGCCTCCTTCTGCGAAGCAGTAATGCTCGCGAAGGAGGAGGCGGAACGCGTGATGGAGAGGCAAAGTTTGCGCCCTCACGCCCCTAACCACCGCCGCTGGAGACACCCTGGGTGTCGGGAATACCAGGCGGATTCCCGGCCACCATAGGCGCGGGCTTGCGGACGGCGAGCAATGGGTAGCTCGCCATCCGATAAAGACCAGGCCCGGGTCGGTGGCGCGTCGTGTTCCACCCGCGCCTCAAAGAGATGTCAGCACACCTGACGGGGTCCGTTAGGACCGATGCCTGCCAGGGTTGCGGAATAGTCCGAAAGGGATACCGGGACCCTGGCAACAGGCAACTGAAGGAACACGGGTGGGTTTTAGTCAGTAAGAGTCTGACACGCCCTTCCGCTCCGCCCAGAGCGGGAGAAGTCATTTGATGATTTCCCACCCAAAAAAAAAAGGGTAACATTATGCCTTTAAAAAGCTGAAATGTCTTTATTTTAAATTTCGAAGACCTGTCCCTTTAATTGAGTTTGTAAAACTTGATAAACAATTTTAAAACTTTGAATAAGTAAAAACATAATCTTTTAAGTAAATGGTGCGCAAGAAGTGCTACCTCTGCAAAATTATTTGATGTCTTCACTACTTGGCAATCCAGTAATAACACAAGGTCGTTGATATGATAAAAAAAATCGTTGCCCCAAAACCCATATTTGATAATGCGAACTTGGTCGCAGGCGGCAGGCAGCCGGGCCGGGCGGGCGCGGCCGGCCCCGCGCCCTTCGGACCGTTCTCGGGCGGCGCGCGCGGGCTGGTGGCGCGCTCGCCGCTGGTGCGCCACGCGCCGCCCGCGCCGCCGCCCGCGCCGCCGCACCAGCGCCCGTCCGCCAACACGGAGAACCAGGCCTTCCTCAACGACGTACGGCTTAGCTATTTGCTCTATTAAAACCTAACTTAGCCGTTCTTATACAATGAAAACTTAATTAATGCACATTATGGAAGTAGAATCGTTTACTGAATCGATTTCTGTCATTTTCAATATACGTATTTTCTATCAAAAATAATTAAAACGAAAATTACATAATTTTAATTCTAAACAATTGCAATTTTAAGTTAGTAGGTACTAAATTAGGTTGATCTTGCAATATCTTTTTTATGTTTTTTTTTACCCTACCCCTAAGCTATGGCATGGATTTTTTTTTAACACCCTGTATATAGATAAATCCTGGCCTGCCTCGTTGGTCTAGTGGTTGCAAGCTTTACTGCTGAGCATGAGGTCCTGAGTTCGATTCCCGGGTCGGGCACAGTGTTATTGGGTTTTTCCATCTGGAATTGCTCAGCAACCCGGAGTCTGGATTTGTGCCCGGTTTATGGCAATAGACTCGCACCCTTACTATTACATGAGACTTAAACGTAAATGGCGAAATATGGGTGTACAATAGGTACACCTCTGCTTAACTGAACAGGCGTGATGTTATGTAGATAAATCCAGGTTTCTTCACGATGTTTTTCCTTCACCGATATCAGTATGTCCAAGATAAACTCAGAACTTGATACTATGTCATTACCAGTGATCGGAATAGGTAGAGCTAATCTAGCTAAAGTTAGAAAAAGAACAGAGACAAAGTGGAGACGCTTTACGACAAAATATAATTTCGGGACTAATGTCCCGGGTTTCGGAACATTACTTAAGTACAACCAAAATTAATAAAATAAAACAACTATCGAATTCATTTCATCATTATATGACTAACAAGGTAAAGGTAAAAAAAATATAAAACAACTCCTTGAATAAAATTCCATAAATTGTTAAATAAAATTGTTTGAATTTGGAAAATTAATCAAGAATAGTTTAATGTTAAGAATGTCTTAAAAGTCATGAAAAATTCAGAAACATACCAAGCAGTTTGATTACCAGAGCAAATGCCACTGGTGCCGATTGAAATTAAATGAAATTGAAATTGTTTATTCTGTAAATAGGATATTGGAATCACTTTTACACGTCATATTAAAAAATATTAAAAATAAGCTAGATAAGGTCGGCGTTTCCTATCTGACTACTCTGAGAAGAAAGGCCGAAACAAACTCAGAGGTCACAATCTCTTTTAAAGTCCAGACATAATCTTGGTCAAGCCATATGATTCTCTTGTACTTACACCGAACTAACAAAAATATCACTGAAATTCCTTACTTTTTACTATGAGAATCTTAAAGCCAAATGCCAAAAAAACTCTAAATTTAAAAACTATTTTGACACAACTAAAATTGAATTTGACAAGCACGAATCCAATTGGTACCTGGTTTATCCTACACCGTGTTTTTTTTTTGAGCCGGAGGCGCCCGTTTTGGCACTGCGACGTGTTTTATATGGATTTTTTAAATTTTTGTATGAAAATATGAAAAAAAATTACCGACATTAAGTATTAGGGGTTTAAGGGTGTCATAAAGAGTGTCGAAATTTTCATTATTTTTGTGATAGGACATACCAGTTTTTTTCGAGATATAAGCAAAAGAAAATTAAAAAAAGATACAGTACTGTTTTGCGAAGTCGAGGTGTTGGTTTGAATTTTAGTTCATCACATCTAATTTTAATCCACACCTTTAGCATTTATATTAAATGTACTTAAGTGATATCCCGAAATCCCGACATTAGTCCTGAAAATATATTTTTGTCGTAAGGGAAGTCTCCACTTTTTCTGTCTCTGTTCTTTGAACTTTAGGTAGATTAGCTCTACCTATTCCGATCACAGATCAGTACAGTAAGCATTCTCTCATTCCAGTTAGTTCAACACGTGCTGGAAGGCGAGGGCGTGGGCTGGCTGAAGCTGAACCGTCTCAAGAAGTTAATGGAGGACGAGTCCTACAGGAACATGGTCCTCAGCAAACTTAACAGGAACTTCAATAGGAAGACCACGCCCAACGACAAAGTGGACGATGTGGTGAGTGTATCTTCTCTGTTATACACTTTACTGCCACCACGATATAACGTAATTGGTAGATAATTTCCTTGTTCAATCGACGGATACGTTTATGTCCGCAAGGACCACCAAAAAAACTTCGAAAAATGCAGAACAAAAATATAATGTTCCTAAACCTTCTCTCAAGTTCGTGAGCAAGCCGATCTGGAAAGGCATGCTGAAGGTGCTTCAGTCAGTGGTTCACGGCCTCGAGCATACGTACTCCAACTTCGGCCTGGGTGGCATGGCTTCTGTGTTCCAACTAGCAGAGATGGCCCACACCCACTACTGGAGCAAGGAGATCGCAGGCCTGGAGCATGGCGGCATGGCCGGTTCCGCACTCATGGACCACTATGGAAGGCAGGACTTAGAAACGCCATCGTCGTCACCATCATCTAGGAAGAGTTCACAATCTGGTTAGTTATGTTCGCATTATTATTTTAAAGATCTATGATCTTTTAACATCCTTTAGTGAAATAATCTTGACCTACAAACATCGTTTATTTTTCGGTTCTATTATCTGCCACATAATTTTGTGTGTAACATTCAAAAATTTTAGATGTACCGGTTGTAAATTATCCTGAAATGGATTCATCCGAAGCACAAAGTACAACGGAAATGTTTAAAGACATGCTGAACCAGAAGAGGAACTTACTCTTCAGCAAATTAACATCGTTCGACTCAGATGTAAGTGTTCAATAGATGTTTTATGTGGTATTAAGTGTTGCATGGTCTTGTCGCTCTCAACTAATCTGTGTGGAAACTATATCTATCTAAATGTCTATGTAAATTGAAGGAAAGCTCTTGAGCATGACAGCAGTTATCAAAGGCGTAATACCGCTTAAGATTGCCCTATACATGCAAAGCCCTTTTGTGATTATAATTGCATTCCTTTCCAAGTTACCGAGTTGGTAAACTATTAACGTATCCTTATCTACGCTTAGAGCGATGGTATATTGCTATATTTTCTACTTTAAGCTCAAATATACTCCTTAAAAAATAAGTAACAATAAATTTCAATATTTAATACATTTACTTATGTAATTAAAATGAGGAAGGTATGTTATATCCCGCATGGTTGTATAACACTATGATACAAGATTTATTTTGTAGAATAATGTATAACCAAATATTAGTAAATATTATGCTAGTTGGAGTTGTAAGTAAAAATGTAACATGTTTCATGTAATCAACGTGATAAACGGTGGAAGACCCAGATCCACAGCCTATTCTTTCATCATTACAAAAGCATAGCATATAGCATAGAAAGTAACATTAACATTATTATAGTAAAGTTTAACACATCAAATTCAAGAGTTTCGTATTTATTTCAAGAAAAAATAAACTCTATTGTTTAGTATTTCCTTGTAATATCAATTGGGTGGTCGGCTCAAGCTGCTGGTCTGGTGTCTCGTGTGTTGTGAGATGAGACATGGTACAGGCGGGTTGTTTGTGTCCGTGGCAGGCCCCTCCCTCATCGGACTGCTCGGCAGACGAGAGCGGCTCGATCACCACCAACCGAGCCAATATCTACGACCACCGCGCCTCCTTTAAGTCCAACCTATCTGATACTGATGTCATGTTCCTCAATGTAAGTCCTAGTGCGATTTGTAGTCACCCGTCTTAGACGCTTACAGAGCTTGTATTATGCGATGAAACAATAGCCCAACAATTGGAATATTTTACTCAAAATTTTGTTATAAAGGCTATTATCGCTGCAGTATTTAGATATGCATGTTGTGTCTATAATAAATTATTTAGCAATTTTTGAAAATATTATTGTTTAACTTTCAATATACTTTTTAATTAACAAGACTAACATCGGTGTCTAATGCACAACTCCGAATACCTATACATGTTTTCCGAGGAAAATAGAACGCACATCATAAGCTCATTCAGAATGACTATGCCTCGGAATAGTATACAAATGTCGTAGCGTGGTAACATACGTTCCTAGCCCAGCCGATCAATTCTGTACGATCTCACCAAAACTTAGTTGAAATGAGCCGTCATTAGTGTCAATCTCTAGCATCAGGTGGAAAGTTTTCACGGGGAGTTTTTTACAGATTAGACCGGCTGTTTGATTTTATGTCAATGTATGATAATCATCGTTGCATTTGTTTACTACTACGTAAACCGAACGTAATACAATTAAAAGCTATGTGAGTGCTGTAACACAGGTGAACCGCGGCGGGCAGGGCGCGGCGGGCAAGCCTCGCGCGGCGAGCGTGTTCTCGGCCAAGTCGTCCGCGAGCGCCTACCGGCCGCCCGTCGGCGTGCCAGTCACCTCGCCCATCACGTCGCCGGACACCACGCGCACGTACCTCTACCAGGGATTGATTGGTAAAATTGATTGTAAACTTGTAGTAAAACTACTTGCTTAAACAGGTTCATGTAAAATATAAAGCATCGGGAACGCGATCTTTTTAAATTATTGAGATGACTAGGCTGACTGTAGAGTTGTGCTCGTCACTTCACCACCGCGTTCATTTCCATCAAGCAAACACCTGTAATATTTTCAAAGGAAGCCTTTTTCGGCTCGAACGACCTTATTATTTTTCCTACAATTTAACCACGTTAATCACAAATTCTTATATCCATATATATATCTTCCTTCTCAATTAAAGGCAAAGAAAGATCAAACTTATGGGACCAAATGCAGTTCTGGGAGGATGCGTTCCTTGATGCGGTGAGTCAAGAACGCGATATGATCGGGATGGACCAGGGCGCCAACGAGATGATGGAGCGGTACAAGTGCCTGAGTGAAACGGAGCGCAAACGACTCGAGCATGAAGAGGACAGGTTACTGTCCACTGCGTTATACAACCTGACGGCTGCCATGGTACTGGTGGGCGTGGACGCTGACATCGTAAGGAACAAAGTGCGCCGTCTGCTCGCTAAGAGTCACATTGGACTGGTGTACAGCCAAGAAGTCAACCATCTTCTTGATGTCGTGCATACTTTGGTAAGTACAGGCATTATTTTGACACTGAAAATAAAATAAAAGGATTTTTTTCTATTTGGGCTCGTCAACGAAATTTCGTGTAATATTTTAAATAAGTCGTATGTAAGTTTGCATCCTTTTAGTCTCTCGGGTATCCTCAAAGTTATAAGGAGTGCCAACCAATTTCATCTCGTGTTCGCAATAACGTGTAACACTGGTGTTCCATCCAGCACGGCAACGACATCGAACTGAAGCCGCTGGGCTCGCGCCTGCTGCGCCGCGCCACCTTCACGGTGCACGAGGGCGACGCGGCCGGCGAGCTGCGCTTCATGGAGGTGCGCGACGACGGGCTCATCCTGCGCTCCACGCAAGGTAAACTAATTACATAACATCACGCCTGTATTCCCCGAAAGGTTGGGCAGAGGTGTATCTATAGTACACCCACATATCGCCAGTTATGTTTAAGTCCCTTGTAATATGGGGCGGGCCTATTACCATCAAGGCCTGCGCAGACGAGGGATTTTTGTCCGCGGACTTTCTATCCGCTAAAAATAGATCGCTTACAATTGTATCGAGTAACGCAAACGAGGGATTAAAAGTACCGCGTACAAAAAGGCCCCCGAATAACCGAGGACATGCAGAGAGCGGACCGGACTAAAGTACGGGGGATTCCCCGATATATAGAACTCGTGTGACTAGGCGAAGCAACGCACTTGGCGGACTTTAGTCCGCGTTGTGTGCTCGAGAATGACGTACGTATGCACGACGATAATGATCGCACGCCGTGTGCGTTGACGTCGCGGTAAATCCGCGGCGGACTTTTTATTCGCAGAACGTACTTTTTCCTCCGCGCCGCGGAGAAAAGTCCGTGGTCTGCGCAGGCTTTCAACCGGGCACAAATCCAGACCCCAGGCTGCTACTGAGAAATTCCAGATCGAAAAACCCAATAACACTTTGCCCGGCCTGGAATTCGAACCTAGGACCTCATTATCAACTAGTATAAACTAGTATAATGGTTGCAAATCACGAGCGCGCGTCATGTGACTTCTTTGTCATTGCCATTAAGTTTAAATTGTAATGATTACTACTCGCGATTAGTACTCGCAAAACTCCCGTGACACACCACATTGTGTCTATTATTAAAAAGTGGTTCGTGACTCGTACATTTCATAGGAATCGACAAATTACACTATTTAGGACATATTTAAATAATGGCCTGAACTGCATGCGACTTTCCAACACAGATCCCTTCCCCGTGCAACTCATTTCAAGAAAACTGACTGCAGGAGACTAAAACAGGGGTCGGTGATAGTACCCGTACCGTTGTAATATGGTGAGGCCGCTGGGGTTAAATCTGTAAAGACATCTGTCATAATTTGAAAATTCCTGCTAGTATAATCGAAATCGGTTGATCAATAATCTAATAACAAATAATCGCTGTACCCGTCGACATCCTTAGGGCGACTTAGATCCTTCACCAATGAAACTGAACGCGATTAGCACATCTAAACCTCGCCAAAGAGCTGTCAGTGTATTCCTAGTACAGGCTCCAGTCTCCACAACATCAATATATTTTGTATACCTACACATTTATGTATTGTACATAATGTTCGTTATGTGATGGAGAAAATAAACGTTTTATTTATTTATTTATGTAGTGTCATAAATTCATAATGTATACACTTACAGCTCTTGAACATGGTTGAGACGTGCTGATAGCGTTCAGACTTCCGCTTAATGAGTAAGTTGTGTCAAGCTCTGTCACTTTCTCTTTCATGGACAGATAGAAGCAATACTGAATATTATGTCAAATATATCCCGTTATATGAGTATGTATATATCAATTCCAGGCACCATCGTGGAGAGATGGTGGTACGAGCGGCTGGTCAACATGACGTACAGTCCCAAGATACGAGTCTTGTGCCTTTGGAGGAAGAACGGTGGCCAGACGCAGCTACATAAATATTACACTAAGAAGGTTCGTGACACTTGTTTATTGATACAACTGCGCTGCCTTCCTTTTCTTACACTTAGGCGGACAGTGAATGAGACACAATTGATGTTTTATTGTTATTACGTCTATGTGCGTTTACTGTCCGCGAAAGTGTTAAGTTACAGTTCAGAGATTTGTATAATGTTTGTAAGAGAATTTGTTTTAAATTATATTTTTGTAGTACTTCCATGACTAATAATAATATTCAAAAAAAATCTTATGAATTACATAAAAGTGTCCTATCATCATCCTGCCCTTGTCCCATGTTACTTGGGATCGGCGCAACAAATATTTTTTTCCGTTCTCCGTTGTCAACCGTTATTCGGAAATAGTGCACCTTGCTATCAGTGAAATATATTTTGTAATAAGATCTGTATTTTCAGAGATAACCTTTTACCAACAACTCATCGCTACACGAAGAGAATTTAGATTTTCAGAAACTATGTGTTAATGGTTGCAGTGCAAAGCGCTGTACTACTGCATCAAAGAAGCGATGGAGAAGAGCGGGCGGCGACAGGACGCGGCCGAGCTGGGCGGCGAGTTCCCCATACAGGACTGCGCCACCGGCGAGGGCGGGCTCATACAGGTGACGTACTGCATAGAAACCAACATTCCAACACTACATAGCGCTACAAGGTTATTTTGACGTGTGGCCAGAATCGGAATTAACGCCACCATCTTGTTTTTTGAATACATTTCTAGTGCACAAACGATTACCAACAGCGCCCCCTGTCAACGTCATTCGAGCGCCAAAAAATCCTTATATCAGAGTACTCTTACTCTGTAAAGCCGTGTGCCGTGTATGAAGAAAATGTACCTTTAACAAACCTCAAGGGATGCTCATAAACATAGTATTAGTGAGACTGTAGGATGACTTGATTTGGACGGATTTTTTTGCCTCTCTAAACTAATATAAATTAATTATCGCATTAAACTGTGTCTGTAATGCAGCATCATAAATTAGGAATCATATACCGACCTCCTAGTACATAAAATTTCAATATGATCAATTGATCACTAATGACGATGATTTTGTTCACTGTTTTAACAACACATCATTAACTCCAAAGGTGTGCATGGAAGGCGTCGGACTTCTGTTCCACCACAGCAAGGTACGTCCCTACGCTTCGTTTGTGTGTTCGTCTCTTTTTGTCAGCTTATTTATGTTATTTATATGATAAGTTATCAAAACGATGTACCAAAACCCTACAAGCCGGAGTAGATGTGACAAGTTTTGGTATTGTCATGAATCGTTTGTCCAGGTAAGATATCTGTCAGTGTTTTTGCTTGATTTGGGAAAAGTCTCGATACAAGTGAGTGAAGCATTCATATAGAGTGTTGTACACTCGCGATGTACGGCAGTCTATATACAACTCCAGCGTCCGCGCTGCCATTGCTTCATTGTATCAATATTGTATCGGTGCCGTTAGCGCGTTGTTATTATCGTACTGTATCATGAAGCTTATCTATCCAACAAGACAAGTATACCTTCAATCATTAAACAGGCACAGAAGAATTTATAGATATATTTATTAATCGTTAAAAAGTTTTAGTCATCATTTTTCAGTCGATGCCCCACATAAATATATGCCTAGTTTTAAAATTCTCATCCTCATAAAACTTATCCGGACGCAAGGACCACTCAAACTTTCCTATTTGGATTTCTCTACAATTTTTTCTCTGATATTTTTTTTTTCATACTATATTTACTTATATAATATTTATCTTATATATTTTATTTGAAATTCAGGTGATTTTGCATTTACTAATTCCGTATTATTGTCGACAAAGCTTAGGTCTAATTAAGACCCAGTATTTTTGCCCTTAAATATCCTTATCTACTATTCGATGTAATAGTTTAGATTATTTTTTTACATTTAAGACTAACCGTTGTCCATCTGATATACGTTCTTATACTCCATACGACTTGTGCATGTGCTATTTGTCTGCAACACCCGTACATCGCTGGAGTGCGTGGGCGCCGCTGTGCTCTCGCTAGGAACTTTTGAGATGGTCCTTGACACGCGCTCGGCCGCCCTCAACTAATCTCATCTTTTTGTCTGTTCTACTCTTTCCGGACACGCCGAACACGCGCCGCTGCGCAAAAGGATTTCGAGGTACACAGTGGTTCATTCATAGTAATGGCTGGCTCTTACGATGATCGACACGACCTTTATGACCTTTAAGAATTAGTCACGGTCACCGTGAGAATCGCATCTAGCGATGATCGTTCGAGGTCGTAGGGCTTTACTTGTAGTTTTGAGGCTTACAGATTGTTTTTAGCCGTTGTTAGCGTTGTATTAGTTCTCCCGAGTGCGGCGAGCGCCGATGCGCGCAGTCGTGCATGCACATAGACGCCCTTTGTTTATTATCTGTTTATATTAACGCACCCGACAGCTTGCATTCGTATCGTGGATCGTCCGGCGAGCGGTCTCGATCTTTCGCTCTCGCACTTTGTGCCGAGATTTAGTTCGTTCGTCCCTATCACCCGGAACCATAGCGAGCGTCCGTCAGCGCTAAAGCTTACCGGACGCGAGTCACGAGGTCAGTCGTAGAGCATTCGCCATCTCACAAGTTCCGGTGCGGCCGGGCGCCGCGCGGCCCCCCGCACCGCACGGCCCGCACCGCACGGCCCCGCACCGCACCTGACCTCGCACACTGCACTCCCGCCCTGCCGAACTCCTCACCCTCGCTCTTTGCTCGATGTCTCAACTGCAAAAACTAAATATTGCCACTTTAATTCCGATATTACTAAACTGTCTTGTTTCAAAAACAATCTGGTACTTAAGTTTTTCAGAATTGGACCTGACCGGGGACAATTTAGTATAAGGAATTGAAGAAGACAGTCATTGGCATGCATTTTCGTTTTTGCGCTCGATAAACGATACACTAACTGACGTAGATAATGGCGGGTTATTTTTGCCGTTAGTGTATTGGGCTCTAATCCTCGAATCGCACGTATGTATAGAGCATGTTTTTTTTTTTTTTTTTTCTTTGGTGATGTGACTCGTAAGTAACTTGAGTAGGAAAAGAGAAGTGGCAGTAAAAAGTGACAAGTCCTAACTCCTAGCTCTGTACAAAGATTAATAGACTAACGATTCAACTCCAAAGGAAATAAAAACTTTGCAGTTTTATTTAATTGATGTGTAGATATTATGCTTGTAAGCATTGTAGATAAGTGTTTATTATTCCCGATGCATGTATTTAGTTTAATGTAGTGTTTACTATATTTGCAAATATTACTTATTGTTATTATACCAACTATTTTATACTTATGCATATTCATAATTATGTTTGCGCGAATAAAAAAAGAATGCCGTCCTATTTTATGAAAGTGATGTGAATTTTCGTGTCGATACAAATATTGTAGCGGAAACAGCATGAGTTAATATTACCAATCTCAATCGATTCTAGCGAATTTCAACTTATGGTACTTTCATACGATCTTTCAGATATTCATTTAGTTTAAATTAATTGTCCCACAATTGTTATTTAATTAGGTTATAATACATACTAATTGTTTACAACCACCTTCTTTTTGAAGGCGGTTAAAAAGTAAATACTATCAATTTAATTATGTATAGCTCTGTAGTCAGAAGAGATTAAATAATGTAGCATTATTAACGCCCTGCAATGTGACTCGCATACCTAATAAACGTTCTACTTATCTATTAAATTCGCGTTGCAATGACACAGAACCTCATGTTTTCTTCTGTTGCTACTAAGCAACAATAATTGCTAATGTGCTAGTTTTTAACTAACCCCGACCGAAATTATCGTATCATATTACGCTCGTGTGTCGCCGGCTTTACGCGACTTTCTTTGTGCGGCATAGGTGACGCTGTATCAATCTTATCTACCCACAGCCTCCGCTACTTAGATGTGCGCACGACTGTTACAACTTTTATTTAGTTTCTAGTATACATTTCATAATCAGTTTTTGAAATGACCACTAAACTTGTCTGTGTTACAGTTTTTCGTGCGGCTGGATCACATTAGGAAGTGCTTCACGCAGAATGGCGGTATCTTCGTTTTAGAAGAATTTAGTAAGTTCTTATAATATACTAGCTACAATTTTTAAACAACTGAATTTGAATCCATAAAATAGCAATATCGGGTGCGGACTCGTGGTCACACCAGGTTGTAACACCAGTGTGACTAACAGGAATAGTTTTCCAGGTAGCCTTCGTAATAAATGATAAATGATTTATTTTCTGTAAGTGGGTTTGTACAAAAACTTTTACACGTCAATCACATTTTTAAATAAAACTAGATGAGGTCGGCGTTTCGTATCTGACTACTCTAAGAGGAAAGGCCGAAACAAACTCAGAGGTCACAGTCGATATCAGCATAAACTGGAAATGTAAAGCTGATGTGTAGCCCTGTGTACAATTGTACATGCTGCCTCCAACAGCCTTCTTAAACGCGTCTTCTATCTTGCTAGATAGCCGTTACTTCAGGCCAATTTTTGCCCAACAGTTAAATAATATAAAAAGCTTTTTTTTGTGGAGTTTCTTGTCGGCTCTTTTCCATAGGAAACGACCAATTGGAACCGTGCACCTAGCTTCTGACGTTTCATAAGTGCCCATGTAGGTTTATGTGAAATAAAATATTTTGATTTTGATTTTTAATTTACAATGTTTTACGTTTCAGATCCAAAAACAAGACAGATTATACAGAGGAAATATAAATCTGTAATGGCAAGTAAACTTTTTGCAATCAACTTGTTTTTGTTTGTTTTTTTTTTTTCATTTGATGTGAATGTTTATGTACCTGTTTCATTTATGTTGTAGGCAGAAAAAGTAGTGCTTGATCTCCACCGTTTCTTCTCCTTGTGGCTTTCCCGTTACTTTGTCGAGACCGGTGGACGGCAATTGAATTATACACCTTGCGTTTCTTAGCTCATACCCTTCCTAATCAGTGTACGTACCAACCGCACGTGTTTTGTTTTATTATTATGAAGCGTTATTTGCGCATATTTTTACGTCACCTACTGTGCGCATTGTGAATGTGCAGTCAACAAAATAAACAAGTAAACGAAAACTACACGTCTTTTGATAAAACACTGTATGTGTGCTCAGTAGTCAACAACAAAGTCTTTGCCTACGTAGTGCAAAGATATCTTGACTGGTGACTTGTATTTTGCTGATGGTACATAACTCACACCACTGTATTTGCTCATATAACCCGCACCCTAATTGCGTAATGCTCGATCGGTCAGAATTGGACTCGGTTTGAAACAAATGTCAAATCCATTGCTTCATAAGTTCGAAAAAAAAATCTGCTCAAGAACGTAACTTACGAACTTATGAAGCAATGGATTAGACATTTGTTTCGAACTGATTCAAATTCTGATTAATCGTGTATTATGCAAATAGGGTGCTGGCACATAACTATAGTAGCATACAATAATAATTAACAAACATCGTAATCAAAGTATCTGTACATTTTAGTGGCTAGCGCAAAATGGGTTATTCCGACCCACCTTTAGTTGGATACTCGGAAACGTAACGTCCGAGAATCGGAATTCGTATATTATTTTTATTCAGATTATCTCCCTCGACTTAGTAGTCATTTAGAGAACCATGATAAAAAAAAATGGGCCAAGATACTTAGAAGACATTAGCATACCAAAAATACATGCTTACTTCTTCTTAGAAGCTGGAATACAGGGTGGCGCATAAGTCAGGAAGGGGTCGCAACTACTTATAACTTTGTTTATTTTTATTTACTAATATTAATTGTTATCAGATAATAACTCATGAAGATATTTTCGTTAGGTTTTAATAGTATGTCACGTAAATGACCACCATTTACAGCCTCACAAAGCGGGCTCTTTCGAGAGCATTTCTCATTACTGTCCTCAGAACACGACGAGTTAGCAACCGTATTTCAGCTCAGATGTTCGCCTTCAACTGCTCAATTGTCCTGGGTGTATTAATGTACACCTTGTCGTTTAAATAACCCCAGAGAAAATATTCTGGCGGTGTTAAATCCGGGGATCGTGCAGGCCAATGAAATGTTGAAAATCTTGAGATTAAACACTCGCCGTTATTGTGTATGCGCTGTGGCTCCATGAAACTACCCATGGTAAATCTCCAAAATGTATTTTTTTTATTTGTTTAAAAAAAAGAATAGTAAATGTCAGTGCAAACGTCATATTTTATTTTTAAAACCCCGTCGTGACTTTTGCGCCACCCAGTAGTTTACCTATCGTTCAATGTGATAATGACTGTACTTAGGGTAAAAAGCCGGAAGAACAATCAAAAGTGATTTCCGATTAACCACCCCGTCTGGGGTGGACAGATGAACACACGTTTCCGAGTATCCTCTCTAAGGTGGCTGTTTTAGGTTAAGGACAAACAGATTAACCGCGCAACATCTCTAAATCAGTTTAGAAAAATAAACCATTTCGAGATTCAAGCATGTAACAACGTTGCATGTACCTACTTAAGAGTTTTTGTACAATTATTTTATAAATTATATTTAACTAATTATATAAACATCAAAATATTTGACACTAGAACCCTGAAAACGTTATTTAAAATAATTATTAAAAAAAATTGATGAACGGAAAGACAGAAGACGGTCAGAGTGATAGTTTAACGAAGGTTAATTTAATTGTATGTAATTTCAGGCGGACCAGATATGCTACGCGGTGCTTTGTGTATTTTCTTACTTCGCGGCGGGACACGAACAGAAGAAGGCGATACTCGAGCAGGCCGCGCGCGTGCCGCCCGCGCCGCACGACACGCTCGCGCCCGCTGCGCACGCGCACGCCGACGCGCGCCGGACCAGTCCACAGGTCGGTTGCTTGTTGCTACACCGCTACAACGATATTTTGGCACTCTAATAACGCGGGGCGCTATTCGAGTGCCAAAATAAACATTTAAGCAATAGGCTAGTGAACTATTATTGTATAATTGCCTATTACCTATTATTGGAAAATGGTCGTGTAGCTCACGACCATTTATATATTTATAATATAAAAAAACCTATTTAATTTTGAGAATGATTTTAGATTAATTAATATTTTTGAGAAATAATTGCGTAAAAACGTGTCGTCTCATAATGTCAACCGGTTGCAAAATGTCCACTTCTGACAATGTCAACTTCATAAAATGTCAAATTCTCATAATGTCAATTTCTCGAAATGTCGATTTCTTACAATGACAAATTAGCATAAGGTCAACTTCTCACAATGTCAACTTCCTAAAATGACAAATTCGCTTTTTCGGCGACGGGCGATAAAATTGTATGAATTTCTATGAAAGAAATTATACCAAGCGCAACCGTCCAAGGGCGCCGTTAGCTTTCCCTCGACGCGTGGACGCGACTTCCTTTTTTACTATTTTTCCTTGGCATTTTCTCTGTATCAGTAATAAACTTAAAAGAAAAACAGTTATAGGTACTGAGTAGGTATGTGTGGTTCAAAAGTTACGACAAAATGTGGAAGTCTTGTTGCGTTTCACGAGCGGCCAACGCACGCTCAAAACGCAGCGTACACTGTGCGCGCCACGGGCGCTTGTTATGACTTAGTCCCTATGCCATATTTTATGTAGCCACATTAAAAATTTGGAAATGGAAATCGTCTACCTACGATTGTCAAAGTAAACATTTCCACAAATACTTATTTGGCTGCTTTACTTTGTCTTTTTTTTAAATAATAAAATAGTTTTTAATGTAAACTACGGAATATTATACCTACTATTCCGACAAAAGTAATAAATAAAGTGCACGTAACACTGTTAAAAAACCTCGTAGATATGACGGAATGAAAGTTTCGAGCTCGCTTCGCTCGTTCTTTTCTACACAAGTCGATTAACGTACTTCTATTTCTGTATTCAGAACGGTCAAAGAGAAAGAAAAACTACCTAATTTATTCGAAGCGGGATACTAAAAATTGCTAGCACGCTTCGCTCGCTCGAGCATTCTATATTCTCAATAGCCGCCCCAATATGCTAAAGTGGTCCTGTTTTCGGTCATGATTGCAAAGTGACGAGAAGAAAGAAACAGGCTTTATTGAAATTGGTAATAACTAAGCTCGTAAAATTAATCATATCTTTACTTTTTATTGACCATGACAAGATCTACATATTATTATACATTCCTGACCAAACCAACAGGTAGAGAAACGCTCACCTGTGAGACGCACTGGTGAGGTGAGGTCTCCGGCCGGAAAGGCAGAGCCCAGCGATTTAAGAGAAATGGCGGAGCGGCAGCAAGTCAGAGGCGAACACACCGGTACACCTGCTGGTGGTCCTCCCGCTGCCGAGCGGGCTGGAGCCGAGCGAGCCGGCGGAGAGCGAGCCGGGAGCGAACGGAGTACAGGCGAGCGGACGGGGAGCGAGCGGAGCGCAGGCGAGCGGGCGACGCGCTCGGACAGCCTGCCGCCGCGCCGGCCGCCGCCGCCCGCCGTGCCGCCCGCCGCGCCCGCGCCGCACCAGCGCCTGGCGCGCGCGCACTCGCACGCCGCGCCGGCGCGCCCGCCCGACCCGCCCACGGTGAGTGACCCGTGCAGCCCGCCAGCGTTACCGAGCTCATCACAGCCGGCTGCCGGCGCGCGCTGACGCTTCCTGTTTCCGCAGATCCCACCGCGGCCCGGCGCGGCCGGCGCGCGGCCCGCGGGCCCCCCGCCGGCCCTGCCGCCGCGCCAGCTGTCGGCGGCCGCGGACGTCGGCGCCGCCCCGAGGTGAGCTACCTCGCGGCGTCGAGACTCGTAGCGCGAACTGTCTCGTCCTCCGGGACGCCGCGATGTGCCGTAAAGTATTAGGAGACATTCGTCCGGCCCCAGAGGTGGCGAGGCTGACCACGGTGACGCTTGTCGCAGAGGCGCGGGCGCGGCGGGCGGGGCTGGCGGGGCCGGCGGGGCGCGGCGGGGCCCGCCTCAGCGACAGGGCTCGATGTCGGCGCCGTTCGCGTCCACGAACCCGTTCACGTCGCCGCGCCACGCCGAGTTCGTGATCCCGCAGCGTAACAACGTGCGCCGCTCCTCCACCACTGACAGAAGTTAATACATCTGCGGTTCCGGATGTTTTGTCCTTAGAAGTGTATCTGTGCTGCACACCCACCCCTCCCTGTTCGAAATTAGACAGTAGCCTTTCGTGTATAACCCGATGTAAAGTGTTATCAATCAATAATCAATAAAGTATGCATAAAATAGAGCTTGAAATATTACATTAAAATAATCCGTCACAAAGCAATAATCTGTCTCAGGAATTTTGTAAATAGTGATCAGCCGTACTTGTACGTCTATAAAACTATAGGTATTTTACCAAATGCTTTAAAATGGGTAACGAACAGTAGGAAAGTGCTGTGAGCTGTATACATTGTAATCATTATATGCACTGTAATGCTAAGTTTTTGCTGACCTGATACAAATTACCTGCATAATATTTTATGTACAGTCACGGACTTTAATTGATGAGCCACCTTCAAACTTTTCAATTTTACAGTTTCATACATTCACGAGATTACACGAACTCAAACCGCACGCTCGTAAAGAAGATGACAAATAAATTACTTATAATGGGAAATAGTCTTATCCATAGAGATTGACTAATAAGTTCTCAATTATAAAAATAAATAAAATGTTGCATTAAGTTTATCCAATCTATTTAATACTGACCTCCTTTGAATCAGAGCTCATTAACTCGATTATTCTGAAAACTTATATGACTATTTTAATATTTCTCTGTACGCCGATTTGCATTACACGGTTAAAATACGGACAGTGCCAGGTGGCTGATCAAGTCCGTGACTGTACAGCACATTTATTAAGTACAGTTCGACCGATATAACTTGGCAGGTCTGAACATAGGCGCATATAACTTACGCGCATGTTCTCTCACTCACACTCGCCTCAGCGCGAAGTTCAGAACTGCCAGGATATATCGGCCGTATTGTAGGTACTTGCAAAGTCTCAGTTACTTGGTAACTTGTATATTTGTGGTACGTTTTCTTCCGCATGGCATTATTGGAAAAGTATTGTTGTGTATTACCACAAAGCTATTTTTTCGTATCTGTGATTTGTTCAGTTAAACAAAATTCGACGGGCATATATTACGAGACAAACCTAAGCATTCAAAGTTTTGCAATGTCTAATAAGATTCCATGTATCGGTATCGTAAAGGTGAAGAACCCGTTAGTGTGCAGAGTAAAAGTTAAAAGAAATATATAGTTTAACCGTGTATACCAGTGCTCGCGCGGTTAAACTGTATATTTGTTTTTTTGGTTTTACTAGGCTTTCAACAGGTGCAGATTGATTATAAAGAGCAATGTAACCGAAAGGGTAATCAAATTACCAAGTATATATGTTATAAATGAAAGTTTGTATTAATGCTCTGGAAATATTGATCTAAGCCTGACATGTTGTTACCAAAAGTTTTTTTTTT
Organism: Lithophane ornitopus; assembly: GCA_948473465.1. Taxonomy (NCBI): domain Eukaryota; kingdom Metazoa; phylum Arthropoda; class Insecta; order Lepidoptera; family Noctuidae; genus Lithophane; species Lithophane ornitopus. The sequence goes on along the minus strand of OX419620.1, from coordinate 9,520,435 downwards.
TTGTTAAAGTACATAAGTACAACTACATCAACATATTTTAAGGTATGCGTACGGTATCAAATAGAATGTCAAATTAGTTGAACGTAAGGTTCTGAATCGGGGTTATCGAGTTCTTTTGCACATTACCGGCTTATGTACATTTGAAGCGGTAAGGTGGTTCTCCCTCGATGCGGCAATAGAAAAGTCACGCGGCACGCGTTAGAACGATATTAATATCGCACTGAATTGTATGGATTCCCCCACGGTTGTCTCATAAACGCACGTTATTGCAGCACGCATTCTGTGTCGCTACCACGTCGTCATGTCACCACGGGAGAACCGCCAAACATATCGATGACAGTCAGGGTTGTCGAAAAGTAGAATGAAAATTACTATTTGAATACAACATATATATCTATTACGGACGAAGGACGGGCAAAAATGTATGGAAGCCAGCCTAGGAACCAATAACAACATGCGATATATCATTGGAAAGGTTTTTTTATGTACTTCAACTATTGTTATGGCGGGTAGTTCCAAATCGCTGTGTGGAAAAAGTTATTGCATAATAAAGCCAGACTTAAGCTTATCAATTTTTTTCAGCATTTTTTACATGTATACACTTAGTAACCGTAAGGCGTCGTCCTTTTGTTCGATGAACCGGAACGCGTGGTCTTGCAGACAGAGGGCGCCGCCCGGTTTTCCGAACAAAAATGACATATGAACGCGACAATCGCGTATTCGCGCAACGATCGCTTTATATTAGAACGACGCCTTACTTGACTGTACCACTGGTTTCTTGTGTTTTTCCTTATCGCGTCCGATGAGCCAATAACAACATGCGATATATCATTGGAAAGGTTTTTTTATGTACTTCAACTATTGTTACGGTGAGAAGTCCTAAATCGCTGTGTGGGTGAAGTTATGGCGAATTAAATCGATACTTTTACAGACATTAGGTACAGTTAGAAAAGAGAGTACCTAGGTAAAGTATAATTACAGTATATTAAATGTTTAAACTTATAAAAAATAAATCTGATCACATAATATATTTTTAGCTTTCTTTGATATTTAATATGTCATTAAAGGAAATCGTTAAAGATTATTATTATATTTTCGCGTTCATATGTAAATAATTGCAAACGATTGTAACAAATGCTAACTGAACTGGAACTGACTGAACTGAAGCTGGAACTTCCCGCCATAACAATAGTTGAAGTACATAAAAAAAACCTTTCCAATGATATATCGCTTGTTGTTATTGGTTCTTAGGCTAGAACGCCCGTTCTTCTTTGTCTATGTATACTATAATTTAAAATAGAAACATTTTGTCGATTATTGATTTGAATACCTATTGGCAGTTACTTATTTATGTATATGCATATCATATTGAGTAAAATTGGCTAAACGTTTATGTATATTTAGCAATATATATTATATTCTTATGTTTGTAGGGTTCTGTAGCTTCCAGAGAAACTTGAGAATCAATACCTAACCTACCGAAACTATCAAACTGGATACGTAATAAGAGGCTTTTAGGCACAATTCAAGAGAATTTTGATTTAACAACTTTAGAAATGCCGCGTCATGTTCAGTTTGCGCCACAACTGCGAACATTTTTGTGACTCTTTCAATACAACCTACTAGTCATTCTGAAATCAACTTTATTTGCACTAGTGTAAAGTTGATATTCCTTTAAGTAAAAATAACATCAATGGTACCGAGTATTTGAATAGACTTTCCAATAAGCTACAGCGACTGCCGTTCAGAGATCACAAGCAAATCAGTACTTAAGATTTTCAAGTAGGTAATGTGGTTAAAAACCGCAGGGATTTGTTGTAAGCTTTCACCTTTTGAATAGAATTACCGAATGTAAAAAAACAATAAATATCTGACAAGGTTTCGGCAGTTTGTAGGTATTTGAAATCCACTTGTTTCCTTGTAAAACATGTCCTCGGTCCTATGTTTTATTTTATATTACCTACGTATTTATATTACATGTTCCTATGCTATATCTAAATGTTAAGCTCTTACAATGCCGATCTATAATATATATTATGTACTACCTACTAAAATGAAAAGACCTGTAATAAGACATAGGGTATCCAACTGCCGATATTTTAGGTTCTTATTTTATGTCAAAATAAATAAAATAAAATTATAAACTGTTTATTTTTTTTATTGGTAATCCTTTTTAATTGTACTGATAGGTACAGGATCCTTTACATAGTGGCTTTTTGGTGGTAGGAACACTTAAATAAATAAAAATATATTTTTTAAACTGAATTAGGTACCATGAACTTACCAGTAGGTTGCCGTTCGCAATCATTTGAATCTTTACTTCACATATAAATCGATTAGCGTCTGCCACTAGAAGCTGACTGATAACTACACCAGTTTTTATCCGATTGCCTTTTCACAATAATTTTAAAGATCTTTTGAACCGTGCCATTTTCATCGTCTTACACTGGAGTCTCAGTAATATCAAAAAGTAAGTATCCAATGCCTAGGTACAGAAAATCCTACATGATTAGTAGGTAAAGGTAGTATTTATTTCGCTTCATTGTTCGATTGGCTAACGTAAATAATTTCCAATAAATTATACCAAAGTAGACATTCTAGTAATACGTGATAGAATGGGCGTGAAAGCGGCGGCCATTATAAGACGATAAAATGGCATCGGTTATAAAAATAAACAGTTCCGTGATGCAAGGCAAGGCGAGACGTGTGACCTACCTACCTTCTAAGAAAGGATTTTTGAAACTCTACCCTTGAACAGGTCAAAGGGTAGTTAACAGTTTTGTTTACGGACAAAGTTGCAGGTAACAGCTAGTCTAAATATAATAAGAATTACACCACCTATGTAGCGATAGTTACAATCTATACAAAACATGCTCCTAAGTACTGTAATATATCAATATAATACCAACCAATTGCTTCAGCCTTTCAGATAAATAAAATTAGCTCCTTTATTGCGTACTCTAACTCTTTTGCGTTCCGTATTATCACAGATATTTGGTTTTCTTAGCAAAAATAAAATGCCAGCCGAATTCTCAAACGAAACTTTTCATAAGTTCTTCATACTGACTCTATTACTGTAATGTATCATGTATCCCTATTACATAATTATAGAGAAAGAAACTGGTACTCAAGAATGCCTTAAACAACATAAATGTCTTTTGAGAATTCGGGGGTTAGACCCGTATTCTACAACTATAACGTCTCCAATCGGTTAAAAGATGTGTATTTTAAGCCACTATCGGACGCGATTTTATCATATACTTACCTACAGTTTTCTTTAAGCCTGCCCCTTGGGCGGCCTTCGACTGATCGTTGATCCCTAAGGATCCGCGCTGTTTTAGATTAAATTGTTCTTTAATTATCCTTATCTAGGTATTACTGTCATTCTTTGACAGTTGTATAAATTAGCTATAGCACGACAAATTGACGTAGGGTGTCAATTTGCCTAAGAATTAATTTACCTGACTGTAGGTAGGTACATCATCAGCCACTTGTGGGGGCCTAAACCGGCCACATTAGCCATTCCTCTAAAAGCAGTTCATTTCCAGAATCCCAGCTGTCAATTCCTCTAATTTGACATAAAAGCGATTCATAATTTGTGGACCATTTTACGAATCTCCATAGAAAGCTGTCAAACAGATGAATTATTTCATAGTAGGAATCGCACGCAGATCATAATATAATTTGTCAGTTTGTGACATTTTAAGATGATTCATATTATTTTGCTATTATGATTCTGCCAAAGTGACTGGTTTTAAGCCCCCTGATATTTCGTTCAGGCTTTATTTTAATTTAAATCTTGTTTTAAATAGACAAATAGAATACGGGTCCTAAAGGCTAAGAAATAATGTTATAACTATTTAGAATTAAAGTTCCTACTTCCCCCTATATCGCACATGACACAATATGAATAAGTAATTCTACAGAACAATACCTACTTAGGTTTCCAAACCTAAGTAAATAAAAATAATTATACTCTAAAAGCATTCTTCACACCAAAACCAGGTGAGGGTTCAGTACGTTGCAAGTCGGACAACATTTGTTTATAAAATGAGCCTGGCGGCTAAGCCCCGGCTTTGGTGTGTAGACACCCTAAGATGAACGGCACATAGTCTTTATAGGTCCATTACTTACATAGATACAATTGGTACTTATTTAAAATCGAATCATTAGGACAAACACAGAATGCTAGCTTATCTAGATCTACTAGGTACTAAGATAACTAGCGTAATATATATATGTTTCGAGTAAAAAGCAGTTTTACAGTTATTGAGCAATGAAATAAAATAGTGTCGGAGTGTTACAATCCTAGCACTCCGTCGTTTCAACTTGTTTCCTATTAGGTTAGGTATATGGATAAATCCAGGAGTATAAAATTTAGTAATCAAACCAAGCTTTATTCGGTTCCAGTGAACTGCTTTAGGCCGCATCCTAAACAAAAGCGATCGTCACGTTCGACGTTTTGGCGAGACAGTCACTTTTGGTTAGGACGCAGGTTACGCATTTAATATTGAAATACAACGTTTTCATTCAACCATCGTTTTTTGAAGTAGCTTGCGTAATAGTTACCTATATGGAATGTATAATTACCTGCCTCTCAAAGTCAAATATAGGTAGGTACAAAACATGCTACGTGTTTCTATTGCTAAAGGACCTTCTCACCCTATTTAACGTTTTTTTCTTGTTTATTTCGCGGTCCGAAAACTAATATGAATGACATAGTTATATACTATAAAGACGGTTCCTCATTCAATCAATCATTTATAAAATATTTTTGCCACTGTTTTTAATCTTGGCAGTATTCCCTATTTGCTCATGTGTTATTTATTTATTTACTTAATTAGGTACTTAGGTACATACTTTAATGAAATCCCTCATTGGTAGATTTTCTTAAATGCTCGAAATAAAACTAATTATCTACCTACCTAATACTTAGGTATTTTACAAAAAATCTGGACAAAAAATTAAGTAGGTAGGTAGGTAAGTTTAATATAACAATCAGTCGGTGTTTTTTAAAAGTACAACTCACTAATTATTAAAATTACATTACCGTTATAGGTAAGTAATATCAAGCAACGATTCCAGAAAAAACAGGACCATAATAATTATTTTTATCTTCTTGAATTCAACTGCTTTCATCATTTTCGTCCCCAACCTAAAAAAGATTTGAATGTTTTACAATATTATTTGAAAACGTATACATGCTTGGGTAGGTACCATGGAAAAAACAAAACACGAAAGCGTCGTGTCGCGATAGTTTAGTACCCCTTAATTATATACTCTTCGGTTTAGTATCAAATATAGGTAATATACCTATCTATCTACATAAAACTAATGTACCTATCTATGTGGGTACAATTGTTGTGCAGTCAACAGCTGTAGGATTTAGGCAGTCGGCCACAGCACAGTTTTACAAAACCCGCCCACGACCATAAATTTGAAAAAATATATTTTTTGCCATTACCATTCTTAATTTCCACTAAGACATTTGTGCAAGTTTTAAGTCCGAAGATAATAAAAAAATTAACAGGTCGCAGTCTGCGTCCAGCGGTCGGAGTGGCAACACGTCGTTTTCGGGTTCGCGACTGCTCAATCGTCATCCTGAGGATGCCTCGTTGAGAGGTGAAACACGTGTCGATTTCTGACAGGGATTTTTATGACTCTTGAGAAATAGTTAAGCGGAATAAGTTACTATATAGGTTACTAAATTAATTAATTTATTTATCATACTTAAATTATTTACACAGTTTTTAATATATTCATAATATTTTTAGGGTTAAAAAGGCATGACGGTTTTTTGCTGAGATTTAAAAAAATCGAACATAATCTGATTAGAGTCCGCGCCACCACTGAAGTCCGGCGGAAAATTGTGGAACTATATTTTTTTAAGACATAGACACTAGCGCCGCGTCAAAAGGACTTCAGTGGTGGCGCGGACTCAAGTAGGTACGAAATAGTTATTTATCTGTGGCGTATGGCATACAGTCGAGTTCATTAATATATTGGCCCTTTCAGGCTTCAAAAATATATGAACGTCAAAAAACTTCATAATATTGTAACACCTATTACACCTATAAGCATCGTTAAATTGTGGTCAAGATTTAGATTAATTAATATGTGACTGCTTTTTTTCAGTAACATGTGTAGCCAAAGGCACATTATTATATGAACCACTTTAAGATCATATTATCTGGACAATGTAGGATTCACAATAATTATGTATCCACACATGAATACAATAATATCTGAGCAAGTTAATGTAATTCAAATTCAACCTTATTACTACTTCATAAAGATGATTTTACTAGCAATCTTAAAATTGCATGGTCTAACTTCAAATGACGTTATGTTTTTCTATTAAAATTATAACTGACGCACATGTCATTCAACGATTTAATAAAATCCTACGATTTACGATACAATATACACTAGATCTTATTTGTTCGAGCAAATAATTGACTTTACCATGCATGTAGAGATAATTAAGAAGCTTAGCCTGCTCAGATATTTTTAAAGCCAAAATGTCAATCGGGCTATTAAATACCGATAACAATTAAAATTCTATTGTGTCTCATTAATGACAGTTGAAGGAATACAGTTTAGATATATTTTTGAAAAGGGTGATTACATATATAATTGCTTAATGCACAGCATATTATTATATTATTGAACCGTTCACATAAGTACATATTTTTTATAGATCAAAAATATGTACTTATGTGAACGGTTCTATAGAATTTTTTGAGCTTTCAAACGCTCACAATATTTTGAATCCTTGACAGTGCCAATATATTAATGAACTCGACTTTACCTACTTCCCGAAACAACGAGAATGCAAAGTAAAAGGCATACATGTTCAATACACAGTTTTTTTTTCCTATGGTTGACCGAGCCCGTGATCCAACTTGTTGTGTTTTATATTAAAATAGTAGGTATATAATACATATATAAGTATATAAGGATTACGGGTTTCCATGCAATGTAGTTAGGTAAATCCTGGAGTCCTGGGTTCAATCCCCAAGTTGGGCAAAGTATTGGGTTTTCTATTGGGAATTTGTCAGCCTGGAGTCTGGATTTGTACCCGGTATTGACAATGGGCTTACCCGCATTACATGGGGCTTAAACGTATCTACGTAACTGACTGACTGACTGAGGGTGTAGGTAAATCTACGTACTTCTGCCAACTCCTTGGGGAATACAGCCGTGGTATTTTTATTTTCTGTAGTTTACACCCCTTAAACTAGGCAGCAGTTTTTGGACAGGAGAGAAGATATTCGACTGAATTGTTTATTTATGTAATACCTTGCCAATTTCACGCGGGGATCTCGTCCCACGGCCATTGCCTTTCGGTTGTTTTTTTGAATATGTTTTAAGGTTATCCTTATTACTTTTTGTTATTTCACTCGTGTGTAACAGCCCTTCTGGAGTAAGTATCTGAGGAAATTAATGTGATTTGTTAAAAACCTAACCTTAAAAAAACAGTAAAACACTGCTGTGTCGCGTCGCGAAGACTACAATTTAAAATAATAAATCATAAAAAATTGTAGGTACTTATATAATAAAAATGGTACCTAATTAGTTCATAAAATAAAAAAAATACACTGGCTGGACTGGTATTGGATGGATGTAAATTACCTATAACGTGAGATAGTGTTCTCTTTACACCGCTCATCCGACAACGAAGTTCCTCGTGAATTTTCAAAACAACGCTACTTACATAATCTGGGTACAAATGCTCAGGATTCATTTCCTGTCCTTGAAGTTGGTCAATTGACTCGTGAACTGTCCATTGCAAATCTAAATCATTTAAACTTTTAATCCTTTTACTTAATTCTCTGAAATATTAAAAAAGTATAAATAGATAAGTAGGTAGGTTATTCAAGCTACGTAAACGTATCGTAAGAAGGTACGTAGTGAGTACGTGAACGCGTACATAGACGCGCCGCAGGAGCCACACGCGTCGCGCCGCAATCATCGCAATTTATAAACACTAATATAATAAATGTGAAAGTGACTTTGTTTGTTTGATACGCTTTCACGCTAAACGGCTGAACGGATAAGTATGGATGAAATTTGGCACATGGGTAGACCATGACCTGGAGAAGGACATAGGCTACTTTTCATCCTGGATCGCAGACGAATTCACGGGCAACAGTTAGTCTTTATATGAAATCGTCACCTATCCGCGCCAGGTTCTGCGCGTTGGATGTATAGGGTGTGGCGAGAGAGGTTCTCATGCGCAAGAATTTAATTTGCGAGTGCGATTGGGCGCGTGTGTCGCAAACTGCGGCGCCGCGTACTGCTCCGGCGGCGCGTCTAGGTGAACAAAACCCCCTTTAGGGTGAAGAAAATATTTGAAACTAGCTGCGCCCCGCGGTTTCACCCACGTAAGTCTTGATCCCGTGGGAATATCGGGATAAAAAGTATCCTATGTGTTAATCCAGGCTATAAACTATCTGTTTGCCAAACGAGAATGGGCCCCTGCTTATGGGGTTCTGCCCTGAAGCCCAATAAAAATAAGATATATACCAATGGAAAGAGCTTTTCAAGGGGAACCTTTCCTACTAACACGACTTTTGCCAATTGTTAGTCAGTTCGGAGTATGAATACTTGGGCATTGAAGTTAAAGAATTTTTTTGGCCCAATAGCCATAAGATATACATCAATGGCTTTAGTTTTTTGAGGGGAACTTTTGCTACTATCATGACTATTGCCAATTATTAGTCAGTTCGGAGTTAATGGCATATATAGGTGACTACTTCGGTACCGAAGTTAAGGATTTTTCTTAGCCCAATAGCCATGAGATATACACCAATGGACAGAGCTTTCCAATGAAAACCTTTGCTACAACACGACTTTTGCCAATTGTTAGTTAGTTTGGAGTTAATTACCTAAATAAGTATTACTATTGTGGCACCGAAGTTAAGGCATTTTCTTGACCCAATAGCCATAAGATATACACCAATGGAAAGAGCTTTTTGAGGAGAACCTTTACTGCTACCATGACGGTTGTCAATTTTTAATCAGTTCGGAGTTAATGACCTAAATAGGTGACTACTTCGGTATCGAAGTTAAGGAATTTTCTTGGCCCAATAGCCATAAGATATACACCAATGGAAAGAACTTTCTATGGAGAACCTTTGCTACTAACACGACTTTTGCGAATTGTCAGTCAGTTTGGAGTTAATGACCTAAATAAATATGACTACTGGAACACCGAAGTTAAGGAATTTTCTTAACCCAATAGCAATAAGATATACACCAATGGCTTTAGTTTTTTGAGGGGAACTTTTGCTACTATCATGACTATTGCCAATTATTAGTCAGTTCGGAGTTAATGGCATATATAGGTGACTACTTCGGTACCGAAGTTAAGGATTTTTCTTAGCCCAATAGCCATGAGATATACACCAATGGACAGAGCTTTCCAATGAAAACCTTTGCTACAACACGACTTTTGCCAATTGTTAGTTAGTTTGGAGTTAATTACCTAAATAAGTATTACTATTGTGGCACCGAAGTTAAGGCATTTTCTTGACCCAATAGCCATAAGATATACACCAATGGAAAGAGCTTTTTGAGGAGAACCTTTACTGCTACCATGACGGTTGTCAATTTTTAATCAGTTCGGAGTTAATGACCTAAATAGGTGACTACTTCGGTATCGAAGTTAAGGAATTTTCTTGGCCCAATAGCCATAAGATATACACCAATGGAAAGAACTTTCTATGGAGAACCTTTGCTACTAACACGACTTTTGCGAATTGTCAGTCAGTTTGGAGTTAATGACCTAAATAAATATGACTACTGGAACACCGAAGTTAAGGAATTTTCTTAACCCAATAGCAATAAGATATACACCAATGGAAAGAGCTTTTCAAGGGTAATCTTTCCTACTAACACGACTTTTGCCAATTGTTAGTCAGTTCGGAGTAAATGACCCAAATATATGTGAATACTTGGGCATGAAAGTTAAGGAATATTCTTGGCTCAATAGCCTTAAGATATACATCAATGGCTTTAGCCTTTTGAGGGGTACCTTTGATACTAACATGAATATTGCCAATTGTTAGTAAGTTCGGAGTCAATGGCATAAATAGGTGACTACTTGGGCAACGAAGTTAAGGAATTTTCTTGGCCCTATAGCCATAAGATATACACCAATATAAAGAGCTTTCCAAGGAGACCCTTTGCTACTAACACGACTTTTGCCAATTGTTAGTCAGTTTGGAGTTAATGACCTATATAAGCGTTACTACTGGGGCACCGAAGTTAAGGAATTTTCTTTACCCAATAGCCATAAGATATACACCAGTGAAAAGAGCTATTCGAAGAGAACCCTTGCTTGTAACGTAACTGTTGCCAATTGTTAGTCAGTTCGAAGTTAATGATCTAAATAGGTAATAAATTGCGCACCGAAGTTAAGGAATTCTTGGCGTCCAATAGCCATAAAATATATACCACTGAAAAGAGCTTTTTAGGGATAACCTTTGCTACAAACACAACTTTTGCCTATTATTAGTCAGTTCACAGTTAATGACCTAAATAGGTGATGAATTTCAATAATGCTTAATTACTCACATTTAGAGCTCTGTAGCTCCTTTCGTACTAACAATCGAGAGAAACGTCATATCACGAAATATTTCCTTTGAAGAGATCTTTCCATTGGCATATATCTTAACTCTATTGGGGGATGTGGCAGGCTTAACGAAGGCTTAACGATTTGTACTGCCGATCGACTCTTAAAAACATTGTTCCCAAAATGGCATCTAGGAGGCCAACGTTTTAAAATGTCCGTTTATAGGTTTGCAAGATCATGTTTGCAAGGCTCAAAGTTAATAAAAGTCATTTCATTGTCTAAATACCTGAATTTTACTAATGCTTGATTACTCGCATTTAGAGCTCTGTAGCTCCTTTCGTACTAACAATCGAGAGAACCGTCCATCACAAAATATTAGCCTTGAAGAGATCTTTCCATTGCCATATATCTCAACTCTATTGGGGTACGCTTCAGGCTTAACGATCTGCCCGGTCCACCGACTCTTAAAAACATTGTTCCTGAAATGGCATCTATTGGAGACCAATATTTTATTCAAATATGATGTTTGCAGGGCACTGGATCATAAAAAGTTATTTAATTGACGAAATACCAGAATTCCATATTTAATCACTCACATTTAAAGCTTTGTAGCTCCTTTCGTACTAACTATCAAGAGAAGTCTTCAGAACATGAAATATTCTTCTTGATAAGATCTTTCCATTGGTATATATCTTAACGCTATTGGGCTCCAGGGCAGAAACGCCCAATCTCCTTTCATTAAAATCCATTCAGTAATTTTTACGTGAAAGAGTAACAAACATCCATCCATCCGTCCATACTTACAAACTTTCGCGTTTATAATATTAGTTAGATGTGACATAAGGCGAGAACCGAAAATGCAGAATTCAGCACCGCCTTTCCGCCCGCGTCCGGTCCGAGCAGTCGATGAGTCAACATCTTCTGAGGATGCCCCGTGGAACATGTGTCGATATATCGCACCTTCTACATGTACATATTTTTGTGGGCGGGAGGGCTGTGCTGCGTTTTGCATCCAAAGCTGGATCTAGTGCTTGGCGGAATTAAAACTAAATATTAAAATTGCAGCAAAATCCTAGGCGGATTTAGGCGAGAACAGGGCCAAGCCAACACTCCCCCCTCCAACGGCTTAAATAAAAATTAAAAAAATATCCCCTCCCAAAGAAATGCTGAATCCGCCGATAAGGAATAAACAACAAATAAATATCGGTAAATAAAAGAAATCCTTCAGAACAGCCAAAAAATACTTACGTGTTGATATTGGTAAAGGCTTCTTCTTCAGAGTAAAATTCTGAATATTCACATCCAGGTATTTTAAAACTGAGTAAATTATTCAAATTCTTAATTCCCGCGATCCAGCCAAGGTTCGGAATGTTTTTACATTCTATCCATACGTCCGTCCAGATGTTACAGTTTATAGAGGTATCAATATTTCTATAATTTTCATCATCCGATATAACATAAACATCATCATTCAGATTGCACCACTCAGTGTCGGTCACTGAGTGGTGTTCTTCAATAGTAACATTTTCTAGACCCGAGACACTCGATTGTAATAAACTAAGATTTGTTGTTCCATCGTTAATATTGTACTCATCGTTAGAAGTCAATGTCATTTCGGTCAATTTATTTTGGAAAAGCTTCCTGTTAATTTCTTCAGGTTTTAAAATAAACATACCTCCTTCGTAATTTGTGCGTTTAGCTATGGGGTCGACATTTTGCGTAGAAAATACAGCGGATATCTTTATTTGAGATGCTGCTGATGATGATGCTTCAGCATATGGCTCTTGTGATATTTCAGGAATCTGGTTTAGATTTAAGTCATTGGAAATCTCTATAGGCTTTAATAATGAGTCTGCACTATTTTCCTCAATATTTAAAGATGTTTTTAATACGACGGGCATGGCTTTCGTAGTATTTGGAGGGTATTGTAAAGATATTTTTTTTAAAACACCGTCTGATGCTAGGTGATAAAAGCCATTCGTTTTGCGTATTTTAATAGGCTTTACAACTTTTATTTGGCCTTTTTTACCTGGCGAGCTTTCTTTCGATTCCTCTGTTTTGTTTATGTGGAGACTTTCTTGCATATCAAGCTTCTCTTGTTGGTCTTTATTTACTTCGTCATTTGCATAGAAATGAGTTTCTAAAGGCAGGCTTTGGATCCGGCTATTTGTTAGTGCCACAAACGATAACGGGTTTTCTACCACTTTCAAATTATCTATTTTGTTCGTCGTTATCCAAAAACCTCTTGTCCTTTTCAATCTTCTAACATCTAAAATTGTTTTAATGGTCTCTATCCCTAATGTGTCTTCCATTTCATACGGTCCAACAAAAACGCAATATTCGTTGTCATTGGGAATTGCGTATATACCGAATTGTGGGGCTTCTGGTTGTTCTATACATTTCTTAGAAGACAAACGCACAGTTTTTCCAGACAAGCGTGCAACGTTAATAGCATTTATAATACTTAGATATTTGACGAAAAATCCTTTTCTGAAAAACCTGATTTCACTAAAATCATTTTCTATAGTCATGACAAACCATTTTGATGATCCAGTATCGTCAGAACATTCTGTACTACTTTCAAACTCTTTATCTGACCGACTTAAAATATCCTTTTGTTCCATATTCTCAAGCAACGATTTTTTTACTGCTGAATTATTTTGATTAAATGCACCTATTTTATCCAAACCCTTTTCTTCCGTATCCTCAATTAACGAATCCCTTATTTCCAAATTGTGGTTAAAAACAGTTATTGTTTCTGTGTGTTCAGTATTTTCAAATAATAATTTGTTAACATCATTGCCTTCATTAAATACATCTAATGTTTCCATATCCTTTTGTTCCATGTTGTTAACTACCGATTGTCTTACTACAGAATTATTTTGATTAAATACAGCTAACGTATCCATATCAGATGATTCCATGTTAATTTCTGGCGTATCTTCTGGTTCAGCATGTTCATTACTCTCGTTTACCTTAGTAACAGAGCCAATTAATTCCCAACAGAACGCCAAACCACGTAATATACAGAAATTATCTTTTAATTCTGTTGCATTAATAAGTAAGTTTTTTACGGTTTGAGGATATTTGTGTAAATCCGCAAATCGAATATCATTTATGTCAATGCAGTTTTCAAAAAATGGGTTTTCAGTATTTACTGCCATAAAAATTCTGAACGGTGGTTGTCGAGATACTAAGAAAAGGTTTTTCCGCTCTCGATATCTTTTTAAAATAAAGCCCCAGGAATGCAGTGCAACTTTCCCATGTTGCGGAGGTTCTAAAGCATTTTTAAAAAGGCCGCTATCATTTCGTTGCCTATACATTTTATAATTAGATTCTAACCAAGTCACGAGATTGGTGTCATTTGATAAACGCCTTCTCTTTGACTTGGGTGTCAGGTCTTCACCGTTTTTATTAGTATCACAAATTAATTGCAGAAGGCGAGCAGTCTCTTTTGTTTTACTTTTTGGTTTAATTATAATATCTTCTTCGCAACATTTACTGTAAAGAAGAGCCAATCTCTCTTGTAGTCTTTTATCATTTTTTTCCATAGTTGATATTTTATAGTTCGTATTTTTATAATAGCCATTGCTGTATTTTCTTCCTTCGTACGCAATCGTTCTTGAACTAGACATACTTTTGCTATGACAAAAGTCTAAATAATCACTACCTCCTGAATCAGATTTGTTTTCATGATTATCGTTATCATCATTACTAGAATATTGTTGCATATTTAACTTTCTAACGGTATGTCTTGTTAGCATACGCTTTTCAGCATTCATATTTATAATGTCTGAACTACCACTGAGTACAGCGCCTGCATCTTTAACTAAAATGCGATTTATTTTAATTTCATCCTCCGGATCACTATAATTTAGTTTTTCTGTAATTTTATTAGTATTCGAAGTTTTATCCATACTTCTCGATGTATGTATTTTGTTTGGTTTAGTATGTGTATTATCAGATATTTTTATTTTTTTGGTTGAATTTGTGCCTTCTCGTCTTTCACATTCCTCGATATTACTGGCGTCATTCGTTACTTTTGAGTTTTCTAAACAATCAACATTACTTATACTATCATTCGACAGCGCTTCTTTACTGAGAGCTTCATTTGAAGCCGATGCGCAAGTGTCTGTGAATTTACCTTTACAAAAACACTTGTATAGTTCATGAACCATACACCAAGGTTCTATATTATCACAATTAAGTTTTAATGCGACTATTGATAAGTTTTGTGTTTTCTGGTTTTCATGTTTTAAGCGCATATTACTATAAAAATCTGCATGTTTTTTTGATGTTTTCCAATTTCTTCTTTCTCCTTTTAATAAAATTGTTTTTTCGCCAGTTACAATGACAGTTTGATGAAATTTTTGCTCTTCCTTTGCTAAATTGAAATTCATTTCATTGTCTATATTTAACAGCCCAGGAAATTGTTCAGTACACCCTGTGTATGACAAATCACTGATATATTTAGAAAAGTCACATTTACAATCAAACATGCATTCCACACGGCCGCAATGTTGTTTTAAATTGTAAATACCTTCTAAGGACGCGCAAATGCACCCTAAAGAACAATACATTTTACTGCAGCTTTTCGTTAAATTACGTTCTTCGGTTTCAGGTAATGTAATAACTGTGACGTCAAGTCTATCTAATTCACCAAATTTTCTTTTTGATTTGTCCTTTACATGTGTTGCAGTACTCACAGAGTCACAAGTATTTTCACAAGAGAACGTCTTTAACTCCTGTTCTTGAGTGAATATTGTATCTTGAGTTAAATGTATTTCTACTGCATCTATTATTTTATGTACCATATCTTCTATTTCAAGTTGCACATTTTTCTCAATTGTTCGGGGTTTCGTAAAAAGTGTGCCTGTATCGATTACCTCTGAAGTGTTACAACAATGATCTACGTCACGGCGCATTAACAATCTATTTTGATTATATTTGTAAGCTAAGTCAAATGTGACGCAATCTCTGTTTAGTTGAACAGCTTTAGAATTTTGAACTGTTCCTAAAACAGACACTGCTAACTCTGCCCATTTTTGGGATATAGTGCCGTCCTCTGTACGCAAATTGTTTAAAAAATGGGTTATTGACGATTCTAAAGCAGTACCGTATTTAGGTTGAACATCCAGCCCAAGTTTTGGAAGATTTATTAATTCGATGTCGCCAACGTGAAATTTTTGATGTGACTTATCAAGAAGTTGTTTCTTGCAAAGAGGACCTGGTTTAAATTTAACTGCTAATGAACTGCGTAAAAGCAATTTCTTTCTATTTCCTTCATGCTGTTTCAAACATTTTTTCTTATGATTTTGTGTGGGTAAACACTGGGGCTTACTTGCTAAATCATAGTTACAGATTTTTTTTTTCACTCCTCCAAAACTTCCGTTCACTTGAATGAATTTTCCATTCCATAAAACAACCTGGCGTGGGTATTTTTGGTATTCTGGATTCAAATTAAGCAGCATTTGCCAAGTCGACCTCGAAATAGGCGTATTACCCCTTAAAATTTTTGTTGCCATTTTTTTTGTAGTATCGTCTCTTGATGAACCTCGTCTTATTTTTTTAAATAAAATGTTTTGTTGCGTTTCCAAGTCTGGTAGTAGGTGACTATATACATCTTGTTCAAAAGATTTTCTGATGTCTCTAACAGTCCGTACTTTGAGTCTTGATTTTTTTTTTGGTACATAATACTTACCGGTTTTAGGGCTATAATCGCAAGTATTTATTTTTATATCATTTAATTTAAGAGGTTTTGCTGGTACTATATTCAAAAGATCATATAGATTATTCTTATGATTACTACCAACTCTCGTAATATTCGAAGAAAATACTTTAGCACTGTTCTCCATGCTTCCAACTATCTGCAACAAAACATAATTTTATTTAGGTAGATACCTATAGGTATCCCTACTGAACGCACATTTTTTTTGTAGTTTGACTTTGAATGATTTAGCAGAAAATACAACAGATCAGATTGTCAGTTGGTTAGTGAATACAATTCTACAGGCTGAAATTGAAGTCATGGGCATTCTGTTAAGGAGTTAATTGTATTCATCATTATGAACAACTTTCACTATTGAACAAACACTGAAATCGCAAAAATAATCTCCTATTCCCTACATTTATGTTCGCATGTCTCGTCAAGATTTAAACCTGTATAAAAAAATTAAAAAAGATTCCGACGATCTGAGAACCTCCTCCTTTTTTTGAAGTCGGTTATTAAAAGGGAATAACTTTCTATGAATGTGTAGTTGCTCTCGTCACTTGAGTACACAAAGGCTTGATAAATATCGGGAAAATGGTTTCCAATTTTTGGTAACAGGAGAGAAATAGCCGAGGAAAACGATATTGACAAAAAGTTCGAGGTCACTATTAGACACAAGTTCACTATGAATGAATTGCCTGCGGAAGAGATTTTCTAAATATTTTTTTAAATGTCATTGTCGTCAATGTGCGCGCAAGCTGCCAAGCTAGGTTTAAAAGGATATTTAGTTTCATGTATGTATAACAGAACAAAAAAAGTGAAAAATAACTCTAATTTCGGAAGTCGGAGCCTTTGTTTTTTAGGGTTCCGTAGTCAACAAGGAACCCTTATAGTTTCGTCTGTTTGTCTGTCTGTCCGCCAGTTCGCGGCCTAGCTCAGAGATTGTTGGTACTAGAAAGCTGTAATTTGGTATGGGTATACATATTATATAAATCACGCCGACAAAGTGGTAAAAAAAATCGTGAAAATATTTTTTTTTGGTTACCTACACGTAAAGTGGGGATGGTTTTTTTTTTCTCGGCAATCCCTTTAGTGTAGGGTATCGTTGGAAAGGCCGTTTAAAAATAATGTTTGTGAAATATTAAGCTTTAAAGTGATAATTTTTGTTAGAGTCACGAGTCCCCCCCCCCCCCTGCCAAGTAAATGGTTGGTTTTGGGTATGTGAAAAAATTCACGGCAGTATATATATTTAGTATATACATATAACGAAATTAAAAAGAAAAATATCACCGCTACGTAGGCTCCACAAATTACCGAGTAATAATTGACCAACTTAAATTTGCAGTTAACTACAATGTTAAGTTTGTTGGATAAATTCATCCCAACTACGGAACCCTTCATTGTGCGTGGTTCGACATGCACTTGGCCGGTTTTCTAGGTTAAACATGATTAAAACGTATTTGAGGAATTCGATGACACAAGAATAGAATAGAATACTCTTTTTTATGTACACCATAAAAAATACAGATATAAATGTAGAAATTTAACATAGGGTGACACAATGGGCGGTTATATCGCTAAAAGCGATATTTTACAGACAACCTTTGGATGGATTAAAGCGAGAAGGACAGATAATACTGCAGGTAGTCAGTGGTGTACCATTTACATATACAATAAATGCATACATACTTATCTATATAAGATCGGCTTACAAATCTTGCTATTCTATGAATTGAAAATGACTTAGCTCATTCGTTAGATTATAATGCAGCTGAATTCTTCTGTTAGCCGCCTTCTCAAGTTGTTATTACCAAACCGCAGAGTTTGCCCGAGGTTAACGTTTAGAGCACCGCCATTTATAGCAATCGGTTCCGGGTTGGCGTGTTCGTTAAACATAGGTAACCTGGGTTTTGTCCAAATTCATCCGGATACCAATGCATATAGAAGAATCAACAAGGCCGTCCAGAATCTGCTGCAAGTTATGCAGCGATTCAGATTCAGAGATGAACTCACCGTTGATGTTAATGCCGCGCGCGTCCTTCACAGTTCAGCGTCTTAAACACGTTCTCCAATGCGTTAGAGAGCACTTTCGTGGAAATTACGTCCCCTTGGGTGACAACCACCCCTCAACGCAGTGCCATGTTTAGTTCACTGGTCCTGAGTTTGGACGGTTTTCAAGATATCTTAGCAAAAAGTAGTGTTCTTTTTTGTAAAAAAGTTTTTTATTGTAAAAAATTAACATTGAAAAATTTGAGAGATATTATTATTTCTATTTTGACAAATCTGTGGGTTCTCCCAGTCAGAGGTCCGTTCAGCCAAAGACCGCCATTTTTCACAATGTTAACCGCCCACAAACTTAATAAAAGTAGGTACTACTTAAAAGCTTTTGCCCGCTGCTTCGCCCGCGTAGAGGTTTGAAAATACCCCATAGAAATGTACTACAGGGATAAAAGTATCCTACGTGTTAATCCAGGATATAAATTATCTGTGTGCCGCATTTAATTCAAATCATATTACTAACACAATATACTGAAAAATGATTGAAATACTAAGTGAATTCCACGCCAGGAAAACTCCCAGTCGGCGTGACTCTTTCCGACATATTCAACAATCATCGTCATATTTCTGCAAATTGGTTAAAATCTAGATTTTACGAGGTTGACAGGGCCGTAGCCAGGAATTCATTTCGGGGTGGTGTTAGGCTTACTAACTTTTTTTAGAAGAAATAGGTAAGTCATTCTGATTTCAGAGAGGGCAGTTTTATCAAAAAGATTAATGTTATTTTTAAAACAGCAGTTTTTGTTCTCTTTGCGGAAAATCATTAAAATAAAATACTTATTTTACGATTTTAGACATTCTAAGTCAGAATTCAAATTGGTGAAGAGTTTAGTTATTATCAATTTTACAAGCCCTGTTTCTTTTTTCCCACCACTTTGCAATCATGAGCAAAAAACAGCGACATCTTTAACATTTAAAGCCACTTTTGACACATTAGGGTCACTATGGAGAATATAAATAAGTATCTAATGCAAGAGCGAGCGAAGCGAGCTCGAAATTTTTTGTATCCCGCTTCGAATAAGTTATGTTCTTTTTCTCTTTGACCGTTCATACAGAAATAGATCTATAAGTTTATCGACTTATGCAGAAAAGTTTGCGAATGAAAAGAGAATGTAAGTTGCGAAAATTTTTCATTCAATACAAAGTCAGAGTCCATAAAAATACAGTATGTAAGCGTACTCTTACTGCTTTTGTAGATTATAAAGTCCTTATAAGGTCGATCTTTGGATAGAGATTTTGGTTTCTCACATTTCGGGGGGTGTTTGTAGTTTTGAACCCCCAAAACCCCCCCCTGCCTACGTCCCTGGTTGAGACAGACATACTTACTTATTATAAATTAAAGTCGCTTCTGTGTTTGTCTGTATGTCCGGGTTGTTCTTCTAAACCACACAACAGATTTTGATGAGGATTTTACCAACGTTTAGAGAATTTATTCCGGAAGGTTTATGTGTAATACCTACGTTAATATTAAAGTTACATATAACTAAGAAATCTCGATGTTTTGACATGTCGTAAAATCCGTGCGAAGCAGGAGCGGGTCGATAGTCTTGTATATATAATAAAAATGAATTACTGTTCGTTAGTCTCGCAAAAACATGGAGAACGGCTGAACCGATTTGGATAATTCTTTCTTTGTTGTGTTCGTTATTCTCAGGGCAAGGTTTGGTAGGTGTTGGTAAGGTAGGCAGGTATGTATGTAGGTAGGTAGGTAGGTATGTACCTATGTAGGTAGGTAGGATAGGTAGATAGACTACTAGACTACGTAGGTAGGTAGGGTAGGTAGATAGGGTAGGCAGGTAGGTAGGGTAGGTAGCGGGTAGGTAGCAGGTAGGGTAGGTAGGTACGTAGGTAGGTATGTAGGTAGGTGTAGGTAGGTAGGTAGATAGGGTAGGTAGGTAGAGTAGGTAACTAGGTACTTAGTGCTACCCGTGCGAAGCCAGGGCGGGCAGCTAGTGAAATTTTATAGAACCCTTTTACGACCACGGAACCCCAATCAAAATCATTAGGGTTAGGGAATATGCAAGTGATTCAAAATACAACTTATTCATTATATAAAATTACATTGTACCTATGGAAGTCAAGAAACAGATTAATTTTTTTTTATGCAATAAGTAAGTACCTACTATTTTACAATTCATTACCTATTACACCCCTACCACACTCTACGTGTATGTTCTTCCACCGCGGCGCAAGAAGAAGAGCAGCTACGCACGTGTGTTAAGCTTCGCTTTGCAAGGAAATATATTTGATTGTGTCCAATGCAACTCACGGACACGCTAAGCATCAATTGACGTCATTTATACATTTGTGTCTTGCTCAAATAGGTGCTTAGATAGCTCAAAGCTGTCAACGCCATACACGCTGTGCATGTGCTACACGGCTTGTGTATATCATCGCTGCGTATGCTGTGCACGAGCACTCAGCGCATTTTAGCTGCGTGGATTAGGTATGCTGAGTGATGGCCGTTTTGCGTGAATGTGACGCATATTTTCCCGCAACTGGTTATTTTAATATTATTATATTTGTCCTTTCTTAGCGTCATGTTTGCCGCAATAAACGTATTTTCTTTCTTTCTTTTTGGATTCATTTCTTTGACCACGCGGGTCTACGTTTCGACTGCGGTACACACTATACACGAATATTAACCCACGACTATGTACAGCTGTATAGCAGCGCAGTTTTCAGTCATACGCCCGTCCCAGCTCCTGCAATGAAGCTACGCACGCTTGGTACCACGTGTACAGCGTGCATGGCGTTGAGATACGTAGGCAACATATTCGAGCAAGCCAGCTGACTTCAATTCATGCATAACGTGTCCGTGAACTGCAGAAAACACGAGCGTAGCCTCTCCATGCACCGTGGAGGGCCACGCTACAGTCGTGGGTAGTGTATAGTGTGTACTGCAGTGGAAACGTGGACCCACGTGGTCAAACAAATGAATCCACGCAGCTAAAATGGCCCGCGTGCTCGTGCACAGCATGTTCAGCAGCAGTTTTTTTTAAATATATTTCCTCCGATTTCTCCGTCAAATGTGGACCAATTTGAAAAAGTTTTTTTTTTGTTTGAAAGAGTATACTTCCGAAATGGTCCCATTGTCATCAGGTCACGAACTGATGGTGGGATCCTGGAGAAATCGAGGAAACTCTTCAAATATTACAGGCACACCTATAGCGATTTCGGTATTTTTTATAGTAACTCGTGCAGTTGCTCTCAGAAAGTACTTGGTGAAGTTGAATTGAAGTAAGTACGAAATGTAGTGTTTTTGTATTTTACAAGCCAGTACTGGCCCACAGCTTGTAAACTACTTAATAGTTAAAAAATAAGATCAGGTTGCTCTCGCATGTACCTACCTAGTAGGTACAAAAAAGTATCCTTTAAATTGTCTTTGATCAGTTATAGTCAATGTACCCAGTCCTATGGTGGCGGCGTTGTCTTACGGTTTCTAATTTTAAATCCAAAGCCACATCACACGCTTGTCGCCCGAAATCCATGGTGGTACTGAAATAATATTGAGTAAACGCCAGACGCAGTGCGTGTTTGTACGTGGTTTGGCGTTTTCAGCTATTCCAAATTAGAGTGCGTTTAATCGCAATGCATGCTATCTATGCCTTACGTCCCATTTACTTACACGATGCAAGTTTCTGGCGTCGCCCTAATTGGCTACGATCGTACGAGCAAACGATGCGATTTCGTCGCACGACGACACAAATTTATGAAGTGTCCTAATTTAAGATTTTAGTCATCGCGCGAGCACAGGAAATGCTCATATCAAACGATCGTACGATGGGTTTGATCGTGCGATCGTGCAATCAAAGTTACAAATGTCTTTTGAGTATCCTATTGGTCACGCGTCATCGCGCGAACTATTAGGACACTCAAAATCATTTCATAGTCATTTCAGAGTGGACAAGTTATAGGTACCTATAAGATAGGTAAAAGTAAGTGCCCAACCTTCAGGCAATTAAATCGCAACGTGTAGGTTAAATGTGCTAATATTTGTTAGCACCTACTTTTCCCTATGGTACATGAAAAGTGAGGCCTATGCTCAGACATCATGTGGGTGAAGTCAGGCTGTGGATGTTGATGATGACTTATCCCTTTACGCATTTCTTTATGCATTCCGCTTACAATAGGTAAACTCTTACTCGGTACTCTCTTTAGTAATATATTAATGATAAAGACATCATTTTAAAGAGACTTTTCACATTAAGTATTATATTTTTTTACGATATACCTATAGTAGGTAATGTAGGTATGTCTACCACTACCTACCATGTCCCAGCTCCCTGTTTCGTTTTTTGGTGTATTTATACTTAGTTGTTTTCTAACACTAATCGAAAGAACGCCAACGACCACGTGATCTGACCGCGTTGCCTCATAACCTTCGTAAGTATCTTCTTCCTATTCCGTTTTTGCCACAGACAAGGTTACGTACCTCGTGCAGTTCAAGCATTGGATTATGGGACAAAAATGCGATCGTCGGCTAAAATTGCCATTTTAGGCTAGACTCGCACTAATGTGACCACGGCCACAAACACGACCTGGCTGGCATGTACGTGGCTAGCTATTAGCCTAATACTTATATATGTACCGATGACGTGTTAAAAGTTGACTTACCAGCAAAGCCATCTGGCTTCGCAAACAATAGTACGTTCGCAATGGTGAACGGTGAACGCCCAGTACCTACGTAAGTGAACCCCCAGTTCCTAATGGGGATGTTACTGATACCTATCAACACGGTACTGTACAATGTACTAAATCTTAAGTAGTAAGTAGGTAAGTACCTATCAGTATAAAACATACCACACAACTTAGCGTGGTTGTTAAATTATTGTTTTGTCTTTTTATTAAGTACTTACGTTTTACTTACGATAAATAATTTAATAATGAGAGGTTATCTCAGGGAAACCGGGTTGCTACAATAATACAATTAAAGCATTATTAATCTTCTTTATGATAATTCAATTTAAGATATTTTTTGTAATGTGGCTATAAATAAAAAATAAGAAACGAGCACTTACCTAACAAAACTATAAATAGAGTTGAAGTCAGCAGACGCGCAGCATATTCGCGCAGTTAACAAGATGGCCGCCGTTGCATCTTCGAAATAAAACTTAACTGGTTTTAATCGGTGCAATCCCTATACATATTCTGGAGTATTTGTCGACTTTTTGGCTTTTATTCTAAAGTAATAAATGTATTATCAAGTATTTTATTACCACGTATTTTATTAAATAAGTTCCATTTTAGGTTAGAAATTTTCACTCACAACACGATACCAACCACAGATTAGTAAGAAAAAATGGGCGCAGTGTTCAGTTCAGAAACTTCTAGATAGTACCTACCTATATTTTATGAGTCGTTTGATTTAATTAATTAAGTAACTTAAATTTTCAATTAGTAGACTTTCCTACTGGCAAATGGCTTCCACTTAACCAATAAGTAATAAATCATTTTACTAACTCAAGTTGACAATAAGTACTTCTTTATGTACCTACCTAATGATAACAATATTAAAAGATTTTTTTGACTTTGATGGTACCTATCTTACTATCATTTAAATTCGACTTCGTTACTTGTAGTAGGTACATACTAAGATCCCGAAAATCCGAAATTGTCATGCCACAGACAAAGGTTAAACATAACCTCAATACGGGAAAATAAAATGCCTTCGATAAACTTTGTGATTAACTGTATTCAGCTGCTTCTGGTTAGACTTTAAGTTAGGCAGATGATAAGCTATATACATATTATTTAAGTAGGTACATAAGTACCTA
Organism: Lithophane ornitopus; assembly: GCA_948473465.1. Taxonomy (NCBI): domain Eukaryota; kingdom Metazoa; phylum Arthropoda; class Insecta; order Lepidoptera; family Noctuidae; genus Lithophane; species Lithophane ornitopus. Next base: position 9,496,311 of record OX419620.1, on the reverse strand, counting down.
AATCTGCGATAACTGTGATAAAGTAACCTACCGTACAAACATACCTACCTTTTTCTTTTGCACAAGGTGGCTGGCTGGCAAACCGGACGAATGTACCTAGTGAATCTCGGTCTGGATGACAGAAATTAAATAGTTAATACCTAATCTTAATCTAAGTTATGCGATTTACATAATTATGAAATTAGATCCTACATAATAATTTGTAAGTTCAATAAATGTAGGTAAGTACATAGTCGTACGTATGTTAATTTTATAGAGATTTGATGTTTTTACTTTCTCTTATCTCTACATTGCTAAGTGTTCTACATTTCTCCTTTCCATAACCTACATAATGTAGGTAGGTTAAGAGTTAAATCTCCAGATCCGTCTTAGGCAGTTTTAATATTTTCAGCCAAAGCCTTTGTCATCGAGCCCAGTAGGTACTTGGTTGTGTAGAGCTTTTTGTTAAGAATTTCGTTGTGGCCACGTTGTTGTGTTTCGGTTTAAAGAATAAAACCTTTCAGCGTTGTCTCCGCACCTGTGATGCCTCTGGCATGTCTAAATGCCGCGATGACAGCCACTGGTGGACCATCAGGTGGATCGCCTTTTTTTGGCCACGCCACGAAAAGCACACCATCTCTTAAAATATTTTTTTGTCGATTTTTTCGGCATCTAGCCGATATCAGTTGCTGAACAAGGATCTTTTGTCGCGTGGGCAAAATCGGATGTAACGCCGCCATATTGTTTTTTCGATACAATTTAAGTAAGCAGTACCTAGCACCTTTTATTGGAAGAATTTAAATGCATGTAGTGTCTGCCTCCTGGATTAGGGGAAGTTTTGATATAGATTTTATTATTAGTAGTTAGTAGTATATTATTAGTGGTAAATTTTATGCTTGATACTCACCTATGTATATTATTCTCAGGCCAGCACCAAGCGCATGTACAGGCAACCGCAGACCAGTGGTAACAATTTGACATTGACAGCGACTTCATGTCGATTTTCTTCAAGTGTTACTGCCTACATATTGGTTGACTGTACCTACCTACTACTAGGGGAAAGTGGTACATAATGATCCCTCGGGGTAAAACGATTATCTACTGTTTTACCGAATTTAGTAGTGCTATCTAGTTTTTTGACTGAACATACATAGTCTTCGCTACAACGGTTTTAGCATTCCGACAAAGTGATGGAAGTGGTGGTGTGAGAATTATGAAAAAAAATATTGAAGATGTTTTTTTAGAGTTAAGCATTTATTTTGTTTTTAAAAAGATTTAGTTATTAGAAACATAGTTGAGTTTTTTAGCAAAGTATTTGTACTTATAGGGTTAAAATTTTTGTTAAAATAAACTGATTTACTTAATATTTAATTTGTATTTTTACCTATCTTTAACAGTGGGATTAAATGATCCCAGGGATCATATTAGACACCCGGGTGTACAAAATGATCATTTACTATACCTACCTTGACAAAAATTTATATGTTTAAAGATCTTGTGAATAGAATTGTATTCTTACTAAACTATAGGCCGATAGACTAGGTTTACAGAAAACTTATCAATTTCACACAATTCATTGTCCATGTACTTTTTATATCTGTTCTCCCTTAGGGGGATACTTTTTTTTTTCTTTTTTTATTATGTACCACTTTCCCCTACTACTGTACCTACCGAGTAAGATTACTGTCATGCAGATTTCGTTACGAACGCCCATTACTCCCAGCTTCTCGGTCGATTCTATTTTATTTCAAACTATTAAAATAGGTACCTAAAATTTAAAGAAAAATATATCACGCATGCGGGCCAATGCCACCCGCCGCGCCACTGGTAATCTTTCTTTTTCGTTTCGAAGGTCTTACATCAATGTTTCCTATATTGTTTGGGCCCAATAGGTGGCAAGATTTATTGCGGCGACAGAGGCGTTGTTCAGATCGTCGGACATGGTCTGTTCAGGAGCATCGCACTCACACTGGATGTCGGATGAATCGGTAATGCCCCATTTCAAATTATGTTTGTGCGTTACCAATTAACTGGGTTATGGAGGTCAGATAGCCAAAATACTGGTATTTAGCTGCATCTGGTTACACTGACCTGAAATGACAAGGCAGATTGAAACTGAAACCAGAAATTCTAATTTTAAATCAGTTATTTTAGATGTTTTTGACCTTGTAGCAGAGGCGGATTAAAGTCGAGGGCGCCCTAAGCAAGCACCTCATCGACGCCGCAAGCGGTCATATATACCTAGTATCATACCCACTTCTTTATTTAATCAGGTGATGTAGGACTAATCAACAAGGCGGAGCACGCTTCGGAAGCTCTACATTCCTATAGAAATAGAGCTTTCCATATGCATATTTTTGTTATATAAATAAACTTTTATATAGTGTTTACACAATTAATTTTATTAGTATTAATTTTAATTTTCCGTGCGCGCGCCCCTTTGTTACCAACCCCTAGACACGTGCCTAGTTTGCCTTAGGATTAATACGCCTCTGCCTAGTAGTAAAAGCCACTTTTACTTAGGCCTAAATAGCGGTTCGAGGTTTCGTCCTTAGTGTTTAGATTTAGTAGGTATTAATAAAGTGTCTGAAATATTCAAGGTAAAAGGTACCTAGCGATCTTATTTTTTAGGGTTAAATAAAATTGAGAACAGGTTGCGTATAACGTGGGTATGTACCTACGCTACGTTATTCGCTACCTGTTCTCAATACCTAGTTACGGTCCTGGGAGGAGGGGTGACAATTTTTTTTAAAACAGAGCACGCCGTGGTATTCTACAGTTTTGCTTAGTCTCATTTTGATCAGCAAGGACCTTAAGGGTATAGACGCAACTATTTCAGGATAGGTGGGTATAAGGTAAAACATGCGTATGAAGTCTATTTCCATCGAATATAATTGATCGTTTTTTTTTTTTTTAATTCTTTCATTCTTACCTACACAATCGCTCAATAAAGGCGAACACATACCTAGCTAACGGAATAATTTAAACGTACTTATTATTTTATTTTTTCCATAACCTATAAATTACCTCACTTTTCAAGTGACTTTTTATCATAGGTATTTAACTAAGTACCAACATAACTTACTCCGTGCGGTCGGGCGCTTTCTTGACGCGGCGTTAGAAAAACGCGCATTGGAACTCTCGGCGTGCGCGGCTTTGAGAATCTAGCAGAGCACATCCGCGTTAAAGCGCAGTAAAAAAACATCGTGTTAAATCTCCAAAACGACCAGAAAATTCACTTTAGGTAGTATTATTTTAGCTTGACTTTTGGAAATTGGCATTAGAGTAACCCCACATAAAAATTCAACCCCCCCCCCCCCCGAAATGCGAGAAACCAGAATCTCAATCCAGAGATCGACTCCCTAGGGTACCTCCTTATACAGATAATTGTAATCTATTTCGCATAGGCGTACTTTATAATCTAATATACCAGTAAAAGTATGCTTCTGTATTTTTATCGACTCTGACTTTGTATTGAATCAATTTCTGCAACTTCAGCATTTTCTGAGATATTCTAACCTCCCCCAGCCTCTCAGTAAGAGTATGCTTAAATACTGTATTTTTATCGACTCTGACTTTGTATTGAATAAATTCCTGCAACTTCAGCATTCACTGAGATATTCTAACGTCCCCCAGCCTCTCACACGCGGGGTGCGAAAATTTTCGAGCTTGCTTCGCTCGCTCTTGCATCCTTTTCAGCATATTAAGTCGATAAAGTTACTTCTATTTCTATATGATCGGTCAAAAAGAAAGAAAACGTAACTTATTCGAAGCTGGATGCTAAAAATTTCGAGCTCGCTTAGCTCGCAATCGTTTTTTTTTAATTTCCGCAAAAGAGGAAAATACTCTTTTTTTTTTTTAATGTGTTTTACTATTTTTCTACCCTCTCTGAAATCAGAAATAGGTACTGAATTTCTTTAAAAAAAGTTTGCATTAACCCCTCCCCCCCCCCCCGAAATGAATTCCTGGCTACGGCCCTGCCTATACCTACTTAAAAGTAGGAACCGGTCGGTCGCTTTAAAAATGTCCTCCAGAAAAATTTGTCACAACGGCCGATCTCAAAGGAGAAACGGGGCCAGACTATAAGTATTAGATATTATATTGCACAAGTGTGAATGCGAACGCACCCCAGTTCCACTCTATCTCATGGTCTGATGGGGCTGCAATTCGACGACTCGAGGGTGATAAGGCGCAAGACGGTGTCACACCGCTAAGTTAGTGAGTCCGGCTGCTACTGAGAATTTCTTTACCGAAAAATTCAATCACTAACTTTTGGCCCAAATCGGACCTCATGTTGATCAGCAGCAACACTAGACCAACGCAGCCCACCCGTACTAATAGTGAATACACCATGCAGCATAAGCGTTAGTGAAGCAAATCAAAATGAAACACAGAGAAAAACTCAAGCTCTCATCATGATTTTTGGGCAATTTTGGTTGGATCACGTTTCAGTTTGTTTCAATTTGCTACAACGCCTTAGTGTTTTAAACAAAACTGCAATGAGTTTGTGCTTCCAAATAAAACAATTTGATGTGGTTTTAATATTTTATTTATCATAAAATCGTACCAGAATTGCATATGTATCCATTTTATCTTCCTTACTTCTTTTTGCGTCATTGTTTATCTTCTTATTTTAGACTCGTTCGACCTTCTAGTAAACACGTGTTAAGGCAATAAATGTATTTATTATTTCAGCAAAAAAAATCACTATCACTGGGCACAATATAATACAGCGTGTAACAAAATCTCTGTCCGATTCGTGAAGGTGTGGTTAAGAATTATACTAAGGTGTAAAATAAAGAAAGAAAAAAATTTTTTTTGGGCTGCCGTCGTCTAGCGGGTGTCTACAAGTCATAACATGACATGTGACCTCTGTAGAAAATTTGCTAATTTATAATGAAATTGGGGTAATTTTGGTACTAAAAATGTGAATTAGTAGTAGTAGTATAGTAGTAGTTATACCTAATAATATATATTTTTATTTTATCTGGTAATGCATATTATTGCAGTACCTATGTGCCCCTTGCGGTTCGGACAGGGTATTTTTACATGCAGTATATTGCACCCAGGTCACCCAGCGATACACTTATTTTCTGCGGAAACGTTACATGGTGGTCATTTTGTAACAATGTTTCAAAAAGCTTTTAATTGTGCATCCAGCTGCCAATTCGATGCAGTAGCGATAACTAATCGATACAATACGAGTGTATCGTTTCTGCTGCGCGTTTGTGACAACCGACCACTTATGTATCAATGCAGACGCGCGGTTACAGTAACCTTCAGGCAGCCATTTAAATTACAAAAAATCGCAAATATACTTAATAGTTATTTATGATATAAGTGCGGAAGGTAGGTGATTTCCGACGAAAGGTATTTTGATTCACGAGCGAATGTGTAATTGGCTTCGGCCGTTCTATTTAAAAAATAAATATATCAGCCGACACGAGTCGCTCGTGTATCATACAACGTTTTACTATGCATTGTGTGAGGAAATTTAATACTTATATTGATCAAAATCTAAATCTAGAGTAGGTAATTAATAACGCGTTTAATGAAGTATTAATTTTATTGCTAAGGAACTTCGTTCCTGCCGGGGGTCGCTCGCACACGGCGCCTGCTGCCGGCGCTCTCACGTATGATTTAAAACAAAAACAACGTCGGGCTGACGACGGAGTTAATTTCTTTATTTGTAACTTAAAAGTAAAAATAACTAGTGTGAAAAATTGCACTTTCCGCACGATTTGGCTACTTTGAAAACGTCCTTTTCAAGCACATGCATTGTAAATATTTTTTTTAACAGGAAGCCTGTGCAAAATAAACTTTACAGGAAACTATAAAATATTACTATTAAAAAGGATATTGTTTGGTATCTCTGGGCTCTTCGTGTGAGCGATCTCGGAAGGGCGACTTCTCCTGTGGATAAGTAGAAAATAATGTTTAAGAATTGAAATGACATTGATCAAAATAATTGGATCATTGTGCTTTTTTCCGTGGTCATTAATTTTTAAACAATCAGCTATCTAATTGCGTAACTTATTTTTGTAACCGATTAAGACTAATTTGTTTCATTTTGAAACTGCAACAACATTCATTGCGTTATTTACGCTGTTGAGCAGTTTTTTTTTTCGAACTTATGAAGCAATGTATTAGACATTTGTTTCAAACCGATTCCGATTCTGATTAATGGTGTATTACGCAATTAGGGTGCAGGCGCAAAGTAACATTTCAAGCAAATTTTTTCTATGTAGTTTATATCAGGTGTATATTTAAGAAGGGACTTCATGGCGCAAGGCGAAACATGTATGTAGAATAACCAGTCTTAACACCTGTTACAAAATAGAATAACTACATAGTACAGCAATAATAGCCTAGTGGTGTGACCGGCGGACTGCCAAGTCATAGGTCTCGAATTCGAACCCACGCCACGCACCTCTGACTTTTCAGATGTGTGCAAGTAATCTATAATTATCACTTGCTTCAAAAACGGTGAAAGAAAACATCATAAGGAAACCGGCATGCCGGAGAGGTATTTCTCGACGGCATGTGCAGTCAAGTCAGAGGCCCACGAGCGATGAATGTATACCCCGAAGGGTTAGGAACTCATCCAAAATAGTCCATCCCTCTATTTTCCCGACAGTCATTATTGTTCACGCATTTTTCCATTTACTTCTCTTTTTGTTTTAAATCTGTGAATCTATCATTGATTTTTATGTTATGCCCTATCCCTTCACATTTACTAAATAACTGATTATGTGTATATACTGTGTGGTGGGACCCTGGTGATCTACTATACAGGTATTCCTAGTGCAGACACCAGTCTCTCACAAACTAGAGTCACATAGTTTTTTAAGCTTGTCTAAATTATAAGATCCCATTGTTTGGAAAGAGAAAATAAATTATATGAATTCGAGGAAGAGGTGTATCTGTACACCCACATTTCCACAGTTATGTTTAAGTTCCATGTCATAGGGGGCGAGCCTATTGCCATCAACCGGGCACAAATCCAGACTCCCGTCTGTAAATGAGAACTTCCAGATGGAAAATCCCAACAACACTTTGCCCGATCTGAGAATCGAACCCAAGACCTCATGTTCGGCAGTAGCGCTTGCGACCACTAGACCAACGAGACAGTCTTTAATAAAAATAATCAAATATCTTACCCTTTTATGGTATTTTTCATAGTGATGATCTTCTTGCGAACCATTTTGATGGCTTCCCATTTTGATAACTGCTAAAATAAGATGAGGATTTAATTATTCAACTGCTCTGTTCGAATTCACAAATTGTTAGATAGAGGCTTTGCCTTTAAAACTTGTTTACTGAAACGAATAAAACGAAACAAAAGTAAGAAAGAAGCTGACAGAAGGATATTGTTGGTTCAGCATCATTTGTAAAAAAACTACGTGAAGTTCGCAGTACAAAGAATAAGTTCGTAGTTTAAATAAGTTCTTCAACCATTGCGTCCCTCTCTATTTTTGGTGCAGCAGAAACGTAGAAATTGAAGGTCGGGTTAGTCCACAAATTTAAACTCGCTCAAGGTAGCTATTCTTCGAATTTCTTAGAAGTTTGAAATCCAGAATAAAATAATCCAGAAAAGAGTCACCGAAAAAAGGCTGCCGTGTCGAACAAGTTGCGGAAGGCAGAGAACCGGTTGTCGTGGAGCAATTTGGGAGAGGCCAGCAATGAAATGCAATGGGCTGAGTTAATTATAAAATTTAAAGCCAAGATATAAAAGCAGTGGTCAGGTGGTAAATAAAAACACTATTCGAGTCTTGGATAAAACCTGTCCAGTAAATCTAAAAGAGTGTCAGTGGCGTTTCTTGCCCGTTCTGCTCCATAGGAACCTACTACACTTTGGAATGGGCAACTAGCTTCATCTTTCTGACTGACCGACCTCTTTACAATTTAGAAGTGCCTGTAATTGGTTTATATGAAGTTTAGTTATAGTTTCGAGTTCTAGTAGACAATCCTACAAAAATACAGGCGTCACCACGTGGCGTGAACTGACGCTGAAAACACACAGAACACATTGCTAAGTTATGAACTTATGATAAACTAGCTTCCGCCCGCGGCTTCGCCCGCGTGGTAATCCGATAAAAATAGCCTATGTCCTTTCTCAGGCTCTAGACTATCTGTGTACCAAATTTTATTTAAATCGGTTTAGTAGTTTTGGCGTGAAAGCGCGACAGACAGACATACAGACAGACAGACAGAAAGACAGAGTTACTTTCACATTTTTAATATTAGTAAGGATAACAAGTGAAAAAATCAATAACGTACCTTTTTGTTCGTCACGCCGCCTCTTCTGCTCCATGATTACAGATTCTTCGGCTCTATCCTATTTAATCATATTAATAAAATTAGTCAAATAAGTTAAGGTCATCTACATTAGGCACGAGAAAAGTGATTAGAAATACATATTACCAATAACTATTAATATAATTTGTGTTATTGATGTTATATTGAATGCTTACTATATCCCAAACCAAATATCATAGAAATGGATCTCGGAAGGGGGCCCAAGCCCAATGCCCATATAGGTTCCTAATTTTCAGAAAACAGTGTAACTGTAAAATGTAACACTAAGCCTATGGAGCATTTGGCTTGAAATAATGTCCGTTCCGAAAGAATCTAGCGGTTGTTTTTACGTTTAACCTCATTTATATACATTAATGAAATTTAACAAAACAAAGCTTATAATACACGACTATTCTCACCATTCTGTATGTGAGTCGCACACAAGTAGTTTTCATAATTCGACTTTTTATTTGCTTTTAGGTGTCGATTGCATGTAACTACTCGATTCTTGACGGAACGGAAATGAAGCATGATTCAGTTATTTATAGTGCTCGCTATAGGACTGATTTCAGAATTGAGACATTAATTTATTAAAATATTCAAATTCAGTAGGATTCATAAAGATTCTATGTTTTTGTTCATATTTAAAACACTTACCCTTTTGCGATTCATCTTACGCTCTTTACGTTCATCGCCCCTCAATTTAGCCTTTCGTTTCTCCTTTTCTGGTGAACGTTCCTCTATCTCTTTGCTACCCTGCTTTTGCAGAAAATAAATATGAATATTTGATAAATCCATAAAAAATATGTAATTATGCACAACAAACTAAGTACAAGGGTATTACTTAAATAAGCCGAAATTAAAATAATAAAAGTCAAAAGGGACTATGAATAAAGAAAAATCTTCCACTTTAATTAGCATATTCTTCATGCTTTTCTTCTTGTCCGTTTTACTCCTTTTTAAGTCATGATGATGATCAACTCTCGTTCGCAACGAGAAGCAGGTCCAGTTCGCCTTGCGCGATATATGTAAAGCCAGTTTTACTCGATGATTTTCCGCAAAATATAGAAATTCAATCATTCCTTATGAGCCACCAGGTTCTGAAGGCCAGCTCCGTACTTGGGAAAGTAGTTAGGATGATGATAATGTAGTCTTCAAAGTATGTAATTTTAATTATTTTAGTATGTAGCACTCCTTGTTGTGTTAATATGCAACTTCATATTACAGCTTATTTGTGATAAGTACTTTATTTCTTTGTTTTCTATTTTTGATTAATTGCTACTTAGTGTCTGGGATCTTAAATTGTGGCTTATATTTTATATCGTGGCATTCCTCTTCATTATGATTGACAAGTCTTGGCGATACTTGGTGAAGGCCTTTGTCTAGCAGATGACGTCTTTCGGCAGAAAGACGGTGGAGATGATCCTTCTACATTTGATATCTTGTTATCTCGCTCTTCAATTCTGGGCATTTCTTTATTCACAGGACCTTTTGACCACAATGTATTTTTAATTAATAACAAGCCTTACCGTATTTTATCGGACTGGGCTGAATGGACTTACGAAACACACGATATTTTTCCTTTGGCATTGATTTGTATGTTGCATACTGCTTTTTACGTCTACAAAAAGATGAAAACTTCTTCAATATTTGTTTTTTTTTTTCTTAATGTTTGTCTTTTCTTCTTGGTTAAATGAAGTTTTTGCTTGTTTGCTGTCCTTATTTTCGTGTCAACTTGATTTATTCGATAGTGGTCCTCTTCTTGGTGATTTTGTAGTTAAAGTTGAAGGACTCCAATACGACCATAACCCGTTCCATTTAACAAGATAAGATTAAAATGATAATTATTCTTTAATTGCTCCGCTTATTTTAGGAATTGTTGACTAGGTTTATTTTGTTTTTCATTTTAAACTGAATCCCTTTTTCAAATACGATTACTGCCATCTTATGAAAGTAGTTTCACTTGTCACTTGTAGAATGTTAATTTAATCTTCAACCATACATTCAAAGGCAATCCTCTTCAAAATCTGCATCCAGTGATGTTATTGATTTTAAACGACGCTTTTACCGAAGCTTTTTTCACAGCTTCTTATGATTTTCATTTTAACTTTGTTGTTTATATTTTTTTATTAGCACTTTTAATAAGTCTATAGTTTCTATTGCACTGGTTTTCACAAAGTCCCGATGATCTTGAACACTTTTTTTATTTATAATATTAATTTAGTTGAGATCGTGCGGCACATCGTGGTCGCGGTCCAGCCCAATCCTCAGTCAGGTGCGAGCGCGATGCAAGGTCGGTTTATTACAACAATACTCACCTTGCCATTGCCGCTGGTTTCTACTTTACGTCGTTTTACATCTGTGAAACATATATGAGTATTATAAATTCCATTGATGTATAGTTATAATAATCATTGCTTCGTTTCGAGTTTCGTTCAATAAACATACCTCGTTCTAGATCATCGGGAACGCTGCGATGTTCGTGTGGTGGCGATACCGTTTCCAAGTATCGTTCCTCCTGAATATACATGAAGCTTATTAATTTACAAATTATAAATTTTCACGCGTTCATACAGAAATGAATTGTGTGCGTAGGAACCATTGCATTATTTATCAAGTATTGCCCATGATTTATATCGTGCATAGGAACCATTGCATTATTTATCAAGTAATGCCTTTAAAAACATGAAATCTTGATTTACCCTGTGCGAGCGTTCACGCGGTGATCTATCCTTACTTCTGATTTCTTCTTTAACCCTTTCCTTGAGTGACCTAGAATTGTTTCAAATAGTATGTTATATTTTTATTATGATTTAAATAAACATATTTATACTACAACTTATCGGTACATACGATCGCGATTCCCGTTTTGTTTCCTTGTCGCGATCAACCTCTTCGCGACGTCTGTCACTGGTCCTCGATTCCTTCTTTTCGATATCTACAAAATAAGGAATAATTACAGCGTGCGTCAAAAATATTGAGACGAACAGACTCAAACAGAATGTTCAAAATTATTTGAGGGCCCATTCCCGTATTGTTTTTACATTGATTGTCGATGAGATTGCGACTTGAAAATTACCTTCTTTTATGAACGACCATTGGCGTTCTGAACCAATAAAAAATGTACTTAAATTCTTTGTTTTTTTGTGACTGGCGATGGTAAAGTACTCACCAACGGGTTGCGGAGGAGACGCCACAGTTTCCTGTTCTGCTTTGACCGGCGCGGCCTCGTCCTTCACCGCGCTCACCGGCACCGCGCCGGCCGCGCCCAGCACCTTGTGCTTGTCGCCCACCTGCCGACACACACGAACATACACAGAGCTCAATACTATACCCACATTTCGCCAGTTATATTTAAACGAATGCGCCAGGATAGCCAGTATTTTTGTTTCAATTTTTTATCAGTATTAGGCTGTTATATGAATACAACGCTCTTGAGTCCGATGTATGGCTGTATGTGATGAAAGGCCGAGCCTATTGCCGGGCTATCAATCGGCCACGAAATCCGGAATATGGGCTGCTACTGAGAAATTCCTGATGAAAAAATTCAATAACACTACCCAACCTGGGAATCAATCCCAGTACCCCACAGTCAACAATCGCAATCGCAACTACTAGACAATGAGGCGGAATGTTTACATAAAAATAAAATAAATACCTGATGGAAATCACTTTCCCGCATCATTGTAGGGCCTTTATTCCGCAACTGACCACTGTACCCCGTGGCGAGTACGTAAAGATCTTGTCGCTGTGTTTTTTCTTCTTCCTTCACCTACAAAGATTTACATTGATGCTTATTGCGGCGTTCATAATTTGAATAACATCGTGTGTAGGTATACAGGCATGCATCAACAAACACAATATACAGACAATATATATACAGACATGCATCAACAAACACAATAGCACTCAAAATATTCTATTACTACTTACTTTATCAATTTTCCGTTCAATGATTTGAGCCAGTTTAGCAAGTACTGGGAAATGCGGCAAAACTCTTATCAATACAATAAGCGCGTTACGTATTTGTACGTAATCGCCCGAGTCCAGACACACTACCATAGCTTTAGTTATCTTGTAATGCCACTTGTGGCACACATGCCTGGAAATGAATGATACGAACATAAATGATTTTATAAATAACACGTAAGTAAAAAAAATATTATTATTTAGTACACAAAACCAAATAGAAAATAAGTCAAGAAAGAAGAAAATCTTAAGATTAAGTTGTACTACAGTGACACAACAACACTTAGCATGTTAGTCGAATGTTTGGCTAAGGCGCTGCGCAAACGTAGACACTTTGTTTCCAATTACCGACACCGAACTCTTTTTGATCTATTTTGTGTCCAGTTAAGTGGAAGCAACTGGACACAAAATACTGGTACGATAGAAATTCGGTAGCTTGTATCTGACACAAGACACAAAGTTTCCACGTTTGCGCCCTGCCTAAGGCTACTAGGCAAAGGACATTGACAGGTAGACGACACCAGTGACGAAGCGAAACCTAGCTGATTAAAATTGTAGTGTCTCTCCATTATAGTAAGTCTAGAAATTGTGACCGAAGGTTCGGCTTCGACAGGCCGCAGTTTCGGTTTCAGCCAAACATGGGCAATTATGAAACGTCAGAAACTAGTTGCACGGTTCCGATTGGTAGTTTCCTATGGAGAAGAGTCGGCAAGAATCTCCATGGTTACTCTTTTACATATAAATGGCTTCTACAATGTTTTCAAATTATAGTGTTAATAGGTATGGGAGGACAGTGTAGGCCTGTCAACAAGTACCAGGTACTTAAGAAAATAGAAAATGGTCTACAAATCTACAGTCTATTCAGCCTACAATATTCTCACATTCTTAAAAATAAAAGAATCTAGTTGGGGTACATTTAGTAATTAAAACTTAAGACATTTAGTTTTGTTCTCATTAAGTAAACGATTATTAGCTACAAACTATTTCGAAAGAACAACCAGACTATCGTTGACATGTAAGACATCAGTATCTTTTCATCTATAAAAAATATATTTTTTTAAACAAAAAATCCGCCAATTTGTATTATTTTTAAATTTTAATATATTCAATGACACTCGCGCAATAAAGACGAATCTAACGACATATCAGTCATCAAAATCGGTTCAGCTGTTTAGTAGTTACGAGTGAACAAAGAGACGGATATATACTTACATCCATACATACAGGTCAAACACATAACCCTCCTTTTTTGGCTTCGCCGCAGTCGGGTAATAAGAGAAGTGTCATCAGCGAAAATAATTATATCCGATAAGTTATCTAATATGTAGTTATGTAAGGAAGGTTATTTATTAATATAAACTTGAAATAGAAAAGGGCCAAGAATTGAGCCTTAAGGCACGCCCATCCTAATTAGAGACCCCGAAGTCGTCGCCCCGTTAACGTTTACTTTTTGCTGCCTGTTTGATAGATAGGAAAGAACAAGTTCAGCAGCTTGTCCACGAATTCTGTAGTGCTGTAATTTACAGATCAGTGTATTTTGTGATCAACGCAGTCAAACACATTTAAGAGGTCACAGTAAATGCCAATTGCATCGCGAAACTTCTCCCAGGATTCCAAAATGTGACTGATAAGTTTTACTCCTGCGTCAGTCGTCGACCTACCTTTAGTGAAACCACACTGGCGACTATTTAAAATCCTATCAGAATTAAAATGTGACAACATTTTATATGGTCTAGCATGTTTTTTTCATCATTTTACTCAATACTGGTAGCACAGACATAGGTCTGTAATTCGAGGGATCACTAATAATGATCTAAGAAGCTGTGTACCTGTAGTTCTCGTAGCCCACGTGGTCATTGGCCTCGGTGAACTGGTTGGAGACGCGGTACTTGGTGACGAAGCCGGGGTAGTGCGCGCACTCCTTGTGGAAGGCCAGCTTGTCGGCGTGCCAGCGCATGGCCGTGCCCAGCACCTTGCACAGGAACGTGCCATAGCGTGCTGCCTCGCCTTCCGTGCACGAAATTACCGAGTACGTGATGTCGCAGAACAACTGCGACATATTACAAATAATTACTATTACAAACATGGATAATAATCAATGATAAGAAAACAAATGAAAAAAAAAAAACTTGCAGTGGTTACTAAAAGTTCGGATTTGTAAAGCTCGTCACCCTGTGTGAACCTCTTTCGAGAGAAACTTGATGTGCCATGCCACAATGCTTGCATATTCTAGCCGTGCAATTCATGAGATAAGATAGTAATTAAATATCGGACAGCAACGCTCACTCTTATGGCCGATTCCTATAATTTACGGACCGTATTTGGTTAAACTTAAGACTCTTGTATCTTTACCAATAATGAAGCAAAGACCTCATAGATTTGCATAGTAGACCCTCCCATATGGAAGTAGCTATCACAAGTAAAACTAGCTTATGAATCTATTTATATGCCCAGTTTGGAAATAAAAAATGTTACCATTGGTAAACAAAAAGACTGGTTTTCGTTTATAGGAACCGACCATTAGTCATCAGAGTTTATCTTGAATATTACTGACAATGGTCAACCCATCTTAAGCAAGCGTGGTGATCAATACTCGTGCCTTCTCTGTATGAGAAGAGGTCTTTGGCCTGCAGTGGGACAATAATAGGCTGGTATTATTATTATTAACACCCACTCTGTCGTAACACAGCAGAGTGGAGAAGTTGGGCGTGCGCAGCGAGTGCACGGTGTGCACGAACTCGGCGCAGTAGAGCGCGTCGGCGGCGGTGAAGACGCAGCGCGGGAACAGGCACAGCTGCATGAGGCGCGTCACGGTCTCGTTCTTGGCGGACTTGGCGGCGCGCGCCGGGAACCAGCCGCCGCACTCGCGCGCCAGGCGCGCCAGCACGCGCCGCACGTGCTCCTGCTGGCGCCGCCGCTCCTCCTGGCGGGGGCGCCACGTACTCGTTAGCATGTTTGTGTTTGTGTTGTGTATGTGTTTTTTTTAATGTTTTACCATGAACTTTTTATCATTTTTCTTTTTTATGTGTAATGTTTGTCTATGATTATTGTAATTGCAAAAAAACAATTACAATAATCATAGTTATTGTAATTGTTTTTTAACCATTTTAATTAAAGTTCATAAATAAATCGCATTGTACGTCATGGTCAGATCAAAATCTTTTTTTTAAAACCACCATAGCAGCACATAATAGTTTGATTTACTGTTAATAATAACATTTGGACAAAAAAAATCTTTGATTACTAAAGACCTCAAAATGCTGAGGTGTTAAACTGCACAAACTCACCTGCAATTTGTCGATAAGAGCGTTAAAACGCTCCTGCTCCTTCTTTCCTTTAGTGCCTTGAGACGTATCCTTTGTTGCGTTTGCCGCCGCAGCTTTTAGACGATCGATTTCCCTATCATAGCTTTCCTCCGGAACACGCAGATCATACATGGACAGTGACCTGTAAATACTCATTATTTATATTGATCGTAATAACAGGTTGATTAGAATTTTAGATATTTCTTTACTTACCAGAAGGTCACGTAAAACTCAGGGGAAATATCCTCCCAAACTTTGTTTGGCAAAATAGGGGTTACAGACTGAACAATGGGTTCCAGTGCCTCTTGCGAAGCCTGAGTGTATCTTTCAATGCTCTTTTCAGTTGAATCTGTTTTGCTGTCGGAAAGTTTTCGTAAAGCTTCAACTTTAGCAGTGATTTTTTGAGCCAACACTGGACGATGAAGAAAGAATGCCACATCTGCGTCTACGTGGTAATCTCGAAGCAATTCCTGAGGAATAATAACGTACTTATTGTAAAAAAGAATGTACCTACATATTCCAACCCTTTGCATAAAATTGAAAGTTTGTGAAGATGTTTTCTTTTTGCTATCGAATAAACAGCTGTATGGCTTTTAATAAAATACACCTAAGTAAACCATTAATCCATGTAGAATAGAGTTTATCTAGCACATTAGAAATTTCCCTTAGCAACTGCAGGCAACAACGTAAATATATTAAGGCTTACCTGCAACGGCGGCAATCTCGCGGCATATTCATCAGGAGCATGCGATGATGCCAGAAAGGTTCCAAGTTGTACTAAAGCATCTTGACATTGGTCAGCTAATCGGCCAACTACTTTTAGTTGCGAACCCGGTGGCTCACTGCTTGAGGAATAGTCTCCTTCATGTTCTATTTAGACGAGAAAAAATAAGTCAATACGTCATTTACACTATCTATAAATGCACCATCACAAAGAATCGGCTTGAGGTATTGATCATTCAAGCAATACTGACTGCACATAATTGATGCACTGTATTTATAACATTGGTATCATGTACAAATAAGTAGTAGAAAGTATTTGAACTTACCTTTCCAAACGCAGCAATGACGCTGTTGTGCAGCTAAAATGCACAACGAAATGTCCAAGTTATTTCCGACGATAGCTTCTTTTAATCTAGCCGACGATCGCTTCGTGTTTCGAACTTGAGAAAAGTAGCCAGCCTGATAAAAAATATTATTTTATTAAAACACTATAACTAAGCGTTAGATTAACGGATCGTATTCGAAACACAATACTGCGCTCCAAAACTGGTGTGGCGGTGGAGACAGTGAGGCGGGGTCGCGGAAGACCGCGTAGGAGATGGCCGGCCGAGCTGGATAGGTTCCGTCAAAAACCCAGGAGTGGGACAAAGTAGGCAAGAAAAAAACAAGCTAAGCAGATTTAGCCTGAATAACAAATGAAGACTTTTGAGATAGTTGACTTATAAATTACATACCTCTCCTTTCAGGAGTTCACCACCGGCCATAGCTTCCAACTGCTCTGGAGTCATTTCTTCAGCCGCTTCTATTCCAGCCATCTTCTGAACTATCTCTTTCAGGATCAGTAGATCTTGACTGAAATATAAATTCTGTGTGATAAAGGATACAAACACACAAAACAACATATATTTTAATAAGCTTTTATTTTGTTCTAGTGTGAGGACCAGAGCTTCAATGTATGTGGTGCTATTTTAGAACAAAATACTTTATTTTATTATTTAAAACTGCCCATTGCCAAGTTGCCAAACTTGCCTCTTCTTCAAAAATATTATGGGTACAAGCCACGAAAGGCAATATGGAAAGCAGCAAATAGATACCTCTGCTGTGCCTTGAGCCTGTTGGCGACGAACTGCAGCAGGGCGGTGAGCTCGATGTTGTGCTTCTTGAAGGCGGCGCCGGCGAAGGCCGCGAGCGCCTGCAGCCAGGCCGGGTGCGCCGCCCCGCCGCCCGCGCGCCCGCCGCCCAGCGCCTCCAGCAGGCAGTAGCCCAGCACGTCCAGCGACAGCGACGTCAAGTACTTCAGCGACTCCACCACCGGCCCGATCAGGTTGTCATACGTCTGGATCTGATTCAGATAAGGAGAGTTAATTCTACGACTTGTGTAATGAAAGCAGGATCCCACTATCCATTGTGATATTATCTGTATTAATCAGCCGATGAAAATAAATATATTTCTAGTAATGCTGATATGAAATTGTTTATTCTGATGAAAGTAATATTTAAAAAAAAAATAAGCTAGATGGGTTGGACACTTCCTATCTGACTACCCCTGAGAAGAAATGACGATGACGTGACAAACTCAGGGGGCTAACGAGGCTTCCTCTTTGGTTTAACATTTTGTCATAATTATGCAGGTGATTGGAAATAATTCAACAAAGTATTTACCTGCAGTAGCATATAGTCAAAAATTAAAGCTGGCGCGGCATGCGACAGTTTCCCGATGAGGCGACCTTGCGGTTTTATATTTTCTTTAGAAACACGTTTCATGATGTGCTTGATTCTTTGCAGGGAATTGCCGCGCACCCGCATCAAAGACGGTATTCTCTCGGCAGCTTCATTTTTCCAGCGAGAATAAAGACAATACCTATTGAAAGATAGAAGACAATCAATATAGTATTTTATAGTGAAATGTATTGAATTTGACTTAGCCTATTTACATTAGCTTACCTGCATTGATATGGATACAATTTTAACAAGGTGTAAACTTCCTCAGCCATACAACAATTACCATCCATCAAAGTCAGAGCTGGCAATATGGCGGCGTCTAATACTGTAAGCGCTTCATGATGCAAAGGATCTTCTTTTAGAGAACGCGCAGTCCTTAGTATACGAATTATCTAGAAAAAGTTTTTAAATGTTGTTATACATTTTCCAATAAAGTATTATGGTGATAAGATATTATTATATTAGGTACTACTTACTTTGTACATTAATATAGGATCATAATGAAGTGATGGTCCTAACAAGACCAGAGCAGGAATGACAGTGTCTTTCATATCTTCAAATGTCTTGCATGATGGGGGTGCCAGGCTTGATTTGAGAGGTGGGATGGGTTTACCTATTATTTTAGGTGCAACTCGACAGTTACTGAAAGCAAAGACATCAACAATTATATCAACTGTTTAATTTTAACAAAAATGGAACCATAATGTGGTAAATTATTGTATTTCTGATTATATTTATATGATCAAAAATACAATAAAGGTAAAAAATTATCTGCCGAAAAACATTCAAGACGCGCGATCGGTGTCGAAGCAAAGTATTTATAAAGTGTATGTAAATACAGAATACAACTTGTTTACAAAAATGTTTTTTACCTCGCTACATTTTTTATGTCAATATCAATGGCTGTTTATAAAATAAATACGCACATTCTGTACAAAGGCTCAACTAGAGCATGAAGCATGTTGCAAAGGGCGACGGCAGGGCGCTGTGGCATGATATTGGTGGGCAAGCGAGCTGACAGCGCCGCGAAGTCACGCCAAGCATTCACCTTCAGCAATGCTTCACAAAGCACCAACTTCTGATTGCTCCAGTATTCCTGGTTTACACAGTAAGATGTTTTATAAGATTGGATTAAATAAAAAGAAGTAACATTTTTAAATGAAAGATATTATGCAATCTAATAAGAGGTACCTGAGGATCAGCTTTCTCTTCAACATATTCAGTTGGCCCATTGGCTTGAGGTCCTTTGGTAGACACAATGCTTAGTTTACGAATGTAATCCTGGACAGTTTTTAATTCCTTATCTGCTTCTTTACCCATTATGGAGTCATCTGGACGAAGCTAGATTAAATAATTTGAGGTATTTTATTCCATTTATTCATTTTCTGAAGTTATTAACAAGTCTTTTAAAATTAAAATACGTACCCAGGGATATATGTCATCAAGAGATATAACTTGATGTTGTAAGAGTAAAGCTATAACAGTCATTAGAGGTGGTGGTTCCTTATAATTATCAAGTACTTCCATGTTTCCTAACTTGAAGCCTAATACTTCAGAAATAACTTGAGGATCACCCATGTAGTTCTTTATTAGAGGTATGAACAATTGATCTGAGTGTGTGCGGGACTCAAAAGACTCCAATATTATATCTAGCGCTCTGTTGGGATCTAAGTTGAAACAACCTGAAATTGAAGCAAGTTAAAGTTAAAACATGGTTATTACACTGTGTGATCACGAAGCTGACCTCAATGTTTATTAATACAACTTACCTATTAGCGACTGAATAATTTCCAATAAATTTTTCCATTCTGCTTTTTCTATTACTTCCTGATTTAATTCAACAATTAACTTAGCATATCCTTCACTTTCTTCCCTAAACAAATTAAACTTACGTTGCTTATAACTGAAAATTAAAACATAATATACAAGTGAGTATCCTGTAGCTATATTGCATACAATTATCAGAAAAAAATTGAATGATGAATACTCACTACAACTTGGTTTTAATTTTTATGAACTTAGTATAAAACACTTTATTTTTCAATGTCCCAACATCTTGCAATGTGTCAATTTCTAATCTTTCTTTCAGAAGTTTATCTGATATAAAAGACTCCAATTCCCTAATTATGTAGCAGAAGTTTGTGCGCTCCTCACTTTGCACATCAGTGCAGGTCTCAGCATCAAGCACACTAACTACATCTAAAATTATTGATGGTATATCTGCATGCAATACCTGCAAAGTTATTAACTTATTAGCACATTCTTCTTAGATTTTTTATTAAATGTTTTAAATCAATTATAATGCAAACTTACAGTAATGTCTCTGAGAACCGAAAGAACAGCTTCTTTCTTAAGGTTCCCACGAAGACCACTGAGCAGTAAGTCATAAATTGTCTGGGATAAACCAGAAAGTTTGCCTGACTTTGTAAAAAGTGGGCTTCTATCTTCATCTTTGACAAATTGTGTCACATGTTTTACACTGAAAATAAAATATATTTAATCCTTAATAGCATTCATAATATAATAGATTGTTGGGGTGACTCCACACTGACTGTATGAGACTGAATTACACTTAAAGAAGACCTTGATATAATGTTATCTATACATAATGTATAATAGAAATGTTATGACTGACTGACTGATTCAGGCCCTAAACCATATAGCTGGAAATGAAGGCCTTTTCTCACACAGAGAAGTCATGAGCAATGATCACTGCACTTGCTCACATTTGAAAATCACAACTCAAATTCAAATTGCGAATTTGTTTACTGTAAGTTCAGGTTTCCTTACAATTTATTTCTTCACATCAGTGATGTGGACATATCTCTTGGAAGATTAACATAGAAAACAGTTCATAGGTAATAGACAATTCAATTTATTGAATGTTATCCAAGCAAATTTCCTTTGCAAAAATATTGGTGATTTTTACCCACAGTAGCCATATGGATTACATTATCAGTCAATTTAGCCACAATGTGTAGCTAGGTCAGGTTACTCTTGCAATGATGAATAATATTTTTACCTCTAAAGTTTTATTGTGTTTGCAATCATTACCTAGCATGGGCAAGCAATGACAACAATGTTCAGTAAATTTGATAATACTCGATATGCTATGGATTTCATTTTACAAATACCTACAGTTTATTGATTTCAACAAAAATAATAGTAAATATTTTAATTATCATTATTACTGACTGAGTCAAAGGCGAACCAACATGATTTTATAGGTAAAGAAAAAGTAAAACTTACAGTTGCTCCTTTCCGGATTTCTCCCAAGTTTTACAGTAATCAGAAACAAATTTCGCATACGATCCCATGGTTAGGACCGGTCGAAAAGATTCCAGTTTCCAGTCAATTTTACTATTAAAATTTCAGCAAAGCAAGCACGCTGTCGCCATGATTGATTTGACTTTTGAATGAATTGAAATTGATTGAAATTTGAATGTATCACAAAATTCATTCGTTCCTTCCAGTCAGTATTACAATAGGCTCCATAAATTCGCTTGCGGCGAAATTAAGAAGTAACCATGGAATTAGTCAGTACCAAGTACTATATAGTACAACAGGCATTACCAGTTTACCAGTATTATATAGTGCTCTGTGACAGGCATGCTATGCTATCAAGCAGTGAAAAGTCGGTCTTGATTGAAAGAGAAAAGCAGTTAGGACTAGTTATAACAAGCGCCTGAGGCTCGCGTTCAGAACACTGCGTTTTGGATGCTCAATAAAATTTTATGAATTTTATATAACTAATTATATCAAGCGCGCCCTTTGACGCGCGCCCATCTTGAGCGCCCTTAACGCGCCCTCGACACGTGGACACAAGTGTTATTTTACTATTTTATCTTGTCGTTTTATCTGTATCAGTAATATACTTAAAAATAAACAGTTATACTGAGCATTATAATAAAAACTGAACTTTTTGTCAATGAAATATAGTCGATAATCCAGTTGTCAATGCTGTCGTTTGTGTTGTAATGGGTAATACCCCTCCAACATACAACAATACTTCGTAATTTTAGTCAGGAATCGCTAACTGCCTGGAATAAAATGAACACAACGAAGCGTCATTTTCGCAAAAATAAAATAAATGCACCTCAAGCGTGTTTCATTTGGGAACTAGACTAGCTACGACAGCGCCATTTTGACAGTTGCCTTCCCCATTAGTACCTAGCCTGACATTTGGCACATTACTATAATGAAATCATGACATTTTTGAACGTACAACTCCACAAAACCGTGTGTAGCAATACGTAGTACGTATTGCTACACACGGTTTTGTGGAGTTGTATTGCTGCTTGTAATGTTTATAATTCTGTAAATCCATATTTTTTGCGGTCGCCAGCATACAACCAATATTACAATATTTTAGACAACTTACCGATTACTCCATTTGAAATAAGATTAGAAACAAAGAGTATAATAATAATAATGGGAGATAGGTAGTAATTTCAACCGATTACCGATTTTGAATTAGTTGTACATTCATTCATTCATTCAGTGTCATGTGTGTGAGTGTCAGTGTCAGTGACACAGTGTCTATCAACATAACCTAAAAAAAATATTCACTAAAATTGAAAATGCCTTCATACGAACTAGCTCTAATGTTACGTGCTATGCCTAAACCAGAACTCAAAACTACTCTTAAAAGAATCTCTCATGCTATCTTCGACCGGGGTGGTATAATCAGAAACATAGAAAATTTGGGATTCAGACCTATGCCTTACAAAACGACTGCTCACGGAGTAGTTCACAGAGAAGCTAATTATTTCGTGTTTAAAATAGATACAGCAACTAAAGCTGTGTGGGATTTAAGAGAAGAATATAGTAGAGATGTCGATGTCGTACGGCAGCGCGTATTTAAAAGTCAAGAAACTTGTGATAACGATTGTACTCTAGAAGAAGAACTTCTACCTCCGGCGTACCGAGAAGATGTACAGAAGATGATCGAAGTGGGAAAAACACAAGTAAATCGCTTTACATATAAATTTAAATATAATTCTGGTCTTGATTATTATCCTTTCCAGAAGTAATTTATGTATTATAGTACTTTAGTAAATAATAGTGTATTCTTCTTCTTAATAGTGTATTAAAAACTTGTTAAATCTATAAAACTCTTTTGAATCAAGTACCTCATGCTTAACTGTCTCCACAATACAAGTTCATCAAACCCTCAGCCTACTAGAAATTGTATGTTCAAATGTCACTGTCTTACAGTTTTATTTTAAAATTCTATTATGTGAAACATTATTACTACATGCAAAGTTTTATATTTTGTTTATGATGTTAATATAACAACATGCTCTTCAGCCTGAATATTAAGTGGAGGGACTGTACACTCATCAAATTATGTTTTAACAAGCAGTTGCCTATAGTCTCAATTAATAGAAGATACAAATACTATCAAAATAACTACAACTCCAAAATAGAAGGGGTGGTTAATATACAAATAAAGGCAGAGCAACAAGCTGGGCAGGATTATTTAAATATGGCTGTGACTTTTCTACATCCTTCTAAATCACAATTTGGGGCTGGAGGGTTCTTCATGAATATGTATAAAGAAGAACTAGATCATATGCAGAAACTCATAAACTATCAGTTATTACGTGGAGGGACACCTTTGATATCTGGCCTTCAACCACCAAATCAAAACAAAGATCTAACACTACTTGATGCATTTAAACAAGGGCTATGTATGGAAAAAAAGATTACAGTGGTAAGTGTTTTTTTAAATCAAACAATACATCTTGCCACAATATAATGATCATACTAAGGCTTGCCATTGACACAGCATAGTTACAAAAACAGACGAGATTTTGAGATTATACCATTTCATATCTAGCCACAATCATTCTTGTTCTTCTTTTTATTAATAATAAATTGAATTTTACCAGCTTTTAGAAGAGGGTGTAAAGCTAGCAGAAGAAATAAAAGATTACCACTATGCAGATTTTATCACATCTGTTTTCTTAACAGAACAAATGCATTCAATACATGAAATGGCTAATTATGTGACAAAATTAACTGCATTTTCCAATGATAACCACGCTCTTTATCAATTTGATTTAGAACTTGAAAAAGTATTTCCACTTCCACACAAAGTTAAAAATGGAATTAAATAGAATACCAAAGTATTAGTACCCAAGCATTTATTATTATAAAATATGGGTAATATTTTCTTAAATATATAATGTTTGGACTAATAACCAAGTATTACGAGACCTTCAATTGATTTAATACTCTTTCAAAGATGAAGAATTCCTGGAAAGTATTTTTAGAACATCATCAAGCCTACAAGCAGTTAAAGCAGCCCGTAGATTAGACGTTTCATTACTATAGTTTTCATGCATGGACAGTGCTCGCCAATCTGAATACCACTGAACCACTGTCTCTGTAAAAATAAATTATACCTATTACTTATTGGTGTAAACATTATAACAACTACTTTTTTATTTAACTATTATAATACCCACCTACAAGCTCATTAAATTGTGTCTCATTGATACTGTCCCTGGAATCCCAAACACGAGCATACTCTTGACACAGTATAGGACCTTCCTCGTTCATTGAACTATCCAAGTCCAACATGCTGCAATACATAATTTTTTGTATTATTAAACATTATTAGTCCATTGGCAGAGAGACACAATGTGCGTTAGCTGAAATCTTAAGAACCTGAGAGCTTTTTTCAAAATTATATCTTTATTCATTTGATACTCTTTTTTAAATTTACTCTCTAAATTATTAAATGACTGCAAACAGCAATTATCTGGAAAATCTGTAATAAAAAAAAATAGGAATATTAACAGGTGTTCAAATTCAATAAGATTTTAATGTTATATAATAATAATTTGTTATGTACCGCAGGATATTTCCACACGAATGCTCTTCTCTACCGAACAGTTCGACACTATATTTCGGATAGTTGCTATAGTGGATACATTGTCAGATTTAAAAATTGCTAGGCCACGTCTGTAAAAATATTCAAATAAACATTTCAAAATAGTAAAATATTAAGATAACTTTGCTTAGTGAAAAAACTACTTACTGATATTGGCAAATCAGAACAGTCTCTAGAAGAGTATGTGATCGGGTAAAGGAAACATTCGAAGCTGGCCTCGGGAGCTCACCCGGCAGTGCTTCTGTAAGCCATGAAGTCATTTCAGCTACGGAAAAGCTTCCCGCGATCTCAAGTTGGCACCAAATTCTATAAGTAATAAATCATGGTGTTCAATTAATTCCTTAGTATTAAGTAAATAGGGTACAAGTTGGATTAACAGAATCAGGTACAGTCGGCAAGGAAAGTCGATTAACGCTGCAGTTTTTTAATAATCATAAATGAGTAAATAAAATAAAAAAAATACTTAAGTAATAATAACAACGAACCTATAAACACAACGTGAAATGTTAAAAAGCTGTGTACAGTGTGGATAAAGATCGAATAATTTCGTGACTATTTAGATTTTATATTTTCAGGTAATTTGAGTAGGTAGCAGTGTTAATCGACTTTTAATGCTGACCGTACATACCTCTTTTGATTTTCAAAACTTTCTTCTGAAGCCTCATGGCTAGAATAGTACGGTAGTGCTGGTAATTTTAGGGTAACGAGTCGAGCCACTCTTGGGGCACCTGCTGGTAAAGCGTAAATAAGTACACGTTTTCCCTCGAATTTTGATACCGTAGAAGAATCTGACATGTCACGCATTTTCACCCATACTCTTCGCGTTCCAGCTTGGCATCTAACAGAAGCCAGCAAATCAGATCCCGTTTCCTGAGGAAACAAAGATATCAGTTATATGTATAGGCAGAATAAGAATGATTATTCATTATTTGTACAAGAATAATGCGATTTTCACTAGGTACCTTTGAAGAACAGATACTTAAGACAGCCGCAGCGTCGGTTTGCATTTCTAGTTTCTTGTTACAATAAATAAAAAGCATATCCAGCGGCACTGCAGAGGTAATTCTCACTTCTTGCCACCCATCGCTTGGTGCTCCTAACAACTGTAAATAGTAAAACCAGTAGGTACCTACAGCATAATATCGCAAATAAATGTAGGTAGGTACTTAATTAAATACCTCGTATTGAATATCCAGTAATGGTGGCGTTGATAATCCACCGTGTAAAGAACGCGTATTTCGTTGATATTTTTCTCTTTCATTTGCGGTTTGTTTCTCTAAACGTGCCACTTCTACCCTAATATGAAAATAAACTTATCAACTAAGCTCAAAAAAATAACATCCTAATGATTTACTACATAAGCACACGCACAGGGTTATATGTAATGTTTGTAATTAAAACTGCCTGCATAATTAACTTTTTTTGCTGACTGTACTTACCCAGAGGTGCCGATTCTCTTGTCACAAAATTCTCTAAACTAAACTAAAAATCACTAAAATTTAGTTTAGTCCTGTCAAACGATCAAACTCATTCTGAAATAGACTTTAAATGACACAACTTAACTATAATTTAGTTTGACAGCACTAAGATGGCACTGAGATTAGTTTAGTGAAAATGCTATTCTGAATTTGACGATTTAACCTAAAATTTTGTCCTATATCTAAAATCCTCTAACTAAATCTGACTATATATAATCGCGATTCAAAATGTGTGGAATAAAATTAGATGTCATGAACTAAAATTCAAACCAACACCTCGACTTCAGTTACAAAAAACAGTACTGTATTTTTTTATTTTCTTTTGCTTATGTCTCGAAAACGGTGTGTCCTATCGCAAAAATAATGAAAATTTCGACCCCCTTTAGGAAACCCTGAATTCTCCCCTAATTCTCAACATGTTGGTAATTATTTATTTATTTTTTTCGTTATTTTCCATACAAAAACTGAAAAATTCCATTAAAAACACGTCGAGGATGTCGTGCATACGCGACTCTGGCTTTAAAAAAAAACACGGGGTAGGGAAAACAAGTACCAAGTGGAGGCGCGCGGTTGTCAAATTCGATTTTAGTTGTGTCAAAATAAGTTTTAAATTTAGAGATTTCAAGATTCCCATAGTCAAAAGTAAGGAATTTTAGTGATAGTTTAGTTCGGTGTACAAGAGAATCGGCACCATTATGTGTCTTTGAGTCCCTTATCGTATATTTTTTTAGGGTTCCGTAGTCAACAAGGAATGCTTACAGTTTCGCCATGTCCGTCTGTCTGTCTGTCCGTCCGTCTGTCCGCGGCTTAGCTCAGAGACTGTTGGTACTAGAAAGCTGTAATATGATATGGGTATACATATAAATCACGCCGACAAAGTGGTAAGAAAAAAACGTAAATAATATTTTTTAAGGTACCCGTAAAGTGGGGATGGATTTTTTTTCTCGTCAATCCCATAGTTTGGGGTATCGTTAGAAAGGTCTTTTAAAAATAATGCGAGTTTGTGAAAACCATTTTTGGATTCAGGTATCCGTTTGCGAAATATTATGCTTTAAAGTGCTTGTTAGAGTCGAGTGCCCCCCCCCCCCCGCGGCTGGTAAATGGTTGGTTTTGGTTACGTGAAAAAATCACGGCAGTGGTATAACGAAATTAAAAGGAAAACTATCACCGCTACGTAGGCTCCAACGACCTCGACCAACTTTAGACTTAACTACAATGTTAAGTTTGTTGGATAAATCCATCAACTATGGAACCCTTCATTGTGCGTGGTTCGACATGCACTTGGCCGGTTTTTTTTTAAGAAGTTGATTCGTTACGCAGCTAATTTTTTAAAGCAAACATATCAAAATGTGTAGGTACAGTCGAAAAAATTTAATTCTGACCCACCTTAAGCTTATTTTCGCACAGACATTCAAATACAATTAGGTCGACATTCGCGTAAATATACATTTCCTTGGTAACGAATTTGTCATCTGCCATCTTTGTTATTTTGAAGGTTTCAATCGATTTATCGTCAAAGTGGGTCATGATTCACTTAGCCTGACTGTACTTATAAGTTTTGTGCAAGCAATTTTATAGCGTGGAGAAAAGTTAAAAACAAAATACTCGAGTTTTCCTCGTCGCGCTGATAAAATATCTTGAGGCACTTTAGCCCCAGTTACCAAGTGGCTAGATCTGAGTGCAAAAACTCTTCCCGAAAAAGTTGCTACAAGTAATTCAGATTCTTCGGTCCCCACGCATCCACCCGTCACAGAAGTCACAGGTTCTCCGCAGAACTAAAAAATATGTTATTGGCGTAAACTGTTTACATTTTTAATATTACAAGTGGTAGGTATTATTATTGCAACTTAGTTATCCAATAAATACAAACATAAGTGTACTTCAGACGTGGTTTTTCACCGAAATTTTCCATGTCCATGAGATACAACTGGATTGATCCATCATGTCGACCAACGCTAAGGTGATAGTTGCCTTTACTGAAATACCAGCCGAGACATACGACCGTTCCCAAACCTCTACCGTCGAGTAAGCATTTATTTGATAGTGTTAATCTGCAAATATAGTAAATTACATTATTGTAGGTACAGCACCAAAAGTCGCGGAAAATGTTGGAGTTTAAATTTTAAACTGAGCATTTGCGTAACACACATAAAAAAAATGACAATTGATCGCAATGGGTTTCTTTTTGACAGTTCACACACGTTCATTGCGTTATTTAGCGTTGTTGAGCAGACGAATTTTTCAAACCTATGAAGCAATGGATTGGCAATATCCTGCAAAACTCTCGGATCGTGATTGAAAGTGTTGTACGCAACAAAAAAGTATTCACTCAGTCATTTTGTTCTAAACAAGTTAGGTAGGTCAAATGGTTTTCATTAATTAATCTTTTTTGCTAGATACCTACTTAAATAATTTGTACAGTGCTAACCCAGTTTTGTTGTACTCTTACTTGCAGGTACAAGTTAGTAAATATGTACATACCTTACTTATGTACTAGGTGCGTAAAGGGTTCGTATTTCTGGATTTTGCGTCAAACGAGTAATTTTTTTGCCATCGATACGCTAACCGTGCGTTTGCATTGGTGAAACATTCACGACAAAACATGTTGAAATCTGTATTTTCTGTCAATGTTCCTTACAATTTTTGACAGGAACTTTTCAACATGTTTTGTCGTGAATGTTTCGCCAGTGCAAACGCACGGTTAGAAGAAAGTGAACAAACATTAGCAAAAACTATGAAGCAATAAAAATAGTAAACAGACCTTGGCCCTTGCTAATAGGAAAGCTGAAAGGAATAATGAATGTTCCGAAAATGCACGTGTGAGAGCTAGGAAAGAAGAATGAAGAAAGTGTCTGGTAGGTAGGTACTAAAAAATAACTTGCTCTTCATAACTAATGATGCCTATGGAACCATCACCGGCACCGTAGAAGGCGATGATATCTGTTGCGTGTATGGAAGGTGGAACAGCCAGGCGGGATGGCCCCGATGAAATGACTGTGCGCGATATAAGTTTTCCATTTTCTAGGAGAACCGCTCCTTTATTAGCAACCAACACCAAGAGTCGTATTCTTGTATTCTGTAGTCAACAATAGAATAAGTTTCAACAGGTTTAAAATTTAATAGAATAAGCAATCTAATAAATAATTACATTAGGTACCGCAAATGCTGCAATGTCGAGAACTCTATCGTCACAAACATAAGAGTGATACTCTCGTAGATCTCTATAATAAGTCACAGTTCGTCCGCTACATAATATCAAATCGCTTCCTATTATACACCTGAAAAATTATACCATGTGAGAAACACAAATTGACCCCAAGGTTACAAAGTTTAAATATTTTCGATTGGTAAACTTCTAATATAAACTGGGTGATAGACGTGCGTATTGTCTTTAAGTTCGCGACCTTACTCGGCTCACCCTCGGTGACACACTTGAAGCTTGCATAAAAGGTCATGGCCCATATCTGACCCGGTTGGTAAAAGTTTCCGTACCTACAAAAACCAAATCAGTTTTAAATTATAGCCCTCTATCCCACTTTTTATTTCATATAAAAAAAATATTGAAAATCCATGGTAGAACACGTAAAAAAACTAGAAAACATTTGATATAACATATTTTTGAATGTACTAAAACCGCATTTTTTACTTTATTGTAGTTGACTTACAGTTAAATAAATGTCGTAACACTAGTCCAGAAACTCTGCGCAGTCAGATATAGATAGTGTCATGTCATCCACGAAGATGCGCCCGACTCTACTCCGCTCCGTACTAAGCCGATCGCGGAGAGGGGCGCGTCTTCGCGAATGGCACAGCTGTAGAATAGTATTGTTGTGTTCGCGTAGTATTCACCAGTTATGATCCAGCCCGACCCATCTTGCTGTCCCCCCCCCCCCCCCCCCCCCCAGGAGCCCTAAGCCGAGGTTCGCACCCCGCACCCCACAGGGGGTGCCCTTAGCGAGAAGTCGCCTAGTTTAAAATTAGTATTATGCCCTGGGTGGAGGCTTAACTTAGCTTAAGGCAGCCACAGGATAGCCCAGTATAAGTAGTCACAACCTTAGAGCACCTCAGAGCTCAAGAGATACCATTTCCAAAAAAAAGTGCAGTATTCAACTCGCCTCTCGCAGTCGTTTATTTTGTCGTTGCGATCTGTATTCGTTTTTTTACTACTTTGGCGTGCTTAATGGACTTTGTTTGCTTTTGGATATGGATCTTGTTAAAATGGAAAAATTGTAGCGTGTGACTGATCGGTGTTACGTCGCAGAAAATACAGTCTAGAAGCTTTTCTCGAAAATTATTGGGATCACGCTGGATTATTACTATAAGAAATAATGCCCCGTGAGATATGTGGCACTCAACGCAATAGCAACAACGAACATTTTTTAAATATTATCAACTTAACTTAAACGTAAACACTTAAAAAAATATGTGCATTCCAGCTTTAAGCTGCGGGAGCGTAGCCGCTGATGCTATATCAGCGGCTACGCTCGCCTAGTACTTTAATTATTTTGTAATTATTATATCAGATTCCATTTAATGGCTTGTATACTGGGGCAAGCCTGGCTCGTGCTGTACAATCAATCAATCTGCCTAGCCCTTTCCCAACTATGTTGGGGTCGGCTTCCAGTCCAACCGGATGCAGCTGAATACTAATATTTTACATAAAGTGACTGCCTATCTGATCTTCACAACCCAATAACTGGGTAATACGATACCCCTTAGTAAGGCTGGTTGTCAGACTTTCGGGCTTTTGAGAATCTGCCGTACCTAACAAGAATCTGCCCAAACCAGAATCTGTCCTAAACCGAATAATCCGTAACGACTGTCTAAGATCCATAAATTACAGCCGGGACCAATAGCTTAACGTGCTTTCCGAGACACGGAGGAGTCTCGGTATGTAAAGATGGTCACCCATCCACGGACCAACCTCGGCAAGCGTGGTTTAACCTGATGGATTGACCCGTGCGGCTGCTACTTAGCCACGAGCCATCGTGCTGTACATCAACACGATATAAATGCACCTACTGCCTTTTTGAACTATATTATCCTTAGATTTAGATCATGCTGAATAAAACTAAAATAATAATAATGAATTTTGTTTTTTTATCCCCTAATGGTTTTTATACTTCACTTTGTAGCTAATCACCAATAAAATATGATACAACGTAAGTATTCACATTTTTTATTTTTTTACCTTAATGTACAATCCCCACAGTAATGCGACACATACCATTGCAAACTATACATATTTCTCTGAACATCCAGCCCTTTTTCATTTCTGTACGCCGTAGGTATGGTTTTCATACTTTGATGGGCCATGACCTTTCATTGTCAAATTGGGTCGCGGCGATGTCAGACGGGCGAGTAAGCTCGCCGAGCCGAGCCCAATGTACGCGTACTTGCTCGCACGTCTATCACCCCTTTTCTTGGGACAAAAAAGCCGGAACCGGATTGTATCGATCAGAAGCACAAAAGTAAACTTATTTGGGGGAAATAGTCGTGGCAAAATTATTTATGAAATATGTTTGTACCTACAGCGTAATTTAGACAATAGTAGGTAGTATTAAACTATACATAATATCTTACATTGATGTGATTGTTTCTGTAAGAGCAGTTTCAATACTTAGGAACACCTTCCCTTTTCTTGTATATCCTTTGACTTCATTGCCCGAGGCTGTGAATATTTTATCTGCTTGTGTTCCTAAAATTAAGAATAACAGTATAAAATTATGTACATTACGAGTCACCTATGTAGGTATAGGAAGGCATGTATTACCAACTGACTGGTCAACTGGTGATAATAAAAGGTGTCGAGGACTTACCCATTGCACAGGCCAGTTGTACAGAAGTAATTGGTTTGCCCGGTAATGTTTTGAATTGGACCACAGGCTCTTCTTCTTTTATGCTCAAACATTGTAGGACTCCGTTTTTATCACCAACTGCTAACTGGAATATGTAGATAGATAGTAAGAAAGCAGGTAAGTAAACAATATTTGGACTGATTAAAAATAGCGAACCTTTTGATCAATCTTTTGTCCTGATGGAGGCAATATTTTTAAAGTGTCCGGATAGGTTATGCCGCATATTGTATAATCTATCCGAGACAAATCATAATCCATTGTGAAGAGAACTATTGTTTCTATGTATCTTTATTTTGCAACTATGTGCCAAAGCTATGATCAATTCAATCGATAATGCCTTGGCAACGAAAGGCTCAACAGTAGGTACGAACGTATAGAAATAAAATGGAATTGAACCACGTACGGCTAGTTATGAGAATGAGTTTCACGATTTAACACAACCTTTGACACCAAATTATTTGAAACACTCGATTTTCCGGTGTAGTAACGGTTACACCGTGTAACCTTAACTACAGTCACATTTTGCCTTTCGTTAATGTAACTGTACCTACAAGTCCGCCTATTCGCCCTAGCGACACTCCATACCTTCCGTAGCTAGCGACACGTCGATTTCATAGAAATACATAGAAACCAATAATTAGGTAGTGTCGTGGTGACACGTCGTCGCCTGCTGCTACTGCCTGCAGTCGGGTAGGTACGGAATTGTATTGTACACACGGCTACACATCAAGCTATACATTTCCAGTTTATGCTAGTCTCGCATTGTATAGGATTTCCGTAAAATGCGAGGTCAGCTTATACTGGAAATGTATAGCTTGATGTGTAGCAGTGTGCCTTTATTGTATACATTTTTTTTCGTTGCTGGCCGATGTAGGTATCTATTACTGTTTATTATTAAATGGTTAATATGTAACCGTGCGTTTGCACTGGCGAAACATTTAAGACAAAACATGTTGAAAGCTCTATGTTCCTTACAATTTTGTTTCTTTTTTTTATATATTATAATTACAATTCTGTCAATGTTCCTTACAATTTTAGACAGGAACTAGAGATTTAAACATGTTTTGTTGTAATGTTTCGCTAGTGCAAACGCACGGTTATGCTACCTCGTTTATGTAGTTATGTTTGAGGTTTACGAGCAAGCTGTGTTGATCGGAGGATTGTGTGACTGTCGCAATTTCAATCTGTCTAACTCGATTAGTTAATTTTTCAATTCGTAAATGGTTATGTCGAAAATTCTCAAAAATTCAGAAAAATATTCATAACTGGAAAAGTATTATATATGCGGAACATACATGGGGGTGATTCGAATATCCCACGACAGGAGGGACCAAACATTTTTTGTATTTCAGTCTGTATATTGTTGGCTGAATTACGAGTATTTTTGCTCAAAAAATAAGATCTAAAAGAACATCAGAACACTTTTCTGTCTATGGTTTATGACAACAATCCAGTCAAGTGTCAGTGTCACTGTCAGTCAGTATCAGTTCAGTCAACTATTTTGATTCGTGTTCAGGTTAGGTTCACAATTTTTGATAGTACTTAGAAATAAAAAGTGATATTTATTGTAAAGTATATATAAAATGGAGATGGACAAAGAAAATGTTGTGCAAGCTGTAGTTATTATGGACACATTTAATAACCACTTCAATCCCATCTGTGATAACAAACCTATGGTGAGTTCATTTCTAATTAAATTTCGCAATAGATGCACAAGTTTGAAGCATTCTTTCAGTTATTTAAAACGGATCTTAATATTTTAGGGGTTACTACCAGTTGCAGGAGTACCTGTAATAAATTATATACTGGAATCTCTTTCCTATGGTGGAGTGGGGGAAGTTATTTTATTTTGCTGTAATTATGGACAAAAAATTAAAGATTACATACGGTATGTACCTAACTGATATACTTACTTATTTGCTTTATTCTAAGTTGTTGTAATATTATCGATACATAGTTACTTGAGTTAAATGAAATTGACTTACAGAAAATGTATTGAAGATAAGGCAGTTTGGAGTGTTACTATGGAAGTCCATGTGATGATGTCTGATACATGTCAAACCATGGGAGATGTGATGCGCGAGATTGATGCTGCTGGCCTCATTCGAGGGTATTTTGTCTTAACAGGAGTTAATAGTGTCACCAACATACACTTTGCATCATTGCTGGAGCAACATAAGTAAAATGAATTATACTTCTTTGATGTTGAATATATTGTTTTAATAATAAATCTCTACAATAACATCCTTGTCTTTCAGGCAAATATGCAAGAAGGATAAAGGTGCAGCAATGACACTTGTCTACAAAAAGGTGTCCTGGGAGCATCCTTTGATCAGCTCTGACAAGCCTATTTTCTTGGCAGCTGATGCAAATACTAACAAAGTTCTTTTGCATCAGAAATATAAACAGAAATCTACTGAGAAAACCATAAATCTACCGTTGGTAAGCAGTTTTATCTAAACAAATATTAATATGATCATTTTATAAAAGCATTTTAAGTTTAGTACCTAATAATTTATATGCTTCTTTTTAGGAGATTGTGCTAAACCATTCTGAGGTAAAGTTGCATCATAACTTAGCTGATGCCAACATAGCACTTTGCTCACCATCTGTGCCTCCACTTTTCTCTGACAACTTTGATTTCCAAACAAGAGATGATTTTATACATGGGATTTTGATAAATGAAGAAATTCTGGCCAGTTCCCTTTATTACACTCTTTTGAAAGAACATCAGTATGCTGCAGCCGTTACTAACTGGAAAACATATCAGACAGTGTGGTAAGATTTAATTTTAAAATAAATACAAATATATTTGTTTATAAACATTTAATGGTGTCTTATTTTCGTTATGTTACAGCCGAGATGTATTACACAACTGGACATATCCATTAACCATTGAAGCTGGCTCATTTAACCAGAACAGCTTTATCACTATGAGCAATCACAATTTCCGAGAAAAATCATCAACACTGAGCAGGTAGATGTGATAAGTAGTCTAGTTCTGGTAACAGCTCAGCCTATTAATTTTTATTTCATATAATGTTGTAAAATTATATATTTTCAGGTCATGTTCATTAGTAGAAGATGTTCTGATTGGTGCACAAACCCAGATAAATGATAACACAATTCTATCAAAAGCAATGATTGGCAAGAACTGTGTCATTGGGAATAATGTAACAATCAAAGGAAGTCATATAATGAACAATGTTGTTATAAAAGATAATTGTACAGTTGTTAATAGTTTTATTGATGATAATTGTACTATAGAAGAGAAGTGTGTTGTTGAAAATGGTACCATCATAGCATCAAATGTTGTTGTTGAAGCTGGCAGTCGTTTGAAGGGAAATATTTTGGAGAGTACAGAAGCTGAGAGAGGTAGGATCCTTTTGGAAAAATAAATATTTGTTAAATAGCCAATTATAGTAAACTAAAATCAGATTAGAAATCTACTACCTCTTTGTGATAACCGTCTGGACTGGAGTTTGGGTTGAATATGTTTTCATTTTTGATATGAAGTCTAGTTTGAAACATTAACATTTCAGAAAAAACATTGATGAAATCAACATCAGAAAGTACAGAATGGGAAAATGAATCATCAGGTAGTGGTGGTGATGACTTCATTGGCTTCGAAAAGTCATGGAGTGATAGTGAATCATGTTACTCATCAGATGATAGTGATGAGTCTTCTTTACCAGATTCTCCCGTCCCTGAAGACACAAACAGTAAGTTTATATTATTTTTTTCTCCTAAATTTTTCCACAAGATTCAAGTTTCAATTACTATATTTAAAAAAAAAATTACCGTCCTATTGTGTGTCGGACCACGCGCAATGAAGGGTTCCGTAGTTGGGATAAATTTATCCCAAGAACAATCTTAACATGGCCAGCTAAATGGTTGGTTTTGGATATTTTTCACATATCTAACACTAACCATTTAGCTGGCAGGGGAAACAAACACGTGACTTAAACAGACAACGTAAAAGCAGACATTAGAACTACAAACAAATAAAATAAATAATAATAAGGTACATCACTAATCTCGTTCGTGACGTCATCCGCTGTCGGGAAGTCCCGACTCTGGCGTGGCTGGCACGACCTTTGACAACTTCCTCGCTTGTATTTAACAACAATTTAATCAATTCACTTTTAATTAGTCTAACTCTTCATAACTCGGCAAACTTAAGTCATCTAAGTCCATCTGTTGTCGCACTTTTCTTATCAGGTTCAGTAAATTGACGTACGTTTCTGAACGCTTCTCTTTCTCCTATGGCACTCGATCTGTTGCGATGCTTCAGATAATTCATCATCCTCTTCTACACTTCCTAACACACGAAGGAGTTCTTCAGTAGTCATTTGACTGCTAGCTATGTTTATTATCAATTTCATACACTCGCACAATAATAATGCCGTTAATTATATTACCACCGGTCATAATAATGAAGGAAATCACTTGCAGTCTCCCATAGCGCTAAAGATGTCAGCGCTTGACGTGTCTTGCCGACTGAGGCGTACAGGTTACTGTTTATGCGCTGTTGCGTAGGGATGCGCGAGAGTGGACAGAAAACTATCGATCGTTAGATATCAATTACGATTTTTTTCAAAAAAATTATAAATATTATGCATTAGAAATATTCAGATACGAATGTTTGTCATTAAATAATAATTGTCGAAGTAACAGTAAGGTACTTTTAATAAAATACTTCATAGATTTGAAATATAATTTACCTTACTTACCAGTCACTAGCTGTCGTGTCTTGCCGACTGTAACGTGGGGAAGAACATTTTTTTACGGATTTCGATTAGCAATTTTTGATGATTGTTTTGTCTAGTGAAATGTAATTAATTGATATATCTTTGTGCCATTTTACAATATATCATTAATGTAGTTTTTAATAATAGGAAAAAAGAAACAGAACACTTAATTTAGTACATTTATTTTGTACTTAAAAAATGTCGTTTTCTTTTCGGCTGTAGACGACAGTGGCGTGTTGAGCACGTTTTCATTTGTCGTCTATACCCGACCGTGGCGATCAAAAGGTTAACAAAAATTAGCACTTTCGCCTACGAATAATAAAAAGTCTCTGAGCTAAGCCGCGGACAGATAGACAGACAGACGGACATGGCGAAACCATAAGGGTTCCTTTTTGACTACGGAACCCTAATAAATAAGTTCCTAATTCGGTGAACCATGGACACATTAAAAAACAAATTATTTAAAAAACAAAAAACCCGCCTGCAAAAATGCATAACTTAAAAGAGAAAAACAAGCATTATAATCTGTAGAATTTTGGTATTACAGGCTGGGAACAAACAAAAGGGTTTTTTGTTTTTTAAATAATTTGTTTTATTTCAAGCTTTTTAGTTTTATTCATTTATATATTTGGAATTAACTCATTAATAGCTTATATTTTGATACCAATATTAAAGTAATTGTAGAGAGTTTGGTGGTTAATATAGTTAGTGTGTATGCACCCCAGTCAGGGTGTGAGGATAGTGTAAAAGAGAAGTTTTGGAAGGACTTCGATGGGGTTATGATGGAAGTGCAAGATAGTGAAGAAGTGTATGTGGGGGGTGATTTTAACGGGCATGTAGGAAGACAGAAGGATAGTTATGAGAGAGTGCATGGCGGTTGGGGATACGGAGACCGTAACACTGATGGCAAGACACTGCTGCAAGCTGCTTTGGCCTTCGACCTGGCAATAATAAATACGTGGTTCGAAAAACAAAATGAGCATCTTATAACATATAAAAGTGGCCGCCAGGCGACGCAAATAGACTAGTTCCTGGTAAGACGGCACAGCCTTAAAAGTGTCAAAAACTGTAAAGTGATCCCAGGTGAAGACTTAGTCTCACAACATAGACTCTTATTAATGGAGATGAAAGTCATTGTCTCGTCCAGTAGGAACAAGGAACGGCCCCCATCCAAAACCAGGTGGCGTTTCATAGAAAAAGAGGAATGCGCCAGTATGTTTAAGAGCCAAGTGGTAGATAAGATGATTGAAATGAAGGATATGGAAGGAAAATCTGTGAATGACTGTTGGAAGGAGATGGCGGATTGTATAAGGAGAGTAGCAAAAGATGTGTTTGGAGAATCGAAAGGAAAAGGATACATGGTGGTGGAATGAAGACGTGCAAAAGATTCTTAAAGAAAAGAAAATTGCGTTTAAAGAATGGCAAGGCGTGGAAAACGGGAATGATAGTTTGAAAGATGATAAGAAGAAGATCTATAAAGAATGGAAGAGAAAGGCATAAAAAGGCGGTAGCAGTTTCGAGGGCTATGGCGCAGGAGAAGCTGTATGACTCACTGGACAGCCCTAGAGGCCAAAAGGAGCTCTACCGGATTACAAAAGAAAGAGAAAGGAGAACGAGAGATATAATTCACATTAAATGTATGAAAGACGACGCCGGTAAGGTTTTGTCCAAAGATGACGAAATAAAAGAACGATGGAAGATTTATTTTGAAAAGCTAATGAATGAAGAGAATAAATGGAATGGTGTGCTCAAAGAGGTACAAGCAAATATGGGTTTGGTGAGAGAAATTAGCATAGATGAAGTAAGAAAAGCAGTTCAAAGTATGAAAAATGGAAAGGCAAACGGTCTTATTACAAAAAACTGCAAAAGTACTGGTTTAAACCAAGACTAAAAGGTCTAGGATTGTTACGGTAATAAAGCTAGTACTAGGTTTAAAACATGTTACGATTACAAAACGAAGACTATTCGAGGATCAGTTAGTACCAAAGAAGGTTCATGGTTTAAATAATGTCCATAGATAAAAAACAAAAATGGCATTCTTTCATTCGTTCACGCAGGCTTTATTTGAAGCAACGTTCTGTTTCTCTGAATGTTGATATTATAATAACACTTGAAATGCTTAAATAATTATTGATCAACTTTAAAATATGTCATAAATTGTTCTTTCTATATGTTACAATATATTGAACAAGCACAACTTGTAGTTTTGACGCGCTTTTTATAATCAAGTTGTCATATTTTTTAAGACCTCTAGCGTGAAGTGGAGCGCCTTACATTCGGCGGAGGCGCGCGTAATTTGAGACGAATGTGATGTGTTGCGTCCTGTACCTATTATTAAATAAATATTATGAAGTATTTGTATTCAATTGTTTTTAACAATACTGTACTGTTACATACGTGGTTTGTTCGTGAGCACAGATTACAATTCTATATAGTTCGTGAGTTACTTGTGTTACTTGAATGAATCTACGAATAAAACAATAATATTACCTAGTTTATTTTGATTTTGTCTAATGTTAGGTTAGTATTGACCAAGGTTACATACTTCATGGCGAACCCAGTTGCGTAATGCGCAAACCACTTGCACTTCAGGACTCAATAGGCATCCTCAAGAGTTGTGGGATAAATCCTCACATAAAAGATCCACTATTTTTCCACCAAAACGTTTTATGAACCTATACTTGTATCTGAAATCTTCGTCACTCAATTCAAACGGATTAAAAATCCAAATCTTCCAAATCCATCACGTCGATCATGTTAATATTCATTTTTTTAAGATTTTTATTTAAAATAACACACGCCACGCAAACGTCAAATGAATTAGTACCAAAGTTAAACTAGGGGTCTCGGCAGACTAACTTTAGTACCATAGATAGTTCTGGAACTAGTGATAAACTTCATTTTATAATAACGTTTTATTTAGTCATGGTTTAAACCTAGTAATAATCCCAGTACTAAATTTAGATCGCGTTTTGGAATAAGACGGTATGGGTCCAGATGATATACCAGTAGAAGTATGGAAGTGTTTAAAAGAAGATGGATGTATGTGGCTGACTTTATTCTTCAATAAGTTGTTGCATGAAGGAGGGATCCCACAAGAATGGTGCAATAGTTCGCTAGTTCCCATCTTCAAAAATAAAGGTGATGTACAGGACTGCAACAACTATCGAGGGATAAAGCTCATGTCACATAGCATGAAGGTATGGGAGAAAGTAATAGAGAAAAGACTGCCAGAGGAGAGTGAGATAACCCCAAACCAGTTTGGGTTTATGCCAGGTCGAGGAACAATGGACGCCACTTTTGCACTCCGCCAATTGTGCGAGAAGTACAGACGCGCGCACAAGAACTTGCACATGGTGTTCATTGATCTGGAGAAAGCGTATGATAGGGTACCTCGGGATGTGTTGTGGTGGGCCTTGAAAGAGAAAGGTTTGCCCGAGAAGTATGTAGAGTTAATTCGTGCTATGTACAGTCAATCTCGTACCTACGTCCGGTCGGCTGCTGGCAATACCAACGAGTTCAGTGTGGCTGTAGGTTTGCACCAAGGGTCGGCTTTAAGTCCTTACCTCTTCCTGTTGATTATGGACGCTCTGACGTCGGACATACAGAAAGAGGCACCCTGGTGCATGCTGTTTGCCGATGACATTGTTCTTGTCGGTGAAGATGAACCTGAGATCCAGAGCAGATAGGAGAAATGGCAACAGAAGCTGGAGAATGTTGGCTTGAAAATAAGCAGAAGCAGAACCAAAACTGAGTATATGTTCTGCGATTTCGGCGGTCTCTCCAGTTCTGGAGCCATAACGCTTGATGGCGCACTTCTCCCAGTCTGCTCCGACTTTCGGTACCTCGGTTCACTCGTGCAAAGTGACGGCGAAGTAGATGGGGCGGTTAAGCACAGAATTAACACTGGATGGATGAAATGACGGCAGGTCACGGTAACAATCTGCGATTCCCGCATTCCCCTTAAACTTAAGTATATATATATCTTCCCCTTAAGTTTGTGCTGTCTTGTATGGATCAGAATGTTGGGTCACAAAAGGGATCAATGAAAGGCAATTGCATGCAGCTGAGATGAGAATGTTAAGAGGGATGTGTGGTGTTACACGAATGGATAGAATAAGAAATGAGTACATAAGAGGAAGTCTGAAAGTGGCACCGGTAACCGAAAAGTTGTGTGGAAATCGGTTGTCCTGGTATGGGCACGTTATGCGAAGGAATGAGGAAAATGTTGTGAGGAAAGTTTTGGGTATGAATGTCGATGGCTATAAGAGTAGGGGAAGACCAAAGAAACGATGGACGGACTGTGTGAAAGATGATATGGCTAGAAAGGGGGTGACTACCGAGATGACGGCTAATAGAGAAGTATGGAAGAAAGGGACATGTTGCGCCGACCCCAAATAAATTGGGATAAGGGCAGGAGAATGATGATTTTGATACCAATATTGTATTTTTTTTTATTGTAGTTTGTTTCGGCCTTTCTTCTGAGAGTAGTCAGATAACCTAAAAAAATAAGATAGTTTTTTAAAATATGATTGATGTGTAAAAGTGTTTGTACAAACCTACTTACAGAAATAAAATCATTTATCTCATTTTTAGTATTCCTGCAAGAAGTAATTGACAGTTTGGCCAGAGGATATGAAGAAAAGCTTAAGAACGATTATCTGATTTTAGAGATCAATTCATCAAGATATGCATACAACATCCAACTGCATGAAGTTAACTTCTTTGTTGTAAGAGCTCTACTGAGCATTCCTGTTCTTGCTGAAAACAAAAATGTTCTCAGTACTGTCAAGGATATTTTGAAGTATTTTAGACCTGTTCTATCAAACTACATCAAAACGAAATCTTCTATTATGGATTGTTTGAGGGCTGTAGAAGTAAGTTGAACCAATAATTATATTCTCAAAGAATTTTCAAATACAATACATTATTACAAAAACATGATATCAAAATATAAAGTGTTTAAATTGGCTACGATTATAATACCTTAGTTTATTCTAACAATTTTCAAGATAACTACGGTTGATTCACATAATGTTTATAACGCATATTGGTCGACTCAACTACTGTTTAACTTATGTTGATCAAACTAAAATTAAACGCACTAACGAACGATTAATCTAATTAATTTTTAAGATATTGGCTATTTCAACTAGGTACATAAATAAGAAATACCTAATGGATGACTCGCCTCATGCACTCGCTACGCTCGCAATACAAAAAAAAGCCTTCGGCCTGGGATTACCCCAGCGAAAATATGGCAAATAAATCATTTGGCAAATGAAAATAAACCACAGATACATCAACAGTAGGTGAATCATCCGTAAGGGCCGAGTCCCGCCGGAATGGCAGCGGCCGGCAGCAGCCAGAAGCGGCCGGAAGTGGCCGGAAGTGGCCGGCAGCGGCCGGTAGCGGCCGGCAGCGGCCCCCGGCGACGCCGCTTGCAAATAGAACTGTTTAGAAGAAACAAATGAACATAAATTGGCGCATAAAATGCGGCGGGGGTGCGCGAGGCCGCGGGCGGCCTCGCGTCGCCGCTGGCAGCCGCGGGCAGGACCACAGTCTTGCGACCTTTTCAAGCGATACTGGTCTTTTAAGTATGTAGATAAAGTTTAAAATTATTTCACACTGAAAGTGCTCGCCGCGTCGCTGCCATTCCGGTGTGACTCGGCCCTTAGTTTAACCAACCTTAGATGAATTAATCGTAGTCGAATAAACCGTAGATGAATTCTCCTTTATAGATTTCGTTCATTAGTTATTACAAAAATCGGTAGGTCTTTTTACCGTTCCTGCCAGGGTTGCGGGAATGTCCGAAAGGGATACCGGGACCCTGGCAACAGGCAACTGAAGGAACACGGGTGGGTTTTAGTCAGT
Organism: Lithophane ornitopus; assembly: GCA_948473465.1. Classification (NCBI taxonomy): domain Eukaryota; kingdom Metazoa; phylum Arthropoda; class Insecta; order Lepidoptera; family Noctuidae; genus Lithophane; species Lithophane ornitopus. The sequence continues at coordinate 9,453,453 of OX419620.1, read as the reverse complement.
AAAAGTCTGACACGCCCTTCCGCTCCGCCCAGAGCGAGACATTTGATGACTTCCCACCGCCGAAAAAAAAAAAAGCTCTTTTTACCGTAGCGATCTTGAAAATAGAATAAACTTAGGTATAAATTAGATACGACGAGGTACGAGGTATTCATTATACGTATAAATTATATAGGACAATAACGATAGGAAAAGAAAAGGAGGTCTAAAATGTTAAATAAAGTGATTTGTTTGCAGGATAGCTGTATAAAATGTGAGTGGCTAGATGGCAAGTCTGGTCAAATATTGCATTTGCTGTATGAAGCTGATGTTGTTGATGAAGATTCTTTACTGGAATGGCACCAAGATTTGGAGGAAAATGAGAGTCCCATTGCAAATCAGCCATCGCTTGTTAAGTTTTTCGACTGGCTTGAAGAAGCAAGTGAAGAAAGTGATGAATCAGAGTGATTTGTAAATAAAATAAATTTTAATTATATAAATTATTTTTATTTGGCATTAATTACCCACTTTAGTGCAGATATTACAAATCAGAAAATACCCTTTTTGCTATAATATTAATCAAGGTTCTCAATTAGAAATTATATTTTTAGTCCTTAGATGGAATGGACAATTATATTTTTAAAGTTCCTTATAAATGTAAGTATAGTAACTGAACCCTGCTCTTGGAAGGCAACCAGATGCAGAAAGCGTTGATACTTTGCCAGGCCATAGAATTATTTAACGAATAGTAGCATATTGTTGAAATTGTACAGTAGAAAAATTCCTAAATTTATTGACATCAAATGATGTTGGCTCACAAGGAGAATGTATTTTTATTTGGCGCATATGTGTGTCTCGTCCATTTTGATGGTTGCTGAGTACTGCTATTTGTATCATGTAGGTTCTGATAGGCCTATCATGGATGTCTTTAATTGGAATCATCTCCCACCCTGAAATAGATATGGGAAGAGATATTAAAAAAATATAGTTCAGAATATGTAATATAATATATACCATATTTAATTTTTTTGGCCAAAGAATTAGCATTGCCATTCAATTTTACAATGCTGCCAGTCTTCTGGGTAAGTATAAAGGTGACTTAGTTATTTAATTTTGTACCAGGAGTAAATATAACTAAGTAATCTTGATTTTTTGTCAAGTCATAAAACTGTGCGAAGCAGGAGCTGGTTGCTAGTTCTGATCAAACAGTACACTGATCTACTTCATAAACAGATTGATGATAGAATGACTCAATTAACATGGAAATGTCCATATTAAACCTTCATATAGCAGTAATTACAGAAACAATTAAAAATTACAGAAGCCATTGTGTCATCCATATTCCGGCATATGAAGGGTTAATTCTATCATCAATGTAAACAAAATATACATACCACTAGGTTCAATCAGTTCAATAACTTCTATCTCTTGTAAGTCATTAAAATGTGTTCCAGCTCGTATTGATATTCTGCTTGGAGTGTAACTCTCATCCAGCTTGTAGTCAGTGTATATGTAGATGTGGGAGACCATTGTTTTCCTTTGAAACTGGATGTTGACCAAGTGTGGAAGTTGGCCATCAGATTGCCAGTAAGTGTCCATGCAGTCATCTCGCAACTGATCTATACCAAATCCTAAATAAAACAGAAGTTTCAATATGATTATTCATAAAATAATCAGGGAGGTGAGAATTAACACCAGTCGAGCCGTTTTTAAATAGGTCTAACATAAGTTACAAAGGCGGTAATCAAAAGCAGTTACTAGGTATTTGGTCCTAAATTCTTAATAGTAAATCTAGTAATGTTCCTGACCTGGCTTACAAGAAGACAAGCTCCAAATTGCATGGTTTCCAACTTCTCGAACCGTTCCCGAGCGCTCGCTAACCAGTGGATCCTTTTCAGAAGCCATAACTTTTAGTTCGAGATTTCTTTTATTTCTAAAGGATTAATTTCGTCTTTGTAAGATAATTTCGTTGAGAATACACATTAAAAACTTTCTGTTTACAAAATGTTACTATCTATCAGAATGTGATCAATGTGATATTTTCACACAGATTAACAGATCACACATCACAATTCACAACAAACAACAAAGCACAGCAACAAAGTGACAAAAAAAACTGAGTTTGAATGAAACTGTCAGGTTAGTGTCAGATTGACAGGAGCATTTATTTGGACTGTTTGACTACTGGTTTTTTGCCTAAGTTCAAAATACGCAATTGAATACCTAAAGAAAATCGTGACATTTTCGCTCAATTTGAAGGATTTGTAGGTGTTGATGATTTTAATGATTTAAATGAATTTACGGTTACGGTCGTAAATCTTATTTTGACCAACATACCTACAACCTGATACAGATAGTTCTATCCACGAAGACCTTAGAGTAAGTAGGTATGTTCTGTGACAAAGACGCGCCGCACTCCGCGATTACTGTTCTCATAGACTAATATAATAGGTCTTTACCTATGAAATTGCCGTTTTGTATGAAAAAATTTAAACGAATTTTTTTCATGAATTTTTTATTTGTGTTAATCGAAGTAATCACCCATGCAATCAATGCATCTTTGCCATCGCAGTGGCAGTTTATTGATGCCCTTCTTAAAGAAATCAGCTGGACGGGAGGCAACAAATTCTTCAAAGGCATTTTGTACTGCCTCTCGGGTATTGAATTTTTTTCCCGCCAAGACAAATTCTGGAAAAAGTAGTAGTCTGTAGGCGCAAGGTCTGGTGAGAAGGGCGGATGACGGAGAGCTTCCAACCCCAGTTCTTGCAACTTGGAGACCGTCTGCTGTGCATCATGAGGTCGCGCGTTGTCGTGCAGGAGCAGCGGAGACGAGCGATTCACCAATGCTGGTTGGAGATGCGCCAGCTTCTCCATCATTGTGTTCAGTTCTTCACAGTACACATCTGCAGTAATACTCACCCCGTTTGGTAAGAAGCTGTGATGAATCACACCAGCGCTAGACCACCAAACAGTGACCATCACTTTTCTAGGGGTAAGTTTTCGTTTAGGGCATTGTCTAGGTGCTGAACCAGGATCCAACCAACTTGCTGAGCGCTTGCGGTTATCAAACAGAATCCATTTTTCATCGCAGGTAACAATGCGGTTCAAAATTCCTTCATTTGTGTGTCTGTTGAGCAGTGCAAGGCACGTCTCGACGCGTACTTCGCGCTGGCGATCATTGAGTTCGTGGGGCACCCATTTGTCAAGCTTTTTTACCTTGCCAATTTGACGCAAATGGACCAATATTGTTTTGACGCTAACGTCGAAAGCTGCTGCTAATTCAGCCGTAGATTGTGTATCATCAGCTTCCACAATCGCCTTTAATTCGTCATTGTCGACCAAAGTCTTCGGACGACCGCGAGGTTCATTTTTCAGGTCGAAATTTCCAGAACGGAAGCGAGCAAACCAATAACAGGTGGTGCGTTGGTTTGTAGTGTTAGCTCCGTAAACGTCGTTGATGTTGCGTGCCGCTTGTGCCGCGTTGCTGCCACGACGGTACTCATATTCCATAATTACTCGAATTTTTAACGTATCCATGATGACGAAAAATATTGAAATGCGATGAAAATGTAACACTAATCAATAAAGAAATGACTACTTTTGGAAAAAAATATCGCATGTTTTTAAAATAAAATTAATTTGAAATTAGAATTCTTAGCCAAACAAAAATTATTTTGATTTGAAATGGCCAGTACTGCAGAACGGCAATTTCATAGGTAAAGACTAATTATAATGAGACTGTTCTATAATATGCTGTAGGTACTTAATAGTGTCCGACCGACAGTTCGTTATCGGTTTCGGTCGAGATTCGGCAAAAAAACGAGTTTCGGTTTAGTTTCGGTTTCAGCGGCAAATCTGCCGAAACTACGACCGAAACCGAAACCGCATTCGGGAGTTCTCGCGCTGTGATCGGTCATGTTCGGCGCGTTAAATTCCATCCAAGCGAGTAACCGACGAAGACATTTTACCGCGTCCACGTGCTTAATCATGTCGTGACTGGCTAGTGTTTTCAGTTCGTTTTGTTTGTTGTGATTTAATTAAAGATAAAAAATAAAGACTGACTGATTATAATAACGTTTTCTTTATTTTTTCCTCAAAACATGATCCTTGTAAGGAAGTTTCGGTTTCGGTTTCGGCCGAAACTGAGACATTTGCCGAAATTCGGTTTCAGTTTCGGTTTCGTAAAAACCAGTTTCGGTCGGACACTAGTACTTAAATACGGAGCAGAGTGGAGTGGGGCTCGTCTTCATGGGTGGCACTATACAACGTGCCGCTACAATGGCGACATTAATTTAACACACGGGTAGGGCCAGTAATCATAAAAATTATAATAAATATAAATTTAAATTTTCAAACAAACTAAATAATAAAAACATAACCAAAATTGAGATCACTCTGTGTAAAAGATTCATTCATGAACCTACCTACCAGCTGGCTTACGTTCTATCGGTACCTACAATTCTTTGTCCGCATAATTTCTAAGAAATTGCGCGGCTTTCCTTCTATTCGCCTACATAATTATGATCCGTGAACTCGGCAAATGACCTTTTCGCTACAGGTTGCTCCAAAATGGTAATTTAGAAAATTGTAAATAAATCAATAGATAAATAATAATGTTTAATGAAATTCAAATAATTTCATAAAATGAATACGCGAAATCGTAGATATACGTGTGTTAAATTAATGTCACCATTAAAGTGGCACGCTGTATATACTGACCTCCAAAAAACGTAAGAAAATTTGAATTTCGCGGCCTACTCTGGCACTTTCACCTGTACTGATCCAATACTCCTTTAACCAATGCCACCATCGATCTCAAGTTTTATTGTTCTGTTTTACCCCGTGCATCCTTTAAAAAAGCTCATTAACTATTGCGAGCATAGATATAAGAAAGAAGGAGGTATGCCCGGTAGTTGAAAATGTATTAGAACCCACTGTCGCCAAAACATCCCCACTCCGCGCCAACTACTACACATGCAGTTCAGTAAGAGCAATAGATACGCAGTCGCGCACACACCCACATTTCATAAATCAGAACGTACTACACAATCAATTATATACCTTATAACATCTAACACAGCGCCCATTTAACGTGCACCGTACAACTTACTCACACAAAAGCAATGGTCGCTATCGATGTGCTGTGCAAAAGCCATTTATTTTCCATATACGCTAGTGATTGACTAAATCGGAAAGTTATCGATTTTTTTATTGTACTAAAATATTTTTGGGGTCGTGAAAATAAAGTAAATAAAAAACGATAAGTCCAGAGAATATTAAGTATAATAAAAATAACAATTAGTAGCTAATAAAATTAAAACAACGAAAAAATCCGGTTAACCTGGTTCAAGCTCTATCCTCGCATTATTTAAGCTTAATCTCTTACTTTTTTATGGTTTTGGTATTTTACTTCTGTTAAAGTTTTCAAAAGCTTCGAATGTGTTATAGTAATCTGCATGGTTAAGATTATATTAGTGACTTTTGATCAAATTAGTCAAAATATTCATACTAAGTATTTATTTGTCATGCATGGGTGTGTGTTTGTTTTCATATACATATTTGCTATTTCTTTATTAACTAGACATTTCTTAATAACAAAAACATATTGCCTGCTTAGTGCATGGTGGGGTATCGGTGTAACTGCTTAGGATAATATTTAAATGATAAATACGCTGTAATTGTACCTACCTTTCAGCTTCCCAAAAGAAGCGAATTTAAAAAAGGAATGGATTCCCTCATCTTAACAGGGTTCAACAATATCTACCGTTTCAATAGGCTATGACAGGTTAAGATACGATAATTCAAACCCAATAACACTCCGCCGACATTAACATAAAATTTTATTAACTTACTTTACGATTGTTGTTTATGCATTTGTCTACTAGGCTGTAAAATAATCAAAATAAGTAAAAATCATTATTTCACATCGATCTACCAACCACGTAAAACGATTTACAGATTGAAGAATTTATTCGCTAATCGACATCGATTGTTGTCGATAGCCTACGTTAGTGGATCTGCACAAGCACATCACTAGCACGGCGCAAGACACAGCGGCCGTACCACCGATGCATTCGTACAGTTGTAATATCGTTTTATGATTTTTACATTGCTTGTCCAGTCACAGCGAGATAATATTTAGGTAGTGTATGGAGCAATGTATTTAGTGCAAAAATAATACAGTCGCTGTGATATTTGAAAACAAAAATAACATAGTAAAACCAAGAAATATTTTTCGATTTGTTGTTTTTCATGATTTTAAAGAAAAATACTGAGAAATACTTGTACTTACATATGGCAAGTGATTCCATTAATCACCAAGTTTTTGATTTGGCTTCGGTTTTTGCAAGAAACCACATAACAACTCGGCATTCTTATAAGTTTTCACGATCACGGTCGAAAGCGCACTAGTTCGCGGAGACGGCCATTTGCCAAGTGCATGAGCATTTCGGACATGCGGCGCAGACACAGACACGCCCCCATGCCACTTCTCCTGTTTTTTTTTATATTTCTATGATTGCGAGTGTTGACAGGAAAAGTTTAACTCATCAATCGTCGGCCTGTTTCAGGCTACGAACTACCACAAAATATTCGTACCTATGGGAACCAACAAAACGTTACCAGTAAAAAGTAACACTTAGGTACTTACCTACCTAATTTTAAGAGAACTAACCTACTTATAGAAGTTATTCCCGTTTAGGAGAATGGAGCCCCCAAGCGGTGTTACGGGTAGCTTTATAACAATAGCGTTATGTACATGACTCCTAAACTAGGAGGGTGCAAGCAAATAATTATTTTGCACAAGCTGCAGCAGTCAATTTATGAGAAAAATCACTGAGCTGATGAAGATTTGGCCATCATAAATAAGAATAAGTTTAGACAAAGCGTCAGCTTATCAAATATGTAAGCAGTTATATGTTGTACATAACTTAGGTGTAGGAGGATCACTCTAAGAAGAAGAAGGTAGGTACCACCACGGTACCACCTATTGGGTATTTCCGCTGATCAATAATTTCCCTTAGGTAACAAGGGACACCTAGACTTAGCACCTGAGAATGAGAGATTCGAAGTCAAAGATACTTATTCCCGGTTTCGGAGGTAATACCTAGATACCTACTATAGATATTCTTTACCAGAGTTTATGTATTCGTTAGTGCTTTGCTTGGTTCGATATCTTGAAACAGTGAGTTTCTGAACACTCTTTGCTAATGTACTTACCAAATTGATTTCCAGCATTAAATGGTGCCGATTCTCTTGACACAAAATTCTCTAAACTAAACTAAAAATCACTAAAATTTAGTTTAGTCCTATCAAACGATCAAACTCATTCTGAAATAGACTGTAAATGACACAACTTAACTATAATTTAGTTTGACAGCACTAAGATGGCACTGAGATTAGTTTAGTGAAAATGCTATTCTGAATTTGACGATTTAACGAAAAATTTTGTCCTGTCTAAAATCCTCTAACTAAATCTGACTATATTTAATCGCGATTAAAAATGTGTGGAATAAAATTAGATGTCATGAACTAAAATTCAAACCAACACCTCGACTTCAGATACAAAAAACAGTACTTTATTTTTTTATTTTCTTTTGCTTATGTCTCGAAAACGGTGTGTCCTATCGCAAAAATAATGAAAATTTCGATCCTGTTCAGGTGACCCTTAAACCCCTAATTCTCAACATGTTGGTAATTTTTTTTTTTCTTATTTTCCATACAAAAACTGAAAAACTCTATTAAAGACACGTCGCCGTCGAGGCTGCCGTGCATGCGCGCCTCTGGCTCTAAAAAAAAACACGGGGTAGGGAAAAGTGGAGGCGCGTGGTTGTCAAATTCGATTTTAGTTGTGATAAGTTTTAAATTTAGAGAATTTATTTGGCAGAATAGCTCCAAGATTCCGATAGTCAAAAGTAAGGAATTTTAGTGATAGTTTAGTTAGTTTAGTTCGGTGTACAAGAGAATCGGCACCAGTATCTTGCTCGTGTGCACGTTATTATTTTTTACTCGCATATTGTTGTACAATAATCCCGAGATGGAAACGAGTTGACAAATTGATAACTTTATAATTAGTGGTTAGAGTGCGGTGGTCTAATTTGAGTATGGCATGTGGTGCGATGAGCCCGTACCACCGCGGGAACTGTCCACTCGGAGAATCCCAGACGGACACCAAATGTTAATACAGTTCCGGCCCTGCACACGAAGTCACGAACATTAAGCATTTCATTATCAAAACATAACTCACTGTGCATGTAGGTGATGTAGGTATTTTGAATAGGTGGTTGGAACCTATGTGCTATTGTTGGTTCCTATTATTACCTATATTTTGAAAGAATTAAAGAAAAAAAAAAAAAAACATTTTGAGCCTAGACACTGACATGTTTTTTTAGAAACTTAATTAAAAAGAACGTGGTGTCTCTGTGATTGTATAGGTACTCAAAAAAACTTTTTTTTACAAAACGAAAACAACCTACTTCCATAAAAAACACAAAAAAGTGAAAAATAAGTCAAATAAGTCGGTGTCTTTTCAATTTTCGTTTTTTGGTAGGTATTATTCTCAAGTCTAGGTGCCTAGTTCTAACTGCAATGTATGGCATGCAGCATGAAATGCAATGTTATTTTATAAACATAGACTTCTTATATGTATTCCTGTACCTAATATAAAAAGTATAGAGCTATTATCAGTATATTTTTTTCAAAATTTTAGGCTCCGTTGTTTCGGAGTTATGGGTAATTGCCAATTTTCATTTATTTTCTTAAATCTTATCTTTAAAAGTATTTATTGTAAAATAATAAAAAAAAATATCCCAAAAAGCCCTTTCATTTGATATGTCACATGGTTTGCAAAACTTTTTTAAAAATTTTTTCGTGATTTGAGCCCCGTATTCAAAATTCATTTACTTATTTTCGTTTCACACGTCTTTGTTTGGGTCACAGAAATTGATGATTCGGAGTAAATTGGCTGTGACAGACGAACAGACAGACAAACACAACCGTACACGTCCGTTTCGTTTTTGGGGTTCCGTACCCAAAGGGTAAAACGGGATCCTATTACTAAGGCTCCGCTGTTTATCTGTCTGTCTGTCACCAGGCTGTATCTCACGAACCGTGATAGTTAGACAGTTGAAATTTTCACAGATGATGTATTGTTTCCTTTTGAGGTACGGAACCCTAAACAAACAAAAGGTGTCTTTTCAGGTGTTTTTGCAGTCGGGGGACTGCAAAAACACCTGAAAAGAGAAAATCAATTTTGTATTTTTAAATAATCTGTTGCTTGGGGTAATCCTCATTCCTCATGGATGTCCTCCGAGCTGCGACGGCCGGTCTCTGTTAGACTACATACATAGATAGATAATTATACTGGTTAGACTCTTCCTGACTAAAATCACACGGTGTTCTCCAACTACTTTCGGCGGCCCGCTGGGCTCATATACCTACTGTGGCACTTGCGCAGTGACGCGGAAGGTCTAAAGGTACCTAGAGGTACTTAGGTAGTGTGGTCATGTGGTGTTCCCACCCAAAAGCAGAGTAAAGGAGTAAGTAGTAGGTTTTGGTTAGTCCAATGATTATACCTACCTATTCTATTTTCGTGGTAAATAAAGCCATAGTCAAACACTGAATATAAACAAAACTTTTTAAGCCGTAGGTACCTAGGTCGTTTAATTTATCTTCAATTTATGACTGTTTTTTTTTTTTTTTTACAAATTCTACCTCGTAGACTCGCCGTAGTAGGTGAGTATATTATCATAATAAGTTGCTTGGTATTAATTTTCCTTGCTCATAGATTAGTTCATAGATAATACTATAAAGATTAGTTTTACCTATTATTATGACATCAGAGTTTGACATATTAAATTCTCGGAAATAATATTTCTTACACTAAAATAATAAAAATTAATTTGTGTTTTATATATTACCCCAATCCATCATGGGGTTAGGAAAAAAACAAATTGAGCAGCTCTCAGTATTCTCTTCGTCAGCAATGGTGTATGCATTGGGTTCACTTGTTACCATGCTATACATCACGGAATGGAAGGCTGTTTGCAAATACATTCCATTTTATAATGGAATAGAAAAGTTCCAAGATCCCAAACCAGAAAAAGATAAATAATAATTTTGCTTCATTACAATAATATATCAATAAGTACATGACAGGTGGTCATGCAATAGGTGATGTAATAATAAAGCTAGTTATTCAAATTAAAGAGGGCAAGCTAAGAGCACGCGCCCGAAATAACACAATAGTAATCTAGAAAAAGAATGGAATTATAATAATGAATGGTGTTGGCATCAGGTGTGCTCGGATTTGTAATAAAATGTCAACCGGATCGTGCGCAGCCGGCGCTGGCGCACGCGCGCAGCTGTCGGCCCTCCTCTGGCCTCCGCTGAGGTGTGCCCTCCGAATAAACATTACCTCTTTGTAGTGTATTGTAAAATTTGTACTGTATTCAAAGTATTTTTAAAGTAATATTCAAATAAAAATAAATCTATAATCAGTGCTTGATATTTAATTTCCAGACACATTCTATTCACGTTCGTGTATCGTCAAAATGTTCAAATTTAGGTAAAATAATATTACATAATATATAAAAGAAGGTGCCTCCTGTAAAATTGTGTCCTGTGAATCCTGTGATACGTGATATCTTTACGAAGATAACGGATTATTCTACGCCGTCACCACGCTGGCCTACACCTAGTCTACGATGCACCTACGCTGGCCTACGCCGCGCCTACGCGCTGGCCTACGCCGTACCTATGCTGGACTTACGACGCGCCACCGTTTGCCTACACCGCACCCACGCAGCGTCAAAGCTTACATTGGACTAACGCACAGTGCGAATATACTCTTAAAATACTCAGACCCTGTTTTTGGAGATTTAGTGTTCCTTTCTGACTCGACTAAAGTTTGTGTTTCTAGATTGCTTCAATTTGACAATATTTAGCTGGATAATTTCTTTACTTTTTTTAAAGCTGTTCAGTCTGACGTAGTTATCTCTTTTTTGTTTCTATCTGGGTCCCTTGACTTGTAATAATTTAGCACAATTTTCTTTTTATTATTATTAAAACTACCAACTACTTTTTAGTAAGTACAGCATAAGTTCTGTATCTGATAGAGCTTTTTTACATAACTTAAACTGGATCGTACTATGAATAAGACCCAGACGCGTCAAGGACCAAGGGCCACAATAGGGAGATCAAAAGTGGGGTGAGGTGCGGTGTGGAGCCGCGTTCCGACACAGCCCTATTTACTTTGTCTGTAGGCCGCTCCAAGAGCGGCTGTGTACGGTGCGCGTGCGTTCGCTTCAGTCGAGTTACGAACCCATTTTGTAAACAAACTTGTTAACGGGACGCGGACTTCGAAAAAATATTTCACTATTGCTATCGAACAATTATTACTTATAAACAATCTGTGGACATTAAAGTGTTGATTGAGTTGTGCAAACAATGGATTTGTCCTGTGGAGAGAACTTGCAGAATTCTGGAAACAACAGTGGAAGTGGAAGGATGGTCGACATGTGCGTGGCAGGTCCTGATCGGGCTTTAGACCGCGACCCTCGGCTGCTCCTCAACCTGCTGGCTCTGGAGAGGGCACACGCTCTTCACACGGATTATTTCCAAAATGTACAGATTGACATCCAGCCCTTCATGCGGAAGGTAGTCACCACCTGGATGTTGGAGGTAAGTTGTAATACCACATTGTATTACTTTCCCTCACGTTTAATAATTTTCCGTGTTTATAAACAAAATCAAAACATAACTAGTAGTACAATAATCTAAATCATAATGCTTATCGGGTCGCAGCTAACAGCTGATTAGAGTGAATGACCTGAATATCTTAATAAGTAGGTCCACGGTAGTATAGTATTTATGTGCGTAGTTGCTCCAATTTATACTATGAGAAAGTGCCTATCATATCATATTAGCTTAGTTATAGAGTGCTTGCTTAGTTTTTTTATCTCCTCAAATGGAAGAATAACTAACACAGATATTACTGTAGGGATGTAGGTATTAGATAGAAACATAAAAAAGAGGTTTTCTAGATTCTATGTCGTGGGTAGGCTGAAAACATTTTTTTTTATTGACTACCTATTACAATTTGCATAATTAAATTGTAAAAGCGTAAATGTAAATAGAGAAAATATGATGTCGTGTTGGTGAATTTGGGTATCATGTTATCATCTAATGATACCTATTTTACTATTTTATTATTGTTTATCTCATGTAACCGTTTAAAGAGTTGAATGCACTTCTAGTTAAATCTAAAGGACATCATTTAAATATTCATGAACCTAACAACGTATGTACTTAGTTAAAAATGTTTCGTAATACGGAAACGTTTCTGGAGTTCCTCCGGCGTCTTCTAATTTACGCACCAGTGACAATGACCCCATCCCGACACTCTCTGCATTGTGACGTAACTGCGTGAGCCTAATCTATCGTAACACACCAAGAAACATATAATTACTGTAGGTATTATTTATTTTAAAAAAACAATGTGGTGTCGTGAGGTATTTTTGTATAATGATGCTTTTTTTCCTCTATCTAATTCGGCTTAATATTTCCTCCACAGGTATGCGAGGAGCAACAGTGTGAGGAGCAGGTGTTTCCCTTGGCAGTGAGCTACATGGACCGGTTCCTGGCTCAGCGCGCCATCTCGCGGCAGCAGCTGCAACTCCTCGCTGTCACCTCCATGCTGCTCGCCTCCAAGTTCCGCCAGTGCCACCCCTTGTCTGTGGACCTGCTTTGTGCTTACACCGATAACTCTGTGTACCCACATGAAGTCAGGGTAAGGATCTTTCGTTTTATTTTTAATTTGTTCAAGGTTTATTTTTAGAAGACAGCTCGCTATTTCCAGGATTCACGTCGTCAACATCACAAGCACGTGGCTGATCCAAGTACTAAGCTACCAGGCTTTGACTATAGGTAAAATGTTACTTTACAACGATGCTTGACCTACCTCAAAAACACAGTTCTTTTATCAATCATCAGTAAACTTCAATTGATTCGCCCTGATTCGGACAGACTATCTTAGATTGTATCATGTCAGTGTAATGCAGGTGTCATTTCCTTCCTCGAACTCAATCTTACATAAAAATCCAAGTAGCTATATCGCCTTCGACGTCCGGGACCGTACATCCTGTGACAAAACTTAATTGTTGTTTTGATTCTACTGTGAATGAACTTCGATTAGTCGAGTCAAATGTCACTCCTTCACCCCAAAGCGACATTTCCTTACACCATGCCAGTTTCCGGCAATTACACCTTCCTCGAGAAAGTCAAGAGGGCTTATAAGACTGTCACCCTCCTTCTGTAGCCACAGCCTGTGACGAAGTAAGGCACCGAATTGGTCGCTCGCTTGCTTCCGACGGAAATGTGGGCTACAAGATACGATACATGGCCAGTTAAATTAGAACTAATTTAAGTAGCCGTCATTCTACGTCTTTAATGAGATGAGGTTGTTGCACTCGGTATTTTTGGTTGATGAAGTTCGAGGTATAAAGGGCTATTCACAGGCTATTCCAAATATTGACGCATCAAAACACCCACTCGAAATCGAAATGTGGTATTGAATAAATTCCCACAGCTCACCATAATGACAAAATTGTCATAATCGTTCACACCCGCACAGACAGGTGCGATTCGTAGTCGCTCGTGAGCTTGCCCTTTGTAATCAATTTTGACTTTGTCACCTTATTCACACGCTTAACTATGCAATAGCAATGTGCCTTTTATGGAACATCTATCATATTATTATAGGTAATAATTGACGCTACTCCAAAAGAAATGCGGTAGGTAGGAAAAATAATTAAGAGAATACAAAAAAAAATACGCAGCTCGGGTGCATTTATGTTTTGAATAAACAAATATCTCCATAATCTTCTTGATTCCTGACCTCTCTCCTGTTAAAATGACTAACATGCACCATATGCCATAGTTAAATATCATTTAGACACCGTGAGAACATGTTTGGCCTCTCCTTCAGTGCGTATGACACCGTGGAATGCTTCGTATTTCCTTGCTATTAATTCGTGCGATGATCGCGATATGCCTGCAACGCGCATACTTAATTTAATGCTGTCATATGGTGCGGGCCGATCCTACTTTCCCATACTTAGGGACTATTGCTTAAATATTCACCAATGTCATCATTAAAATGATATGCATATCGTTTATTTTTATGATATTGATCAAAGAATTAGTAGTGTACGAATATTTTCAAATATAATATTTTTTACATAGATGTGAACTATGGGATGTGAAGCCAAGTCAGCTTTTTTTACCAAATAAGTAAATGACTTCTATATTTCTTCATGTAAATGTTACGTTTCTTTGAGCTTTTATTCTTAAAGACGTTATTGTTGTAACATCTTGAATATGCATGGCTACATAAATTATGGTTATCTGTCTGGTAGTACGGTTTAATGAACTCAAATCTTACTAAAGACGTTCGAAGCTTGAATGGCGTTCACCCTGCTTTTATCTAAATTAGTTCATTTGTTGTTGTGAGTGTAAACAAGGAATCGTTTCACCGCCCATATATCAGTGGCCATGTGAAAAATATCGCCAGCGAAGGGTTCCATTGTCCCTTATGTTTTCTTATGACATTTCTACTGTAATTGTAACGTGATTCGCTACTTTTTGCGGTTTCCGCCTAACCCATCAAGTATGACGGTTACGTATCAACTGTTAAGAATAGGTCGCACATCCCTTCCTTTAAATACACAGGGAATTTGTTTTAAATGTAAGAAAGAATACTGTTATTCACACGGGGTCGTGCCCTTTAGGGATAATTATATTCAAAAGCGAAACGACCGTCGCTTATATTGCATTTTTTTTGTTATAGCAATGGGAAGTAATGCTCCTTCAACGATTGAACTGGCAGTTGTCTATTGCAACGGCGTTTGACTTCGTGGAGCCGTTCCTGGCACGAGTGCCGTGGGGCCGCGCCAACCCGCTGGTCAGGACACACGCGCTCACGCTCACCTCAGTATGCTATACCGGTATGTACATAAATAATCTTTACTACTTCCAAGTAAGTACTTTCAGGTTTTACGTGTGTAGATATTTCAGCAACAATAAATCTCCCGCGAAACTTGGCCAACATGCGGGTCGAGTTCACTTCCTACAATGATAGTAATTACCAATCGATAAATGCCGTTTGGTGTCAATTTTTTTTCCACTAATTTGTTCAGGTTTTAGCTTAATGATTCTATGGGAGGCCCCTTTGTTTTGGAATGTGATTGTTGGCTAGTGGCCAGGGTGTAGCGATGTAACGTGGGGTGCAGGCTGCACGCGTGTATCGGAACGCGCACATGCCGTTTGCGCCGTGATAACGCGCACACCTTGCGCCTGCGCACCCCTCAGCCACTGACCCTCTTGCACTCCCATTGTAAATACACAAATGACCTCACTACATTTTTTAATTTCAAATTATGCCATTATATTTCAATACAGCGTATACGGTATCAAATGATAAAACCTGTTTGCGTATTAAAACCTTAGTGTAGTAAAATATCTATAAAGAGGACACGTGGCTGTCGATTTATGTACCTCTACCTACCTACAATTTACATGAATTTGTATAGGTACTCACAATTTGAATGAAATAGCGGTAAGTTTAGCTAGTAAGTAATTTTACACTTCAATAAGACAAAAATTTTATGAGCTGATGTTGAAACTGAATTATGTACCACTCGATTTAGTATAGGTATTTAGTTGTCTTCTATAGTTTAGTAGTTAGTTACTCCTTTATATAAAGTACATACGTGACGAGTTTATGTACAGTCACGGACTTTAATTGATCAGCCACTTGGCACTGTTCGCATTTTAGCCGTGTAATGCAAATCAGGCTTAGTCGGTTATACTCGTAGATCCAGACACGGAAAGTCATGTCTTCGTTTATAGAAGAAGAAAATTATATTTAATATTTTTACCGGTTGGCTAACCTGAGAGCCAGAACTACAAACTTGACAGCAGAGTGACTACCCAAAGTCAACCAATTGCAGGTCTAGCAACCGTAACCTAGCGACGATTGTTTTAGCGTATTTATTTATTTATTTGGTACACCAACAGCAGTACATACAAAAACAATTAAAACAGAACAGTAAGATTAAAAATTACTGGTATGCATGCCTATTATAGGTATACACAGCATTTGCCACAAAACAACACAGTAGGTAATAAAATAAAAACAAACTTAAAGAAACATAAAATACAATGAGTAAACAAAATACAAAATAAATAGATTACATAAAAGTACGAAAAAAAAAAATTGGTGTTGAAGAGAGAGTGAGTGATAGCTGATATTAATTATAGGTTATTTTATGCAATCTCGTACCTCAGAGACTGATCTTCTAAACTTGTTAAGAGATACTCCGTGTAAGTCGGTTTCTGATGATTTACAAAAGCTGTTGTAATTTCTGCACATTCGGATTAAGGGAGAGTTGAGACCAAGATTGGATTTGCGGAAAGGGATATGAAACAACCTGGTGATAGCGTAGCCATAGTAACGTTAGCATATGGAGAAATTTTAATTACATTATTTTATTTTTCGACAAATTCGAAAATAACGTCTCTGACACCGACATTTCAACAGTCACTGTCTTCGGATAGGTTTTCAGAATAATCGAGTTTAATGATTCAAAGGAGGTTAGTATCAAATAGATTCGATAAACATTGTATTTATTTTTTATTGAGGAATTATTAGTCAACCTTTATGGATAATACTATTTCCGATTACTAGTAATTTGTCATCTTGTTTACGAGCATGCGATTCGAGTTCGTGTTTAATCATGTAATCTCGTGAATGTATGAAACTGCAAAATTGAAAAGTTTGAAAGTGGCTCATCAATTAAAGTCCGTGACTGTACTGTAAACGTTCATAGTGCCGTCCGTAGACGTTAACCACCAATGACCCCTTGACATTACCTCCCTACGAGGGTTGTGCTTTTCCGATCACTGAACACAATAAAAACTCGTGGAAATTACTAATTCATATTAAGTTCGTTGCTTGGCTAAACACCTGACCTTTATTTAGCACCTTCGTTATAGTTTTTAATTTATAAAAAATGCAATTCTTAATAATAAATATATTAAGTATTGCGGTTGTTATTACAACGAAGTTGACTATTTTTACATGAGGCTGATAGTTAAATCAATACTTATTGAGTTTTCAAATTTTCAGCAACA
Source organism: Lithophane ornitopus (assembly GCA_948473465.1). Classification (NCBI taxonomy): domain Eukaryota; kingdom Metazoa; phylum Arthropoda; class Insecta; order Lepidoptera; family Noctuidae; genus Lithophane; species Lithophane ornitopus. Next base: position 9,436,287 of record OX419620.1, on the reverse strand, counting down.
AAGTCTTCCTAATAGTACCGCTTTCAGTCTTTCAGTAGTTTTAGTATAATTTGAAGGGTTCGGCAGAGGTGTTCCTATAGTACACCCACATTTGGAAAGTTATCTTGAAGTAATAAGGAGTGAACCTATTGCCATCAACCGGGCACAAATCCAGACTTCGGGTTGCTAATGAAAAATTCCAGATGGAAACCCAAAAACACTATTCCCGACCTAGGAATCGAACCCGGGACCTCATGCTCGGCAGTAGCGCTTGCGACCACTAGACCGATGAGGCAATATTTTTCGTCTAAGTATTTTAATTACTCGTTAAACTCGTAGTAAACCGAAAGAATATCGGGATAGTTAACCCTGTCCGCCCCTATGGTCCATCGAATCCTGATAACAGTTATTTATAACTACCAATCGCTTACCGTCTGTCACCCTCCATTGGTCCATTGACATTACTGGTTCATCTGTTGTTTCATGAAATTAGGCCCTTAAATAAAGTACCCTATTGAAAATAGCATTGATTTTGCAGCTTCCTTATAACGGAAAAGCGTTGATATGAGAGCTTTTCAAGCTACAGCGTGTTCGCTATTGTGCATGTATTTGTGTTAATATAACACCAGGTCAACTATCAGTTGCATCTATTAAGTATTATTGTAAACAGAAACGTTTCGTGTAGCGGGGCGTCAAGTTTTGTCGGTGTCGCCGGAAGTAGCATAATTGCCGGTAACTGATCGTGCATTACTCGAGGTGTGAAAGGGTTAATAACATTACTTGACCCCTAAACTTCCTTCATCTTCTTTTATTAGCTACTTTAATTACTATGATCATAATTACTCATATGTGGGATTACTAAGAAAGTTTAGGCAATATTCGAAATTGGGTCCCATTCAATGTAAAGTCTTGCCAACCGTAAAATTTCTGTAGACTACATGTTATTATTATTGCAGGCAATACAATTTGTATAGAGCACAACATGTGCAGTTTGACCGGACTAATTTCTTGAAGTAGTGTCACGGTTACGGTGACTTATGAGACTAGTCGGCGCATACGCAGGGGAGCGCTTGGCGACCGCGCCAGCTGACTCGGGGACAATACACGAAGACGTCCCGCGGCCATTGTTCCGCGCCCGAATCCCTGTCCCAAAAAGTCTCGACAAAAGCTTCGCGACAAAGACCCGTCTCGGCGCGCACCTGGCGGTGTACCACCCTATCTAACCCGATAAGCCGTACATCTCCTCCAAACACAATCTTACCGTATTACCTTGCGAGATGCCAACTTCCGTTTTCAACATCCGATCCAAGATCAAATGGGACCATTTTGGAAGCCTTCTTTTCTTTGACATTCGATTCTATCGTCAATAAAACGGAAACGATAAATTATAAACTGTAAGTAAAATTATAATGCATTGTATTCATTCAGATTAGTTATAAAAAAAAAACATTGACTAAACATGGTTTTTGAATAAGACATTAAATCTGTAATAATATTCGCCATAAAATGATCACAACCAGTTTAACGCACAATTAGACGAACTATTTGCAACCCCTGCGTTTTTGCATTCTATTTGTGTTAGGTTAGGACTCTCTATTGGGGTGGGACTGACAGGTTTCTCAAACGGAACATAACGGTCCTCGATGTCTGTTGAGTGTACGGTCTATGTCAATGCAGTTGTGGTAATTAGAAGGGTAAGACGCGGGGGTGTAAAGTCTTCGGGTCGCTAGTAGTCGCGTGGGCCGGCTCAGCAGATGTCGGCACGCCAACTGACAGGCAACCTGTCGCGCAACGGATCGTGACGCACCGCTGCTCATGCTGACCAGATCAGACCTGATACGCCACTCGCAATCGTTTTTGATTTTTAATAAGCTACTGGTCCATAGAAATGTACATTAAATAACGACCTTCCTGTTTAATATACGTTTCTGACGGGCACCGTTGCATGTTCATGTATTAAAGTGATTAACTACAAGCGCTAGGTGACATGCACGGAGCTTAGGAAGTATAACGTCTACAACGGACCTAAAGTTCATTTCTAGCCCGGATTCATTGACCTGCCACACACAAGCTAGTGAGCTTGAGGTACCTACATTAATAAAGTGTGGGCACTTTTTCTGATTAAAATTATGACGCGCTCGCGTGTAGCGATATTGTTTTTCTTAAGGAATAGCCATGATGTATAGCGCATAAGGGCACGATGGAGGTAAGAAGGGTGCATGTAGTAGGTGGGCAGTGACCCTACGGTAGTGGCATGGTTCGCGGAGGTGCGAGCGGAAGGGTCGCGCCAGGTGTCCTCACATCTGCCGTCTTGGCTGACGTAGTAGTACACCCAAAGCGACTTGAAGTTTATATTGTATTGACTTGACGCTCCAATGCTTACACCGTTAGAAATATGCTAAACATAACGATACTAATATAATGTACGCACATACATTAAACGTATGAAGACAAATACAAATGTTGAATTATTGATTGTGCAATTTCGATCTTTTGAGTGCAAAATTTAATCGACGGCAATAGTATTGATTAGTCGATGTGTGATCGAAGTTACATTTCAAAATCGCACAATAGAGTCCCTCCTTCGTAGTGAATTGCAGCTGCGCCCTTACCTAGACGACTTAAGATGTAAATTACCATTATTCCCCGTCTATTGTCCCGGAGTAGGTACACAAAGATGCAGACGGGGACGCAATGCACAAATCGGGCAGCTGTTCGGTTCTCCTTCCTTATTCTCAAACTATTAACAAAAGAGTTCTCGCATTGTGCAAAATGTAACGCGACTTTTTTTTCAACCTCGTCGACGAAGATTGAAACAGTTTTTTTTTGCCCATATTGTTGCATATATGATACAAGTTACAACTTATTTGACTTGACCGGCTTTATTTTTAGACGATTGTCTTGATCTTGGTCAGTTAGTAGGTTATAAGATGTTAATAAAGTACGCCGTACATCGGATGGCAGAACGTGAGGACGCTGAGATGCAAGGTGTCCGAGCCACCTGTCCGCACTCCGCGGCAATTATCTCGCAACAGATGTGCACGCTCTACCTGCGTCTGCGTCCTTCGTGTGTACAAAAATTTCGATACAAAAACATGTAAACAAGAAACCCGTTTCAAAATCAACCTTATTAATAGTCGGAGAACGTGTAGGTTGCAGTTAAACAACGATTAACCGATATTAAACATAAGTTTTTTTTATCAACAGAGACCGAGTTTCTTCTTGTACCACCATCGTTGATTGCCGCTGCGTGTATCACGGCGGCAGCTCGAGGTCTGCGGGTGCGCATGTCGGTAAGCGACATGTGCGCGTTGACGCGCACGCCGTCCGCCGCCGCCGAGCTGGTGGCGCGCCACGTGGAGCGAGTGCTGGCGCGCGAGACGCAGCCGCAGGAGCCGCGCGCCAGGCACACGCTCCCCTACAAGCAGAACACACCAGAGCAGACGCAACTGCCTGACACTCCCACAGACGTGCAAGACGTACATTTCTAATAATTATTCATAGTACACGTCTTTCACGTGTTTCTTGGACACAGTTTAATTTGCTTCCAAGGATCACTACAGCCTGTATAGAAAATCGTACAAAAATCAACAACCAAAATCAACGATCTCAGTGTTTATGAAAGTATGGATTGCATTGTTACGAACATTTTTTTATTTCGTGCACCTGGATTTATATAAGAAAAGCCGCGCAGAAGCAAAAAATGGACCTTTTTTGGAAAGAAGCGATGTCAATTCTTGTACAATATAAGACAAGTTATGTAGGAGAATTTATTGTTCATTGATCTCAAATTATTTATATGAAATATTAACATTAGAGTAGATTAATGTTATTTATTGTAAAATAGATTCATTTATAGTGAGTTGCTAAAGGTTGAAACAAAGATTATTTTTGTTCGACTGAACACTATAAAATAAATATTTAATGCTGTTTGATCTCCAATAACTCCAAATGTTTAGAAAGACTGAAGGCAAATGAAGTCACTTTTGTACATTTAACAAAAAACTAACACCCGCTTAGCAATTGATGTAGGTAAGTATTTTTTTTTATTTCAGAACCAAATTGTCTGTCGTATACAAATGAAAAAGAATAGACTGTGTATAATTTGTATCTATAGTTTTGTGTGTCACTGTGTAACTAACTTGTAAGATCTCATTCAATAGTAAATTGGAATTAGTCCCTTTTCGTGGAGGGAAGTGTGTTTAGTATTTGCTGATAATGAGTGAAAATGTTAAATGTTGTAATATTTATTTAGGTCGATGTTAAGTTTTAGTAAATTCTAGTCAAGCGTTTTACACATTCCTGTTTTCGACCAAACTTAATGTTTAGATGTATAGAATAAACTTGTTTAAGTAAGTATTATCGTTTAAGTAACTAGGATGTTTTAGTTTGTTTGGCAAATTGTTACAGAAGGCGATAGAATACTCATCATTGAGGCAGTAGGAGTTCTACTGTTAGTAAATGTATAGACAGTTAAATTTCCTCGCTTGTAATTAGTATGTAACTGTATTTATTGGGTGGCGGCGGGAGCAAGGGAGAGACTTTCATAGACACCACGTAGTAAGTGATAAAGCGGCGGCGCGCGGCGCGGGAGTCGACGAGCGGAGCGTTACGTTACGCAATGTTAATTATACTAATTGTAATAAATTAATGGGTGAGCTTTCAAGTTTCTTTCTTTATTCCGTCTCGACTCGATGTAACTTTCACATAAGTTAAAAAAATATGGATAAACGTGCAACCACGTCATTAAAAAATTACCTCGAATTGAAATTAGGCCAGCAGCTTACGAATGTTTCAATGATACGGCTAGCTTTTAATTGTGGGGTATGTATCCCACGTATACTGTGAGTATTTCTACATTTGTACATCTTTTGTCATTGTTGTTTGAATTAATTTATTGTTTATTTCTTTAACTAGGTTATAAAGCATTTGATCAGTGTATAAACAAGTACCTCGAACACATATACATAATCCTTATTGGTCTGTGTTAAGATGCATACTCATTTCTGTCGTCAGTCAAACATAAAGTGGGCCAGGAGCCCTATGATGTTGTTGTTTCTTAATAATATTCTAAGTTGGTTAACAACAGATTATGAATAAAAGTGGGTACATGACACCATGACAGGTTTATCTTTCCATCTTGAACGTACTCAAAAGATTATTCAATTTCATTATAATTTCTACTTTAAAAAGTTCTAATTATGAGAAAAGTTGATATAAAGTCGCTGGAATGGCTAATGTTCATTTGTAGGTACACCTAGTTAAGGTTTTGTATAAAGATCGATTGTGTTTAGGTACGTATGGTTATTATGTCTATGTATGAGGTGGAAGTGTATGGCGCAGCCTCATTTATAGGTTGGCTATAATTTAATGTATAGTTTTAAAATAAAAACAAAACACAAACACCTCAGTATTTTTATTAAGCTTAAGTACCTATTAAACTTGTTTGGTACATACCAATGTAGTTAGAAACCTAAATAATTAAGGGCGGACGAAACGGTCGATTCTCGTCATCGTTCTCTTCTCATTATCACAATTCTTTTGGGCTCGGCGCAACTTGCCTTTTGTTTTCCATACTTCTCTATTAGTCGTCGTGGACCTCGTGGCTACGTAATAACAGCCGCACGGTTCGATCCATCAGGCTAAGCCACGCTTGCCGGGGTTGGTCCGTGGATGGGTGACCATCTTTGCATACCGAGAGGCGAGACTCCTTCGTGACTCGGAAAGCACGTTAAGCTGTTGGTCCCGGCTGTCATTTGTGGATCTTTGAGTCGTTACGGGTCGTTAGAAGCCCGAAAGTCTGACAACCAGTCTTACCATTGGGTATCGTATTACCCAGTTACTGGGTTGTGGAGGTCAGATAGGCAGTCGCTCCATGTAAAATACTGGTATTCAGCTGCATCCGGTTAAACTGGAAGCCGACCCCAACATGGGGAAAAGGCTAGGCAGATGATCTATTAGTCGTTATCTCGGTAGTCACAACCGTTCCAGCCATATCCTCTTTTACACAGTCCATCCATCGTTTCTTTGGTCTTCCCCTCCAAGAGTAGGGGAGGACCAAAGACCCGATGAAAATGTAAGGAACATTTTGAGTATTTTTGTCGAAAAGTAAATGGCGATAATACCTGTCCTCATAAATCACAAACATATGGAAGATTGGTACTGTCCTTATCAGCTGCCTAGGTATATACGTAGTGTTGTACCTCCTGATAAGAAAACCAGCTGAAACTAGGTTGAAGTAATATCAGTCTGTAACTATCCCGCTGCAAGAGGAGCTCGTGGCTAAGTAATAACAGCCGCACGGGTCGATCCATCAGGTTAAGCTACGCTTGCCGGAGTTGGTCCGTGGATGGGTGACCATTTTCACATATCGAGACTCCTCCGTGCCTCGGAAAGCACGTTAAGCTGTTGGTCCCGGCTGTCATTTGTGGATCTTTGACAGTCGTTACGAGTCGTCAGAAGCCCGAAAGTCTGACAACCATGCAGTCTAACCAAGGGGTATCGTATTACCCAGTTACTGGGTTGTGGAGGTCAGATAGGCAGTCGCTCCATGTAAAATACGGGTATTCAGCTGCATCCGGTTAGACTGGCAGCCGACCCCAACATAGTTGGGAAAAGGCTAGCCAGATGATGGAACTATCCCGCTGCAGGGCAAAGGCCTCCCCTCATACAGAGGCCTTAACGGGGATTGGCGATTTCAGACTTTCTTCATTATGTTTTCCTTCACCAATTTCAGTGATATCTAAGGTAAACTTAGAAAGTACATACCTACCTATATCATTTGAAAGAGTCGGATTGGTGGTTTCTAAGCCATAACTTTGCGCATGAGTGGCACCGCCTTATCCACTGGGCCATCATGACTATTAAGTGTAAGAATTAAAATGAATAAGCTCAAATAGCTCAAGTCTAATTTACACAATGTCAGACTAGTTTTAAGTTATAAAAGCTTTGCACAGGATGTGGGGCTTACAAGCTTTGCACAGGGGGACTATACTTTTTTTAAAGGGTGTTTTTGGGGATGGTCCCTTGGGAGCTAATGGTGACCACCGGGGTGGTTTCAGTGTAGTGTTCCCTCTTGGTCCTCTCGTAGGCCCGACTTTAGATGGTTTTTTCCGAAAAAAAAAAGATACCTACCCAACGAGGAAGATCTATTAAATAAGAAAATCATAGTGCAATCGCGGTAAATCTTTAAAAAAAAACACAACTACATATATGCATAGATGGCGCTAGTGACTACGAAACATGAAAGCTTCTGAATATATACATTGTACAACGCTATGACAAACACGTGCGATCTCAAAATATTTCCGTTTCTACTTTGATTTTTATAGTAGGCTATATGTAATAGTAAAGTCTGGAATAAGTATAACATATATTTAATATAAGTAAGTATTTATCTAAAACATTCATAGTTATTTTCTATTAGAATATAAAAACTTTACGAAAGCTTTATTTCTTCAGTAGTGGCGCCCTCTATTCGGGAACGAGGGAAGTACTAAAGCTCTTGGCTTCCCGCAGGATAAACTTACCCTACTGATACCGTTATTTGAGTCCGTTTCGTAACGATTCCACGCTTCAACCATAGATAGCAGCAGCGACGAAAAAGTTATTTTTAACTCGTGATTCGTAATAACCTGTTGATGTTCTTGATAATCCTCTACAAATATTGTATAGGCGACAGTGAATTGGTTTGTGTTTATTTGTACAACTTAAATATTTATTATATGTTTTCAAAATTAGACTGCTAAACCGATTTTGATGAAATGCAGAGTGGGTAACTCGATATTTGGAGAAGGCGATAGGCAGTTTGCAAAAGAGGATAAGTGAACATTTTCAGTTTGCGTCTTTCAGTTCAGGATGGGGTCGGCTTCCAGTCTAACCGGATGCAGCTGACTACAAATAGGTACCAGTATTTTACATGGAACGACTGCTTATTAGGGTGGAGCGTTTTGATTTTAGGAATGGCGGATGGCGGGGAAGTTGCCTGGGAACTTAGTATGGGGACAACTAAATTAAATTAGTGGAAGTACTGCCCCAAGAACTTTGAATTTTTCAAAAAGAAGGAAAAATCTAGGTCAATAGAAAAATAAAATAAAAATTCCACGGAATAATTTCTAAATAAAATAATACAGTTTACCTACTGTTTAACATGATATGTGGAAACTAAAATAAACAATAAATAATTATAATTATAATGAGTGCTTACGACAGGAAGTGACAAAAAAAGAAAATTTATTCAATTTTTTACTCTTTTTTTTGTTTTGAACGAGGGCATAATAAGACACGACTCCTAATCCAACCTTCTTACCGGTCCATAGAGTACTGAGCAAGATTCTGTAACAATTTTTTTTATAACTTAAAAAAAAAAGTTTCTAAAACTCACTTTGGTAGGAATCATTTTGGTAAGAGGTGGTTCCGTAGGTTTTCCCAATGTATGAGATCTGTAAAATCTTGTGCACCAAAATTTAATTGTTGCAATTTAAACACAGGCAAAAGGAGTAAAGCGTATCTTAAAAAATCGGCAAAGGGCAATTTCTCTAATGTGTTTTTGATCGGCCCCTAACATGGCAATTAATATATTTTCATTAAAAAAATACCCATTGCGCTGTATCGCGGGATCTAAAAGGTGGCCTTTTGTGGAAATGGGTATTATTACCCATTTCGCTGTATCACGGGATCTATCACCTGTTTGAGACTATCTGGCAGGTATCGTGATAGTTTAATTGTATCAAATAAATGTTCGGCTTCATAAATGCAATAAGGCTGAGTTTTAATAGGGAACCGGATAGGAGCTTTAGGACATGGACAAGGGAACCACGAACTCCACATATTTTTACAAATTTTCAGTATATCAGATGGGGTTGCGGTCGAAATGTAGAGGCGCAGAATATTGTTTGCCGTATTAAGCCACCTGGAATGACATAATTTGCCAGGCTAACGTTTGGAAAACATTCGTAACACTGACCTTTATTGATTGTTTGACACATTTTTAAAAGATATTATTGGGCCGTGCTCTGATCGTTCCGGTTCGTTACGTTCGGTTTCGTTAAGTCTGGCAAACAATATGTTATGGCAATGAATGATAGGCACTCGCATTATTTAGGTTCTTTCCGATTGGGCCACTAACACTTTTTGGGCCTGTGGGAGTATCGTCTAAATGTTCAAAAAGATGCCTTAAAGTCAATTCATTTGCATGCAATTAAGATACCAGGCATTGTAGTGGACGTTGCAGCTTGCTTTCACGCAGTTTTATAATTTCAGCTTTAGTACTAGTGTAAACGGCGGTTCCGTTACAACCAACACCCACTATTTTTGGTTTCACAGCTTCTTTCAATAATTATCTCCACAAGAACTTGATCGTTCAATAAAAAAATAGTAGGCGTTTCTTTGTTGGTCAAATGTGACTTTTGCTGTTGTATATTGGTTTTTATGTCTGTTTACTACTGATAATACGTAAAAAATTGACGTTAAGTAATTTTGTTTGGTTTTTAATGACCCTATGAAAACTTCAAGATTTTTGTATTTTTTCGAAAATCTGATGGCCTGGGGGCAGTACTTCTAATAATAATATACTATATCTTATACTTAATATAATACACTATAAATAATGACTTGTTTCGGAAAATATTTGACATAACGTATGTCAAATATTTTGCATAAGTATATTGTTCATACATTGACCGTCCCACCCTACTGCTAATCTTACCTCCACAACCCATCATACATATCTTTCAGGATAAATGTAAAGAAACTCCATAGTTTTCTTTTAAAATGTTTTATATTTTGTATAGGTGCCTACATTAATTCCTGTACATCTGTTACAGTCGCTACAGGTAGTCGTACACGTATGGTACAGTCGGTACACTTATGGTAATAACCCATTTACTGGGTTGTGGGTTGTGGAAGTGAGATAGGCATTCGCTTCAAGTAAAATACTGGTATTCAGTTGTTTAGTTGGGGAAAAGGCAAGGAGGTACATTCATAGACGATGATGATTTATACATACATTACTTATGTAATTTTATGTGAAGACAGTGAATCTATAAATTCATATACTAGGTAGGTACCTAGTATATGAATTTATAGATTCACTGTCTTCACATAAAATTACACTGCAGAGTTTTTTATTTAGGTACGTAATACTTATTGTACGTACCGTAATACTTATTGTACGTACCTACGTACAATAAGTATTACGTACCTAAATAAAAAACTCTGCAGTGTGATGAACTGATGACTGATGGACTCTTTACTTTCTTAGAAATTTGCTTCGCTTTGCCTAATTATATTTGATAAATACTAAAGCTCTACAAATTAGATAGATGCATTGTTTGTTTATTAATTTATTCGTCATTGCTCCTTTTTTAGGGTTCCGTAGTCAACAAGGAATCCTTATAGTTTCGCCATGTCCGTCTGTCCGTCTGTCCGTCTGTCCGCGGCTTAGCTCAGAGACCGTTGGTACTAGAAAGCTTTAATTTGGTATGGATATACATAAAACGACGCCAACAAAGTGGTAAAATAAAATCGTAAACATTTTTTTTTTTTTGGGTACACGTAAAGTGGGAATGTTTTTTTTTTTCTCGTCAATCCCATGGTGTGGGGTATCGTTGGAAAGGTCGTTTAATAAGGTGAGTTTGTTTAAACCATTTTTGGATTCAGGGATCTGTTTGCGAAATATTCAGCTTTAAAGTGCTAATTTTTGTTAGAGCCAAGTTTCCCCCCCCTGCCAGCTAAATGGTTGGGTTTGATTTATGTGAAAAAATTCACGGCAGTAGTATATATAACGAAATTAAAAGGAAAACTATCACCGCTACGTAGGCTCTACAAATTACCGAGTAATAATCGACCAACTTAAATTTGCAGTTGTAAAAACATGTTCTTCCATACATTCTGTATCGGAGAACAAGTTTTTCAACTACAATGTTAAGTTTGTTTTATAAATTCATCCCAACTAACGGAACCCTTCATGTCGGTACGACATGCACTTGGCCGGTTTTTTTACCTTTTGGGGTACAGTAATCCTATTCTACGTGCATTGTCTTCACATCACTACATATTGTAAAACAAACTCCTCCGCCGCGTCTGTCCGTCAGTTCGCGATAAACTCAAAAACTACTGCACCGATTTTCATGCTGTTTTCACCAATGGATAGAGTGGTTCTTGAAGAAGGTTTTAGTATATAATAAGCGAAATCCACGCGGGCGAAGCCCCAGGCATCAGCTGGTGTAATTATATAATTGATTTATACAAAAGATTGTAAAACATTTTTAAAAGAGTAACGGTGGAGTTTCTTTCCCATTCTTCTTCATACGAAAACTACCTTTTGGAAGGGGCAACTAGCATCAATTCTATTTCTTTGTTTTTCACGCTCAAAAGTGCCTTTTATGTGTCTAATTGAAATAAATTATTTGACTTTGACGTTATGTTTAGAAAAAAAATTGCAACTCTGATCATATCATAGTAGTTAATATTGTTATCATATCATGCAAGACTGTCTGAATAGTTTATTGTAGTACAAGCCTGTACACATTAACTCACACTGGCTTTATTTGTACACACCAATACAGGTGCAAAGGTTTGCGAGGTAGGTAGGTACTTCATCCCGTTTATGTACGTAGGTTTATCTACAAATTTCCAATTTACACTCGAAAGTCCGATACGACACCGAGTGGCGAGCAAACAAGGAGTGCGCCGCGAGGGCAGTGCGGGGGCGAGAGACCTCGGCAAACCCAGGCGTTTGTACGAAAAACCCAGGCGAGCGCTTGGGGCGTTTCGGGGCAAACACGATGTCTCCCGGGAGCCGCTCATTAGTTGTTCAAACACGCCGGCGGCCACTTTGACAAGCAGCGCGGCAGGACCTGCTCCGTCCCGGCAAGGACCGATCTTCCCCTTCACTGATCTAACGCTAACTATAAAGAGCTATCGGGAGTGCAGATAGTAAATACGCGGTTTGTTTTATTAGACAAACGACGGTATCTTTGCATAGGCGTTTACGTAAATCTGGCAGAATTAACAAACTAGTCTACGTAGTGTCGGGTTTCATGTACCGACACATCTTGCATGGCCCTTCTTAATAGATGTTAGCAATGTTGAAAATTTTGTAATAATACCCTTTACAAAGATTTGGTATAGGTAATAAACGGTAATGTTTTCAGATTTCGGCATGCATACGTTACCAGATATGTGTCAAATTGTCTCTTGAGGCAGTACGGCAGTACATACGTTACTTGATCTTTGTTAATGGCAGCGTCAGCTCGCAATCATGGCGATGGGTGAGGCTCATCAATCACGGGCTCAGGTGCACTACAGGCCCCCCGCCCCCCGCGCGCCGCACCCTCCCCTCCAGACCCTGCCCTCGTCTGCACTGCACAGTCAAAGGGCCTCGCTCAGAGTCTTCAATTATAGCTGTCGTGGCTACGTGGCCAACTTTTCGCAAGAAGCAACCCCTACGAAAATTCATGGGTCACCATTGACACTGTGTAAGTATAGTATGTTTACAAACCAACTGAAGAACAGATGAGAAAGTAGTATAAAATAAACTCATGACCTAACATGAACCATTATAGCTTTACACGATGTTTAAATTACAAATTATAGTGTCTCAATACCATAACAGATAGGAAGGTACGCCTAAAACAAACGGATGGCAAGGTTTTTCATTGTAAATTATTTATCATTAATTTAGAACAGTTTCAAATCCTGTAATTTTTTGCTGAAATCATCACGCTGAATCGTTTTTGAATCATTTATTCTAGAAATACCAATAATCTTGAAATTAATTTGGGTTTAATTACTTAATTTTAATTAAATTAGATATTGTGCGCTTATTTAACTCATTATCTTAAAACATCGAAACTTTTTGGTCATTAATATTAGTTACAACAGTTTTATAGTTTTTAGTAATGGCGGGATGGTTGCCTACGACAATAGGAATTTGTTGAAGTGTAGTCCCTGAATTCCTGTAATACTTTATCTTCTAGCTCCCCGATTCACTAAACTGCCTAGGTTTATTAGCTATTTATTATGCCTGTCTCATACTAAGATTTTTATAACTTTTTTTTATAATTCTTATCTAAGTAAAGGTGGCGACTTTCACACAAAATAAAACTTTGGTTTACGAGAAGTTGTTGTATTTTCATATCCATGACATTATGGAGCAAAAACCATTTGTTGATTGTAATGGTAACTGCTAGTGAAATAATATCCACCAAATCGTTAATCCTTTATTTCACCAGAATCGTGATTTTCTGCGATATCCGTATGACTAAAAACATTAAAAGCTTATTTAGATCTAGCACCCTAATTGCGTAATACACGATCAAATACATGCGCTTACTCCTAAACTACTAAGTCACAGGAACATACCTACAGTATACACCTATGTTCCTGTGACATAGGAGTCAATGATCTTATGTAGCAAAAAACTCATTTAAAATACATACATAAATTCACGCCTTCTCCCCAGAGGGGTAGGCCGAATTTGGAACTAATTTAAAATATGTGCAGTAATTTGGTACATTTAAACAATAAATGATGTAAAAGAAATTAATAGTCTCAACTAGTAAAACTCTTCTTCGATAAGTTTGCGAGGATGGCAGCAGGAACCTCCCCGCATTTCCCCCCAGACTCTTAGACACCATAACGCCGTGTCTGAAACCTTTTCAGAACCTGAAATACCTAACAGTGTGACAGTTAAGTATAATAATTTCAGCAACAAAAATGTTAATTAAAAATATCTACAAGTGGAGTATGGGGACAGTCGCGATGCAGCTCGGCATGTGGCGGTGTGGCAGGGAGGGCGCAAATCGAATTAGTCGAGGGTAAGTGGAGAATGGCGCACGCACACCACCCATAACCGACGCATTATCAGATTAGATGCCGCGGCCTGTGCCTTGCGATGTGACGTCGGCAGGCGTCCGCAAATACATGCAATGTTTTACTAAGGCTGTTTGTCTTATACTGATTTGGTGTGTCAAGGTCGAAATTGTATGTACTGTGTTGGTTTATAGTTTTGGATTTCATTTGATTAAGTGAAAATAGGTACTACTTAAACTGTTTAACCGCACTGTAGGTAAAGTGAATTTCCATCATTATTATATTTTCTGCACTGAAGTTCAGATTCAGATTAAAATCAAAAACTAAAATAGTAAGCAGGATAGATGACTGGTAATAGCTTATCGCTAATAGTTAAAAGGCATGTAAAAAATATATATACATATATTAAGCAAACAAGTGTGAGATAAAAATGAATACCTACAATAATAACAAATACACGAGGCAAAAACAACGGAAAAAGGCACATTCGTCGACAGCGAAGGAGAAAAACTGAGCGGCAGTTGTTGTTTGATTGCAGGTTGCTAAGTGATCACATATTTTACCGCGGAGACTCGTTGTTTTTCATCCCGCGAGACGCGACAAACGCAGAAACCTACCCGCTAAGTATTTACGTTACCCTGTCTACGCACTTTGGTTTCTGTAATGATAAAGTGTTCTTTGAAGTGGGAATTGCTAGAATCGGAATGTCGACTTTTTTGCAAAGAAAGAAATAATGTTTTGTTGTCAGAGAAACACGTGCATATAGAAAAAATAAGTAAGCTCGAACTTAGTAAAAACAACAAATATATAATTAACCGCACGGAATGAAAATTAGGGAGGAGAAATTTGCTTACGGATCAGTTCTGTGGTTTAGGCATGAAAAGTTAAAAGACAGAGCGACAGAGTTACTTTCGCATCCTTACATATTATAAAACAAAGTCCTCCGCCACCTCTGTCTGTCGTCCTGTACGTGATAAACTCAAAAACTACTGCACCGATTTTCATGCTGTTTTCACCAATGGATAGAGTGGTTTTCGAGTAAGGTTTTAGTATATAATAACCGACACCCACGCGGGCGAAGCCGTGGGCATCAGCTAGAGTATTAAAGAACCAATGGATTAAAAATACAATAGGTACTTTATCATACGGTAATACGGTTATCAATTTTTAATAATTGCTGAAATAATGAAAAAAACCGGCATTTGGCCGGTTTTTTCGGGCAAGTCGGACTTGCAATCGAAGGGTTCCGTACCACCATACAATATTTAACACACATGGGATGGGAACCCCCTTTAATTTTTAACTTTATTGTTTTTTATTAGTGGTTGTTATAGCGGCAATAGAAATACACGATCTGTGAAAATTTCAACTGTCTACCTGTAACGGTTCATGAGATACAGCCCACTGACAGACAGACAGACGGACGGACGAACGGACAGCGGAGGTTTAGTAATGGAGTTCCGTTTGGTACCCTTCGGGTACGGAACCCTAGAAAGGACCAGAAAGCACCATTCAACTACAAATCATATATCCAATACTAATCATCAGTAACAAAACCAAACAGGAAAAGCAATAAAAAACAACAACAACAAAAAAAAGCCATAGTAGCAACAGTGTAATTAATATAAATAATAAATAAGGTAGCGGGCTGTGTGTCGCGAGCGGGCGCGGCCGCGTGCGGCCTCCCTAAGGACCAGAGACGTAATTTCAATATTGTGAATATTATACGCGTCATTTTCTCACACGATCCCCTGCACTTATCAGCCCGCCCGCTGGGCTTAGATGAGTTTGTACGCTATCATATCAGAATATATGGGACAGTTTGCTTTAGCTCTTAAAATATTACTAGTTTAATTATTTCTGATTGTAAGACCTATTTGCACCACAAATCAGTAAATGCGTTTAGCGGTAAACATAATTATGTATGTCTCTGATCTTATAACCATTGACAGAAACAGAACGTGGTTATATACGTTCATGATGCAAAATGGCCTAAGTGTGCAGCTATCGAGTCAATACTAAACAGTTTCGCACTTTGGATTTTTATTAGGATTATCATTGGCTGTTTACTTGAACAGAAATCTCCATGGGGAACAATGCATCACTAGGGAAATAAAGCTGTGAGTTGAAAATTCTGATCTTACAGGAAAAAAGTTGTTCGACGATCGGAAGATTATAGCATCGATTTTTGTTTTATTTTCGCGAATACGGCGAAATTAACACACCTTAAGAAACCATACCAAAATTTTTACTTTTACTAGCTCCTCCGTTTAGGGGGTAGAAAAAATAGTTCCGAAACGTATTTACATCTTAGTACTTAAAAATTAAAATATTAAATTCTGTTAGGTAGATTACGTTACACTGGTTAGTTTATTTATTTCAGTTATAATACACTTTTTATTTTTAATTGGGTACTTTTAAATCATTGATTTAATAAAACAAAAGATTTTAAAAATCAAAACCTAAAAGCCTAAATCAAAATAAAATCCGGAAAATAACAAAAAAGTTAATTTGTGCCTTACTTATTCAGGCGCCGCAGCAGAGATACACGCTGGCCTCGGATCTTAGGACGCGGAGTTCTCCATAAAGAACTTTTATCAGTTATCGAGTTATCCCTCAGGAACTGAAACTAAATGAAATGATTCCGTTTTATTACGCTCCCAGTTTCAGATTCGTATAATTGGGTTGTATATTGGCAAAACGATAATGTAAAACATTTGTCTTTAATATTAATCATTTAGACAAGATTTCGGGTACAAGTTACCTTGCCTATACTTACAATGTTGTTTTGATAAATAAATGACGATTAGGAGGTCCTAATGTCGTCTGCATAGCCTCGTAAACTCGTGAAGTTCCTGTCTGTTTAGCTACATCTATACCTACCTATACCTACTCTTTACACAAGTTTGCTGATTTTAGGTTAAAACTTTGTCAGTGGTCTAAATCTTTGAATAGCAACAAGTTTAATTTAAAACTACTAAGTATCTACCAGAATGTAGTTAGTTATAAGTCTTTTTTTGTAAAAATGATTTATTAATTATTGAATCACTATCTAGGTTTTTTAATTATTTTTAATGAAGTCAGTACCTATCATTTCATTTAACAAAGTTATAGACGAAATACCTACAGTCATTCGTTAAGTAGGTACCTACCTGGATCGTTAATTACAACTTTTTTATTTTCCTCAATGACAAAGGAACTGTCGGCGAAAAGAAAAGTAGACAAGTGTCGTGACACGCACCCCCGAGTCACGGCGCGGAGAGGGGGTGCACGCCGACCAATGGGGAGCCTGCGCTGCGTCGCCGGCTGCGACCATTGGCCGGCCGCCGGGGGTGCGCGCCCCGCCCCGTCCTCGAGGATCGTCCTTATTGAATTAGGCTTATCATTCGATTTCAAGTGGGGCGAGCGCGCGGTCCTCCGCGCTGGCAAAAACTATCGTTGGGATCCGATACCATCTGTAATCGGCATAATTCGATATAGTCGCGGCTCATCCAATTATGCGGCTGTGAGCCTTCGCGCGGTTTCCTCCGACACAAGAGGCACGCGCCACGCGCGGCGCGGCGCTTTCGCGGGATTATTGTTGTTTTACCCGGAATATTAATTAGGGGTCTTGTTCGAGCACATGTCCGGGTGTTTGGGTAGGTAGCCGGTGTTGTCACTGATCGTCATGGAGTACGGATATCTGAGCGGCGCGGGCGGCGGCTTCGACGGAGGATGCCTGGGCTCGGGCGGCGGCGAACTGTCGTGGGGCGAACTGGCCTCGTGCGGCCAGATGTCGCAGGCGGCCTACCGGTACCAGGGCATGCGCTACCAGCCTCCACCACCACAGTGCGCGCGGCCACAGGACGCTGCCATGAGGAACCACCACATATTCCCGCCATCCATGAATTTACAACGTAAGTAATCCAAAAAACCTTTGTCCGACGGCATCTGTCTGTCTTGTTTATAAAAGTTGCATCCCGTTACGTTAATTAATACAACAGTTACTGACGTTCTTCAAATCGAATAAAAAAAACAAAACAATACGTAGCTTCAGAAATGAGATAGTTTGAAAGCTGTGCTTTTCAAACATACATATTGTCGTAGCGCTACGCGGTTACGACTCCACGTAACTTGCGTAGCGGCTACGACGACGGCGCGGCGTAGCACTAACCGTAGAGGTTTTGTTTCTTAACATATGATGCTACTAAACTACAAAATTCTACTTTGTCCCAATGTTTGTATTGTGAATATTTTTGTTTACACAGATGTAATTTTATGACTTAAGTTTTTATAGCATTTATAGGACTTTTTTCTTGAATTTCTGTGAATCTTTTGTTTCTTCTTCTACTTCTAAAAAGGAGAAGGTTCTCAATTCGGATGTTTTAATATAAAAAGAAAGTGGTTTTTTAAATCTAAATAGTCGTGTAATGAAATTGGTACTGTCCGATTCTTCTACATTTAATATTCTATTTATTAACATTTATTATTCTTCAAAATAATAGTTAAAAATTCAGCGCATAAAATTGGCTATGTATTAAACTACTTTGTGTTTTTTGATTTTGTGTTGAGGAACTCGTGGCTAAGTAATAACAGCCGCACGGATCGATGCATCTGGTTAAGCTACGCTTGCCAGGGTTGGTTTATGGATGGGTGATCATCTTTACATACCGAGTCTCCTCCGTGCCTCGGAAAGCAGGTTAAGCCGTTGGTCCCGGCTGTCATTTGTCGATCTTTGACAGTCGTTACGGGTCTTCAGAAGCCCGAAAGTCTGACAACCAGTCTTACCAATATTGCCCAGTTACTGAGTTGTGGAGGGCAGATAGGCAGTCGCTCCATGTAAAATACTGGTATTCAGCTGCATCCAGTTAGACTTGAAGCCGACCCCAACATAATTGGGAAAAGGCTAGGCAGATGATGATTTAACTACTTTGTCCGCAATTTTTTTTAAGACTGTGAACGTAGATCACTTTGAAAACATTTTATACTACTTAAACATGAACATTAGTAACGTGCTTGCTATATTCTTGATTATCCCATCATGTGTCTTTGGGCTTTTAAATACCGATAACAATTAAAATTCTATTGTGTCTCGTTAATGGCAGTTGAAGGTGTAAGTTTTTAATAGTAAAAGTCCGGATGTGTTCATCTATACATATAATAAATCTTTATAATTAAATAGATACATAGGTAGTACTTCCTTACAATTGTATAGTTCGGCTATACAATTATAAGGAAGTAAGTATTTACTGTTGTAGCTGAAGCCTTAAAAGTTGGTTAACGTTGCAGTTGTAGCTAAAGGCTTAAAAAAGGTAAATTAAAAGTAACTGGAATAATTGAAAATTGTCCTACATGCTGCTACCTGAGGGGCTCGTGGCTTAATAATAACAGTCGCACGCGTCGATCTACAAGGTTAAGCAACGCTTGTCGAGGTCACTCCGTGGATAGGCGATCATCCATTACATATCAAAACTCCTCCGTGGCTCGGAGAGCACGTTTAAGCCGTTGGTCCCGGGTATCATTCATTCGTGGATTTTTGACAGTCGTCACGGATCGTCAGAAGCCCGAAAGTCTGACAACCAGTTTTACCAAGGGCATTACCTAGTTACTGGGCTGTGGAGATCAAATAGGCAGTCGCTCCATGTAAAATACTGGTATTCAGCTGCATCCATTAGAAGCCGACCCCAACATAGTTGGGAAAAGGCCAAGCAGAATGATTTTATACTTACTTCAATGTGGATAAGGATAATGGAAGGTCAGACCAACAAGGTTTCGGATACTGAGCTTTAAGAGTAGGTATACCTCGGGCAGTCAGAAATATGAAGCTAGCTGCCCATTCCGAAGCGTAGTAGGTTCCTATGAAGAAGACAGGGCATGAAACTCCACGGACACTCTTTAAAATCAAAATATTGTTAGTGTCCTCCAGAGAATCACATACCTAAATTTTACTATATTATTACCTACTATAAATAATTAAGCCGTATCAGTAGCGATACCGAGCACAGAGGTGCATAGTTTTTTACTTTCAATAGAAAAGCGTTCTGAAATTAAAACTAAAAACGTTTTTAGTTTTAATTTCATAAAGTGCTGCATTTTACAAAATAGCATCTGTATATTTTTTTTCCAAAATTTTGCAGGAAAACATAGTGTGGAAACCGGCACGACCTAGAACCTAAAATTCAAGGACATGTGACATCTACCAACTCGCACTGGGCCCACGTGGTGATGATGATGACGTAATAAAACTATATTTTAGATTCGTTTCATAACTGGGACTTTTTTCAAAACATAGCTGGTGACTTTTTTAAATATAACTCAGCTCTAGACCCGGACTTGAACAAACGACCGTGAAGAAAAACTCATTCTCGACTTTGTTTCAGCGTTCCTATTCTCTTTCGGGTAAGTTATTCTCCTGGATTTGGTGGTACCTACCAGGACCGTAGCCAGGAATTCATTTCGGGGGGGGTTAAAGTTGGCAACTTTTTTTTGAAGAAATGAAGTATTTATTAGTATTACTGATTTCAGACAGGGTAAAAAAATCGTACAGTTTTGGAACAGCAATTTTCCTCATTTTCAAAAATCTTAAAAAAAAAATTGCGAGCGAAGCGACCTCGAAATTTTTAGCATCCAGGTTCGAATAAGTTAGGTTTTCTTTCTCTTTGACCGATCATATAGAAATAGAAGTAACTTTGTCGACTTATGCAGAAAAGGAATTAAGAGCGAACACGCTTATAAGCAAATTAAACTACTAAATTGAAGCTTTTTAAAACAATTTTAACGAGTAAACTATAGAATTTAGAATTCTCTATTGATTACGAGGAATTGAGTACCTACTCAATGTTTTCGTTTAAGATCTATAAGTGAGGCAGAACATACCTACCCAGACTGGCTCGAACAGCAATAAAAAAGTACATTAACAATGATTTTTTTAAAATAAAATGGAGCCGTTCTCAGCAAAATGATTAACGATATTAAATATACTGAAAACCTTTATGAATTAGACCTACTTACCTGTACAAAAATAACTATCACCAATGCGTATTCCAAGCATACATTGGTATGCACAAAAAACCTTCCAGTTTCTAATGGGCGAATACCTTGGCACAGCTTAATAAAGCCTAGTACCCACTGCTTCACTAGACATTCCAAGTATGAGCAGATGAATTACAAATAAAAAATTTATGCAAACTGAATCAGTGGTTCTCGCGTTGTAAACGTAGCAACGGACAGACAGACGGAGAGAAGTTGCATTTCGTAATACGTAAGGATGGTTTTCCAAATACAATGAAATTCATAATTAATTGTAGAATGTTGCGGAGGCATGAACTACCAAAACATAAATCTATGTAAACTGCTAGGTACATTATTGTCTCGGTGAATTTTAATAAAATCTTTGATACTCCATGGCTGCTATGTGTCGAAGTAAAAGTTCGATCCAATTTTTTAAATTACACGACAGATATGGAATTTCATAGTAACATTGCCTGCCGCCTACTCGCATGTATTTGATCAGTACAGCATTTTCGATTTATCTCGAAGGAGGTTGTCAAAATAATGCTACAATTTCCAAGCATGTTTGAGAAAAGTAAGTACTTACATATAATGTAAGGTAGGTATAGAAGGTGGAGGAAACAGTCGGAGAATAGTAGACTCACTGTTTTTTTTACTATGATATTTTATTATACCACCATCTTTACATAAACAGACTCCTCCGTGCGTCAGAAAGCACGTTAGGTCCCGGATGTTATTCGTGGATCTTTGACAGTCGTTACGTGTCGTCAGGGGGCGAAAGTATGACTTACCAAGGGGTACCTATCGTATTACCTAGTTACTGGGTTGTGGACGTCAGGCTGTGACTGGTATTCAGAAATTAGATATCGGTTAAATTAGAAGCCGACCCCAACAGTAGTTGAGAAAAGGCTAGGCAGATCAATTGATTTTATTTTCAAAAAACAAGAAAATGTAAGAAATAAAAGTAAGAAAAGGTGCCTTATCTGAGCGTCAAAATGACTATTCTGTAGTTGGGCAGGAATCATCTTACCTTTATTAGGAGACCGGTTGATTGTTACACAATTACACCAATTTCATAAAACAGTAAACAGTTTGTTCTATACCAGTCACGGATTATTCGAATGTCTCTACCAGACATTCCAACAAATAATTACTTTGCTATCAGCGTTATGACCGCCAATGTAAGTTTCCTTGAAATGCAAGATTTTGTACAGGTATGAGTTGTGTTACTATTTTAATGTATTTCATTTATTCTATACCACCCGGTTTCACCCGTATAAGTCTCGATCCCGTGGGAATATCGGGATAAAAAGTATCTTATGTCCTAACTCAGGTCATGGTCTACCTATGTAAGTACAAACACAAATCTTTACAAATAGTTTATTTTTCTTTAACAAAATTACTACATAGCTAGTGATAGACGTCATAGATAAATGCCTAAATTTCATCAAAATCCGTTCAGCCATTTTATCGTGAAAGTGTAACAAACAAACAAACTGACTTCCGCATTTATAATATTAGTTAGGATGTCTGTTTATCGTTATTTGATCGGTAAACCACCATGAAGAAAACCATGTACCAGTACCTAGGTACCCACTAACAACAGCAACAGTAGGTATTAGTAGTGTGTTATAACTTTAAAATAAGGTAACCTACTAATAGAGCAACCTGAACAGGTATATTGATTGTACCCTAGCTGAACAGTTAGGGCATTCTTCTCTTTTATCCGTAGCAACATGAGTCAGCAGTTTGCCATTTCGGTTGGAGTCAAGCTAGTTCTACTATCTTTACCTGGCCTGCTTGGACATTCTGAATACAATCTTTAATTAGTTATAGTTTCTCACGTTGATAGTATCCCTTGCCTACCTTAGGTACTCGCCCAATCATATTTTTAAAGTAAATAGCTGATTACGGGTGCAACGCCTTCATGTTGAGGATAATTGATTTATTTTTTAAATAGTTTTTCTTTTGTTTTATTGTCAGTTTCCCATCATGACAGTTTAACAAACTGAAAAGACGATGAAAATTTTTTTTTATTCGGTATTAGATACGTGTCTTTAAAACAATCTATACCTTAGCTAAATGTATCCATAACTTGAGCGGGAAATAAGAGCATAATAACGTTGTATTTCCGCTAAGAAAATGTGTTAAAGTTTCTATTACTATAATTTATAAAATGTCTCAGTAAAAGACGAAACAAACTTGGAAACCAAAGCGGAAAAAGGTGGAAAACCTTTCTTAAACTTTATCTTTATTGCTTTTACTCTTAGTAATACCAAAGTGAAACCGTTTTCATTTGGTGAACAAGTGGCGGGACGGGAGGTTGCGACGACGCCGCCGTCGGTCACGAAACAAAGACTAGTACACGGGTGGGGCGGGTCCGGGGGGGAGGGTGAGTCCTCGCCGCGTGAGCGATTGCGTCCCTAATTGGCAGCGGCGTCCGCGAGAATCTTAAGGGGAGGACAGCCGAGCTCGAGCGAGTCTTCTCTGCATCTTGCGGCTCACGGGTCTGCGTGGACCTACCCGAACCCCCGCCCCCAACCCCGCCGCACCCAGCCCCTCAGACGCCCACGCAACACAATAACTTACCTCGGGCGGCAACTCTCACGTAATCTCGAGTAACTCCGGATTATGCCCGTTAATCACTCGGAAATTAATTACAAGTTTGTGTATTAATTGTAGTACAATTACAAGAATTACAGGGTTAAGATTACGGTGATTCCATTTGCATTCCGTGGAGAGTTAGTATATGCCAACAATCGGTAGACTTCCTTGATTATTATTATTGAATTGATGTCTGGTAATTTTGGTATAGTTAACCTTCGTCAACATCTTTAAAAATACCTATTATATTAGACTAGCGACCCGCCCCTGCTTCGCGCGGACAAAAATCGAGATTTTGTTATTATATGTAACTTTAATATTAACGTATTATATACTCTAAACGATGGTGAAAACCTCATCAAAATCTGTTGCGGGGTTTAGAAGAACAACACGGACATACAGACAAACACGAAAAGCTACTTTAATTTATAATATGTATACCTAGATATCCATGTCCCGGTGAACTTCGGACTAAATGAGATATAAATTAGATTTTTTCGATTTTTCCTAAACCATTCAAGAACAGGGGCGACCAAAAACAAAACAAAAAACAAATTGGTCGAGCCATTTTTGAGTTTTTGCGCACGGCAATTGATTTTTATACTTAAGTATAGAATCACCCCTAACGACGGTTTTGAATGAATTTCAAAGCTTTATTTAATAATACTTACAAAAATAGCTAGCTCATAAAACTTTAACTCCGTCGGGGTAACGGTGCTCATATTCGTTCTCTTAAAGCATTACCAATGCGAAGGTTCTAAGCGATGTCTTTTAAAAATCTCAATTCAGAATATTTTCGCGTAAAGCAAACATTTTATGTGTTCGTCCCACGTCCACAAAACTGAGCATTGCGGAGGGAAAACAGGTCGGTATCCTAACTCGATATCGCCATTTCTATTCTCATGTCGCCTTTGTATGCAAGTGGACGGGTTAATTCGATTTGGTGCGAGGACCGAGGGCAATATTTTATCGTATCATGTGATCTATTCTGTCCCAGTATAGTATAGTATAGTAGAGTGGGTCATAAAAAAGGCAATATCTCACAGTTGAGCTGAGCCGGAGCCGCGATCGTAACTTCTACAATGTTACTGCGCCGCACTCGGCGAGGGAGCTGACTTTTATTTTTAGAAAAGAAATTATTGTTTTCTTGCAAATGTGAATATGTTAAAGTTATACCTACTTACATGAACTCATCGGCATAACACTGGGCTTTGTTTGCTAAGTCACTAAACAGACTTGTTTTGTCTATTCTATTCGTCGTCAGGAGAGATAACTCAGTGTTGTTTTGTAGGAGAAGATAGAATAAAAAGTGGTGAATTAATGATGTATGAAAGCAAGTAATTTGTCTCAAAATCGTAATTCATTTGGTGCCAGCTAAAGAATAGGCATCTAAAAAATAAGTACCAATATTAAACCTATAATATGTAGATGAGCGTTGACGGGCACGTGACGTCACCCCGCACAATTTTATTTAGCACGCAAAAGTGTTTCTGGTTTATTGCTGCCATTACGCAAATTTACCCACATGTTTATTTGTAATATAAAATATATTGCTGTTGCATATTACACAGTGTACTCAGATGTACCTTACATAACTCTTATTCTATTTTATTATATCCTCGAGGCGGGCTTCAAGATTTTTAGATTCATGTAACAAAATGAAAGTTTCAAGTCTCAAGTGGCTGATATATGGAGGCGTGAAGGCGTCAGGAAGCCATGTAACACGGTCGCGGGGCAGTATTCATTAATCTAAGCTGTAACCCTTGCCGTGCGGGCGTCAGCGGGGGAAGCAGCGCGGCGCGCGGGGCGCGGTGGCGCAATATGCCGCGATGACGCGCCGACATCGCCTGCATTATGGATGTTGGCGAACTTTTCGCGTGACGCGAGAAAAATGAACCAAGGCTCACTTAGAGATGGATCGCGATATAATTTACTGGGTAAATCTCAGCTCGCGGGATTCGAGCTGTCATGTGTTAGTAGTTTGTGGATGCTTTTTCATGTACAGTGTGTTTATGTTGCTAGATATTTTTGTAAAGGTACTAATGATTATACCTAACCCAAAATTATACGTAGATATCTACTTGTTAACATCGTCGATTAGTATCTACTATTGGGCAGCTTACCTTTATTCAATCTATGCTACATAAATACTTAACACCGCATCATAAAACTTAGAATATATAAGAATATTCCGTATCATAAGATTCCCAAGTGCAAACATGCCTCTGATAAAGTCCTTAGCGCCCTTCAAGCAGTCTCGCCGTTCTGTAATTAACAGGCGGAGTCTCGGGGGGCTGGAGTGTAGGGGGGGAGAAGGGGGGTGGGCACGGATCATATCACCTGTGAATTAATCGGTCCGTGACGATTAATTAGCGCCACGTGCTCGCACGCACCTCAGCCTCGCAACACCACGTGACTCGCCTGCTAACTGCCTTCATTAACCTTGAATAGCTTATGGATTTTATGTAATGAGACTCAGAATATTTTAGGGAAGTGGTGCTACGGGTATCGTGTGATAATGCAGAGAGAATTCTTTAAGCTTTGAAAAAAAGCAAATCCTTGTCCCAACAACAAATCCCCAAAAGTGAAATGGTACAAAAATACTTTTCCAGTAAACTCGGCTCACCGCCCGGCAGCCTCCCAATAAAACATAACGTTCGCAATAACAATGAGCGGCCCTGCCTGACCCACGAACTGCAAACTCAAATTAAACATCTTATGAACAGAAACATCTTGCAAAGATCCTCTTCATTAGGTCCCGCAAATTGCGCGGGGGGTGCGGGTCGCGGGGGCAGTGACACGAGTCGCCCCCCCCCCCACCCTGCGTCCCTCCCCGCAGCCTCTATTAATAATGCAAATGAGACCGCAGCTCGGCCAAGAAGCGAGTCTCGATTAATTCCGGTTCATTTGAGGTAATTGTCGCTGCGCGTGTGCGGTCTGCGGTCTGCTGAGCCCGCAGCCCGCTGCCACATCTAATGTCTAATGCCAGTTAGGGTTATGGTTTCATAGGATCATGTTTTATCGCCACTGAGCATTACGATTTGTTTTGGATGTTAACTGGTACAATATTCACAAGATTTTGGCCTATTGTTTTGCGGCCGCTTAGTTTCATCAACCTAAATTATAGCTATTTTACCCACTTTCCATACCCTACTCCATTCATTAAACAAAACATGTTACCTAAAAAAACACAGTTTGAAAAATCTAGCTGTGATTCCAGTACGTAAACATTGCTAACACACCCAATTCATATTTATTTCTTAAACTCTATTTTTGCACAAGGATACTCTTACTTACTACATTAATTCTGGTTTAATAAATTAAGACGTTTCTATTTACTTTAACTTAAGCTGCACAAAGTTGCACGCGACGCTAAATAAAAAGGAGTCCATTGCCTCACGTAGCAGCGGGCTACGGCGTAGCGCTACGACGATCGATACTTATGCCACGCGACAACCTAAGGCTACGAGTTTTTCTACGTTTTCGACGGAGCTATATTATCGGCAGCAATAGAAGAGCTGGATTAAAAAAATAAGTTACTTTTAAAAAAGGAAAGTAAAATAATATCTAGAAAATCACCTGAAGTTGAATTATTTTTTAATTAATTATTACAAGAATGTGAAATTCAGCCGTTAATTTTGTCTAACATGTTCAACAATATTTTGTTTTGATATAACTTTAAACTATATCGATTTAATGACAAAATAAGAGTGTGTAAACGAATAAAACTGCAAGTAGGTACCTAATGGTAGTAGGCGGAAGATCTTATAAACTAAAAATCTTAATTCTATCGGTATTTTATGTAACATTCAGCCAATACATGCATGGTACAATAACATAGAAAGATTGCAATTGTATCAATGAGCTCATTCAGTTATTAAAATCAACCAAGCCAACTTTCTAATGGCGATGAAGCGGCAAAAATATGCCAAAGCGAAACCTCGAGCAGTTCTAGCAGTAGCTATAAGGGTATTGTGAACATAACGTAGGTATTGAGAGCGCAGGGAGCGTCTCCGCGCAGGGGGAGACAAAAATGGCCGCCCTGAACCTGCACCTTGCTCCTACCTACTTATATTACTCATTAAATTACACACTATATGGAAACTGATTTGCTATCGAAAATCGTATGAAATTTAAGTAGAGTTGGTAAGCATTAAAATTCATAAAGATTTGTCGAATGTGAGTTCATATAGGCATCTAATTATTCAAATAAATGGAACTTGAATGTATGAACTTTATTATTAAGTTCATTGGTAGTAAGTAGTACTTACTTACCTACCTACCTGTAATTATCTGATAGAGATAGTATATTAAAATTCATCTTTGAAGCGTTGTACAGTGCCATTGACTAAAGGATCCAATTAATCTGCCTAGCTTTTTCCCAACGTTGTTGGGGTCGGTTTCTAGACTAAAGGATCAATCTAATGTCACAAAAAAAATCTTTAACAAAGTTTTTTTTTTTTTCTTTGGTATAGTAGAAGAAAAACTATAATACCGAGATAATTTTTTTTAATAACATGTTCGTAACTTGTAGTATTTGACTTGAAGTAATGTCAAAGTATTGTACATAATCCTTGAAGTTTTATGACGTGTTTATGACGGAATAAGAAAAGACAAAGAAGTCTTGTTTGACAATTGTAAACGCTAGAGCACAAAATTACGTAACATTTATTGTGACTACATATTTATTCATTTAGATCTGTAGTTTTTCATTACGAAATAATCATCCAAAATATTACAAAGTAATTTCGTCTTTCACAGCCGGCCTCCCATACAAAGTATACGGCGGGCACGAGGGTTCGCTGACGGAGAAGCGAAAGCAGCGAAGAATCAGGACGACGTTCACGTCAGCCCAGCTCAAGGAGCTGGAGCGAGCCTTCCAGGAGACGCACTACCCTGACATCTACACCCGGGAGGAGATCGCGATGAAGATCGACCTTACTGAGGCGAGGGTACAGGTCAGTCAAGCTGTTTTATTTTGTCTTGGTTGATGAGAACAGCAGAAAAAACTGGGAATTTGATGGGAAAAATCCATTTTGATTTTATCGGCACCGAAATGATATTTTTCTCAAAAGCAGAATTTTTGCTGTACATTAGATTAGTACTTACCTATTTGCCGAAAACCTTCATAATCTGATTAAATTATTCCTTGATTCAGCATCGGTGAAACCAAAATGAAGATAAAAAATATGGATTTAGGGAGATTATTCTCATAAGGCACAGTAGGCTTGAAAAAAATAAATGGTTTCCCGCGCCGTCCGTCACATTTCCGCAGTCCAATTAGCGTCCAGTAATTCGAGTGCGGCTGACGGGCGGTGCCTACGAAAAAAAAGCGAGCAGACAGCGTGCGGTTAGCTCTAGTTAATTTCATAATAAGCGCTCATTTTTATGTGAGTCAGATCTGCGACGTGTGCTCCACCTGAATGTTTAATGCAATTCAGAATCGGGCGAGTGCTGCGCCGTCTTATAGTTATCTGATCACGTATATCTCGCGGTGACTCCGCGACCTGATCACGTATTCCGGGATATGACGCCCTCGGCGCAACCGACACTCTTATTGTTCCCAACGACACAAACCTATATTTCGTTTCATTTCTTTTCATGAAACGTGTTTTTATATTTTCGATTCGGTTGCCGTTATACTGACGACAGAACATTTTGTAGGTATGTTTGAGTATATAGGCACTGTGTAATGGATAAACAATCGCGTTGTTGTATACATAAGCGGGTGGCACCCTCCCGCGGCAACGAGCGCTCATTACGTTAAAAAGTGTATTGGAATGGTGGGGTGCCGCCATAAATATTGCGGGCGGTCGCGTAACTCAAGCGCGCGCGACTCCTGATAATTAAAACTCGCCTGGAAAATACGAATTCACATATTACAATTAAAACCGGATAACTGCAACGAGCGGGTTGTTTTTCGGTAAATAAACAAATATCAATTTAATGTTGCACTGTATTTTATATCTACAATTAAGCAGTGGCGAGTTTTAAATTTTGAATAATAATTAATTTTGTTTGGAGTGTGATTGTAAATACCAACTGGATACTGGTAGACGGCTTTTAGTTTTTAAAATTTTATTTTATCTTTATTATGATACAAAAGATGTTGAATTTCGGCAAATACAATCATTTTTATGCAAATAGGTCTACCAACAATCACGGAAGCTGTGGTCAGCGACGAATTTACATTAAAAAAATATAAACGTCAAGAGCGGCGCGATGTGTCCTAATTCAACACGCGGCTCCTACCCAAATTCATCAGAGGCTGTGCGCAAACACTGCTCGTCGGCGTAAGCGTTAAGCAAACGCACAATTTGCCATAAGCCACCCGTCCGGTGTGAAACAAAAAGTCGGCCAACTGTTCTGTTATAGAGCAAAAGGAATCACTTGAAAAATGACCAGCTGCTTTTTAATACACAGCGTATTTTTTCTGTGCCAACGTTGTCATAGGGATAGGGCAATTTAATCCATCAAGCGGTGTTGCACGGTTGCGTCCGAGTCAATAAATTCTATATTATCACAGACCATTTTGGTTTTATTGTTATCCCTGTGCGGCGCGAGAGATTAGTTCGAGTTGAGACAAGGGCGGTATGGATTTTGTTTATGTTTCATTAATGAAGCCCAAAGCATGCTTTTCACAACACGTTTTGTTTTGATATGACTCAAAATGAAAGTAGATATATGTATTGGAAAATTAATGTTGTGTGTCTATGTATAACGCGTACAAATCAATGCTTCAAAAACGACCTAAAGAAACGTAAAGATTTTTCGTGTTGTAGTATCCACGAATTACCTTATCTCCTCTGAGTGGTACATAGGCACGTTATAAAATTGGGTCTTTCCTAATGAATAACTATTCATTAGGAACACCCAGTTTTCAATATGCTATTCATTCTAGAATGCAAGCTCATTGTTATTACAAGTGCCGTGGTCACCTGACACGTGACAGGGGATCGCCTGCCCGAGAGGCAGCAATAAAGATTGACATGCAACCCGTCGGGATCCGCTAGCAAAATGTCAATCCAGCTCTCGATCTAAGATCTTGCGCCGCCAGTCCACAGGGACCGCCGGGACTGATGCACTGTCTGCTATTGCTTTCAGTCGTAATTGGTTTTATGCCTTATCTTCGTTAAGTGAGACGTTCGGTTTAAGATTTGATGATTTTGAGTAGGTCTGTTAATTTTAAAGTTGGTCGATACGCGATAGTTGAATGAAAAATATCGTTTGAATATTACGATTGGGTAATATAAGACTCTGTCTCTAGCTCCTTAAAAAATAGATTTTCTTAATGTAATTTTACACGTCACGTCGTTAGTAGCATAGTAGTTTACGTATTTATTTTAGCATAGAATAAAGAAGACCTTCCCAGAATATTGTTTTAAGTCACCCGATATTTTTGAGGACCATTTATTTGGTCCAAGGGCGTTTAAATCAGTAGTTGTTATTTTAACACAGATTCGCATCATGATCAGTTTCGAGTACTATGTGACCCTGCGTGTGCGCAGGTGTCGCACGCGTGTGTCACGTGACTGCCACGCGTCGCCTCTCTCCCGGCGCTCGCCTGATTAGATACACTTGCCACAAATGTTTGTCGCTCGCTGCACTTCAAATGGGGAATAAAACTGCCATTGTCTGCTTCAATTGAGTTTTATGGTGCGACAGAACCATAATAATATTATTATCTGGTAAGGAAGGAAGATTATTGTCTAGTGTTGAAATTTTGCGTTAGATGGGACGTTTGTCGTATTATTCGATGTCTGATAAATCAATATAGAACATGTAGGTTTTATTTATTTAGACATATGAACTATTTTATTTATAAATTTTCAGCTCAGTAGACAACTGTTGGAAATAGGCCTCTCCTACGTTGCAGCCAGAAAAAATACAATATTACCGATATATTTTTAATGGTCATGTTAGAAAAAATACAATATTACCGATATATTTTTAATGGTCATATTAGAAAAAATACCATATTACCTATATATTTGTAATGGTCATGTTAGAAAAAATACAATATTACCTATATATTTTTAATGTTCATGTTTAACGTTCCCTAACCCAAAACTAACTTCTCAATATCAAATATTAAGTGGTTAGTGTCTAAATGAAACAACAGCGTTAAGTAATGGGACGGTTTAGTGTTAACCCTTAGTTAATCGCGTTGATTGCCGTCGGTTCGGCTAACGATAAAAGCGGATTAAGTAATCACTTAGTGGCGGGACGCTCTTGTCTCGTGATTCGTGCTTTTGTCAGTAGGGTAGCACATACACTTATGGGTTTTCATCCCATATCACGGTACGTGATGTTTAACTCAAGTGCAGTGAAGTTAATTTAAGAATTGTTATTTTATTGGCCTACCTACTCATGAAAGGTACAAAAAGTAGTGTTTTTTTTTTGGATATTTGTTTGCAAATCTTTTACAACAAAGATATGCAATATTTTGAAAACATAACCGATTTGTTTATAGATTATGCCAGTTATTGCTAACATATAAACAGTTCCAGTAACAATTCTTTAAAACAATGGTCTATGTGAAGAGTCATAATTAAGTCATTATTACGCGCAATAACTTTATAAAATCGACAAACAAGCGTATCAGATTATGATCATCAAAGGTATTATCTATGTTAAACTGGACGTGGGGCGTGATATTCGATACGGTACCAACGAGGGCAGATCATAGACAAGCTCGTCAGTTTCCGTGGGAAGATCGGAACAGTTCGGACGATTGCTCCCGCGCGCCTTGTCGCGCCTCTCCCATAGTTGTGATCTGACGATAATCTGCCTCGCCAAATTGATTAACATCTCTTGCATTTTCACACGATCTGCCAAATTAGAGACGCGTGAAATCGGAATGTTTGGAAGTTTCGTAAAGGTATAATTTCATGCAAATAAACAAACCATGTTTTTCCAATAAATGAACATTTATGTAAATCCTAACTAATATTATAAATGTGAAAGTGAGTTTGTTACGCTTTCACTCTAAAACTGCTGAACGGATTTAGAATAGGACATAGGATACATTTTATCCCGATTTTCCCGCGGGATCGGGACTTACGCGGGTGAAACCGCGGGGCGCAGCTAGTTATTTCATAAAATTAAAAACTCAAAACTTACAGGACGTGATTATTTTTGAATAAAGGTAAATCCGACGTTTTATGACAACATAAAATATGACTCTTGGATGAAAGTGCCTTACTACCTCTTAGCAAACAATAGTAGTATTATTCTCACATAAAACACCATTCTTCTTCTTTAGCTATTCACGATAAATAAGTGTTGGAAATCCTAGCAAGCACTTAAAGCGATTAAAAAGTGCCTCGAGGTCGTAGGTATGTAGAGGCGCTACGGAGGGTGTGCTACGCGCTACGGGCTACGGTTGCTACGGCTACGAAATACGTCATAAGATATTATAATGATTTGTTTTTATAAACGGAAGTGATTGTTTTCTACGTGGAGTAAATAAGACATTATTCTTTTGACTCTAATACACTTTATTAGTTCCAACGATTCTATCAATAAACTTTTTGTGAGTGTGCTAATCATGATTGAGGCCATCTAAATCTGTAAAAATTAAAATCAAAACAAAGCAATGCAACGCCATCATCAATATTATTTAGTATAGCCCATCATAATGAATATACAAATACGGAATAATTCTAATATAAATTATTAAAATTGTCATAATTTTCGACTTCTCAAGCCAGATCAAGAGACAAAAGTTTCTAATCACAGACTATCAATAAGTTTCCCATAAAAAAAGTACAGTACCTATGTGAAAATTCTAATCGTGAACTTAGTATGTACTAGAAAAACGAAAATGGCTCACATTCCAAATATTTTTTCCAGAAATAATATATTTTACATTTAATTCCATAAAAAAGTGATAAATGCATTTTAGAACTTTCTTTTTGGATTTGCATTAATAATACTCGCCACTAGCTCCCAAAAAATAATAAGATGCCATTAGGGTTTCTTTTTAATCATTTTCTCCTTACTTATTATATGGTAATGCACATTTTTATGGCCAAAGTGGCCAGGTTGTCATTTCAATATGTGATTGTAACCTTTTTACGATTATTTATTGAATGAGATTTTATTTAAGATTTTGTTGTGTACACAATTTAACTGATCATGATACTTTGATTAATGTTTAAATCCTGTAATTTAAATCAAAACATGGAATTGCAACGCCACTAATATTATTTATAACCCATTAAATGACTACGAAAACGTGTGAAACTCATTCTTTTCATGGTTCTCACATTAAACGTCCCAAAGGTATCGAAGTTTGCCCACTAACAATTACAAAAGCGTTTATACCTAGTTCACTCCGACGCCTCCGACCTAGCTTGCGGGGTGCGAATATACGGTCGTCTTTATCTAACGCATGTGGATTCAGTATACCTATCTCCGTCGTGAATATGTCACCCTTTAGCTGGGTTCGCGCAATTATTTTTCATTTAGCTCGCGACTTGTTTTGGTGTCCTCTGGGAACCGTGGGATCAAGTGCAACTATCGTGTCTCTACGGTATAGTAATACAATTCGAATACGAGAAAATTGCTCTGTGACATAAAGGGGATGTATAAAAATGTCTTGGGCTTTGTAATTTGGTGTTTCCCAGGGTGTGGGTGACAATTTAGCATTTACCGTAGGGGGTTGCAATATTTCCCACAATTTAGCTTTGAGAAGGGCATGTGAATTATACTTTTAACGATAGTTGAAAGATTATACCTAAATGCTAAAATGGCGTAAACTATGTATAAACTTATACTCGTTTTTAAACGACGACGGTACCATAAACTGTGTCATTCAATATTCGGAAGCACATTTATGACAGATTTACAAAAAGTTAAGGCATTGCGATTCTAAACAGCAAGTTCATTGTTACTACATTTTGTCGTGGAAGTTCGGCAGGGGAGCATAGGCGGCTGTCACAAACTATCCAGAGTCATGAATATATGGCCGTCATAACCGATGCGCCGTTGTCGAGCATCGGAGGAAAATGCTAGATCATTTAGGGGAATTGTTGAGGGGTCATTGTTGTATTTTTTGGTAAATTGTCAATCTAACTCGTTTTAACCGACTTTAAAAAAGGAGGAGGTTCTATGTTCGTCTGTATGTTTTTTTATTTTATGTAGGTATGTTCATGGATTTCTCCATGAGTTCTGGGTCGATTTACGTGATTCTTTTTCATTTGGTATAGGAAGGCTCTTTTTAGGTAGGTATGCACGGTATAATTTTGCAGATGGAAAAATTATTATTCTCAAAATAAATCAAGTGTCGTTTAAAAATGAAAATCCATGTTGGTAGATATTAAAAGTACATTGATCATTGTTTTACACAATATGACCAACTTTGGAACCACCTCCAGCAACAATAAACAATATTCTGTGTTAGTAGGACCCACTAGGAATTTATACTACCTGTAGGAAAAAAATAAGAGCTATTTACAAATACTTAGATGAAGATAAGCGTAACAAACAAACCAACGAACAAATTCACTATATATAATATTGGTGATTATAAATGCGAAAGTGAATTTGTTGGTTTATTTGTTTGTTACGTTTTCAACCTGAAACGGCTGAACGGATTTGGATAAAATTTGGCACATGGGTAGACCCTGACCTAGGTTAGGGCATAGGATACTTTTATCCCGATCTTCCCACGGGATCGAGACTTATGCAGGTGAAACCGCGGCTAGTTTTTAATAGATGCACGCACGTAGTAATTTATTTCTAAAGATAAGTGTTACTTGTAAGGTGTGAGGTGTCTAGTTTATAGGTGTTCTAAGTTAAAACAACATTACAAATCTAAGCACTAAAACATAAAAATTATATTTTTATTTGCATAACGTTATTTTAAGATCTATTGTACAATGGACGAATTCAATCACACATAGTAAGGTCACTCAAACGCCCCACATTTGGTAGCAATCACAAACGTTATTCTATGCTCACGAACCATTTAACAACGACAGAGGGACAAGTGACTCCATTGTCCGTACATTAACTGTAGTTTATTCATTTTTTCTTGCCCCTTCCTCGAAACATTTATCATTCTAAAAATCGCAACTCATTTATCCTGTTTATTTTATAGAGTGAGTGTGATCTTGTAGTTTATTGTAATATTAGCCCACATGGCGTGTCGGGGTTCTCCTTTCATCATGATGTGAGAAAAAAATCATCAATGGTTTTTATATTGATACTAAATATAAATACGTTTAGACGGATACGAGTCTTACAGGTTAAGGTATTTTTATACAGTTAAAAAGGAAACTACGTACGCTTACGGCCACGTCTGAGGCGGCAGCACACTTAAAATCTTCTTTTTTTTCTATTTTTCGTAAGCACAGACCATAGACACTATGTTTTTTTTTTTCCTATTTTTCGTATGTGCATACCATAGAAATATAAAAAAAAACAGCTGACAACAACAAGAAACAACATCTTTCATAAATATCTTTGGTACAGACTATCGGATAAATGTGTAATTCTGTTAAGACATGTGTTCTGGGCTATAATATGAACGATGCAAACAAATTGTATGAGGATTTCTTTTCAGTAGTGCACACTGAATGCAATAAAACTTTTGAAAAGAAAACAAAAAATATTTTCCCTAATTTTATATTTAGTGACTGGGCAACTAGAGGTATTAGGATAAGTAGGGAAAGACTGTTCGACCTGTATGGCCTTAAGCCCACATAAATACTGAAACTTTCAACAAGTATGTTGCTACATATTCCAAAATTTTTAGAAATACCTGCCAAATAGCTAAAGCTCTGTATACCAGCAACAAGATCAAATCAGCAGAAGATAAAATAAAAACGGTTTGGAAAGTTATAAATAATGAAACTAATGGGAAAAAAATACGAAACACTGATTTCACACTGGAGACTTCACGTGGTGCCATAAGTTCTAACTTAGAAGTAGCTCAGGAATTTGTACATTTCTTTACTAATATACACTCTAAAACGACGGAAGCTTTAAATTCCTCACCCAGTGTTTCAATTGATTTATTAAGAGCGAACGTTCCAGGCTGCCCGGTTGAATTTCAATTTAAACATATAAACCCAATGATAGTCATAAAAGCATTTCGGCAAATAAAAATCAAATTGACCGAAGATCTATGGGGATTATCTATCAAAGTTTGTGCATCCATAATTGAGACTATAGCACCATATTTAGCTTTAATATTTAACTTGTGTGTGGATCAAGGAGTCTTCCCAGATTTAATGAAATATAGTAAAGTTGTACCTCTTTTTAAATCGGGGAACAGTAAAGACACCAACAATTATAGACCAGTATCCGTGTTGCCGGTATTCAGCAAGGTGTTCGAAAAGGTAATGCTAAATCAAATGCTTAATCATTTTAACACCAACCAAATCTTACACGATCAGCAATATGGTTTCACCAAAGGACGTTGTACGACTGAAGCCGGTGTCACCTTATTAAAACACATATTTACAGCGTGGGAGGAGGCGCAAGATGCCATAGGAATCTTTTGTGACCTCTCCAAGACATTTGATTGCGTAAATCACGAAACCTTACTTTTAAAACTTGCGCATTACGGACTAGGTAAACTTGCGCTCAGTTTAGTAAAATCTTATTTAGACGATAGACAACAGCAAGTTCAAATAAAGGGTGTCCATTCAATCGGTTTAAAAGTAAAAATGGGTGTTCCACAGGGCTCGATATTGGGTCCTTTCCTCTTTCTAGTATATATTAATGATCTACCCCATTTATTAAAAAACCAACCACAAATGGTGTTATTTGCTGACGATACTTCATTAATTTTTAAGATAAATAGACGTGCATCAAAATTGGACGACGTAAATAACGCCTTACTGCGGGTCCATAGTTGGTTCACTGCTAATAATTTAGTATTAAATGGGAAAAAAACTAAATGCATAAGATTTGTTTTACCGAATGTTAAAAGTAGTGATTGTGACATAGTATTGGATAAGGAGAAATTAGAATTCGTCGATAAAACTGTTTTCTTGGGGATCACCCTCGACTCAAGGCTGCAATGGGGTCCTCATTTAACATCTCTTGCAGGACGGCTAAGTTCAGCAGCATATGCTGTGAGAAAAATCCGTCAATTTACTGATGTAGATACCGCGAGGCTAGTTTATTTCAGCTACTTTCATAGTATCATGTCTTACGGTATTTTATTGTGGGGACGGGCTGCAGATATCGAGTCTATATTTATTCTGCAGAAAAGAGCCATCAGAGCAATATATGGGCTCCGCAGGCGCGATTCTCTAAGAGAACTGTTTAAAGATATTAACATCATGACGGTACCTTGTCAATATATCTATGAAAACATCATGTACGTAAGGAAAAATCTAAGTCTTTTCAGTAAAAGAGGTGAAAGACACACTTATAGGACTAGAAATAGGGACGTCAAAGGAAAGTCAAAATGTTGTGGTTTATGAAAAACGGCTTGCAGCTATCAGTCATTTTTAATAAAAAAATGGATCTGAGGCACTTTTTTTGGGCTTTAAATGCGATATCTCTATCCGTAGAGAGTCCCCAAAAATAATGCCGTATCTAATAATGGACTCGACTATGCCATAATAGGCGGTTAACAGGGCATACATTTTTAGTATCCGCGAAAGTTTATATAATGCGAATGTACTGTTACTTAATTTTTTGGTAATGCCCTCTATGTGAGCCTTCCAATTTAAATTTCGATCTATGGTTAATCCTAAAAACTTAGTGGTATTTACTGCGTCAATTAAATTATTCTTATAATTAATTTGAAAAATTGGATATTTTAACTGCCTTTGGCCAAAATGCATTATTACTGTTTTATTTATGTTGATAATAAGGTTATTATTTTCTTACCATAGAATCGCTTTATTTAATGTATTATTTATTTCAGTTTCATACATATGATTATTATCACAAGGAATGGTTATTGTGCTATCATCTGCAAAAAGTGTAATACTGTGTTCTATACATTTAGGAAAATCGTTGATATAAAGGGTAAATAGCGGTGGTCCTAATACGCTTCCTTGCGGTACGCCATAATTGACGTTAAGTTCCCCAGATGTAAAAATTTAAGATATGATGAGTGTAATACTGCCCTTAATTACTTTCCCGGAGTCATATTTTATTCTAGCAGCTGACCCGACAGACGCTGTCCTGTCAAAACAATAAATAGGCAGTCTTAAGGTCATACAAAAATCCCACTTTCCCGATTTTTTCGGGCTATTTTTCCAGTTGCCTAGAATCCTAATTCAGACTATTAGGGTCAACTCACACCGAAAGAGCGGCGAAGTGCAGCGAAGCGCCGCGACCCGCTCGGTAGAGAAGGCGCGCGGATGGAATTCCCGCGGCGCCACGGGCATCCGCGCGACTCGTTCGAGTTTCTCATGCGATAATAAGTATTATAGTAATGAAAATAAAGTTAAAATTCATATGACACTGAAACTGCGCTCCGCTTCGCTGCCCTTCGCCGCTCTTTCGGTGTGAGTTGACCCTAACGAACACTTCAAAACCGAAAAATATTCAAATTCTCTAGTGCTACCAACGAACAGCATTTAATTTTGATTTATATGTACAGATTTTCATTCAATCATTTAAAAATAATATATACTATTTTAGAGCTTCCTTTATGGATTTGCATTTAGAATACTCGCCACAAGCTTCCGAAAAGTGAAAAGACGACATTAGGTTTTTTTTTTTTTTTTTTTTTTTTCGTTTATTAAATGTCAATGCACATTTGTTTTGGTCAAAGATGGCCAGGATGTCATTTTCTTATTTGATTGTAACCTTTTACTACTATTTCTTTGAATAAAATATTCCGAATGAGGTTAACACTCGCTTTAACTTAGCTTTAGCTTTTTAGCTTTGTTTATTTACATAAACAGACATTTGGAAATAAGCAAAATGATACTGTTTATTCTATTGAATTAAAACTATCTGAATTTAAACTATCTGAATGATAGTTTAAATGTTTAGTAATATATCTTTAACCACGATATTACAGTTTAGGTACCTAGTTCTTCGCTTCTCACATAGCGGACATACTTTTATTTTGGGTGAGTTATTGGACTTATGGCAATTTTAGTCATTCCATTTCGTACGTCGCGAATATATTATCAGTTTACGGCTTAAGGCTTAACGTAGGGATGATGTTTATTGGGCCCTCAAATTGCTAGCAATAACCGGAAATACTGTAAACACCACAGTACGGTCAATCAAACTTACCTATTGGTTACAAAGCCAGTCATGAGAATAACCTTGTTAATTTTGTATGTGTACCGAGTGTTCTAATTACAAAGGTACGAGTAGCACCTATATTTAATATACTGTCTTAAAATAAAATAGGAACGAAGAATTTTTGTCCGTTTATCTGGATGTATGTTCCGGCACTTCCGGCTAGGCGCAAACACGGCTGAACGGATTTGGATGAAAGTCACAGGTAGTTTATAACACATATAATATTTTTTATCTCGGTAAATCAAAATCCACGCGGGTGAAGCTGCCCGTAAATGCTAGTAATACACTAGCTAGTTTGTAGTCAGTAGATGATGGCTCAAAGTTCAATCAATAAAGCAAATGATCAGAGACAGTTCTAACTAAACATCTGCCGATCGGTATCGGCTATTTGTCGTGTCGCGTGCCACGATTAAACTGATTACGGGCATTGTCTCGCGGAAGCGGCTACTCGGGCCAATCACGGTGATTCGTCAAAATCGATTCAAATCTGTTACATTTTTAATTGAAAAACCCAGTAGGGAAGTCAGTGAATGGATTAGGGAAGTCAGGATGTCGATTACGAATGATTAATTGTTTTGTTGTTATCTCGATTTGTGGGATATTGCGAACAATAAAACCTTTTTAGTTTTGTATTTTCAAGCGATACTGGCAATTTCTCCTGAAAATAATCGTCAGATGCCATAAAGTGTTTTTTAATTTGTTTTTTTTCTGACCACGAAATGGCTTCAGTAAAATCAGCAAGCAGTAAAAAATAAATAACAGCAAACTCTTTATAATCTTTGGAAAAGAGAGATACTAGTTTTACTCCTTTGATGCTGGGTATAGGAGGTAGATAGTGATTGCTTTTAAACTTTCATATCCATACTAATATTATAAATTCGAAAGTAACTATGTCTGTCTGTCTGTGTGTATGTTACCTTTTCACGCCTAAACCACTGAACGGATTTCGATAAAATTTGTCATGGAGATAGATTGCATACCGGGGAAGGACGTAGACTTTTTATCGACATACCACGCGGGCGAAGCCGCGGGCGGCAGCTATTAGTCTTTTATAATTTCTTCATACAATTGTTTGCACTAATTGTTTCGAGTAGAAATAATTGTTACAAATGCAGTTTTAGTTGCTCTCTTTTGTGATAAAAAATATATTTGCGAGACTCTGTAAGTAATTTATTTTATAACCGGGGGGATGTACTTGTACCATATATTTTGGTTACCTTTAATACAACTATAAATTCTTGCAAATGTCGATGGAAGTGCATCAAAACGTCATATATTTGTAGTTAATAGTTGATCCGATGTTTATTTACTTAGCACGGGATAATAGGGGTGACAAGTAATGGACCGTACGCTTTGCTCACATCTGTCGGGTCGAGTGACGTCATTATCATCCTCATATTGCCGTTATTGAATTTATGAACATGTTACAAGTTTATAGGGATTTTAATAGAAATCAAAGTAGGTATTTAGCGTGATCCAACATCCGAGCCAAGTTGTGAAGCCTGTATATTTTGACTTTTATTTTGGACATAGCTTCAAAGAAAGAAAAAATAAAATAGCCGTTTTTTGTTAGAGTATAGCAATAAAATTCGACATTTTCTACAAAAGTGTCACGTCTGCTTTAACCACGACCATACAAACAAATAACGCATTTAAATACAATAACAATGACTTTCAACACGTATCACACCATTATAATTTATGTAAAGTCTTTAGGCGACCCAGTTAAATCCATTCTAATCAAACAAGATGAGTTGCGTCAGCACACCTGTCATTTACTAAACGCTGTCGAATGGCGCCGACATACGGCCTGAATAAACGATGCATTCATCTCTTTATTATGATGTGTTAATCCTGGATTATCATCAAATGTTAACACATGTTACCAGTTAGTAAAAAAATATATATCACTCCAAAACGTCGTACAAACATTGTTCTTGTAACTCAAATTGAACTGTAATACACAAGAAATAGAGTTGCTTTTCGTGGTGCGGGCTTTCAGTCGATAGAT
Organism: Lithophane ornitopus; assembly: GCA_948473465.1. Classification (NCBI taxonomy): domain Eukaryota; kingdom Metazoa; phylum Arthropoda; class Insecta; order Lepidoptera; family Noctuidae; genus Lithophane; species Lithophane ornitopus. The sequence continues at coordinate 9,394,652 of OX419620.1, read as the reverse complement.
TTCAATGGCTTATTGAGGGTAGCTAATATTATTCCGGGGCGTTCGGTGTTGCCTTTTCATCCGCTAAGTATAAACAGTGGGGTGTGTTCGCGATGTTTGGTCGCGCTCGACCGCGCCGGCCGACGATTGATTTATTTTGTATTAGCTTTACTTTACGCAGACCCACTCTGTTTTGAGTGAGATTGGTATCTAATTATTTTTAGCTCATGATGTTTATATAAGCTTAATGATTTTAAAATATAAGAATGGAATAGGAAGTTTCTTAATCTAGATTATGTTTAAAGATAACATAAAAAAAATATTACTGGATCAAGTCCATATTTAACATAGAGATCATTTAACGAATTTAGTCCAAACACTTATTTAGCTATCACTTTAAAACGTTTTAAATAACTATCAATTACCATTTAAAAGTGGTAATTTTTATATTTTTCGAAATAAATTGCAGGACAAATTAAACGAGTATCTAATACTTGCTTTTTTATCCTGACATTTATGCTAGTAGTTCAGTTGCTACGAGGGCTACGAAAACACAAAATTAGCGTAGGTACGTAATATGCTCTAGCTCTCTTATCTACTTTTAATCTATTATTTATATTTATTTTACCTCACACATATAAACCTTCCAACGGATCAAATAAGTTCTATCATACCACCTGAAAATGTAACTATCGGTTATGATCAAAGCTCGGCGTGCTCGGGACCCGGGCCGCATCCCGCTCGTGTCAATATTTGCGCGGCCTGGCCCGGCTAATGAATACAATTAGATCATTCCGCGCGGCCTCACGTTTTTCATACGCCTGGAGGGCCGGAGGGCCGCCCTCTGACAACGTGTCAAATAAAGACGGCCGTGTCGACTCCAACCTTTGCACATAACGCTAGTTGAATGCGCAAACACCGACACATGGCGAGCGAGCCTTTATTTATTACTCATAGCTTTAACTTGCCAATTAGTGACGCTTCTTGCTAGTTCTGTTCTGAGCTTTATAGCGTTTCAGTAAATATCTCTTATATGTTATTTATTTGTACAGGATTCTGAGGATCCTGTGGAAGACCAAAGTGTTTTAAAGGCTTTTAACTTTCATTTTCCTTATGGAGTGACCAGAATCACAAATAGAATGGTATTTTTTTATCGTTGGAGCAATATTTATCTATTTATTAACTTGTAGAGCAAGTTTTCTATATATTTTGGTACATACCATTATTGTGATAGAAGAAGCATTTCTATATCAGCAGGTTCCACGTTACACTTACTACTAATCGTTTTAGTTTCCACTACGTTTACCACGCTCATATTTTTTACATTGAAGCGCCAAATAATAGGTTGAACAGATGACTCTCGACTCCCCCTAGCTAACTAGATGAGAAATGATGTGCGATATACATATAATGGAAGTAGAAGTGTTTGATTGTGTTGTTGTGTTGCAAGTGAAGTTATGCAAGTCATAGGTTAATTAGTAAATCAAAGTGAAGTTGGAGGCGGCGCCGGGTGCGGGCGTTGTATGTGCAGCCTCTGAATACATTAGTGTGTGTTGTGTTTGTTCGCCACGACCGAGCCACATGGCGACGCGCCGCTCTGTTTATTTTAATACTCAACCATTGTTGCTTGCCACTGTTTGCCGAGGGAACTGTATTAAACTACCCCTTACGGATTTGAATGAGCGAGCTGGTATATGCCAGAATTAACTTAAAGCTTACCAACAAGGTTTGCAGGTCTTTCAAATCAAAAAGCGACTAATGAGTCGTTTTAAGTCACTGCCCACTCTTTCAAAAAATTTAATAAGCACTGTGTTTTTAAATTACTTACTTACTTAGTTATAAATATAATAAGCAAGATTTTTTATTTATGAATGTTGCAAAAATTTTAAAGTATCTTTTTTTCGTTCCATCTGAGCATAGCTACTCGTACTGCGAGAATGATACAAGAAGTGATTGCTTTAAACAATTAAGAATGTATGAAAATGAAAACTTCAAGATTAAGAATGTACGTCCTTTAAATATAATGCATCGGCGTTAGTAGTTAAACAAAAGTCATATTTATCGGTAAAACTTTCACATTGTCGTCGAATAACATTCTGTTATCCATTATTTAACTTAAGTATCTATTTGGGAAAGCAGAACTTTTGCTATTAATATGGCGAAAGCGACAGCCCGAAAAATTCAAATTTTCTTACAGTTTTCGCAATTTGCAGGTCAGAGATAACAACTCCTCAAAAGATTTACTCTTCAGAAATGAGGAGTAATTAAAAAAATACGTTACCTATCATCTTCAAATTAAAAGCAGTTTATTTCTATAGCTGATGTAAAACGAATAATTTCATTTTATATGTTATAAAATATACTGTGTAGTTATTGCCAAAAGCTAATCCAGACTTGTTGCAACTTTATCCCTCAAGGTTACCAGGGTTTAGTATTCGTTGATTTATTTTAATGTTTTCAGGAAAGTTATGATGCGCAAAATTAAGGGGTAATAAAGCTAATTGGTTTGGCTTCACTCAAGACAGTCAGTGTCTAGTTTATCAATCGGTTCAGTGCATTGGTTGATGGTATGTGACAGGTTCCTGGATAGTCGCCGACTTATTTACTCAGGTTTATTAATTTTATTAACTTTTCTATTCAGTATCTAGTTTCGTACTTCAATTAAGTATTATTACTGAATAACTTACCTACTTCATAAATTTTTATACCCAGCATTTCTATAATAGGTATAAATTTTTTTACTAATTGATATCAATAACATATCCAGGGTATATTATAAAAGTACCACTAAGGCTCGAAGTGGTTCCGAAATTGTCATGTATGATTACGAATAAGTAGATCGTTCTATCCGCCTTGTCGCTTGGCTACGAACCCCATCAATTCATGTTAATGAATAATATTGTATTGATTTCACGATAATTACAATTCAATTGTATGGTCACGTATCTTATGGGCTGTGCATCTGCAGCTCGTGAGCACTTGTATTTAATTACATTTGCCGGGTCGCACCTCGCGCGCCCTCGCCACCCAATTCGGTTCATTTGCAAAGTGCATTTCGATGCCGTGCTCGATTGTCCCAACAACCCTGCGCTTAATTGCCCGCCCGATATTTATTATTGCCGTTTGTTTGTACATTTATGTGCCACTATACATCGAAAGCCATTCGATTTACGACTACAAAGTTCCACTCGTTAATGCGTTCAGAGGGATCACCTTCACAAAATGATTTTATGGCCCATATCGGTAGGAAAATTCAGCAAAGTATTTACATTAGGGGCACGCATCACATTCGATAAACATCGCAACGAATTCCTACAAACACATCGGCGGACGTTTATTTGCCTCGGGCATACGCTCGGCTTCACTTCGACTTCGCATTCCGCTCGCCGTCGTATCGGTACTCATTTGTATTGGCGGTGGCTTTTGTATTATTTGTTTGTTTACGGATGCCGCATACGTTGTGGGAGCTTTGATTTTTTCCAATTCGGAAATAATGCGGAAGGCGTGGTGCTGGGGGCGATCGGCTCGCCGGGCTCCGTGCCCCGGCTCCAATCAGCCGAGCCGTGTGTTCGTTAGTACCGGCGCCGGCGAGCTTGCCGCTTGGTTAAGCCGGGCACGTATCTACGTGGGACCTTTCCACTCGGCAGCACTGATTTTCTCTTAGATCCAACGAAATGATGAACTTCAGCAATCTTCGACTTCATTTGTTGAACAAATCTACCGCGAAATACTACACGTATACTTTGATTTCAGCTCTGTTTAGATTACAATGTGTTTTCAATTTCAATATTTCGCTTCAGAAATTTTATATTTACAGTGACAAAGATAAAAGTTTAGATTGTGTCGAGAAACTCAATATTACGAAAGAGAGGCTGCTCAGCAAGTAACCTAATTGATGATAAACGTAACACCACAACGATACGTCTGATCAATCGATCGATCGATTCATCTGGATTGGTAATTACAGATTGTCAAATGTCAAGGCATGAAAGTATTTTAGTATAATATTCCGTGAAGGAAGTGCAAAGTTTTGTCTAAGATCTATCTGAAAAAGCCGTCCATCATAAAGACTTCGAAAACTTGTGATGGCAAGTTGTCGTGATACCTGAAAGAGAAGAAAACCTTAACTACCTTTCCACAAAATTGTTCACACACTTGTGTAACAGTTGTTCAGTCGAAACAGGTACAGTTTCTAAAAGTGTATTTTTTGTAGTATCTACATTCTACATTGATGTCTATCACTAGAGTTCTTAATAAGGACATATCATACCTATCATAGGAAGGAACTGTTAGGAAGGAAATGAGTTTTTATCGGTCTATTTTTAAGGGACTGATTTTTAGCATGCTTCTGCATGGAATAATTTTATATAGAAACATTTCAAATGCTTTGTCACACCACTTGTGGGCACACGGTTTATACATAACCGATATAGTACCTATGTCTTTTTTATGGAAACTAACACTATAGGACTTACTATGGATACTAATACTTCAGGTGGCTATATTTTTTAAGGATTTTGCGCGTTTTATTACATCTAAGTATTTCGAACTTTTTCGTTTCTTCGAATGCTGAGCGTCAAAGTCATTAGTATGAGTAATCAATATGACTACGATGTGTAACAATGACCTAAATTGAAAGTAATTTTCAGTAAAATTACTGCTTAACTAATTATATTCGGAGCTGTATACATCATTATGAAAATAATTAACTGTCAAATATAGGTACTTACATTACCAAGTGGATTATTATTATATGTTAACTTTAAACATCGCAGTAAGCCTTGTCGAGTGTAGTGTTGGCGCTAACATCTTGTAAATCACGATGATGTGTATGTAAGGTAAGTCACGTTCGTCCGTGAGTGGGCCGCATCGTTACATTAGAGTTATAACGAGATCAAGCGGCATCAATATGTCATAACTGACGTGACGCGGCCGTCAGTGCAGCGAATCAGCGATGACATGCATGCGGATGCGGCGGCACACCAGCCAGCACCTGTGCACACACTGACATACGACTAGCTGCCTACACGAAACAAAAGTAGCATCAATATATCTTGTGTTTCAATGTCAATGGTACGCGTTTAGCGTTTAGTCATGCCACATCTGCATCTCTACATAATTCCTCACACATATTATGAAAATTGTCACACCATATACTCAAATATTTATAGAGCAGCAGACCAGCTTCGGGAATCTTCCGACAACTGTTCAAGTGAAACAGTAATAAAGCATTCGAAATGTTTCTAGAACACAAGCAGGTCATTAACGTTTGTCATGATCACTGCCAAGGAGAATTTACGTAGAAGTACGTAGGCGGCGAGTAATTATTAATATTCGTTTGTGTTCATCATAATAAACCAATTAGCAAGTACCAAGTGTATGTCGGTTTGTGATGTCGTTGAAGTCGGCTAACCTTTGTATTCACTATAAATTAGTTCAATCACACAACTCTTCGTGGCCATTACACGGACCAAAGGAAAATAGGCATGAACATGAAAACTGCTTCTATTCTAAGTGTTGCAAAACGCTCACAAATGGATTATACGAAACGCTTATAATTGTATTGCTCGGTAGATAGTAAAGTAGCTCGTTGAGGGAGCGACACATATTAATAGATAATTAAGCATTCTACGTGGATCTCGGTGATCGCAGCGAAATGAAGAAATATGTATAAAGGTGAACAAACATCATCAGCGAATTGCGATGTTCAAACAATGGTGCGTGTGATTGTGCAGGTCACAGCGTGCGAGGGACGGAGAGCGGGCGCGGCCGCGTATGTCGAGCGAGCATTTTTTACTCTGTGCTCAATCAGCGCCAGTGGCAGTTGCAATTATCTTTCGCACCAAATCGAATTATGATCAATTCGGATTTGCGCGCATCCGAACGAATATAAAACGGTTTGCATTAAAATTTGGCGCTCGATGCATGGGATGCGTTCCCATTAGTCCGGCCGAGCGCTAACTTTGTTTGCTCATCCGAGCCCACGTCCGCTACTGGCGTTTTCATTATATTTTTTATTGTACGTATTCGGTTTTGTTTACGATGCTTTTCGCTTCATTGGTGTTCGGATTTTAATTTTGGGTATACCTGACCTGTTGTCAAAAGCAGTAGCTACCAATATACCTTCACAGGTACCTTCAAACATATTTGTTAGGAAATTTGTTTACCTCTCGTTTTAGGCTTTACTGGTTTGGTGAACCATGCTGACTTGGCTTAGCTATTTTATACCGGAACTAACAAGAAAGAGGATTGTGACCATGATGTTTAATGAGGCATTACAGTCGCTCAAAAAGGCAACAGCCCTTTTCAGGCGCAATGGCATGGCCTGGCATCATTTAGAATTGATGAGGCCTGAAATATTATGTCGATTATCTTCTACTTAATACAAATCTAAAATTCAATATTCACTGACAGATACAACGCAATTTAAACTACTGGCTAGACCCAGTAACGCATGATTTTTTGTAGTAGAGTTTTTATACATTTATATAACCAAAGCGAGCTACGCAAGTATACGTTTAAGTATGCATAAGGAACTCCTTCTCTCTAGGAAATCCTTCCTAAGTAGGAAGGATTTTTGAAAATACATCCCCCTGTTTTAGCAATACCTAGTTATTGTACGGAACTTATACTATAAACTATAAGTATAACTATAACTATAAGTCATTTTTCGTTGGGAAACACCTTATGACACTTGGCTTGTATATAATTAAAAACAACATTATGAATACTGCTCTTTCTGACTATTGTGTTTAAGGTTGATGCGCTAGGGTGGCCCGCGAAATTCAAATTTTCTTACGTTTTTTGCAATTTGCAGGTCAGTATCAGGTTGTATGTTGATCTAAATATTATTAGCGGCCGTAACAAATATGGATTTACAGAATTATAAATATTAGAATCAGCAATACAACTCTCTAAGTTCATGTAAGTGTATTGAATGATGATTTAATGAAATAGTCCTTCAATGCAAGTGCATTGAATGACTATTTCATGAAATCATCAGCAATTTGCAGGTCAGTATCAGGTTCAGGTCAGCTCAACATACAACCTGATACTGACCTGCAAATTGCAAAAAAAGTAAGAAAATTTGATTTTCGCGGGCCACCCTAGCGCATCCACCTTAACCTATAATGATAGAGCTCTGCCTTGTTGGTCTAATGGCCGCAAGTGCTACTGATAAGCATGAGGTTCTGGATTCGATGGGGGCGGGCAAAGAGTTATCGGGTTTTTCCATCTGGAATATCTCAGTAGCAGCCCGGAGTCTAGATTTGTACCCGGTTGATAGCAATTGGCTCGCCCACTATTACATGGGACTCAAACGTAACTGGTGAAATGTGGGTGTACTATAGGTACACACACCTCTGCCCAACCTTTCGGGGAATACAGGCGTGATGTCATGTTATGTTATGTTAGAGATATAAATGCTGAAAGACTTTTTCACATTTTCAGGTATGGTTCCAAAACCGACGTGCGAAGTTCCGCAAGCAGGAGCGCCTAGCCCAACAAAAGGCGGGTGAGGCGCCAGTGAAGGCGGAGGGCAAGCGCGACAAGCCGACGTCGCCGGCCGCGTCTCCACACCCGCCCTCTGCGCCCGCGCCGCAGCCCGCGCACCACGCGCTGCCGCATCTGTCCCCGCCAGACCTCAAACCTTTAACTTCGGCAGGTAGATATCGTAAGTTGTTCATCATGTTAGGTTGATACTTTATAAAATATTGTTGTTAAATTCTTTGGTATTTCGACTCGGTCTAGAGTGACAGTGTCGTTCAAATTGACCTGTTTATTTGCAGTAACCGACAATCAGATAGACAACAAATATCCTGAAGTCAAGAGGCATGGGTCCCAGCAGTTAGACTCACTGCTGGGAACCAGGGCCTTCTTTCTGTGAGAAGAAAATATATTTATTTTAATTTATTAATTTTGGTTGTACTTAAGTAATGTTCCGAAACCCGGGACATAGGTAGTCCCGAAAAAATATTTTGTCCTAAGGCGTCTCCACTTTGTCTCTGCTCGTTTTCGAACACTAAGCATTTTAGCTCACCAATTTCCGATCACTGATAGATAAATGTTTTTATTTTTGTAAGTAAGTTTGTACCTACAAACACTTTTATTTAAACTAGATGAGGTCAGCGTTTCTTGTCTGACTGCTCTGACTGCCCCGTTGGTCTCGTGATCGCAAGCACGACCGGTGAGCGTGGGGTCCTGGGTTCGATTCCCGGGTCAGGTAAAGTGTTATTGGGATTTTCCATTAGGAATTTCTTAGTAACAGCCCGGAGTTTAGAAGTTCGTGGTGTGATACCCCCGTGCCTCGGAAAAGCAGCTTAAGCCGTTGGTCCTTCGCCTGATCTCTCTCCGGTCGTGTCGAAATGAAATGATGAAATGGCGAAACTCTGAGGTAAAGGCTGAAACAAACTCAGAGGTCACAGTCTCTTTTAAAGTCCAGACATAATCTTGGTCAGATCACTTGAAGACCATGCAGATTGGTGTCTGAAGCTTCCGTTAAACGAATATCTAGTCAGTGAGGGCTTTACACTTCTTTAGTCCGGTGCCACTAAACCTATTTTAATTTAAACCAATAATTAAATAAAACACAATAGATAACAAAAAAGTAAATAGGGATTGAAGAAAAAATCATTTTGAGTTACAATTCAGAAGGCGACGGCAGACCGCAAACTGCACCGGCAAAGCTACCCAACCGCAAACCGCAATGACAGACCGCAGCGACACTACTGGTTTCTTTATATCTCTATAAAAACGCTCCCGTAAATGGTGACACTACCGCCTGCTGCTGCGGTCGAGCGGCGACCGCAGATGGCATACCAGTAGTGCTGTCAGTGTCTGTCACTAACAGAGTGACAAGACTTTCGTCACGTTCGTAATTAAAACCGAAACGGCACCATCGCTTGCGGTTTCTGTCAACCGCAACGCCGCTCCGCTACCATGGGCGGTCTGCTGTCGCCTTGAGAAGTGTGCCTTTATTATCAAACAGAAAAAAACTTTTTACAAAAAAAAAAACCGACAACTTCCAAAAGAAACACTAAAAAAAAGTGAAAAATAACTTTAATTTCGGAAGTCGAATGTCTGGTTTTCAATTTTCGTTTTTTGCCACCGACTTCCGAAATTAAAGTTATTTTTCGCTTTTTAATTGTGGTACTTACCCCACACAAATTCGAATAACACTACCTGCTATGTAAATAACAGTAACGGAGTACCTAACTCAAAACATCGTCCATATAGACAAAGTGGGAAAAATACGTAATATTGAAGCTAACTCAAAAACTACGAAACCAAAGTTTTTAAAACGAGTTTCTGAAACATTTATATGGTTTAGTCAGTTTACCTCTGAAGCATGACCGACTTACTAAACAAAAAAAGAATCATCAAAATCAATTGATAATTGGTGGAGTAATCGCGTAACAATCAAACCAGACGAATTGAGAACCTCCTCCTTTTTGAAGTCGGTTAATAAAACCGCGAATCATATTTAGATCAACATATAACCTGATACTGACGTGCAAATTAAAAAAAAAACGTAAGAAATGTTTAATTTTGCTGGCTAGCCTGACGCTTTCGCCTTAAGTTTGGTGCGTACCCTGATCTTCCGTGGGGTCCCCGGCTTGACCTATTTAAGGCAGTTCAGACAGAACAGAGATACATCTAAGACCGTACATAGTAGCGAATCACAGAATAAACTTCTTAGTAATCGTTTTTTCAGGCGCATACCAGTGGTAGTGATGCGAACGCAGTGTTTACCTTATTCCCGCGATGTTGACGTCATCGCCAGATTTAGCGGGTTACAACATTAAGTCACATTTGATCAACTATTTGTGTAGGGGTATGGTGACGAAAATAGTACTTTAATGATAGACTTTTGTTTGTGATGTTACATCTGCACACACCGTTACTTCGTGATTCGAGTTAATGAGTTACACACACAAGTACAAAATTTGGATCCGCTTTTAACCATTGAGGCCTAAAACAGGTGTACGAAATAAGCTGAAGCATTACGAAAAAAATTACAGTAGTTAATTTGTCCTACTGGAGTGGTAGTAGTAGGACCATGTTGGTAACATTTGGTTACGGATTATCGACCACAGCACGTGCCAGCCAGCTAGGCAATGGTAATTTTGACTTCTTCAATTGAAATATTTAGTTTAACTACAATGAAAAAAGGCCTTCAAGGTATTCCTCTCTACTGAGGTCGTTTTCCTTCTTTAGATCTCAATACTTCGCCTAAAGTACTTTTCCTTTGTTCTCGTTTAAATACAGTTTTTTTTTACGAAAAAGGCAAACCATAGGATAAAAATGTAAAAGTGAGTAGATAATAAATCTATAGGAATAAAATTTGTTATTTACTTAATTACGTAGGTTGCCGAGTTTACTCAATATTACGAGTTTCTCAAATTGCAACTAACATTAAATTAAATTTTTATCATTAATACGTCCGGTTGACGTTTAGTATCTGACATGTAAAAAATACACCTTGCTACTTAAATAATATCAATTGCGCGAATATTTCTCTGGTTTAATGTTTTGTCTGCAATGTGAGTCAATATGTATTTATGTTTAATTTTTTTGGCAACCGTGTTACGTGGATTATGAAAAATTACTATTTCTTTTTGATGCACTAAATAAACTTATTTTTGTAAGACACGTCAACTTCAGCTACTAATTGATGGCAGGTTTTAAAAAATGAGATCATTCTAAAAATTTAAGCGGTGAAGCTCTCACGGGAAATGAACGACAAATAATAATTTAGACATCTGTACGCTTTGTTTCAGTTTCGATAGATTAATTAGGTACAGCTCTCACAATGTGGCAAAGATTTACTTAGACAATGTTTATACTTTACTGTCTTTACTTTATTACACAGCTTTGCAACATTCTTTTGAGAAACGATTTTTTTACGTTCAAATCGGATATTTTCGTTCCAATCGTGATGTCACGAAATATTTTTGGGCAACATATCTTACCAATGTTACATTGATCGCTGAAATTATAGCCGCATGAGTCATGCTGCTCGACCAATCAGAGAGCCGGACGCACTATTTCAGCTCACATGTTTACGTGGGCGAATACAACAAGGCTGCTTTCGACAAAATATATACAGCTCTTCGAATTAGTGGATCTTAAATATAGAATGGTGATTCTATTGTATGGTATATTAATACAATGCTGCATGGCTTAGGAATGTACCTCAAAAAAAACCCAGAATATAAAAATAAAATCTTTTCTACAATATGTTGATACTTAAAAAGCTTTCGCAGTTGATAATAAAACCAGTTTTATAATCTCTTCACTAATTGTTGAATAACAACTATGTTGTCAAATTGTCTATCCTGTGAGTGTTAATATCTACCACATATTATTATTATTATATAAAATAACAGAATTTACATACCCGAGAAGATAACCGAAACCTATCCAAACATTCAAATCTTTATAATTACATAACTCAAGTTGGTATAAGCGAACCTTGAAAACTGAAAACTTCATGAAACTTTCATTTGTTTGCTATGTAGGTAGCTAGCCTCATCAATACAAGGCGAATTTTCCATGAACTTGGTATCGCTTTATATAAACATGTCTGTACCGTTTCTGCCAGAAATAGAACCGAATAATATTGTGAATTTGTGCGTTACATCTGAGTAAGATTTATAAAATCACTTCAAGAGATTTTTGGGTTTAGTCAGTGAAATAGATCAAATAACTCGGAGCTTTTCCTCAAGAATTTTTCTTATCACGTTTAATATTAAAATACTTATTTACATTTTGAAAATGAAAAATCTTTAGAAAATTACTCATCATCCCGCATATGGAAAGCCCAAGCTACATACATAGACTAGGGCTTGATAACGTCCTAACAATGCGTGTCGTGTTGAAAAGTATAAAAGGTTTCTGCATGGCAAGTTTGCAACTGCCTAACGTTAATGTTCAGTTGGTGATCGCGGCTCTTGAGAAAGACTGTATATTTCATATAGGGTATAAAATGTATACAGCAATACATTTTACAGAGTCCTATGAATATAGGTCCCTACTTACGTCATCATTTCCTATACACAGATTGTAATAATTGGAAAATAATAAGATAGAATACAATTAGTTTTAGAAATCCCAGCAGTTTCCTAGTAGAAACATCAATATAGAAAAGTACTCAAACGTTTTAGATAGGCACATCTGGTATGGCTCCTCATATAGGCAGAACTAGGCGCAGTGGTTCACCGGGTAATGGCGGACTTGTGGTCGTATTAATCACATTACGCCGCCGCCGCCACCGCGCCAGATTTTCACTTCGGCTCATTTGCGCTAATTGTGCGCGCGATTGTCACTCAGGCTTGAATAAACAACGGAGCCGCGCAGCAAGGATTAGGTGATTAGTGCTTAATTGTGTTACCACGATTATTTCATATTCGCCCGTCGAGCTGCAGTCTGATTTCATATTCGAGCAGATTTGTGTGCACAAGTTTTGCTTGTTTGGATTCAGTTGCGAGAATATCAGCATTGTACTTATATCCACTTGATGTTAGGCTCCCGACGACAATAATGTTCAATGGACCTGAAGATATTGCATATATTATTGATTGATACTATGTTTACGAGACAAACGAATGTTAACTATATTGATATGTTTATGTGTTGTGCAGCAAACAAATTGTGCGATGAGCTGAACGGCGTAGGGGGCGACGTAGGCCTGCCGCCGGTGAGCGGCAGCGGCGGCGGCAAGTGGGCCGGTGGCTGCGGCCTGCTGCGCCAGCCCTCCGGGTTCCCACTCCTGGGCGTTGCGCCACCCAACTATCTGCTGTCGGACCACCTCGGCACCCTCGCCAAAACGAACAACCATCTTTTCTAATGGGCGTAGCAGCGTCGCCTTGAGTCACCGTCCGTGGCGCGACGAGTCCACGGGGAGCGCGCCGCTGTCCCGCCCGCACCGCCAGAAACCCGCTCTCTGCACCCACCCTGCCTGCATTTCATTAACATTCCAGGTTACACTGTGCCAAGTGAAAACTTTCTAAAGTGATATCTAAATGACAAAATTGAGATTTTTATTTCGACTGCGCGTAAAACATTCCAAGTGCCAATTCGTGTCCATTCAAGTATGTATCGTCGCAATAACAAAGAACTGTCTAAATGAAGTTTTAGATGTATTTATTGTAACAAAGCAGTTGAACGTACAAGTTGCCTGTTACATGTACACGGGTGTTTAGTTTTAGATAGTTTATGGTAATGAAGATTTTGTGTGATACGATTGTAAATAACATTCCGATTGTATACGTTTAATAAAGGTATACTTATTCAGTGAAGAATTGAAGTAAAGGAAGATAAGTAAATTAATTTTAAATGTTGTCCTATAAAATTATGATGTATTTTATTCGTCGATGCCTAAATGAAATATAAAATGTATTAATCCAATTGAATTTTAAAATATTTCCGCAAACTGTAACGGAATTGTGTCGTTGTATTACTTCTAGTCACCGGAACATTAGTTTTATTTTAAACGAATTATTATTTTTATTAATAAAGTGCATAGATTAATTATAGCCAACATACCGGAGTTGGCGATGAACGATGTAAATATGTAATAAATTATTTGTAAATACTAGACATAATAGTGGTGTACCCGAGTGTATGTAATTATTGATGAATTTGTGGAGGGTGTTTTAATAAAGCAAACAATAAATCGTCTGTTTATATTTGTGTTTACCCTGATCTTCTGCGTGAATGTACCAAACAGTTAACTGGAAGTAAATCTGTAGTTAATTAGTGATTAGAAAACAATGATTTAACTTATCATTAGGTAATAGGTACTCGATTGACAGGGAACAAATATTTTACCTTTCGCTCTGTTCTAATAATCGAAGAAAGGTGTGTTAGGTTAGGAACCTAATGCAGACGGGATTGAAGTTTCCTTGCATACCTACATTTTGTAATAAAACAAGGTTGTTTACAAACTTCTGCATTTAAAATTAGGGCACGACAAACTCTGTTGTAAACGAATTGAGCTCACGGAGCGGAGTCACGGCACATATTTCGAGTGTTTATCATTTCCGTTTTAATTTACTCTGTTAAGTTACATGTGAAGCTTTTATTTATGTACTTAGAAACAGATCCAACATTTTTTTCAGAGAATTCCATTTATAAGATGTCCATATTACTAACATCGCAAATCAGTCTCTACCATAGCCTAGGTAAGCGCACGTCCTGGGATCCGAACTAAAAATATGTTAAAGATCAGATTTATAATTTGAGAATGGTTTTTATTTAAATACCTACCCACTGAAAGCTTAAAATATGTTTGTTTATTATAATTAGAAAAAGTGTCACATTTTTACTATGACACCAAAGTAATCTATCATCCGAGTTTGTAAACTACATGGCCTTGGTTTCCATAGCAATAAAGGTCGATGGAGCACGAGAAAGACCTTCAAGACGAAGAGGACTGAAAGAAAATAATCTAGAATACATTAAAAGGACAAATATTTATCTGTGGAGTCATAACCACGACTGATGTGCACCTTGGTCCGGTTATAGGCCGTCACGACCTTGTTCGCCGCGAAGGGCCGTCGCACTCTGCTCACTAAAGAAGATGACAATGTTTTTGTATCTGTAGACAGCTCTAGGTAAAATATTGCCTACGAATACGTAAACACGAAAAAAAGCCGCTTCGGATGTCTGCGTAGATTTTGAGTAATTACGAAATGATTTATGCTGGTATTTATAGTTTTATGATCTATTTACGTCCCGCGTTCACGTGGTCGTACATGTTGTTTAGGATTCCGCGAGCTGAATGTAAAATTGAAATAAACTTGTTTCTTCCGCGGAATACAGCGTTAAAATGAGTTTACAGCCTGTTAAACAGTTAATTAACTATTTTACAGGCTGTAGTGTTTTAGAAACTTCTAGGTGTACCTTCTGACATGTGTATATGGGCGTACGTATAAACCTTATATGCTTTATCGAAGCCTCATGTACCTATTTTACTCAATTTTATTTAGCAAAACTAAAACCCAACTACGACTAAAAATCCGGAGTCACACGTGTTAGCGCATAAATCAAACAGATTACGTGTGACACCGGGTTTTTAATTTGTCTGTCTGTGGTGTCTTATTTATAACTTTTTAGTCGTAGTTGGGTTTTAGTTTTTATTACCTTAATTTTTTTTTAAATTCTTTTGGGGTTATAATATATATATATTTTTGAAATGTGCTTATTAAGCCCTTTCATTTGATACCTAACATGGTAGGATTAAACAATTTTTTTTTTTTTAGTTCCTGACTTTATGTCCTCTAGAGGTCGCCATTTTTTTGACGCATTTGGCCGTACGCCGCACGCCGACGCAGACGCCATTTTCATTTAATGTGACGTCACATAGCCTATAACCAGGGGACAATCAAGACGCTTCCAACGATACCTCATTTGTCAAATTGTGATGAGTGGTTTAGAAGATAGGAGGGAACAGATGAACATACATACATACATGAATACATACATTAATACATACATACATACATACATACCGGTCAAAATCATAACACTCTTTTTTTCTTCGCCGTAGTCGGGTAAAAACTAAAACCCACCCACTTTTAGACAATGACGTAAGAGAGTCAAAATTACACAATATCTTTATTGATCGAAATTCTACCACGCATATAAAATGTCCTTTAATGAAGTAATTAGCATTTATTCACACTATAAAATGTTATATTTTAGTGTACCTATACTTTTAGATAGGTACGGTAATGCTACAAGTTTTGCAAATATGCATAGCAACTGCATGGAATATCAGTGTATGAGCGCATTGACCACTCCCACGTGGCGTCTGGACTCGTGATCAAAGTGGAAGGTGGGAGATCTAATCGCTGCTAGTTCTTTGCGGTTTTTTTTTGTGTGATGTAGGTATTCAATAAATTAAATAAGTAAGTATAGATACGTTTGAAATTCACGTGAATACAAAACTTGAGAAATCAGTGAATGAGAATCATAGATGCTTATCTAAAATCCTGAAAGCTTTCAGATATCAGAGCAAACACATTCCTTATGTTAGGCACAGTTCCGATCTCCAGAGAGGAACAGATTCACTACCGTATAAGAAATTCCGAGTAAAAATGCCTGGGAGTCGTACCCACTACACACTAAGCTCATGCGAATTTGGTAAGCTGCTTGGAAGTAAGACCTCGGATTATCTTTTGGTAAGAGCTAACTTATAAAAAGGAGATATGCCATTTTAACAACAAGACAACAATATAGACTTAGGTACTAGCTTCTGCCCGCAATATCGTCTTCGTTTACCGGGATAAAAAGTGTCCTATGTCCTAAACCACATGCCCATCTAAATTCGCTCAGCCGTTTTAGCGTGAAAGCGTAATAAACTCACTTTCGCATTTTTAATAAGTATTAGGATTAGTTTATAGGGTACTAGCAGCGCCCCGTCGTTTCACCCGCATTGTAACGGCTAGGGCTTTGCAGGTAGGCTGCGCAGGCCGTTAACGGATAGGTAGGTAGTGTAGAGAGAGAAGTAAAACCAGCTGGGTAGATTAATACATATATTGGTTAGGTTAGAAGTAATAAGAGCACCACAGCTAGGTCGTGGGTAAGGTCACTGATCTTTCCGAGCACTCGCACACTTAGGTAGGTAGAAGGGTACCGTCTTTGGTCATCTGATGTAGTTGTAGGGGCCTGCTAGCACAGGCTCAGCGGGAGGGCGGTAGGGCCGTCGGTAGCACGGGTGGTAGACCCGTGGGCCTGCAGGTTGCGTGCGGCGGTAGGCCGTAGGTAGCTGGCGGCGGTAGACCGCAGGTAGGTCGCGGCAGTAGGCCGCAGGTAGGTCGTGGCGGTAGGCTGCAGTAGGCCAGGCCTTGGTAAGGCCTCGATAGCGTGCACAGGTGGTAGTGGTGCACGTGTCCCGTTCTTAGCCGGGATGTAGAATCCGGGACGTAGAATCCGGGGCGTAGAACCCTGAGAACGCATTAGGGAGCGCACGTCAGAAGCGGTGCAATTAGCAGCGTGCGATGTGCCAGCCTCCTTCCCGTCCTTAGCGACCAAGAACGGTACGGGAGGCAGGATAGGTAAGCTTAATATACCGCAGCGGTTTACAGGCAGAGAGAGAGAGAGAGTGCAATGACAGCTTGGCAGAATGACAGATGGATTTTAGGTTATAGTGACAAGGCATAGAACATAACCTTTGCTGATGGCACACACACAACAGCTCAGGAGCACACAGTATAGCTATAATAATGGTGAACTCACCCTAGACTCGGGGCACATGGTGTATATTCTACATGATGACCCGGTATTATGGCTGGTTGCAGATGAAATGAACGTCAGTCAACTAGTGTTGGGCATGTATTGTAGTGTTGTGCTTAACCACTTAGTAATTTAGTAAGTACTCGACTAAGTTCAGTTGTGAAGCCACAACGTTGCAGCATAAGTCTGAATCCCGTGGGAATATCAAGATAAAAAGTATTCTTTGTATTAATCCAGGTTATATACTATCTGTGTGCCAAATTTTATTCAAATCCGTTTTGTAGTTTTTGCGTGAAAGAGTAACAAACATCCATCCATCCGTCCATCCTCAGAAACTTTCACATCAAATAAGTATGAGTAGGGTAGTAGGATGTATTTATAGCCAATAAAGTAGTGTACCTTCTATGTATCAGCTATAGCTTTCAGTCGATGTATTTCAGTCTTAAAATATTATCGTAAATCATTTCTAGCTAGCCTATATGACATAAAACTATCGTCTCCTGTACGTAATAAGAATGAATTATAACAATATTCATATCATACGAAGTTGCAGTATGTTCAAATTATTATTTTAGAAATAAAAAAATGAAAACCTACCTCTACAATGATTTGATTTATTAATATTGAGTTTTAGACATACCTACTAACATTCGATACATACTCTTTCCTGTTTTAATAATTCTTTAAAGAATGTTTTTCAGGCAATATTTGCAATGACGTGTGTCACAACTTCACAAGACACAGTCATGAATAATTTTGCATGTAAACCAAATACGTTAAATCACAAAAAAGCGTGAAAGACGGTTTCGTTAATGACTTAATTCCCAGACAATATTTCAAGGAGTTATTTGAAACGGAGGTAAAAATATATTATTTTTCATTTTCCCACGTAAAGAATCCGTTTGTTTGGCGTGGGCTATGGCGACAATGATAACTCAGCGGGTTCTCATCTCAATGGCGTGCGCGCGAGTGGGCGGGGCGCCCGCGCAGCTTCGGCGTAGCGCCCGCCTACGAACTGCATTAGTGCCTTATATGGACGTCTGAGGAGCTTTTCTTCTTGAGGTTTTGTTGAAAGCTTTGCTAGAAAGTTTTTTTTCCTAAACATGTTTTACGTGTCCTATAAAGGTCGTTGTTTATCATTATGAGCTTCTGAATTGTTTACGATTTAAAGTTAGATTTTTATATAAAAAGGTAATTATATTTTTATTTACGCACTTGATTACATATTACTTCCGCATTCCGTGCTATCGGTACATTTGGCCTTATTTAATTTTATTCGATCCTTGTTTTCTTTTCAAGTTTTCCTATTCAACGTAAAGGAAAACTTTTGGTTTCGATATCTCAATATTTTTAATAATTAGTTAGGTAGTTACGTAAAGAATATAAAAACAACAACGACACAAGAAAGTAAGAATAGGTATATTATTTTATTTGTTTTTTTAAAACAAGGTCGATCATCTCATAAGAAACGTTCCTTCTACTACAGAGTTTTTTATTTAAAAAAACATACTCTGGCTAGCGAGTCCAACTTACCTGTAGGTAAACAAAAATGGTTAATATAAAATAACACTATTTTATAAATTAATAGACAGCAAAGTAAAATTGCCGTTTATTTTGTTCCCGACACATTTGTCTGTGTCACGTATATACACGCATATATATATTTTATTATTCCGTGATGATTAGAAATTAATAGCTTTAATCAATTAGCATGTCGTATCAGAGGAAAATAAAATTATATACGGTTGAATGCCTGAAGTTTTGCAATTTATAATAAAAAGAAAATGAATAAGTATTTTAAATAGGTATCAGTTGATCGGGGTTGTTCCCCACGATTACCCAATCCCCAATAATGGAACGTTTAAAAGTTCATCATGCTTTTATTAAAACTAAGTTTGATTTTTGAATATCTAATCTCTTGCCTTCATAAAACATTTTTTTTTTCGTATTTCTTTCTTTACAATCTGTCACTTTATATTAGGACATTCAGTAATTTATAAATGATGTTTTATATAATTATCATACTTGGTATGCAGGAATAGGGGGACCTATTCCTTATTATACTATTTGGACACATCCTAGAATTTATGGATGAGCTGTTTTAATTGGATAATTACTATTTTTGCTTATAGTAGTTAAATGAAAACAACTCAAGAAAGCTAAGTCAATTAATTATTGAAATATTTTAAACAATTACCTATACAAATATTTTCAATAACTTTACACAAAGGCTGTTGAGTCAGATGGCTATTTCGTATCGGCTGCTCATCGGGTAGCGAGCGCTGCGCACGAGTTTTCCAGAAGGGCGCATCTTGTCGCGCTATAAATACGTGGACTCAGCTTTCAGGAGTTCAGTCTGGCCGTGCTTTCCTCAGCGCACTAACTCCTCATCTCCGCAGCAACACACACACACACACAACATGTCTCTGGAACGTCAAGTCCGCGCTAAGGTCAGAAAAATATTTTAAATATTCCCATTTTATTCACTCATGTTTTTGCGCCATTCAAATCGAAAGCTAATAAGAAGCAGTTAATAAAAAATATAAAGTAAATAAAAAGTATAAATAAAATATGAACTAAAAAATCGCAAAGTGTTCACAAGTAATTTTTGAGATAAAAAAAATATTGTTGCAAAGTTTTTTCAAAGGTTAAACATAGAAAAACATTTCCATTGCTACTTACTCATTTACTTTTTTTTATGAACCTTATACAACAGAACTTGTGTTTTTAAGATCATTTCAATATTTCTATTTATAAGAAACAAGATCGACAATAGCTTTTCTAAAATAACTTATTTTTTTCAAAATAACGATGAGCATTTCTATTATAAAAAATTGCAATGACTAAAAAAAGTTTATTTATATCCACAGTTGGCATCCAAGCGTAGCCCCGAGCAGGAGAAGGAAGCACAGGAGTGGATCGAAGCCATCCTTGGCGCCAAGTTCCCCCCTGGTGAAGCTTTCGAAGATGTCATCAAGGACGGTACCGTCCTCTGCCAGCTCATCAACAAGATCAAGCCTGGCTCCATTCCCAAGATCAACACCTCTGGTGGACAGTTCAAGATGATGGAGAACATTACCAAGTAAGTCATGCTTAAAAAACATTTACAATTTTTACATCGAATGCAATGGATACATCAGAATCGAAAATCAGAATGAACTCTTATTATATTGAAGTATTTTGACTATCCGTTACTGCGAAAGTTCAAAAATAAATAATCAAGAAGTGTTACATATGTATAAGCGTATACTTATATATATGTAAGTGTAGACGATGAGATATTTAACTGCAGCAGTGATCTGCAAGTATCTATCGAAAAGACTTTTACACACGCCGTAAACTAAATTGAAAAATTATTATCTTTGTTCCTTGTTAGCAAAAAAACAGACAAATTCTGACGTATTTTTCTCGTTTAGCTTCCAGGCGGCCTTAAAAGCGTACGGTGTGCAAGACATCGACGTGTTCCAGACCGTCGACCTCTGGGAGAAGAAGGACATCGCCCAGGTCACCAACACACTGTTCGCTCTCGGCCGTGAGGTGAGTAACCGTCACTTTACTATCTATAAAAGTGCCAAACATGCCATCAATTTACCTCGCAACAAGCCGCAGGCCTCTTAATTTCGCATACCACCCAAATTTACGTTTTTCGAAATATAGTACATGGTATTACGCAATCGATTTTATAATCTTGTAAACATCCACATTTATCGCACCCAATTTAACATCGCAATAACGTATACTTTTATCTTATATACACACCATTTATTATAAACAAGCGATCGGTGGAATAGAATATAGAATCACCAAGCATCGGATTAAATAATGTGTTCACAGATTGTTTGGTTTAAGATACGTTTAGAATTTAAGGAGTTGGCGCTGTGCCAAGTTCAACCAAATTTTACGAGCATCTTGCAACATTACCTCAGTTTTCATAAATATCCAAGGTCGCTCTGTTTAGTTGAGGCCGTGTGGGCAATATTGGAATCTTATACGACTACAGGTGCTTTTCTAAAGCGTAGGTTTACCATGCTCACTGTTCAACATGGGGTATAAAGAGCTACACTGTAAAATGGAAATGGGACATTGCATTCTTTATTAAATGTATGATTTTGTTTTGTCTGCAGACCTACAGGCACCCTGAGTTCAGCGGCCCCAACCTAGGACCCAGGCCCTCTGAAGAGTGCAAGCGTGACTTCTCCGACGAGGTCCTGAACGCCGGTAAGACCGTGATCGGTCTCCAGGCTGGCTCCAACAAGGGTGCCACCCAGGCAGGCTCCAACATGGGCGCCGGCCGCAAGATCTTGCTCGGCAAGTGAGCACCTCGCCTTCATCCAGTGATATTATTTAATAAGATAATTATTTTTGTACAAAACTGAGATGAATGGACGCTAATGTGAGACTGTTAGCCTTATGAATATCTAGTTATGCGTGATATGGAATTTTATCTTCTATGTTATTTAGCAATAAAACCTTGCAATCTGTTGCAATGAGTTCATGTTATACACTCCATGTAGCGCCAAAACGATTTTGTACATAAGTGCCTAGTATTAAGATAAAATTATTTATTTCCATTTTATTATATGGTTTTATAATAAAATACAAAACAAAAAAAATACTTTTATTTACCTAGCTACGTGTAAGACGACAATTAGGTTGACATTAATTCACATGGAGCTTGTATTTATTTAAAGTCCTTCAGCACTGATGACGCCATCCAATAAACATTGCTGTCTTTGATATACAAACAAATATTATTCATGGTAATACTAAACGGATTGGTGATATAGCTTGTTTATTTAGAAATACTTATAAATAAGTATTTCTAAGCGGAAATCTTCAAAATGATTGATTCAACGAACGGAATACGAAAAGAGTACCTAGTTACAGTAGTTTTAAAAACACATCCTAAAGTTTCTGGTGTTATAAGTTTTCAGATCTGAAGCGCGGGCGCGCTCTACCTTGAAATTAGATATTATTGGAAATTAGTGTTGAGCTATTACATAAAGCTCATTAAATTAACTGAGACAAGGGGCGATGAACTACCAAAGAAGAGGACGCTTACCAGACCATGTAGAGTTTTTTTTCAAGGTCGTGGGATAAGAAATTCATTAATTCTTTGAAGCTGTTTCCAAGGAACAAAACAATTAATTTTAATGTTTGGTGGTGACAGTTGGTTGAATGGAATCATCAAGCAAGTCATTCGTGAAACATGTGGTTTATTGTAAAAAAATTGTTTCATGATGATTGTGAATAGGTACATGATGATTGGAGACTCGCCAGATGTCAGCAGCTGCACACTTTGCATCATTAATCTTTATTAAATGTTTCCGTCATGCACTTAGCTTTTATTAGGAAAAGTTTTGACCTTAATCATTGTTTTAATATGCAGACATTTATTTTCTGTTTTTCCTACATTGAAAAATGACGGAATGACGTTCCTGTCCATCAGTAGTGAATTGAACCATAACTTGCTTATTTTTATCATTTATAGACATTGAGAAATATATCATTAAAAGGAACATCCCCTGATTTTCAGTATGCTTGACCAATATACCTAGCTTCCACGAAGTAAATAGGTGCATATTTACTCCGTGGAAGGTAGGTACCTACAGTGGTCAGCTGTCTGAGCGTCCTTTTTGTTTATCGTCTAGGAGTACAGGCACCATTACACCACCTGTGGCTGCCTACGGGATTGGGACTTCAAGAAAGCATGACAAAGCAGCAGACATCAATCTGCTGATCAGCGGCCACTTCAAGGAATTTCTGATTACCTACGTATTCCATTTTAGCACCGATCTATCCGGTTCATCTCCCTTTTAAGACTAAATAACTCTGGCTTTTGGACATGACATGTCCTAGTTTATCGAACATAATTATAAACAAACTGTATGAAAAGATACTAGAATGAAAGTAGTACTTACCTGCCTAGTTTTTATAGAGTTTGTAAAGTCAGGGAAATTAATTGTTAAGCAACTTGACTACCAATTTAAATCTTAACTAATATTACAAATGCGAGAGTTTGCTTGTTACGCTAAAACGGCTAAACGGATTTGAATGAAATTTGGCAGATGGGTAGACCATGACCTGCAGAAGGCCATAGGCTTTTCATCCTGGAACGTAGACGAAGTCTATATACTTATTCAAATCACAATATCATTCTTTGACAGTTGGATTTAGGGTGTCTGATTTTCTTGCCAGCACAACGCGCCCGCCGCGCGCCTTTTCTAAATTAAATTATAATAATATATCGCTCTCTAACGTGTCCAGTGGTGCCATCTGTTAAGATTTGTGGACACTATCGCAATGAAACTTTTTATTTCATTTCATGCATGGGAAAATTGCTTGGAAAAATTCAGCCCTTAGATTTCCATAAACAAGGCCTCGGAAAAGACCATATAATGAATAACAAACCTCAGTTTAATGTTCTATGGGCAGATATAGAATAGAATAGAATATTATTTATTGTAAAACAGGTCTTAAAATAACAGGTAGATCTGCATACAGGTTACCTAGATACGGGAATCCTCTAGAACTTAACCATCATATCGGTGTGAGATCTTTTGTGCGGATACAGAAAGTTTTTGAAAAAGCTTTGCAATGGCTTTTTAAATCAGAACCGATTATAGTGAATTTAGGTATCTCCTGAAGAATGGAAACAAAGGTTCTGTTCGTTTTGTAAACCAAGCTACTATATGTACCTACCTACTGAGGTGCTGTAGGTAATCCTACTTTCAGTGGAAAGCTTTTTTTAATTGGTGATTTCAAATAATCGTGAATGAAATAGTTTTCTTTCAATATACCTAATGGCATTTGGCTTGAGACTGGTTTCTAATAAAATACGCTAGTTGTCTTCGTGTCATTGACCTCGTTAGCCCTGACTATCATACTATTTTCTTTGTTGAAGTGAATTGACGTTTGTAATGATACTGTTAAACAAATGATTAAATAAAGTCTGTGTTTTAAAAGTTCAGTGACTGAAAGTGACTTAATTATAACTACCTACTTATTATTATTGGTGTAGGTAGTGAGGTATAGAAAATGATGCATTTAATTATGAGGAACAAAAAGGTGAGATAGTTTATCTAAGTCTCTTAATTAAGTAGGTACCTATTATTTTTGAGACATATTACTGTTAATACACACATGTCACCCTGTTAATGTCTCCTTGATTTTAGATTTGAGTAGGTAATCTTTTAGTAGGTATATTTAGCCAAATATTTACCTACCTAGATGAATAATTATTTTTGTAACGAATACAAGAATTACTTATTTCCATTATAGAATTACTTATTACCATTATTAATTACTGTTCCAATAACTTAACAACGTTTATGTCCGAAATTATAACCAAATGCAAAATCAGAACGACGACCCAGTTAGCTAACTATGTAAAGATATGTTACGTCGTTACATTAACGACTAACGCCGCTAAGCCGAAAATAGTTCGCGGCGACGATGAACAGCGGCGGCGTCTGGTGGCCGTGTGCAAAAACAGTGAACGTAACGACTAACGAAAATAACGACCAACCAGCGTCGTAACGAGTAACGAGGCCGAAACCTGAAAATAGGTTTGCATGGGTCTCGATTTTGCCGTTCGTTTCTGCGAAGGCTCAGTCGGACAGCGGCCGCGGAGCCTTCCGCACCGCTGTCCGCTGCTCCGACACCAGATGGCGTCAATGTGCGTCCGTAGTTTGTTAGTTTCATTAAGTTTCGCCAGATGGAGCAACCGGCGTATAGGGCTCCGGCTTTCCATTTAGTTTACGCCCTTTTAAGATAGATAGAGCTACGAGGGACTGAAAGACTGAAAAGTGTGTGGTGAGTAGAATTTACAGCATGCATTTTTCCAGTACTATTTTTCGGTCATTTTTACTTTTGTGTGATCTAATCCTAACTTCCTTAAAGTGTTAATGCTTAGGGTCGTTATAATAAACCTCTCATAAATACTTTTCTATATACTATGTATTATGTAATGTAGGTACGTGAGTACAAACTGACCCTATCATAAAATCATATCTATACTATATACCTAATCTATTTTTATATGACAGAATAAGTAGGTACCTATATATACTTAGGGCTATGGCAATATGCAGGGCCAGTTGAGTGATTTTCTGAGTGCGCCGGCACATACACGAATGCCTGGTGAATATCTAAAACCATATTCGGAAAATTTAGGTCTATTAGATACTTACTAATATTATTGTTGAAGGATTAATCGTTCACAGCTGCACACAGGCCTTCCCCATTTTTATAGGAAAACTTGTTACCCCCTGCATGGAAATTGGTAACAACGTAAACTTCACCTAAATATACCTATTATGTATTGGGTTATTATTATTTTTATGTTCTATCTATTTTCTTTAAAATAAAAATGAAATGTTGTTCGTTGGTAAGCGCTTATCTTCAGAACGGTTAGTAGTCCGAATCTGGTTTTTGAAAGAAAAAATTGGAAAAAAATCCCAGAAAATGTTCAAGTACGGGAAAAATTGAATATGACTTTTTCTATGGTATTTTTGTATGAATCATTGAAATTTTGACAACTTCTGTCGGGTCAGCTAGTATATAACAGTTTCAAAACACCATGATTACAAGAACACCTTGTATAATATTTTGCCTATTTTAAATGGTGACTCTTCCATGAATAATATTTTGTAATTTTCGGTGAAATCATTAGCATTTGTTTTCTAAACACGTTCTTTAGACAGCACCAATGGTTACTATGCAGCAAAATTTTCTGACTGCGGACCATCCACAGCTGGTGGTCGGCCCATCTACTTTCATGCTATTTTCCATCATTTTCTGGTTGTTACATAATGTGTAGACATTAGCTAACAACCGGAAAATGATCACTGTTCAGCGCACTAAACGGTGTCACAATCCATCTAATTATAGTTGTCAAGGAAAAGAGACAACAATGCACAAAACGACTTATGGTATATTTTCTTGGTAAATTATATTTTGCCTCTTTCGGCTTAGCTCTGCTTTTGTTTTCAGTTTAATTTATTTCGGGCTTCGGTTCAGTAAACATTTTGTATAGGTAGGTTAGGAGTATTCTGGGAATCAGTTAAGTAAAATGTTTATACCGGCGATACGATACATACTTACACAAAACAATGATGTATATATAACCACCATTATTCAGCTTTGCGAAACCAGGACTTAACTTCTAAAAACCTTAGATACATAGATGCAGTGCCAGATTCAGCCAGCGCAGAATCTACTAGAGAATCATTCCTAAAGTTTAGGAGACTTAGCACTTCTACAAAATAGTTTTTCTTCACAGTAACTGTATTGTATAGAAACGAATCGGGTTAGTGTTATAGCCAATATCGTTTCTAAACAAAAACCTGTCCTCGTGTTCCTTATCACTCAAGTTACCTACTTCAACTAAATAATTTTCTTCAAACAATACTAATATTGTATTAGGTATACCTACTTACGTACTTTTGTAAAAAACCTAAATGATTGATTTTTCATTTTCTCATAGGTGGTACTGAGTGTGTGTGAGTGATTGAAATGTTTGTAGCTTGGATAGATTTTATTTTGACTATTTATAAAGTAGCTCCTACTTTGCTCAAGAACAAAAGATGCAAAAACGAGTGAAGACCATTCCGCCTCGTAGAGGTTAGATTTCTTTTGACATAATTAATATTCCATTGAAGCTTTCGGTTGTTTATGAAACATGACTTGATTTTTATAAGCCCAAGCGCGAGGCCCTGTAACTCGGTTCCTGAAGCATTTGGTACACCTGCTACGTGGTTAATCGGGCCCTGGCTGGGTAACGTACGTAACGTAGAATAGTTTTGATTCTATATGATTAAAATGCGCTGACTATGATCTTATAAATTATGACATTGGCAATCATATTCGATTATAAACAAAGTGCAATAGACTTATCAGTTAGGGTTAATTTACAGGTACTTAGGTTCTTTTGTAACTAATGCATGCGATGTAATTAACCTATACTTAGTCTTGATGTATTCGAATAGCCTACCAACATATAACTCACAGGTAAGGTTAGGTTTCAACAGTCACAGGAGTTGTTGAAATACTTTCAAATAAGTAAAATTCAGTTTTATCGAAATGAAATCGATCAATTCGAACTTGCTTTGATGATTAGGTAAATTAGAAAATCATGATGTAGGTATTGGGTAATTAACAACAACTTCGGCATGCGATTTACCACACCACACTGAGTATATAAATAATGTAGTAGTTAAATAACCAAATACTTACTCATTCATGTTATGAAAGTTATCTACATTTACGAATGGTTAGGTAAATAAAATAAAACATAGTTTTTCACAAAATCCTTGATTCTTTTCCTGTAGAGAGAAATAGTAGAATATTAGAAAAAGCCATAAGTATAAATGTTGTCTTGCCAAATAAAAACATATTTTTTCATTTAAATTGGCATTCATTTGGATATAAAAAATGTGTTTTGGCCAATTAGCTGAAATAGACTTTAATTTTTTAGGTTTATATTATTATTCATATTTATGAAACTATTTTGAGCAGTCACAAAGAAATCAGTTACAGTTTCATGCGCGTTTTAATGCATGTCTTACGCACTCTACCTGGCGGCCACAATGAAATCACCAGCGTGAGTACGTAACTTATTGTTGGCTCAATTTCTAACGCAAATAGTTTAGCTATTCGTCTAATGGTTAAGTCAAATTTTGGATCTGACGCATTCGGCAGGCATCCAGCTGCGTCACCCAGGTGCTGTCAACGAACCCGTCTAGCCCCAGACGTCCCAGCCGTCATGGAAAGTTCTCGGGTTCACCGGGAGTGAACCCGAGAACTTTCCATGACGGCTCCCTGGAAGAAATCTATACATTTCTAATATTATGTTATGATTACAACATCGGAAAATTCCGGGTGGATCGAGAGCCATTCCATTTTATTGCGCGGTCTACTTCGACTGAAATAGACTGCTCGACCAAAACGGCAGCATAACAAGTTCGATAGCTTAATCCTGATTTGTATGCGGCTGCGAGTGAGTTGAGTTTTCCCATGCAACAGATGTGTGGTAAAACGATTTTTGATGCCCTTAGAATATTAGTAGATTAATTCTTGAGCATTGGCTTGGAAAATTGGCCGAGTTTGAGTAGGAGTTGAGGACCAAAGTTAGTGTAAAGTGCTGGAATAATTTTCAAACATATTCTTCTCTGAAGTTAATTATACTTATTAGCCGGTATTCTTACCGAATTACGCGATGTGTTCTATAATCAGGATTTTCCGAGAAACGATCAGACTCCAGCGGCGGGCCACCGCCCGCGCGTTCTGTCGACCGAAATAGAGTTGGTTGGCAGGCGCGTCTATGCTGCGTCCGCGCACAGCTTTTCAGAGGATGCAGGAAACAAACTTTTTATTTTTCTTTTCCTACTCCAATTCTAACAGAGGATTTTGAAAGTCGGTTAATGCTCCCCTATTATGTTACCACATTCCCGCAAAATAAAACAAAGGTAATTTTTGCCTCACCATATTCATTAAAACCATAAATAACATTTGAAACTAATCCCTATTGCACATTAAAATAAACTGGGAATCTTATGTTGCAACAGTCAGGAAATGTTTGTTGCTGAACATTCTATTCTAGTAGATGAGTAGACAAAAATAGCCGTTTTATTAGTTGTAAATTTCACTAGTATAGCTGCGCATAGCAACGTCGGTACACAAAGGGAATTATTGAGGTGGGCTTTTGTTAGCTTATTACATAAATGTATGTATTTACAAACTGATAAATAATTAGAGCATTACGGAGTCAACGCTATTCCACAATCACATATTCATATACATTATAAGTCTGAATTAATTGAAGTCTTTAATTGATTCGTATACATAAATACACACGTGTAAAATAGACAGTATTTATGCTTTTTTTTAATGCTGTATAGGTACTATTTAGTTGGCCTATGTTTTGCTACTAACTTTATTCTTTAATAAAATAGTTTCACCTTTGGGTATTAGAAAAGACGATGCTATCGAATACACAAGACATCTTTATCATATAAAGCGGTGTATATAAATAAAAAGTAATTTAAAAGCTTGTGAGACATTTTCATGTGCCAACTACAAACGATAGTCTTATACTATGGGTGGGTAGTGCAAAAGTTTTTTAGATTTTTATGAATTTGTTGTTTGATCTTGAAAAAAGTGTATGCGGTAATGTAATGTCTTTTCTCTTGTAACACTGCATCTGCCAAGTAGGTTATTATTCTATTTCGCTAAAAGAAATTTATGCGTCCACGCATAATAAATTAGTTTCAGCTTTGAAAAAGACAGCTGGCACTAATATTTGCAAATACTTATTATTAAACTTTAAACATAATATAGGTAGTTAATTAGCGATAATTTAATAAATAAATGCAAATAGGTAATATAAGAAATTAGAAAATAAATAGGTACCTAATTATTATTACTTTATTACTTATTTAATAATTTTTATTGACAATTCGGAAGTGGATTTAGTTGAATTACGCGAATATGTGCCATACCTACCCTAATGCATATTATTCATACCACTAAATACCCTTTCTGTGACAATTGTTTGACCAGTTCTTACTATATTTTTTTTACGTTTATACCAATAGACAGTTGGATGCTAGCCTTTATGACAAGGAATTGAAAGATTTGCTGAGACTTGCCAAATTACCATTAGTCTACACTAACACGTGTTCCAGGTGCTAGGTCCATGAACTCATATGCTCATGTCCATCAACTGCTATAAATATTCACATCGTCATCTAAGAAACAACAGCATGTTGGATTAAGCACTAACTTACTGACGTAACCAAGTAGCTTTCTTTGAAGTTATTTACAAACCGCGCCACCAATCTGTCTATGAATGCTTTTAAATATAGTACTCGGTAACAACGAATGGCCTAAGTATTTAAATTTAGTATCACAATTCGTGCGAATCTTCAAAAATAGTTGTACCTAAATACAAAATAACTCTCCGTCGAGAACTAATGATGAGATAAGGAACAGCAAAATGTTGCGTGCAACAGATAAATAAACGGATATAAACTCCGAATGAAAGTGAAAATACTTACTTGACAATATAATTAATTCTTTGTTTAGTGTTCTACACAATTTATTGACAAAGAATTTGTTTTCAGACATTTAATTGCTTTAACTATTGTTTATGTTTATTTTAAACTGTAAATATTCAAGGTAGGTACAGTAGGTAATTGTACAAGTAGATTTATCAGATCAATTGATTAACTTTCAGTGAATTGTGTCTTATTAATGTATCAAAACACTTCAAAAATTCCATTATAATGTCTAGGAATTAGTACACAAGCAGACAATGTATAACAGTGTCTTAAACGCGATCTCTCGCGCACAAGCAGACTGATTGTTGATATTGTGTTTCAGTAGAAGTAACGTCTAAAACTGTTTGTACCTATGAAATTTTGCTGTTGCGTGGGAGTCCGGCCCACGGCAGGAGCATGAGTAATGCTCGGCCGGCGATGACTTCTGTTTCATGAGTAACACTTGCGAGGTGCTTGCGGCTTCCATTTTATTTTAGCGTCGCCCACACGGTCCATGGAGAGCCGAGAGCCACCACACCTGCCCCGCCGATTGACTCATAAACACCTGAACGTTATACAATCCCAGATCCATAACATTCCTACGTATAACAACTTTACTCCGCTTACACAAAATTGAACAATAACCTTATTCATCGGCCGATCGAGATAGACGATTGTGTCAGAAAATGTAACAGGTGATGATCCAAAGGAAAGCTTCACAGTTCTTGCGAAGAAACCACTTATTATACTTACATTATAGATTACTTTTCTCGGAATTTTATTTGGTTAATTAAACCTGCGAAGCTAGAGAAAATTTCTAGAACTAAGGTATCTACTATCTACTTATTACATTATGTAGTTGCCTTTTCATTTAATCCAGGTATTTGCAAGGCAATTAAGATCTGTCATTGTAAATATTAGGTCTTTACCTATGAAATTGCCGTTCTGCAGTACTGGCCATTTCAAATCAAAATAATTTTTGTTTGGCTAAGAATTCTAATTTGAAATTAATTTTATTTTAAAAACATGGTTTTTTTTTTCCAAAAGTAGTCATTTCTTTATTGATTAGTGTTACATTTTCATCGCATTTCAATCTTTTTCGTCATCATGGATACGTTAAAAATTCGAGTAATTATGGAATATGAGTACCGTCGTGGCAGCAACGCGGCACAAGCGGCACGCAACATCAACGACGTTTACGGAGCTAACACTACAAACCAACGCACCACCTGTTATTGGTTTGCTCGCTTCCGTTCTGGAAATTTCGACCTGAAAAATGAACCTCGCGGTCGTCCGAAGACTTTGGTCGACAATGACGAATTAAAGGCGATTGTGGAAGCTGATGATACACAATCTACGGCTGAATTAGCAGCAGCTTTCGACGTTAGCGTCAAAACAATATTGGTCCATTTGCGTCAAATTGGCAAGGTAAAAAAGCTTGACAAATGGGTGCCCCACGAACTCAATGATCGCCAGCGCGAAGTACGCGTCGAGACGTGCCTTGCACTGCTCAACAGACACACAAATGAAGGAATTTTGAACCGCATTGTTACCTGCGATGAAAAATGGATTCTGTTTGATAACCGCAAGCGCTCAGCAAGTTGGTTGGATCCTGGTTCAGCACCTAAACAATGCCCTAAACGAAAACTTACCCCTAGAAAAGTGATGGTCACTGTTTGGTGGTCTAGCGCCGGTGTGATTCATCACAGCTTCTTACCAAACGGGGTGAGCATTACTGCAGATGTGTACTGTGAAGAACTGAACACAATGATGGAGAAGCTGGCGCATCTCCAACCAGCATTGGTCAATCGCTCGTCTCCGCTGCTCCTGCACGACAACGCGCGACCTCATACTGCACAGCAGACGGTCTCCAAGTTGCAAGAACTGGGGTTGGAAGCTCTCCGTCATCCGCCCTACTCACCAGACCTTGCGCCTACAGACTACTACTTTTTCCAGAATTTGGATAACTTCTTGGCGGGAAAAAAATTCAATACCCGAGAGGCAATACAAAATGCCTTTGAAGAATTTGTTGCCTCCCGTCCAGCTGATTTCTTTAAGAAGGGCATCAATAAACTGCCACTGCGATGGCAAAGATGCATTGATTGCATGGGTGATTACTTCGATTAATACAAATAAAAAATTCATGAAAAAAAATCGTTTAAATTTTTTCATACAAAACGGCAATTTCATAGGTAAAGACCTATTATTACTAGGTAATTACGTTTGACAGGTGTTTAACTCACTCGATAAACCATGAAGAGTCACAAAGGGGGTGCGATCGAGATATGGACAGATTTGAAAACGTGCCAACGTAGAATTTTCACGTAAGACATTTTTCGGAGACCATTTCACGGCCATAAAATTTATGTCGCTCGTGATAAAATTCGGTGCAAAAATATAGATGTTCTCAGACTTACGTTTGAAATATTAGATAACTCGTTACCTGAGTCAAAATAACTGATGGTATGCTTCAAAATAAAAAGTAGAAAATTCTGGCGCAAACACAAATAAAAATAAGATTTGTGATATTCAGTTATAGAAATTATGAACTTAGGTGAGAATAATAGAATAGCGTTCCTACGTCATACACTGCACCATATGGTCGCATGCAATGCACTGACCCTCACTGTCATATATGGACAGGACCATGAACGAATCATTGTCAACTTCCATAAACGGAAGGTACTACTATCTATCTACTCATTCACAGAAAACAAACAAAATACTCGGTGGTTTTGAACGAAGAGACAAATGAAACAATTATAATATGTACGTATTAGGAAAATAAATGTGTACATACCTACATAAATGGTTTTACACCAACTGCTAAAGAGGAGAATAATAATAGAATAGGTAAAGTTCTAATGGAAGAGCGGTGCCAAGCAGAGTACCTAGCCTAACTATACAAGATATGATGTACGTAAGGAATTACGGAAGTACGTAAGG
This sequence comes from Lithophane ornitopus, assembly GCA_948473465.1. Lineage (NCBI taxonomy): Eukaryota > Metazoa > Arthropoda > Insecta > Lepidoptera > Noctuidae > Lithophane > Lithophane ornitopus. The sequence goes on along the minus strand of OX419620.1, from coordinate 9,361,449 downwards.
ATTGTACGTAAGGAAAAATCTAAGTCTTTTCAGTAAAAGAAGTGAAAGACACACTTATAGGACTAGAAATAGGGACCAATTAGTTCAACCGGGTTTCAGACTGGCTAAAGTAGACTCATCCTTCATGGGGTACTGTTTAAAATGTTACAATAAAATACCTCCCCACATACTTCAACTGAATGAAACGAAATTTAAATCTTGGGTAAAACGCACACTATGCCGCCAAGCATATTATAAATTGGGGGATTACATCGCTGACAAAAATGCTTGGCTTAGCGCTGCTCCAGCTCCACAAGGACGCATAAACTAATTGATTGGCATTCGAAAATATTGTTGGAGCTGCTGAATATTGTAAAGACTATCTTGACATTGTATAAATTCAATCTCCTAGTATTGTATAATTTCATAGCACATATGTGAGCACTATGTACTTACCTACCTTAAAGCTACCATTTACTAGGTACGTCGTTCATTGACTTGAATGTGCCCTGGCGGCAGAGAGTATGTGATGCTCACTCAAATGTCTCGCTGGTGGTGGCGTGTGTGTTGGATCATTAAGTTCCCTTGAAAATGGTTGAGCTGAATGGTGCTGATCCATGCGTCATGTACGTGAACGGGCGCCGCCAGTAGGGACTGGTCATCTCTAAGCTGCCACGGCTTATTTTTAATTTATTTTAATTTTTGAATTTTTTTTTATCTTTACGGACGCTTTTAACGTGCACGTCTCTTTTTTTTTTCTTTTTTACATTGTTCTCACATGTTTAATTTCAAATGAATGATGTAACCAATATATTGTAACAAAATTTTGATTTAAAAGAGTGTCCGTGGAGTTTCTTGCCCGTTCTTCTCCATAGGAACCTACTACGCTTTGGAATGGGCAACTAGCCTCATTTTTTTGACTGACCGACCCCTTGACAATTCAAAAGTACCTGTAATTGGTTTATTTGAAATAAATGCTTTGAGTTTGAGTTTGAGTTTGATGACTATTCTAGTAGCTCTCATAACAAGTGCCTGAAGCTATTTGAAGATTATATGATATTCTTCAAGTCCATTTAGATTTTCATATTGGATTAAATAGGAAATATAGCTTTGATGAAGGAGCTCTACGTACTTTTCCGTAATAAATTACTCTATCGTATATGTCGTTTCTTGATTTTCAAGGTTCACTAAAATCTATTGATGTATCTTTACGATGATTGCACGTAAATCATCCTGTCTTTTGTATATTAATTCATTCATTATTCCGTACGCAAAATACGCGCTTTGACGTGGAGTTGCGGATATCAGCCCGTATTACCTATTAATTCATGGTGTCTTGCAACATCTTGCAGGATTTCAGAGGGACTGTAGGAATTATGCATAGCTAAAAGTAGGTACCTAATACCTACATATGTAGGTACAACGTGTAGAGTAGCGCCTTGCATACTTATGTATTCCTTCAAAAAACACACACATGGTGTTTACCAAAAACATTAGGAAAATGAAGAGTTTGTTTATGTTTATATCCAAATATTAATCTTGAAGCGATTCCAAATAAGTACGTCAATGGTCTCGCATACCGCAATGATCGATAGATATCCCCAATGATGTCATAATCTATAAACAATACAATTATTCACTAACACGTGAGAATTAAATCATTGCAGCACAGGAGTTTAATTTTGAGCATAGTTATTTTTATGAAAAAATATTAATAGATGGGCAGGTGCGAGTGCAAGTTGGCAAGAGCAGTATTATGCCACAATGTGACACGGTACTGGACTAATTGTAAACATAATAAACAGTAGGTATATTTGTTGTTATTTTTGTCGCTATGAGTACGGCGAGGATGCCACTGTGCACACTGTGCTCACGGTGCTCAGCGAGTCTCACCACGATGTTCGTCCATCTGTTTACACTTGAATATTAGCACTTTGTTAGTTCGCGCGGCCCTTGCTCATTGCCGACGTTGTTATGGACAGATGTTACTTGCCAAATTCATGATTCACATTTATTTATTTATGTCCAATGATGCCCGATTCGGAATGTTTCTACGAGTTCATATATCAGTGACATAGTAGCTGATATTTTTGTCTGAATTTTATTATTCTAGACATTTTAATTGATATAATAGGTATGTAGGTATAATGTTCACTCATTAATATGTCGTAGAAAGTAGAAACTTACGCAATCTCCAATTCGGTAACAGGATAGTTCTTCTTATTTTTCATTATCTGTTTACTTGCTGTTAGGTCTTATGTTAGATTCTTAATTGCTAAACCTTGTTTATTATGTATTATAGTAAAAGAAACCCGAAAGTGTGAGTAACTACTGATCTAACGTAGCGATAGATTTGCGGTCAGTCGAATCAAGAGTTACGTGTAGAAGATATAATTAAAGTGCGTATAGGTACAATTGTATTGTGCAACTAGCTATTAACACTAGGTAATATACCTACTAAATGACACTAACTAACTACATAAATAAAAAGGTGTTAAAAAATTAACTTTAAGTACAAACTTTAAGAGGTGGTTCGGACAAACGATCTGAACAACTTAAAAAAAAATCTGCTGTTCCATAGTAAACTTTAATACTTACCTACATTACCTACTGTTCTAAACTGTATGGGACAGCTGTACCTATTTTTGTGATTACAATGTTGGTCCCATAGTAAAAGTTATTCAGTTCGATGGTGTAAACCACCTCTTAAAGTTTGTAAAGTTAATTTTTTAACACCTTATACATTTATACAAAAACAAAAGGACACATAGGCGTCGAGTACATCGTCCTCCACATCGTTGTCATCCGGAAAGGTGCCCAGAAGACTAGCATAATTGCCACGTTGAATGGCAATGCTAATTCTTTGGCCGAAGAAAATAGCAAGAGTTAGAGTTACTTCATATAAAATTTGCAGAATTCATCGGTGTCTGGTTAAACGGTTTACACCGAAACCAGCCCGAAAATAGAAAATGACGCTGACCAAGCTGCATTGTTATTTTAATAAATCTCGATGGGCACTTTACCAGGTGTGCTGGCCGCAAAATTCATAAAAGCAGCTCTTGTAGGATTACCTACAGAGAGATGCATATTAATGCATCTCTTGATTTCTTTATTACAAAATTATTTACCTATCTGGAACAGATAGACAGTGTGGTGAAAGATTGTTGTGTATCTCATTTTTAGAATTTTAATTGTAGTATGTATTGCTTTGCATTCATAATGTCGACCGAGGTTAATATTATAGGTACTTATTGGTTAGGCAACCGGTTGGCAGGTTGGCACACTGTCACTTGCTGCAAACTATTATCTCAATAAATAGGTTTATTCCAAACGTTAACATTTTACGTTAACATTTTACACAAATAGTGTCTCTGTCACTATTTAATCTTTGGTTACAGTTTTTTACTTCGCCGGAAATGAATAGACTATGCGGAAGCATTTTCTTTAATTTTTAAACTAGGTAAGTATTCTGAATATTTCCCGTCAACTTATAATTTACGACTACTTACTACACTAGGTAGGTACGTAACTACATTTACTTTTCATAAGCATTGATTTTATCATTTATCGCGGAATCTGCAAGCAGTTGCATGCAATACAGTTATAAATAGGCACCTGTACACCAATCTTATATTATAACTACCAAATTCTGTGGGCGAGTTAAGTTCATAAAATACCTACACTATAATATCATAATTATACAATATTTATGATAAAACATGGAACTAAACATCGTAATTGGCAAATGACCTGTTCATTTCACTTCGAATCATTTCACTTCGAATCACTTCACTTCGAATTGCACATTTCGTCAGACGTCGAAAATCTGAAAACCCAATCATATCGTCCTGTCTGTAGGTAAGTTGGAGAATTGATAGAAGTCACTCATGGTACATAAATATAGGTACAGCAGAATTATACGCGGAGGTCGAATTCTGAATCAAACTATTTTTTCAGGTGGAATAGTAGATACTTATTTTATAATTGCCTTATTTACGTAATCCCTAGAAGGATGTTATGTAATTGCAGGATAAAGTTAGGTAGGTACATAATTAGATATCCGTTAATCTAAAATTCCTACAAGCTTAGAAGAAAAACAGATTATATACAGTAGATAGATCGATGAATATGCTGCAGTACCTACTGCATCTCGTTATCATCATGATTATGAGTCTATTATGATCTAGTGCTCTTTAGGTAGGTACACGTGTTTCAAGTGTTTTTTGTCCGTATTAGGTATTGATTATTTTGTAGAATACCAGTGCTGAGATAGAAGCCTTTTTGGCCTCGCAAAGGTCGTTATTTTTTGGTTTCCTTTATTTGAAAAAAAAAGTGCTCATTTTTATTTTTTATTAGGTACCTACTGTGATTCTACCAACGCAATGAATGCTGTTGGGCTGTTGCCCTTTATTGTTTTGTCACCAGGTATGACTAACGAGCTTAGAATATACAGGTTCATATAAATACGTACCATGCGAGACGTTCTCTGACGATGATGAAAGAACTATGAGTGATTCATTACTTACTGATTCTTTTATTTCATAATCATAATCAGCCTGTAATGTGCCCACTGCTGGGACAAAGGCCTCCTCTGTGAGAGGGAGCGGGCCGTAATCCACCACGCGGGCCCAGTGCGGGTTGGTAGATGTCACATGTCTTCGAATTTTCGGTTCTAGGACAAGCCGGTTTCCTCACGATGTTTTCCTTCACCGTTTTGAGAACAGTGGTGATGAAATTATTTACACAAAGTAAAGCGCCTGCCGGGGTTCGAACCTACGACCTACAACTCGTAAATCGCGGCCGTTACCACTGGGCCACCACTGCTCTCATTCTTTTATTTACGGAACAGATTTCAAACACCTATCTGAAATCTGACTGGTCATATTCTGCCGTATAAGGTGTGCCAAGATCTATTTATTTTACAATGAGCAATGATTTTAATAAGTAAGTACCTATACGAAAACATATGTTCCCTTTGTAAATCACCGAAGAACATGTACTTTCTAGAAAGATCTATGATGGTAGTGTAATGAAACGCAAAAGCTTGTCCTTATTTCTGGTAAACAAAACATTTTTTTGATGATCCTTCCTTTCATATCACACTTGATTTGAAAGGAAGGGTCATAATTTATACCACTGTTTAAGTTTGCGTGGTCACACCAGAAAACGATGAAACAAAACCGATCTCAATAACATCACTAAAGAATGGAGCCACTGAAATGTTTATCCAATGAAATGTGTAAAATGATTGAGTTTGTCTAATATAATTATGTTGTAGTGCTCTTTTTACATATGTTCGTCAAAGCGTGTTCAAAGTTATTAATTTTTCTATTTACGATCTTTTATCACCAAGCCCCAAGCTGCGTTGTGCTGGTTTTGGTCAAGTTTGGTGAAATAGGTAGCATTAAAAATACTAACTTTACTTTGTGAAACTAGACATATAACAAGTATTCAGTACCAGTAGTACCTAAGACAATAACGAGGTAAATGTTCAAGAAATCTCACAGTTCTTACAGTTCAATAAGGATAGGTAGGCTTCATAACCGATTCAGAAGGAATAGGATCATAGGAAGCTACCTATCCTTAGAATTTTCGTTGCAATCCTATGAGAAAATATTAAAATGCGCCTATATCTACTACATACTACCTTCATTTTGGAGGGAATATCGGTTAGACTATACCTCTTGGGGTGAAGAAATATAGGAAGAAGTAAGGAACCTGTTCTCGAGGGTTGTGCGTGGGGCAGCTGAGGGTGTAGCGCAGGCGAGGGCGGCGCTCGCCCCCCCCCACTGGGGCCGTGTGCAACTCGCGCATAGACTACGGTCGCCCGCTGCCCTCGCGCATCATTCGAACTTCGCGCACCGCAGTCTCGGCATCTACGCCCTGAACTGTATACGCGTCCGGGAGCTTCATCCCGCAGCGACTTCGACGAACAGGTCCTTATTCCAGTGAAAGTGACATTTAACCTATTCTTATTGCATAACTTAACCTAACCGCGAGTGCAACATAGTAGTCTGCTCTATGTGAACTATTATTAGAGTTGCATCGGCACGCTCCAGCGACGTAACTTTACCTGAACGCCCCAAATTAGGAGCGCAGGCGCATCGGCCCACTCGCCGCCCGCCCAACGTTCCATATTTCGCTACATTCTTTCGACCGCACATTCGTTACATTCGGAAGCCGCCCGATATACGTGCTTGTTGAGCAATAAAGTGTCCGTTCAGATGAGATTGAAGTGGTGCAGGCGACTTGGACTACGGCCAACGACTGTTGCATTTAGAATAAAATTTGACAACGTATCCAAATAATATTTTAACGTGTTAACTACATGTGTTACTACATAAATAGTGATAAGTGGATCTTAGAGAACCAGAAAGGATTATTGGTGATTTCAAAAGTGTATTTGGGATTTCATCGCCACAGTTGTGAAGCCAAGTTTCAAGTCGCCTGCCCGTCGTCCCGGTCCTGTTGGTTTATGTGACTTATTGTTTGAAGTAGAAATATTTTGTTTCAGGATAAGTTAAGCGAGCACAATGCCTTTCAAACCAGCAGATAACCCTAAGTGCCCAAAATGCGGCAAATCAGTATACGCAGCAGAGGAGAGAGTCGCCGGAGGACTCAAATGGCACAAAATGTGCTTCAAGTGCGGTAAGTTGATGAACAATATGTACTTCCTTACGTTGTCATTGTTTACCTATAAGAGGAAATAGTTTATTAAACATAGGGATTGGTGATCTTCTAGAAACAAATGAAACTGGCAATACTACCTACTGTAGCTGTACTGTACCTTGACACTAATATCGAAGATTCTATATAAAATCATTTTAAATGTTTGCTACATTTTGCCTAAAGGGTTTTAGTTTGTATGTCTGTAGTCGCAAAAGACTTATTAAGATCTATACTTAAATTATTGACTGAACTTAAGTATTCGTTTGATGAGATGAGATGATGGGCTCAACATGACAGAGCAACTGAAGTTAATTGAATTTGATTATAACTTTTTGTTAGTTTTATTCCCGTAAGACGGGAAAAATCGGCCAAGTGCGAGTCGGATTCGCACACAAGGGTTCTGTACTTTATGAAGATCGATCAAAAATCCTGGTAAGGAACCCTAAAAAACGGAGACTGTAAAAAAGTAAAGAAAGTTTTAGTCCTATGTTACGTATGCTATGAAAATTAATTCAATTCAAAAGCATCAGATATTTTCAATACTTTCCATGTTTTTCCAATAGGTAGTGTTTATTTATTATGTGAATGGCTATTGTAGATTCAAGTGTGGTATGGTCGGATACATAGGTACCAACAATACACATGACTAACTTTACTAGGAAGTCATCATCATCATTTCAGCCGAAAGACGTCCACTGCGTTGTGGCGTTGCTTGGGGAGGCCAGGAGGCCTATGTCCAAGGCCTCCAAGCAACGAAACTTCGACCGGTTATGTGGTAGGGTAGTAGCCTAGCACAATGGGTCTTCTCCAATCACCATTTTAAAATAACATATAAGTAGGTAGCATATGATAAACAGAGTATCTCTACCTACCTACTTTTATAATTCATAATGTGATTTCAATCAGTCTCTCATTATACTACCTCAACTCATTACTGCAACCTTAAGTAAAGTGCGACGCAGAAGTTATGTTCAATGTTTATGTTATCCAGGCCTGTGCCAGAAGTTGCTGGACTCCACCAACTCCACAGATCACGAAGGTGAACTGTACTGCAAAAATTGCCACGCACGCAAATTCGGACCAAAAGGCTACGGCTTTGGCGGTGGTGCTGGCTGCCTGTCCATGGACACTGGTGACCACCTGAAGGCTGAGAATGCGTAAGTACCATCCCTTTTAGATCTCCCGCCGCCCGCGCCACTGAGGGCCTTTCCTTATCTAAGGCCGCAACGACGGCCGGCCTCCGGGCCCGTGCGTAACCACATTAACCGCGTGTACATATACTCATACTATACAGTAGAAAGCGCGCGCTGGCTGTACATTACGCGCCGCCTGACACGTGCATGACCAGTCTCCGTTTATGTCGCAACAGGAATTGAGCGAGCAGCCCTCCAGCAGAACTTGCGGGTCGCCGACACACATCTCGGCCCACCAGCGACGCCTCGCGAACGCACGCCTTACTGTACTTTAAATTACTCTAGTTAGGATTATTTATTCGCTATCGCTTAATTTAATTTGTTCATCGGTATTATTTATTATTTATAAAAAACACAAATAAATAAAAAACAGTCGACTACCAACCCTGAGTTAGTAATGTTTACGTGAGCGCGGTCGAGGCGCGCGCGCGCCCGCGGTGCGCAGCCGGGCGCGCGCCGGCTCGAGCGCGCTCCTGCCCTGTCGATCCCTTCCTCCCCAACGGGGCGTGCCCCCACACGAAGGAGCCACGGTGAGAAACCAATTTGTAGCCTTGGCTTAGCAACGCTCCAGACGCACGTAGATGGCATGCACCGAGACGATCTTATGTTTAATAACTTTCCTCGCTACTCACACTCTGTCTAACCCTCAGCTAACGCTTCCGTCTTAGCTTTAACTGATAGTAAATACATGTGATGGGATAAGGAAAGCGCCCTCTATGTCGATATATTGTGTAGTGCTATAGCGAGGCCGATGCGGAGCGGGCGGCCGGGAGCCCTTACCTTCTCCCATTACGGCGGAGGTGCGCCGCCGGCATCTACTGCTTAGCCGCAATCCGTGTGGCCGATACTAGAATGTAGAGGCACGGATTGTTCCGGTGCCTGAGAGGCTTTTAACTACTCTTCTGTCACCTGTTGCTTGGTCTGAACATTGTTGAACATATATTCATTTGCGGCATGTATACAGGGACGGCGCAAGGACTAACGGAGCGTGTATGGAACCACGTAAAATCGCCAAGGCACCGCCTGGACAAGGATGCCCGCGATGCGGCGGCTTCGTATATGCAGCCGAGCAGATGTTAGCTAGAGGACGGGTAAGATTCTATGATCTTCATACAATAAATTAAATGTCATGTATAATTAGGTACATTCAAATGCCCTTATTTGGAAGCTTGCACTGCTTTTAGATGCTTATACAAAGTAAAAAAATATATATCCACTTAATCCTTCCGATTGTATCTATATCCAATATGTTTTATATGCTAGTCACGCAAATATAAATATAACTAAAATGTTGTGCCGTAGGGCTATCACAGGCGATGCTTCAAATGCTTAAATTGCAACAGGACCCTTGATTCAATGATGCATTGTGATGGGCCAGATGGTGACATTTACTGTAGAGGTATCTGAATGATTATTTATGTACCACGTGTCAATTAAATGTCCCACCCATAAATAAGTATGTTGTATGTGCCATAACATCATGTATCATTGTAATAACGCGAGTGATCCTCTAGGCTAGTATGTTCCCTGCATGCCCTGACATGTCCTCACTATTCACTGTATGTCCAGGGGTGGCACAGGGAGTGCTTCAAATGCGGAGACTGCTTAAAGGGTCTGGACTCTACAAACTGTTGCGAGGCCCCAGACAAAGACATTTACTGCAAAGGTTTGTTTTTTCTCCTCATTTCCCATAATCTATCTGTAAATTCTAATTTTTAGTAAAAAAATATTCATAAACAACAAGTATTACCATGATTTAAATAATATTGTGAGTGATTACAAACTCTATTAACTGTGAAGCATGATCATTAATTCCTTTTTTGTTTTCGTGGTTTTAATTTAATGTTTTTTTCTGTAGTATGTTATGGGAAGAAGTTTGGTCCTAAGGGATATGGTTACGGCGGAGGAGCTGGTGTGTTGCAGAGTGACCCTTACGCCAATGGGTAAGAACCGCTTGAGGATCGGTCGTGTGACTTATCTGGCGAGGGCACAGCTTTTGACACAATGTACCAAAACACTATATTCAAACACAAAATGTTTGAGCGTGGATCGCTGTGTGCTCTACAGATGCAATAATAACGCTTTGCTTTTGCTGTAGGATGCTACGCACAAAGATTTGGTCCAAGAGGTGTAGGACATGGGGGAATGTCAAGCTTGGGTCTTACGTGTGATCTTAAGGACTTGGAATGGCAAAGGTATAATACCTACATATCAGAGTTTCACCAAGACCCTGAGGGATCCCAAAGGACAGTCTATAGGACTGTAAACTCTCAATTTTTCATGATTAACCGAAACATCTAACCTCCTAATTTGCTTATAGACTGCTTTAGCAAATTAGATTTTACTGTGTTCCCAAGTGTTCAAGAAATCATCGTACATAACACTCATTGCTTAACACCACAATCATGTTTTACTTTATGTAAGTTAGTTTCGCCAGAAGCTTCGGTAACATTACGTATACGTCTCAGGTTACATGACAGGTTTAGGTTATTTCCATCGCATAGTCACTTTCATAAAAACAGCTTATAATACAAACAAGAGATGGCAACGTGCCAATGTGAAAATAGAACGCGCTCTCCGCTCTCGATCGGACTAATTTTAATATCGGAGAGACCAGCCACACGTTTTGAGCTTACAACATGTAGGTAATCTGAGGCAGATTCGCTTAACATCTTGATTAATGGATCAACTGCTAAACCGACAACACCAATCTTAATACCATAGATAGCAACGATGAATAAAACGCTAGGTGGGCAACGTCCCGATAAGCTTGATGAGAACTAAAGCGATAGCCAGACAACTAGGTTCCTGACGTTTGGTAATCTAAATCTGAATACCTTTCAAAGTCGCATGCAACATGTAGGAAGGTAGCTAAATAGGCAACTGTATGTAGGTACTGACTATAGGTGTTTAATAGGTAGGTAATGAAGAAGTAACAGGGCAGATAATCAGACTGAAGACTATTTGTTTGCTTGCTATTTACCTATTGCATATTATCATGTAAGTACCTAGATACATAAATCTACGTACCTAGTTATAACACTGCTGTTTTTAGCCGACTGCTAAGGAAGGGTAATTTCTAGTAGATATCTATACAAGTTGTAAGTACTTAAACAATAGTTTCATACGTAGATATCATCATCACCACACCACTGACCACAAAATTGATGGCATCTATGGCATGAAAGTAATTTTGTTCTAATAAATCTTGTAGCGTTATTCTATAATACCTAACACAGTTATTGGTACGTACATAAGTACTTACACACATTGTATAGCTGCAAGCTCTTCACACCGAGAATTTCAATTGTTTTACAGTGACCAAGCACCAAAGACAACGGTAATCAATACCGCTTCAATCCAAGCGCCCCCCGGCAAAGGTTGCCCCAGATGTGGAGGTGTTGTGTTTGCTGCTGAGCTTGTGCTGGCCAAGGGTCGGGAATGGCATAAAAAGTGCTTCAAGTGCCGTGACTGCACGAAGACTTTGGACTCGATCATCGCTTGCGACGGACCTGAGTCCGAGGTTTACTGCAAGACTTGTTACGGCAAGAAATGGGGCCCTCACGGCTACGGTTTCGCCTGCGGCTCCGGCTTCCTGCAGACAGATGGCTTAAGGTATTTTTTTTTTTACAATGGATATTGATTTCCTTAGGACTACTCACATTTATAACGTTAATTGTCCTTAACTGGAGAGAAGGTAAGAGAGTTATCTATAATACCTATTTTAATGTTCGTTTACAGCGAGGAGGAGATTTCCGCCAGCCGTCCTTATTACAACCCCGATACCACCTCCATCAAGGCACCCAAGGGCCAGGGCTGCCCGCGTTGCGGTGGCATGGTCTTCGCCGCTGAACAACAACTGGCTAAGGGCACGGTAAGTTTTGATACCCGATTTGTTTCTAAGCATGTTAAAAATTACATACCTCTGTTCACATCACCACATAATAGCTTTTTATTCTGACGGTCTTGTGTTGTATTGAAAGAAAGAGGGGCTCGTGACTAAATGATGACAGCCACACGGGTCGTCAGAAGCTCAATAGTCCGACAACCATTCTTACCAAAGGGTATCGTGTTACCCAGTAACTGCTGTGGAGTGGAGATCAGATTAGGCTTACCTACAGAAAAAATATTGATATATCGATATTTTCGATATTTTTGGGCGATATTTATTATTTCCATATAAAATAACAAGTATCGAAAATGTCCAATTTCCAATAGCAACACCGTTGTCGCTTGTCGCCACTGACTAAAACCGCTGGAATTCAGGAGCCGTAAAAAGTATACTTTTTTCCTAGTTTGGTATTTATATGATTAAAAAAGTTGAAAAACATAAAGTAATTTTTTTTTTAATTCCTCCGATGTATCGATTTTTTTTTTCGTTATATCGAAATCGATATCGATTTTTTTTTTATATCGATTCTTTTTAACACTTCTTGCATCCCTAGATGACCTAGATCAGATAGTTCGCGATCCATTTAAAATACGTACCTACTGGTATTCAGCTCTGTTAGACTGAAAGCCAACATAGTCGGGAAAAGGCTAGGCAGATTGATGCGTCGTATTGAAAGTTAAGCGGCCAAGAATAGAATAGAATACGTTTAAATAAATAACCTACACCATATAAATAATAAACTAAGCTAAAGCAAGTTGTAGGTACCTATACCCCATTTGCAATAAGATTAGACATTAAAACAAACCCTTTTACATTCCGTTCAACCGATTTTGACTTCTATACCGTAGGCATAAGGATAGCATTAAAAGCAAAAAAAGTTACACAATACCAACTATCTACTGCGGCTGCCATTTGTCATGCCACCAACGCAATAGAATTCAAAATCGGTTGAACGGAATGTAAAAAAGGCTTATCTATACGTCTAATCTTATTTCAAATGGAGTATAGTAGTTAAGTTTTGCTATATTTGTGGTACCACCTTTTTTTTTTGCTTACAGATGTGGCACAAGAAATGTTTCAACTGCGCGGAGTGCCACCGGCCTCTGGACTCGATGCTGGCTTGTGACGGCCCCGACAAGGAGATCCACTGCCGCGCCTGCTACGCTAAGCTCTTCGGACCCAAAGGATTCGGATTTGGCCACGCTCCAACCCTCGTCTCTTGCGACTCAGAGCCCGCCGTTACATAGTAAGTATATAAATAACTTATTACATAATAAGTACGTATATGTATTATGAAGAATATGAGCAAAATAACTTGCATTTTAGAAATATCACACATTGCTCAAATGTTAGATTTATATGCTTTGGGTATTCTTTCTTTATGCAAACTTATTTTTAGTATTGACCGAGTTACATTATGTCCGAAAGCAAATTCAATTGTTATAATAATATAAGTAAATAAAATTGACTTGATATGGTAAATACATAGAAAATAAGTACAATGTAATTTTACAGCATGGAGCAGGTTCCATTCACTGGCCAGAAAGCAGCCAAGGGCCAGGGTTGCCCTCGTTGTGGATTCCCAGTCTATGCAGCTGAACAGAAAAACTCCAAGAATGGCACATGGCACAAACGTTGCTTCTCATGTGCGGATTGCCATAAATCTCTTGTAAGTACTTGTCTAGGCTTATTATTTGAAATAGGAAGGATAATTTAAAAAAATACATAAGTAATTACTAAACACATTTATTGTTATTATTAAATTTTGTTCGTTTTTAAATAGTCTTGTTCATCATCTTCTTCTTTATCGAGATGAGTCTTTAAAAATTCCTCCACAGAGTCTGTGTTCCACTTTTCTATAGCCACTGTGTCCTTAACAATTCCATCCTTATCCAGTAATTTGATGATCGGGTCTAGGCCTCGAACGTATTTGATTTGTAGATTAGGGAACTTAGCCGGCCTGTCACTCTTCACAAACGCTTGAATTTGAGGATAAGCTGGGAACTTACACGTACAAACTTCTAGTATAGCACGCGCATATTTCTTCTCTTTCGGAGCAGTTACATCTTGATGACAGCATTCCTTACAGTGAGATATAAGTTGCTCTAAGCCGAAATCTTTCAATTGATCACAAGAGGAACATAACAGGTTAGCTTTGATGAATCCAAGAGAAGCACAATCTTCAGTCGTGAACTCGGCATTGCTAATATGTACAAAGACTGTAGCAAAACACACGAGGATCGCTGTTGAAAACATCTTCAATATCATTGTATCACTTACCTATATCTAAAAGGTTTTTAACGTACATACAAAACACAGTTTCTCGTTAGAAAAGCTTTTCGTATTTTATCAATCCACCATTCACTATTTGTCTCACTGACGTGTGGTAATGAATGACAATGACACTGTCTATTTGACATTATTGGTTGACGTGTTGACGTAACATTGTTTACAATTTCAGCAGGAAGCTAAAGCTATTCTTTTCTTTTCACACAATAATGGAAATTTGGTTAAAGCGGAAGAATTTTTTGATGCACTATGATTATTTCCCCCTTTTTATATACTTATATAATAAATGTCTGTAAGCTTTTAAATTATCTTGTGTCTAGAAAAATAACGAATCAACTTGTAATGCATAGATGAAACTACTTTGTATCAAACATGAAATTGAGGGTCCTGAACGCAACATTTTTTTAAAATAGGCGTTGGATAGTTGGCTTTACAAATTAGAAGTTTTACTTTGACTATTGTCAGCAGTGATAAGGATGTTATTCATTCTCATGCTCAGGAATAGCGCTTGCGACCACTAGACCTTTGATGTACCTATGTAGGAATATGTATAAAAATATGTTGTGGGGGAGAGGGTTCCTGGATTATGAATAAAATTCGAAGGTACCTACACTATTTTAACCAACTTCAAATTATGAGGGAGGTTATGCATTCGTCGAGTATTTATAATATGTAATTCTTTCTCCACTGATTTTCATTTATTTTGTTTCAGGATTCCACCAACTTAAACGACGGACCTAACGGAGAAATTTACTGCCGAAGTTGTTACGGCAGGAACTATGGTCCTAAGGGTGTAGGATTCGGTATGGGCGCAGGCACATTAACCATGGCATAAAAGTAGACTATGAAGCTGGTCTTTATAGGAACCATTTAGATGATGGTAGCATGAAAGGAATTTAATCTACTGTACATTGCTACCTAGCTTGACGGACTATCATACCATGTATTAAACTGGCTTTAATAATGGTTGATACCTACTTTCAATGAGACTAATAAAGTAAATGGTAATAGAGCCTTTGAGAACAAATATTTTGTTACGAAAGTATAAATTAAGGTTACATTCCTTTCATAAATTATTGTACAAATTGTGATGAATGTGTCTGGGCCCTTAGTTTACCTACTTCGTTATAAAATATTGTAGTACTTAAGGTAATAGACTTAATGTAGGTATGTAAGAGGTATAAATAATTTGTTAAACAGCAAGATAAAAAAAAAAAAAAAAAAAAAAATGGCATTGTGATTACACGTACCTTATATTTATCACATCGTGATATGAAGGTACGTGCAAAACAAAAAACTATCCTGTAAACGCGGATAAGATTGCAAATAATTGCAATCGTTTCGACCGACCAGATCTTAGTGTATAAGATCTGAAGTGTCTATACATATTTTTATACACCAAAGATTTTTGTACATAATTTTGTAATTTACATGCACGTAAGCTGTGTTACAGTAAATTTTAACCACCTACGTGTATACGCTTTTGGAGCTTTTGCTATATATATCTAACGAAAACTTATTATGAGGATAATGTAAAGATTAAAGCAGCTTTTTGCATAATTATTATTATATTAAAACAAATTTGTATAAGTTATAATTTTTTATTAAATAAATATACGATATTTTGTGTTTTCTTTACGAATCCAAAATACTTATTCAAAGGTTGAGTGTATACTTAATAAAACGCATTAATAGAAATAAAATTATATTTGTTGATTTTATTCGGTACACATACATTATTTATGGGACATAAACAAAATTAAAAATTCGAAAACAATCGAAGGTAGATAATTGGCAGTAGGTAGTTTTTGTATAATGTTACAGTTAAAACCAACTAGTTTTCCCTAGTTAAAACTAGTTGTCACTTCGAGCCTTAGTTAAAACTAGCCTAGAGAAACTAATTTGGGATTGTAAACAAGCTCGTAAGGAGCTCGTGGCAACCAGTCTTACCAAGGGGCCCAGTTACTGGGTTGTGGAGGTCAGATAGGCAGTCGCTCCATGTAAAATTCTGGTATTCAGCTGCATCCGGTTAGACTGGAAGCCGAACCCAACATAGTTGGGAAAAGGCCAGACAGATTGATTAAAAAGATCCAAGTAGGACACAGTCATGTATGTACAGTCACGGACTTTTATTGATGAGCCACCTGGCACTGTTCGTATTTTAGCCGTGTAATGCGAATCGGGTTTATTCGGTTCCCGACACGGAAAGTCATAATGTCTTCGTATTAGTACAAGAAAATTATATTTAATCATTTTACCGGTTGGCTAACCTGAGAGCCAGAACTACAAACTTGACAGCAGAGTGACTACCCAAAGTCAACCAATCGCAGGTCTAGCAACAGTAACCTAGCAACAATTGTTTAAGCGTAGCGATAGTAACGTTAGCGTACGGAGAAATATTAATAGTCATTTCGACAATTTCGAAATTAACGTCACATTTCAACTGTCACTGTCTTCAGATAAGTTTTCAGAATAATCGAGTTAATGAGCTCTGATTCAAATGAGGTCATTATCAAATAGATTGGATAAACTTAATGCAACATTTTATTTATTTTTATCATTGAGAACTTATTAGTCAACCTCTACGGATAAGACTATTTCCGATTATAAGTAATTTATTTGTCATCTTGTTTACGAGCGTGCGTTGTGAGTTCGTGTTTAATCGTGTAATTTCGTGAATGTATGAAACTGTAAAATTGAAAAGTTTGAAGGTGACTTATCAATTAAAGTCCGTGACTGTACATACCTAATAAAAATAATAATCTTACACTAAAGGAATATTTTAGGGAACATCGACATAAAGTAGTTGCCAAGGTGACTATATTAATAAAAAGTAAATAAAATAATCAAACAAGTCAACAGAACATCAAAAAGGAACTTTAATCTCGCTCGGAACGGTAGTTTTAACTAATATTCAATTTTGATTATTAGTTAATTCTAGTTTTAACAGAGGCATTTAGTAAAAACTAGTTCTAACTAGGGAAAAAGCGTTCTTTCTAAAAACTGGTTTTAACTGTAACATATACACAGAAAAATAACCTTAGTTTGCTAGATTTATCACAATTATTATAAAAAGATTCAATATCATCACAAGTATCTTGTGATGATTATAAAAAAGAGGTAGTAGGGGAACTAATCAAAAGTAACAACTTAAAACTAAAACAAAATGAAATTTAAATGAACTTTAAAAATCTTATCCATCTATAAAATCAAAGTAGTCGTATTATTATCATGCAAAACATGATGTACTTACACAATTCTCATTTCCGATGTAGCTTAGTAATCATATTACAGTTACTTATCATTGGGCATTTTGTATTTTAAAATAATTATTATAACCTATCATGCATTTAGCTGAAATCTTAAAATTAATTAAAGAGTGTAAAATACTTTGCTCACGAGTTTTTCTTCACAACCAATCTTGGTCCTTTAGATTTTTTTGCTGTTTCTGATGTGCTTGGTGGTTCCTCAAACCCATATTTACACTTAAGACGTTCACGAATTGCCAACCCTCTAATCAGGCGTCTCCAGTTACCATAAACTCTTGTTTCTATCTTTTCTCTTTCCTTGCGCTCTTGTTCTTCTTGATCCTAAATAATAAAGAGACCATATTTTGAGATTTCATTTATAAAATAATATAAAAAAGGTACTTTTTTGTTTGTGTCGTGTAAAATCCGCTATTTTGATTTCTTTTTAAACAAATCCTGGCCTGTTAACATCGCGCGACCTACACGTCGATAGATACCTCATGTATTTAAATCCATCCAGCCATAAGGATCGTTCGAGGGTATAAGGAATCCCACACAGCTACAAAAATACATAGATACCTAGATACGCGAAAAGTTTCAAAGGTTTTCAAAGATTATTTCTTACCTTAACCCATGCTTCGGTGATGATCTCTTCAAATTCCTCGCACACTACGAAACCGTCGTACACTGGGTGGCAGTAGCCGCCGTTGTAATCGAACCCAGTCATCGCAGGCGCGCAGTCTATGTTCAGTTTCTTGGCCACTCTGTTCAGGCTGGGTACTGTGAAATAATGTTATTAAATAAGTAAGACTTAGTGAATTCTGAAATTATGGCTGATAGAGATGTATCAAAGATAAAGAAGTGCTGCATAGACCACAAATAAATTGTGATAAGGGCATGAGAATGATGATAAGTATAGTCTGTTCCAAAAGTATCTGATGAAAATGTAAACGTGTGAATGACTTATTTGTACACTACACATATGGTACACACTTTTAAATTGAGTGCTTTGATTTGATTATTTGAATACTTCAACCCGAAATTCTATTTTAAATTACCTTAAAGATGTTTCATTTTGTCAAAATTTTCTTTGATGATGTTATAAAAAAAAACAATTGTTGGAAAAAAAAATCCCGACTGCAAAAACAAGCATTGAACTTTGTATTTTGTAAAGTATTGCAGATGGGGAAAAACAAAAGTTACAACATAATATTTCAGGTTATTGGTTTTTGCAGTCGAGTTTTTTGTTTTATTTCAATCTTTTTAGTTTTATTATATCATTCTCCTGCCCTTATCCCAATTTATTTGGGGTCGGCGCAACATGTCCCTTTCTTCCATACTTCTCTATTAGCAGTCATCACGGTAGTCACCCCCTTTCTAGCCATATCATCTTTCACACAGTCCATCCATCGTTTCTTTGGTCTTCCCCTACTCTTATAGCCATCGACATTCATACCCAAAACTTTCCTCACAACATTTTCCTCATTCCTTCGCATCACGTGCCCATACCATGACAACCGATTTCCACACAACTTTTCAGTCACCGGTGCCACTTTCAGACTTCCTCTTATGTACTCATTTCTCATTCTATCCATTCGTGTAACACCACAAATCCCTCTTAACATTCTCAACTCAGCTGCATGCAATTGCCTTTCATTCATCCCTTTTGTGGCCCAACATTCTGATCCATCCATTTTAGTTTTATTATATATTTGGAATCAACTAATTACAAGCTTTTATACCAATATTGTTTTAAAAAAATTTTCCCCTCTGTTTTTTTTGGTATATGCAGACGAAATATAAAAAAAAAATAGCCTATGTCACTACCACAATTAAGACGAACCTAACGACACCTTGTATGTTAAAATCCATCAAGCCATTTAGGCTACAGAGCGTGCCAAAGAAATAGAAATACATACATACAAACATACATACTCTCGAAAAACATTACGCTCCTTCTGGGGCAGTCGGGTAAAAAGTGATGAGATATAAAGCTGCAAGCTTCTAAATACAGATGAATATGTCTAATTCTTTTTAATGAGTAATTGCGTAAGAAATCAACCTGAACAGGGTTTGTTCATACTTTTATCAGATACTTTTAGAACAGACTAATAAGTAAAAAAACATGAAAAATAACTTACATTTGATATGAACAGTTTTTTTAGGCAGCATGCAATCCTTGAAGAGTTCCACATTGCCATATGCATTGCGAGGTACTATGCCATTCTCTGCAGTTGGTGGTTCGTATTCTTGCACTTGCCATGGTCCAAATACTTCCAAAGGTTTATCAGTTATCGCTTTATTTGAGAGCTGGAGATAAAATAAAGGAATTTGTAGATAGTCGCTGTCAATCTGACAGATACTCGCAATACAATAATATGCTTCAATAAAGGCAGCGCCGGTGTTGGCGATAAGTCTGCGAGGCTAAAGTGGGTCTGGGTGAGTTGCACTTATAGGAAGCAACACGTACTCTGGACAGACTGGCCAGAATCGTCACACAGTGGGTATGTGACGTCAAGTGTCGTCACCTCGTCACCGAGAGAGCCTGACAAACGCTAGCGTGACGATGTGGATTCGTTACTGACCGGTTGGCTGGAGATGGCAAAAGTTAGAGAGAACTGGAAAGGTATGGGGGAGACCTTTGCCCAGCAGTGGAACAATGTAATAATAACATAAGTTGAAAAAAAAAATAGTCTTCTTCTAAGACGTGTGATGCCTCTGGAGTTCAAATATCAAACTTAATACTGGCGGGATGGACTAATACTGGCAGAATAGACATAGAGCCAAAATTCTATAAACTATTTCGCATGAGTCATTAATATTATACATAGTAATTCTACTAGTGAGCAAAAACAAGATTAGTATTCTTTTGGTAGAAGCAGAAAAGTATCGAGACGGAATAAGGTACTGATTAAAACAGAAAAACATCACACGTTACACGTGGCCTTCTCTGCCAATGACTGATGGTCTACAGATTGCATTCTCGTATTTTCAAAAGGAAGCAAACAGTAAATTTTTCCGCACTCTCAGACCGGGCAGACTGCACGTCACCATACCACTAAAGGAATGTAACAGTTATAAATGGTGATAACCCAGCAGATAACTTACCTTATCCCACTTAGGGCGTGCTTTAACGATCTTATATGGTGTCTCCCCTAGTTTCACGACCTTAGCTTCCTTGAGCCACGTGTCCCTAGACCGGCACGTGTATATACACTCCCGCGCATACACTGGTTCGTTTCGTACGAAACCAAGCACGGCCGCGTCGGCCGGGTACAGAGCCTCGTACTTCAGTAGATGTCTCTTCAACGCGTATAGTGGATGGTTCTTGTATCTGTAGGATTAATAACAGGTACTTAGTTATTTACTAGCCTAAAGTGGACTTATTACCTTCGCTGTTAAGACTGTATTGTGACTGACGTGACTATACTATTGTGACAGAGTTTGTCATTTCTTTGTAAAACCTTCCACTTAAGTT
The DNA here is from genome assembly GCA_948473465.1 of Lithophane ornitopus. Classification (NCBI taxonomy): domain Eukaryota; kingdom Metazoa; phylum Arthropoda; class Insecta; order Lepidoptera; family Noctuidae; genus Lithophane; species Lithophane ornitopus. The sequence continues at coordinate 9,340,701 of OX419620.1, read as the reverse complement.
CACTTGACTAAACCTCGTAATCTCAGTAGTTTCTTCGATGATACATTGAAAAAACAACACAAAAATAATATAGCGTCGCGTAGTTGGATGAAGTTTGCTTTGAATGAAGTAGAATAGAGTCGTCGAATTCTTGAGGAAACTATTTAAAAGGATTCGGGCTTAGAAGTTAACTAATACGACGGTACAATCCCATAAAAATCAACAAAACCTTATATGTCACTCACTCAGCAATACTCTTGGGTAACGGCGCTTCTAGCTGCATTCTATCCAAATATTCATCTTCTTCTCTATCCCTGGCAGTCCTCGGTCCTAGCCAGGGCCGAACTGCCTGGTTCCACCACGGTGCTTCGGCGCGAAGCTTGCGAGTCACTGTGTTCCAGTGGGGCACATATTTACGAGTCAAATCCTTCAGGTAGTTGTTGTTATCCCAACCGACGATGTAACACACAGGGTGACTGGCACTGTTCTGTGGAAAATTTAACATGGGTAATATGAGAACTGATTTGAATAGACAATATTATCAGTTAGAGCATATTATACTAGAGTGCGCGCCACGAAAGAAGGCCGGCGGAAAATTGTGGAACTTACTACTACTGTTTTTTTTTAGTATTGTGATTTCAAATTTGGAACAATTACAAATGGAAATGATAGTGACAAACTGTCTTCAAAACCAATTTTTTTTTTGCCTTAATTTCATCCAAATCCCTTCAGCCGATTTGGATGAAATTTCGCACAAAGGTAGATCATGGCCTTGGTATTCACTGACTTACATAAAGTTCACCAGAAGAATAAACTTTCCCTTTAATAACATCTACAGAAATCCACTGTTCTAGCTCTTCAACAAATATTTCGCACCACACATCAATTCTGTTCTTCTTGGGCTCATCACTGGAGACAGATGACAGAACTCGTCGGTCTATGCGACGGCTAGTACCAGGCTTGGGGCTAATTTTGGTAGGTTTGAACTCGTCTTCGCTTTCAGAATTGCGTTTTTTAGGATCTTCTACGGGTAAATAATCACTATCCTCGTCGGATTCTTCCTTTAGTTTGCCTGAAAACATGTATTTTTTAATATTATCAGTCTGTAGAGCAGATATCTCTTTTTATTCCAATAACCTTTGTTTAGAGTCTGTGACTAGGTATGTCATCAACCAGTTTACCACTAACTGAAATACTTTAGTTCATTACACAACTCACCTTTCACCACTCCTTTCTTTGCTTCCAATTTAGCATCTTTAACTCTACTCTTGATAATGTTTACCAGATCGCCAGTAACATCACCTTTCCCCTTCTTAGCTTTCGCAAGATCTCTATGGCTCACTCTCTGACTGTCTTCAGCTTTGATTTCTTTTTTAATTTGTCTTACAGATCTTTTAGGCGTTGTTTCTTTAGGCTGATTTTCAAAATATATGCTCTTTTCTACAGCAGACCCAGGGGCACTGTTTGTTCTAGTATTTGCTTTTACCACTTTGCCCTTGTCTTCTACTTTGTTTGTAGTCTGTGAGCCATCAGGATTAGCAGTTTGTGAACGTTTTCTCGATAGCCTGCTAGATTTCGCGGCGGGTTTCGTCTCTTCAAAATATGTGCTTGCTACATCCTCTGCATTCTCTTCTGTTACAGATACTTTTGGTACACCTTTTTTATTCCTTTGTGCTCTGCCTCTAGTAAGAGTAGCAGTTTTGATATCAGGAGTTATATCATTTGTTTGTGGTAAACTATTACTACTTCCAGCTTTTGATTTGTGTCCATGTGTTAAGGTTTTAGTTGATGTTTCTTTTGTTTGTGATACATTATTATTACTAGTTTCAGCTTTTAATTTTTGTCCACGAGTTAAGCTTTTTGTTGGTTGTTTAAGATTTATATTAGTTGCTTTGTTTGTACTTTCACTATCTTTAATTTTAGTTTCCTTTGTATTTTTTTCTTTCTGTGGCAGTTTGTTACCATCAAATATGTTGCTTTCATATTTTTTTGTAGCTGGCTTGGGAGATGCGCGACCGGTTCCTTTTTTGGCCATTTTTGGTGGGGATACATCTTCGTTCTCAGATTTCTCTGTATTATTTTCATTTAGTTTTGTTCGTTTTACAGATCTTGTTTTCCTGGCACTAGGATCATCACTTCCATCAACTTGCATTATATTATCATCATCGCTGTGAAAAAAACTGTCATCATTCCCATCTACTTGGGCTATTTTTTGCTTTTTAGCTTTGGAATTGGAAGGACGAGCTTTTTGCTTTCGACTTTCATCATTTTTATCTTCTTTCTTAACAGTTGGCGACTTAGGCTTATCAGTAGTTGCTCTTTCTTCTTTCGGCTTTATTGAAAGTGAACACAGTTCAGAACTTGGTGGTTTTAAAGGCAATGTTACAAAATTAAAGATAACACGACATTGAAGTCCTAGTGCTCTTAGCATAGTGACAAATATAAAAACTAAATATTTTTTTGTTGTAACAACTCTTTTTTTGATTTGTTCTAACAATATCATTTTAAGAGGTGGAGCTTTTGGTTTGAACTTATTTTCATTTTTATCTTGTTGTAGTGTTAGTTTATCTTTGTACCAAGTTGTAATTTGTTCAACATATTTCATGTCAACTCTCTCTCCAGGATAGCATTCTTTGGATGGAACCAAAGATAATACAGCTGTCATAAGCTCTTGATCATTTAACACTCCGCTCACAAAATTGCCATGACCTAACCAACACAGAACATGTACTTTATGCATGTAAACTTGATACTCTTTTTTAACTTTATTTATTTTTCTTTTCATCATCATTTCAACATCTACTTTTTTACTCTTTCTGCATGTGGCCTCAGGGAATTTAACAAAAAGTTGTATGCCATGTTGAGATGATGGTTTAGATTCTGAAATCATGAAAACATGAGGCTTTTAATGCTTAAAATTTAGACATAAAGCACTCTAAATAGATTGTTCAGGACACATCAGGTTTTTTTATTTTATTAAACGAACTATGTACTGCATATTACAGCATACTTTGGGGTAAAGTAACTTATACATATAATAAAAATACTACAGGTTGGGGCAAATCAATTTGGAATTTTGGGACATACCTTTTACTTCCTCCCAATCTTCCATTTCCTCCGAGTCACTGTCATCTTTCTTTCTTCTTAACTTGGTTTTCTTCTTAACTTTAACTAGGTCAGGTACTTCAGGTATTGCTTCTTCTCCTATTGCCAACAGATCTTTAACATCAGATTCTTTTTCTGCATTTACTTTCAATGTGTAGTTTTGAAGTGAAGCTTTAGTCTCTTCAACTTTGGACTTGTGTTTTTCAAGCTCCATAAATGTCTTTTTGGCAATTTCTTCACTGTTGTCTTGAATGTTGTTTGACCAGACCTGTTCATTTAATAATAATTAATTTAATCTTGTACACTAAATAATATACCTGCATGTGCCTGTGCCATACTGTGTTTTTTATTTGACTAGATTATAAATAAAAAGGTCAAAATCTAGAAAAAAAGAGGTATAAAATCTAGGATTAACATAATATTAAACTTTGATCATTTTATTATTAACTAGCTGATGGCCACGACTTCACCCGCGTGGATGTTGGTTATTATATACTAAAACCTTGCTTGAGAACCACTCTATCTATTGTTGAAAATAGCATGAAAATCGGTGCAGTAGTTTTTGAGTTTATCGCATACAGGACGACAGATGCGGCAGATGACTTGTTTTATAATATGTAAGGATTAAAAACTTGTATTATAATGTTTCTTATAAGAAAATCTTTATTTATTATTTTATGTTACCCTTTGTAGCAGACATGCCAGGGATCGTCTATCCAACAGCCTAATCAAGTAGTGTAAATGACAGTTTAAAAAATCAAAAATATCAAGGTTAAAAAAAATAAGTTGCATACAGTACCTAGACATGTTGAATACTTAAGAATACAGTATGAAGAGGATCTATACAATGAGAAGGTACTTACATCTTTATATTCCATGTTAACATCATTATCACTGCCTGAATCTTTGTCTGGTTCTGTAGGCAGAACTGAGGTAATGCTGGCTTTTTTCGAAACTTTTGGAGATTCATCATCGCTACTGTCTGAAACATGGAAGGTAAATTACATATGTAAATTTTATCAAACCTGTCCAAACCTGTCCAAACCTGTTGGAACCTAATATACAAACATGCTTGTTTATCATGTACCACCAAAACTTACCACTTTCTGATAAATTAAGAAAAGAAGGCAGTAATTTATCTGCCTCTGTGAGGTCTTTAACTGAGAATTGTGATGTGGGAACTTCATCATCATTTCCATCGATGGCAGTAGTTTGTTTGTTTATTTTTTTTAGTAATGTTTGCGCAAGTTTCGGTTTTCTCCTGGGCGTCTTAACTTTTTTTGTACGTTTAATAGTTAGTTTAACATTGCTTTTCTTGTCGAACTCGTCTCCAGAGGAAGGTACACAGTCAGCTTCTCCTTCAGAACTAGATTCAGCTTCTGCAGAAAATTTCGCATCTGATCCCGAATCGCTAAAATCACCGTCTTCTGATTCACTAGCCTCATCTTTGTACACGGTTTTGATAACTTTCTTTCTAGTAGTAGGCATAGCAGCAATTTAACCTTGAACAATTTTGATGGAGTATCACGCTATTTTTTTAATAATGGCGTTACTTCATAGCCTTAGTTCATTCATTATTATAATAAGATTCAAACTAAAATCTCGCTCGGCGCTCGCCTGTCTGTTTGACAGTGACACCGTACGTACTCGGTGACACCACAACTGACATTGACACAGAGCACTAATATTGGGATAGACACTGACTGACAATAGGTACCTACTGACGTAAGCTTTTTTTTTTTTTTTTTTTTTAATAATTTTTTATTCATGACCATAGATACAAGTCTTTCAGTCGTATACATAGATGTTTGTAACTTAGGTGTAAAAAATTAAAATAGGATACAAAGACGCCACATGTTCACATCACATCAATATTTTGCATTATCAACTTACCCTTTCGGGTTGCGTGATACATCTCAGTGAGTTATCGTTTAAACATACTAACTATTACAATTAATAACTAACATACATATATGATTACAAAATAAATTAAATTTTTTCTACCGTATTACAGATATATTTATACAAGACACTAAAATATTTCTTATTTTTTAATAATTCCTGAACACTGCGGGGAACACTTTGTTGACGTTCACTAACACTTTCGATGTCACTGTCATTTATTTCATTCAATTCAGTAACTAAAATTAACCGTTGAATATTAAAACTTGAACAATTTATGATAATATGATCTAAATCAGCATCTTCTGCTCCACAATGATGACATCTGCTATTGTTAAATATACGCATCCTATTCAGGTGAGCTGGAGTTTGGCAATGTCCCAATCTCATGCGTGATATAATAGTTATAAATTTTCTTGTGATGTATTTGTTGAAGTCATGATACCAAGGTTTATTCTGTATTATATTTTGTATTGCAGCATACCATCTGCCTTTCGATTGTAGTGTTATGTCCCAATACTCTTTCCACAACTGTATATTACGTTGTTTAAACAGGCTGTAGTAATCGGTGAAGGGCACCTTCAGCAAGTCGGATCGATCTTCATCATGATCTGAACGGGCCGCAGTGTCAGCTACTTCATTACCACGAATGCCACTGTGCGAAGGTACCCATACTAATTCTACTTGAATAAATTTATCTAATAGTTTTTGGATTCTATGTCTAATATTATAAATAATATAATTTAATTTAAATGAAATATTTACATTATGTAGCACAGACAAAACGCTTTTAGAATCTGTAACTATTAAAATATTATGTACATTATTTACAAGACTATTTACATGTTGTAGTGCACAATCAATTGCATAGCATTCTGCAGTGAAAATGCTACACACCCTGTTTAATTTAATACATTTAGTGAAGTCTAACTGTGGATCATAGAAAGCTGCATTTACATTATGATCTGTTTTAGATCCATCTGTGTATATAACATAATGTTCTGGTCTATTGTCTTTAAACTGTAAAAAATCAAATTTATTGTGCACCGCGTCTAAATATATTGCAAAGCTGTTAATAATACCATTATAAGGAATTTTGTATATAGGCCAAATATCATTTTTAACAATATCTTTTGAATTATTATTTACATGTTCAAATATTGTTGGCATTTCAGGTAGAGTTCCACCAACCAAAGAAGAAGCAGAGATGGCATTGGAAGCAATTGACTGTGAGATTTCAGGATGTATTTTTAGTTTCTTAAGTAAAGGATTATCATTTAATGCCAAGACTTTTAATAAAAATCTCTCAGCCAACAACAACCTTCGTAATGTCAAGGGAGGTATACATGTCTCAATTTCTAATGAATTAATAGGTGTGGAGCGCATAGCACCACAAATAAGTCTCAATCCCATATTTTGAATTACATCTAATTTTCGTAATAAGGTGCTATTGGCATTCATATAAGCTAAACTGCTGTAATCAAAATGGCTTCTCACTATACTTTTGTACAGCATACTCATAACTTTGGGGTCAGATCCCCAAAAACTTCCTGCTAAATGTCTCAATAGATTAATACCATTCAGCGCTTTGTTACTTATGTGTTTAATATGTTCATCAAACTTTAATTTATTATCAATAATGACGCCGAGGAATTTATGTTGCTTACCCACAGGAATTTCTACATTATTGTATGAAATTTTAACATTGCTAAGAGTATTTACATTTTTACTGATAACTAAAACTGAACTCTTTTCTGGACTTATTTCTAATTTAAGTTTACTATGGTAATAATTGTATAATTGAGACATAGCCTTATTGATATTAGCCATTGCTATATCTATGTTTTGATTTATGCTGTACAAAAGCAAGTCATCTGCAAATTGCAGGATTTTTACATCTGGTACATCTACATATTTTAATATTTCAGAAGTATACAAGTTATAAAGTAAAGGAGACAAAGTTGCCCCTTGCATTGTGCCTTTGTTGACAGTCCTAGGTCCATGCAATTTATTATTATATTTAACAAATACAGTTCTATTGTTTAAAAAAGAATAAAGCCATTTTAGGATATGACCAGGTATACCAATATCGTGAGATACTTGAATGAGTTCTTCTATATTTACATTGTCAAAAGCACCTTTTACATCTAAAAACACGCAGATTGCATTACAGTGACTTAATTTAACCTGTCTTATATCTGATAATAAAGATACAAGGCTTTCAGAGCAACTTTTACCTTTTCTAAAGCCAAACTGAATAGAAGGAATTAAGCTTTGTGATTCAACAAAATAATCTAATCTTAACTTCAACATATTTTCAAAGAGTTTACCCAAACAAGATGATAAGGAAATAGGCCTATATGAAGAAGCATTATTTACAGGTTTATTAGGTTTTAGAATTGGAATGACACACTGTGTTTTCCAAGACTTAGGTATTGCTAATTCATCCCATAGTTTATTATAAATACTAAGTAATGTTGTTTTTGCATTTATATGTAATTTTTTTATTAACATGTAAGGTATGTCGTCCAATCCCGGTGTAGTATCTTTCCTACTGTGTAAAGATGTTTTCAACTCCTCTATAGTGAAATTGTTCTTGAGAAATTCATTAACTTTATTTTCGGTAGCGTTTTCGAACAAATACTCAAGCCTATTGTCATCTATTTCAGTAGAATCTGCTAAGTTATCTAAAAAACTTGGAACCCATTCATCATTGATATTTTTGTTTCGATTAGTTCCAATTTTTTTAAATTTTTTAATGTATCCCCATATCCTAGAAACTGGAGTTAACCTATTGAAGCTACTACATAATTTTTTCCAAGAAGACGAATTTTCTTCCTTCAGAATTCTTTTCTTTTTTGCATCTAGCTTTTTATACCTTATCCAGTTTTCAATGTTGGGTTGAGAAAAATAATACTTTAATGCATCTTTTGATTTTTCGACAGCATCACTACATTTTGTATTCCACCATGGTACTGGTTTTTTTATAGCTGTGTTTGCACTTAATTTTCGTTTTGGAATTGTTTTATTCCTTAAATCATTTAATGTTTCTATAAAATTATTATAAGCATTGATAGGGGAATCATTTGTTAAGTCCAAGTGGGAAAAACAAGTTTCTGATAGACTATAATATTCGTCCCAATCTGCCTTACTATAAATATATTTTTCTTGATCCACAGGAGATGACGTGTCATACATACATGGTTGAATGTTGATCTCAAGTAAGGTTGGAAGATGATAGCTACCCATGGGATCGTCATGAACATACCAGTTACATAAATGAGCTATTGAAGAGCTAACAAGGGCAAGATCTATCGCTGAAGCTTGTCTATTAGGATAAGGAACAGTTGTTGGTGATCCATCATTCAAAATACATAAGTCAAATTCATCAATTATATTATATAAACATCTACCTCTATTATTATCACTATGGCATCCAAAGGCTATGTTATGAGCGTTAAAATCACCCATAACTATACAAGGTTTTGGTATGTTATTGATTAAGTCCTTTAACTTTGCTGAGTCAAACCTGATACTTGGAGGACTGTATATACAAAGTATTGCCATTGCTCCAAATTGTGCTTCTATAGTGATACATAAGTTTTGAATAGATTCTGAGAAGTGTGTATTAACTATTTTGTACTTTAAACGATGGTTCACCAAAATGGCTACTCCATTATGAGAATTTATGGAATTTTTGTGAATTAAATTATATGTGGGAAAGTGTGGGATTATAGAATTAGATTTTAGCCAAGTCTCATTGAGAAGACAGATATCTATATTTTTTTCCATTAATAGATTTTGTAATAGGCTCTTTTTACTCTGTAAACTCTGTATATTAAACTGTAAAATATTTAGATAATTGTCCATTAAATTAAATTTGATAAAAATATATCTTTTATTTTCTTATGTGTGAGTGGTCCATCAGAGTCACTCTTGTTTCCTAATGCAACCAACGATTTAACAATTGCGTTAATTATAATATCATTATTTGCTACTTGTTTAATATCTAAAATATCATTAGTTTTAGCCTTATCAGTTACCTTGGGTAAAGCAGGGAAAGATTTATCATTAAATGTAAGGGATGGTTTCACAACAGTGGCATACGGTTGCTGCTGAAATTTGGCCTTTTTCTCTTCAATTTTTTGTTTTTTAATGGGACAGTCTCGTGAAATGGCAAGATGATTACCTGCGCAGTTGATGCATGTGATCTCTTCGACATCGCATTCTTTGTAGGAGTGACGACCAGCACAAGAAGAGCAGTGTTGCTCGCCTCTGCAAGTCTTAGCAGAATGGTTAAATTTAAGGCACTTATAACACTGCAATAATGGTGGTATGTATGCTTTCACCTCGTATCTAAATAGTTTTATATAAGCATATTGCGGTAAAGATGTTGATGCAAAGGTGACAGCAACTGTATTGAGAGGCACTAAATTTCCCTCTACTTTACGCATGAATCTTTTAATTGAAATTACTTCAGAGTCGCACACAATATTTTTATATATTTCCTCATTGGAGAGTTCTTTGGGCACAAACCTCAGTACACCAATCCTTTCTGTTAAGTACGATGGTATAAAGGCTTTAAACTTATTTTTCCATAAGAAGTCTTCCATCTTTAGAAAATTGTTGGCTGCAGCCGCCTTTCTGAATGTTATTCCTATTTTATGCGCATTTAATCTATGCACACCTTAGACTCCTTGAACATTATCTGATATTAAGTTGGTGAGCATGATAGGATTTTTATTCCCTACCTTCTCCTGTTCTGTTGACTCGACGTATACTACATACTCAGAATTTGTGTTTTCTATGAACAGTCTTTTATAATTTGGTTTAGTAAGAATGTTATACTTATTAATTGACTCAGTATTTCTTCGAGTATTACTGTACTTTCTTTTCTTCTTTTCTGCCACGTCTGGCGGCTCCTCACCGCCACTGGTGACACTCATGGTTGTTGGAGGTCTTACCAGATATTATTTATATGGTATTTCTGTACAATTTTATAATAATTAAACTTTTTGCGAAATCAAAATTACCGCCTTGTTTGACTTCCCGCCAAAAAGTCCTGACGTAAGCTTTGTGTTTAGTGTTGCTAACCTTGCAGGCTTGCAGTTTTCGCGCGCAATAATTTTTATTTACACGAAAATAATATAGATGTCGACACTAGTTACACAAACTCGACACTCGACACCCGTGACAGAAATCCTGCTCTAGAGATCAGTGGAGAGCATAGATCTGTGTGTAAATTGTGGGGAAATAGGATAAATTCCGTTTAGTATTTTACATACATCAATTTACAAAACAAGTTATTCTCACTGTAATTTTCGGATTATTTAAATCGAGGTTAAATTCGAAACTTAACTACGCAGTTACTTATAGAATAGAATACTCTTCAACTCTACCTGTAAAACTGTACCTCAAAGTTATTTCGTTTTTATGACATCCCCCAAATCCCAATATTTACTTACCATAATAGTCCAGGAAAATAAGTCTTTGGGCAAGTAAGTAGGTATCTCGGAATAGAGAAAAGAGATAGTCAGCTATAAACTTGTGTAAACCTTTATTTTGAAACCCTAAAACTTGTCTCAAAACCTTTTTATCGTAGGGTGTCCGCGACTACAGATATTACAAGGTGAAAGGTCAAAAAATCGTTTTTTACACATTTATTGCAAATATCTCTATTACCTATCTATCTCTATTATTTATCTATCTGCTATTTGTATGTATTATAAATATTGTTGAGGATTCCTTACAACTTTCGTAAACATTTTTTTTCTAATTATCTTGAACCATTTTCGAGATAGAGGGCAGAGCGCGCGCAGTGTTTAACTAAGTACTTATTTAGAGTACCTATCATTTGAGGTCTACCTGAAGTCCCAATTAAAAACACGCCGTTTAAAGTACACATACACGCATACGCACGCATACGTATCTAGTGAAAGTCACATTATTATAAATAATAAGTTTGTTTCAGTCCTACAATCTTGTAAACCTATTTTTGGAGCCCACAAGAATAACCCCTACTAGTGCCACATGCCTAGATAATATTTATACGGATGTTATACCAAGCCACAAAGAAATTATAAATTTACTAGATTCTGATCATTGCGGGTACTATCCCAATCCAAAACAACAAAGTGGCTAAAAAGGATATCACATTTAACCCCAAAACTGCAAGTCGCATGGAAGTTTTTAAAGAAAAACTAATTAATAAATTACAGGTTTTGTCAATTCAAGCTGACCCTAATCATCTTTATGATGTTTTTTTTAAATATATACTGTAAAAAAAATTATTCCACCTTTATTCCCAAGACTATCTCGGTTAACAGTAATGTATCTTTCAGTGATTGGGCTAGGATTCGTATTCATAAAAGTAGAACACGGCTGTATGAGCTGTATAATGAAAGGACATATGTAAACACTGCTGAATTTAATTTATACGTTAAAAATTATTCAAAATTATTTAAAAAAGTTTGTTGTATGGCCAAGTCGCGTTATTTGAGTTCGAAGATTAAAAACAGTAGTAATGTAATTAAAACGACTTGGAATATTATTAATAGTAAACGGGAAGGTCTAGTTACCGAAATACTGACTACAGCCTGTCTATTAATGACAAAATAATAAAATCAGACTCACAAGTCGCCGAGGCCTTTGAGAATTTCTTTTCAGATATTCCCGTTTCAACTACTAAATCCCTAAACTCATCACCTTCTGTTGCTGAGTCTTTGCTTAAGGAAAATGTTAATTTTTGCGATTCGGAATTTCTTTTTGAACATATTACCTGTAGAGACATAACTAAAACCTTTCGCACTTTAAATGTAAAAAAGACTACAGATCTGTGGGGTAATTCTGTAGAAGTAGCTAAGTCTATTATTGACATCGTAGCACCTACTTTAGCTCTTATCTTTAATAATTGTATCGACTGTGGGGAGTTTCCTGACCTTATGAAAAATAGTAAAATAATACCTTTGTTTAAATCAGGTAGTACATCAGACCACACAAATTATAGACCTATTTCAGTACTACCTACCTTTAGTAAAATTTTTGAGAAGTTAATTTTAGAGCAATTGCAAAGATTTTTTAATAGACATAAATTGTTACATAACAAACAGTTCGGATTCACAAGGGGTCGTTCAACTACTGATGCCGTGTTGAACTTTTAGGACATATTTATAATGCATGAAAAGAGAAATGCGATGCCTTGGGCATCTTTTGTGACTTGTCTAAGGCATTCGATTGCGTTGTTCATGAAACGTTAATCAGGAAACTCCGCCACTACGGAATCCGGAACACCGCTCTGGATCTTCTTACTTCATACTTGAGTAATAGGATTCAGAGCGTTGACGTTAATGGGAAAAGATCTCCCGGATCTATAGTAACAATGGGGGTCCCACAGGGCTCGATTCTTGGTCCTTTCTTGTTTCTTATTTATATTAATGACTTGCCTTACCTCATAAAGGATAATCATGAAATAGTGTTGTTTGCGGAGGACACTTCACTTTTGTTTAAACTTAAACGTCAGCAGCTGGTTACTGACGATGTAAATAGCGCGATCTCAAAAGTAGTTCACTGGTTTAATGTTAACAATTTACTCCTTAATGAAAAAAAAACCAAATGCATTAAGTTTACGCTACCTCACGTTAGGCAGGTGAAAACTAATGTGTTGATAAAGGGCGACGAATTGAATCCTGAAGATAGCACAATATTCTTAGGCTTAACTTTAGATGCTAAGTTTCAGTGGGGCCCACATATAGATAAATTGTCAAAAAAACTAAGCTCGCGGCATATGCTGTTAGAAAAAATCGTAATTTAACTGACATAGAGACAGCCCGTTTAGTGTACTTAAGTTATTTTCATAGTGTAATGTCGTACGGTATTCTATTGTGGGGAAACGCCGCCGACATTCAGACTATCTTTGTTTTCCAAAAAAGAGCTTATCGATCAATTTGTAAATTAAGTCCGAGACACTCTCTCAGAGAGAAATTTAAGGAGATAAATATAATGACAGTGCCTTCTCAGTATTTTTTTGAAAATCTTTTATATGCCCATAAAAATATAAAATTGTTAAAAAATACAGTGATATCCATAATATTAATACTAGGAACAAAGACAAATTTGTTGTACCTACAACTAGGCTCAAGAAAATAGGTGGCTCGTTCAGATGTCAATGTATACGCTTTTACAATAAGCTTCCAAGCCACGCTTAATGAATTCAAAACATTTATTAAAAGTAAGTTGTTCCAAAAAGCGTTTTATACCATTAAAACATTGAGAACAAAAAGGCTTGGGATTAAGCTGCTCCAATATTTTCCAATGTTTTTTAAATTTACTTATTGAATTTTGTTATTTTTGATAACTTTGTATTTTATTATATACATATATAGTGACATGAATATTTACTTTGTGAAGTATAATAGTATTATTATTTTAATTATTGTGAATTTGAGGACTATGTGGATTATATATTTTATTTATCTGGCAGTTTGAATACTATAGGCGGCCTACCCAAATGTCCTTTCTTTGGTATTGTTCGTCGAGTCGTTGAGCTCCTTAAGTTCTGAGTTGAGCTACACGATGACTGACAAATACGTGCACTGACTGGACAGGTCCACTCTAATCTGTTTGTTTCTTTCCTCAAAAGACCATCTCAGACAAATCTACATGGTCCTCAAATGATCTGACTAAGATTATTTCTGGATTTTATATTCACATTGACATTTTATGTATAGCTACAATGACATGAATTATGTACTTTGTAAAGTATTACATTATTTTAATTATTGTGAATGTGAAGACTATGTGGATCATTCTTTTCGTTTTATTATTTAGTTTTCCTTAGTTTTAATTAATCACGGTCTGGCAGTTTGAGTAATCCTGTCTAAATCCTGTTTTTGGTATTGTTCGTCAAATCGTTGAGCTCCTTAAATTCTGAGTTGAGCTGCACGATCACTGACAAATGTGTGCACTGACTGGACAGGTCCACTCAATCTGTGTGGTTCTTTCCTCAAAAGACCATTTCAGACACCAATCTACATGGTCTTCACATGATCTGACCAAGATTATGTCTGGACTTTAAAAGAGACTGTGACCTCTGAGTTTGTTTCGGCCTTTCTTCTCAGAGTAGTCAGATAAGAAACGCCGACCTCATCTAGTTTTAAAAATGTGTTTGACGTGTACAAGTGTTAGTACAAACCTACTTACAGAAATAAATCATTTATAATTTACATTTCAATTTTATTAGGCATGTATTTAATGCGGCAACTAAGTAAATTGAATATAGGTTAAAAAAAAAATAGAGTGGATACCATATATAATGGGTTGGCAGCTAATAAGGAGTATCGTAATAAGTAATAGGTAGCATATTAATATATCAGTAATAAGCTCCGTTTTAATTTAAACTAGCATCAAGTTTTTCTTTTGGGAACAGAATTAATATCTAAGCGGAAACTTAATGGCGAAAATAAAATAGAAAATGGGCATTCATAAATAATATATTATTATTGTATTATTAGGGCAGGTTTAGATTTTCTATATAATCTAGTCGTTTCTGGCACTCGCCGGCCGCTACCGCGGCACCGCTCGCTTCGCTCGCTCGGCTCGTGCGTAGGAAGTCACAGTTTTAACCTAACCTAACCTAACCATAAAAAAATAATAATAACCTACTCTAACTAGACTGGTAATATATTATGTTTGTCACCCTACTAACATTATTAGTCGCCAAGTCATTATTTATAGCTCCTCGCCTAATATTTTATTTGACTGGTATAGTTTATTTGCTACCTAAATGCAGCTGCTAGTTTTTAGTTTTTATAACACCTTTAATTTTGAACCTTACATAATATAATAGTCGCGAAAATATTTAATCGCTGGCAAGTTATTTTATTTGTTGCAAACATTTAGTCGACTTTTAAGTTATTAGTCACTCGGAAAATAATAAGCTATTTTATTATTGTTTATAGGTCGTATTATCGTCGCGTAATTTTGGTTGTTGTGTCACTCCACTTACCTAGATGATGTTTAAAGAACCTTCCGTCTATCGAGCTAAAATACCTAAATATGTAGGTTGCTGAAGTAGGTAAATAAATACCTAAAAAAAAAAAGTACCTGAACGTATCATAGTCCCTACCTACATAACATAACACCATGCCTGTATTCCCCGAAATGTTGGGCAGAGGTGCACTTACAGTACACACACATTTCGCACAGTTATGTTTAAGACCCATGTACATATTAAGGGGCGAGCCTATTGCCATCAACTGGTGAACTGGGCCCAAATCTAGACTCCGGGCTGCTACTAAGAAACCTACCCTACTAGTACCTACTTAGGTAGGTATGATAACACTTACCTACACAAGTATTTGCCAATAGTATTCAACTAACTAATTATTCTGTACTTTTTCAGGGCATTATTTAAATTGCGAATTTTTGCAGCTGAAAATAATTCCAAATAATTCTTAATATTGAAAAATTAAGTACTTATCTAACATAACAGGACCAGGTTAGTTAGAAACTTAGGTAGGCACCTATTGGGTTCGGACCCACAGAGTAGGTACTTTAGGTAATATCAAAGCCCAATAGATGAATTCAGCGCTAGATACCAAGCCTATTTAAATAATAATATCCAATAGCGTCAAAGCAGACCGCTCCTTTTTCTTCGATTTCGATTTGCTAAAAGGTTTTATAATTTACCATAATGGAAAGGTTGTGTTTGTTTATAGAATGGTAAATGGTCTGAATCAATCCTGTTAAGTGCTTTTCAACAGAGCTTTATTGCCTGTATAGCGACGTGGAATGGATCAGTCGTCGATGCGGCTCATCTCCTAATACTTTACTGAAATAAAGGTTTAGCTTGATCGCTTGTACCGGTCTTATGCAAGCTTATAGTCATAGTTGGTTCTGTTCCGATTAAGTTAAACAATAGAGAGGCATTATGTTATGAAAAACCTGCGACCTTATTGTGATATACATATCTATAGTAGCAGTCTTCTCACATATTATCATCGAATGGTAGGTATTTGAGCTTTATTTCCTGTAGAGCTAAAGACGTAACAATAGAAGTCAGCATATTCAACTCGGCTCTTGAGTAAATCGTATTTCCAACGTATATAGCAATACTCGCCATAAAGCATAAACTAACATAAATAACTTCAATTGTTTGCTGCCTTATTGTTAACTTTAATTACATTTTGAATTAATTTTGTAATTAAAACGGAAGCTAGGAGCGCGCCGCGTGAAGTTTAAGTGGCTGGAAACGGATCGACCCCGGGTGGAAGGGGGTGCGCGGGGGCAGCGGGCTTTTAGATGCAATCTCTGAGTGGATTAATTAATTCTGAGGTGCCGGTTATCTCCTGTTATCATTTAATAAAGTTACGTAAGGATATAGAAATTTCGCTTTACGGCAAAGAGATGATTCCTGCTTTAAGCTCGTACCAAGAATCCAACTCATTCGTATTACGACTTAGGTACCTACCTATATTTTTTCTTGTATCCGTTACGTCGTAGTATCAAATTCAGGGATACTTTTGAGGGTGTGGAAATAGGCCTTTCATTGCCAATTGAGATTGGTAACATAGATTAAAATATACAGGGTGTTAGGGTAGACACCGTTATCCTTGAAACGAAAAATCTGCTGTTCCATACATTAAATTTGTGTTCACTTAAATCGACAAAATGTATGGAAAAGCCGATTTTTTTTTTGCGATTTCAAAGTTGGTCCCATAGAAAAATTATAATTAATATAGATGACACCAAACCACTAGTTTCAAGGATAACGGTGTCTACCCTAACACCCAGTATAAAAAAAAACAAGGTGATGCTGCTGCGCATTCCTTAGATCAAGCTACCTACAGGACCAGGGCAAATAATTATAGCATATGCTTTTAGTACCTTCCTACTTAGGTACTTTTGAAAAAGTTAAGTTCGAGATTAGTAATTGACGTCACCGGGCCGGTCAAGATGAAAGGGTACCTAGTACCAGGTGGCAGTATAGGTAATCAACCGACAATATTTCTTCGTGCATTCCTCAATGCAATTGCAGAAGTGTAGGTAGGTTTAATAAACGAAACTCTGAAAATATTTTACGCTTTCGTACTATATACCTAACAGCGTTCCTCCACCAACTGGCGATTGTAAGCCTCCTCCGTTTTGTGGCATGCTTTCCCGGTTTATGCTAGTCTCACCCAGATCTTCTCCGCGATCTTAGTTATACCTATGTAAGTTAAATATTAAAGTATACGTAATACTTATAAGCTTCCGGAATGATGGTGAAAACCGCATTAAAAACTATTGGTTAATGTTTAAAAGAACAGCGCCGTCACACAGACAGACCTGAAAATTACTTTTATTAATGGAATACAAAAAGCATAGCACCTTATAATGTACGTATATGGTACAAAAACAACAGTAGGTACCACAGTCTGCAGGCATAATCAAAATGTCATAGTTCAGAAATTTTAACCAACGGCTGATTCAATTACATTATTAAAAAAGTTAAGCTTGAGGTAGTGCTTAATAAGGAGTGATGATGCGCAGGATTACGGTGAGGGCCATTATGCCAATTGGTCACCCATCTTCAATCTCAATAATTAACAAAGGGGCTTATTTTATTTACCTACTTCTACTTCAGTAGTTGTCTTGTACTTATCGGTAAAAACTTTGTAAGAATACTTCATGTCGCTGTTAAACATTAGCCAGTCAGTGAGGTGGCTGACTGCCCAAGGTAGGTGTACCCTTGATTTAGGTAGGTATAGGTAGTACCTACATTTCTCTCCATGTAACACCATTCGCTGGGATATCGTTATTGAGAACGTCTTTGTTAATGACTATGTTAAGTCATTAACTCAAGACGTTCTCAAAAGATATAGAACTTATTATTATCTTGATCCCTTGATTACCTGTTTAAGCTTTCTACCATCTTTGATGGCAGTATCAGCTACCCGCTGCCGCATTTCATACCTGAGTTCTTGCCCCGTTCGATTTTTCTGTTCTCATTGTAAAATCATTTTTAATTTTATCAAAAGTTGCTTCATTTTGTATACGTTTTTCTTCTCGACACAACTCATCCCAAACCAGCGGAACTTTGGCCTCAAATTCCATTTTTCAAAGTTATCTTAAAAGTTATATACCTAAAAAAAATACAAGTAACGAATTACCAATAATGCGAATAAAAAACATACCCTATACCTAGTTTTTCCAACTGATAAGTGTAACTCGCACATTCATTCACTCAGTATCAGCCTGTAATGTTCCCACTGGTGAGAAACAGGCCTCTTCTCTGTGAGCAACTCGAACATAAATAGCTGTCAAATTGATTGAAGTAGAGACAAAAATGTTAGTACTTAACGGTAACAAATATGTACCACCAAGTGAAAACCACACTAAAACTTCGTTACTGCGTCACTAAAATGGCTGCCGAAGCAGCGCGATGGTACAACGTTCAGTGATGCATTTCACATTTACCTACTGCTACCGGAAATAAAGAAATTATTCGTGTCGCAACAGCTTACCCCCGGCACCTAGAACCCCGGCCTCACCTACCTGTTTGACTCGTTCATAAATCATAACCGAACCGTTCAGTTCATAATGAGACGTGATATAGCACCTATACCATCAAGTGGAATCTTCATAAAGCCTGTCGAACAAACAACATTATGTACATCAATATGTCGTTAAATGTTTCATGAGGTGCCTGGGCATCACCTGGTGTGACGAAAATAACAAATTCAGAACGCTTTTCAAAACAACACTCAGCCTGCACTACATTATGCATGAAGCACTCCATTTGCTGATCCGCTCAGGAGTCCCGCTCGCGGCTCGTTAAGCGCTTACATTAGCTACAAACACTTATTGATTTTGAGAGATTGATATAATTTGTAAGAAATGTACGCTACGTCGTTTATGGAGTTAGGAACATCGTGCTTTATGTCTTCCCATATACGGGTGAAATAGGAGAACGTTTCGAAAATCTGTCATAGGATTTGTTATGCCGTTATTATTAGTGCGTTCGGTAAGGTAAGTCAATCTTTCTGATCGCCTGATTGAATAACGTTTCCACTCACTAATACGACTTATACGTTTCGTTTAATCCACTGTTGTATCCAGTGCTTAACTGCATTGGCTGCTCGTTGCTTCCCTACATTGGTTCACGTATTACCTTTACAAAATATAAATAAAAAAGAACGTAGATTACTCGTACATTTGTAAATTAATATTCGTGCCATATGTAAAACACTGTCCATTAGCTTTGTTTCTGAAAACCTGCCCAAGTAAATGTCCATCGAGGGCTCGCAATCGTGGGGGTTTGGGGCAGCAGGGAGGAGTTAGAAATGCAATATTAATGCAGTGCCGAGTGGCGGCCAGAGTGCATTTACTTAATGGATCGTAGGCAAAATGTTTACACTGTCGTCGAACACGAAAAAAACAAGTAGTATACGAAGTCGGATAGAGAGAAGCTCTTTGGCAGGATTATTGCAAGCAACTGGGGACGAGCTGAGTCACATAAATAAAAAAGTTGCTTACTTCATCTATCTACTCAGTAAAAAAACTTATACGACATCTCCACTACAGACGTAGGAAAGTGTGGGATACATTACCGGAGTGGAAAAGTTAAAAAGCTTAAATGTATCTCCGGCGCGGCTAAAAGTGTCTGACAAAAGTTCGACTTCCATTTTAAAAAGCTCCATTACAAAACATCGAGATTCGCTTCCGCCACGCCGCCGCGAGCGCGAACTGATGGCGGCTTGAGGAACGGAATTAAACTCCAAAACTTTTCAATTTATTTTATATGAAATCGAGCATAGCCGCGTATTCGTGACGTGAAGAAAGCAAACTTGGTGTCGTTCGACTTGTGGCTTTTTAGAAGAAACAGAGGGTTAATGTTGGATGTTTTGTGGGGGAATGAGAGTGCACCCTGTAGGGGATCTAACCCAAAGCAAGCCGCGTGAGCGGTGATGCTGCGGTTTGTCCGCCGGTCAATTGCAACCACGGCTCTACGGTCTCAGCCCTGTGCGACACTAAACTTGAATTCGTTACGTGTGTTGTGTCCGTATACTGTGGCTTAACATGTTTGATACTTTACCATATCGAGCAAGAAAGATTTAAAAAATATGTGAGTAAGTTGCTGTTTGAAAACAGTCTTCATAATTATAGCAACTGGCAACTACATAAAGATTGTTGAAAAAAAAAGCTGTGTTTCACAGAAATGCCTACTGCCTTTCCACCAGAGATGTGCGAGGTAGGTAAACGGTGAAGCTGCCCTTGGAAACGATGTTTTTATTTCCACCAGAGCTAAGATGTGTTAGAAGATGCGCCTTCCACGTAAGTAAAAACTAAGCTTCGTTGAACCCTTTTCCACCAAAGCAAGCTGCAAAGTCAAGTTACACTTTAACCAATTGAAATCAATCGATCCAATTGGTTAATATTGTACACTCACCACGCAGCTGAGCAAATCTTTGATAGAAAGGATTGTTTTCGAAGAAATTAAAGTACTCTTGCCATCCTTGTCAACCTTTACGTTATGATTACCTTCCATAAAAATCAAAGTTAATAATACCTACTCGGGATATCAATCAGTCATGATAATTTTCTTTAAATACTATTCTTTTAAGAGTCATGTGAAAATATAATTCACTAATTGAATTAAATGCATTTTTAAATGAATTCCACTGTCTCACTTAAATAATCATTAGCTTCAAGGAAGACAGGGACTATAATTTAAGGAATATTTAAAAAAAATGTTATATAGGTTCCGTTTATTTTAAGTTCGGAACCTTAAAAAATAACGAAAATGTCCGATAATCCGAAACTTTTGTTATTGAAAGTTGTTTATACCATAACTAAACGAAAGAATAAAGCAATACTGAATTGATTTTATAAATGCGATGTATCAAGATGGTTTAATACAGTATAAAACATACGTACGGGCACCTCCACACAGAGCAAAGTAAGTTGAATTTGAGAAGAGTTGTAAGGCTTTGGCTCCGAGATAGTGCTTTTAGGCCCTAACCCCGGGGGTGATGCAGTGGGTCCGTGGAGCTTCTTAAAATGTTTTCACTTATGTATATATGGGAATACATTACCCCTGCCTCCGGGTTACTTGAGGCGCGCACACTTACTTTTAACACAAAATTGAAGTGACGTAAAGCCTTCACTTTGCTCTCATGTGTATCTTCACTTAAATTACATTTTATTGGAAAGCTGAAACATCTCACTCGATACTAGTAAAAAATCAAAACTTGGAAGATATTTTCTCAACCGTACGTAATGTTGAAAGCTTGGACTAGAATTATATTGGAATGAGTCGCTCATTGTGAAGACGTCGGGCAAACATTTCACTATCAGATTCCAATTAAGTTGGTTCAATGAGTGGTCATGACGAGTGCATCCATCGTTTTGCGCTCATAGTTACTAATAATCACTTAACTTAATTGCGGCCGTTAATTACCACCGATCTCGACGGTTCAAATTACGTACTCTAAAACGCATTAGCGGCTGACAGCTGGAGATTATCCGTCTAAGCGGCGTCGGACCGGCAGTCCGCCGCCCCGCGCCACCACTCGCGGGACTGTTCCACTAATGAAATTTAATGAGGCTTAATTGTTGACGACTTAATGCAGGAACTGTAAAGATAAGTGCTTACTTACGGCCCTCGCTGAGCGGCTGAAACAAAACGACTACGTTTTGTGCCTAAGTAATGTTCTAATTTTGTAAGTGTCGGCTGATAGTCATGCGGCACTTCTCATCCTGCTGATGGGCCCATTATGAACTCCAAGCCTAATACACTTTCAGTGACTGTTGTTCACTTAATTTATTTGCCTAAAACTAATTAATTTTATAATCTACCTAACATTGTTGTTGTGATCGCTGAACAACTTACTTTACCTTTCCCCAATTTCCCATAGGCTTGAAGCCTCTCATTTGGTCTAAGATGTTCTAAACACAAGTGCGGTACACAATCAAGGGGTTCAAGTTCGTCGTGACGTGTGGCATGTGATTACAGATCACAATGGTGTACACTGAGTTTCTTGTTAACTGATTAGAGGCAGCCGAGTGGTGTCATCTCAGAACGTTCCAATTACTAAGAGCGGGGTGGGCGGGGGGAGATTGCCGGGGTGTGAATGATCCATTTCGAAAACTAATTTAGAGTTAGCAACTAAACAAAGAGCACTCCTCGCAGATAATAATTAACGCTTGCGGTAAAGTTCCACTTAGTCTGTATTGGTTAAACCTCACTATACCATTGGCAACGTTAATTAAATGTTTTTCCTGCCCTTCTAATTTGTTTAAATAAGATTGAGCGTTGTGCAGTTAAGGAATTTAATGTCGAAGAGATTTTTCTTATTATCCTTACTAATCGGTTGTGAGAAGATTTTTTATTGTTTAATTAACATCAGTTTGTTTATAAATAAACAAATACCTACGTCGGTTTCCTCACCAAAAACTTGTCAATATATTCGTATTTGTTTTGTGTTTGTTATTATATTTTAATGAAGCAGTTCTCTAATACAAATAAAGTAAAAAATGAGAATCATTCTTTATAATACAACAATTAGGTAGCTCAACATAATAAAGCAATTATTTTTATTTTTGAATCCATTTCCGCGATACTGGCATAATATTTAAAAAGTCAGATGTTATCTGAAAGATTGGTTTATATAGGTCATCTTGAACATCGGAGCACCTAATGATGTAACTTTAAAAACATCATTAAAGTTGATTCAGCGTCCAAAGTCCCCTGAGTGGGACAGATAGAGCGTTTTATGTTAAAGTGAATGTCTCTGTCGTGTGACTGTTTGTGCTGCCATCCGACCGTTGTCCAGATAAAAGCTTCTCCATAGCACGAAAAAGCACTCACTCCAAATATTGATTTGTTACTTCGCCGCTCCTAAAATGGGAGAGATATGTCTTGGCTTTCATGTTCGTTCCTATATTTAAAACAAGTAGAAGTTATTGTCTCTTAGGAAATAACTGGAACTTAGTTGACCTATTTATGAGTCTACCTTTTTATTTTTATACTATTTATTTACTATATCTTAGCTCCAAAGAAAATAATAACGGTATCTAGTTAAGACTTAATTACTTTTTAAGTTAAAGATTGCTTGTGCATGGAGTGTAATATTCTAATTCATTTAGTAGAACGTTAATTTTATCCTTATGAAAACGTCGGTAAGTAGCGCCCAGGGCCGGCCGGGCGCCACCGCCCGCGCTAAATCCTAATTAACTGCTTGATTACAAGTGGAATAAAAAGCTCGTAATCTTAATTGGTATTTTTAATCAAAGCTCTCTGAGCGTCGACGGGATCTCCTGCGAAGGTATTTAGACGAGCGCTTCGGTAATACTTTATCCTTAACTAAAAATACCATTACTTTAATTTAACATTCATTTCTTACATCTGTGTGAAATGAGTTCGTTACATTTACGTAAGAGTATTAATAACGTAAGCCGAGGAAAACTGAGTTATGCTAATGAATTTTCCCGGGACCAAATACGTTAAGAATTTCTTTTATTAAGGAAGAATTAAGGGACTTCTTTATTAATACCGTAAAGCACTAATTGCAGGGTAGGTAACCTTCATTTCGCCGTGAAGCCTGCTCAGGGGACAGCCCATCAGTGACGTATTCAGACGGTAATATTAAAAATATCACAGACCTTATGACGAAACACTTTGTTCGACTTACAACCATTTATAGCAATTTGGGTTGTGGCCTAGTGCCAGAACTGTCTTTCAGGTAGGTTTTAAATGTTGATTTAACTTACCTTCCATTTTTAACATAATTTCTCAAGTAAAGTTTTATGTAGTTAAGAGATAAGATAAAGACTTAATTAAGTTCCGTGTGACTTCAAAGAACAGCGTGAATCAACATTGTATGTTAACGTTGAGCATTATCTCTACATAAAAAGTTATAGGTACTACTTAAATACTGAATTCTTTCAAGTTAAGATGTAGTGTATCTGACGGTGATGGGCTAAGAGAGTTTCTCCTTTAAATTATGGCAAAAACTTATTTAAAACCTTATTTCAGTACCTAAGTACCCAGTCAAACGTGGAGTCAGCATATAAAATAATGACATACTCAAGATTTTACTGACATAGCATAACAATAATCAGATTTAAGGGTTGGTCCCATAGTAAAAGTTGGTCATAATAACAATGACGGAATGTAAGAGATGTTTAAAATTATTTTTTTATAAGCAATTAGAGATTTTCAGATTTGAAATACAA
This sequence comes from Lithophane ornitopus, assembly GCA_948473465.1. Lineage (NCBI taxonomy): Eukaryota > Metazoa > Arthropoda > Insecta > Lepidoptera > Noctuidae > Lithophane > Lithophane ornitopus. The sequence goes on along the minus strand of OX419620.1, from coordinate 9,316,500 downwards.
GGTGTATTTCAAATCTGAAAATCTCTATCGTATGATCATATTCAGAAAGCAGAGAATTGGATAAGTTTACATAAACCATATTTATTATTTTATGCTTACTTATATGTAGTTTTCGGGAAAATGGGAATAAACTAACGCAATCGCGCTTTTGTAATGAACAATCTGGCTAGTCCAAGTGCGTCCCTGGCAAGCAATTACTGTACCTATTACTTATTAACTTTCAACCACCCTTAATGGCTTCCGTATTACAGCTTGACTGAATTGTTGATTTGGTTTGGCTGTTTTAATTAGATACGTATTACATGAAATTATTGCCCTTATTAAGGAATATATTTTTTCACGCAAGAATTGGACGAAAGAAGTTGAGAAATTATTTGATTGTTGCATTATTAAAAATGTATGTTTTGACTAAGTAGGTAATTATGATACTGACACTGCTGTTAAAAATGTTAACAAACATTAGTAAACATTAGTAACAATAATTTGATCACTTGACTGATTTGATGTACCTATTAGTGTTAGAAAATGTTTGTAAGAATTTTTTAGAGCAGTGTGGGAGCATCCAATCATTTATTTCAAGGAGTGTTAAAAATAATCTTACAAATCACGCGCCTATTAAAGTTAGTGGTAAGGTGTACGGTGTTACTTTTTGTATTAAAAGTAATATAATGAGACGACAATACTGTAGTACAACTAGTTGGAGTAGCAGTGCGCTGGCCGTAAGTGGCTACAATAAAGCTCTCGGTACATTAAGCTTCCGCTAGTGCGCCGTTAGCGAGATAACGAGACCCACTGCCCGCACCACACATAATTTATATCGTCCGAGCTCGTTAAAAACTTATAAAGACGCACATTGTTAGTGCGGCCAATATTCGCGGTTATCCGAGGATATACGACCGCCCTAACGACTCCTTGCTCGGTTCGTGCGAACCATTGCACAAACGACCCCGTTCCGAGTCCGCGGAACGCCACTAGCCGATGCTCCACCATTATGTAGTTTGTGAACATTTTATATTATAATGTACTGCTATTGATTGTAAGCTCGGGCTATTTTAGGACCACTGGATACAGCCATAATATTTTGTTGACTGGGTACATTTTAATGGGTAAACTTTACGGTCTCTATTTAATTAAAATAGCCTGTTAAAGCATCGACCTTAACTTGGTTCTCGAGGCTCGTAATAAAGAACTAGCGCGTAATGGAAAATCCGTGTGCTGATGCAATCTACCGCGAAGCTTTTAGGCTGGCCGGCGAGCTTCGTTTTTCACTTAGTCGATGTGCGCGCAATTACTCGCTTCGCACGAAACGAAACACATTCTAAACGCTACCTACCAATAATAATAACATAATACACCTACCTACAGTTAATTAAGCTATAGGTAGTTGAAGTATGTTGCATAATACCACGAATAGCGTCAGCAGCCACCTACCTGTATGCTCTAATTAATATGAGTAAAGCTGAAATGGGCAACCTATTCGAAACTCGCTCTATAGTCAGTTAATTCCATTTTCTGCGTACCCGAAAATACCAGACATTGACACAACAATAGCATTAACAGCAGTTAAGCTGCAAGGAAGCCTTCGCGGTGCTGACGTTAATTTGACAAGGCGTTGAATAGCGGGATTGGTGGAGTATGCTCACACGTGGGCAGTTGGCACGGCGGCGTGGCGGGCGCGGGACGGTGACGGGACGGCGACGGGGCGTGGGCCGTGTGGATCACGGACGCGTGCTCGGCTAAACACAAATCAACACCGATTCTCCATTTGTTAGACACGGGAATGTAATTATGGCCGGAACAGTTGGCGGGGAGGGGGCTGCAGTGAGGGCTTCACGTCATTCAAGCTTTTAGTTCGTTGCTCGACAACGATCGTTACTTTGGATTCGTAGTGTATGTTTCGGAAACCATCAGATTTTCCCATACGTAGGTAGGTAGGTACCTACCGTTATTAAAGGGAGGGTCAATTAAGGTGTTTTTAAAATCAACTCGCGTAGCTATCTTGTAGGTAGTACCTACTAATAAACTACTGCAGAGTCAGCTATCAGAAATTTTTATAACTTACAAAATTCCTTAATATCGATATCGTTTATTATATACTTTTTTATGTAGCTATGTATCAATATTAAGCAAATTACTAAGTCCACAATTCCCCACACATGTAAGATTAACCGCTGAAAAAATATATACTTACAAGTTATATTTAAAGGATAGCTATTGTATGTAGTAGTTGAGCGTTAAATTAAAAAGTATGGTTATAGCGTGCGGGCTAGCGCTAGGGCGCCATACCGTGGGCCGGTGCCGTGACACGAGTTAAACTAAATTAATAAACTTGCACCAGTCTCCGGCTTTATTAAAAAACACTCATTAAAGCAAAGGAAAAGTAGGTGAAGTCGCCGGCGGGCGGCGGGGACAGCGCCGCTAATTGCGCCGCCTTTATTGCTTAAATAAAGTTTTAGTGGGGGAACACAAGTTTTAATTAAAAATGTGAGAATAGTTTTTAATAAAGGACGGGCTCGGTGCGCGTATATTGCGAAACTTTAAGCGATGCGATACGCCCAGCTTACAGGAAGTCCGGCGATATAGTATCTTGCGCACGCCGCGTCCGTCACGAGTGCCGAGCGCCGCCAGCAGCCGCCCGCGCTCCGGCCGCCAGCCTATTGTTTGCTGTGAGATCAATCGTGGCTTAGCTGATACCCTCATTTGTGATTCTAATAACTTCGGATATATTAATGCTACACACTTGCGTATACCTATAATAAGTGGTCCTGTAAGTATACCACCCACCTACTCCCACTCCTTCTCACCCGATCGCTTACACTGATCGATTATCCCGCTTTAAGTGAGAACATTATCAACTTTGATTTACAGTTATCGGCGAGCAGCCTTAATGTTTTATGAACTTTTTCCAAAACGGTATTCTCGCATCAATATAAAGTGACAAATGGCACGAGTAACAAGAGAAACTAATAATGCTAGTGATTTACGCCCGCCCTTGTTATTACGACTCATGTGAAATGTAATTTCGGCATACTGCGTGTAGAGTCGCAAGCACACACGGCCACTGGGCGAGTGTGCAATACGTTTAATAAAGGAGGGACGCGGAGTAAATCCTTCAATTTCGCCGGCACACAACGGCGTATTCTCGTTAACCGTGGCAATAAGTTAAACGGGCGGGCAGCCCGCGCCGGCCGCCGAGCCCGCGCCGAGCCCACGCCGCGCCCGCGACGGGAAATTAAAAAAAGTCTTGAGCAACAGACGTCATATTTGCCACTTCGATGTTTTCTCTCATTATTATGCAATACCATCAAGAACACAAGCTGTGGTTTTCGTTAAAAAATATGTTTACTTATGCATCCCATAGGGTCATTCCGGATTGTTCGGGTGCACCTTGCTCTGTTATTAATTTTTGCCATTGAATCACGTCTTTTTAATTACCAAAGCCAGACTACTTACATTTTAATACTATCAGATTTTTAATAATATCCGATTTCAACGAGAAAGGATAGACAACCAATATCGGCTTCTTATACAGCCTTATTGACTTTTAACTCAATATAAAACTCAAGGCTGTATCGATATATCAACATTGCGGAGAGCGTCATATATGACTAGAATGTTAAGACATTACCTACATTTAAATTGATACTTTAGCGGCAGTGCAAGCGGTCGATTTTAATCAAAGTTCGTTCATTTCGAACTTAGCTGGGGAGGCAGTGCTTCGCGGTGTAATATAGGCCGAGTGTAATATCTGTGGAACAAAGAATACACACGTTCCCACCCCGGCACGGCTCGGCTGCACTCCTAATTAGATGTTCGATGAAAGTGTAATCAGACGTTGGCCGGATCCGGGACGTAATTAAACGGCGGAGGCGAAGAGTGATTTATTAATAGAAAAGCTCGAGCCGTAATGAAATACTGGGCGGACAATGGCGACGAGGGCGGGCGGGCCGTGGAAATTAAATTCTCAGCGACGGCGGCCGCTGGACATACACTTGCCGTTTCTTTGCGGGTCACCTCAGCCGGCGCCTGCTTAATAATGTACGGCGGAGGCAGCGTCGCCGACGCCGCCCGGCCGCTGCTGAGCCAACGCCACCGCCGCCACCCATTACCCACGATGTATGGAGGTGTATAAATTTGTCGGCAAGGGAATGTAAAGAAGATTGGTTTCCTAGTCGAACGGGCGCGGAGAAAAGGGGTGGAATTGAATTTAGGCCGGAATTCACTAGCGAGGTTGTGTTTGTGATATTTCTTACCTATGTAGCAGTAGTGGAACGTGACGCACTTGCCGATTACATTTATTAGGTATCGATTTCTAGCTACATTTATATGATATCAGCGTATGATATTATGTACCCATGTGTATTACGTGTGAGTAGGATGTTGATATAGTTAACCCACAACATCTAATTAAATATGAGCCTAATTCATTTTAACCGGGTTCCTGCCAGTTTTTGTTGTTAACTTGCAGGCGATAAGGTTTTATATACTTGTTCTTGTTAATAATCGTCATCTGTATTAGTTATTTTTATTGGTATCTAGGTAACTATCTAAACATTGACCACTTGCCTTTCTTTGGGTGAAGAAGAATATAGCTAATGGATGGCGTAAAGCAACAGGCAATGGCATCCTGAATCCTGAAAATTGCACCCCGCAGTACGCGATCACTTTGCATTTACTATCCTTAAGTCACCTTCAATAAGTATACCCTTACGATGACGGGTGGTTGTAGATGATGGTTGTGAATGTTCAATAGTAGAAAAAACAAAAAAAAACTAAGCAAATAATGCAAAACTGAAAATTCGTCTCAACGTCAGAAGAAAAGCAATTTCATATCTCAACCAATATAAACAAAGAGGATCGACGTAGAATCAGCATTTTCTAGACAGTAAAGTCGCAATATGGAAGCGTAACCTTAATTACACTTAAAAGCTGTCGGAGTATACTTTTTCAATTAGAGTATTAAAGTGTTCCGACCCTGTCATTATATTAGAGTGTTGTTCCATGCCACCCCGGGCCGGCGCGGAGCCTGCGACGCCGAGAGCCGCCACAGTCCGCCACACGCTTGCCTCACTTCACCGCGAGTCCTCCTCGACGCTGCACGTGCCAGCTTTCCTCGCAGACTTACAAACTTTACACGAGCTGCCGATCCGCTCGTACAAACGTTCCTTGTCGTTTAATTACAAGTTTAATAAATCATTTTAATTGGTATAAGGATAATATCTCACGATCGACTGCGTTACCAGCGAACTGCCGTCACTGGACATTTACTTAGAAAAGCGAATTTTCAGGAAATCTTTCTGAAGTGACAATTGTTAGAGTGGACAAGTATTGTATCAATTTATTTTGGTGCTTTAGTTCTTGACTGTGGATTTGTTTATCGTGGTTCCAGACCAGTTTTTGGAAAATACTTGTTTTGTTTGCTGTTTTCACCGGAAAATACAATTTAAAGGTAAATAGATACTATTTAATTATGATTTCTTTCGCTTTATTTTTTAATTAATTTTTAAACCTGCTTGTGTTAGTTAATTATGTTGTTTCCTTTATTATTACATAATTAATTTGCAAGATAGAGCCTTCAGTTATAAATATTCATTAATATGATAATCATAATTAAATTATTTTCGCAGACAATATAAATAACTCATATTAATCTTGACAGTTATTATCTAATTCAGCGACCAATTAGGTAGAGTGCGCTTTCAAACGAGAAAGTTAACTCATTCACGGTAATGTTTACGTGTGTGCGTTACGTTATCACGTTGTGATATATTTTGGGAGTGAGTGCGTGTCCATTCAGTGTAATTGGAAGATCCGATGCTACCGATAATTGCTTAATTACGCTTTTATAAAAGCACGTGTTTAAGGAAAACTGCGTAGAGCCAATTGAGTAGAAACAGACATAGCAAAAACATTAAGTGGCTTTAATTCCATTGTGTTTTTCTTTTCTCATATAAGTAGGTACCTTAACCTAGATTCTTGGAGTTTCATTCACAAAATAGTTAACGCATTATCTCCTTTTATAACTAAGTTTTAATCACTTTTCATAGAGGAGCGCTCTACCGTATATAAACAGAGTAATCCAATTATTTGTTTTCATAACACTATCACGTGACCTTCGCACCGACCTGTACCAATATCATTGTGAACAAGATTGAAGCGTCAAGCCAGAGGGGCCACACAATAGCTTCCACCAGTATGTGTCCGGTGGATTAGTGTCGTGTATGCGGCCCCACGGCCCCACGGCCCGGGCCCACGAGCTCGCATACTGATGCAACACCACGCCCGCCGCTTGTTATTTTAATTATTGTGTCTTAATTAAAGTTGGTGGAGCCGCCCAACCCTTGCCCACCCTTCTGACGAATATAAGATGGTAGATACTCGCAAGTTTTCAGTCCAGGAAAGAGTTACCCACGATGTTCGTATTAAAATTCCGTCGATTGATAAAAAGCATATTACTCTCCAGATGTCATCGATGCAACATACAACATGCAGAGGTCATTACTACTTAGTGTTATCTCAGCTTATATTTTAGAATTTAATTTGTCTAACATCATAAATATATGTAAAGTGGTAACCTAATTCTATAGATAAGATACTTTATAAGATTTAAATGTTAATATATTTATGACGTTGACCGAATATAAATTACATTATTTATATACACATTATTTTAAAAGGAATGTAGGTAGCTATTACTTCACATCAATTATATTTTGTTTGTATATGAACATTGCTGTTTGTAAGATATTAATTACATCACGATCATATCTTAATTGCAAATTAATATGCATTAGGTAGCGTAGCGTCTCTATTTGTGATGAGACGTTAAAATTGTAGTCGCAAAAAGAGCCGTTTTTAAATTATTTATTTGCTCTAGTCTAAAAGCTTTTTCTATATGTTTGGAATGAGTACTGATAAGTTTTGTAAGATATTATTGAATAACTAATAAACATTCAGAGTGCCTGTGTTTATTTATGATTTGCTATCTTGTTCCCGCGGCTTGGCTTCCGTGGTGTACAAGTAGCCTATGTCACTCAGGAATAGCGTAGCTTTCTATCAGTGCAAATGTTTTTGCTAGTAAGTAATTGGTATTCTGACAAATAACTTTACCTCTTTAAAAAAATCGTATTGAAGATATATAATAAATAAATTGGCGGAAGTGCAGCATCTACGAGTATCTGTATTATTTCATAAGGACACGAAATTCCCAACAAAGGGTTGTGAAAATCCCATTACGCGTAAAATCAAAAGCTAGGATTATGAAGCTAGGATCTTTTTCTTCCACACATACCTAATTATTATGATAAACTAAAGTTTGACATAAACGATGCCCTACAAACACTAAGTAAACCACGGGACCACCGGTACTGTAGTTACAATCACTTGCTTAATTAGCACTGAAAATATTCAGTGGCATTATATTCAATTTCGGTTACAACAGCACGCAAATTAACATTTAATGAAACCTACTGAATGATTGTGATTTACATAAGTGCATTGTTATTACTCATTGAAAATTAACTGAAGTTCAGTCTGTGTAGTAACGCGATTAATTAGTTCATAAACCACCCCGCAGTGGCCTTGGGAATGTCGATAAGGATTATTATTAGGTGTACAAGAGATACTCATTAGAGGCATCCGTAATGATTCGCTGACGGCCTACGTAATGGAAAACTCAACAAACTCTCTATAATGAAGACGGCAATATCTACTCAACCGACACAGATGAAATGAACACCCAACGTTATTCGTTTGTTTATCATTATTTCCTACCCCTACAGTACTATCGCGAAACATTCTTCTTTCTCTTTCCGTTATTGTTTGTATAAAAACAAAGTTAATTAGTTAATGAAATCGATTGTTCCTACGGCTCAAATTGAATTCATTTCATTGTGTCCCAATTATAATTGATTTCATTAACAAAGCTTGGCCCATAATTGAAAGTAGGTATACAGTTTCAGCAAAAGGGAGGGTAAGGTAATTACAAGATCCAATTTAGAATTGCCAAGTCTACACTTTGCTGTTAGTTTCAAACAAAAGCTTAATTAATTAAGTCGAGAACAATTAAGTTCACTGCCGTAATATTCTCAGCAATTACGCGGAATTCGACGTATTTTGTAGTCGTCCGTAATTGACGACGAGTCTCGAATCAGATTGTATCCGACGCTAATACAGCTCACATCCATTAATTATACAGCGAACACTAATTGGGAAATCTATTAATTAAATTACCTATTAGTGCATCACGAAATCCCTGAGAATGCTAAATGAACTGATGGTATTACACGTTCAATTGATATTAATTGTCGCTAGAGATAAATACGGCTAATTACTATACGGATTTGTGTTTTTTTTTTGTGTGGAATCGACATTGTAATAGGACTCTTAAAACGGTTTATTCAAGCGAATACCTAAATGAAAATCTACAGTGGATTTTAATTTATCTCGATCTTTCTTAACCTTTGGAACGACCTCTAATATAAAGCGTGAAAGTGGCACCCACAGGCCACATCCGAAGCAAGCAAGACAGAAATGTCACAACAATTACCATGCGACACAAACTGGTCGTAACATTTAAATGTCTTTCAAATTAGTGCAAGTTGTTTTTGTAAAGAAATCTTAATGACTTCTCGCTGAATACGGCTGGTGTCCTGATTGTTCCTGTTGACATTTTCACACGAGCAGCGGCGCCGGCGGCGTCGGTCGAAGCGGTGCGGTGCCGTGGTTGTCGGGTTTCGTCCGAGTTTCGGCTGTCAATTTGAATGTATTGGCTCAGATAAATCAGGGGTGTCGTTAGGTGAGGTACAGGCGTTGACGGCAGGTAGGCGCCGCGTGTAACGAGACACATTTCCGGAGGTATCCTTCCAATTAGCGCGGTGCTGCTGGGCGCGCTGGTCACCGCCCCGCGCCCGCCGCGCGCTCGTTACGCTCCCGCCTCGTTAGGAGAATTGTTTGTTCGAGTATGTAAAAATGTGTTTATTTGCACGTACGCTTCAGGGTAAAAAATATATGAAAAGACCCTTTTAAGACTTTTAATGATTTCCCGGCAAAGGGAAATTGGGTTAGTTATTTTCCCCGGGGTTGCCCCTCGTTAAGTTTTAATGGGGTAGCTAGCTACGATGTAATCAAACGTACTTATTTAAGTTAACGACGTTTACCAGGGATGTGTACTTTGTTGTCAATAGCAGTTATTCAAAGGCGACGCTCTTCGTGTTTGTCATACGGTTCACAAACAACTTTGATTCGTGGTATGACACTGTTGTCCGATGCTAGTCGTGCGTGATTCGAAACCGATAGGCAATGGCTTTTTAACGTCAGGCTTCCCAGGAAAAACGCTTAAGCAGCTATAACACGTTAGAAACAGGGGCCTTCCGGCGCAACTGAGGATACCTATCTTGCCGTATAGGTACAACGCCTAATTAATCTTCAGTAAAATGTCGACGGTGCTTGTTTTTGCCAGGAACTCGACTCATTAGACCGGCGAAGCATGTTGATTACATTCTGCAGTGCTTATTAGCGCAAACTCTCATTAGGGGCCACTATTGTTGTAATTAAACAAGAAGCTGCACCAGTACGGATCGCTAAGCGCGGGTTGTGCTGAAATCACCTCTATGTGGGTGTAATAGTGACTCACTCGAGCCGGCTTGCGAGTGGCCATTATGTTGTGCGAATTTAATTAACAACTCAATAGTTACACAGTAGAAGAATAGAATGGAGGGGTGTTCTTGTGGTGTCTGACATGATTCCATTGTTAGCGTCGGTGCAAAAAAGTGGAGGTTTGTTTTTGAAGTGGCTTACGCAATTACGAGGTGGTACTCGGTTCCGGCGGCGTTGGCGGCGGGTGCGCCGTCGTCAGCGCAGAGACCGGGTTTAATTGGACAGCCGAGGGGCGAGGGGCGCGAGGGCGCCGGTGCTTCGCCACCTCCTAACACTTCTAATTGGCTCGCCTACACTAACAGGAGCTTTCCTCTAAAATGTATACTCATCGTCATTACGTATAATAGGCTCCGACTCCACAGGAACACCTGACACTTTGCCAATTTCTTTACTTTAATATAAGCGAGAAATATTTTCTTGCTAAGATCAAATGTCGTAACTCTTGTGTGACGGCGCGGCGACGCCTCGAGCTTCAGAGAACTTATTGGGCTAAAGATTCTTATACATATTTTTCAGAAAATATATTAGTAGATATAAAAAATCACGTACAGTATCAACAAATCTTACAAAAATTTTCATGCTTCCTTTCTGACTGCATAAACCAAACCCGCTGAACACTTGTGACTTGATGACTCGAAGAACTACAATAGTTCGTTATACTCCGTATTTACAAACTTCAACATAACTAGCGGCTGAAACACGGACATGAATGAATATTCTCTCGTGACATGTGTTTCTATCCGATGGGTAGGTACCCCAAATCTCAGCCAGTCAACGCTATCACTGTTTCATAATTTATTTATCTAAGTGAATTAGTGAGGTTATCGATGTCAATTTAATTTAGAATGGAACTGCTTTATTATCTTTCTGTTTGTGTCCATTCATTATAAATATCTGTTTTGTAACTTTACTAATTTACAAAATCTATGCAATACAATATTAGATAAACGCTAAGTTTCAAGATAAGACAATTAAACGACATTATATGTAAAAACGCTTTTGATATTATTTAACTAAGTTTTACGCAAAAGGAAAACAAAATTAACAGAAAAACAGTATTATTTTGAACTAATAAATTAATGATAAGAAAAAGTAGGTACTTACCCATTTAATTAATAATTATCTGCCCCACGTTATTAATGTTTTATCATTGTTTATGTTTTTCATTCACGAAACTAATAACTGGGTATATCGATAATTTAGTCCAATTAAGAAAGAATAGCGGTTAAATTAGCATCGGTTTGAATTGATTGGAGTGTACCGGTTGATTGGCAACACACGCTCGTTGCGCGTGCGTATGGGTACGCCGTGCGACCACGCGGCCAAGCGGTACGAGCGATAGCGGGAACCGCACATTATGATAACAATCCCTAATTAATATTTTACGAGTACCTTGTAGCTAAGGGTAACTCAACAACTGTCTACTTATTTGTGTAATACTTAAAAGAGTCGTTCAGCAAAACACTTTTAAGAGACTCTTAACTGAGATTGTACAATTATTTTACTTGGCGTCCAACTAGATGGTCGCCAATTTTCATGTTTTTTTTTGGTAAAGCATTATCGTTAGATGTTCCACGTACTAAAACTGTCAATAGTTATGATGATACATGGTCCTGGCCCCATAATATGCCGATTTAGGTTCATCAACCTCACATTAACAAAATAAAAATGTATCCCGACCTTTATTTCTACAATAATGACATTTAGCCTTTGCTCAGTTCTTATTATCGGATATAAGGGTGCATGTGGCGCCGGTTATTGGTTGTCAAAGCCCTTGTTAGAGCTTATTGTGGAAACGGTTTTTATTTATGAAATCGATTGCAAATAACCATGATAATCACTAATTAGAGCGTTCGACGGGGTAATTGATCACTTTAACTAACTTATGCACTTTGAGTTCGCTTCAAAGGATTTACGTTGAAGGTTCATAGAGACCATATTTAATATGAAAGTAAAACTCCACATAAAACGAACGTTTTAAATGGCTCGAATACTGCCTGTTTAGAAACTTCTTATTTATGCTGTGTAGACGTTTCGTATATTGCGTAGACGCAACGCATGCGACGCATTAACGCTGCGCTAGGCGACGTAGACTGACACGCTAATAATAAAAATAAAAAAAATTCGATGCGGTTATACTGTTGGTTGCAAACAAAATAATTACGTATACAAAGCACGGCGTAGCGCGTCGTAGCGTGGCGTAGCGGTGTCGTAGCGTAGTGTGTCATATCGTCGCGTAGCACGACGTAGGACGACGCAGTGCGGCGTAACATGGTGTAGCGCAGCAGTTTGATGGTTAAAATACATTGGAATTGCAAAAGTGTAATATGATAAAATCAATTATGTATTATCATTATATTACACTTTTGCATTTCCGCTAAAAATACTACCAACGCGCGTACTGTTCCAAGGCCCACATCTAATGAGTAAAGTTCTAATTAATACACTATGCAACCGTTCTTCGTTACTGATCGATTGGCTGGCAAAGCTGTACAAGTAAAGCCAATCAAAGGAGGGAACGCACATAATAGCTAATCAGTGGGAGAGCCCTTGTGCAAGCGAGCTTTAATAATTACCCAGTATAAAAATACCATGTAGTTGATCCTTTGTGCTCTGTGGTGAGTATCAGAGGTAAGTGGGTGCATGGTGCCTGTCTGAGCGCGGGCCCGACGCGACACTTCACCGCCCGGATATGAGCGGCTATTTAATTTCCGTGCTTTCAATGATCGTTTCATATTCAACTATATAACTCTTGTCAGTTGCCAGCTTTGCACCTGAACGTACTTTGAAGCTTCACGTGCTTATATGATGGATTGATGCTAAGGGAACTGCGCTGTATATCATGTTCAGAACGCTTTAGAAAGAGATGTTGGTGGATATAGATTAGATACTTTACGGTATTAAAGGAACATTGATTCGAGGTTTTTGAATTTATTAAACGGAAGACTAACACAGTTTTTGAGAACTGTCGACCTATTCTGATCAACAGTAAAAAGAATTTTCAATTCATTTAAATGATATATTTTCATTATTCTCATCAGCGAATAATCAAGAAAAATTCACGGAATGTTTCATGTTTCAGTCATAAGTTAATTGTTATTATTCTCTCGTTAGACTGATTTCCTGCGCATAGTGATCCACTCTGTTTAGGCAATTAAATGCATTCGCAACGTCTCTAGAGATTGTTACTGAGCTGAGACTGTATTATTTCTGATTGTTCACGCAGATTACATTGTTTCGGCTCTTATAACGGAGGTTGGTCAGGACGTGTGGAAACCTAGCCATATTACATCCAACTTAACAGTTTTGTGGATAATAAAGAACGATTTTTTACACTTTAAAAACTGTAGTCGTTTGTATTTCATAGAATTTCCATAATAGATATATCACCGGTATTGGAACGATTTTAATTATGCTTTGAAACTCCATTGTCCTTACTTGGAACACGTTTCGTTGTGGAAACATTTCAAAACAAATGATTTAGGTTTGTTTCATAATGTGCCTGTTAATTAATTATGAGCTCAGCATAATCATCAAACAAATTAAAATGTTAATGCAATTAACTTAGCTTATAGTCCGTCTTTCATTTTTATTAAGGGTTGTTCACATTGTGCAAACATTTTCTATTTGAACTGTACAATTAAATGTGGCATCATTTGGAATTAAATTAAAAGTGTAATAACAACTTGCACACGTACAATTACTAGCAATAAAGAATGAACCTAAGCAAAAGGTTAAGAAGTGCATACCGAGGGGTGTATGGGGCGGTACGCCCCAATCCATCTTGTGCGATAGCAATCAGTTCGTCACACACTAATAGAAGCCACTGTATGTTTGTTTGCCATTAATTTCGTGAATCCAACCACGAGACACGTAGGGCCATGTTGAAATGCTTGCAACGATTGATACAGAAAAATAACATTAATTAAATGTAAACACGATATATTACTATCGTATTCGTGAGGTTTGTTTGTGTCTTGTAAAATATGCTTGTTATAAAATGTATTTTTTAAGTTAAACATGAAAGGTTTGCATCATATTGTTTTTAAATGAAAATGAAATAAAACCGGCCAAGTCCGAGTCGGACTCGCGCACGAAGGGTTCCGTACCACCGATCTATAAAACGGCAAAAAAGTCATGTCTGTTGTACGGGACCCCCCTTAAATATTTGTTTTATTTTAATTTAATTATTTATTTTTAAAGTGAATATTTAACTAAATATTCTGTGAATATTTTAAGCGTCTACCAGTTGCCCTTATCAATATCGAGCAAAAACGAGCAAAAAATCACGTTTGTTGTATGTGAGCCCCCTTAAATATTTTTTGTATTCTGTTTTTAAGTATTTGTTGTTATAGCAGCAACAGAAATACATCATCTGTGAAAATTTCAACTGTCTAACTCTATTCACGGTTCATAAGATACAGCCTGGTGACAGAAGGACAGACAGACAGACAGACAGACGGACAGACCGACAGACCAACAGACAGACAGACAGCGGAGCCTTTGTAATAGGGTCCCGTTTTACCCTTTGGGTACGGAACCCTAAAAACGGCTTTGATAAAATAGATAACTAACCAAACATAAATCAAAACAACTTTAATATCCACACCAAACATGGTTTGATTGCAATATTTTGCTGTCAAATGTTTATTTTAGCAGTATTGTGAGGGAGAGTCGTGCACAGGGGTGGAGTCGCTGTGTGTCGGCGATAGCATTGTGTCATCACACTGTTATCTCGCATCGCAAGGTAGCCGCGCCGCACGCGCCGCCGCGCTGCCGTAAATAACGTCTAACGTTGACGCACTGATTGCAACCTGCACTGTAACACCCTTGTTAGATCATTCATTAACACGGTAATAAAATGAAATGTTACCGCAAATGTAATTTCCATTTATTCAAATTAACTTCGCCGACGTTTGAGCAACTATGATTGAAGATAGTTATATTATCGTGTAGACTCAACTTAATTGCTTCTAGCAGCGGAAGGGTAACAGATAATATGTTATTTTTACACCGTTCATGCCCAAACTCAGAATAAACCGATACATTCATATCAAAACTGATAACCTTATGTTTTGAGTGACAAACCAATTTTATTCTCGACTGCCCCTCTCAGGCGGGCCGCCCCTCGGACCGATCAGACCTTATCCAAATTGGATCTTGAATAATAAAGAATCGGGGCGATTGGATTTTATTCCTTAAATTCAATTAGCACACAAGGGTCGTGTGTGACTGCAGACGAAAGATAGAGGCATATTATCGTATTAAAAGGGATCGTGAGGGTATATTCGATCGGGAAGAAAGTGTCTTATCTACTTACACATGGAAATTTAAAATGCGTCTCTATCTTTTGCTTAAACATAAGTTTAAAATGTTTTGTAAAGGGAGTTCATAGAATTTGTTGTTTGTTTTAATACTAACAACACTTCGGTAGATAGGTTCGGTAGGTAGTTCTAGAACAGGGATTTAATTATTTGCATACATTTTTGGTAATGCGTTAAAGTTTATAGAGTAGATAGACATTTAAGAGCCTTATTATACTTCAGCTCAAATTCACTTTTTATATCGCTCGCACCATACTACTCGCGGTCTGAGTGAGAGCGAGACGGCGTGGGGTGCTGGCGGCTCCAAGGTTCGAATAGTTTAGGTAATAACTTTTTACGGTGAAAATAATGGTAATTAAAAAAAAAAGATAAGATCTACTCTATAGTTCAAAATTATCATGCAGTTTCATGATCTAATTTGAAGTATTTTATGAATACCAGCGGCATATAGTTCGTTTTTTTTTTAATATTCATAATTTTTTATGTAGTCGTGTTTTCGTCAAACATAGTACCTACCTAGCATCAATCCTCAAATTTAATACAAATTTATTTCAAAATTAATGCTGCAGTATTTCGAATACAGTTTCGACATAACGGAGGATCAAGCTAAGCAATTTGAGGTTGTATAGGCTCTTAAGTGAACCCCGCATCGCCGGCGCCACATTCAGCATTTAGTAACACAACAGTCTGCATGAACCACAGTTATGTAAATTACAGCACTTACACTACTTCGCTATTACAGCTTTGATTTAACGGTTGATAAACTGCAGTACTTTTGCTAACAAACTATATCGACACGATATAATCTCTTACTTACCTGACACTCAATACGAATAGCCCCGATTTAATCGTGAGAATGGACGTAGAAATTCAAAACGATAATATTTATTGTTTAAATCCGGTCTCCAGTGTGGGCATCGATTCCGTAAATAATGTATTATAAAATATGAATGCGGAGAAACTTTTGAGAGTCTGTTGTAATATATTGCTAAATGGACTGGAGAATTAGACAGAAACGTTTTTATTTACTTACGCCACGTTGACAGAAGATGTTAACATTTGCATATGTATTCGATATATTACGTGGGTATTGAAATTAAGTTAATACTACATTAAATAATCCACATAAATTAACATAACATTATTATTTACCCTTTTTTTGAGACCGAGCAACCATGTAAAGACCGTATCTAAACAAGTATTGTTACAAAAAAACGAAACAGGTGTTATGGTTATTCTTTTATACAGCAATTTATGCGCTAGTGAAAAAATGCATTAAAATAATGAATACGTCATCTATTATAATATAATCCGTGTGAGTATCCGACCTGCTCCCCATTAGAGTGAATGTGTTAATAAAATAAATTGCGATATTATCGTCGCCGCGTTTGACATAAACATCGAATTCTACTTAAAGTAATGGAAACGATTTAATGCAGCCGAATCAGGGCGAGCGATAAGACCAGTTTCCTTACTAATGTTCACAAATAGATATTAATTTTCAAAGTGTTTGTCGTATCTCAATATGTTTTACTTCAATATGTAAAATAAAAAGCTTTATGATCGTTTTTTTAGTTGATTGCTCGTAAAATATGGTTTTATTTTACAAAAGCTCTTTGATCATGCTTTAAAACCAATCTAGCAACATGTAAAAGTGGAAAAATATGTAACTAAAAACAACAGCCTGTATAAATAAAGTTAGTAATAAAACGTAATTGCTTTATGAAGTTTCGTAATAATCCCCGGCTCTAATTGAAACCGCATGCTTATCCGTAGTCACCTAAATATGTGCTGTAGCTAGTACAATATAATTCCAACGTTTTTGTCTATTAACACGACGCTTAATGTACTCGTACCATATGGTAATCATTAGTGGTGGGAAAAAAAATAAAAACACGAAACATACATTAGAGATTTTATTAAATTCACACGTTATAAAATTTAATTTAGGGTTGAGCTTGTCTATATATTACGACAAATTAAGAAATTACCATGAATTAATTAACATTATGCCCCGCGGTTATGCTTTAATGATGTAAGATTATTCAAAGATGCTTAGGAGGTATCTGTTACTTAGATAGTTGGGCAATCATGTTCGATTATTGGATGATTTCAGTACCTGGCATAATATAAATAAATGATTTGACTTTGACCTTACAAAGAGAAAATGAATAAATGTACTTACCTATGTAAATTGAGCTGATTTTGGAGTTGAAGTTTGGAAAATAAGCTAGGTTTTGTGAACTTTAAGGAAAACCTTTTTTTCGTACCTACACAAAGTTTCTTATCCTTTGGCTTCGTGGGATGCACTATATAAGAATCGTAACAAATAAAGCAAATTTATTGGACAATGTATTTTTATACTAAAATAGTAAACTTACAAGTTTTTAAATAACTCCAGTACTAAGTAAGTTATCAATATCAGTAGTGCAGGTTTAACGAATTTCTTTGAATTGTCTTCATAATCGACACATGATTCTATGGCGTGCTGAAGTTATTACTGCTTTGAAAATTTTATTTATAGATTTCTTTGTAGATTCGTTGAAACTTCAATCAAATATAGATGGACATTTGAAGGATGAGTAGAGAAAGACCTCTACATCCATGAGTGTCGTGTTTTACAAAAGCTACCAACTATCGGACAAATACTATATTCAATGGTCCCATATAAACAAACAAAGCTCCAAGTAATGCGACAGTTACATTATCCAATATTCATAACCATGTCAGCATGAAGGTGAGAGTAGAACATAATTAATAAAGCGCATGTGTCGGCGCGCCTCAGTCGCGAAGGTGCCAGGAAGAGATTGCGTCGCTGCCGCCGCCAGCTGCTCAATATGAACCAGATTAATGTTTTTGCTCTTAAAATTGTGGATACCTCGCGTTATTGGACAAATGTGTCCAGCACCTTGTTACAGCGCTTCCAATTAGTTGGGATTATAGTTCAGGTTCTAATAATTCCCACTTTTCGATTGTGTGATAAATGTGATAATGTATAAAATGTCATTGTCGTTCAGTTGACATTTTGTTTGCACGTTTTGGAGCGACATTGAGGTCGGTAGGTTGGTATTGAATGACATTTTCAAATTGCACGTAAATCATTTTTATGCTCGTAAATAGGAATGAGTAGTATTAAAACGTTACGTGAGCTTTAGCAGTAACCACTCGGTGAAATTGAACCATTATCTTCTCTCTTTACATTCGTCATACGCGTGTTTGTACGCTCTCGGTCGGTTCACGTGTAAATTAAAGTGCTCACAGTTGCCGGCTCGGCGCGGCATCGCTCTTAAATTGACTGTCCATCAAATCGCATATCCTCCGGGACGCGGCTGTCGGTGGGATCCGAACCCACTCGCCCTACGTTTCCCGCTACGGCAATGGCCACTATGCACTCGCGTGATATTGCTTAATTAAACTTTAAGCTTAAGGGAAAATTTAATTTCCGGAGCGGGGCTCCAAGGGATTATGTTTCTCGTATTTTTATTTGTAATGATGCCGACGTTCTTAATGCAGCTCTTATAAAGCTTCTGATCGTTCATTTTGTTCATCTTAAATTAATATCAATTTGTTGGCGGCTTAGAACAGCTTTTTGATATAAATTCGGGGAAACGGTGTTCCGAAAATAGAAGCCTTAAGATGACATAGAGAACTTGCAAATGTGAGTCACCGTTTAATTAAAATGTTGGTGTCATTGTGCGTGGGTTGTAGGCACTGAGTAGCGAGTAGCGGAGCGAGTAGCGGAGCGTGTAGCGTGGCGTGTAATACGCGTGTGTATGCGGGCGATGGCGTGCGGCGCAACCTTTAAAGCAATATCCGGCGCCGCGCGCGCCGCCCGGAAATGAACCGGAAACGGCGGTGTATTAAGCCGCAGGTACCAGCCCTTCAATTTATAAACGCTTGCGGGCACTCCAGCCTTTAGCCGCCTGTATTGGCGTTCTACTCTTTTCTCACGAGTACATCCGGCGTGGTTAATTTGTAACTTGCACTTTTTGCAAAGAAAACTGCTTTTACCAGATCTAAATCGAAAAGACTTGCGCATTTTTAATAAAATCTTCAACTTAGTGGAATAAAAATATAAAAGAGACTTATTCAAAACATAGACGAGGACAATATCTAAAATTACATTCTCTCGGCCTGAACTAACAGTGAAATGAAATAAAGTCCGCAAACAAAAGTTTGCAAATCCAATATGATTTGGCGCGTCGGTAAACATCGGCAGCATCCCGGTGATATCGCGAACGAATAACATTAAACTTTGTATGGATTGAATGTAGAAAACCAATTTCGGTGCTCGGCGAGTGCGAGCCGACGGGATGAGGGTGTCAGAACGCTTTGACAGCTCTCTGATTGAAAAATACGGAAACCTGTTTATGGAGCAAGTGAGCTCCCGCGCGCCAGGCTCGGCTGTGGACGATCACGTGGCGGCACGCACCACATTTGCAATTATATCGAACCTTCACACAACATATCACTCACCACGGGACTAAACAATCAACGAATTATTTATTTTAATAGCAGTTTGTAAGCTGCTGATAGCACTTTAGCAATTTTCACATGGCTGTCAAAAGCCGGTGGCGCACGGCGGTCATACTTTTTGCCGAAACTGTTTCATTCATTAGCGACATCACAACATTGTGTGCGAGCCATTAGCACAAGGTTAAGAAATATTTTCTTATTCGTGTTAATGGCTTGAGGTGACATTTAGAGTAACATTCGTAGACGTGCATGGTTAAGATTATTTGCGCGTAGTTCTTACATGGCTTACTATTATTTACTTAGAAACTTTCTACCCGTTGACCTGTTGGTACCTACTAGAAGTTATAAACATTTGTGTATGAGTACGTACCTAGGGATGTTTAGATATTCCAATTTTTATAACGGCTGATGTTTGCTGAGGCCTTAAAATAATCTCCTTGCATTGCGAAAATCTTGCTTTGCATACTATCCCCGCAGTAGAGCTGATCCTCGATATAAAATCAGTGTTGATAAATGATCGAAGAACTGTGCACGTTATGAAATATCTCATAAACAGGCGCTCCGAAACGATCTGAGCCACGATATATCACGATTTTGGACATCAGCAACCAGCTATTGGAATTCTGCAGATGATTTTCCTTAAGAATTTATACGCGCGGTCGGACGAACCAATCGTAGTAAGGATTTCGGGATATGAGATCTGCGATTCATTTAAAACGGCGAAATTAAACGTCTAGGAGATTACCAGTTGGGTCGTTTGGGGATTACACAGAGATAACTAAGACGTTTATTGAACTACTTTGAGAAACTTTTATTAAATTTATATCTTATCAGTTCCCTCAGATCATTTAATAGGAAATATAATTTACAATCGTTTCGAAAGGCAGTTTGGAGTTTGCTGAAGTTCTGATTTAGTTTAATAATCTAACCAGAGTTTTATTATATTATGTTTGCTAGTCTGTTTGAAGTTTTACCTACTTTAGACAAAATTAAATAGTACGTAGGTACCTATTTACCGTTAAACACTTAAATTAGCTCTTACTTTTATTAGTGGCCTTTATTACGAACTTAAATTAACACGCTCGTTACAAAACACGAATTTCCTCTAAAAAACACTGACGAGTTCGGTCATGTAATAAAGCTATTTATAATAAATTAAGGTATTGTGTAGAGCGTCGTTCGCGAGTAATGTGCATGCATTTAAATTACGCTCAAATGCGGCATATGTGACGTACGGGAGGGTCGGCGGCGCGGGCGCGTCCTCCCTGCACCGCCATGACACCCACATGAGAAAGATTTGATACAGGGAACACTCGGGAACACTTACACGAACTTCTATAACAACATTAGACAGTAATAAATTCAAAGCTTTTAAGCTTCGAGGAAAAACATATGAAGGTAGCGATAAATCAGGAAGTCAGTGATGGAAAATAATAAAGATTTTTTAAGTTATAATTAGTTTATAATGAAGAGCTTAAGTAAAACGTTCATATATGTGAGTATATTATGTTGTTGTAAGCATTAAATGAAAACGTTAAAGCTGTCTCCGATTTCTTTGGAAAGCGCCACACGAAACTCCATTGTGCTCAATTGAATCGCGTCTTAATTACAAAACGGGTGAATATTTAATTAAAAACTTTCCGCACGCGAGTAATTCCTTATTCCATGTATACGAGATTGAGTCAGCGTCGATTCCTCTTTTCTGCGAAGCCGTCGACATTCGACAAGGGTTTTTAATTGAACGTCGACCCATTGTGCTCGTTAAAGCGATTCTGAGTTAATCACCACGTTTTTCGTTCGGCGTAATGGAAGAAAGTAATTATCAATTAACTGCTCGATAATGGATTGCGGCCGCTTATCCGCAGGCTTATCTCGACGTGTAACGACCCACTGCCCGTTTTATCTTTTTAATAATGAATTTAAATCATCAATCATTTCCACGGGTTGTGTCAATATCGGATATTATGTCGTTGGGCGTCGTTGTGGGCCATTTGCACGCGCTTGGTGCTGTGCCAATAATATAATTAATTTGGATATTGTAAAAAGTACCAGATAGTAAAATGTCGTGGTGACATTAGTAGAATACTTATTTGGGTGCGGCGGCGGCGGCTTGGCGGGCGGCGCGGCGTGGCGCGGCATGCCATGGTGTGGCGTGTGTTGTCAGCGAGCGCGATTGTGAAAACGTGAAGCGCGGCGGCAGATGACGTGATATTGTGCCGTGAATTAGCATTGTAAATGCAATCACAGGTGTCAACCCGACACTCGCTCGTCGAATTTATGCGCCTTCCGCTCCGGCCACTATGAATATAACAATTTATTGTCTATAAATAACGATTAGCATCCAACGCCGCCCTTCTAATGAAGCCATTAAATTATTTAGTTATTTCAGAGGTTTCGGTGAAGGGAAAATGTGTGTAGGTATACCGTGATGTAAATAAAACCGCCTCGTATCGCTCGATGCCTTGTGAAGGTAAAATGTCAGTCTCTCGTTTCCGTTCAATAGCCTATTTGCCTAATGACAAGAATGTCTAGTGACAAGTGTATAAAGTTTCACATCAATCAGAATTATCGGCGTAGGAACCGGATTTCGTTATTGTGTGTTGTCCTACAAAACAACCATTAAGCGGATTAAACATGTATGGAACCAATTAAGGCCTTAAAAGCTGACAGCGTTGCTTGGGCGCTGGCTGCGGAGCCGCTGGCGGGCGGCTAGCGGCTGACAGACCGCCGCTATTAAATCTCATTAAAATACCTAGTGGACGACGATCACGAACACTTATTTACTGCACTCCAGCTAAGTTATTGCAGCTTAACTCAACGTACAGCGCTGCAGCGCCACAATCAGTCTCGCTCGTCTGCGCGTTAATTAGCTACATTATCGCTGAATCTACAGCGACGTGTTACAATGACAATTATGTGGGGGAACTGTACCGCAAGCGATCTATGCGCTAAACTATATGTGTGCTCCGTCTACTCGTTACTTACCTTTTGTGAAGTGCTTAAATGGATAGAGTAAAGGCCGTTGCACGCTGATACACGATTTTTTAAAATTAATTTTGGTATTAAAGTAAATTCAAAAGGGTAACCTTCAAGAAGGTAATTAAGTTTAATTCCTACTGACATATCAGTAATTATTCCAATGTTGATTACCTGAAAAACACGTAATCAAAATTGACGGCCAGCAAGTAAGCAAGTTCTGGTGATATCTAAAGTTAAAGGATACAAGTAATATTAATTAAGACCTGCCCTTTTAAAATGTTATCATTATTATGAGACTTAACTTCATAACTTGATTGAATGGTTTCTTAATGCCTGATTCATTTAAAATAATTACATGAGTGAATAAGTTTGCCTCAACAGTACAATATAGAGTCTACCTTTAGAACATGCTTGTGAAATAATTTCTAGGAACTTATCCAATTAATTTTAATTATGATACCATGAAATATTTTTTTTTACAAATGAGGACTTTTAGTAAGCTAATTGAGCACGGTTTCTGTTAAAAATGAAGTTTGAAGCGATAGGTTATTAGGTTTAATTAATATTTATTGGTAAGGAATGAGTCTCTACACATTGACAGCCTAGTTGAACACCCGCTCCCCCCCGTAGCAAATTGGTGGTACATAAATTCGCTTCTTAAAACATGCTTTTGAATAAGTTTATAGGTAGATTGAATATTAGGTTCACAGAGGACAGAAAGTATGCGACCCAAATATTAAATGAAGCACAACATTAAACGAAATCTTTGTCGACATTACACAAGTTATGTGTCATGGGTGAATTGATGGCGTGAAACACACCATTACGTCCGGTCCACTCAATTATAAGACTCCGGCTTATGGCGGCGAGTTTCATGTGCTAAATTATGCAGACTGTCTGGCTTAATTTGCGCAAATTACATTTCAACCGACGGTTTCGCGCCTCGCCCGCGTGCCCGCGTCCTGAGCAGATTAAAGCAGGTTCGATTTGATACACCTCTATCCTCTATGTGCCTCCTTATACTAATTGGCAGTTCGTGAACGGCAAATGTCGCGGCTTAGAAGACGTTGCATTATTATTGTAACATGCAACATTTTTATAAAAATAGTAAAGTAGGTAGGTTGACTTGAATTTTCAAGTCGTACTATTCTATTTTTATTAAATAAATAAAAGGTTGGTTTAATTACATACCTAATCAACTATAATGATTGTAAGCTTTTAACGATAGGTACCTACAACACAGCCGAAAATGTCAGCAGAATAACAATACATTAACGTATGTTTATTAGAAAGTCAAAACAAATGTCTGGAAAATGTATTCTTTTCATGCAAGTATTTTTAATTAGACTCACCTATGACTTAAATAAACGACAATAAACGTAAACAGTGCATTACAAACAATGATGAATATTGCATTAAAACCTTACTCTTTGTTATCGGGTTCATGAATAACGAATTAGAGTTCAAGTCGAATAACATTTAGAAACATTGAATAATACGCAAATAATCGTAGATACGATCAAATCGGGCACGCAACGTCGCGAGGCAATAAAGGTAATGTAGGCAAGGTATTTGCCAATATCCTCGTGGAGTGGCCCTCCCAAATATCTTGAGATTGTATTCCCCCTACATAAAAATTGTTCCGGAATAGAGATACTACCCGGATAAATATTCAATTTCACTACGGACGAAAAAGATTTGATACCTTTGGTACCTACCAGGTTTATTGGATGATAGCCTTTGGAATGGTGTGGATAATCATATTCATAGTTTTTCGACAAAATATAGATGAGTTTTTAGATGAAAATAGTTTTTGTGCGCCGATGGTGACCTCCCGATAGTGATCTAAATTCCATCACGGGCTTACAGGCGCCAGCTATGCCGTGTAAACGCGATTCTTGATCGAATTTACAGGCAAATGATTTACAATAAAATTGGCGAGGAAAGAAACTTTTTTATTTGAACTAAGTACCTAAATACCAAATGGATTTAATAAACAAAATTAGCTACCTACTTAAATTGTTCATTATTTACATTATTAATGAAATTATTGACTAGTCGTTAATGAAAGTCAAAGCTTCCTGAAAATTAATATTGTTATAAAGAAACGAAGGGTGGCACAGTTTGTAAGAAACGCTCGTCTATCCGCGGCACATCCACTAGTCGCGCGACCCTCTTGAGAGGTAAAGAGAGAACGACATGTAGATGAAAAGGGCAGCTGAATCTAATACAATCGGGGAAAGCGATACTCGCTACTATGTTAGGGTTGACGACACTCGCCGTTTCGCAGAATGATATTGTGTATTATTCCGAATATTCTGAAAAGTTATTGAAAAAGTTTTCGTTGCGAGTTTTCTTCGACCCGTTTGTTTACCGAATAATCTGAAACGGGTCAATATGAACGTCTTAATTTGCATTACAGATGGATAGTCACAGTCAGCCAATTATGTGGATACACAAAAACTGTGTAATAGCTTGTACCTTTAAATTGATCGAATTTATTTCAGCCACCCTATTAAGTTAGCTAGAACAAATTCAAACAACAAACAATTCTGTATTTATGCCCCATTTCGTATCACACGCTGATAACTACAGGAAAGTAGTTAAAGAGGAATGTAAAGTTTTATTGCGTTCCGTGATACGGGCGCGGACGCGGGCGCGCACAAAGTATCGCATTGTTAGCAACCCTAGCGCGCAGGGGCAGGGGTGGGGGCGGCCGGGTATTGAATGAGATTGCTTCTTACTTCGGCAAATGGATCACGTAGTGGATGAGATGTCACAGTGTTTTAAGATCCCAATTCGACCGATCCGTTAGATAGTTATAGCCTCTACTTATATGTATAGCGCTAACAGGCTGCTGTGTCAAAAGCTCGATATAAGGTTATGTTATTAGTCCTAATAAGTAGAGTAGCGTGTTTATTTAGGTGGTTACATTACAAATTAATTTTAGAATAGTCGTGAAGAGCATTGTACAATTAACAAGTTGGTACAACACTATAATACTTGAACGTTCCAAGTTGGGTGTTTAAAGTATCCATTACTTAATCAAGTAGATACATTCACACCCAGTAATTGGGAAATTCCGGAGCCGGGCCGCCGCGCCGCCGTAGCCGCGTCGGCGGAGGCGCGGGCGGCCGGGTGCTGAAAAACAATTTCACGCCAAATCTTAGCTTGTGTTTTCCTATTTCCTTTTTATTTATCTTTTAGTCTTTCCTTTTCTCGAGAATCAATTTCACGGATGAGCGTCGCGATGATCTTAGTTCATAAAGCGCGAGGGTTGTACGTTGGCTGGGTGCACGTGTGCAGGCCGGCCCGGTCCGCCGCCGGCCAGCGCCGCGTCCGTGCCGTCCGTGCGCCGGCCCGGCCCGCTAGGACCGTGTCTCGCTCTGCTCATTACCCGGGTGACGCAACGCCGCGTCTCGATAATAAGCTTTCTGCTCGCTGCTCCTTGTGATTGGATGGGTTATGCGTGTGTTATCTGCGTGTGCTACTCATGATATATCTCGCCCAATTTTCTTTTACATCGCTTCTAACGCTTTTAACCATTTTTCAATCTACGCTCTATCTGATGCCTCTGTATACCGACGGTTGGATGTAATTAAATTTTAATCGCAAAATCACTGAATTAATGACTGTGAAACAATGTTGTGTAATTTACTGTATCGTACAGCTAAGTACTGAATAACAGTGATTGTTTTGGCGCACACCCAGATGGCAATGCGCATTTTGCTGACGTGTAGAGCGTGCGAGCTGCAATACTAGTACGTAGTCCACATTTTATTTTCTTGCATTGTTTTTAATTCGGATCTGAAAAGTAGAAACGGATGTTGTTACTTGTCTGTTTGTAACCTACTTAAATAATAATGTTGTGGTGAAATCAAAATAAAGTGCTGACATGAGATGCCTTTTAAACATTGGATCGGGCTGGAGCTCAGCGGGCCGGTTGAACCGCACGCTTCAAAATTGTCGGGCCCAGGCGCCGGCGCTCCCTCGGAATTGACAATTTTACGGGCGGTTTATTTCCGGACACCGAACTTCCTTGGTCAGAGCCGCTCCCTCTGGCCGCCTCCCCAGACACCCCACAACCCCTTCGCTCAGCGCTGTTTGTCTGCAGATACACACTTCTAAAACAAACGAAATTAGCGATAACACCACTTTGTCTATTCAATGTATTTATCGAAATTTCACTTTGTACTAGAGCATTAAACGGAAGGACTATTTTAAAAGTTGCTAAGATACACTCACAAGGTAGCTATCTACATAAAATTTACATTGTATGTAAGTGTCTTAAGCGAAAGCTTCCCACTTAAAAGCTCTACAAATGCACTGAAAGCTCTTTCGCGCACTAATCCCAAACCTTTTAGCTGCAATCAAAAGCCCCGAGCGCTGTGTGCGGGGCGCGCGGCGGCGGCCCGGCGCGGCGACGTCATGCTTGTGGAAGCGACTAGGAATTTAATTTACATTTTTAATTAAGTTAAATTTTGTTCGAAAAGCTTTCACAGAATAGGAGTTTTCTTGATTAGAGTTCAGCTCAGCCTGAAGTTTGAGATTGATTAGTGGAGCTTTAATTGCTCTCCTCCGGTGAATAATGAATTCGATCAGCGGAGTCAGAAGGGAGTGTCTAGCAGATTACGTTGATGCTAATGTATCAAAATGATTTTGATTCCTTACATATATTTTCTAGGCTACAATATTTGTAGAGCCATTTGAGACTATTATTCATGACTGTAAAGAAAGCGGTGGGTAGGTCCATGCTTCGCCTCACGTAGTGTTTGACGACGCGCCGGCCGGCTGCCACGTAATTGATGGCTGGGGTGAATTTTAACGTAATGCTGCTTAATTGATCGTGTTGATAACATAATCATAATGGACCTACCTGCTGATAGTCACCTACTAGTCACCCTCCCTCAACAGAGTGCACAAATGGGCTATTCCTTACGCTCACGCCCCTTCCCTATCACTGTTAGCGATTTAATTGATACTTTTGTCTGTAATGGCAAATGTTTTTTTGATAACGTTAAAAGTGTTTATGTTCAAGAGTCTGGGTAATTACTAGAATTTTTATTGTGTAATTTTATAACATCCGCTTATCGCTTGTCAGACAGACGACCGAATAAAATTAGCCGCTATACGGCGTGGTGTAGCTTTCTCTCGAATTATAAAACACTTCGATGGGCGCATATAAATCGGAAAGGGCACAAAAGAGCCGTATTATAGCTGACGTAAAAGCGAATAAATAATCGACTTCCGCGAAGTACTCTCGGCGAGAACAAGTCGAGAGCCAGTGACGTACGATTTGACGTAGAATATTTTATCCGGTACTGCGACGCCCGTCATCCATTCCACTTATCCCGGCACTCTGTTGAATTTTTGACACGTCGTCGGAGTACTGCCCTTTTCTTCAGGTGGTTTAGTGGGGCAAAGTCCTTTAAATTCGCATTATGTGTTGGGCGCTGTCGCGGGGATCGTTTGTCAGCCTCACACTACAAGCAGCGACAGATTACCGCGGGGGACGCTACACTCTTTGTGTGATTGTTGTCAAGTCGACAAGACGCGATTGTTTGCGTTGTTATAAAGAAGGGCTTTATGTGGGTGGTTAAACTCGAGGTATTGTTAAAAAGATAACCGGGCAGCATCACTGATTGGTGTGGCCCGAGAGCGGCGCAGCTGTTCGTCCCCACCCCGCCGATCGGACCGAATCCGGCGCACAGCAATCCATATTAGATTTGCCCGCTCTCTCATATCCATTCTGAGATGTTCATATTTTATTGGGGCCAATAAAACGGATTCATGAATATGAGAAATGCATAACGAATACCGTATTTATGGATGGAGGCGTGCTCGCTCCGGCGCGCTCCGCGGATATGTCGCGGGTAATTTGATAGCCGCCTTTGTAACAGGTGCTGATGGGAATTTCGATGCGGTTATAAAATTTTTTCATTCCACTCAAGTTTGATAGCATATTCTGTTTTCTTTTATATTTGTACATGATGTTATTTTTGACAGATGATCTTTAATGTTTTATGTTTTAATCTTTAATACTGTTCATCTTGTTGCTAATCTTATTTTTTATAATCTCTATAATTTGCTTCTGAATAGCTTTGTAGTTAAAACTTGTTACAGTTCATTTCAGACTTAGGAGCACAACGAGTCTTGAAAAATGTATTGAAAATTGAGTTCTGATAAACAGATAAGCCTTTATTTTTTAAGATTCAAAGACTCAATGATTCGCATTGTAACGTCAATGGTTGGCAGGTATGAATGGTGCACATGAATAACCGATGCGGCGTGGACATGCCGAGTGCCAAGCATTCACCAAATAACAGGTGTCACCACAATTAATGGCACTTTGTTCGACACATATCTACATAGGTAACATCCTGTCGTATGCTCCGGGTTGGAACAAGGCACTTGACCCTGCTGACATCTTTGCTTTCTCATGCTTTGGTTTTTTTGCCATCCCATATCCATATCCCCAATCCCATATCATGTCAAAAATGGAATGTTGCATCTATATCGAAATATACCTAACTCGTAGGTTGCGCCCGCGCCGCCGGAAGCCTATAAATCGTTTGAAAGTATTCTAAAGATGGATCGCTTCATTGCGACCAGTGGCCCAGATGATAAAGAAGAGTCTTCCGATGTTTGGGAGCGCGTTCCTAGTTAATTTCGTTTATTTACGAGATGATTCTGTTTCGATGGCCGCTTTGTAGTCACCAAACATGAAATACACATCAACCCTCCAGAGTTTGCCTTTTATTATTGAAGATTTAAATACTTTAATTAAATACTTACTACTTTTAATGTCTCCTCTTTGCCATAGTAGTGGGCTGTTTGAATTAGAAGCAAATTGGTCGAGTCCGATAAAGATATTGACCAATTTATCCAATCCAAGTCCCTTTACAAAAGCTTGTACCTACAAGTTACTACCATTTATGGCGTTAGAAAATTGATGACATCCAATATGCACACGAGACAAGCCGCAAGAGATATTAGTGCCTCCCCAAGTTTCAATTTACAGCTTTGCTTGGACGTCTCAACCTTCACGGAATAATACCACCAGATAGTGCGTTTGTTATTCATGTTACATTTGAAATTGGACTCTACAGCGTATTTCTAAGACAGAAAATTATTATGTGAAGCTCCAGTTGTGTTCGGTTATTGGAAAGGGGACTCTAGTGTGTAGTTTATAGAGTACAGTTCATATAGGGTCCTTGTTGCCTGGTTGGTACCGTTTGACGGCAGTTTGTCGGAGTAATAAGGTCTCGCGGAGTGGACGTAAGGAGAGGATATCGTTTATTCTAATGAGGTTTCGTAGCTAGACGCGTGCTGCTGGAGCTCGCCCTCAGCGTCCAGCTCTGGGTGGATATCTTTGTAAATAAGGACATCTTTTGCATACAGCACCGATGTAGATGCATAGGTACAATTTGGGCGTAAGTACTGCAAACTGACTTGGAGAATTTTTAATTTTGGAGTTAGCTAGCGATTCAAATCTTGAAGTCATGGATGGCATGTTCGTTTTGTAGATAATGACTTATTAGATAATGACATTTCTACTTACATACATGAATAAGTAAATTATTAGCACTTTGTGCCTGGACTGGATTAACTTTAGGCTGCACCTCGGTCATAAGCAAGCACGGCAAATAACTTCATAAATAGATCATAATAAGTAGGTACCTAGTGTACCAATTTTTATCCGGCATCAGCTGATTTCAGTCGTAGATAAACTGCTCTTTATCGTTTCTGTAATATTTTATAAAACTAACGATACTCGGGTTTAATTTAACAAGGTCTAATCTGTAACAGTTACGACACAGAAGATCGTTTAAAATAACGGTTGATATGATTTTTGACACTTATTTGCTATTGTTTCAGGACACAAGTATCGTTGTGTGATGCGCGACTGACGACCGCGCCATGATTCGAGATCCTCCGGCCATGCATAAGCCCGACAGTGCCAACAGTGAGTACACAACTTTATTAATACAAATTACACTCTACAAATAAAATTACGTGGCGACAAATCTGCGTGTGTGATCCTTAAATGAGGTTGATAAAAAGTTCATTTCGTGTCACGGAATGATACTTCATTTTTCTTCCCTCACCTTATAGATAAACGCGCAACCTAAAGGTCAAGAGCTGAGCTGTCTTCTGAACTTAATTAAACCCTACTTTAATGCAATTTGCGACCGATGCAAACATGATAACCTGTTGTGTTTATGTGAAGCACCCATTTGTAAATACAATGCAAACTATAATAACGTAGGTAGTAGTGATATAGTATGTATTTATTTGCATACAATGCCTATGTTTTTTAAATTTAAAGACCAGTGTTTACGAGCTGTTAACGGTCTTGTAAACATTGAATACACGTTATGAATATTTAAGGCAGAATGGAGTAACGTTTTACCTACTTACGTTAAATAAACAAAGCTAGTGCGCAAAAAGTAAATCAAGGAACAAAAAATATAAGCAGAGACGTTTTCGTTTTGCCGACGTCAATTTTTTTCATAATATTAGGACAAACAGGTCGCGAATAAAACGCGGGAAGGGTTGTGCCATAAACCGCCCAGTACCGTCCGTCGCGATATTAAAAAGGGGACGAACGATATTGCAATATCACATTTATGCGAAATGTCCGACACCCAGATCGTATTGATAAAAATAAGCGATTTTTTATTGTGCCCCACAAACTTGTACGGAGTATGTTTTCCACAGTATTGCTGATTGTAGTCTGTGTTCTTGAACGGCTCATGGCTGGCTGATATAAAATGGTAAAGATTTTTTGATATGACAGCATTAAACGAGATCCCGTTTCCGCCAGCCAGATGGTTACATGATGGAGTTTATTGTCAGGATGTCGCACAGACTGAAACATTGAAATCATAACGATGAAAGCTCTTATGACAAATTATTGACGCTGGTTAGCAAACATTTTTGAAGGCATCATTTAAATTTTTATTTTTTAAATCATTATCATGCTTTCTTGACTCATGGTTCTTTGGCAACAGTGTTTAACTTTTGTCCGGATTCCGAATTACACTCTAAATATTTGAATGAACTTTTTAAGTAGTATGAACACAATGAAAGGTTTTAGGGGGAGTCTTAGAAAACTTCAATTCGATATCATCCAAGAGTTAACTCAAGTGTTAACTGAAGTTCTTTTGAATCTGCGAGATTAAATGTACCTAATATTAAATAGTGTAAACATACCACGGCATCGATTTACTACCGCCAGTGCCGGAGACTGCCGCATTGGACAATTTCCCTCACGTGGTTATTACCCCATATTTCACGATAACGTAGTTATCCATGAGGAAGATTTCAATTTCTTCAGAAATAACAAAACAAATTCACATGAGCATCAAATGCAGTGCGGGCACCGGCGGAAAATTGCGGAGACAGTGCGGGTGCGAGGCGGCGGCGGCACGGCAGCGTGGCGTGGCGGCAGCGGCCCGGCGCCCGCGGCTGCTCTGGGCGGCCCTGATAAAATTTATGGCCACTTCCCCTTTAAAACAATATTGAGGGCTCAGTTGGGATTTATGTCTCGCCGCTGCTGCAGCGACTCAATTTATTCTTCAATTTTTCATACAATAACTCACACACGTATTACGAGTGATGGATGAAAAGGACTAACTTTCGGGCTTTAATAAGAGCCTCCAGATGCGAATCTCCAAATTGGCTGAAGTTTATTGCCCACTTATGTCAGGCTTAAGTTTCGCCCGGAGCCTTTCTCTGAGAAAATAATTTATGACGTAGATTGTCTCGACTTTGTATACGTTTGATTGTCGTTTTGGGATACGATGTATCATCTAGTGATGTTCACAATAAACTTACTTTTAATTTTTGTCCACACATCTTTGTTTTTAATTTGCTCTTAAGGTTTAATTTTAACTCTAAAAAGCAAAGTGTTAAACATAAGCGAAATATAAGTAGTTAGCTCTGGAAACAGTCAATCATAAATTATCCTCTGTGCAACCAGGAGACTTAGTCATCTTCTGGAGGGAGGTGGGCTGGTTGGAATAACCCCCTACGGCCGCCATGGCCCACGCACAATGGTCCACCTTTGGACTAAGTGCGGAAACCAAACCCATAACATAGAACATAGAACATAGATTATCCTCTGTAACTAATATAACTAAACTTCATTTACTATTTATTTAATGAACAAGTTTCATGTAAGAAGACGTATCATCTTACCGATGAACACTGAGTTATTATACCCCATTTAAAATAAGATTAGACATTAAAACAAACCCTTTTACAGTCCGTTCAACCGATTTTGACTTCTATACCGTAGGCATAAGGATAGCATTAAAAGCAAAAAAGTTACACAATACCAACTATCTACTGCGGCTGCCATTTGTCATGCCACCAACGCAATAGAATTCAAAATCGGTCGAACGGAATGTAAAAAAGGCTTATCTATACGTCTCATCTTATTTCAAATGGAGTATAGGTAGATACTATACCTAATATAAATTATATTGAATATTTCCAATGAGTAATATTTTTTTATAAGTAACGGATATAACACAATAACTATTAGAAATACAAAAGTAGCGATATTTTAATACTGAAATAATATTTCGATACCTATTTTATCGATACCTCAGTAGGTACTCAAATTGTACAACACTAAAAGCGGTATCAAAAGCGGAGAATGAGTGCTGAATATAAACAAGGAGTTATTATAACTGTATGTTATTATGTAAGAATTAAATGCCTCTTCACAATATGATGTGAATGATTGGAAAACTCGTTCTTCAGATTTGATGAAACTAATAGCTATCTACATGAGAAGCTGTCTTCATCTACAGCACTACATAGAAACTGGCATACATCTACTTCTTAAGTGAATATGTAGATTGAAGATCTGCAGACTGTGTTATTATAAAAGAAAGCACATTTCTTCGTGCGTAACTGCTCAGTTTTTGTATTAGATAACAACAGGCACTCTTTGTGGTCTTCTGCATTCATCAATAATGGAACTATACACGCTCATTATCATTAATTTCCATAATTAAATATATTTGTTTAGACAACAATTTCCTGCTCAAGTTGAAGCTGATTAATCTTCGCAAATTGCAAAGCCGGTCTCTTTTTGTACCAGTAATGAAAAGCAATTAAGATACGGGTTTCTGCCATCAAATAATTGAAATTTTAATTGCTGAAAACTCTTTCCTTAGAAATCGTTTACCACTGCCATTAGGCTTAATTCAAAAATTAATTTAAACTTTCACAAGGTTGAGCTGGGAAGCGAGCACCGGCGTAAAAGCAATATCAATTTCATAATTTTAATTAAAAAAAAACTAACTTCTGTGATGACAAAGTCTCGTACTTTTTTAATAACGGAAATGTTAACGATGGTGGCAATAGGGGAGGGTGGGGCTTGTTGCAGGGTGCGTCCTGTTGCCATAGGTCAGGCGGAATTTTAATAAGGCGTCTGCTCCTTCACCTTTGCACCTCGTTATTTGCCGGTTTACGGTCGACTTGTAAGATTTACAAGTAACATTAGTCTCTGCTAATTACCATAACGAGTTCGATTACGATTAAGATTATAATAATGTTAAGCACATTTATTATAAGATATTCCTTGTTTGAAATTGGCTTAATATTTTGTTTGGTAATTTGCATTTGCATTGCCATTAGAGGCGAATTTAATAACATTAATAAATAAGAACACAAGACTAAACATCAAACTGAAACTGACTAAGTACAGTCGAACAAACTATTTGGTATACAGGCAGTTATATTGCAATGCAACTACCTTAAACAATTTTGTGAGTGTTTTCAGTAGTAAAAAATCCTTTTTCTTCACTCTCCTAAGCCATAAGGTCAAGAAGCTAAATTACACACACAATTAAAACGAATTTTGGCAGTGTAGCGGAAAATTAACATATTTTGCCTGTATACCAAATAGCTTGTTCGACTAAGAGTTTTTTCATTTGGCAAGTTTACCGATACGTGATTAGTGGATGGAGCCTGAAACAGAAAAACTTTAAAAATATTTCTGATAAGTATAAATTTTGCTTAATTTACAGTCTCACACATGTGGAAAAAGCCATCATATGTCTGGAAAATTATCTAATCCGGATTGAATCTCAATACGACCAGACTTTTACGACGAACTAATTCGTGCTTCTAGAAGTCAGATCAAAAATCCCGACTGGATTCCCAAATCAATGCGCGGAAAAAGGTACTTTGGAAAATAGACTCTACGCAGAGGGATATGTAACGTAGCTTAATAAAAAGATAATGAATGACTGAACGATGAATCCAAATGTACGAGCACCGAGCAAGCAAAGATTTAAATCGCTAGATTTGCCCTCACGGTACTTAGTCATGCTAAAAAGTGTCCATACTGAAAAGCGAGCTCACACATGACTAAATAGAGTTTCCATGCATGACTATCAAGTCAAGTCACTACACCATAGTGGGTTAGGTGTCAAAACGCAACATAAACGCGACAATCTTTTGACACTGACAAATAAATGACGTGTTACGCGGTAGGGCGAATTTAACTATTTAAATCTTTTGCGAATAAGTCTTCTAACAAACTGCAAAAACATGCATTTCGGATGGACACGTTTGTCTAACGCAATAGATGCTATCGCCTGCATTTAGTATCGTGTGTAACGTTATTCAGGGCGAACATCCTGCTCGTTACTTTTTACATTTTAATCGCTATTAATGCAAAACCCGCATTTGGTTAAATCTAATTACAGCCCGCATAATGGATATCGCAACAACGCAATCAACTCCATTGTTTAATGACTGACCGGCGACTAAAACTAAATAAACAGTACAACCATTTAGAATAGCTGCAACCACAATCATCATACAAATCCATTAGTATCGTACTTTAGATTATACCATACGATTATATATTTGTTTTCGTAATTAAATTGAATAAGCGGTTTCTGCTATAGCAATTGCGTTTGAGTTAGATGGAAATTTAATTAAATATGTATGTTTATTTTATACGTAGATTATGGTAATTAATTTCAGTGTTCGTATCGTTTCTCGTCATTCTTTCGTTTTCCGGAACGTTGCCAAGGTCCGTCTGCTGAAAGGAAGTGATCGTGAGTCGTGCACTCATTAGTAAACATACGCTCACTTTGTTTGTTGGTAATTACGGTTTCTGAGAAAACTGAAGAATGAAAGAACTGGTGCTACGCTGCCTATAAACTATAGTATATTGTTTGAAAAGCTCGTGGCTAAGTAATAACAGCCGCACGGGTCAAGCCATCAGGTTAAGCTACGCTTGCCGGGGTTGGTCAGTGGATGGGTGACCATTTTAACTCCTTCGTGCTTTGGAAAGCAAGTTGGTCCCGGCTGTCATTCGTGGATCTTTGACAGTCGTTACAGGTCGTCAGAATCCCTAAAGTCTGACCACCAGTCTTACCAAGGGGTATCGTATTACCCAGTTCTGGAGGTCAGGTAGGCAGACGCTCCATGTACAATACTGGTATTCAGCTGCATCCGGTTAGACTGTAAGCCGACCCCAATATAATTATGTAGTTGGGAAGGCAGAAAGGCTAGGCAGATTTTTGCTTGAAAAGCTCATAAGATCACATAGCCAGAAGTGCATCAGCTTTAAGCAATTTCTTGCATAATAACGTTCAAATGTATCAGCGAATACAGAACACATCTTACGTAGTTGTCGTAACGATGCAATTTGGCATCTTATTGTAGTAGCGATAGTTAATAAAGCGAGCGCGCAGTCTTCTACAATGTCATCATGCTAATAAGGTCCACGAAATAATTTTATTCCAAAATGTTGATTTGCGTACTATTTCGTGGGATTATGTAAGAAGGAAACCTATGGTTATAGAAATAGATACTATTTGCATGTCTAACTACATTTAACTGTTGCAATAACCTATTAAATTGCGTTTCCAACATTTATGATTTCATGCAGGAACCACTCTATTGGTGTTAATCGAAGTAGATATGTATTCCGATGATTTACCACAAAACCTTGTAGAAATCTTGTTCCAAGAATGATGCATAGTCAATGTGCCTCATGTAACGTTAGCATATAGGGATGGCAACAAATTGCAAAACGTAATGAACGATTGTAAATTACACGGAATGTACGCGGAGTGCTCGTGATTCTTACTAATTACAATAATAACCTGGCATTAATTAAATCCAAGGAATTAATGCGGTTTATGGAGCATTATTAAAGAACAAGTATTTTGAAAATGTGGTGGTAAATCACATTTTTGCTGTCTTGCATGTGTGTACGTACGTAAACCAGCTCGTCTGCGGACTGAAAAGTTTTTAATTCGCTTTTGATTAAATTCCAAGTTTATAAATAAGGTTTTAAAAAAAAAAACTTTACATTATCGATTCGAAGAATCATAGTGACTAACTGTAAATTGAAGCGAGTTTTATTCTCCAATAATAGAGCTCGATCCGACCAATAAAGAACCCAAGTTTGAAGTTATGTTCCTGTTTTCTTTGTTTGCTATTTAGTTTGAAATACATACGTACAGTGACACCTATAATAACTAGAATTCATGTGAAGTACAAACAGGTAATAACTAACTCTCGCATTCTACTCGCGCTTCCAAAACAAACGGAAATGAGTTTCGTCGCTAAGAAAGGATTTTCTGAACGAAAGTCCATTACGGATTCCAATTAGATTCCATGTTTAGATGTAATTTCGCGGTGAAATTAGAAAATTAATATTGTGTTACCGGAGGCAGGGGAGTATGTCAGAGGGGCTTGCTCCGGCAGCGTAGGGAACAGTATTCTCCTGCGCACAAAATAATCGTCAACAGTGGAGATGTTCGGGCGATAGGCTCCGCAAAAGCAGTTGTAAAGTTGTATACGTATGGCAAAACTGGCTATAGGTAGCTGTTTTGTTTCTCGCACTTGTCCAAAATTCGGAGAGTGGGGAGGAAAAAGAAGCATGCCTAACGCTCCATTAATTTACTACCAAAAATGTTAGTATCAACTTGTGCACCACCGTTGTCACCCTACTCGCGCTAAAATAAATTACATTTCATCCATTTCCGGGTTTCTTTTCATTTCGGCGCCTTAATACGTTGGCGGCGGCCAACCGGCTGTGTCGGCGAAATTATACTGCCGGGCTAGTGCGGCAGCCAAGTCTCTATCAAATTCTCGAGCCGAAGGTAATAAAACGAAAATAATACGAAACGCCTTCCCACCAGCGGATATTTATGTACTGTCCATGTTATTAACGTGCCTTTTATTGTTTCTTGATGGTGTCCGAGTTGAGTGGACTGGGAGTAAGTGGGTCGGTACACACAGATCACAAACCCTTTTATTGGAGGCTTCTATTGCAGATTACGTCCCGTTAAAAAACGATACCGTGATAGAATTTTTGAAACACCCACAATAATTGAGATATAATTACCGAGGCAAAAAGTGAATTAGACGTCATATCCATTTACAAAGTAAATAATAAAAATCGATGTGGCTGCTAGAACGATATACAGTGCTCGTAATTACGGCACTAACAACATGCATACAACCTGAAATGGTCAAAACACGCTAGTAACCGCACGCCTCGCTGTCGCCTCTATGCAGCATTCCGAAGAAAAATACTGAGATTTTTAAATCGCTCCAGCTAAAACGGGGCAAAACCGACATTACATGGTAAATGTTTTTACCGTGAAGAAAACTTACCACGGTTATAGGTACATACTCGTTCTGAGAATATTAAGGGAAACCACATTGAATTGATTAGCTTTTAAAACGTTTCGCGTGAGCGCGTCTGAGTAGAGTTAGCGGAAATTATTTATTATTAGCCCATCTAGACACTTTTACCATCAGGTAATTTCATAGAAACACATTTGATTTATATTTGAAAAGTTTTTCGGACATGCACGTAATAATTTTTAAAGACTAGTAATGAGCTATGTTAATATCGTAATAACAATACATCTCGATGCCCCCTGGGCGACTTGGTTGTTATACGAGCTTACCCCTTGCGGCGTCATACCGCACTGCTAATTGTGAATAGCGACGCCCGAAGTCCACACGTCATCTTTATTATTTTATTAGTAAAGAGACGTCATTAATATACCCCAATTAAGTTTATTGTCGCGACGTCGGCTCCAATAAACGAGACATATCGGCGGCGGCGGCGGCGATGCGCAAGTGATCGATTGCGATGAGTTATGTCCACCTAGTTACCCCTTCAATTGGATCCTTGATTGGTTTGACGTACGCACTATTATTATGTGGACCGTATGCCGATAAATTGGAACTGATTGTTTGCTAAATGTCCAAAGTTTATTTATTTATACCAACCTACTCGATATAGATTTTAAAATGCAATACAGTCCTTCAAAATATGTTCACGTAACACTTTATTTGTAGAAAAGGAAATAAGAATTGTAGCTTAGCCTTTTATGGCGCAAATGCTTCATAAAGTTTTATTGGGTGCTATTAATGCACATAATGAGTCCGCATGTTTCAATGTTGCAGTTTTTTTATGGTGTGAGAAAAATGCGTATGCGCATCTTAATGACGTCAGCGAGCAACGGCTGCATGTCACGCGGCGCGCCTTTGCTCGAATTAATTGACGCAATTTCACAGTAGAAAACAATCGAGTCTAGCTTAATGCCATAACGATGCGTATTACGAACAATTACTAGCATGTACCAGCAACGTAGCGAATCATTAAATCAAACCATTACTTTTCCTTTTCTGTCTACTAAGCATACCTGCATAAGTATACCTCTCGTAATTGACTTTCCGTGTTGCACGTGAAATGGTTAAGAAGTTTTTGCTTTGTTAACAGGTCAACAGGATGACAACAAGTATGGGCTCACCGTTAACAGCACGGTCACCGGCAGCACGGGGGGCGCGCGGCTGTGCGCGCAGTGCGGGAAGGTCATCACAGAGAGGTTCCTCCTGAAAGCCATGGAGAGGTTTTGGCACGAGGACTGCCTAAAGTGCGGCTGCTGCGACTGCCGTCTAGGAGAAGTCGGCTCCAAACTGTACTACAAAGCAGATCTCATGCTCTGCAAAAGAGACTACCTTAGGTAACTGGCCATCACATTTTTACGCTTAAAATACTTTAATGTAAAGTGCTTTCGGTATTTATAAGTCGTTAGTATTTTATGTTTATAGTCTTGTTATTTTTAACAGGTTATTCGGTGCCACAGGCAACTGTGTGGCCTGCAACAAAGTCATTCCCGCCTTCGAAATGGTCATGCGAGCGAAGAGCTTCGTCTACCACTTAGAATGCTTCGCCTGTCAACAATGCAATCATAGGTGAGTGGAAAACGAAAAAAGCTGTTGTTTAAACTCCGTGATAAACCAGTTTTACGAAGTTTTTGCACATACATGGAGTAGCTGTGGTAGGTAGTACATTTTAAATGAAAAGCATTTAATGTATATTCTGAGTCTTAGGCGCGCTTGCCAAAAATAATAGCGTTTAGCGTTAAACGCATTTAGAACATCCTTCTGTTTCTGTCAATCATTTGAAGAAGTGCAAGTGGGCCTTTTTAAGTAATGGCAAGGAAAATTACGGAGGGTAATAATAATAAATATCAATAGGTATATCAGGTGTATCAGCGACAAATTGATTGACAGAGTCCTTAGATGATCGTTGGTTACAGGTTCTGCGTCGGCGACAGATTCTACCTGTGCGACAACAAGATCCTGTGCGAGTACGACTACGAGGAGCGACTAGTGTTCGCCAGCATGGCCGCCAACCCCAGTGGACTGGCCCACATCCGCCGCCAAGTAAGCGGACTACAGGTGAATATTTATGGAACGACTATTTCAGCAACGTCTAGACTGCTTTCATTATGAACGGATATTTCTACAACAACAGCTGCTTATTGATTGACCCCATTCATTGGTGTCAATAGCTCCATTTAGCTGCTTTGTTAGCGCAGTAGGTGCTCTTATATTCCAACTGTTGTCGTTCTCGTGTCTCAAATAGAAACGGTCATGTCTTGTGCTGTATGATTATCCTAAACGCACGTGTTGTCGTTTCCCACTGATCGACAGTTGTGTACGTGGTTCAGCCAGATTGCGCTACGTTGCACTTCGCACCTGAAAAGCTGACGTGGCCCAATACGCAGTGTGGGACCACAAGCCTGATGAACACCCTCTGGCGGTCCAACACTCGCACTTAACCACTAAATTATTATTAACTTAATAGCCGCAAACCAGCGCTGTTATAAACCTTCACAAGGTGCGACTACACACCATTTACATTATTATACATTTATCGATTTAATACGGATTCGGTTATTATGTACGCAACAGCTTTACACTTTATTACAAAATGATGAAATTGTCTCTACCGCTCTCACCTTTTGTTGTAGTGAGCATAATTGTGTTTGCATTTTACTATAGCCGAAAGGAATATATTTTTTCAAACGTCTCCATTCGGAATAAAGGGCACGTGAAAAAGTCGACTCGGCGGAGTAAATAACTCCCACAAGGACACTGTTAGTGGGAGATTCTATCTCCACTTTATTATGTTTCTTTTGTGATCATTAATCTTTCTCGTACGAACGCTTGTCGGAATGCGAATGTGGGGGAATCTATTTCATTTTATGAGTCGCGCGAGTGGAGGAACCCATTCAGCCGCGCGACATTTCTAATCGACTTTTTGATTGCGTGCACGGTCTTCTGTTGGCCGCGTAAGTGAATTATAAAATAGATTATGAACACACTTATGATATCTAGGTAATCTGATGCGCCACTTTAGAACCTCGGTTTTCTTGTGTTGTTGTATTGTGGTTTTCTGGGTCAAACGCTCCCTGAACTCATTCAAGGCTGCAGCATGTTAAGTTTAAGCATCATCGTTCACAGATGAATGAAATCGATACCCTTCTTCTACGTTTGAAAAAAGTTTCTTCTCTAACATATTGAACGTTGCGTGCAGTCACCAACAAGTGGTGGTTACGTGGCCGGAGTGGCCGGCTGTGGCGGTGGAGCGGCCGCGGGTGGCGCAATGGTCGACAAGGATGGCGGCGGTTGCGCGGGTGCCGATGATGCGTCCAGCGGCTACGGCAGCCCGCCCGACCCCGACGTGTGCGATGCCGCACGATGACCGACGGTGCAGCGCCGACATCTCGCCTCGGTTCGTGGTTTTTATTTTGTATTTCTTCTATTGCTGGTCAATAAGTAAAGGCTTTGTAAAGTAAAACTGTTTAGAAAGAACAAAAAAACAAATAAAGAAATATATTTTACTTGGGACATGCACAGGAAAGAAAAAAAGAAAAAAACGCCTTTCGCTTTATGCATAGACCGTCTTGTTAATCCCAACATAGAGTAAAAGGGCAGAATGAGATATGCCATCACAACTTCACAGTTTAACTTAACAGCTCTATGTCCCTGTTTTGAATTTATTTTCCAGGATAGTCCATAAGAGCATGTATGATAACTTAACTTGTTTAGCCGTTATATGGTTCAAAATATTAATTTATTTCTGTTTTATCCAGGTAAAACCTCACTGAGTGTTGGCGAGGCGCGCAGGCCTGCTAGCCCCTGACGTTGGGCGAGCTCCTCGGCATCGACGAACGTCTTTCTAATGACACAGTTATAGACACTAGCGTGACGTTCCGTTTCTTCACCCCACATACAAACTAGCCATCACCCTACAAAACTACCTTACATAGAAAATAGACTAGTGTGTAATGCTTTATTTTTATATTTAGTTCATAATGAAGTCTTGCGAACCTGAAATCTGTTATGAAATCTCGAATTGTACTTGATATTAAGGTATTAATAACACTGTGAGGTGGCCACGTAGGATTCCATGTTATACGCCGCCTAAGTGCAGATCTACACAGAGATGTCGGGTATATATTAGTGGAGCAGTGCGCGAGAGTACATTAGGCTAGACGGGCGGCGCGCGGGCGGCTGCGGCGGCCGCGCGTCGTGGATATGTGGCCACTTTACAAAGTGTCCGGGATGAGTCGCGATAACGTTGTTAGAACACGATATTTCCATTATGTATACGATTTGAGCACTTGTTTACATGTTAAGATAGCAGCGTCGCGTGGGTAGGGCGCGCGCTCTCGCTTCTACTTTATTGTACCTTCTGTACCACATCTTGCGCTTAGCCAATTTAGACACGCCCCGTACCAATAAATAAGACAATGGATAAAATGCTCATTACGTGCATGCCCACAGCAACCTTAGGTATTTATTTGAATACATTATTTTGAATTTTACTTAGGGAGTATGTATTATCGGTAATATATTCCGTTCGATCTACCGGATAGGTTCACCCTCGGTTCAAAACGAACAGATTGTTTATCGGTTGACTTTTTATCGTGATACAACGATTCAGGTCCAGACACTAAAATATTAATTGATAAAATCGATCTCATTGTTATGGATTGTATGTATGTACATGTACTAAACATAAATATTGTTATCATACAAGGTATGAAGTTTTATTGATCGTAATTTCTTACTTTTATTTACTTTTGATTGGTTACGTATGTTAATGTTATTTTTTACCAAAGATAAGTTTCCGTAGAAGGGTTTTCTAAATAAGAGTCTACACAAATGAGCTAAGATTGTAGATTAATAGTGATATATTTGGTACTCCGATTGTGGTGCAATGGTTAGTTAGGTACGTCTGTATGATATAAACGTTTAACTGTTTAACATTTTTGTAAACACCCATCTTACTTATAAACGCTGTCTGTAGCTACGTATGTGCGTGATTGTTTATATTAAAAGAGTCACTTATGGTTGGGAGGCAGTCTGTGCTATAGGGCAGGCCGCAAGCAGTTGAGAGGCAGTCTGT
This sequence comes from Lithophane ornitopus, assembly GCA_948473465.1. Classification (NCBI taxonomy): domain Eukaryota; kingdom Metazoa; phylum Arthropoda; class Insecta; order Lepidoptera; family Noctuidae; genus Lithophane; species Lithophane ornitopus. Next base: position 9,273,294 of record OX419620.1, on the reverse strand, counting down.
GCTATAGGGCAGGCAGCAAGCAGTTGAGAGGCAGTCTGTGCTATAGGGCAGGCAGCAAGCAGTTGAGAGGCAGTCTGTGCTATAGGGCAGGCAGCAAGCAGTTGAGAGGCAGTCTGTGCTATAGGGCAGGCAGCAAGCAGTTGATAGGCAGTCTGTGCTATAGGGCAGGCAGCAAGCAGTTGATAGACAGTCTGTGCTATAGGGCAGGCAGCAAGCAGTTGAGAGGCAGTCTGTGCTATAGGGCAGGCAGCAAGCACTTGATAGACAGTCTGTGCTATACGGCAGGCAGCAAGCAGTTGAGAGGCAGTCTGTGATATAGGGCAGGCAGCAAGCAGTTGATAGGCAGTCTGTGCTATAGGGCAGGCAGCAAGCAGTTGATAGACAGTCTGTGCTATAAGGCAGCAAGCAGTTGAGAGGCAGTCTGTGCTATAGGGCAGGCCGCAAGCAGTTGAGAGGCAGTCTGTGCTATAAGGCAGCAAGCAGTTGAGAGGCAGTCTGTGCTATAGGGCAGGCAACAAGCTGTTGAGAGGCGTGTGACGTTTATCAATAAGGTGGTATGTTTTTCTTTCCGCCACAGAGCTTCAGTGAATGTTGTTCGCGCATTAAATTGTAACAATCTTGAAATACAGATGATTATGCTAAATCTTTATTTTGTTTAATAATAAAAGAAGTTGAAACCTCTATGTAGATAAATGCTAAAATTTTCTAAGATAGAATACCTAATGTAAAGTAAAGATTTCTACGATAAAATATGTATTTATGTAAAAAATTGAACTGTCGTTACTTAGTACATACTATTGGCTAATGTAAAATGTTCCATAAATTTATAATACTAAGTACTTACCTACTTACCATAAAACCGATTTAACAATATTTTCAACTTCATAAACATCGACAGATTATTATTTAATTTTGACGTTATTGTGTAAATAAATATATTTATTTAATGATTAATGTTGTTGTTTTAGTAAATTCCTGTAGTGTCTCATTAGTAATTAAATCTATAACCATCCTGGATACATTTTCCACTTTTTATTTAACTCCCATTAAAATTATCCTCTTTTCTTTATGATTTCGTTCAAGTTCATGCCTAGTATTGTCCAGGATAACGAAACATTAAATGTGTCAAACGAACGTTTTTTTATGACGTTTGTGCAACATGGTAGGAAAAGATGACAGAAAGCCATCAGAAAGTGTTTAAGTTCGGCGAATAATTTCCCAATTTCAATGAGTCAATAATCACTACAAATATTACATGAACACCCACTCGCATATCTTACAAAAAGTCAGTGTACATTATTAAATTACAAAAGCTTTTAAGTTGATTGCCGATCAAATATTACAGCCCCGCTCGTGAAAAGCACTTAAAACAATTCTCATGCGCAGTGCCGAGGTGTTTGGGCACTCCACAGGTACTCCGGGGGTGCTACATTGTGCTAATTGGCCAGAGGCCTTTACACCGAAACAAACATCTTTTTAAATTCGTTTAAAAATACATTATGCTGTCAAACAAAAAGCGACTATAAACGTTTTCCATAGAAACATGTGGACACGCCATTTTAATTATCTTTGTCGGAACTTGAACTGAACCGATTATTACCAAGTCTTAATATTATGTATTCCTAGGCATCAATGTAGAATAATTGTTTTGGTAAAGTTTTCATTGAGTGGCGGACTGACGGCTACCTTTCCGTTAAAGGAAAGTGCTTATTAATATCCGTCCAAAATATGATAACTTTCTTAACAAACATAGTTTGACATCTTATCCAAATGTTAAATGTCAATAAGTACTTTACCAATTATGGTGAAAACGGTTGACATGTAGATAGAGATGTTAATGGCATGGTATTATTATAATGGCGTGACATCTATGCGTGACATTCATATTCTTCACTTGACAAGCTAAAATAAGTTAACTAAAATAACTCCATTACATACAAATATAACCAACTTGAACATACCTACAATAAGTTCGATCAATATCAATGTAAGATATATAGATATTTCAATTTCAACTCTGAGATTCTGAATATAATTAGTTACCTGCATAGTCTACCTAAAAATAATGGAAGCTCTACGACTGATACAGTCTCCAGCTATATTCGTCTTAGCACCTGTGCCACCGCAGGCCACTAACGAGAAGCGAGTAGAGGTAGAGAGCTAGCAACTAAAAACAAGTTGGCAAGCAGCGAGTGTTCGACGGCGACGAGCGATTACTCCGTGGTACGGCCAAGCGCTACTCTCTCAGCGCTAGTTCTGCCCGCGCCTCGGTTGTCGCTAAGCGAGTTAACGCTGCGACAAACAAGTATTCGCGGGCGCGGTGTGAACAGTCAGCGATCAACTAAGTATTAATATATGTATCTATTTTATTAACATACAATCAGGACCGGATCTACAATCGTACGTTTCTTGAGCGAGTAGCTTCCTCGTCAGCGATGGGACTGGTGCCTAAGGATGAACTGAGCTGTAGCTGTTGCATTCACGTAGTTTTCATGCACAAAACCTAAATATAAAGTTTAGGCGGAGGTACAGTCGACGAAAGAGATAAGTATACAGGGTGTAAGGGACAGCCTTCCGAAAATTAACAGGACATTCAGTTCCTTATTTTGAATCATATTCTGCTCAGGAAAGTTTTCATCTTTTTTATCGTTTTTTCAGTTCCTATTCCTTTATTTCAATGTAAAATTACATTCTCTGTACGCAGCACTCCATTTATGTAAATAAAACAACCAGCAATGGATATTAAAATACACGAGCGCGCCCCGTGGAGTGCGGCTACGTGGGTTTTGCCACGGTAACGATACATTGCGAGTGAGGTAATAATACAAATCAGGTTTATTGGACTCCTATAAAGTTCCTGAAATAATTTCATGTACCGATTGTCTTAGTTTGTTATGCTGAATTCATCCCATCAATCTGCGGAGGGCTGTCCCTTACACCCTGTTTAGGTTTTACAACTAGTTTTTTTAATCAATGTTCTGCATATAGATTTAATAATAATAATAAAAACGTTTATTTCGGAAACTTGCTCCATAGAACTCACTCTAGATTAATCACTCGTTTGTACAACTTATTGATCATATTCTGTTGGAACAAAACTTAATTAACTTAAATTATAATTAATTTACTTAAATTATAATTTGTGCGTGTCCCCCGTTTAGTACTACATTTAAGAAGAAATGCTATAAAAATTGTTGTGGGTTAAAAGCCTATTACAGTGCAATAAAATATTTTGGTATTCATTAATTTCATATAAACTTTCTCCGTAACAATTAATCGAGTGTATAATAAGCTTAATGTTTTAGTATTTGCTCGGGGTGGGATTGTCCATAAAATTCTCAACGACGAGACGCATTAACGAGCGTCGTTTAGTTGTTTGCTGTTTAAATAAGAGCTGTAATGTAATTTTAATGAGCTCACAAAAATGTGTTCGGGTTCCGAGTATTCACGGACGTCGTCTGCGCAGGCGCAGTAATGATTGACGCCGTGCTCGTGTTGTTGTCACACACACTTATCTTTACATTTAAGAGGATTATCGTATTTTATTACACGTATGCTATATTTATTGAAGAATATTTTTAGTATCTTTATGCACGCATTTTGTAAAGTTTTTTACGGTCTTAATGCCCATGTTATCGCTGTGTAAGCCGGCATCATAATATCGTTGATTCGTCTCCTGACTTTTTTCATTAAGGAAATTCATTTCAATTACGATAAATGTCACAAAGCCGCGTATTGGTTGGGATTAAAAGGTTAATTACAGTTCATAGGCAATCCCAAAAGAATTTGGTTGCAGAAAGAATAGAATTTGCCTAAATTATTGAGAGCCGCGGGCGAACGCTCGCCCGTGAAAACTCACTTAAACTTTTTAATTAAATTTTGTATTTTTCTCGTCGACGCCGTAAGGAATCTTATCCCGAAGCTTTACTCAAAACGTTGTATTAATTAGTCCGCGCACTGAAGACTAATGACCATCGTAATCGACTTTTACGGAGCGGTGCACCCTGCGACGTCGACGTCGACGAACAAACTGTTGATGACCGAGAATTTACTTAGCTTCCGTATTTACACATGCCTTACAAATAATTGGATCACTACAAGTAGGTATGTTACGAGAAAAAGCCTTGAGAGCTCCACATAATGGATTAAAACTAGGTCCCATCTGAGTCAATACATTACAAAAGCAATGAATTCAAGCAAGATCTGGTTCGAGGAAATAGCTATAAGTGCGAGCAAATCCCCGCTAATGTGTTTGATCATAACTAAGTGAAGTCAGCCGTCTTTGTTTGCGTTTAATTAACGAAAACGCCGCGCCACGGCTGGTCATTAAGCCGACCGATGGATTATTATAAAGTTCATGCAGTCAACGTTGCTTGCCCTCATATAATTAACTAAACATTAGCGAACTCATTAAAGACTTAGTAATTGTAAAACACAGTAAACATGCAAGCTAACAGACAGATTCTGTATCGAGGACGCGATTTATTATCCTAACTAATAGGAATGACATTTTGTAACAAAATAAATAGGTAATCCATAAAAGATCGATTTCGTTCTGAAAATGTCAGACTAATTAAGAACATGATGGCGGAACATTCCATGCTTTGTAAATGCTGCTCCTATGTTTACTACATTACTTGGAGAGTATTTAATGGATTATTTATTTACTCATTTTAATCATACGTACACTTAGATATTTAAAACTACAAATGCAACGTGTTTTTAGCTCTAGATAAATATCATACCGGCAAAAAGTGCTGGGAGCGTGCACTTAACACATTGAGATCTAAAACATATAAGATACACGAGTCGACACTTGATAAATTGATTCTATTTATGGATGCATTGCTTTTACACGGTGTGATGTGTACGATCGATCAATAATAAATATGTGCAAGCAGAATGTTCCAGCAACCAATTAATTGGTACACTTGCGGAGTAAATTGAGAATGATGTTTATTTTACTCTTTTTATGATCACTCAATACCCGCCCGACTATTAATTAAAACGTCCCGGCCTCAAAAACCACTTTGAAGTAAAATCAATTATAAAAAAATTAAATTAACAAGTACCAACTAAAGACTTTCAACCTTCGTACGCGAGTCGTGAATGGGCCATTAACCCTTGATTTATTTAAGAAACAACTAGGTACAAGTGTATTGTGAGGCGCAAGAAGTTTCCGTCGAATCATTTAAATAAACGAACTCGCATCATTATGTCAGATCTAAGGATCGAACAAATTGCCAATTAGTGGCACCGTGGCGCGCGGTGCGGCCCTCAAGGTGCGGGACGACGCGGCCACGACAACGAGACGACACGTGGGGTGAGAACGCGTTGCTACGGTATAGCTACGACGCAGCTACGACGCGCCTACGACGCTGCTACGAAACTGCTACGGGACGGCTACGAGCTGAGAGCATTATACAGTGCCGGAAAACCGTCCCGTACTTCCCGTAGCCGTCGCCACGTTAACGTCGCGTCCTCGCCTCTTGTCACTCTATTCACATCGCACTACGATAGCTCTTAAATATAACGACCATTAATGCTTTAATTTCCTTGAAAGCAGTTTTAAAAGTCTTTTCCGTTCTAAAACTTTCACATGAAAGACGATGACAAAAGAACAATGATGTAGATAGAGACGAAACTTAAACTATTGAAAGAATAGCAATCTAGTAATAAATAGCTGAATAGCTGTGTACTCATAAATATATGTCATACCCATATACGACAATAGGCTCCAGTGAATTCAGTTCCATAATGCACAGAGCATTCCTTATTATAAAAACTATAATAAAAAGATACTGTATAACCCAAATTCCAAAGCATCGTTTAAGCACATCAAGCAATTTATTTAAAGGAACATTTATTTAATTTGTACAATAATCCAAACAATATCTGGGTTTATTAATACCACTCCACTTCAATCTTTGTGCCACCCCGGGGGTGGCGCTAGGGGGAGGGGGAGCGGTCCAAGAGCGCTCAGTATTCAGAGTATCGCAAATGTAACTTTCGGTTCTTTTCATGGCTAAAGTATGTTGGCGGCAATCCATAATGGGATCGCCATTATTCTTGCCATTAATTCGCATGGCCCGCTTCCGTGCATTAGCGGCCAGCGACGAGGCTGCCAATCCACCAAAAGGGTCATTTCTGTACAACGTCAACGCTTTCTGTTGTGCAACTTACTTCGGGAAAACAACTTCACTTTGTTGTCGTAACTTAGGCTTCACTTTGGTTTCAAATAAGAATACTTTGCTGACTTAAAATGTTTATTTTACATTTTGTATAATTAAAAATATTTGAGAATTCATAAACTAAGTGAGAAAATCATCTCAGGTGTTTCATTAGCAGACTTGTTAAGTTTTAAAGAAAATATTTATTGTAAAACATTTGAAGTTAATTGGTCAACAAAGCTAGTATTTTAACTAATTTAAACTGGTCGAACTTTTTTAACGAATCACAAACCTAATATGAAAAAGCTAAAACAGTTAATAAACAGGGCACAAAACATTTCAGACTTTGTAAAATTAATTAACAGCGAACGCATGCGGGAAATAAATCCTTCATTTTCCTGCGCAGATTGCATAAAAATAATCAAATAAGTGGCATGGACATTACTCAAAGCGTTGCAGTGCACCGCGCGAGACAGAGATGCAGACATGCAGGCGTCCCGCTCCCACGCGCCTCCACATCCCCCTTCCTGAAAGAAAAACTCTCGAAAAACTAATTACAAGTTGTAATTGAAATTTTGCGTGTTATATAATCGGATACTTGAGCCGAGAGTAATGTATAAATGCGCTGGGGAGATGAATGGACGGCATCGTGGGTGGGCCGGACGAGATAGGCGGGCCTCCTCAATTTTTGGATTAAGCAACTTTTATACAATAATGCGCAACAAGACGTTACAATTTGGAACTTCCAGAAAAACCATTTTTAAAATAAGTACGTAAGTCCATTACACAATTAGATGCAAACCAGCTTTAAACTCTTTCTTTAATTTTATTGGAACTTCACTCAATCATAAACGTTTCCATAGGTTACTCGTTTGCTAGACATCTTGGAAATATAATATTAATGCTTTCTTTTGGGAACGATACAACATCATAGTAGTAAAGTACGTCTAATTGTACGTAACAAACACAAACGAAAGAAACCATTGAGGCTCTCTACAAACATTTTTAATTAAAACCCCCTTCAAAACCGCGCCAACAAAAAACGCTATCACAATAGCAACAATCTAGAAAGCGATCTAACTGTATAAACACGCGAATAATGCGCAATCAAAAGGGCAGCGGGCAACCACTGGAGGGCTATGCAACTAGGGAGGTACGCCCCTCGCCCCTTGATTCCCTTTGTCTCTTTTTGCGAATTACAGTTTTGATTGCTTTGCCATACAACAACTACTTTTCATTTTCGTTGTTACGGCCCAAGTACTGAGGTGTTAAACGGGGCAAAAATGAAAAAATGAATAAAGTTCAGTTCTATTTAGGAACTCAATTTCAACATGTCATGCTGAAATCATACGAAGCTTTCGGTCAAACTATTACGAAACGTGTGAGGGTGTGGGGAGGGGGTGACGGGGAAATGGAAAAAGCATTAACGGATATGTCAGTGACGCATCAACGGAGAGTGGATGCTTTCTAATGCTGAATAAATACCATCCACCTCCCCATTCAGAGCCGTCAACACAGCCAAAGATTCACACAACAAAGCTTCCACTAAGTAATGGTCTTTTTGGAGCACTTAAGCACAGTTTCCTCGAATAGTTTCATAGTATGTCTATATTAAAGTGTATCTGGTGTTAAAAGTTTTATTATTTACTAGTGACTTACAACTTTATTTATCTTTCTTTTTAAAGACTGCGAATGAGTTAAAAAATATTAAGTATGCCAATTGGAAGAACTTAACCGTTGTTACAAACAATTTTAATCCCACACATGAGCACTTTTATTTAATTTACCGGTCTTCAAGACTCGTTTTCACTGTTGAAATGTAATTAAACTCACTGCAAATATGTACAGATTAAGATCCAACATGCAAAATCGATTAACCATTCTTGAAATCAACATGTTTAACGTGGAACATGTTAATAAATAAACAATATACATGCCAGTTTGTGTTAATTCAAAACGCTCTTTCGTCGAACTTCAATGCAACGTTATTAGCAAATGTAGGGTAGTCATAACAGGGCGGCACATCCCATTTCCTGTTAGTACTGGGAGTTGGGCAGAGATCCGAAATGTTTTAGCTAAATCGACTCTCCGATTAGATGGATATTTTTAAACCATTGCCTCGCTTGATCCATTAGCAAGATTTCATGAGTACAGCCACTATAATGTTTTCAGGACTAAGTGGTACTTAGTGTTAAGAATATCTTTGGGTGTTTGTAGGTTCCTGTTTTCTACCATGCTCAACTGGTTAGTTAGATACTAGAAAATCCAATGTAAGAGTTGTATGAAGTGACCCAACGTTCGCTTATTGAGAATCAGAAGCAAAATATAATTAACTTTTGCTTATTACTATCAAAGAAACAAGAGTTAGTTGATTTATTTTCAAATAAACGAGCAGCTCAAACTTTCTGCACTACCTATATTGTTTCTATGTAAAGTAGACTGCAAAACTCCATTTTACAGCAATCCAGTAAAAGGAATTCTATTAAATTTCCCATTCGCGTTTATTGGAAAACTTAGGCAGTGCCTGTAGTTATTATTGCGTAGTTTTAAGCGCATAACACCACTATCTGGTGTAATTACACGCGGGCTGGTGTCAGTGTTGGCCGGAATTTATACACGCCCCCAACTTATGTTATTAACTTACTAGTTTCATGCATACTTTCGCTATCACTACCACATTTTATCACTTACACACATATATGTAGGCAAGTACTGAAAGGTGGTTGTGTACAGTTAGCAACTTGCTAGTTAAGATTCACAGTTTAACATTGATCAAAAAGTATCACCGTTTACTGAAAGATGACCAGCCGACTTCTTACTAAAGAGGCTTCTTCTGGGAAACCAACCCATAGAAGACGAGAAAAGGGAAATCGTTTGTATTATCCAGTGTTTATTAAAAGTATTTTGATCCTGTAAGAGCTTGGAAATAGATAATCCAAAATATTAGGTCCATGTAGGTATGTTTTTCAGTCATTTTATTCGAAGCAACAACCGTCTGCCTTCTGCGACCCAATTAGTGTCCATTATTTTGAGGTTAGATAAAAGGGTCTCAATCTGTATGAACAGTGCAGCCAACCAAAGATAGAATTTTTTTAAATAAACAGACAAAGTATTTTTTTTAACACTCAAATTGTTTTTCTAAACGGTATTCAATAAAACTGTTCTGAATTTGGTTTATCCCACAAAGTATTTATAACAAAAATAAGTATTTTTATTAAATTCAACGAGATAATGATACGCATTAAAGGCTTCAGAGTTAATAAATGTTCAAGACATGCATTAAAAACATTCTCTTTAATCGCGTTATGGCTCTTCGCTTGTCGTAAACGTATGCGCTCACGCACTCTTTCCATTTTATGTAGATAGCTCATATCAGCACTCTTTTATGGTTTGGTTTAATTAGCTTCCAATGAAATTATTATGCTTCCCTTTAATTCATTTATAGCTTTTCTTAGAACGTATTAAAATATTTTAATGAAAATAAACGCGGCTTTGCAATAAACGGTACTTGGAACATTACATAAAAACACAATAAACAATTCTTATGAACGGCGAATAAAACATCAGTAACAAGAATGGATTGTTGTTACTGACTTAGCTTAATTAAACAAGCCGGTAGTCGACACTCAGACGCATAATACTGCTAATTAAACGGGGGTTTACAGAGATCCGAAAAAGAGCCACTCAAACACGCTTAGCCGGTATTATTACAGTGTATTCAGGAGGCTCGGCAAACAGGCCCTCGTCGCCGAGGGTGCTACTCTCAAGTTTCGCGTTTAATTAGACAGATAGAGGCGCGGACGGGCCTTATTAGTATTGTCTACGGGGGCCCAATTAACACTCGGGAGGCGCCGCCGTGGGTGGCTCCAAGTTCGTTTTAATAATCAAGGGATACCCTTGGCTTCGTTAGCCAAATAATAGGATCGGGTGGCTTCGGTGGCTCTCGTGTCGCCGTGTGTCTGCGACCGGTTCCGCGGCGAGAGAACCCGCGAGGTAATCACAGCTACAGGTGTGAAGTGGCCATTTATTTTGTCAGTTCACTATTCGAAAATTATATATTTTTAATTGCTGACGTAAGGCGTAAGGTGGTTCGTGTGTCTGTGCTGATTTTTGTTTTAATTTATTGTAACTACAGCTGTATAAATTATAATCATTGTTATTCACTTTGGTTTAGTGGTTATTGCTTCATTCGAGGCAGTTGCCTGCTAATTCTAGCTGTAACACATTTAACCAGTAAAACCTACTTTTATATATTTTCGTGCTGTGGTTAATTTCCCGCGTTGGAGCATTTCGCCCTTTTATTTTTAATTAGTTATTATAAAAGAATTAACACGTGACGTATTAACATTTTGTAGCTGTATAATTACTTCGTGCGTAATTAAAATAAGAAACTATCGTCAAGTGAGGGCGGCGTCTGTGGTACGCGTGCGTCTGTCGCCGTTTTCAAATATATTTTTTGGGACACGTTGTTTTCTTGATTCTGATATAACTTCTGAAAGAATTTGTATCCTTTTTATGGATTTATATTTTACATACATAGTCCTAAATATATTGGTATTCTCGTTGGTATCGTTTATTGTTGTTTGTAGAATTATTATTTTGACAATTATAGGATGTAGGTACCTACCTACCGACTTTCCACAAATGTATTGAAATATGTTTTCAAAATCGTAAGTTTTTATTTGTAAAGATCAGTTATAAAGTTGAGGAAGGAACCCTAGGAAAAGCTTAAATAATTTATTTAATAAGAACAAAAAGCCTGTGCAATTATTTGTATGTAGGATGTAGGTATTAATTAATTAGGAGCTAGCTCAACACGGACGGCAAATTGCGCTATGAGTCTTGCAGCTTCCCGCCATCGCTGCCTCGCGCCAGTATCCCGCTGGCCATAAAACTCTCATTACAGAACGAGCAATTTCTCTCGTTAATTAACGCTGCACAACCATGTTGTCAATTAATGAAACGGTCAAGTTCTTCGTTAAAAATTTGCTTCTTTATAACTTAGACATAACATCACGCCTTGTTTCCCCGAAGGGTTTAACAGTTATGTTTGTTTCTTTATATTTTACAAAAACGGCAGCAAGTGTTCGTACTTTTTTCATTTATGCTTAAGACAACATTCTCTTTTAATGTACAGTGTATATATTACAACCAGAATGAAACAATACACATTCTTTGGTACCTAGTCAACCTACAGATTCGTTTAATTTTACATGAATTAATTTGACAAGCTCGATTTAATTATCGTTTTGTATTGGTCAGTAACGAGGGCCTTGTGAAGTAAATGCAAATTCTCTGCATCTGCATTTTGATCCAGAAAATTGCGGAGAAAAATGCAAACGCATGCGCACCGCCGCCTCGCATGACTTGTCGGCACTAATAACTTTTTCTCAAAACACTAATGAATAACTTGCTCCTTATTACTGGGCACGTTTTACCACTTGGGGCTCTTTGAGCGGACGAGACGTACGCGGCCCGGGAACGGGCTGGAGCGGAGCAGAACGGAGCGGAGCGGAGCAGAGCCTCCACACTGTTCCGCCGTTGGCGCCAATCTTACAACTTACCATTAAGCAATTTTCATCAAGATTCATGTTTTACTTAATGAACTTCTTGCTTGTAGTAGAGACGCGTTTTCTTGGAAACATTACTCGTGGACGGTCACGGTTGTGTGCCTTGTTTTTGCGCTGGTAGGAAAATAGAATTTAATGCTAGCTATAATTAAGGCAAATTTTATCGAAAAACATTATATGATCATTTAATGAGTTATGTGTAATCGCAATTATAATTCTTAACCGTTATTCCCCGCAGTTTCTAACGATGCCATTAGATTTTAAATTGTTACCGATTACCATTAATAAGCTCAGCTCAAGTATATACAGTGCCCTACCCTATTAAAAGCTCTGGACGGTACATAGAACAAAGTTACTAATCAAACTAAAGTACCATTCTAAGTTGAACAAAAATCGCAACAACCGTTCATTAGAGTATTCCTACTTTGTTCTTCACTAATCACAAAAATAGCAAATTAAAATCATATTAGCAAGGCTAAAATACAAATTAATTCTACCCACAAAAAAGACGATAATTCTTCCAAGCGTTACACGTCATTACATTCTATTACATTTCCATGTCAACGACCATTACTTTAGTTTTTCTGTCTCTCTTCTATCGTCCTTAGCTTCTCGTAACTGTTGCTCGCATTCTACAAGATTGTTTATACGGAAAATGCTATGCACATGACATTTAATTAGAGAACGTTTCCAGTTACATTATATATTTAACTAGATACATATAAGGAATTAATGTAATTGACGCCACTTTTAATGGAGCATTTATACGGAGCTGGTGATTACGGGGGCCATAAGAAGTGCAATTCACGGAGTTGACGTAGCGCGGGGCCAATTTAATTTACAAAGTTGTTGGTCAAGTCCGGATTAAGCTCGGATCGGCTCGGAACAGCTCGGCCGCTCTTAATAATGACATGTGCAAGCATCTGTCTCAGATTTACACACACCAATCATTGTACAGCCTGTCACGTGATGGACAAGAAAAAAACTCGCTCTCGTTACGTAACCTAGCGAGTTTTTCTGTTGGACTCGTTAGATTTAATTAATACTGATTCATTTATTGGAAAATAAACAAAAAAATAAACTACTTGATCATGGTAGCTGTCCTCAAGTGCACACAATACATCCCCACGCTACGCTTGGAGCTACACGTTACAGCTACGGGACTATCATCTACCAATAATTATAATATTCTAAATTGATTGATGAACATTAAAACTTTATTAGGTACCTACTTACTTATACTAGCAAAGCTGCTCTATCTACGCAAACAGTTTCTCATTTTTGTTTGCTAGCGTCATATCAAATATAACCTAAAATGTCGCACATAACAGTATATCATAATTCCCAATCAATCTAATTAATAATGCCATCGTTATCTGCATCTCGTCGTATATATGACTAATTAGGTATCAGCTCCGTTCGCCAGCGGGCCGGATGCTGGCAGTGTCTCGGCGAACACTTCCGGCACTCGATCCTAATTACAGATAACGCTGAAGGCTTTACCGTCCCGTCTCATCTCGTTTACTTGTCGGGATTGCTCGCTCGATGTTCCGTGTTCCTGTTATAACAGCACCAAGGTTATAAAACATTGTACGTAGGAAGGTACTTTAATAACGTATGAATATGTTGTTTGTTTTCAGTTTACGTAGGTAGATATGATGAAATATTCATCTCTAAATGCAATAAAAACAATCCTTGTCCGTTGTATTTGAAATAGGGTTATATACATAGTCTCACAAAATTAATGATCGATTCCTGATCATTGTGATTCTGTTGATTTAAAAACAATGAATCAATTGTAATCTTTTATTGATAATTCGTCTGAGTATTGATCATGAAAAACAATATGTTCACTTACTTTACTTATACACAAAAAATGTTATAAAAATATACTCAATATAAAACTAAGTTACGTTTATGTTTATATTTTATTTATACAGATATTCAGATTATTTAAATTATACTCGTTTTCGTTTCAACAAAACATCTTAAATAACGTATCAGGTGTGCCACAAAACTTAAGCCATAAATATGTTGTAAATTAAAATGAACATTCTGATGCAATTCTAATTACGGCAACAAACTCTAACATCTAATTTATTTAAGGAATATTTATTGGTATTTTTATAACACTCGTATTAATTAGTAAATTAAATATTAAACCGGGACGTCGAAGTTGTAAAGCTGTCGCGGTGAACGTGTTGTAAACACGCCTCGGGCGTGACTGGCCGATTGCACTCGACTGTACTACTCGTATAATTCCAATCAGTATTCAAATCGATGCAAATGGAAAGATTAATCGGCGTTTGCACCACCGCGGCGGCGGCGTCGACCGCGGGTAAGGTAGTCATTACATGATATTTGTTAGTATAATCTCACTTTTTGTAGGTTTTCTTAAATGTTTATGAATGATCGACTGCATAGATTTTATTAATACTTCCGTTCCAAATCTACATTCTGTTTTGGAAACAGGTAATTCTATTTTATATGTACATTGTGTTGCCGTGGAAATAATTGCATCAAGTGCAGGATGTAATAGCACTCTATTAAAACTCAATACATTATTTATAATTGCATCAATGCTCCATCTTTTCTTGCCACTTGAAGCTCTCTTGATTTCTCGGCAAGAAAACGCGCGAAGTACTTATAATTCAATAACTTAGAGCTATAAAAAACATAACATAGCGTAAAAACATAGCGTAGACGCATCGCTTATGTAATAAAAACAATACCTAAATCGATGAAGATAAACTATTGACAACGGATGTGGTTTTATTCTTATAAATCAAAGCTACAGAACAAGGAATTAATGAAAATATTTATGTCTATCAGGCTTGTGATCCAACCGTAAAGTGTTACCGTACGTACCCAACATCGCTCACATTTTAATTCCATAGAAAGTCCAGACAATCAATAACAAATATAGCTGATTAAAGCTCGCGAAAGAAGATCAATCACTCACAAATACAAAGAGATACAAGTAAAATAAATTAATCCCAGCAAGCTGGAGGCTATTGCGTTTTGTTAGCTTCTTAATAAGCCCATTGCTGTCAGAGCAGAGCCGTCCGCCCACGCGACGCAAACTGATTTCAGAATAGTCCCCAACGCAATCCCACGATTGATTCTAATTAACGATAGCAGTATTTATTGGAGCAGTTCGCAAACGAACCTAATTGATTTCGCTGCGCCGACATCAGCTGACATGTTATAGACTCGACACCGGAGACTGCTGTTTATTGACTATTAATGCAGCCGGCTACGGATACGTCCACATAGTGCCGTGGAAGAGAACTCGATACTAAATATGTATATACAGACAGAGGGATAGTTAGTTAAGAGAATAATCAACACAGACTTATATGATATTCACGAATTAATCAGCTTACGATACTTAATACAACATAACACATAAGATAACATCGCGGCTGGTAATCTCCGAAGGGTTCCGTAGAGTTGTACCTACCTTTCGTACCTACACCCAGCTTTCGCCAGTTATGTTTAACTCCCATATATTATATAGGGGACACTTAAGACATTTGAGACTTTCCAATCTCATTTACATAGTGAACAATATTTTTAAAAGTCCACTAGTTTTGTAATCATAACCTGCGTCCGCGACTCTGGTTGTATCAAAGATACATTTTCCATTTATTTAAATAAATTATTTCTATAAATGAGATGACATAAACAAACAGCTTGATAATAATAATCATCTGCAAATAATAGATACGATTAATTACTAAATCAACAGTCAGGGGTCGTCTGTTAAGTGTTTTAATTAATCTTTGAAACTGTTGAAACTTTTATAATTAGTGGGGTCACGTCGACTCAAATAACAATGCAGTCATGGACTTTAATGTTAAGTTATGTAAAGTAACAGAGAGCATATTCTATTTTCTGTACACACAAGCAATTTTTTTATTTAGAACTTGATATAACTTAATTAAAAGGCTTTGATTTACTTTCGTTTTCATTAGTCCTATACCTAGATAATTTTAGTATTCACAAATTAAAGCAATTTGCATATTCATTGGAATCTAGATTATATTTTAGATTCATTTATTCACACTAATAGGTAAACTGGTAAAATAATTACTATGGGAAACTATCAATCTGCGCCTAAATTATAAAGTTTAGCTTTCAAGATTGATATCGTTTCCGAATTATTAAGAACAACTTGCTATTTTACTTGGGTAACCGATAATTTAACTAAATCTTGTTGTTATTTCACGATACACTTGAAGAAGGAATACACAACAACTATTTGATTTAAATTAAACAATTATTTAAATAAAATACAGAAGTACGAAATAATACTGTATCGTTTCCGTTTCAATAACGACCGAGTCTACCAATTAACAAACACCATGTAGATATCCGACGACCAGATTAGATAATTTAATAATGTAAAGGTCGTTTCACATGGACTGGCGTTGCGTTCGCGCTGTATCCGGTAGCGGGTCATGTCCGCCGGCCGCGCGAGACAGGCATCTCTCTAATTAGGCCACGTTTCGTCTGCCCTGTAATCCACCTGACTGTTAATTAATACAGCTGAATAAACAACCGCCAGCACACGGGATGAGGATTAACAATTCTGTGTAATAGACCTTTATTATGTTCCACCTATTGCGTTCGTGTTAACTAGTTGGGGGCCTAATAATAAGGTATGGGTGGGCGTTGTTGACAATGTTGTTATTAAAATGTATTACTTCTATAGGCCCTGAAATAAAGTATACTGTATTGTCTATAAATACAATTTATCCTGAACTCTCAAAACAAAACAAAAAAACACTATAAGGCTGTCTTTGTTAAAACAAAGGTATCAGTTCCGCGTTCAACTTCAGAATGTTTTGTTTTCCGTTAGTTAAGTCGTGTAAAATCCGTTTATAGACAACATGGAAACACTCTCAGAGAGCTGACGATACCGTGAATCAAACGCGATATTAAGTTTGTTCGTGCGGGTAATTAAAACCGAGCTCGTAATGAGAGGCCGCTGCGCACACTAATTAGGCACCAGTCACCATTGCTCCAGAAACTGAATACCTAACTTTCCCAATTAGCAGCTACGTCATCTCGTTCATTCCAATTACAATGGAAAAATCCTTAAGCTTGATTAATACACTCCCGGACTCCTAAATCGAGCGATCGTGCATTTTTATGTCTAAATTACATAAATAATGATAAGTCAGAGATAAAGTTTTTATGCAGTTTTGAACCTGACTTACTGGTCATCACTTAGGTATCACCATTGTTCCAAATATGAATACACGAATTTGAGAAATAGAAGATTTCAAAAATACTTGTGCATGCTGTGACAGTTCTTCAGTCCGGGCTTAGTCAGCGAAGTGCACAACTCAAAAAGTCGTTCAGCCGTTCAAAGAATTTAACATCACTACCTGGAGATTGGCAGCTTCGTGCGCCGTTCAGGTGGACCACGAAACCGGATCATTACTGCATAACAAGATCGGTTTATCTTAAATACCACCAGCCTGCCATACGTAATCCTCACTTGACCTCAGTACAGCTCCAAGAGCAGCTTCCAGACTTTTATGGACTGACTGTTTGCGCTCGAAATGTAAGAAGGAGACTCGAAGAACGTGACCTGAAACCCCATAAGCCAATGGTCCCAAACTGACACGAGCTCACAGAATGGCGCGCGTACAGTTTGCACGCGAACATTTGCATTGGACTCAACGTCAATGGAGCAATGGCAATGCAATGGCAATGTTGCATTGAAGAGAAGTTGAGTCATAGCGGTGGGTCCCGGACACTGGACAGTGTGAGGCGGAATTTCCAACGAAGGAAAAACTGACCTTGAGGTTGTACCGGGTTGTATCGGTCGCTGTTTAGTGGTAGCCATGGTTGACACCACTAAATAGCGACCAATACATTCGCCAATGCCTGGAGGCTTATGTGATGCCATATGCTGAGATTATGGAATAGGATTTCATTGTTATGCATCTTATTGCAAGGGCGCTCACTACAAGAATTGTTCGAGCCATGAGACTACAATCGCAGTAAAGCAATGGTCAGCAAGAAGCCCTGATATGAATGAGCACTTATGGGAAAGCTGAAGAGGCGCGTTCGAACTAACCATCCAGCTCCAGAAACTTTGCAGGAGCTAAAAACTTCCATCTTGGAAGCATGGGAGAACATTCCACGTTATTATAGTGGCATTAATTAATTGCATGTCAAACCACATGACGGCCGTCGTAAATAACCTTGGAGGTAACACAAGTTACTAAATAAACGTTTTTCTATGTAAACCATTTTTTTCTTCAAAATGTCCACGCTAATTTTGCCTCTAAGAAACGCGGATTAAGACGCCATAATGCAATTACCTAATCTGTTTTTTTTGTATTCCGATTTCGAAATGATAGTGAGTGGCTGGTTTCTTTTTCTTTGTACTGCCATTATTTTAAATGATAGAGACCTTTAAACAAAAATATTCAGGGTTGCTCGATTCAGGTGTCGGGGAGTGTATTACGGTACAGTAGAGACTAATTTAATTTGCTGTACATTATTACAAAAAAAGCCACACAAAAAGTAATATTTAGGCTTGCTAAAATTTTACGATCAATAATGCTAATGGATCTATAGTTAATAAACATCGACTCATTCGGAAGATTAACATAGGTTACATAAAATAATACTCGGTGAAATTAGTTTTCTAACCATTCTTCCTCCATAAATATAATTGCGTTCCACTTATTGCCCATAAAAGCAAGGGAACGTGCGAACGGCCCTGTTGCAAAAATGTACAAAAGGAAAGTAATATTAGGTAGAAGTAGACGCAGTGCTACCCCGGGCGCGTTTCGGTGACTGGGGCGGGCTTTCAGATAAATTATTTATCAACTGTATAGCAATTTTCTTTATGACTCCTCCGACGGAGCAGAGCAATTTACTCGTGAAAGAGATGCGTAAACTTGCAAGGACGCCCAAATTGAGAATAGAACAATGAGGCCAGTAAAGATTTCAATAAGGATAGGTGCTGGCTGCGCGACTCCCCGCGACTACGCCGCGGCAAAAAGTACACGACAAATACTTGTCCCGAGACGTGAGCCCACATGCTTCTCATTAGTAAAGCTTTTGAAATGGACTCCTTGTCGTAAGGATTTAATTGACATCGACTCAACCGACCGTTGGGGCTGTGGCGTTTCATTAATGTTTAGGTATGCATGTTGCATGTTATGAGGTCTTTTTGGGAATTGAGTCACAAGAGATTAAAATATAATTTTATATGTGCATTAAATCTGACATGAAGGTTTGGTGGTAGCGACGTGTCGGGAGAGGGGGCGGCGCGGGCGGCGGTGTTGGACCGCGGCTCTTCCAATTTCCGTAATTGTGAGTTCATCAAGGAAATTGAGTCGCAGACAATCCACTCTTTATTTACATAACGCTTGCCATACAACGATTGCTTCGCGTGCTCCGAAACGGAGTGACAACATCACGTCTGCCGCCAAAACAAGTTTTATTCAATATTTGAATAAATCGGTGCATTATATAGGTTTTAATAGCTTTTAGAACTATAAAATACGTTAGATAGTGTCATTTGTCTTCATATGGTTAGCTGCCATTAATAGTTAGGTACAATAAAACTTCACCTACCTGCATTTATAATGATGCTGGTCAAAACAACTCATGTTGAAAACAGCAGCCTCATAATCATAAGCGGATAATTTATAGTGTATCTAGTTAAAAGCTTGTAATTATGTTGGCATTTAATATGAACACTGTAGATAGTTATCGACTTAACTCTATTGGCTAAAATCCTCACACCGACTCCAGTAATTTAGCTTTAGTTCGATAGTTTTTAAAACATCACACATCAGTCACAGTGATACACGACAACAAAGTTACGAGTAACAATAACAACAAACTAATAAATCTATGTGTTTTATATATAAGAATCAAAAAGTCGTAGATGACGCGAAAGCGGGTCGGTAAATAAAAAGCTGCGGCGGTCGTGAGGTAATTGATGGCGGGTGGCAATCAAATTAGGCTCCGCGTCGCGGGTAATCGGCTGAAAGCTGCCCGACGGAGCTTTTGTGGGTCGCCGGGACGGGACAGCGCCGCCCGTGGACCTGCATACAAAATGCAATTTTACAAAAAATCTTAAATTCATTCATTCACTGACAGACAACGCACACCCTAAACGGTAAAGGTAAATTTAAGTCATTCGACTAAAAGCTGCCCGACAAAACTTTTGTGGGTCGCCGGGACGGGACCGAATTCCTCACGTAACTGCACTGAATTTTGCTTTTTCATAACTATACTCCATTTGAAATAAGATTAGACATTTAAGCAAACCTTTTTACAGTCCGTTCATCCGATTTTGACTTCTATACCGTAGGCATAAGGATGGCATTAAAAGCAAAAAAAATTACACAATACCAACTATCTACTGCAGCTGCCATTTGTCGTGCCACCAACGCAATATAAGTCAAAATCGGTTGAACGGGCTGTAAATAAGTCTTATTTAAATCTCTTAATATTATCTAATCTTATTTCAAATGGAGTATAAGTCTATGTAATGTTCGTAGATCTATGAAAAAAAAGATCGTAGCAGAACGAAAATTGAGGCCACTACATTATTAAAACGTTAGTAAAAACGCGTATAATTTTCACGCATTTTTTTATTTTGCAAATATGTGCTTTGTATCTATCAATATTCTAGCTAAAGGTAAAATTGAGGGGGAGGTAAAATCGGCTGAAAGCTGCCCGACAGAGCTTTTGTGGGTCGCCGAGATGGGAGAGCACAGAAAATGCACTGGATTCACTACGCGACGCTGTTCGAAGATCAATGTTCTAAAGATTATTGAAAATAAAAATCGATAGTTGAAAGAAAATTGAATGCTACAGATTATTAGTAATGTGTGAAAACACGCAGGTTTTTTTTTGGTTATCCGGCTTCTATCTATTAAAATTCCAGATAAAGTTAATTGTGGAAAGTAAACTGAGCTTTTGTGGGTCGCCCGTCCGTGGACCTGCACTTGCGCCCGGCACAGAAAATGCTGTAGAATCGTTCGGAATTTTATTTTTTTGGTTTTTATTACTATGCTGTTTAAATTGTTTTAAAGATGAATAAAATAGTCTTTCTTTTTGAATGATTTCGCAAAATAAAACTTTTGGCATACCTATGCCCTAAGGTTTAATTTTGCGAAATCATTCCTTCAAAATTGCAGATAAGAGACCAAGCAGCGTACGAGTACACTAGTATGTAACAGCAAGAAAAATTGCTAAAGAAACTGGTCACGCGTTTGCAAATGACCATGACCATTATTTATTAAGCGATGCAAACTCTGGCAGCACGCCGAGCAAATACTAGAGGAGGAAGTTTAAGTTCAGAAGTGAATTAATAGCCTACGTTCAAAGCCACATGATTACATATTAATTTTACGGGATACGTGTCTTAATTCGAATAATTTAAAAAAATCTTGAACGTGCGTTTTCTTTCTACGGAATAAATCGTCAAATCGCTTCGTGTGTATCGGTACTTTACTTGTATAATAATGCGAAGGTGAATAAGGCTGTTAAGAAGGAAAAGACAGGCTCATCATTAACAGGTCGAAGAGATGCGGACGGACACGCAGCATCCGCCGCGAGCTCTTTAGCTTTTATCATAATTTAAGTTTTCCATTAGCCGTAATTGACGCGAACATCGTTCCTCGCTTACGGCCGCGAATCGTCGCAATGATTGTTATTTTTGGATAGATAAACATTCCCTATTTTCAGGTCTTCCGAATGCTATTCCATCTTAATTGACACTACTATTAATAATTAATAAGAGTTATAGCGTACAGCTTTTATCTTAATGTGGCTTTTAACGATACATTTGTATTCGAAAGACCATTTCGATGTAATTTCAATGGCAATACCGCCTCGCCTAATGGATAAATATCGACTAGTTATTTAATTTTAAAATTTATGAATAATTCAATGGATGGGGCGTTCTTTTTCAGCGTCACTTAATGCTTAGATCACGGCGTTTGATTTAATTTGGGTAATGACGAGATCGAACGTTTCCATTAGTGTAATTGGGCGGCTACTCATGAGACGCTCGAGATATCAAAGTGTCGTCCGGCGAGCGCGACTCGCCACTCGCGCTGAGCTGAGAGCGAGCGACTATAACTACACAATACAAATTATTAAGAGTGCTCGGCATCACGGGAACGCTTTCAGAAGTAATGAATTAGAAAAGTTGCGCAGCACTCACGCGGATTGAGCCGCGCGGCGGCGACGGCGTCGGCGCGCCGCTCGCTACAACATTACTTTAATTAAATCTATTTGAACAACAAACTTTAATTAAATTTCATCCAGCAGTTAGGCGTCGCGGAGGAATAATCGCGCAATTAGAGCGGCCGTGAGCGTCGCCTTACACGCTCCCAGTTAATTAACTCACTTGGGCCGACCTATCCGACTAACGGCGGGCTGTGTACCCGACACTACACCCTACACTACTACGGAAATGTGTTTATTCTCATCTCGCTTACATGCATTTTTGGCAATACACACGAATTAATTGCAGTATTTGGCACTTTCTCAAAATAATAGACTACCAGTATCACTTAGGTATTTTTTAAAGTTGTTTTCCTTACAGAGTAACGCTCAACGAGCAGTTTGCTTAAGCTTAAAAAGCACGCAATTTAGGATCATTAAAAATCTACATTTTCATTCGATTAATCAGAAAATAGTGGGCATAAACCGTTGAGAAATGAATGTACTGAGTGGCCCAGCATTTGCACACTCCACCCTAAGCCGGCCGACTTATTCGATTAATACTCGAGCTACACAATGGGTTGGCGCTTAGCACCATGTGTAGCGCTTTCATTGTGCAAGTTTAATTGTTTTTACAGCCGACATGTATTGTGTGCGATGGAATACTTAGAAATAGCCATACCGTATCATGACGAACTGGCCATTCCATTTAGAATTACTAAAATACTTTAGTGACTTTAGCATGCGGGCCCCCAAAACATTGTATCGATTACGTGTGTTTTTATATCTAGAATCGAGAAGAATGTCAATAATATACAAGTATCGCATATCTACTAAGTGTTCGTCTGCTGATCCATTATGCGCACATCGTAACGTATAAATAAAGGCAAAAACTCACAAGATCCATTAAAAGTATTGCTGCTATAATTTGGAATGGTGTGGATACGTCTTCGACGAGTATATTTTTTATTTACCAAAGTCACAAAGTGAGAAAGTTTCAGCGATCAGCGTTTTACGTTAATTAAAAATATTTCTGGGATCGGTAGGTACTACTAGGTTATAGTAGTACCTACCGATCCCAAAAATAACTTATCTCTAATAAGTTTTCTTCAAACGTGAGAATCGAATTCAAGACTTGAACTGCATGTAATTGGCCTGCTCCATTTTTGCTTTCAACAAACGGACAACAGGAACGAATTTTTCGAAAATATCTAGGTATATTCATAATGCTTAAAAATTGTTCTCGTAACATCCAGTATATTCTATCGTCGCAAAGCACTTCCGTAAGAGAGTGAGCGCTATAAAGGAACTGAGTGAGCGCGTTGACCGACACTCCGCTCAACCGAGATTTGACCCCACTCACTTAACGTAACTCAAACATGAATACCTAATACCCAATTATGAATTATTCAATACTGCATTACTTTTTTATCATCAAATGTACCATTATTTTACTTTTATTGTTAATTAAATCACTCATATTATGGATCCAGAAGTGAAATCGATAAAAACGAGAGAACGAGCTCAGAAAATGTCCTCCATATCTTTTTATTTTATGCCAAAATTTATTAGTCGTAAAAATAAATATATCCTTGCTTTATATGTATTTTTAATGATATGATTGGACTCATTTTAGAATCGCCGTACTCGGGTGTATTAATACTAGCTGTTATCTCAGTGAAGCTGTATGGCAATTTTGTTGAATTTATATTCCAAAAATATATTTTTACTTGACATCTACGTGGGTGGCGAAGAAAGTGGACGCAACCTTCGTTTGACTGCATGCATACAAATTGTGGGGCTTCTAGTTACTTTGGTGAGCACCATCCAATATCTATAACTGAAATGGCTGATCTAAGTAAAACGAATTTTCGTCTATGAATGATTAGCGCATTCAGTAGGAATTCATCAAGACAGACTACCTAGCACTTCCAACGACAGACAATAGGAAACTACTTACATGAAATGATTATTTGCAATACCTAATGCTCTGGTGGAATTAATTAGCAAAATAGCCTTTACATATTGTTCAAAGTACCTAATGAACTAGAGAAACTATTTTGCATCCTAGTGAATTCAATTAAGATTCACACAAACTTTATTGCGGTTCCGAACACAAAGTTTTAATCGATATAATAATCCTACTATAGGTAATCACGGTAAAAATTTTAATGACGCGCATTATCGCACATAAACACCCACATAAAATACATGAAAATCACATTTGCACGCGGGTGCTTTATGAACATTAATACACCTAATCCGATAAATTAGCATGGCGCTGACCGTGGCAGTAGGTACTGCAGCGCTTATTGGCGCCGCGACGTGTAGGCAGCCTTATGAGAACCCCCTGGAATCCACACGAGCTCATAATGCAGCCGGAATAAGATGAACATATATTCTGTTTAATAACATTGCAAAGTAGACACACAACATGCCATGGCCGCTTTTAAGTTTACGTACATGGACCGCATATTAATGCCAGCTGTAATTTCCCTGTTAACACAAGTCTGTATGTTGACTCGCAACTTGATGACATCCAACTTTACTATATTAAACTGACTACATAGTAACGTTATTTCGTAAATGTTCATTAGTAAATTCCTCTTTGAATAAAATAGGAGGCTTGCCTCTCAATATTCAACGGGGCGATACTCCGTAAAGAGGAACAATAAACCACTCCAAATAGTTAACGAGATATGTGGAACCCAACATTTCAGTTGTGAACTTATAAAAAAACGGCATCTGAGTCGAAATGCAGGAGTTTCTAATTAAATCCGACATTACTGCGCTGAATGCCGTGCCCGTGATAAAACGTGGCACTGCGCAAACGCACTCGAGATGGGAATGGAGAAGCAAAAACCGTCGGCATCAACAATAAGTGGGTGCTTCAATAAAATAAGCGGTTCCTAATCACGTAGGGCTGCGACAACTGTGCCCGCAACAGGTATACCTACCTATTGAATAACGGCTACTGGCTCCTTCACAGGAAAACTGTGGAGTAACGTTACAAGTGTTTGTATTGGAGTCGAATCGATAGGTTTGGATATCTTTGGTAGAATGTAACGTCAAATAAAATAATAAATGAGCAATGGAAAATGCATTTTCCTGAGCTTCGTCTTTCTTCGATTGAGAGAATGGGTATTTGAGCATTAACGATCTAATCGTTTATGTTTAGTCTTTGACTTTCCTTTCCACGAAGTGTTTGAATACTGGTAGAAAGAATACTTATTGGACGAGTGGCGCTGCTCCACGTGACGGGCACAGATGCATCTGACTGGATCATAAATTGTATGATTGAGGCTATTGAATCTTAACGTGCTATTCAAAGAGCTACAGACCAGGATTCAGGATGTTAAATAACTTTTAATGAATAGATAGGTACAGCAAGCTGTTGTAAAAAATAATTAGATACTTTATGAGAACCAAACAAACTCAATGTCAAACAATAATTAGGAAAAGGGTGCAGGGTTTTGATCTTCTGATGTTTTTGTCTGTTCATTTTATCAATATTACTTACCGAATATTTTGAAAACCATCTGCACTATATTTTAGTTAAAAAGATTTGAAAACTTAAATTGCTTTAACTTTTCTCATCAACTTAAAGTTTTATTTGTAACTAAATAACTATATAGATTGTTCAGGTTTCGAAATACCTAATTATGGTATTCTACCTACTTATCGATAAGTAATTTACTTTAAATTGATACGTAAAAGGTCTAAATCTATATCAAATACCTACTCGTAAGCAAAGTGATTCATGATTTTGAAGGAAAAAATAATAAAGCTTTCTATAGGTACTTGAGAGTCCATCGTAACGTAGACAGCAACAAAATCTACAAAACTAACTAGCAATTAACGCAATTCATCTTTTATTCTTGATCTTGTTTCATTCTTTGAAGTAATCAAATCCCCTGTTCAAAGCAAGCAGTTATTTCAATCTTGTTAGACAGTATGGCGCGCAAAAAGCGCGGAATCCGCTGCGCGCGCGACATTTGTGCGCTTGCGACGACCGCGAACGTGCGCGCGCGCTCTCATGAATTTAGATCAATGGGAAAAAAACGAAGAAAGCCATCCTGCTTAGTCTCAGACGACGCTGTCATCATTCTTGTAAGAAACGATTGTTGGTAGTTAGGTGGTCTGGATATGGCATCGGGAATTGCAGTTCTAGATTGCTCGCGCAGAGGAATGTCCCCATAAAAAATCATTTAGAAGTAATTAATTCAATCGTTTCTTCACACTTTTGTGCCTCTCTTCCTATACATTTGTAAGAAATAACACTAACATGATGGAAAAGGTACATTTAACATGATGAATTGATATTTAACAGCAATGCAGCAAAAAGTTTTCTCATGTCAGTGAGTGATGTGCGACGGTTCTTTGAAAGTTACTACAATTTATTTTTCTCGTTACCTTATTTCAGGCAAATAAATGAATCTATCTATCTATCTATCGTTACTATTTGACACGAAATCTACATTCTTTATCTGTTAGCAAAATGGAAGCGATTTCCTGATTTGCAGTGCAATAAAACCTATATCTTCGACTGTTGAACGATATTATTACCTATTTCTGATCTGTAGTTCGAGAGGAACCGAACCGATTCATTTAATCAGAAAGAATTTAAAAGACTGGCTAATATAAATCAGGTGCCTATTTATTATTCTGTCTATATACTTGTAATGGGCTGGCAGACTAACGCACTCGAGATAGCGCACCAATTAAACGCACTCCAAGAATGGAAAGTGATGGTTGTTTTTGCCAGGCAGGCAGGCCAGACGCGCTTTGTCGAAGCCGAACGGTTCTGGCAATGGCAAACATTCGGCTGCTTTGAACACAGCCATTCATTAGATACATTTTTGTTTTAAAGTATTTCGAGCCCTAATAACGTTATTGTTGTTTGATCTGATGCTGTTTTGCTTGGGTCTGAAGGCCTGAGAGGACACAATTTAAAAGATTTTTTTTTTTAAAAGCATTCGTCATGATTATTCGTCAGGACTATGCTGCATTAAAATAAATTAGGCTCTGCATTTATCACCAGTGCTCTCAAAACGGTGAAGGAAAACATCTGCATCGTGAGGAAACCGGCATGTCCTAGAACCAAAAATTCGAAGACATGTGACATCTACCAACCCGCACTCACCACGTGGTGGATTACGGCCCACTCTCTCTCACAGCGAGGAGGCCAGTGTCCCAGCAGTAGTGGGAACATTATAGGCTAGTTACGCTGTATGCTTGCTTATGCTGCATTCATAAACAAAAGCGTGGTCTGTGGTTACAAATCCAGTGGAAAAAGAATTTCTCTAGTTATTTCATGCACACACCAGTACCATTATTTATGATAAACAAATAATATTATTATTACAATCTAATTAAAATTCGATCCCTCTGGTCTCATCCCTACGCTACAGTACCAACATCCAAAACAACTCCCGAGTTCATCGCTACATATGTAACACTGAACCTTAATCCTCTTTATGTAATCAATTTCATCCTCCTTTGTCTTCACAGCACCTGTAATGTGTATGAAGACATAAAAGTACACATGTACGAAGGAAAAGCTTGCAATAAGCGGGCAAGTAGCGCGCATGATTAGCGGGCAGAGGGGCGGGCAGCGCGGGCGGTTGATTGCTTGCCCAATTGAGCCTTATACGCCGCACATGGGAAATATTTTTAATCAACACCTCCATTGAACTTACGAGCGGTCGTACGTGAGCTCTGTACACAGGGACGTATTCGGACGACTGGAACTAAAACGTCTCTTGTTTAGATTTAGAATTTATTCAGGATGATATTTGTTACCGTTAGAATATGGAATCCGGTACTATGCGCATTAACTAGGTAATATGCAAATTAACGAGAAAGATCCGTTAAAGTGTGAAATTTTACTTAAAGTAGTAGATATCTCTACTGCATATAAACGGATGCTACACCGTTAAATCTCTTGGTGATTTGGTCTCGTTTTCTGCCTAATTTGATCGGTTATTTCATAGGAGTAACATACGAGTTTTTACGAGAGGATTTTAATTACCTACATGCATATATTTGTATTGATTTTTGTATGCCTTTGTTTATGCGTTTAACAAATTAATAATAAATAATCACCATGAATTCGAATGTGATATTCAAGCAAAGAACCTGTTTTATTACTTTAACCGTACGCTTGGTCGTTAGTCTGCAGATTATCTAGTTAATGTGAGAACTGAAACAATTTTTTCCACTTTAACGGACTCACAATCTCAACTGATTTACGCACATTAGCGGTAAAATATCCATAATCAAGATTTATTCGCGGAAAAGTAGAAAACCTGTTTTCGTTGTTGATAATTTCTTCAGGTAACTTCTTTTCTGTACTAACAGTTTGCAATTTGAGAACAAACTATCTGGGAGAGACTACAGATAGAGAAAAGAAAAACTTTAAAAGTGAAAGAGAGAAACGTGAAAGTACCCAGTCATATGAAAGAAGTTATTCATCTGACACGGTTAATAAAAACACTACACACCAAAAAAACAACTTCCAAGTATAAAACCGAGACTCTCAACTCTTATGAGTCGCAACTTTACGATTCTTGGCAACAGTTAACTAGATAGAATGAATCTAAGGAGTTTTAATAAGAGTGACAGCCTCATTAACATCGGCCGGATCTAACGACGCCTCCAACTTTGCTTGTTACTTGTTAGCCTTTAAATCAAAACACACTGATTGCTGTAGCTCAGTGAGCTTCAGTTACTTGGTGTTCAGCATGATCACATGGTGTCAAGTATAGCGCTTATTTGCTATATTTAAGCTAAGTTTGAGTATACTAATACCTATATTTTAATTAGAAAGTTACTAGAAAATATCTGGGGCAAATTCATGGTGGTTGATATTCAGTATGGGCACTTGGGTAGATTTTGATGAGACTGTTTAACAATTTTGGTTCCGTTTGGGCGGACGATCCGCCCAAACGGAACCAACATTATTAAACAGTCCTTTAATTTTCTTGGATTTCATTTATTTATCGATTAAATTGTAAAATGTTCTTAAACTATAAAATGAAAACAGATTTTGAAAAGGCATTTACGAAAATCTTTGTACAGCTCAGCAACCATACTGGTACCTACCCAAGCCTGGAACATAAAAAAAAATTCAAATAAAATTATTAAAATTAAAATAAACACTAGTCAGAATCCGTGCCTCTCCGGGGTGTAGCTAAGGGGCGCGGATGGCAGTGGGTCGGTGCTTGATTGGCCCTATGAATGTGAGTAGATTGCACCGCGGCCGCGATCGCCGATGCTTCCTCTCGCCACCACACTCCCTATTTTATATTATTTTATTTATTGCAAACTTTTTTATTTCCTTGCAGCTTTGTTAGTGAAAGAAGAGTTCAATTCACGTACGAATTTATCAGGTGGTATAGTGGTATCTAGCGATGAATAGACCAATCAAATGAGATAGTTAAGCAAAGTGTCCGATAGCCGAGATTTGTTCCGCAATACCCTCAAAGCCACTGGCCCTTAAATCGACGAAAAAAAAACTAAATTAAAATGTCAATCACAATTAGCTAACAAAAATGTGATACGTGAGTAATGTTGGAACCTTTTCAGGTTCAGAAATAAATAAAGAATCATCAGCTCGTTCATATTTTAAGACGCAAACATACACCTTGTATAGCTCTGTACGAAATCTCGTAGATGCTAACCCATGTAAATGTAAGTCACGTTTTCAATAACCTACAGTTTTAGCTTCATAATTTTAACCCAGGCCGATATAAGAGACTGTATTTCGTTATGATATTTGCAGATATGTAAAGCAGGTACGGTTTACATATTAAATTATCTTGTAGCTTTAATATTATTTTTTTATGTTGTTTTTGCATTATTTCCTATTTATTTTTCGCAACAGGATGAGCAAATAAAGCCGTTGAAACGCGCGCGCACGCGGAGCACGAATAGGCACTAAGTACTCCTACTCCGCGTTTCACCGGCACTCAAAAATCGACCTGAAAATTGTCTTTGTTTACATTAACCGTAATGCACGAAATGCACCTGATCACACGAACTAAAAACCTAGAATAGGATAAAACGATCTCAAAATAGCTTTGTTTAAAAACAGCATTGTTGATGAAAGTTTATTTTGAGTATTAATGGCAATTGAACCTATTGAACGATATTTGAAAACTTGTGAGGAAGTGAACAGTATCAGTATCAGGAGAGTAGGAGTGGTAGGGGTGCGTTGGTGTCGACAGTTTGGGAAGGGTGGTCGCATGGTCGCGCGGTTGCGGCACGTCATACCACTCCGCAGTCAGCTGAGTCGCGCCGCACTCAACTCGTATTATTAACGACGTGTATTGTAATCACGCGGCGGGCGATCGCCTCCGCCGAAGGTAGGGCGGTATTAAATTCCGACAGCTACGTGATAAATCGAAATTGGAAAAGTTTAATAATGTTCGGTTGCTCCGAAAGCAATAAAACCGTTTATAAACGGGCACGAGCGAACGAGACGGGCGGCAGGGACGCCCGCCTTCGGGACTTTTAGGGACTCTTAGGTGAGTCCGCTCGGCCTTACGGGCTTTAAATTGATTTCGCTGGTATCTTGATGAAGTGATAAAACCGTCACTTGGGATGAGAATGTTCACCATAGATGAATGAGCCTACCAAACGTCTCTATGTGTTTCCAGGTTTCGTAACCACTTGTTAGAATGTGGCACCAAGTGACTCATGCGGAAATTACTAAAGCAAAACTACTTTTCCTCGTGAATATTAGCTACGGACAGCCCTAAAACGTCAATTGAATTCTTTTTACAATCTAATTGAAAAACTCATGGATGTGGTGACGCCCGAATTGCTTACATAAACAAAATAACATTTGTGATCAAGAGAATTTTCTATGGTCCTGAATTTCACAATATGTATCAAAAATGGCTGAAGTTAACATTGGTCAACACTTCAATAGCAATCACTAGTTTGCTGGACGTATTATTGATTGAGCTAATTATTACTCAGTTGCTTAATCATTATTTAATCAGCTAATAGAATAATTGGGCGCTGAGAGGAGGATAATTGCGTGCGCGGCGCGTGCCTTCCATCTACACCATGTACCAGCCTCCACAGGCCCACACGTCCTCCGATACATTTCCTATACATAAATCGATACATTTCTTCCAATAATATCAAATAATTTAAAAAGGTGCTAACAATGTTAATGATCGTTGTTGTCGTCGACAAGCCGCAGTTCTTGTCATCTCGACTAGCCTGCCATTGTCTAGAAGACGACGTCAGATTTTTGTAATAAGCAACATGCTGAATATTATTTACATATTCAAATTACTTCTATACAAAACTCCTGTTTTTAATTATAAACTTAATTTGCTTATGATAAATCTATGGAAATTTTTACCTCGGGGCTCCAACCCTCTATAGCGTTAAGGGTAGAGTAATTACTTCTTTTCTTCGTAATAAAAACGGATTAAACTTTGCTTAGGGTGGCCCATTCATTTTGTTTACTATTCAGAATGGCTTGTGTTAAGAAAAAACTAATTTACGCTCGCTGTTTGGATGTAGGTATTATCTGATTTGAGATTTAAATGAAATTAGCTGATTACAAAACAGCAAAACTTTACAAAAATATAAATTGGCTAAGTTTGATTGCGGTTTAATCAATTTTAATACTGGATGTTTGGATTCAGTGGTTGTTAAACATATAAATTTACTGTTATACCTAGGTACTTAGAGTGATTTTGTATCAATAGAATAAAGTTATCAGGTTCTTTATGAAAATAACTCTTAAGACTTATAAAGCCTTCAAATTATGTCAAGAATACCTATTCATTCTCTCAGAAAAACAGTAATAAAAGTAAGCAGTTTGCGTCCTTTAATTTGATTAGTCATTCGCGCAATCTGTCCAATTCCTCCTTCAATTAGCCTGCGGAGTCAAGCGGCGATGTAATAAAAAGAAACACAGACAAATGAGCGCTTAATTCCTTTCACTGCTGGACGCTGCGCATTGATATCAATTATCAGGAAGCTGGAGATGGTATTGTATACGCGAATTGTGCCATAAAGCCGCTAATCCGGGCCCGAGCGAGCCACAATTTGTCCAAACGGTTATGTTATTGCGGTCGGTAAGCTCGCAGCGACCGCAGCTTGCTACTTACATGATTTTTCACATAAAATAACTTTCACAAACTATTTTTGGTTAATTCTATTTACTTCTGGTAATACAAATGACGGGATGATTTTATATTATTTTATAACGATGTGCGTTTGTGTAGCTGAGAAGATTAGTTTGAAAGAGTTCAGTACAATTGATGCCAATCAGAGGTTTCTCCGCAAATGCTGTAAAGATTTGCATGCAGCTAATTGAGCTGACATTTAAGTATATTAATGGCCGGTTACAATGTCGTCCCAGCTTCAATGTCAGCGGACTCAATTTGTCGAAACTGTTATTGCACGGACGGACAGCCCGCGCCAGTCCAGTTTTATTCGGAATCGCCCATAACGGACAGCTCTGGCGGCTCTAACTCCCGGGAATGGACACTTGATTAAGATACTTGTGTCACTTTATTTTGCGATTACATCTGACATGAGGTCGCAATCTTCTTTATTGTTAATTTGGAATAAATCTGCTTGATTAACTTTTTGTTTTACTGAAACTTTGCGCAAAAACCACTTACTTAACTATTATAGGAGACAATGTTAGCACTATTCGTTTTTGTATTCATTCTTGAACATATTTGTCATTTAACGATAAACAAACATGAAAAGAAAAACATAAAAGGAATGAGCAAACGTTAGAACACCTACATATGTACATGTGCACAAAAGCAGGAGGTGCCAAAGCATCAGTTAGATCAAATTTATTTACAGTGCCATTCACACCCAAACCTTGGTCCATCCAATGTCATCTAATCAAACGCGGAATCCAACATTAGACGGATGTATGGGTATTCGAAATTGGATCGAAGATTGTAAGAGGGATTGAAGGACAAAGATGGGCGAGGGGGTGTGAGGCGGGAGGGGGTGGGCAGCCCACGCACCACGTCCGAGCCGTAATGAGTTGAAAGCGGATACTTGTAGCGCACTCAGGGCGCGCGTGTCCGGTTACCCGCCTAATGTTGCCCGGATAAACAATGACGTCCAGCCTTTTAGCGACATTTGTGGACCCACTCAACGCTGGACATAAGCCTAAAAAGATTTTACTATTTGAGATTCTTTCCGATGTACGAAGGAAAATGTCGTGTAATAAGAAAATGTGGTGACGTTTTGTCTGTTTGTAAAAGTTTTACAAGAGACTAAGTGGGCCACCTAAAATTATAGCATGAGTTTTTGATGTTAAACACAATGTAATAAAATCAAATGTTATCTGTCTCGTTCTTCAAAGCCAAAAACGTACTTAGATTGTGAAATTATCACCTCAACTAACTGATACCTATAGGCAGGACCATTGTACATACGTATCGCAACGACACGTTACTATAGTGTGTAAGCCCACTAGCATTAGGTAAGTGCCGAGCGCCGCTGTGAGAGCCGCCTAGTCAAATGTAGAGTGACGGACCATCATTGCTCCATTAGCAGAGAACGGTCGAGGGCCGGGGGAGTCCGGGATGTTTGATACGCCATTACTTCATTAGCAGCCTTACGCTGTCATGAGCCGATTATTTAACAGCACTATACATGGACATCTCTAAAAGCTAATGGATAATGTTAGTGGTAATTATTGTTTACGTAAGAGCCGAGTTAAATATCATGTTGTACCGATATTGTGAGAGCTTGTTGCTAACGTGTTGAGAAACTAATAATTGAGGATGTAGTTTTCATTTTCTGAGATATAGGTAAGTTTTTGTGATGAATTGTTTTTTTTTTACTTTTATTAGTTCAAACCACTCAGAAAAATTAAACTGCTTGTTGCTGCATAGGCTGGGAAAATTTAAGGTTCTCGAGGGAAATAACAGTGAATAAGTGCGAATATCCGCATGAAACAATACACCGGTACGGGGCATATCACCAAATTACATAAAACCCTTTCAAATCAATAAGAAAAGAGAAAAGCTTTGAACTGTAAATCAGAAATTTCTTCCAAATATTATTTATCGAAACTAACCATTCATTCGAGATCTTTAGTCATAAATATTGCAAATTCGCGCCTGAAAGAGGGGGCATAGGGTGGTACACAGGGAGTGCGGTCCATTATCCCGAGGTGAGGGCGTCGCAACAGCAAAGACGTTAGTCCGGCTCTGCATCGGCGACTTTATGACGTTATCTCTAACAGGTTCCGTCGCCGGGATGGGGTTGCTTCACTGGTGAAAGCACGGGATCCTCTGTTGTGCCTGATAATTGCCCCTAATGGAAAAGTCTAGTCACTTCGTGCGAAGTGCATTCCAAGTTTTCGCTTTTGCCAGATAGAAGTTATTACTTAGCCTTGTGCAGACAACTTACAGATTCAAATAAGTGTGTTGGTATAGATAAATAGCTTAACAAATGGGTTCTCTCAATAGCGACTAATGGATTTCATATCTTCAGTTCAATCCTGCAATAGAAAAAGGCTCTCTTTAATTTTTTTGCGAAGTAAACAAACTCCTTTTACCCGCGCCGTCATAGGAATCAACCTTTCGAAATTCTTGAAGGGAAATGATACATCAGACATGGCTACTAATACTTTTAGGTATCCCAAGTATTTGCGAGAAAATAAATCGGTGCGTGCGTCGAATTCGTAAGCAAATTGAGCGGATATGTTTATGTACGCATTGAATAGTGTGTGTAGGTACTTAGTAACTTGACAGAATGAAAAAGCAAGCAAAATCTAATACACTTACGAGCATCTTACAGCGCATACATATTTAACACGCATATTTACCGATTGGCGTGGATCAGCGGGAGTGTGGGTACGTAGGGGGCTGGGGGTAAAGACGGTCATTCAATGAGATTGCTTCTTGCCGCTACTCTCGAGGTAATGGATCCTGCCGAAATAGACTGGATCAAGGAAACACTGCTAGTGCGTTAGTGCACCGAGCGTCCACGCTGCTGCGATAAACAACGCGATGGATGTGGTACGCGGAGTGGAAACTTTGTACTAACTTGATAAACTGTCCTGAAACTTATAACTTCATGTAAGGGGTCTTGTGCTTACAATTGCTTCTAAGCACAGAGTCACACAGACAATCAAATATTAATATTTTAAAATTAGCTTCTATACCTACTGAATTCTATCGTCTAAAATGTCTACAATTTAGATTTCATTTCATTTTCATTCTATTTTAGCACAAAATTTGATAGGCTATCTATACTATCCCTTTCCGTTTTCAATGTAGACCCCGGCGCAAATGTCACCGTGAAACAGCACTCAAAGCAAAGTGCATATCTATGTTGCGAGTGGACATTCGATCTTAAAATAGATTACTGGACAGTGGACGTTGTTGAATATTCTTAGCACTAATATTTGCATAAGACTAACGAAATATTATTAATAAATGTTTTGGCTAAGGAATTGAAATAAATCTACAATAATCAAGTCACGACAAACAAGTCGTGTTTCTAATTGTCATGAATTAGGTAAGTAAATGTAATAAACAATGATATTGGTATTAATTTATTTTTATCTAAACTAAATTGCTTGAGAGTTCTTATTTAACAAAAGCTAATCTACTTTAATAACTGCTGCATAAACTACTTTCAGAGATCAACTAAGTATTTCTATGGCTTCTTTTACCTACTTAAAATCTCCATAGAACATTATTAGTGGCAGAGAATGCCTACATTGCGTAGCGGTGTCAGCGTAGGAACCTGTCTACGAACTTATAATTCTATTCTATGAGTCAAGTATTAAGTAAAAGCTGCCTATTTAATTGTAGGTACTTCATTATTTAAATGATATTAAAGAAAATTAATCTCATCTTAATTTTCTTTTCAATAATAGGTACCTACTTCTAAGTACTTAATTCAGAAGGGAAATCAAGAGGAAAAGGTTATAATGTAGTACAATTAAAAATTATAAGATACATAACATATGTAACACAAATCTATATATACAAAACACAAGGGTGACTGATTGACTGATCTATCAACGCACAGCTCAAACCACTGAATGAATTGAGCTGAAATTTGGCACACAGATAGCTATTATGATGTAGGCGCGCACTAAGAACGGGTTTTCGGAAATTCGACCTTTAAAGGGGTGAAAAGGGGGGATTTCGTTTGTATGTAAAATCTTATTCCTTGACTTAACAGACTTGAAACGTGACACAAATATTTATCTAAGTAAATAATAAAGTTTGCCATTTTAAGTTTTTCTAAACTACCCCCTAAACGGGGATTGGGGGGTGTCAAAGTTTGTACAGAAGAATTTTAACGCGCGGTCCGATTAGCTCGAAACTCGGTTTTTATAGTTAAAACCAAAAATAAAGAATAATGTGTATCAGAGTTTTTGAAAAATTTACCCCTATCGGGGTTAAAAAGGGTAATCTATATCACAGCTCAAACCACTGAACGGATTGGGCTGAAAATTGGCAAACAGATCGTTATTAGGACGTAGGCATCCACCAAGAAAGGGTTTTTAGAAATACGACCTTAAAGGGGGTGAAAAGGGGGGATATTGTTCGTATGAAACATCTTATTCCTTGAGTTAGTAGACTTGAAACTTGGCACGAATAAATAATAAAGTTTGCCATTTTTAGTTTTTCTAAACTACCCCCTAAACGGGGATTGGGGGGTGTCAAAGTTTGTATAGAAGACTTTTAACGCGCAGTCCGATAAACTCGAAACTCAGTATTTATACTTATAAGCAAAAATAAAGAATAATGTAAAACAGGGATGTTCAAAAAATCTAAAAATCGGGGTGAAAAGGGATAGTCTATATCACAGCTAGTTATCACACAGCTAGTTATTAGAACGTAGGCATCCACTAAGAAAGGGTTTTTGGAAATTCGACCTATACGGGGGTGAAAAGGGGGGAAAAATCTGCTCCTAACAGGTCGTAACAGGGTAATAAAGTTCGAAGGGTAAAGATCATAAATAAATCTAAAGAACGTAAATATTAACTTTAGAAAAATATCTTTCAAAGGGGGTGGAGGGGTTGTTGAAGTTTTCAGAGGAAAGTACTAAATCCACGCGGACGAAGTCGCGGGCAAAGTGCTAGTCTTTAAAATAATAACGTACGTATAATAAACAAATATTAACACAACGGTAGTTAATTCTTAACTCAAACTTGACGAAATATTTTTAGCACACTTTTTTGCATTAAATAGGAGAATTGATTAATTCTCACGCCTACAGTTTCACGGTTTTATTAAAGCTAAGGTACATGAAGTTAATTAATTGAATTGAAATACCTAGAATTTTATGATCTCACGACTCTTGTTAGAGGAGTTCTTCAAACCACTTAGTTTATTGACATAGGCACAATTAAAACTTATTACTTATATCGTTCAAAATCATTTTTCAGATTCACCATCGAGCTATACGACTGAATAAATCGTTACATAAAACACATAGGTGTTATCGAGTAGTATCGTCACACAAATTCACACAATGGATTCAGTATGGATTGAATTATGGAAGACGCGGAACTGGGCCGTGTAGGTACAAGGGGGAAATGGAAAATGTGTGTCGCCAACTTGGGCCTAACAGCTCCTGGACAGAGTAGTGACGGTAATGGATTGATCAGATACCACTTTGAGTACACTTCGGCTATACTATTAGATCTATAGTAGGTAGATGTCCAACTCTATTTAGTTATTTCATTGCTACGTCATTTTTCAGGGAACGGGTTTCAGCAAATTATTGTAAGTAAGTATGTGAAAGATAACAAAAATTGAATTTGGATTTCGCTTGAAAAATCTGTATGTGATACGGTCTATAAGAGGTCTATAAGATATTATGCAATTACAATCATGTTATAAAATTCCTTTTGAAAGTAAAAACAACAATTTCTTGTTCTCATTTATTTATTACTTATAAATTGGTCCTTTAAATTAAAGCAGTTTTAATGGTTAGGTAATTGCTTTAAAAACAGAATGTATTTTTAATATGAACGTAAACATGTATTTACGGATGTTGAAAGTAGGTAGATAAGTAAATTAAACCTTAAGTTTTCCACTTACATTAAAATGCTTTTGGTGGTTATAATTATGTCGTTCAGGACAACATAAAGTATAAAATGGCAAGGCTGTTTGTTACACGTATATTGTTAATATTAAATGAGAAATTATAAATAAGATTTAAACAACGTATCTTGGTTGTGTGGTGATAAATGTTGACAAAAGATATTATTTCACTTAAACATAAAATTTAAGAAGCATTTATAAACGTTCTTCTTCGCGAAATACCTACCTACTTAAAATAGCTTTAATAAGTATTTAATTTATAATATTCCTAGGTACTAATAATTTATTTATTTAAAAGTCACATTTTTAGGGTTCCGTACCAAAAGGGTAAAACGGGACCCTATTACTAAGGCTCCGCTGTCTGTCTGTCTTTCCGTCTGTCACCAGGCTGTATCTCATGAACCGTGATAGTTAGACTGTTGAAATTTTCATAGATGATGTATTTCTGTTGCCGCTATAACAACAAATACTAAAAAACAGAATAAAATAAATATTTAAGGGGGCTCCCATACAACAAACGTGATTTTTTTGCCGTTTTTATAGATAATGTTACGGAACCCTTCGTGCGCGAGTCCGACTCGCACTTGGCCGGTTTTTTTTCTAAGGACCTTTAGAATTTCGTTATTTTTATTAATTAGTTACAAGTTGTTATGTACATGTATATTTTTAAACATAGGTATAAAATTATTTTATTGATTTACTAAAAACATTTTTGTCTAGAAAAATACACTCATATAACTTCGGTAGGTACCATTAGCTGAATTTGCGCATGATTTAGGTAAGTACCTACTGTAATCATTGGCTTTGCAAAACGACATCAACTAATCTGCTTAATCAATCATTTACAAACATGAATCCCTATATCAACATACCTATAGAACAAATAGTTAATATTAGTTATATGAAGGAGTGCACAATAAAAAGAACTCAGCGAGGCTACACAGTCGCTAGTTCATTATCCAAATGGACTACAGCTATTTGATCCACTTATGTGATTGCCTGCAAGCATTATCTCTCCTCCACTGAATGGAAGCCATAAGTCTACCTCGTAACTCTCTCGCTTCTCTTACAATATTTCTATGTACTTACGTTAGCAATAAATATGTATGCACATAAATTAACTATTGAACTAAGAACGTAATATGTGTTGGTAGAAATCTTTCTTACTAGTAAGTATTGGTTGTCGATTAATTTATTGGTTTAGGGACTTAATTAAATAAAGGGCTCATAAACGGTGTGGATGTGTGATGACAGGTTCTACCTATAAATGCGAAAGAAGCTTTAAAGATTATATACACATAAGGGTAAACTGAATACTTAGTTTAAAACTTTATAATGAAGGTAAACTTAAACTCGGAATAACGATATTATGCCTATTTCAGCAAACATGAAAGAACTCTACTTAAAGTACCAAATGGTATAAGAACAAGTTAATATAATTCGAAGCAACGAGGGCATACCATCGCTTTCAATATACCCATACCCAAGCAATAGATGAGAGAACAATTTCATTATAACTGCTGACTATATCCCACATACAGTAGCCTTTATGCTCTTCCTATAGATAAAACAGATAAATACCACACATTTACATTCATTGCTTAGAGTGAATCAAAAGAGTTGGAGTGCTCTGAAGAAATCAGCAGATTCAAGATAATGGACCGATCCAATCACTTAGCGAGGTGGACCTCGGTTACTTATACACTAGCTACTACACTCATGTATAAATTTACAAGGCTCTATATAATTCCCTGCAAGCTCGCCTTTGTTTATCGTTGACGTGCAATACCACACGGATATTGAATCTTGATTCAGTTATAATCTTGATTAATTTGCTTGTTAGTGTAACAATGGACAAGTAACCAATTAATGTTTTGACTAGACTTCCTATTGAATTGAGAACGTGTTTACTTAGGTAACTACTGGGACCATGGCAGGACCTGGGTCTTGTGAACTTTCAACGCCATCGCCAAGACCAAAAAATTACGTCTATCGCTCTACACTTACACTATAGATTCCAATCTAGACGTTAGCTTTTGTTGCAGGGCAGAATGTAGAGTGCAGCGTGTAGTAGACACGACAATAAATAAACCTTTTTTCATCCTTACAGGACGTTATACCTATGTATTTTTTTTTTAACAATTTCTAATTTCTCTGCAATAACCGAATTTCCTCAATATCGATATTGGCAACCACTTTTCATTATTAAAAAGTATTCCTGATGGGGTTAAGATTACGTGTATCTCCTCCCCTCAAGGGTTTTTTCAGCACAACGCCGAAGAGGCTCGCTCTATTTCCTACAATTATTCGACGGAAATGAGATTTCGGATTAGACCGCCGTCTGATGAAGACGTCTACAAGATGGACTGGGACGAAAAAACAATTAAATGTAGACAGAATTAATACTTTTACATTGGTAGATTTAGTAGGTAAATTATATTCATTGGTAAAATATAATTATTCCGGTTCAATACACTTTGTTTTGGTTAAGAGGAATTAAAAGACGGTTTCAGATATGGTGTTGGTGAACCCATTTAATACCTATACTTAATTGTGAAATGAGGGAAATCAGATAAAAATATTACCTAAGTTAGATCATTTCGTTGATTATTCTCTGCAGTTACTATTACTTTAAGAAACAAATTATAGGTAAGTACTTAATATATGATTTATTATAATATATCATTACATTACAAACGAATTATGACTACAACAGCATTCTTATGGCTACAATAGCGTCAAAAGAGTAGTATAAGTTAGAAGCCCTGTTACTTGGTAGTCATTTACCTTTACAGTATTCTATACACAACTCCGTTAATTAAAAGTTAACAAAGCCGGCGTCTAATTGGATGGTTTATCTATACCTACATATAAGTCAGTGTAGGTACACATTCACTGAGTTTATAATAATTACATTACTGTTTGCTTATACATCTTCAGATGTTATTACGTTCGTTATCCAAACTTGAAGATTGAGGATTTCGTTATAAGTATGTAAGTATACCAATCCATAAGTCCATCTATTACCAGATTTACCAGTAGGTACCTAAATCATAAATCTCCAGTCCAGCATTCAACCGAAACGCTACAAGCAAATGACCCGTTGAAATTTTTCTAAATTGCATACAAAATGTCTCTTACAGACTTGTGGGTTCTGACGGCTATTACTTACAACGCAATATCAAATTGCTTTCAATTTATTTCGCAATTGCCGTCTTTGAGTTTCGCTTTGTAGGGGCCTCTGACGTCGGTCCGAGGCAACAATAAAATGTATTCGTCTCCGGAATGTTTAATATGGGGAAAAGTTTAATAACGCGTCCGGGCGGGCGGCGAGCGGCCCTGCAGCGGACCGGCCGGCCGGGTGGTCAGCGCGCCTCACCAACCGACTACGATAAATCAAATCTTTTACCTTCTACGTCGCTGAGAAAAATCCTTATTACATTCACAAACATTTCTTCGACCACCAGTAAAAAATTACCGTCCAATTACCTACATTTGGTGACTATTCTGCCTCGTAGGTAGCAATTTTATGTTTTGGGCTGTAGTTTTTATCACCCCTCTACGCACGCGCTGTAATTATAATTTAAACTTAAAAAACAATACAAGAGTTTGGTAATTACTATCCTTAGGTAAGGTACCTAAGGTTAGTAATTACCAAACTCTAGGTACCTACTTCTATCTTTTCAGCATCCAAGATGAAAACACAAAGATAAGATACAGGTACCGAACTAAACTTCACAGCCATATTGAAAACTTGTACATAGGTACCTACGTACCTCTACATTATAGGTAACCTACCTCCCCATATAAAGTTTGTTTATTAAACTCAATAACGTCTCAGCATAAAAATCGACCCACCCATTGTTCCACGGCTTACTAAGGCAATGTGGCGTTCTAAAAAACTGTTGTAATTGGAAACATTGTGACTGCAGCTCATCAAGACATAGCAACGAAGCCCGGCTCTGGTGTCTGCGCCGCCGCCGACACAATAGCTCCCTGACGTTAATTAAATGTTAACAAACGCCCTCGTCGTCTAATTGGAACTGTTGCCTATTATCCTTACCTTTCGACGCGGAGAATAACTCCCAACCTCGTGAATTGTACTTCAGACTTTTTACTCGGCTTTCTTCAAATTGACTGAGACTCATTGCTTTTGTTTTTAAAGATAAGTAGGCATCCACTCATTCAAACACAAAGCTTTTTTAATTGCTTGTACAATCAAGTCGTACTTAAGTATATGAAATAGGTAGGTAACTAACTTTATTCGGTCTTTGGAAGATAAAATTAAGGGTTCGGTAAACAAAACATGGGTTTAGTTATAGTAGGTACCTATAGTATATGGTAGAGGCGAATATTCCCAGTCCATGGATTGGAATGGGGAATAAAATGCCCAGTTGCCACGGACGAAGTTATAGTTCAACCTGACTGTCTTGAATTTCAGTTTATTATGTAGATACTTACCTAGTAGGAGGTATGCAGCATCTATGACGGCCGTAATTTGGAGATCTGGTCCGAGATTTCCAAAAGGTTTATCAGGATCTTCTAAATTTTCTCTGTAACTAAAATATTACTATTTTACAATAGGTAGGTACCATTATTACAGGGTCCTCCCTGTAATAATGGTACCTACCTATTGTAAAATAGGTAAGTATGAATAGGTACGTACAGAAGAAGTATGAAATCGCATGGGTTGGTAGGTACCAAAGCATAAATAGCCTAGGTTTATGGAAGATTAAGAGCACTCAACAGCAAAGCGAGTAAACAGCGTACTTTTTTTTGGTTAACTTAGGAAGGTATATACTTACAGAGTGTTTTTTAACTGTGATAGTACCTATCTACGGGAAATCCGAATCCGCGGCAACTGTCTACGGACCATTCGCTTTACTTACTTACGATATTACGGTTGTGATAAAGCCTTTTGATTTTGAAGCGGGCTGCAAAAAGTACTATCCCCGTTTTTTTGAGTGTGGGAAATCATCAAATGACTTCTCCCGCTCCACACTGTAAGAAAATCGCAATCTAGCGGTATTTAATTCAAAATCCGAACAATGTTTTATCTACCAATTATTGGTGTCTTTTTATTCCTTACCCTCTAATAAAAACGACACCATATTTTTTTTTATGTGGGTATGTCAACATAAATATTAGAAATGTTCATATCAGAAACAAAACTGAGTCACACTCACTACGTGTTTTGCAGTGTTAATTTGTGCCAATTACGCTTACGATTACGAAGTGATTATTGGGTCAATAGTGTTATTTACTTTATTTGTCGTAGTGTTGGTATTTCATATGTAAGTACATACATATTTTGTTCGATTTATAATAGTAATTATATACTAAAATCAACCATTTCTGTTAGGACACGAAACATACTTCGATTTTTTTACATTTTAAATTCATTAGTCCCGAAAACATATTATATAGCATTATATAGTAAAGTATATACCATCACAGTACAGCTGATAGTTTTAACTAACAGATGCAACTCATAAATTTTGCGCTTTTTTGCGGCACCCATACATTTTTTTTTTTTCAGCATGGCTACCGAAATAACGAAATTGCAAATTTTCGAAATTTGGACTTCTAACAGAGGGAGTGATCGTTTTGACGAAGTTTTTTCATTTTTTATGAATATGATATCCTCGTGTAACTTATTCTGAATATTCTAAAAATAAAATCAAGGGTTTGCTGAGAGCATTATGCCAACAAATTGAAATAAAATGGACTAAATGCCATCGTCATCGGGATCGTTTTTTAGAAAATAATATGAATTGGTTAAAAACAACTATTACTTTACCTGAAAGTGTTTTACAAGAAATTCCATCATCCTCCTCCTCAATTACTCCAGGAAGACCAGCAAAACGTTTTCAAGACTGTTGTGATAGAACACAAAAACGAAAAATCCAAACACTTATAGAGACGACCAGTCCAGAAGAAATTGCTGTGGCTAATGAATGCAATTTACGCAATGCTGGCAAACGAGATTCTGCAGCCATAGTAAGAGAATTATCGTCTGAGTCCGGTAATAGTGGGACAGTAATCAAACAGGCCCGTAAACGTCAAATTAATGATCCTGTATCTCTATCTGCAGATGAAGCTCTTGGCATGA
The DNA here is from genome assembly GCA_948473465.1 of Lithophane ornitopus. Lineage (NCBI taxonomy): Eukaryota > Metazoa > Arthropoda > Insecta > Lepidoptera > Noctuidae > Lithophane > Lithophane ornitopus. Next base: position 9,229,145 of record OX419620.1, on the reverse strand, counting down.
TGATAGATGCTAAATTATCTACTCACCAGTACAATATAATTCGAGAAAAGGTTAATAACCTGGCTAAACACTTGTTACCTTCTTATGACCAAATACTGGAAGTAAAAAAACAGTGTTATCCGTTAGAGAAGACTGTCACGGAAACAACTGCAGAATGCAATCTTCAATCTTTGGTGAATCATACTATCAATCGTATATGTTTAACCCAAAGAAATGTGTTAGATTCTATTGAAATTTTAAAAGTTGGATCAAAGGAACTAACCTGCCTGATTAAGTGGGGTTGTGATGGAGCTCAACAACAAAGGTATAAACAGAAGTTCACATCAGAAAGTCAGTTTGACGAAAATCTCTTCAGCATTTCGATGGTGCCCATTCAAATGGCTTTGAATACTGAAAAGGAGAATATGGTCGTATGGCAAAACCCTGCTCCCTCGTCTACACGTTTCTGTAGACCTATTAAACTTCATTTCGCTAGGGAAACTACAGAATTAACAAAACAAGAGGTCAGCGCGATGCAACATCAAATAGATACATTATCACCTGTAGAAGTTCATATGGATGACGTTCTTATTTTTGTGAAACCGGTATTCATGCTTACTATGATTGATGGCAAAATTTGCACTGCCTTGTCGACAGTGTCCGGTTCCTCTCAAACTTGCTATATATGTGGAGCAAAGCCATCCGAAATGAATAAACCTGATGTTATTTCAAAGAAACCACTCGATACAGCTGCAATGACTTTTGGACTTTCTCCATTACATTCGTGGATAAGATTCATGGAATGTATACTGCACATTGCATATAGACTCGATATAAAAGTCTGGCAAGTTAGAGGTGATCAAAATAAAAATCTAGTCAAAAACAAGAAGGAGCAGATTCAAAGAAGATTCAGAAATGAAATGGGTTTATTGGTGGACATGCCTAATCAACAGTCGGGAAATACCAATGACGGCAACACTGCCAGACGCTTTTTTCGAGATTCCTCAAGAACAGCTCAGATAACTGGCGTGAATTCAGAACTGGTTCATCGATTTCATATAATTTTAGAATCTCTCGGATGCGGGTTTTCGATTGACGTAAATGCCTTTGATTTGTTTGTTAAAGATACCAGGGAACTGTATCTTATGGAATATTTTTGGTACAATATGCCTGTCAGTGTTCACAAAGTTCTTTTTCATGGTAAAGACGTGATATCATCATGTATACTACCAATTGGCCAGTTATCGGAAGAAGCCCAAGAGGCACGAAACAAAGACAATCGTTACTATAGAGAATTCTTTACACGAAAAACTTCGCGTGTAGATACAAATACAGATCTCCTAAATAGACTTTTAATCTCATCTGACCCCTATTTAGCAGGATTAAGGAGCATACCACGAAAAAATAGAAGTATATTGGAGCCAGAAGTTTTGTCATTGCTTTCCCTGCCCACAACGAATGAGTAATATGTTTATTTGCTGTATTTTTCAGTTTTTTAAATTTCAAAAATACACGAAACAATACAACATTATTTTATAAAACTAAAAAAACATTTAATTATAACTTATATCAATCAAATTAATTAGTTCCGTATCATAAGAATAAAATCCCGTCAGATTGCGATTTTCTTACAGTGCTCTGGGCGTGTCAGACTTTTACTGACTAAAACCCACCCGTGTTCCTTCAGTTGCCTGTTGCCAGGGTCCTGGTATCCCTTTCGGACACCCCCGCAACCCTGGCAGGCATCGGTCCTAACGGACCCCGTCAGGTGTGCTGACATCTCTTTGAGGCGCGCGTGGAACACGACGCGCCATCGACCCGGGCCTGGTCCTTATCGGACGGTGAGCTACCTATTGCTCGCCGCCTGCAAGCGCGCGCCTATGGTGGCCGGGAATCCGCCTGGGATTCCCGATGCCCAGGGTGTCTCCAGCGGCGGCGATTAGCGGCGTGAGGGCGCAAACCTTGCCTCTCCCTCACGCGATTCGCCTCCTTCTTCGCGAGCATTACTGCTTCGCAGAAGGAGGTGACTGCTTCCCATGCCCTCTCGCTCCGTACCATGGCCTGGACCAGGGCCAGACGCGAGAGGTTATTGCCGCCAATCGCCTCCACGAGGACACGGCGGTGTTCCGCCCAAGCAGGGCACACCTCCACCGTATGCACCACCGTGTCCTCCGGACGATCCGCACAGTGGTGACACCCGGGCGTTTCCTCCCGCCTAATCCTACACAGGAACCTCCCGAAGCTGCCATGTCCGGTGAGGACCTGCGTCAGGTGGAAGGTGAGGACGCCGTGGCGCCTCTCCAGCCGCTCCTCAAAGAGGGGATTTATCGCCTCAATTGTGGCGTGCCCAGCACTGTGTTGCGACAAACGCTCTCTCCATGCCGCCATGAGATCCTGCCGGAGCTCTGTCCACTGTGCCACAATTTCTCGCGGCAGCGGAGTTACGCCCCGGCGCTTCCCTCCTCGCGCCACTCCCAAATGTGGGCGAAGACTTTCGCCTCCGCAATAAAAAATAAAAATGGTAAGTACCTAATAAAATTAATAACCAACAATGAGAGATGAATGATGATGGCATGAGAGTATGAACCCACAAGATTTTTTAAAGCCTAGTTTGGGGATCATCGTCCAAAAAACTAATTTTTAGCTGTCTACGGATTTTTAAGATAGTCACAGATAAAATAGGCACTCAATCAGTTAGGCTATTTTTGTACAATGAACAAAATAATGAATTCTTATTCTTACCTACCCCATTTTTCACGTTGTAGTGTTTTTGGCAAGTCGGTTTAATTTGAACGCACAAATACTAATTCCTATTGGCAACATTGTATTTTTCAATGTCAGCTGTCAACTGTCAGCGTTTTGTTACTGTCAATAACCAAAAACTTTTGTTTTGAATTGAAAAGAAACCTAACCTAAACCAGATAATTATAGAAACAAATCGAGAAAGCATAATTATTTTATGAATAATTTGGAGTCAAAAATATGGCTCAATATGTACCCGGCAGACCGGGTGGAGAGTCAGATTCAGACAGCGACGAGGACTACGGCTTCTACGAAAAGCCGGTAACTATTGACATTGTATTAATTGTTGATACATTTTAATATTTTTTTAATAATCGATAAATAATAATTTACTTGCGTATTCAGTAAGTAAGCAAATTTTTTCAACACAAAACGAACCAAGTGTTTAGATATTGTAAGGCCTAGATCTGGGTCGATCTCAAGTTTATTTCCAGCGTCAGGGTTACCTACTAGACGATGTAATATCATATTCAACTCTTGAGCCAACTACGTATAATACAGATAGCGTGGTGCATTAACAAATCAATCAATCTGCCTAGCCTTTTCTAGTCTAACCAGATGCAGCTGGATTTTACATGGAGCGACTGCCTATCTGCCCTCCACAACTCAGTTATTAGGTAACACTATACCCCTTGGCAAGACTGGTGCAATAAGTCTTAGTATAATCAATCATCACAAGTATACCTTAAAAAACAAAATGTCATTTGAAGTACCTATCAAATCGTCTAGGTTTAATTTAATAGGTTCCTACACCTTTGCATAGCATTTGCTGAACACAAGTACCTAATATAATAATGAAAATTTTATTTAAGTAAGTCAAAATGTTATCAAGTATTTCGTCTATTAAAACTACCTAAATAAAAAATTTCTATTTCAGCCCAGAAATTATTTCCAATATCAACAGCAGAATGAGAAAAAAAAGCTTGAAATGGACATACAGGAAGCCATCATCGATGGAAATTTAAGGGATGTTCAAGAAATTGTCACTACAAGTAAAATTAATTTTCTTAACATTTTTCCCTGATCTACATAACATTTTTAACACTGGTTAGTCTGCAGAAAAGAATGCACCATGGGCGTTTTGAGATTTAACAGTTAAAAAATGTTTTTTGCTATGAGCTGATGTGATAACAATATTACAAAATGAACCCTCATAAATATAGTCTAGTTCACAAAAGAAGAAACTCATCATTTTTTTGGTAATTTAAATCAATAACAGCCTGATTTTCAAGTCAAGTGTGGTTAGTGACAAAAATGAGGTTTTTAAATTCTATCTATTCTTGATGGCCTGTTCTATGTTACTGGGATTAGTTTCCACACTTAGGTCTTTCAGTTGACTATTGTATATAGGCCATGGCAGCCATTGTTAGTTATTCCAACCAACCTACCCAGAAGTAGATTGGGTCTCCTAGTCTGTTCAAAATATCTGCATAAGATCTGAGGGACGCCTGTGCATTCAAAGAGCACATGCACAACTGTTTCCTCAGCCTGCATGCATGCACTGCACAGAGGACTGTCCATTAAGCCTATTGTTAGGAAATGTTTGTTTAGCGAGCAGTGTTTGTTTGATGGCCGTAAACCTGGTATTGTTTACAACTTATGGTAAAATCTTTGTTTTATTTCAGGATTAAATAACAATGTGAATGATAAGTTAGACAGTGGCTGGTCTGCACTAATGCATGCATGTTTCCATGCACGGGACAATATTGTTAAATACCTTTTGGAACAGGGTGCTGATCCCAACTATCGTATTGGTAAGATTAAAATATATTGAAACTCTTTTAAAAAATTATTAAAAAAAATATATTTTGTTTTTCACAAACTGTGTCCAAATAAATGTTATTTGTTCTATCCTATTCATTAATATATATCCCAGAAAAGAGACAATATGTTTTAGGGTCCCATTCATCACTGTTTATCTGGTTTGTGTAGTTTTGTGACTTTGCATAAATTGGCACGCTTTTACTACTTTTGATGTCACCTTATAGCAGTTGCGCACGTCAGGTTCAGGTAAACATGTCAAACAAGATTTATATTATCAAACAAGGTAAATAATGAAATAAACAACTCTATTTTACAGATTCCATGACACCCATAATGTCTGCGTGCTCAAACAGCAGTGCCAGCGATGAAACTATATATAACATTGTGACAGACCTGATAGAAAGGGACTGCAAACTGAATTGTATTGACAACTATGGACAAACTCCTTTAATGAAAGCCATTGGATGTGGCAGAGTTGCTGTTGTGCAGAAACTGTTAGATCTGAAAGTAAATATTGAAATAAGAGATTTGCAGGGATGGACAGTAAGTAAACTTTAGTTTTCATTCAACCCAAAAAAGCAAAATTATAGGAACAAAAATGTATAACCATGGAAATTTGCAGTGAACCACTTTTCACCCTTAGTAATAAAATTGAAGAGTGGGTGAACCACTTTTCTCATTCTCCTACAAAGATCTACATCTCACCTCCATTGTTCTACAAAGTCTTATCACAAAGGAAAATTCAACCCATTAACCTTGGCATTAAAATTTGATTTGTCCACATTAGTATAAACAGAGACAGAGTGAGACTGGAAGCGGACCCCAACATAGTTGGTAAACGGCTAGGCAGATTGAGTATAAAGAGAGATAGAGTGTAGTACATTATCTTTCTTTTGTGATGGATAGTTCAACAATAGTTTCATATTTGGCATCCTTGACATTTTTAGTAGATTGGGATGCCTCTGGAACCTACTACACATACAACATCCTTAGAATAAGCTGGCTGGGGGGGTTTATTAAAATTGAATTGACTAACTAACTGAAAATTTTTAAAGCATGGTAACATTTTGACTTTGGACACCATCTTCATTTCGTAGCAGTAAGAGCAATTTTCGTTGTTCAAGTTGTTAGTACTGACATGTAATTGAATATACTTGTGGCAATTATCCAATGGTTCAGCATGTGACAGCATAAACTTGATAATAATTGACAGATAATGAAATTACAGGCAATATTCTGGGCCGCTCACCACAATCAACCAGAAATATTAGAAATCCTAATAGCCCGAGGTGCCAGAATGACCGAAGTTGACAAATATAACCGCACAGCTTTAGACCTGGCGGAGATACACGAATACAATAACATTATTGAAATATTAAAAAGACATCTTCAAATTCCGGAGGAACATGAAGACTCGTTTTATATGGACTTAACGTCTTGGCATGAGTTTTACCCAGGAATTAAGACAGGAGAAAGGTATTTAATTGTAGTCAATTGGCGTTAATTCCAGAAGTCATGGCTTCTTTTAGCGCCGTGTGTAGCTTAATATCAACCAGCTTGACACTTGTTCTGATCTTGATTGTATGTGGGAATCCTAACTTAATATAACAAACTAGCTGTTGCCTGCGACTTCGTCTGCGATACAAGATTAAAAGTAGCCTATGTCCTTCTCCAAGTGGCAATGTGCCAAATTTCATCCAAATCCGTTCAGCCGACTTTCGCGTTTATAATATTACTTAGGATGCGAAAGTGAGTTTGTTTATTTGTTACGCTTTCATGCTAAAACGGCTGAACGGATTTGGATGAAATTTGGCACATGGGTACACAATGACCTGGGTTAGGACGACTTATATATTCTTATGACTTAGGAGACTTACTATCTTAAATGTTAATGACTAAAGCGACGTAAACTGCCGACGTCATAACCTTCATTGTACTATTATGGTGCAGTAGTCAATGGGTGCAGTTAAAAACATACTGTTTAAAATGTGATAGCAATATTTCAACAGTCAAATTAATTTTTCTGTAAGGAGCTTAGAGGAAACACTGTATTTACAGGCCAGATTACAAGAGCGAAATCCCGCATCTATTATATGGAATGCACTTGGAAAATTTCACTCCCATCATTATGAAGACTGGCATGGATTTGAGAACGTTCCTATTGCTTGAAGAAAAAGATATGATAGATTTGGGAATGGATTTACCGTATGAACGACAAAGACTAAGGAGTGGACTTCGAAGCTTTCATAAAAGGAACTGGAAAATGAAAGCTGTGGTTGGAATGAATACTCAAAAACCAGAAAATTTTAGGTAGCTATGAATATAAATTATAATTATTATGTATGACTGGTATGGATTCAATTCCTGTTTACTGGAACATTCACAATTCGCCGAGAACTAGGTTTAGTAGTAGCTGCTTGGCCCTTTGGGAGATTCAGGAAATATTAACTTGTTGGACAAATCGTAGGTAATGAAATGCCGCTGTAACAGTTCGATTCAAACTTAATGGCGGCTCGGAACATGAAGCGAGTCGCTGCGCAGTAAGCATTTCATGAGTTAGCGGGGGCGAGGGGTGGGGGTGGGGTACTGTGCAGCGAGTAGCTAACTTCCGAGCCGCCATTAAGTTTGAACGAACTATAATAACAGCTGTTTTTCCTACTTCGATTTAAGATATTTGGATAGTTCTGCTTATAATCAAAATATTGCTTATTAACGCAAAGGTAACGCTGTCCCAATCTACAGCTATACAGCTAAACATAGGCTATTCAGTTATTTGGTTGTACGGTATTGATATAATTTTTCTACACATAACATGACTCTTGTTTTCTCCGAAAGGTCGGGCAGAGGTGTACCTAATAGTACACTCACCTTTTAGCCAGCTATGTTTAAGTCCCATGTAATAGGGGGTGAGCCAATTGCTATCAACCGGGCACAAATCCAGACTCCGAGTTGCTACTAAGAAATTCCAGATGAAAAAAACCTAATAACACTTTACCCAGCCTGGGAATCGAACCCAGGACCTCATGCTCAGCAGTATCACTAGCAACCACTAAACTAGACCAATGAGGGTTACTGCCTCAAGGCATTATTTTGTCTAATTAGATTAAAATGTTACATTTCCAGCATGCTGAACTATTTAACAGCACTGGGATCCCACCTCCAACAAATATACGTATTAGAAGCGACCCTGCAGTATATTCTGCGTGAATACAAGAAAGTCCAGGAACAAATGAAATTTGAACCACCAGACTCTTTCATTCGTGCGCAATTGAATAATGCGGCAAAGAAAATGGTCACAAATATCAACAGTATTAGAAGAGCTACGGATAGAGTGAAAATTATACTGAATAAGGTAAGGAAGGAATTCTTGAATGTTTCTTAACTCCATCATCCACAGCCCGATTTCACCCATTGCTGTCCATTGGCCTCTATTTGCCAGTGCCTCGACGCCCCTGCGCCTGTTTCATCCAGGTTCTAACCATCCAGGTGATTACAACATGTCGTACGTCCTTGTCATCCCCGGGCGACGGACCTACTTCCAGTTTTGGACGCCACTCAGCCGCAGCCATATTCCACCTGTCTGCCTGGTTCTCCAAGCTTTCTTACTTAAAATAAATAAAATTTGCCTTTATATCCTCTGACCCTTCTTCGTATATAAACAAGTTCTCAATACTAATAACATTTCATAATATTATGTATTCTGGTTGCTAACCTAACATTAGCAATTATCAGCTCTATTTCCTTCCACTTATTCCTGTCCAAAGCATTACTTCGCCAACCTTTTGGCAGATCATCCTCCCTCCTTTTGAACCTGTCCTCCTCTACGTACTTATCAATGCTTAAAAAAATAACCATCATATTTTCAAAGAAACATTAGGATTTTTCTTTGCTGAAATGAAAATGCATCCCTGCATAGGAATCTGTAGTATTCAAGATCTTAAAATGTTTAAAAAAATCTTGTTAAACGAATCGTATAATGTCGTTGAGCCCTTTTTCTTATTAGTATATTTTCATGTATTTCAGGTGGCTGACAACAACCCGGAGCCTGCAGACCTCATCAAAGAGAAAACTTTACACGACATCCTCAGGGGATACGTCACCGAAGCAGTGTTCGTCGTCTCTCTAGGTTTGCTGGTCTACAATGTTAAAAACTTATTCTCCTATTTAGTAAAAAAATAATGTGTTATTATCGTTTCTGTTATTTAGTATGTGTAAGGATTTGAATTCGGCTCGGCTGAAGTGTCTACTTTGTAATGTAATGAAAACAGTTCACATACAGCTCTGCATAAAATTTAGTTTGCCATACTTACCAGTTATATGCTGCAACATTAGATTTACAAAAATACTAATTGTGCTCTGGCTGGGGAAATAATACAGAATATGTTCTTGTTTTTCCGAAACCAAAGAATTCAATCCCTTGCTAGGAAAAAATATTTTTTATGAATTTATGATCCATTTTTGGTTTCTATGTTTTTTTTTGTTGTATTTATCGCTATTTGTGAATTTGGCCATCTACGCACACTTGAGAAATTCACCTAGCACCCTGTATACAAAAAATGTAGATACTCCAGCCTATCCCACTTAAGTATTTTACGGATTTAAACTCTAAAAAGTAACATAACTTGTGTTTAACACAAATGTTATTTATACAAAAATGTTTCGGATTACCAAAAGGATTGTTATTCAGATAAAAACAAAATATTTTAGTTTTTGAGCTGCTCAAACAAGTGTTTTTTGGTATTTTGTGTTAATAAACTGGGTGGCAACATCTATAAAGACATACGATTTACGTCTTTGTTTTGTTTTAATTATAATAATAAAAAAAAAAAAAAATGTTTATTTATCCAAATAACAGACACAGACACAGTTCAAAACAACGTGACAAAAATACAATACAATAAGCATATAATTTAGTTTTGTGCACAGAAGATTTAACTCTAAAAAATAAATAAAAAATAAGTCTATGCATACAAAATAATAATGAACCCTGTCTCTTAAACTAGGAGACCTGTATCTTAAGAGACAGTGATCGGCCAGAATTGAAATTTAATAGAACAAGTTTACAAGAGTGAAAGTGTGTCGATTTACCATTCTAAATGTAAGGTACCTATATTAATATGTTTTAATCAAATTTGTGTGAGTGTTCAGGTGTGTGTAACATGAGTGTGTGTGGGAAGGGAGTGTAAGTGTGTGCCGATGTACGTGTGTATGTGTATTTGAGTATTTGTGCGGTTTGTGTTTTTATAAGTCAAGCGATGTATGATAGCAAAGATTCTGTTTTCATATAGTCCTGCAGTATGAGCCAGTCCGATGTTTTTGATTTTACGTTAAATTTATTTAGGTCTATTATGTCTAGTTCTTTCTGATTTTTTTTAAAGACTTGATGGCTTAAGACTTAGAATTGGCGTCGTGCAAATGAGGTTTTGTACTGTACACCTGGGGGAACATATGTACGCTTGCTTGGATCAGATGGCGGCAAACGGGCATGTATCCTCAGGACAGATCGGAGAACAAAGAGCTGCCGGACCGTCAGTACTTTGCAATCAGCGTAAAGCTGCGTTGTAGGGTATCTGTAGGGTTTCCTCAACATAACTTTAAGTACAGCCCTTTGTGACCTTTCTGCTCGCAGAAGATAAGTCTTTGCTGCTCCACCCCATACAGTTATACAGTAGCCAATAATCGATTGGCATAGTGTGAAGTATACCATTTTGAGAATGTCAGTACTGGCGGATTCTCGGAGAGATTTGAAAATGTGAATAAGACGAAGTGTTCGAGTAGTCAGTGTATCGAGTTGTTTGTCCCATTTTAGTCCATCGTCTATGTGCACACCCAAGTATTTAACACTAACAGCTCTAGCAATGGAGGGGCATGAACACGATATTAGCGGATTCTGGCATGAGTGAGCCGTTATCGTAAAACTACTTGTAGGTTTGGTGTTGCACCGGATTGCAAAGGGTAAGTAATAGGTTTTATTTAGATTTAATGTTAGCAGATTTATGTCAAGCCAGTTCATCATTGAAGACAGTGCAGATTCCGCCTTCCGTTTCACATCTTCCCACGAGATCCCATCAACCAGAATCGCTGTGTCATCAGCATATGCATAGATCCTACAAGCTGGCAATGACATTCTACAGAGGTCATCTATGTATATTTGAAAAAGTGTGGGGCCTAAAATGCTACCCTGGGGGACACCGTACAGCACAACCTCTTCGTTACTGTAGCTGGAGCCAATCTTTACCTGCTGGGTGCGATTCCTCAAGTAGTCTTTAAAAATTTCCAGAGCTATGCCACGTACACCCAGATACTCCAGCTTGGAGATTAGTTTGGGAACAGAAACGGTGTCGAAGGCTTTTGAGAGGTCCAAGAATATACCAAGGCACTTTGTTCTACTGTCCAGGGATTTGGCAATAGATTGCGTTAGATCCAATACTGCGTCTTCAGTGGAAACACCAGACCGGAAACCGTACTGGTTATCCGCTATAATATTGTATTTATCGAGAAAGCTTCTAAGATTTTGGTTAAGAATCTTCTCAAGGATCTTAGAGAGCGATGACAGTACCGATATAGGCCTATAATTATCGACACAGCCTCTGTCCCCGCCCTTAAAGATTGGATGGACTATGGCCCTCTTCAGAGAATCTGGAAAAACTCCGTTCTTAATTAAATAGGTGTAATAATTATTTTTTATCAATTGTGTGGGGCTTGTGTCTAAGTTATAACGGCCGCCCGGGTCGATTGATCAGGTTAAGCTACGCTTGCTGCGGTTGGCCCATGGGTGGGTTACCATATTTACATACCAAGTCCACCAAGTCCCTCGGAAAGCACGTTAAGCCTTTGGTGCCGGCTGTCATTCGTAGATCGTTGGGTCCTTATGGGTCGTCTTACCAAGGGTATCGAGTAACTGGATAGGCTGTCGCTCCATGTAAAATACTGGTATTCAGCTGCATCCGGTTAGACTGAGCGGAAACGGAACGCGTGAGGGAGAGGCAAAATTTGCGCCCTCACGCCCTTAGCCACTGCAGGAGACGCCCTGGGCGTCGGGAGTCCCAGGCGGATTCCCGGCCACCGTAGGCGCGGGCTTTCTGACGGCGAGCAATGGGTAGCTCGCCGTCCGATAAAGATCAGACCCGAGTCGACGGCGCGTTGTGTTCCACGCGCGCGTCAAAGAGATGTCAAGACAATTGACGGGGTCCGCTAGCACCGATGCCTGACAGGGTTGCGGGGAAGTGCGAAAGGGGTACCGGGACCCTTGGCAACAGGCAACCGAAGGAACACGGGTAGGTTTTAGTCAGTAAAAGTCTGACACGAAGAGTGGGAGAAGTCATTTGATGATTTCCCAACCTCAAACAAAAAAAGGCGGATTTCACCAATGAAACTGAACGCGATCAGCACATTTCAAATGCGTTCAAGAGCTGTCAGTGTCAATATTCCATAGAAAATAATGACACTGACAGCCATTAAACGTACTTTATGTGCTGATCGCGTTCAGTTTCATTGGTAAAATCCGCCCTAAGTCGAGTCGCAAGCAACTAGCGAGCGAATGTTCCATATAGGATTCGAACGATTCTTAAAAGGAGAAAACCTAGCTAGGTTTTCCCTAAACGTTCTCTCTACAAGTTCCGGAATTAACTAATTCCGGAACTTCTTAACCATCCATGTCTTGTAATCTTGTAGTATTTACCAATTGGGTCTTATGCCTATTTATAGAGACAACCCCTAACTGTAAGAGGTGGAGATGGGAGACATCCCCCATTTAGACTACCACAAGAAATTAGCTGAATTTGACAGCATGCCAAAAATTTAATATTCCACCAAGGTGTCGTCGGAATTGTTGATTGATTTGTGAATGAAATCATGAACTAATCCTATTATAAATATATATTTTTATCAGAAGTCGTTACATAGCACCCTCAACACAGTATGAAATGTGACCGCTATATCGTTATTTTTGTAATACAAGCACTACCCAAGCAATTATAATTAAAAGTGTCACCCTGACTAATGCGTGACCGTATCCACCGGTCAAACGGTCATGAATGATTAAATTGCTATGTTTTCATTGGTTGGTGTTTCACAATGCTTATGTCAGAAATTTTAAGAATTACACTTTTTAGAAATGATCATAAATATTAACACAACGTACATACGTTGCAGTTATGCCAAAAACTTGTATTTATATTCTAAATTGTGAAACATTACAGCTGCTTTGATTTCACTCGTGAAATCGTGACAGGTTTATTTTTTGAATGTTAAATTACAGTTTCATATTTGAAGGGCAAATTGTTACAAGTACAGGTATTTTGGTTGTCTTTCAAAAATAACAACATTCGTATGGTCCGCAAATAACACTGTTATCTCACGTTTGAAACATTTTAATTAGGTACGGTTTGTTTTTATCTTTGACGAGCTTTAATCAACAATGAATGTTAGACGGTACTGAGTCACAATAACAGTGAGACCACACACGTTTAAAATTTTATTTTTAAGTTTTATTTGATTGATATTTTAATTCTTTCAGCGTAGGCGGTATTCTTTCAACGTTATCTAGAGCAATTACTATCTTAACTCATGTACCTAGTTCATTACAAGAGAAAATAAACTTTGTTCACAACGGCATAGTCGGCCCACTTAAGATATATCACATTCATTCCTGCTATAATTCATTGGTTTCGACAGGCATCATGGCACATCACATGCGTACATTGGAAATTATTAGTGTCACTTGCCAGCCTGTTGACGGCCTTGTCACCTGCAGTTAGTTGCATTTGGCCGGGGATAATTAGAGCTCGTTTATAATTAATTGCACGTCATTTGTATCCATTATTCATGCTTTGGATGCGACGTGGGTGTGTTCGTTGGTGCATTCATGCGTTGCATGCAACTTTGTTTTGTCATCTTTAATGTTTATAACTATGTAGGTATATCGATACGCCTTGATTGAGTTAAAGCACTTCATATACCTACTCTTATTAATAAAGCATGTTTAGGTTTGCTAGTCTTGTGTCCCAACAACATCTTTATAATAACACTTAAAAAAAAAACAATTATAGGTAGGTATCAGTTTTATTGCGTTTTGAATGCCACGTTGGTCTTGTGGTCGTGTGGTCAAGCGCTACTGCTAAGAAGAAGTTAAATTACCAGGTCGGGAGAAGTGTTTTTTCATCAGGAATATCTCATTATCAGCTCGGAGAATGGATTTGTTCGGTTGATGGCGATAGGCTCACCCCTATTACATGGGACTTAACCATAACTGGCGAAATGTGGCTATACTATATGGTACACTTGTGCCTTACGTTATGTAGGATACATTAAAAAAAAAACAATAATAAAACAGTTTCGTCCATGTTGCATATAGCAACCGACGCGCATAAAACGTTACTGACTTTGCACTTGACCTCAACGCAATCATGTCCCGAAATATTCTTTGCGTAAGCGCACAAAAATGCGTTGACATTTTCACAGTCGCTTGGCTGATAAAACACTTGATTAATTTCGTTGCAGTTCTTAAAACACTAGCTCCCGGCGTCAACATCAATTACTTTTATGTTTTTATTCGTAATCTTTGTTGATACTGCTCTTGCCAGGAGATTGCAATAGTCGGCCAACTTGGTCAATTTGCTAATACTGATGGCTGCTGGCAAGTCGCGGACTTTAACCCGGTAACAAGCACGTTTCCTATTAATTCCTGGGACAGTGTTTTGGCGTAACACGAAGATAATTTTAAAAGGAATTAAATTCCGGTAATTATTTTGTTAACTTATTAAACCTTACGATTCAATTAATGTATTGACCTCGCAGTGGACCTTGTAGTATTTTTCAGAAACACGATTAAATACCCTTGGGAGCTAGTTTACCCATAACGGGAAAACCATGACTAATAAATGAATAATTAACGCGAAGAAAAATTTACATTTAACTAAGTATACAACACCTTATAACAGAGATCCATAGGTTTTACATAGGTATCTACTTTAAATACTTAGAAGGAAATATTATGAATATATTTCCATGCGAATTTGATTTGTATCTTATTCTGAGAATAGAAACAACTGATCATATCAGTGGTAGCACTCATGGTTTATGGGCTGCTAATCGAAACAAATGGCGCCAATAGCATCTGGTCGAGGAACATGCCAATGACTTTGTTAGACGATGACGCATGCGCTGTGGCGCATATCTTTTCACTGGCTCTCAGTTTTACTGAGCTTATACCTTTTTTTATTTTTTTTATTTATGCTTGAACCAAAAGCAGTCATTACGTAAGTTTTTAACGGCCCATCCGGTCCGGCTTAATTACTTTCCAAAATTATTTATGAAACTACAGTTTCAACTCAGACCAAATAATAAACCAAGACAAGACGCTGCGCTGTCAACAGTGACGTGACGCCGTTTTCGTAAACATGTGTGCAGGTATAGTTTGATTGTAAATGCGTGCGTGTGAGTGTGTATGCACAGAGCGGAGGTGTAGTTTTGGCATACTTCGCTGTATTGTTCGCAGAACTCTCATGGTTTTTTTATTTGGTCTGAGAGTTTCAGTCATTATTATGAAAGCTAAAATTGTTTGTTAATTTTATTTGTCAAAAAGTTGCACTTGTTAAGGTTGATGGGCTAGGGTGGCCCGCAAAATTCAAATTTTCTTACGTTTTTTGCAATTTGCAGGTCAGTATCAGGATAAATGAAAATTTCATGAAATCGTCAGTCAATACACTTACATGAACTTAGAGAGTTGTATTGCTGATTATAATGTTTATAATTCTGTAAATTCATATTTGTTGCGGCCGCTAATAATATTTAGATCAACATACAACCTGATACTGACCTGCAAATTGCAAAAAACGTAAGAAAATTTGAATTTCGCGGGCTACCCTAGCGCATCCACCTTAAGCTTAACTATCCGTTTTCACACCGTTTTGTCATATCAACACCTCTATATCTACTTAGCTAAAAGTGCCAGACCACACTTAGTATCTAAAATTCTAAATACAATCTTATTGTCTAAGTAACAGGTTGGCCGTGCCTGAATATATATTCTGATTGAGCCAAGCTGCACTTTCGACGTCTATCTCTTCGTGGCGATCCTATATAGGAGGATTAGTATTTTACTCAGCATACATTGTGCCTCTTCTCTAAACCCTGGACAAATGATTGAAGATCAAGTCTAAGAAGACTTATGTTCCCTAAATAGTTATTTAAGCAAATGCTTATGCTTCTCATCTATCGTTAATATAGAAATAATTGCAATAGGTACGGAAGTGAAAAAGCCTCCAATAAACTGCAAGAAAGTAGAATAATAGAATAGGTGGCTATTGTTTTCACGGAGCATTTTAATTAATACACGCAAAACTGTATTCTCACCAGTACAGGGTATATATCTCCCTATATCGCTCCTCGACCGGTTATTAAAAATGCCATAAATGTTTTCACACTGTTTATGTCGTAGTGCGTTGTGCCCACAGTCGACAGAATAACAGTGTGACAATGCCATTAACTAAAACTAATTGTAGGCATAACGGTATGTTTATTTAGGCCATCTTGAGGAATGAGTAATAAAAATATGACATCATGGCTGGATTCCACGAAGGGGTTGGCAAAGGTGAACAAAAAGAAATATAGGTGTTCACCTACTTATTTTTCTTTTTTCCTGAAAATTACCACATAAATAGACTCTCACATAAAAAAGTGCCTCACATACCAGTATAGAAAATTAAAGTTAACGAACGCTGGCCTAAATAGCTTTATAAGTAACTAGCGAGCCGCTCCTGCTTCACACGGTTTTTACGACTTGACAAAACATCGATTTCTTAGTTATATGTAACTTTAATATTAACATAATTAAATACATAAACCTTCCGGATGAAATTCTCTAAACGATGGTGAAAATCTCATCAAAATCTGTTGCGTGGTTTAAAAGAACAACGCGGACATACAGACAAACACGAAAAGCGACTTTAATTTATAATATGTATCGAGTAATGTCATTAGTCTATAGGTATACAGTAACAAATAATAGGTACACAGTAAAACTTTTTTTGAAGTGTTCTTGTAATTGTGTGTACAGTTGTCCGACGCGTTACATTAAACAATGACCTTTTCATTCGTTTGTAACACGAATAGTTGCGCAATGACTACTCACCTTAGTCATCGTCCGGTCTGCCCGAACATGACATAGGATCTACGCCGACTGTTACTAATAACACTATCCGTTTCCTTTATTTTGCATGCGTTAAGCCATGTGGTTTCATAATGACTTCCCGATGTGTTGTAACGCTTGTCACATGCTCACGTGATCTGAATGTGGATTGCATTTCTTTTAAGTAGATGTGCTTTGAATTTAAATATTGGTTTTTGGAAATAGTGTTATTGTTGTTTATGAATATAAGTATTGATAAGGACTAGTTAGTTTAGTAGGGCATCAGTGTTATTGGGTCGTTAAATAGGGGATTTCTCAAAGACAGCCCTGTCTGGATTGCTGCCTGGTAATGCGCGTGCAGAGGACATAACTGACTACTACATGGGACATAGGGACTAGTACATGGGACATAACTGACGAAAACGGAGTGTCCAATACATCTCTACCTAATCTTTCGAGAAATACAGTCGTGAAGTTATGTGAGCGAAGCCCACGGCTTCGCTCGCGTGGTATGTCGATAAAAAGTAGCCTTTGTCCTTTCTCAGGCTCTAGACTATCTGTGTACTAAATTTCATTTAAATCGTTTCAGTAGTTTTGAAAGCGCGACAGACAGACAGACAGAGTTACTTTCCCATTTATACTTAATATGAGTAAGGATTTAAAATATTTGACAATGACTACCACTATTGTCCCGCTTGTAGCTTCCAAAAGAATAAGTCAAAAATGCTCATTGCTAGTCTTTTCATCCCAAGTCTACTATTATAGCTGGTGTTTTGATTGTGATAGACGTGACTCATAATCTAAGGTATGGAATTGTTAGATAACTACTCGATTTGTTATTATAACAATGGTTGTTTCCATAAACAGTGCAATTACAATCATGATGAATTAAGTTATCATTTGTGTATTACCTTGTTCTACCCACTTATGATTCGATTCGTTCTGCATTGCATCTATAGTTAAAGTACGACACAACTTAGATGTAGCATCGGCAAAATTTGTAAAACCGATCACCATCCGAACTGAGCGCCTTCAAAATGTACAATCTTTATTACTGCTTTAGATTAAAATGATCTTTACGCAAACGCAATACATTGTAAACTCATATATACATTCGTAAAATTGAAATGAATGAATGCGAATTTTCTAATTTATGCTACATCTAAGTTGTATCGTACTGTACCTACATATACATTGTAGGTTTGAGTAGATCTTGTGGTATTTGTATGTAGGAACTTGTCGGGGTTTGTTTAACTTATCAGTATAATATTTAGGACTCTAGTAGTCTTTACTACACAAAATTACATTTGCTTTTAAGGTAAAAATAAAATAAAAAAAAGCTTTTTATATTTTATTGACATCTAAAACATTCGTAACAACTGTTTGTACTAAAATATAAATGTGTTTTATGTTAAAAGCTGTTAAATTGGTGTAGTATAACGTGCTTGTTATAGCTGCTCATTGCAGGTAGTGTTAAGCAAAATGGACTTCTGTACATATACCTAAGTATAAGACACTTTATCAATCGTCGTTGTCGTCATAGCCTATTTGCCAAATAGCCTTTTATAATATCAAAGTACAAGTTGTATCAATTTATTAATCGTGAACACGTTTAAGCTCAGTGAAATATTTCTTCTAGGCCATTTATTTCCAAATTTTTAGTGATCCTAGAGGTACTTAATCGTATAGGACACAAATAAAACTTCATCGTAATACCCATTATAAAAACAAAAGTAACAATTGCCTGAATACATCTCCTATCATTCATCGAGAAAGCTTAATGTCGCTAAAGCAACATTCAACATGCAAACTGTGCTCAATATATCGTTGGTTAGAATTTTCGAGAATATTAATTGACCAATAAAAAAATTAAGGTGTTAATAAATTTTGAGATTCTCTAAAAGATTCTAAATAAATATCGCCAATTGCTCCTCTTAAATTTATAAAACGTAAATTAAAATAAATTATTAACAGTATTATGGAATAGGCTGCTGTCACGTCGGACGGCTGGCGATCGCACTCAGTGCTTCTGGATGGGGATGTTCCTGTCGGTGATGGCGAGCTGCGGTAGCGGCGCCTCCACGGTGAGCACGCCGTCCCGCGACAGCGACGACTTGATGGCCTCGGGGTTCGTGCCCTTCGGCAGCAGGAACTCCCTATTGTACTCTCTGTACACCGACTTTGTGTCAGACTTCTCCTCGTGTTTGGCGTGGACCTGAAATGCGACCAAACAACTCCAGTTAATTACTGTAACTTGAGAATTCGTGTTTTGACTACACCCTACGACTCCGTCGACCCCGATAAAAAAAAGAAATGCTTGTGTTTTTAGTGCACAAAAGCGATACTTTCATGTTGGCATCATGCCTACTCTGACATGTTTCGGGCATTTTTTCACACTAAATACGTAAATAAACGCTTCATTATTTCACAGATAATTTATCTTCATTAGACCGCGACATAAAATAAGCGTTGATGTCTTGTCTATAGAGAAACTCTAGAAGCATAGTAGCGTCCTACCTATTAGGTCATAGCGTGATGATAATGCTGTGCAATGTCACATTTAATGTGCTGTCTTCCTAAATCTGCGCTTGGATTTCGCCTGCTTTTAGATAGGTACATTTTACGTTCATAAAACACTGGTTGGTATCGTTTACTGGACTGGATGTTTCTCGGTTATTGCTTGGTGGAATCGGTCATTAAACGTGTCAGTAGCGCTGTGATAAATCTGCCTAAAATAAGTCAGGAATTCAGTGATGACTTCATACGGCAACCGAACATTGTGTGGATATAAACCGCCCCATTGCCAAATATTTTTGTAAACCTACACCGATAGGTATCTATGCTGTACACGTACAGTGTACTGTGTAGTTGAGCAAATTGCGCGAACTGGTAACCATTTAGTTGCCATAAATTTAACGAGCGTTGGCTGTGAATTTAGTTTGCAATATAATTCTAACTGGCTAATGAATACATTTTACAACCACAAATCATGGTTCATTTCTTGCAAATTATTGCAATCTTGTACTTACGTTACATTTGAATGTAATACATTTGTACATACCTATTGTGTTGGAGTATGAACGTTCGTTTTAGAATGTAAACCTAATAGCAACTTTAGATTGTGTTTACCCCTAACTGAACTCCGCCTACGCCTAATCGAACTTTAGCCTTTAATGGAGCGTAGCAAGCATTGTCTGTTCCAATAATAAAGGAATCAAAACCAGATTATATTTGACCTTCTGGTACAGACGAATCGGTAAGTCGGCTCTTAGGTTTTACTTTTGAATTGTATGGAAGAGCACGAATAAGACAATTTACAGAGCTCGTTTAAACGGGAAGCATGCAATACGTAGGAGTATTTTATGTAAGCCTACAGAAAATTCTTGTCCTATTCATGCTCTAGGAAAAGTGTAGAAACTTACCAATAATTTGTTGTCTACAGTCTTAACGACGATTTCTTCAGGGGTGTACTGGCTAACATCGAAACGGAGCTTCAGTGACTTGCCGTCGCCCTCATCCTGGATCAGGGGCGAGTTGAGGCTGTCCCAATGGCTGGGCTCGGCCAACTGTCTGCTGTCACTGTGTTGTGATTGTGTGGTGCTGCTGCGAACATCATAACAATCGAATTACTTAATGCGCTCACTCATCCACACATCGGGGAGTCCATTTCGTAACCACCAAACACGGAAGTTTCGGGTATCGTTCTAATTTTCAAATGTGGATTTTACTGCCGTTTCAACACCGGCTGGTGAATATCTATTTCAAACCTAACGGGAAACTATCTGTTTGGCAGTTTGAATGCTAACTCCCGTATACCAAACATACCACCAATACCTACTTATTTACTAAATTCGTGCATTACATTCGAGTCATAGTGTTGGACAAGTGTTTGCAAAGTTAGTAGTAGGATAATATGTATGTATGATTTAAGTGGTGACATTGAGAGATAACCTTTGAGAAGTAGACTTTTATTGACAATAGTGTAGGTAGATGTAAGTATGCGAAGTGGGTGCTCTACTAGTCTGTTGGTAAGCACATAATTTGATTAACGTTGACACTCGTCGCCTCGACAGTCTTTAACAAAGAACATCTAAAGTTCAAGAGACTAGTGAAGGACCCAAAAGTGGGTAGATGTGAATTGGTCAAACACGACTATAACATTCAATAGCTACATGGTGTTTAATTGCCATGTGGCTTATGTTTATGCAAATCAACTTAATTACATAAATGAAATGGAAGATATCTAAACAGAGCATCGGTATAGTAACACTAACATGCAAAGAATACTAACTACGATATGAACTAGTTACCACTACAGTAAGTTTTACAAACATACTACTGCAAGGCCCTGAGGTCGTTGACGGTATGATATCGATTCTAATAGGTACTAGACACAAAACTAACGAAGTAATTTGAAAATGAATTTCATTCTGATAACATAAACTAGGTACCTAACTGTTTATAAATTCAGTTTAGCAAAAGTGATTACTGGCATGCGAAATACTATCACGCTATTCTTTTATAATCCACTCGACCACGTGGAGCGCATGCAATTGTTATATAACTATTAACTAACTTAATGAAATTAGTTATTTCCCCAGTACCTATCTTATAAACATCATAACATCACGCCTGTATCCCCCGAAGGGTTGGGCACAGGTGTAGGTTGTGTTTGGGCCTATAGTACACCCATATTTCGCCGGTTATGTTTTAAGTCCCATGTAATAGGGGGCGAGCCTATTGTTATAAACCGGGCATAAATCCAGACTCCGGGCTGTTAATGAAAAATTCCAGATGGAAAATCCAATAACATTTTGCTCGACCCGGGAATCGAACCCGGAACCTCATGCTCAGCGGTGGCACTTGCGACCACTATTGACCAATGAGGCAGTCAATTGTTATTAACTGTTAACTAACTTAATGAAATGTGTTATTATTTCCTTAGTAGGTAGCTTCCTTATCTACAATACAATGCAGCCTTGGTACTTAATAAATAATCATGCATTCCAAAACATTGCTTCACATGAGGTTTACAAAAATATCTTCAAGTATTCATGAACGGATGTTGGTCAAATAAATTAGGTGCGAACACAGCATTTCTTTTGCCAATACTGTTCCAGTTTGTGAACACTTAAAAATTCCTTGTAATTTGTACGTACTCAGATTTCGAATCCATTTAAGGTATCATGCTGTATAGTTAGGTGAGTAGGTGGGTAACTATCTGACTCAGTCGCTGGGAGCAAGTAATAATCTATGACCCGTGAACAATTCAGCCAGTGCATAACATAACATATTTTACGTTTTTCAACAAAACAGCTGATGTCATTCTCAAGTCATCAGCGCAGATACAAGGTCACTGTCAACAAAATGAGCTCATCGATATTGAGGGGCACTTGTATCGACGTAATTTGTGATCAATTGTGCAAGTGGGCGGTTAGGTAGGTAGGTAGCTACAGTGGTCCAAAAAAAATGTTTACCGGTCTAACGTTGAATATGCTATAAACTCTATTGAGATGTCATTGAAGTCTAATCTCAAATTAAAATTACCGAGGTCTCATGGTAGGTAAACCATTTTACATTTGTTTTGTGCACCGTACCACAAGGTACCAACCTGTGTGTGTGGTGTTCGGTTTACCACATACCTACCGACCAGTAGCCAATCTGAACATCGCATAACTTCAATGCTAAATGGATTAATTAGGTTTCATTCGACACACAAAACAAATTCCTACAACGTTCAAGTAGGTACGGTTTACAGAATTAGTTAGCGAAGTATCTAAAGAATCTGTAAAGTGTGAAATAAGTTAGATTCCTTTGACTCGGAAAACAAGTGCAAAACATTATTTTTATTAGTTTGTGTAACAATTAAACGGTATAGTTAGGTACAACTTTAGTGTTTCCTGGGCGAGTCGTAACTCACTCTAGTCTGGTTTTAGTTCACCTGAATGCAAATTTTACTTTCTATTCAGTCAGGCCTTGGCTAACTTGTCTCGGTCGTAGTTATGCATCTGCATATTTGCAGTTCGCTAGGAGGCAAGGGCCTCCCAGCAAACTGCAAATATTGCAGCTACACAAACGCTGGTTTGTTGGAGTAAGGCTCAAATTAAACAATCACGGCGAGCTTCATTTGCCCTTGCACCGTTTCCGAGTAGGTACCTACCTACTCTACTTATGTATGCAACCTACATACGCGATGTAAATTCATTTCTATTGGGATATAGAACCTCTAATAAAATACCATAGAATTACGGGCACAATTTGCTTCCAAGCATTTAGTGTAGGTACAACTGCTAATGATAAAATGCGTCGTGAATCGTGATTTCACTATTAATCCATTAAGTCGTGGTACCTATTCAATACTTTTATAGTCGAGTCTGCGGTACCAACGTTTCAATCACGTAGTCTTGTGGTAGATACGCAACTACCAACATAATCTATTTTTTGATAAAAGGAAATCCCACATGACTTGCGATGTCTAGTTCATAACACGGAAAATGGTTTATCCTCAACAACCTTCGAATAGTAAAGTAGACATAAGTAAATCAATACGTTTCAATGTTAACAATACTTTGTCTTAATGTCAAGATTAATACATGCGATACAATACACGTGATAGATACATAAGTAAGTACTACCTAAGTGAGTTAATGTTGTACAATGATTCCTTTACAGGTGCGAGACTACTGCAAGCATAAGTTCATGATTAATTTATTATTATAAGTATCAACAACCATTAATTAATGCGTACCTACGTACTATAAGTACCTACTATAACCATATTATAAAATAGACTACTGTTACATACATTTATTTTAAGTACACAGATTACATAAGGTTACATACACATTATAGATAATTTCATGATATAATTTTTACCTCTCTGATGACTTGGTTACTCCTCCGGAGGAAACAGATTCGAAATTGTAAGACATGCAAAAAGCAACGTATGTTGTTAGTTTTAAAAGCTCAAAATAAGTGTTTAGTTTTTTTTACGCCAAGTAGTAATGGACAGCAGGTACTTTGGTCATAGACCTAGATCATAATCTGTTAATCCACTAATAAGTAGTTATTCCCCAAGTGCCTTTGGCCGTAATTGACCATAAAGTTTACTTTATAAACAAGAATAAGTTTCCCCAAAAAGTCACACTTTCTTTCCAATTCACAACGTAGGTCCTGGTCCTGTATATAATCCACCACTACCAAGTATTTACAAAATTATTTTGGAAGTTAATGGTCGTTTATACAATTTGGGGCGGAGGGGAATAAACGGCTGTTAAGTTTATTGAGCGAGGGATTGCCACTTTTAAATACAGGTAGGACTATTAACTTGTACCATTTTTTAGTAGATGATCAGTAGAGGAACCACTGTTTTTAGTCTGTTTCGTTGACTCTTTCTGCCGAGTTAGAGTTACTAAATAAATAAGGTTAAAAAAACCTTACTAATCAGTTGTTTACAAATTATTTATTTCAGTCTCGCAGATGAATGTTATTCACACCAAAACACTTTGCAACCCTAGTCAATAAACCAGATGTAAACGAGGGGTATCAAATCAACCGGAGATTTTTATGAGAGTTTATTAATATATTAAACCAATAAAGTTTACGTCATCGATGACTATTATAGTAATTGAGATGAAACAGACCGTTATAGGTACAACTGTAATATATAGGCATGAGAAGCATCTCCACACCTCAAGGCAATGCGATAAGAATATTAAGTTAAATATTTATAATAACATGTCATTATTCCATATAAGAAAGCAGGTATACTTAATATTAAAAATATTACAAGTAATGATAAAGCATACAGTAAACAATATGGGCATACATATTACATATCGCAGCACATTATGGACATTGCAAACAGCAAGTGACGTCAACATCTCGGTGGCCAAAAGACAACTACACAAAGTTAAAAATTGTCGCCTTAACTTTAATCATTCTGCTAAGTATGTAGGCATTTGTTAACAGCTGCTACCGCCAAATATGTCCAAACAGTTCTTACTGTAACGCAACCCACACGGAACCATTGAAACATGGGCGGACCAGTAAGCCCACACTTGAATGAAATTGAGCAAGATCCTAAAAATATTAGTGACGTGGTGTTAGCATGTCCTATCGTTGTTTATTTTGCTCGTTATGTTCGTATAAAAATCGTATTGCTGCCATACATATTTGACTACCCACATGTGTGAATATGAATTAAGGTTGACGAGCACGAATCCTACGCAGCGTCGCGAGATGTCGAATGCTACTGAGTGAAGGCTGGTATTGCATCACTAGACTTGCGGCTGAAACAGAACCAACTCGCTCCAAGTAGGTCATGTATTCATGCCGTAAACATAATTTCAGCGCATTTGCGCCAACAAAACTATATCATTTCAATGCCTGTGTTGATAAAACAATCGTAAACCGGTTTTCTCGGCGGTATGCAGGCGTTTTCCCTATATTCCAAGGTGTGATAGCAACATCATGCATTTACGTTTAATTTTATCGTTAACCTCTAAATCTCTGATAACCTTAGAATTAAAAAATGCAGTTTTGTGACAAATTAAACACGTGACATAATTTTGACCTTGATATTCAAGATGAATGTACAGTTGACAAAAAGAACTGCAGCGCTATATGAAACCATTGGCAATGTTAAGTTTTTTTTCTTTTTTGCAACACGACTCCTTTGAGCTCTGTAAAGTCCGTGGCTCATTCGTAGCGCGGGGTTCGCTTATATAACTCCTCGTTATGCGCATACATTGTGTTTACAATTTAACGCGTTTCTGTGTTTTAGCTACAAAATTCTCTGGTTTAGAGGCGCGCAACCGGCGCTATTTCTATTTATGACATCATCCCGCGTCGGGCTTACGTATCGCTGCACGCTTTAAATGGAGGCGACTGAGTTGTCTGCAGTTGATGCCGTTCCGCAGACTGATCCCGAATAATACCTTTTGAATACACTTTCTTGAAGCAGTCGACCCGGCCGAGGTGGGCGACTGTCTTGCGAAACTACCATACTCATTAATTCACGATTCCCTTTTAGGAAACATGCCCGGCAACGTACCTAACTGTTACGGACGGAATAATATTATAGCCATGAGACAACTCGGTTTATTCACCCTCTTGTCTGTCTTGACAAATGTCCGAATTAAAATTCCATGCGATAGTGACATGTTCAACTTGGATACAAATTGTCATGTAGGAATCAAAGTGAATATCGCAGACTAAAGTTGATGTTAAATTAAATTGTAAGTAAATAAGTTAGAAAATAAAAATAAATACCTAGTTGTGCTTTTGAAGAAGTTGTTGCTTTCTCTGTTCATGAGTTCCGATCTGAATTTGCTCATTTCTTCTTCCATCTTCCTCATTTCGGCGTCAAATCTCTCCCTAATGCTGGAGAATTCAGTGTCGATGACAGAAAAGTCACCAAGCTTGATGGGAATATTCCTTTTCAGACCACTGTCAGCCATTTTAGAGTTGTGTGTTTTGTGGAATAGGTGAAACTAAATAAACACTGAAACGTTCTTATGTAAACACGGATCACAGTGTCGCTACGCACTCAACGGCAGACAAGGCAGGACTGATCATTAGTCGTCGCTCGACTCGGCGCCAGGGGGCCTGCGCACAGTTTTAAATAGCCTCACGTTCGAACGCTGCGCCGAGACTCGCTCGGCGTCACTCGGCCCACACTATGCTTCTCGCTCATTCCACGTCTGGCCATAGTGGCCATACCGTGGCTCACACTCGAGCATCTTCGCCATGATGCATAGGCGCTGCAACCGACATCATCGTCCCCGACCACTACGTAACGTCATTGATGAATCATTCATCTGAATCCGTCTCTTCTGTTTAAGGCAATCAACACCATAAATAAATGTACTTACCTACGATTATCTTATTCATCGCAGTATTTTTTGTTTACCCGCTTGTCATTCCATCTCTTCAATAGTCACAAACTAGGTAGGTAAGTAGGTAGGTACCTAGTGCAGAATTAAACGGTACCTATAAAAAAATCTAGAAAAACTAGTGGTCACCTTCGCCTTATGACGTGAATTGGACGTAACGGCGGAAATTACCTAACCGCTTCAAGATTCTACCAGTTTGATATAAGTAGGTATTCGGAATTTCTTGATTGTTTAAATCAAAGAGCAAGAATACGCTGGCATTGTCTCGTTAAAAGATTTCAATCTTTAATTTCCCATTAACAAGGATTGGGAACCTTAAAACAATGGCCCAATAAATAAAGTCCGTTTAGGGCGACAGCCGCATGAAAGCAGCCAGTAGACCTTGATGCCTAATATGAGTCAGAAGTTTGTCACGTCTCAAGAGTGTTAAGACAAAAACATCCAATTATGTCCACGTTAACCAGTAGGCGAATATGTAATACTTATTCGTTGTATTCATTACAAATAGGAAACATTACTCATGTTCAGACTCCTACGTTAATATCAATCATTGCGAAATATTTACCAGGAATTCGGTTAGTATTGAATTGAACTAAAAGTAATCCAATCCTAAGAATTGGTCCAAGGTTGGATTGCAATTATGATTTCAATACCAGCCAAGCCAGAGTGTTCACTAAACGTTAAGTAAATTCTAAGTCAGATGACTCAAGGAAATTATAATACATTAATCAGGAATGCAAAATTCTCCGCTTAGATTGCACCAAATAAGTACCTATTTATAGATGTAGGTACTTCCTGCTACCACTGAAAAATTAATCTTTTAGCATGGCAAATTTTAATAGACTTCAGGGTTAAGGTACTTGACGACCAGTCCTAAAGTCTGAAGCTCTAAAAGCAACTATCAGAAAGTTGTTTGAAGCCAATTTTGACCTTATACGGCAGTTAAACATAATCCACATCATCATTTACTGTCGACAAAGTACTCGAACGGTTCTGAGCAGTATTTATAGATATGAATCCACATGTGCCATAAGCCCCCGACTGCTTAACAATGTAAACACTAGTCATCCCTCGAAAAAGCATCCACCCCACACTTAATGCTCCATTTATAACCGTCGACAGCTCTTTTACCACAGGAAACTACTTTGCCGCCTGTGGGTTGAAATCCGTCAACATTATTTTTGGAAACAATGTTGTTTCAAAATCTTTGAATTATTAAAAAACTTCTGGAATGTTATCTTTTGCTAGATGGGTGTCATAAATTATAGTAAAACACGTTGTTTAAGCCACTAATAAATTATTGAATAATACCAAACTTATTTTTTTGGTAACTATCACACTCACGCTTTAGTTAATCAGGAGAAATAATACCTAGGTACTTTATTCTAACGTCAGGACGAAGATCTAGGTAAGTATTATACAACAAAACAACCAGACTCTGACCAATCGAAAGAGTGCCATACAACCAATAATTAACGCAAAACGGAGGAAGGAAGACAGATTGTTCCGACCTCGAGCTATATGGATCGACGGCAGAGAAGATTTGAGGATGGCAATAATTATTATCAATGCTGCTGGCAAAACTTCCCACTGAAATCATGATGACATGGGGCATTACAGTTTTTTATGAAGCGACGCGACAATATAAAACCTGCATGTTTACAATTTACTCTGTAGTTTATGCACGAGCCCGGGTATGCCTCAAAGATACATCAGGGTACCATGACAAACTGAAAACAACCACTGCTGAAGTCCTAAGGTCGCTGCTATGGTCGAACAAATTCAGGCAATCATCCTAGTTCACTGTTTTGGAATTAGCAAGTACTAAGAAAGACAAGACTGCAGTCCTGATGACCGTGCGATACTAATAATTGCTCATTGTTGAGGGATCACAGGGATCCTCTTCGACGGAAGACTTATGTCTAGAGATCTATTACCTATACCTAGGTGTGGAATGTGAGGGGCTGTGCTGTAATAGTTGATGTTAAGCTGACTCTGAACTCTCACGTACCAAGAATTTGGTTAAAATCACAGTAAAACTTTAAGATGCCTGGCAGTGCCAATGACACGTCAAGTAGGTAATGACAAATTAAATTAACATTTGAGTATTTAGACATAGCATAGAACTCAATATACAAGTCTAGGCTAGACGTGATATAATGCAATCGTGCTCCATTCATTAGCATAGCACGCTCTATTTATTGCGTTAAGATTAGGACCGTATGCCTCTCGCACAGCGTCCGTACCATTTCACACGACTATTTACCTATCCGTACAAAATTCCCAACATCAGATTCTGATAGACTCATCTGACTGATGTTGCTATTTACAGCGTAGGTAGACGGTACTAATGAATTAATTTTATATAAGTAATATCAATGAAACTGCGTCCCAGGAACCGTCGTCGAAAACAATGATGCATAGTTATATTTACAACGGTCAACAAAGAAGCAGTGAATTAACGTATGTTTCACGTCATTTTCTTAAAATAGTTTTCATTCTGATTTGAAGATGGAAGTTTAGAATTAATATTTATGAGAAGTTATGCCTAATTACTCGTTTATAACTGCTTTTAGTTAAGCAAACATAGTTTTTTCCTGATTGTTTTTATTTTATTTTATTGAGAACCGCGGTAGGTTATTTGGGTTTGGGGCTCGATTACAATTTCGACGTCTCATGTGCATAGTCATGGGTGAATAAAATAACAGGTTGATCAGTTTGAATACAACAATGACTCCATCCGCTCCGTTGACTCTTACGATTTTTCTTTTGTCAGATACTTTGTTTTAACCCAGTTAATGATACTGCAGACGCAATCGTAATCGTGTAACTAAGTGCAAACAGCTTAATTATTAGTGTTTAAGTAAATTATAACATAGTAAATGAACTAGCTATCTCACTATTTTTAAAACTTATGTTAAATATTGTGAAGAAATCAGTTGTCCTAATAGTAACCGTAAGAACGAATGCCGCCTGTGATACAGGTTTATCCTAGTACAGGCATCATACTTTGTAATACCTACATTATTTCTTATTGTACCTTTTTTTTTTTTTGTTAAATTTATTATTATTATTATATTATTATTACTTAGATAACAATAAGTAGACCTACATATCTAGATAAATGCGTAAAGTTTAGTTGGAAGAACGTAGATAACTTACGAAAAGGTGCCTGTCCTGTTCAAAATAAATCTAAATTTTTTATAGATAGGTGTACCTAGGTACCTACATTATTCTACCTACTGGTAGTAAGAAGACTATTTTAGGTTCATTTTGGGAAAGTCAGTATACGTATTGTTTCAAAAAAAACTGTTGTAAAAATCTGTAATTGCTTTCAAAATTATTTTCGCAGATGCAGACACTTCGGAGGAATTTTCTGATGTTACCTACCTACCTCTATCTCGGAATGTACCATCGTGTTACTGGCAAATCCTAATAACGTGCCAACTACTGCTATTCTAGTACTGCACGGTACGGTCTGGGCCGGAATGTTGATGAAAGCGATAAACCTAGAGGTCATTCACATCCCGCCACGGTGAGAAGCAAGAACACAATATGGCATGGAATCATACATTACTTTTTGTTATAGTATGCAAAAAAATACTGACAGTTCCTCAGATAAGCTCCTCCAAAGGCGGTAAGTACGTTGATTAAATTTTAATAAGCTCGGGTGAATGACCACACCGATTAGGAATAGAACGCGGGGCAAGATCGTGACGTAATGCTGCTACATAGAATACCTACCTATAGCTACAGTGCTAATAACTGGCTTTATAAGGACCGATGCTACGTTGCACCGATCACATGCTTTTCATTTCAAAGAGCAAATTGCATTCTTAGGATGTGTGCTTACCTACTCGGTAATAGCATGTAATACTTTACTTCTCTACGAAGGAAAGTGTTCCTCCCAGGAAATACTATGTGTACCTATCAGTTTAACTAAGATCAAGCTATACCAAGCAAGAGGACCATGATAATCACAATTTTCGATTGTGCATGAAAAATGGCACCCACGCGAGAAACCAGGCGAGTTGGCAGGTGGGCTATAATGATTTTAAAGAAAAAGCTGATTGATATCACGATAAATCTCGTCGAAGACGGATTTCAGCTTTCAAAGCATTAGCATCATGTAAACATTACAAAAAAAGTTTGAATCTAATATTGCGCTTTATAAACATTTCCTAACATTAGCTATTTTGCAAGCTAGCTAAATGCCATTTCCGTCTCAAAAATAAAATGGCATTTCCTAAAGGCGTCATTTTTTTTTTTAACTTTTTCATGTTATATTACCATAACATCACGCCTGATGTCTCCAAAGGGTTAAAAGCAGAAGTGCACCATAATACACCTACATTTCGCCAGTTATTTTTAAGCCCCATCTAGGAAATATTGCAAGCCTATAATTGCCATCAACCTAAACCGGGGGTTGCTACTGAGAATGAATAGGTAATAGAAAACCCCATTAACAATTTGGTATTTCTGGGAATCGAACCCAGAACCTCTTGCTCTGCAGTACTAGACCAACGAGGCAGTCCTATAATATAATATAAGGTACCCATGTATTTTAGAAAAATTGGTTTAGGTACCTACTTATACACTTTTACACGTCGAATGTTATCTTCTAATCGAAAAGACAAAAAGCCAGCAGCCTATTTCCCCCGTCAAGGTTGTTTCAGTATTATAAAACAAAGTGTGACGAACAGTCTAGGTAAGATCAAGGCTAGGTCCATTCTGTGACACTCACACTCGCGGCGCGGCGGGTGACAAGCAGAGCGGAAAGCGGAACCCTGGTCAGATCGCCGCCTTCCGCATTTTTCCTCACAAGCCTATAAAGTTTCGATGACACTCGATATTTTATTCGTGTGATTTCACATTGGCCGACATGGCGAACAAATTCATCAACTCTTCATTGTTTATTTAGATGCATTGATTATAACTTGCCACTTTAAAGGTGGGCGCATTATTACTTGATTAGTTTCCTATCAGAATGAGAACAATCCAATTTAAGTATTTGTATTTATTGGGAACGGCATTGGAAAAGGCTAGGGACCAATGTCAAGCACCCAATTTTACAACAGGATAAATTGTATCCTGTAGCTATATTTATAAGGCCATACTGACTGTAGGTATGGTAAGTATGTATGACTGGATAAAACCAAAATTAAGGAAGGATAATAAAACTTAAAAGAACAGCCATATGTAGGAGGCACCTACTTTGGGTAGCCGAACTGCCGAACCCACAAAACCGATTGCCTCGGTGGATCGGTTTCATTTATTTCCTGCAGTGGTTCAATGACTGTTAACGAAACGACATTCATAAAAACATACATAATACATAATTATGACATTCACGAAACCAAAAGAAATAGTAGGTACCAGTTCATATATTTGTACGGTCCCCTCTACTTATTACAATCTTTGTCATTATAGAAACCTTATATACCATATTATTATTGTAATAAAGTCAGTATATTCTCAGCAGTCATTGGTTTCATTTACTGTCTCTGCCTACCGTACATGGGATCCTGGCAGGGTCGCCGTCGAGGGGACCGTACATATTAAAAACTGGTGCTCCACAAGTAACGCCCTCGCCTCGGTGTTGTTCGATAGGTAGGCAGGTACCTGCGATTGGAAACAACAGAGGCATGACGTAAGCTACCCTGATGGCTTCAGGCAGTTTGAAAAGAGATGACGTCACCGGCTTCATAGCTGAAGCCTGACTTTGATTCCTCGTGACGTAGATTTGTTTTGAAATGATAGCAACATCACCTATGGTGCCGTCTTGTCATCGTCCTATGGTGACGCCATATGGGTGTATTAATGATAGATTTTTCTTTATCTATAGTGTGGGTCAGCGATCCCCGGATTAATTGAGCTTTAATTAAGTACCATCTCGTTAAATTAATAGAACTATCGAACAATGGAACTGATGATTGAACCATAACCATCTGGAACATGCTTTGTCTACCTACCTCGAATACTATCTCAGAAATCTTCTGACTTAGACGTATTTACTTCCATCTCATTTTCCAAGAGATTTAATATAAAAAAATATAGGAAAATATTCCTCACCTTTATTTGCCTAGACTTTACCACGACGCCCAAGAAAATTGTTAGGATCCTTGTGGTACCAACCTGACCACACAATGCTCGTGTTTTAGCTGCCCGCCAATTAACGCAATTAATTATAATTAGTATGATTTGTATTGCAGTAGAACCGGTTAAATAAATCCAATAAAGTATATAGATGGTACTGCAGTTTTGCACAATGAATGATCTAGGTATGTATCGCAAATACCAATGGACAAATACGAAATTTATAGGCTTGTAGTGTGGTATACCTACAATATCTCTCCTCCCGCCCTCAGCCCAATGTTTAGGGTTCCGTACCAAAATGGTGCACACTTGGGTGATAGGCACTTCCAGGCTGAACGCTACGTGATAGAAGCTACGCTCTACGGTAATAGCTACACGCTACGGTAACAGCTACGCGCTACGGTCTACACACCATCACGCGCTACGAGCCCTACATGCTATGGAGGTAGCTACTACCCTTTACATGCGATACTCAGAACTTGCTACAGGCTAAGTGCAATTTGCTACGCGCTACGTCAACTCCCTGCACTTGTGCTTCGGTCATTATGAATGAAGGTTATGCTAGCATAATGTAGAACCGTTGCGAGACTCACACTTTGCCGATTTTTTTGGGGTTACTGCTGGTGCAGAATAATTATTGTCTTGTTCCGTAACACCCATAATCTCTATCAGCCGTCATTTTATTATTATATCTTGATACCTACCTACCTTGGTACCTAATGGTTTCGAAGATGCTGTTAGTTTTCCTATATTTAGAATAAAAAGACTTAACTTTTCTCAAAACATCAGATACCTAGTCATTTAACTACTGGATTCCTGAAAAATACTGTAGGTGTAGGTACCTACTTACACTTATTCTGTGCGGTATGTATGAAGTATAACAGCTTCGTCTGTCTGTAATTGAGTGACATCATGGTTGGTTCATTGCTCACTTATGTGGGGCATCACCGCATCACATGTAAGTAAATAGAATTGTTCCCCATGCTGTAACATTAGGTATTCCTATGATGTATCTGCGTGTAGTCATTTTATGCTATGTACACACGGCTACACATCAAGCTAGACATTTCCAGTATATGCTGACCTCGCATTGTACGAAAATCCTATACAATACGAGATCAGCATAAACTGGAAATGTATAGCTTTATGTGTAGCCGTGTGTACCTAATGTACATTTCAATAAAAGCGCAATTTGTTTTATGTAGGTACCTACCTACCTACCTAAATGGTACAGGCATTTTACTACGTAAGTACCTAAATAATAATACGGTCTGTTATTAAGTTAGCCCACATCTGGCTACTTGGCCAAGCAGTGAGTTTCCCTCAAAACCTTCCTAAGTTTAAAATTAGGTATCTGTATCAAATACCTATTCTGCTTTCCGTTTTCAGTATTGATTGGCACAAAACCTGATAGTTTTGAAATTATTATACCTACTTAGTCATCAGAGCAGTGAACACATTAATGCAACAGAATATTAAGAATTCTAGGAACTTGTTATGTTGTTTATCGAACGGACCTTAGATGGTCCGTGGACCATGGACTGGATATGTCACCCACGAGTGCCCAGGATACTTAAGCGTAATATTATAGTACAGCATGAGAATGGAGACACTTCCCGTTTTGTACGGTAATTTCAATAAAATTTAACCTACCTACCTACGCCAACCTGAAAACGCCTGGGTATGTAAAAGGTACCTTACCTACCTACATACAGGAAAGGAGGAGATCGTAGCTAAGTACTAAAAGCCGCACGGGTCGATCCATCAGGTTAAGCTACGCTTGCCGGGGTTGGTCCGTAGATGGGTGACCATCTTTACATACCGAGACTCCTCCGTGCCTCGGAAAGCACGTTAATCCGTTGGTCCCGGCTGTCGTTTGTGAATCTTTGACAGTCGTTACGGGTCGTCAGAAGCCCAAAAGTCTGACAACCAGTCTTACCAAGGGGTATCGTATTACCCAGTTACTGGGTTGTGGAGGTCAGATAGGCAGTCGCTCCATGTAAAATACTGGTATTCAGCTGCATTCGGTTAGACTGAAAGCCGACCCCAAGATAGTTGGGAAAAGGTTAGGGAAATTAACCTACATAGAGGAAAGTGTTTGGGGTTTGTTGTACATGGGTACTTACCTACCTGTGTAGTGTAATGCACTGAACCTTTGTTCATAATCGTAGGTAATTAATACCTACGTTCCATTGTACACATTACATTCCATCGAAGTTCTTAGTACCTACCTACCTACGTAGGTAAAATAAGTTCCTATGTAGGTACATAGGATCTTATTTTAACCATAGGTTGATCTCTTGTTTATAAGGGCCCAAGCTATCTTAATACAAATAGGTAGGTAGATACCTACCTACTTAACTATTGTTGGTTGTGGGTTTAAATCCGGAGCCGGACAAGTACCAATTTATATGTAGATAAGTACCTACTTACCTAATTTCTAAGTTTATTTAAGTACCTACCTATACAACCTTATTTTTTCTTTATGCTAAACCCGAAAAGGGGTCATTGTACTCATCATTTTGAACAACTTTTCAACAAAAAAAATCAGTTGTTCCCTACATTTATGTTCACTTAAATCGACAAAATGATTTGTTTTTCGCGATTTCAAAGTTTGTCCCATAGAAAAAGTTGTTCAAAATGATGAGTACAATGACCGCTTTTCGGGTTTAGCATAAAGAAAAAATAAGGTTGTATAAGTCTGAAATTGCCAACCCGTCTAGAGCAAGGGTGATCAATTCCTTCTCTGAATGAGAAGAGGGTTTTTTCCCTGCAGTGGGACAGTAATAGTCTGGTATTATATTATTATAGTCAATGAAAATAATGAAATGACCTGAGATTAAATCATTGGCTTAACAGTCTCCCTATGGTTAAAAAAAAAAAAGTAATAAAAACTAAAACCCAACTACGACTTAAAGGTATAAACAAGACACCACAGACAGACAAATAAAAAATCCGGAGTCACACGTAATCTGTTTGATTTATGCCCTAACACGTGTGACTCCGGATTTTTAATTTGTCTGTCTGTGGGGTCTTGTTTATAAGTAGGTACCTTTTTAGTCGTAGTTGGGTTTTAGTTTCTATTAGGTACCTACTTAATTTTTTTTTCTTTGTTGTTTTAGTTATATAAATGCACAATTACTTGTCTTAATCACGGCCCAGTTACAATGTAGGTACTTAGATGTGCGAGGATAAATTGATTGCGTACATATTTGCACGCTCGTAGAAATCATTTGACTTGGGTGTTGCCTTGACGTGCTGGTTATTTTTAGAAATTACTTAACATCACTGCATCCAGTGCTACGGAAAGTCAGACAGAAATGAGAAATAAGATTAAACATGATGCCACTGATCCGGACTCGACGGAGTCAATAGATATGAAATGTTTATTGCACCTACAAATTAATCATCGATATTTTAAGGAGATCCAGTTACTTAGTTACTTCATTGACTTTAAAAATCTTAATTATTTAGACTGTATTATTTGTATAAGCAAACAGTTCACACTGTTCACACATTCCTGTAAAATTTTACTCACATTATGGCATTTATAACTACCAAATCTCAAGTCTGTAAATCTGCAATCTAAGATGGGTAATTGTCGGTTTTAATTAACCCCTTTAAAAAAAGAGGGAGTTCTTCACTCTCGTCTTCGCTTGACTACCAATAGGTACCTACCTACCGTAGTCTGCAAAAACTAAAAATATTTGGTTTCGTATAGGAAGCAAACCCGCGACCCGCATGGAACATACCTGATTATATGGCCTATCACTTTAGCCACTGCGCCTCTCGTGCTGTTTCAAGTGAAAAGTACAGGCTACCCAAGATGATGCAATTTGTAGCCAATTTCGAACGCAAGCTTCTGGCTAGGTTAGCTCAATAAAAACATAGTTACGAACGAATAATCTACATACACGATACGGTCACGTTTTTTACTTTAAAATAATTCACAATTTTAATGCTGGTTTCACGTGTCAGACTATAGTAAAAAACTCGTTTTTCTGTTCATCACATCACGCTTGGATATTCTGAGGGGGTAGGCAAAGCAGGGCGCGATCTTTTGCCATTAATGTAAAGCCTGCAGGGAGTGCCTGACCAGAGATACGAAGCCAGGAGCGGAACATACTGTTTGTTTGCGTGATATACCTAGGTACCTGTGACTTCCTGATCGGCAATCTGTTCAGTCAATAGGTACCTTCTTTATATGGTAACATATGTACGTATGTTTATTTAATGATTAACTTAATAAAAAATATGAGTAACTAATCCAATTTGCAAGCATGTTGTTCGCAGGCCCGGAGAGAATTCCATATAAGGACAACGCGTTATCATAATGTAGGTGTCAAGCTTAGTTAAATACCGCCTACATTGACCCAACTGCTGTTTATTCACTATCTTATCGTAGGCCAAACATTTTTGGAATTAGCTCAACTAATATTAAATATAATATTCATGTATTTTCAGGTTTTTTCAAGAACTCTAAACTGAGGGACACAATAGCCTTAAAAAAATATAGGCACCTACGAACCCAATTGAAATATGTTGCTTACATCAGCTGTTTAATATGCTATGCAAGGTTTATGGAATACCTTCCTAAGTCTGTCGGTTATAGGTATAGCCACACTATTTATGTATGTAGCTGCTGAGTACCTAGCACCTTACCTAGGTTCTAACTTGCACTAGGTATTCACGTAGGAGAGACCATCACGACAAGACATTATGAGCTGGAGGTTTGGTGTGCGTATCTACGATGCCATTTGTGAAACCAGATAGGTACTGACAATAGAAAAACAGACAGACCACACTTGGATGCTGTCAAACTGTCCCAGACTGGTGACAAATAGCAGTGGCTTGGCGGAACACAGGTAAGCAGAGATGTACAAGTAGGTACCTACACAAACATGATTGCTTGAATTGCAAACATGCATTGCTTGCCCCTTCTGGTTACATAAACATACATAAACTGGAAATAATGTACCTAACGTCATGTGTCTTGGAGGAAAGTAATTTCAGGCAACAGGCACATATTTTTTACCTTATTCTGACTGTTAATGACAGCAGTTGCCATTATGATTGTTGTAAGTGGAGGAAAAATCGTGAAAAATTCATATCTATATTAGTAGGTAAATGTCCCTATGAATGAGACTAATTCAATAGTTACTTGTGTTATACATATATTATATTGTATATGAAATAAAGACAATTTACAATATTTTCTTTATTTCATATACAATATAATGTCAAGAAAAAAGTAATAAAAGTATAATTTTAAGTAATTTTGTTATTTTGGAATATGATTATAGTATTTTTTTTGCAAAGTCATTGTTTATTTAATTGTAATATATTGCACTGAAATTCCAATGACACAAAACAGCTGAAGTCAGGAAATTACTGTGTGAATCACAGGCTCCTTATCTACATCTACAAAACTGATAAGTTTTAAGTAGGTTTGCCTTTGATAAGACAACACAAAGCACTGTATACCTGTCTAACAAGTGGCAAATCATACAATATTGAAGAAATACATATATTTATTATTTCTTATAGAATACAAAACAACTAAGATTATGATATTACAAACACTTTGCATATAACATCAACCGGTTTACTGTCAAGACCCAATCAGGAACAAGACCTTGGATGCCATGCAATACAATACAAGCGCAAAGTTGGTCCCAACTGCCGTTAAAATTAGTTATCTTTGAAAATGCATTATAAACATATTGTTAAGACATAACTAAATAATATAATATGATCAATACCAACCGACAGAATGTGCTAATTACAAATTAAAATAAATTAAAAACTAAATGGTTTTGTGCCTTAGCACTTCTTTCGCATTACGCATACTTCAAAATCCGATCCTTAAATTATAATGTTATTAATGATAGACCAAAAAGTAGCATAACGTGAAACAAGTTTTTGTAATAGTTTATACAAAGTGCGACAAAAACTGGCTTTCAATAACATATTTTATCTAACTTAAATATATATTATTTTTGCAACAGGATTACATAGGGGCTTCCCTCTTCAAGCAACAAGAACAATCACATTAAAGTTTCATTACACATTTAATTTGTGCAGTTAAATATCAGTTCTTTGTGTCAACACCCAAATCAGCTGTTAAAGTAGGCTTTGCGATAATATAATTATCTTTTATATTTAATACTACCTATCACAAAGTGATTCTGTACAAAGTTGGCCACTTTAAACATTACATATTTAAAACTGATGTATAGTTAAAGTTTTCTATTTATTTCCATTTCAGAAGTATAACAATTTGTAAACAAGTCTTTTATGAGTGAATTAAATTCACTAAAACAGTATATCAACAGTTAGCTACTATTTTAATACAATTTATAGAAAAATATCAAAACATTTATCAAGGTGTAAATCTTATAATAGGAATATGATGTGTGCGTTGGTTAATCGATTCAAATACAAAATATAGATTTCTTACATACTGTTCAGTCGCATTTTACCATAAAACTCGCGGTTTTTAATACAGAGCAGCATAAATAAGTATCCATATCAAAGGTTTACAAGTTGGCTTGATGACTATCGCCCTGTGGCTGGAGCCTCGGTGACAGGGGCGGGTGCGGGCGCGGGCGCGCTCGATCCACCGGATGTTGCCCACACAATGATTATGATAAGTAGAACTGCCCCAATAGCACCGATAATTAACATCATCTTTAGATTCTGCCACCAATACTTCCGTTTCAGTTTGCCAGCCTGCTGTTCGAACTGCGCTGCCCCATGCTGTAAAGCATCTGCACGATTGTCTAATTCGGACAACTTTTGGTCCCTCTCCAACACTTTCTCGACATTAACGCGCATAATGCCAACCACTTCATCGACTTTGGCTTGAGTCTGAGCCAAACGCTTATCGCTTACTCTAGGGCCTGAGCTTCCTCCTTGGTCTTCCATTTTGTCAGATTGTTTTGAACTTTGTACAAACTACACCGAAAAGTTTCACACTTCAATAACTTTATTCTATATAAACTGAGTCTGTGATTCAGTTCAATAACGTAAATATGGCGAAGGCACGGAGAATTATAATTTTCGACTTGAATGACAGAAGAAAGACAATCAGCGTGACACATTCATGACGTCATAGTATGATTACGTTTACAAATCATATTTGAGTGACTGACCAATCAACCAACGTATACGATTTTTGTTTTGCTTGTGATTGGCCCGTTATGTGCTGTAACTGCTGTAAGAAAAAAAAAAATCAACTTGAATAAAATGTGTGTTCCTAGAGTTCCTTGCATTATGGTGTAAAAATGTGGCTTGCTTTGTGGTGGCTGAAGTGTTGCCAGCAAGATTTGCCAGTTGCTAGATATATAACTGGAATTTTTATTTAGTACGGTAACATTGGTTGTCGTGACATTTTTTTTTCTTGTGCTGTCAGTGCTGATTCTTGGTGTAGGATTTTTGTCGCCGGTATTTTATTTTAGTAAAACCAGAAACAGCTTACAGAAAAGCCAAAATGGTAAGAAGTAATGTGTTATTTACAATAGTGCCAACAGTTTTTTGTATTTCAGTTACCGAAAACTTAAAAGAATAGTGAATAATCTAGAAATGTTCGAGCCGTTGTTCTTGTTGCACGTGTGTCTTGATCACATGAAATTATTGTGCAGGTGTCACTGAATCCCATCAGAATTTTGAAAAATGAAGCTGAAGAAGAGAAAGCCGAAGTGGCCCGTATGTCCAGCTTCATCGGTGCCATCGCCATTGGAGATTTAGTGAAGAGTACTTTAGGACCTAAGGGAATGGACAAAATTCTGGTTTCTTGTGGCAGAAATGCTGGCCAGGTAAGTTTCTTAATCTTATTTTAACTATCAATACTTCACTGAAATTGAAAAAAGCTGGTTAAGAGAGAGTTTAAAGTTCTAATAAATTGGTTATATTTTGTAGGTTGAGGTTACAAATGACGGCGCTACTATTTTGAAATCCATCGGTGTTGATAACCCAGCAGCAAAAATTTTGGTAGATATGTCAAAAGTACAAGATGAGGAAGTTGGAGATGGAACCACATCTGTAACAGTATTGGGTAGGTAACACATTTTTGTTTTAGTATCCCTGTAGAGGCATAGACAAAGGAAGTTATTCTTAAACAGAGTATAAATGTTATTCCTAGATGCCTCTTACTGTTTGCATGTTATACCCATATTTACCTGAATTTTTGTCAAAATATGTTCAGCATAAAATGAAGCGGAGTACAAAACAACATATCATGTTTATATATAGGATATTTTATTGTTGTTTTTTTATATATTTGTTGCTATGATAATAATTGTAGAAACAAAACAACAGACACTCAACCTTACCAAGGATTCAATATATGATTCAAGCCATAAGTGTGTTGAAATTTTTGAATATTTATTATTTATTAATTAATAAAAAAAAAACTGTTCCATACAATTTTGACTGTATTGCACTGTTGTGGAAAACAGCAGACAATTTTCATTATAACCAATAAATAATTTCATCGCAGGGTGGTCCAGAATCATGTACTGAAGTCATGGTAACAGGTTGTGTGTCCATGTCGCTGCTACCGTACCAGTGCCAGTTTGCGAGTTAATGTAATACTGATAAGAAGTTTATAATGAATTTATCCATTGTAATTATATATTGTATGATATTAATTAAATGTTTACTATGTAACATTTTACATAATGTTTATTCTAATAAACTAATTATTTACATACATTTTAGCGGCTGAACTGCTTCGTGAAGCTGAAAAGCTTGTTGAACAGAAGCTGCACCCACAGACAATCATCGCTGGATGGCGTATAGCTGTAGATGCTGCTAAAAAAGCTCTCTCCGATTCTAGCTTTGACCATGAGAAGAGTTTCAATGAGGCTGCCCTGCGTGAGGACCTTGAGAACATTGCTCGCACAACATTGAGCTCTAAAATTCTTTCTAACCACAAAGAGTGAGTAAATTATGAAAGATAGTACAATTAGTTCTAAAGTTAATAAAAAAGTCTAAAAGAAGCTGACATTGGAGATCATAAACCAATTATTTTATTTAAAATTTCAGACACTTCACAAAGTTGGCGGTGGATGCAGTGCTCCGTCTCAAAGGCTCCGGCAACTTGAAGGCTATTCAGATTATCAAAATCTCTGGTGGTCTGCTGGAGGAATCTTTCCTGGATGAAGGTTTCCTCTTAAATAAGAAGGTAAACCCTAATAAATAAAATAATCAAATTTATTTAATTGTCTGTCCTCGTATAAACTTCATGAATCATCATCATTCAGCCTACAGCAGTCCACTGCTGGACATAGCCACTGGCCAATTGCGCGCCATTAAACTCGATTCTCGAACTCTCATCCAGCTGCTAGCAGCCACTCTGTGAAGATT
This sequence comes from Lithophane ornitopus, assembly GCA_948473465.1. Lineage (NCBI taxonomy): Eukaryota > Metazoa > Arthropoda > Insecta > Lepidoptera > Noctuidae > Lithophane > Lithophane ornitopus. Next base: position 9,187,109 of record OX419620.1, on the reverse strand, counting down.
GTTGCTCAACGTAGCCTGAGGGCGTCATACCAAGAACACGACTACCCGAACGACCATCGGTTCTATGGCTAATATGGCTGGCCCATTTGCCACTTCAACTTGCTTATTCTGTGAGCTATGTAGCTTTCGTTCTCTGCTGGATCACCTGGTTCCGGATTTTATCCCCTAGAGGGATTGAAACATAGCCCGTTCCATAGCTTGCTGAGAGACCTTGGACCAGCCATACCATGAGTGTCAATGTTTCGCCTCTGTAAGTGATAACAGGCAGGACGCACTGATTGAAGACTAGGATCTGTGAAATACGCGACGAGAACACTCGACGAATATTCTCAAACGCTGCCCAGCCCAGCTAAATTCTTCTGTTATCCTTATGAAACATAACATGCCCAAAACAAAACAAAATTAAACCATCATGTATGTGCATTTAATTTAGTTGGATGATTTCAAAGTTTCTTTAAATCAATCAATCAATCAATCAAATCAATTACATTTGAATCAGACACCTGAATACTTGCTAAATCATAATGTTTACTTATCAGGTGGGAGTGCACCAACCTAAGCGCATTGAGAACGCCAGCATCCTGATAGCCAACACACCCATGGACACAGACAAGATCAAAGTGTTTGGATCTACCATCAAAGTAGACTCTATGGCCAAGATTGCAGAACTGGAAGTTGCTGAGAAGGAAAAGATGAAGGACAAAGTCAACAAGATCTTGGCTCACAAATGCAATGTCTTTATCAACAGGTAATTGGTGATACTTATAGTCTGAATAGTTACTCGAGTAATAGTTTTTATTTCTAAGCCTGAAAAAATTACATTGAATAATGATACCTAAGTTCATTTTTCAACAAATATATAGCGACTCACGCGATGTTCACACGCTTACGACGTGTTTCATTGTCTCGAAAAGTTGGTATCAACTTAATAAAAACAACAGCCTTTGCTTTGTTCGTGCTGGACACCAAACAGTATGAAATAGATAATGTCACAGTATGGCAGTGCAGCATTCCGTACATCAATGACTAGACTATGAGTATTAATAACATGACATGAATAAATTCTCTTCCCCAGGCAACTTATCTATAACTACCCTGAGCAGCTATTCGCTGATGCCGGCGTCATGGCAATCGAGCACGCTGATTTCGACGGTATTGAAAGGCTGGCCCTCGTGACCGGAGGCGAAATCGCATCCACATTCGACTCACCCGACAAAGTCAAACTGGGACACTGCAAAGTTATTGAACAGGTAACAGTTGGGTTCTTTTTTACAAAACAATCACTTCCCTGTTATTCCGTTGTTTAGTAGTTGACTGTACTTACGGTCGCGTATTTGACTGTACGCGACCGTTAATATGGCATGTCACATCAAGTTTAAAAAGAAGTCCGGCTTTGTAGAACGTCTATGTGTCATGTGCAATATTAACATTCAGGTACAGAACGACACAACTTAGATGTAGCATAAATTCGAAAATTTGCATTCATTAATTTCAATGTTCGAATGTATTTCATATGACTTTACTAGATATTTGGGTTGTGTAAAGATAATTTTCACATAAAGAAGTAATAAAAATTGGTGATTTTAAAGGCGCACTCACTATATTTTTTCAGCAGAACTGCCCATCGGTGCTAATTGTTCGAGAAAGAGAACTAACAGGTCTATAATTAATTTAGTTTAGCATAGCTACCATTTGATTTAAAATTCAGCCTGTATTTAGAAAGAGTAGTTTGAATACGAAACAAAAATGTTCACTAAGGTAACTGACAGACAGAGTTACTCTCACATTTATAATATTAGTATAGATATAAATTATTGCCTTATTCCAGGTGTTGATTGGTGACGAGTGCCTCATCCGTTTCTCTGGCGTGGAACTCGGCTCAGCCTGCACGGTCGTCATCCGCGGCGCCACGCAGCAAGTCATCGACGAGGCCGAGCGCTCCCTGCACGACGCGCTCTGCGTACTCGCCGCTACCGTCAAGGAACCTAAAATTATTTATGGTGGAGGTGAGCAATATTCTTGGTATTTGCAGAGTTTAATTCGGCATTGATTTTATTATTTTTTGTATGGGACAAAAGAACTTTTTTGTACTAGTTTGACTTCACTTATTCCATGAATAGCGTTGATCATCGAGAAGACAAGACACAAAATTGAAAGCTGAATTGCGTTGTTTCTATCATTATTTTATTATGTACTATCTGCCCGCCCTGGTTTCGCACGGGTAGCACTAAGTACTTATCTACATTTTTATGTATGTCAGCCAGCATAAACATGCGATAGTGTAATAGGAAACAAGCGTACAATATTGCTGGTAAGAAGGTCTCGGCGAATAGTTCCTGGGTAACTTTTAAAACGATTTTATGTTATAAACAAAATGATACACCAATCTTTTAGGCGCCAGCGAGATGCTGATGGCCGAGGCCGTGTCCCGCGTGGCGGCGCGCACGGCCGGCAAGGAGTCGGCGGCCGCCGAGGCGTTCGCCATCGCGCTGCGCCGCCTGCCCTCGGCCGTGGCCGACAACGCGGGCTACGACTCTGCCGACCTCATCTCACGCCTGCGCGCGCATCACGCTCAGGGAGAGATCACTATGGGACTTGGTGAGTTGCTATGTTTATATTGTTAGTTACTACTTACTAATGTATTTATCGGAGAAGCTTGTTCAGTCACATGCATAAATACCTTGGACAACAGTCAAAATTTTCTAGGGAAGTAACGATTGCAACTTTGTGAAAAGACCTATTTCATAATAAAAAATATTTCAGTGCTTTAGGAGAAAATCTCTTTTAAATCTAGCTAAGTTATTTATTATATTATGTTCGATACTGTACATACTGGTTTTTAGTGTTGTGTATAATCCAAACATAGCTTATGAAAATATTTTGGTCGCATTCTATAAAGAGAGAGTACTAAACGATAAGTAAATAAGGCTTCATAACTTCAATTTATGTTAAAATACATATTGGTTGAGAAAAATGCTTCTTTATTAAGTGCAGCAGTGGACTATAAACAACCGGGATCGTGAACTCTGAATCAATGATTACAATTTGTAAAATACATTTCAACATACAAATAACCATTTACGTTCACAGACATGCAGAACGGCCGCGTAGGTGACATGAAGAAGCTGGGCATCACCGAGTCTTACGTAGTGAAGCGCCAGGTGCTGCTATCTGCCGCCGAGGCCGCTGAGATGATCCTCCGCGTTGACAACATTCTGAAGGCGGCGCCGCGTCGTCGCGGACCCGACCGTCGTCCCTGCTAGAACATTCTAGATACTCAAGCACGAACATTAAGTAGAAGTGGCTGACCTAACATCCAACACTGATTAGTTTCAAATGTGTCTCAGACTTTGCATATATTTTGTACAAAACTATCAGATAGTTTACTGGTGCTTATACCACTGCTCAGTTAATTTCCAGTGACTTAACCGGTTGTACCACTTCTGTTTATTTTTATTGTATTAATATTGCACTTTAATGCAGTGTGAGAATGCTTTTATGTCTGTACCAACTTATCAAATAACTTTAAGTTTAGCTTTACCAGTTTAGCCTTATTAGTCACAGAAGAGTGCATTTTTATAACAAAATCTCTTCCTTTGTGATTACACAATGTTCTATTTAATAACTATAAATGAAAACATACCATACTTTCTATGTATGTTATAAATAAGTATTTTGAGTTACAAATGTGGAATTCTATGAATGACACGGTCACATTAATTTGATTTGGAATTTATAATGCCTCCCTTCTAGTTTTCCTAGAAACATTGAGCTGCGCTAGTTTCATTTACTTATATCTTTTAGTTAAAGTGGCCGTTAATGCCTTGGTATTAATGTATTAACTATTAAATTAATAAAATTTTAACAAACGATTTGTTTTTTCTTTAGGTATTTTGCTTGTTTTTCGGTTCGGTTTCCAGCTTTGCACGGGACTTGATAAAAAAAACCAAGATTTTTGTTTATTTTAATATGTCAGCATAATAATTATAAATGTATACATCGAAACCTTCCGGAATACATTTTCTAAATCCTTTGCGTAATTTAGGAGAACAACGCGATCAGTCATACACTAAAAGCGACTTGTTTTATACTCAAACTAGCTGCGCCCCACGGTTTTACCAAGGAACATATACTCACCTACGTGTAAGTCTCGATCCTGTGGGAATATCGGGATACAAGTTTCCTATGTACTATTCCAGGTCATGGTCTACCCATGTGCCAAATTTCATCTAAATCCGTTCAGCTGTTTTAGCGTGAAAGCGTAACAAACAAACAAACTCACTTTCGCATTTATAATACTAGCTTCCGCCCGCGGCTTCGCCCGCGTGGTAAGTCGATAATAAGTAAGTATGTCTTTCCCCAAGATGCCGTCTGTTTCCTTGCCAAATTTTGTCGAAATCCTTTCAGTGGTTTTGGCGAGAAAAGGTAACATACATACAGACAGAGTTACTTTCGAATTTATAATATTACAATAAGGATTAGAGGGTTAAGTAATGTGTTATACTTGATTTGCGTGTGGAAAGAGTTCTGTTTGGCACCCTTCGGGTAGGGAGCCATAAAAAGCGCGCGCTACCGCGCACCCGCAAAGAAATTTTACTATTTTCTTGTGTCATCTAATGTGCTTGTGTAATGGGTAATGAGTTTTGCAACAAACTTTTAAAATTTAGCGTTTTGTGTTGTGTGATAGACGAGTGTAAATACTGCGACTGCGTAGTGTGTGCGTGGGGAGTGTGTTTTAAATTATTGGTTAGGTTACGAATATCAGAAGTCAGTGCGGGAATACTTAAAAATGGTATACTGTTGCGGCATGGCCCATAGGAATGCCTCCGCAGTCCTACGGCTGTACGGGACTGAATACTGGTTTTCAAACGAGGGATGCAACGGTTGTTGGACAACAAGCCGATCGTGTCAGTTTTACAGGGACTCGGCTGATAAGTAGGGCTGGCGGTCGAACAGGCCATTATAAGTGCATTGAGGGAAAATCCGCGTTTGGGGGTGCGTACAGCAGCTAAAGTGTTGCGGAGTCAGCATGGCCATCGCGCGCCGTACGTAGGGTCGCCGGTTCGGACCGCAGCTCGTGAGTTTCGAAAGGCGACCTATGCTAGATGACAGCGACAGCGACAGCGATGGACAGTAGGTAAGTACCTACACTTACTTACAAAATAGTATTTTTTCTTAATGTTAGTTGAATCATGGATTTTTTTATTCATAAGTAGGTAGGTACTTCATAGTACCGCGTACGGTGTTGGGCACGTGGTGCGCCTGTTCCTCACGCCCGCCCCCGTAGCCGCCGCGCCGTCTGCCGCCGTCTGTGCAACACACATAGGGACATTCGGTTGCGTGCATTACAATGTACGCTACAAAAACAAGCATTTTCTTAATGCCTAAAAAAATGTCTTTTGCCAGTAAGTAATTATTTTGCACAATGTTTTTATTATGAACAGTATGCGTAGGTTTCGGCTTCATGAAGGGTATACCCAGTATAAAGTAGGTATACCTACTTTTACACCCTGTATAAGAAGATTGATCGCCTCATCATCATCAGCCTGTTGTATTTCACTGCTAGTGAACATCTCCGATCGCGTCATACGCATCCTCTTAATTCACCGATCGACAAGCGAGTTCGGTACATAATAATAGGTCTTTACCTATGAAATTGCCGTTTTGTATGAAAAAATTTAAACGAATTTTTTTCATGAATTTTTTATTTGTATTAATCGAAGTAATCACCCATGCAATCAATGCATCTTTGCCATCGCAGTGGCAGTTTATTGATGCCCTTCTTAAAGAAATCAGCTGGACGGGAGGCAACAAATTCTTCTAAGGCATTTTGTACTGCCTCTCGGGTATTGAATTTTTTTCCCGCCAAGAAGTTATCCAAATTCTGGAAAAAGTAGTAGTCTGTAGGCGCAAGGTCTGGTGAGTAGGGCGGATGACGGAGAGCTTCCAACCCCAGTTCTTGCAACTTGGAGACCGTCTGCTGTGCAGTATGAGGTCGCGCGTTGTCGTGCAGGAGCAGCGGAGACGAGCGATTGACCAATGCTGGTTGGAGATGCGCCAGCTTCTCCATCATTGTGTTCAGTTCTTCACAGTACACATCTGCAGTAATGCTCACCCCGTTTGGTAAGAAGCTGTGATGAATCACACCGGCGCTAGACCACCAAACAGTGACCATCACTTTTCTAGGGGTAAGTTTTCGTTTAGGGCATTGTTTAGGTGCTGAACCAGGATCCAACCAACTTGCTGAGCGCTTGCGGTTATCAAACAGAATCCATTTTTCATCGCAGGTAACAATGCGGTTCAAAATTCCTTCATTTGTGTGTCTGTTGAGCAGTGCAAGGCACGTCTCGACGCGTACTTCGCGCTGGCGATCATTGAGTTCGTGGGGCACCCATTTGTCAAGCTTTTTTACCTTGCCAATTTGACGCAAATGGACCAATATTGTTTTGACGCTAACGTCGAAAGCTGCTGCTAATTCAGCCGTAGATTGTGTATCATCAGCTTCCACAATCGCCTTTAATTCGTCATTGTCGACCAAAGTCGTTCGGACGACCGCGAGGTTCATTTTTCAGGTCGAAATTTCCAGAACGGAAGCGAGCAAACCAATAACAGGTGGTGCGTTGGTTTGTAGTGTTAGCTCCGTAAACGTCGTTGATGTTGCGTGCCGCTTGTGCCGCGTTGCTGCCACGACGGTACTCATATTCCATAATTACTCGAATTTTTAACGTATCCATGATGACGAAAAAGATTGAAATGCGATGAAAATGTAACACTAATCAATAAAGAAATGACTACCTACTTTTGGAAAAAAAAATCCATGTTTTTAAAATAAAATTAATTTGAAATTAGAATTCTTAGCCAAACAAAATTATTTTGATTTGAAATGGCCAGTACTGCAGAACGGCAATTTCATAGGTAAAGACCTAATATTATCCAAGACATAATTTGAGTGACGTCATTTTAGTACCAAGACCATGTGCGGGTATCAAAATAAAGGGATTGAGGAGATGATAAAAAAGGGAGTAAGTAAAAAAAAAATCCCGAGTACAACTACAAAATAAGATCAATTTTCAAGCAGTCTGATGCAGTTTGTGGCGGTCTTAGCCCAAACTTTCGGGCGGGGGGGTCCGACGGTCACCAAGGGTCCGGCAGGATAATAATAATTGTGTGATACGCGAGCTCGAAAATATCATGTATTCATGACTGACCCAGTCTGGGACCGCCTGGTGTCATCACATCTGTGATTGAACTCAGACCGTTTGATACCATAATATGTGATATTGTTTTGAAGTTTTTTGTTGCAGTCGGTTTTTATCATATAAAAAAAAACATCTCAGCTGTCGTCTGTGGCATGCTCCCATTAACCTTTTTATGGTAGATAGCAACCCATCTTCAACAACTAGAAAAATAACTCATAAAATTTCAAAATGAAAAAGGTTTCACGTGTGACGTGGGTTTCACAGAAGTTATGAACATCGAATGCATTATAGATCTAAACTCGTTTAAATAATATTAGGTACGGCCAGCCTACTTAGTTGTATGTTCAGCTGAAACCAATTTGTTACAAAGTTGACATGCGATGCTCGAACGGTAATATCCAAGCACCATACAAGTACCTAGATTTGAATAACTTACCAGTAATTTTAAAGAAAATCAATGCAGCGGCCAGGTAGCTTTGTTTAAAGCGCAGGCCGCACTGGAAACGGAGTGAAACGAAGCTACGTTCGCTTCGTTCCCACTTTCCCAGTTTGGCTACTGGTTGTGGTATTCGAATTTGTGTGGGGTAGGTAAGTAGGTAGGTACCACAACAAAAAAGTGAAAAAAAAACAAACGACTTCCAATAAAACACTAAAATGTGAAAAATAACTTTTAGTGTAAGTAGGTATTTGGAAGGCGGTTGCTCTTTTTGGTAAAAAAGTTTATTATTATTTTCGTTCATCAATATGTACCTATAACTCGATAGGTACCTTACGTACTTATTGGATAAGTCGTAGTCCGTAGGTACCATTTTTTTTGTTCCTACCTGACTGCTTGATATTTCTATAAAATACCTTCCTAGCAAATTGAACCCAGTTTTCGTTTAAAATTACTTAGGTCGGTCGGTAGTATGATTATTTATAGTAATTCTTCGCAAATGAAATCAGGTTTCAATATTCCTATCGAAAACCGTCTGTGATTGAATATCTCCTACTTTCTATTTACTACTTTTAAACTTCTTTACAAACGAAATGAAATTCTTTTTCGCGAGAAATCTTCGGCTATCTGACCTGGGACAGTAATGGAATTTTCGTTTATTATTTGATTTACCTGCTCCTTCAATTTTATGTCGGTGCAATAGTGTTATCCTCTGGTACTGAAGCTATCTAACCTTTTTATATTACAGGCGTTTGAAAGAATTATATAGGTCCTATAATACGTAGGGTGTTTATATCTATGAAATTCGGTTCGGTTCGATTCCCAGGTCGGGCAAAGTGTTATTGGGTTTTTCTATCAGGAATTTCTCACTAGCTGCTGGTCTGGATTTGTGCCCGATTGATGGCAATATGCTCGCCCCCTATTAAATGGGACTTTAACGAACCTTGCGAAATGTGGTTGTTCTAAGGTACACCTCTGCCTAACCCTTCGGAGAATTACAGGCGTGATCTTAAGTGTGTAGATATAAATTAAAATAGAAAATAAATTTTGGCTAGATAGGTAGGCCTACGCAGATAACCCACAGCAAACTCATTTTAGGTCTTTATGCAGGTAAGTAGGTACTAGGTTTATTAGGAATTTTCAAATTTTCAGTCTTGATTAAACATAAATTACTTACCTACCTAATCTTGATTGCATCTCTTGAATAAAACTTGGCATTTACGAAACTATTAAAGTTGTGACTTTACACCGTTCTATTTCAACTTGTGTAGAAATAGACACCGAAATAATATTTTTGCCGCATTCGAATAGTTTCTAAACATGCGATTGTAGTTTATGGAAAAGCCAATTCAAATATTCCTATAATTATGAGCCATTTCGTTTCCACAGAAACTAATAAAGCTCACGTATCCCTGCATTACAAGAAGGCTTTTAATTTTATATACTTAAGTTGTTATAATTAGTGAAGTTTAATTATTACTAGCTTTTGTGGCTTCGCCCGCGTGGAGGTCGGAAATTATCCTACGGAAACGTACCTACTAACGGGATAAAAAGTCCTGTGTTCTAACCTAGGTCATGGTCTCATCTGCCAAATCTGTTCAGCCGTTTTAGCGTAAAAGCGTAACAAACAAACACACTCTCTTTCGCATTTATAAATAAACTAGCTGTTACTCGCGACTTTGTGTGCGATCCAGTATGAAAAGTAGCCTATTTCCTTCTTCGGGTCAAGGTCCCAAATTTCATCAAAATCAGCGTTTAAAGCGTAACAAACAAACAATCTCACTTATTCGCATATAAACCTAATATTAGCTAGGATAGTTAGGATAAATAAATAAAATATAAATGATAATATTATGTAAGTAAGTAGGTTTAGATTCACAGAGCGGCAGTTAAATTCACAAGTAGTGAAGAAGAGAAATTCTCCTAAACTTAAGACCTCTGACAGAGATCTTATACGAGCACAATAAACAGGATTGCTTACAAATTGACTCTGAAAACGGCAAACATAAATAGTACCCTTCTCTGCTGTTACAAATTTTTCTGGAGCAAATCGGTGTGAGCGCGACGCGAAACTGACAGCTCGTTCATTTTTAACTCTCGCCCCTGCTTCACGTCGGAGACGACAATTTGGATAAATGGTACATCCGCCGCCGACCGACTAAATTATTCAGGCTCCTCCTAGCTTCGCTTCTTCTCATGACAAGGAGAGGATTGCACAATAAAGTGGAATATTTAGAGAGTAATCACGTACGCAACATAGGAACCTAGAGTGGCTCCGTCCCTATTTGACGCCTGTTCTACAATGGCATTTCTATTCGCCTCATAACGTCTCGACACCATGATTATGGCCGACACAAATATTTATAAGCGGCGAGGTCGCAAGAAAATTTGATGTGGCAAATAACATGGATTTATGTATTGTTTGACAAACGTTTTGCTTCTAATTTTCTTGAAGAGACAATCAATTTATGACAACGTTCACTTTGCATTTGAATGGGGCAAGGTTTCTTGAAACAATAGTAGCCTAAATAAGTTCAATGGCATTTCATTAAAAGGCAGACGTTGAAAAACAAGCCATCCGAATGAATAATGTTAACTAATGACGAATGTTTGCAGTTGTTGAAATGTTCACGAATGCCACACAGGCCGCTCGGCAAAAAATAAATGGCAATGTAATTGCGGCCCGGAATGAAGTTATAAGCCTCTCTCCACTTCGGATAGAAAAATATATTTCATGGGAGCGATAATTAAATATTAAAAACTTCGACCTCATATATCATTGTTCTTAATTGAATGGATGTGTACCTATTCACGTACGTTGTCCCAGAAGGGACAAAATGTGTGTGTTTTTTGGTGTAAGTACAATAAAGTAGGATTTAAATAAATAATGTGAGTATAAACCATACATGGTAGATATTTTTATCTTTTATAAGTGTAGGTAGGTTAGATTTCGCTATGATGGTTGCGCTACGAAGCAGTGACAACCTGTGGTGTGACCGTCGGACTGCCAAGTCATAGGTCTCGAGTTCAAACCCAAGACCTCTGACTTTTTGGATTCATGTGCGTATTGTATAATTATCAGTTGCTTCAAAAACGGTGAAGGAAAACATCGTGAGGAAACCGGCATGCCTGAGAAAACGGCATTTGAAGCCCAGTCAGAGGCCTGGTGTCAGTGTTTTTAGAAAACTGACACCAGGATATAGTCACCTATCACACGAAAAAGAAAAGCTATGATCGTAGACAGAGATGATGGTGGTCTGTAATTTTATTGACAGAAAATTCATCGAGTTTATAGTTATAATGATTAAATTGTAAGTTACCCTTTAAACTTCAGTCTGATTCAAACTTAATGACAGCTCGGAAGTTACCTACTCGCTGCGCAGTACCCTTGCGGGGGCAACACATGAAATTTTTACTGCGCAACGACTCGCCTCATGTTCCAAGCTGCCATTAATTTTAAATCGAACTGTACCTATTGTGGACTTAGGTCCACAACATTAACCAACTGCCTGGTATAGATAGGATCGAGTGTCGATTTCTGAAAAATATTCGATGCAAAGGCTCATGATGATCGCAAAAAATCCGCTTTGGCTCATGAGTCATGACACCGTTTTATTGGAAAAAAATTGCTAATGTCTGCCTTGAAGAGGACTGCAATAACCCAGCCACGGCTGGACAATCATTAGTTTTGTTTGGCTGACTGATGATGGTTGTGAATTTAATCTCAACGTTTGTCATAATTTTGCAAATATTTAAGTTTGTGGAAAATGTAGTCGTTAGTATATTTGTTAAGTTAAATCTTATTTCCGTTGATTATGAACATACTAGTTTGTTTTCCCATAAGAAATAAAATAAAATCTCACTTTCTGTAATAATCTGTTTGATCATTTACACATTTACATAAGAATTTATAACAGCACATTCGTAAAGCTAAATAAAACCTCTAAGCCTTTTAATTATCCCAAAATTCTAAAACACTGGGCTATCGTCGAAACTAAACGATTTCCGATCGCCCCACGCACCGATGCCCAAAATGTAGATACCGCTTGATAATCAGCTTACGTCATAAGCCAAAACCAACGCAAAGATTAAGCCTTAATAGGATGATAACTATCTAAATTAAAGTTAAATCCAATAACCCCATTCATCAGGTAGCAGTAAAGTAATTCAGCCCCAGTTGGGGTGAGTTACAAGTTTTGTTAGAACAGTTTCCTTTCCTTCTCGTTTATCTTTCTTAAACACTGGAATTGGCCCGGGATTCGGGGGATAATTACGTTGCCTATTTAGTTGGTAAATAACGTGCTACCTTATTTTTCTTTTTGCTTTTTTCTGTTCATCTGTTTGTAAGGCGGACTTGTGTTGTTTTGTAAGTATGATAGCTTATTTGGCTTGTAAGTTAATGGAATACAACTGCCTACAATACGCAGGTTGATTGCTGAATTAAGGAAGGCGTTGATTTTGACGTGCCATTATATTGTTTCCATTTAGTTTCTATAAAGACTAAATCTTGTTGCTCCTTGAAATTCTGCTCTCGTGACTGTTCAGCGAAGTTCTGTAAATTCGATAACGTTTCAGTTCGCTGTTACGGCTGTGTTCCGTAATTTTTCTAAGCCATTAATTTTACGACTTGGTTTTATTTTGGTGGCGTATTTGTGTAGAGGTGTTTACGGAACATTGGTGAAAACTGCTACCTATTAAATATTGAAAATATCTTCTTTAGATCCTATCAGCATCCATAGGCAGCATGGGCTCAACCATTACCCCACCACATTATTTTCACTGGGCCACATTTAACGAAAAATCCTATAAGTAGTGAGACAGATGTGACGTATGTTTCGATAAGATAAGTCAAGAGAAAAAGATAAAATCTGAAAATAGAGATAATAATTCGTTATCAATCCGATTTATAATATAATGAAAACTAAAATCCTTCATAAATCAACGTATTACGTATTCAACATTCACAGAACGATTACGAGGGACACGTGAATTATCCAAGCGCCATGTTTAACGGAGACACACAACACAAGAGCCGAATACGCAACAACCAAGGAAATATAGCGCCATCGATATTCTGATTAGTACGAGTAAGCTCTAATTGGCCCAGTTTGGGTGAGCACAGATCGCGCCACTAAAATAGAGATTTGCGCGGGATTAATCCCTGTTGATACCATGGAATCCCACCAAAATGTATACCTTTACATAAATGGGTCAATGGCGCTGGCTCCACTGTTGTCTGCCTTAGGGACCGTGCACATGCCAACGTTTTAATGCAACAGCGAACGAACTGTTGCATGCAAACTGCTACTAAGTACATAATGAATTTTAGGTTAGGCTGGTTATTGCTTTGGGCAGAATAGAGTTCGTAAAACTAAAGTGTGATTTCATGGTAGGTACTATCTTTGTGCTGGCTGAAAGGCTTCAGCGACTTTAATAGGTATTACTTATATTGTAAAAGTTCTGTAACGTTTATACTTCCATGTTTCATTCTTGATATAGCTTCAACGTTAATTTAGTATATTTTTATATTCAAAGCGTAGCTTAGTGCCCAATTAGGTTAACAATTTCCTTTTGAGTCCAAGGCTTATTGTAACATTTATAACGATCGCCTCCTTTTCAGTATATTCTCGTAGAAAGCACCAACCTATGATTCTTGCATTACAGCAATCAGTACAATTAACTATTTCAATTTGAGTTACAAAGGTTAGGTGGCGCACGTAGCAGGTCGCGGGCTTGTCGCACAGAAGTCAGCAGTTGGGACTTGGGTGCGGGAACTCTAGCGATGCGCCAGAATAACTCGGCTAAGTAATATTGTTTTAGTTAGTAAGTAGTGCGGAGCGAGACCTTTGGCAGACAGTTTTGGCAGCTGTTCTGCACATGATGTATGTTAATGTCACGTAAGAGATTATTTCTTGGCACTGAAACATGGTGCCTGCGCATACAATTGTTTGCTCTCCTATTTTGCATTCGACGAATTCTTGTATTATACTCGTACGTCGGCTAGCGCGGAATAAGTGACTATAACGGTTTTATTGTCCTTTTGTGAATGTGAGAATAGAATTGCAATAGATGGCGGAAATATACAGATGAGGTTTATTTTAAACAGAGGATAGAGATAAAACTACCAATTTTAGTAACATAACATCACGCCTGTATTCCCCGAAGGGTTGGGCAGAGGTGTACCTATCTATAGTACACTCACATTTCGCCATTTATGTTTAAGTCCCACGTACTAGATTTAAGTATTATCACCTAAAATCAATTTAGCTTTAAGGAAACAAGTCAACACGTATAACAAACCTAAATCGGTCAGCAAATTGTTGATTACACAACTACCAATACTAGTTAAAAGATGAAACAGAAACTTAAAGGTAAACCATACTAGTAGCTAGTTGTTTATCATCCTCGCAACTTGTTCGACTAACGTGAACCGAGGGTACCTAATGGTTAACTTAAATGGTGCTTGTAAACGATAGACAGGCTTCAAACTAACTCGCAAGTGGAATAAGCGCGAGAAATGGTGTTTATGTAACAGCATATCGTAAGTTATTATGTACTGTCTTCGAGGGTGATACAAGTTTCAGGATTTTAAACTGAAGGAAGATAAAGAAGTCAAGTAAGTCGCCAGCTGACAATGGCTGTGAAACTGAATACGTAGCTACACCAACCCGAATTTCTACCTGTGTTTTATTCAGACTTGGATCATAAACAATGTTATCTGAGTCATACAACCCCCAAACATTCCTAGATCTTCAGTCTCGAACTGTATTTTGTGTAATCCAAACTTGGTTTAAAGCAACAGAGCCAAGTATTGTTAGCAAACTAAACTCGTAAACTAAACTCTAAGCCATCGAAGGTAGTATTTCGTACAAGAATTACTACAGCAATCCATTTGAGGTAGTTTTTGCAACAGAGCGGCTTGCGCGAGTCGATACACGGTATCTCTACAAATTCGTCTAAGTGCAACACTTTGAGAAAGAAAACAATTGTACGAAGTTACCGTCTTCCAGCGATTGAATTCACTAACTTTAAAGTGTGTTATTTCTTTCAGGCGTAACTTTGTTGTTGAACGGAACTGACAGTTGCGTAGTATTGACTTCTCGATACTTGTTATTTGTTATAAACACTTACAACAAGACATAACTGAATAAAACGAAATGGGACAAATGTCACAACTTGTTACCGTTTTTATTGCTGTTTGTTAGATACCAGCCACGTATTTCGGTTTTTTTATGCTGATTTTATAAAGGTAACATGTTGAGTGCCAACCGATTTTATTATTTCAGGCAAATGGAAAAGTACTAAACAGATTCGGAAACTATAAAACATTCTCGGGTTCATTTGACGTAGAAAGGTGCCAAAGAAAGGTCGTTGTTTTATTCAAGAAAGCATTTTGTTATGTACACATCATAAGTCCAGCCTTTCCTCAACTAGGATGGGACACAATCCCTCCGAAAATATGATGAAAATAAATAAACGATTTTATGGTTATTGTTATAACAAAAGAGTTTCGCCACAAAGCTTTTCCTAACATTACCTATTAGACAAAAAGGTTATTTATTTTCGCCACAATGATTTGGTGCGGGGGAATCAAAAGTTTCCTTCATTTTCCCGAACTTTCTTCGGATAGCGAACGAGCAGGTCGTCATAAACCAAATAACACAATGGTTTTATTGATCGCATTAAGTAAATGGATGAGAAGCTGACGTACGGAGCCATTTGACTAAGTTTTGACAAGACATGTAGTCTGGAAATGTAATTTTAAACACGTATTTTTCGAGAACTCAGTTAAAAAGTTTTGAATTTTTTATTTATTTTATACTTTACACTTTATACTCTGTTTTGTACTTTACCAACAAATTACTAAAGTCTCACCACCAAAAACCTTAAGGTAGTACGAATTTATTTCCAAAATTAAAATGATCAAACTTCAAATAAAGGGAAGATGAGGCATAATTCAGCCATATTTATTCAATAATATTAAAATTCGCCGCGATTATATTCGGCCACATTCAATTTCGTCGTTGCTACTGCGACCGTCGTAACGACTAACTTTTGCGAGGCCCATTTTACCATAAATTAAGCAGCGCCAAAAATCAATCAAATCTCGTCTCGGGTGGTGTTCCGGGAAGTTATCCGTGCCGCCCTAGAGCCGCCCGCCCATGTTGATAGCAACTTGCCTGAAATACTACATGGAAGCTATTGATGGTACCTCATCACAACTTCCTTTGTTTTTTTTATTTGTTAGACTAGAAAACATATTTTGAAGATCAAAACTGTGACAATTAAAATTGATACTTGTCAGTCTAGTCACGCATTTCTTCTTGAATATTGTTGATATTAGTAGAAAGTCACTATCAAAACCCTTATGAACAAATAAAAGAGTTGTTCATCAAAGATTTCTTATCAAACAAAACACACAAAGAATTGTATAGTCACAAGCAGAAATATGTATGCACTCAGCAAAATTCAATACCGATTTTCTCGTGGAATAAGATTGCAACTTTGAGATATAGCTATTTCATAATAATAGGGGTTCCAAAATACTATGTCAATAGGAGAAAATCATTTATAAAAGTTGCTAAGTTTATACTAAGTGCTTGTCACTGTACGACTTGTTAAAGCGAGTAGCGTGCGGCGGCCAAGCGGCTGAGCGGGACCGTGCACCCCAGCCGACGCGTCACAGGCCCTGCGTCCATGAAATTGAATTAGCAACTCATTAGTAACGCCAATAAAACCAGCCGACTGCTCGCCACCCCTGCCGGACTTACCCCTAGCCTGCCGATAAACGCATACATCGAACGTGTGAACGTACACACACGCTTTGACAAGAGGTGAGCGCATTTACGGTCACTGATAGGTTTAACTGTTAGGCTGGTAGGTGTTGTTTATTGAGATTTTTAAAGGCTACATTAACCTTATATAAATTTATTTTAGACCTGCCAAACTAACTCGCAAAGAAATATTGAAATAGCACGCAAACAACGGGCGCCTTCCAAAAAAGCGAACTAGTCCGTGACTTTGTCACATGGCCGGAAAAATGCTCAGCGAAGAATCTTTTTATATGAATAATTGGCCTTTGATATTTTATAAGAAGAAGAATGTGTAATGTCTTGGCCATGTAAGGGCTCAACGAAACCAGAAGTAAGTTCGTAACAGTTTTAATAATGAAAGTTACTAAGATTCCTTTTCAGGATTTAAGATGTAATACAATTAAAGAGTTATCAAACAATGAGAGAGTTATCACTAAAAACATCAAGGGCCTAAACCAAACGGCAAACATCCTAATTAATATTATAAATACGAAAGTGAGTTTGTTTATTACGCTTTCACGCCAATACGGCTGAACGGATTTGGAACATGAGTAGACGCTAATGACCTGAAGCAGGACATAGGATACCTTTTATCCCGATATTCTCACGGAACCGCGGGGCGCAGCTAGTCTTTTATATACCGAAGTAGAATATGATGCTCTCGAGTTTCAGTAAGTACATTTTACAAATGTGTAACCAGACGAAGTAAATTACCTATCTACAAAGGTTTCATAGAAACTAGGCTTTGATGACCACAGACGTAGCATATAATCCTGGCTTATCACTTAAAGTATTTCGTATGCAGGCGCACCCGGGGCAAAACAGATGTTAGGAAAAGTTTGAATAAGGTGAGGGATTACTATTATATACCTTTATGTGTAAGAAATAATTCAGAGCGCTGGAGCGTGATTCCCCACGGTCGGCAGCGGCACAGGGCAAACTCCTGCGAATTATAGCCACTTAGTTTAAACGATAGCCCGTCGGGACTCTGACTGTTTCGTTACACTCACTAATCTTAACGTATCGCCTATTTTAAAATTACCTTTAATACCTGTGAGTCTATTGAAATTAAATTCAAGCACGGTCATTGTACTTAGCGATAGTATCGACTTGATAATTATATTTTCATAGCAATGTAATATACATAACATATTATCTATGCGATTAGTTTTGAAATAAGTAGGTAGCCGTATTTTCTTATACTTATCACGTTTGGTTTGGTTTTGCGAATGATATTATATCATTGGGTTTTGCTGTTGTCGAAAAAGTGATAATCGCACAGCAATAAGTGCATGCAGATATAAAGAAAGTTAAGCCAAGGTGTCCTCTCGTTCTAAGCGCTCAGGCGTTTTTTACTTACTGAACATTTTCGAAACCCCCCCTAAAACATAGAACTCAACAAACATAGAATTAATTCCTTCTATTTTTATAGCACACACGATAATCAAATTTCTGTAACGTAAGCAGGCCAATCAAGGAATTCCGTGTCAAAAGAGAGAACGGAGTCAAACGTTAATTTTCTTAATGTATCTTGCTAGGGTCGGATCGTGTTCTGCCTGTGAATAAATTACAGCTACATTACCAGTCAAGACGATCGCTCCTGTACCTGTAACGAACTTAGACATGAATTATACGAGTTAATGTGTAAAATCGTATGTCTCAAATAATTTTCAAAAGAAACTTTGTGTTCCAAGTCTACGAAAATAGGTTTACAAAATGTTCGTCTTCACAATAATCCTTGTGTGTTACAAAATTTCTTCTCTTGTTCAATTGTGTCAGGAATTCATATGTAGGTATGTAATGACTATGTTAAACAATGTCGTCATAAATATAAAACCATTCACATTATCATGTTTTCGGTTCTTCGTAGAAAACTGTGTGTCTTATTATTCGTAAATTAATCAATAGAGTAATTAAGTCAACTGATAATATTATGTAAGAACCTGTACTGAGATTGCTGGCGCTGAGCACACTAAAATCAATTACAGGCACCTAGTTGTGAGGCCATGTTCCCTCGAATAACATTATTTAGAACGTGTCTGAACTCTGAACTAATCATGAATATAAGAAACTTTAATGTTAACCAAAGAGAAATACCTCTGCAAAACTTTTTTCATAGAGAATGGAACAAACGTTCCATTTGAAAAAGGTAGGTAGGTATGACCACAGACACAGATTAAAAAGAGCAGTCTTATCCAGTGGAACAATGCCTAGTTCCCATTAGAGCTCGTGTCGCGACTGCGTCCCAACTTAATGTTGCGTGTAAAGTTATGGCCCACTCCCACAACTGCATGCGCTAACTTCGCGGTCGCTCTATGACCTCCTACAGAAATTCATGACACGCGGCATTAATTCGGCCAGCGCACCCGCACACTACTGTTAAAAAACCCACAAGAAAAAATAACGAAAATATTTAGGTGAAAAACAGCCAAAAGTTACGACCAAGTCGTAATGAGGTTACACATTTATTTTCATACCTTGAGCGAAAAAACATTTGGAAACAACAAAATAATGGCTAAGACATTACTGTTTTTCTTTGCTTCCTTTTTGAGGTTCAAGAGCAACCCTTCAACTTGGACGTTAATTGCTTCGTGAGAATACTTACACCTGCACAGCCTTTATGGAGAGAGTGTAATAAACAAAATAAGTAAACAGGAATTAAAACATTAGATGTTTTACGACAGAACGTGCTCCCCGTTTATGTTTCTTGTAATAATAATAACTAGCTGGCGGTTATTATCTAGCGTTAATTACCGTCTGCTCTTATTAATATTACACCTACCTACCCATTACAAGTTAATCAACTACTGGCTACAGCTTACGAACACACTGTGATTATTCAATTATATTGCTGTCTGTACTATAAACAACACCTGTGAATAATAAATATGTAGATATCTCAACTCGCTCTCTATTGCATCATAAATATGATGTACGCGTTTAATTTGTCTAAGTAGTATCAGAAAAGAAACTCAGTTCGAAAGTAAATGAAAATTCGTATCTAATTTAAGAAGATTAGGAGCCCATGGGCGTTCTTTTTAGATTAAAAACTGAGGCCATGTTTACTAAGGTACTTATTTTTAATTGAACTTTGCGTTGCTTATAGATATTTTGTAAAGTGATGAACTGATCGACATTTTCATTGTTATCAGAAAATGTGTACCGGAGTTTTAATAAAATGGATTACGTTTTAATTAAAGGGTCAAAACGTTAGGTTATAAAACAACAGTTCTTCTGACTATCACGAAATGATCCTGACGAAATCCCTATTATATTCTCAAAAACACAGGACCATGAAATAAAGGAATGCAAATTGGACAGCAATAAAATGAAATATGTATTTAAAGCATCGGGCCGTAGAATTCAGAAATGGAAGCGACAATAAAATTAAAATCAAAAATTCACGCGTTCACTCATATTACCCGGTCGACATTTTGTAATGTGGCCTACGGGGCGTATAAAGTGAAAAATTTAAAGCAGATATGACAATATTTTAGAAGGAATAGCTTTATTTTTAAAATGAGCACTGTCATAAATCCCACCCCGCTGCAATAACGCACGCTCGTGTACATGTGCCCTGAATATAAAACGTACATCGTATTAAAATGTTCGGCTTACCTATTGACAAATATACTTACCAGTACCACTTACAACGTTTTAGCTTGATGAAAAAAAAAAGCGTATCACTCCACTTTCTCTCTGAAAATATAAACTCCATCGAAAACTTGTGTGTTATAGGGAAGTTAAATAATAAAATCCGAATCCACCCGAAGGATTTCAGAATTTATTTTTTCTCACGTTTGCTGGAACCTTCGCAGATACATCAAGAAGATTATGGAGAGAACCTAAAAGTAACTTCTTGCATATAAGCTAGACTTATTAACAAAATAACTTCTTGCATATAAGCTAGACTTATTAACAAAATAACTTCTTGCATATAAGCTAGACTTATTAACAAAATAACTTCTTGCATATAAGCTAGACTTATTAACAAAATAACTTCTTGCATATAAACTAGACTTAGTAACAAAATAACTTCTTGCATATAAGCTAGACTTATTAACAAAATAACTTCTTGCATATAAGCTAGACTTATTAACAAAATAATTTCATAAACTTTTAGATTAATTCTTTATTATTTGAATCATGTAATTTAATAACATTCGTTAAGAAATTGGTAAACATTGAAAAATAAAACCTTCCATCATTTCTAAGCGCATCTTCACTTGAAAACTGACAAACACAATTAGCAGTTATTATTAACACAAAATAAGAAAAGGATCTAGAAAACCTATTTCGAAAAGTAGCAATCAGTTCACTGTTACTGAACTACATACGCGGTAAGTAACTGTTCACACTAAGCGACATTTTCATTCCAGTAGCTGCGCTAGTATTTAAATTCTTTTGTAATTAGAACGAGTGCGTCGTACAATTTTGTTAATTTCAGAATAAAAAAATGAGAGAGGTAGATGTGTGAAAACATTACCGGGAACGAACCACTAGAGTTTCATACGGACACGGAATTCCGCCGTAAAAAGAACGGATTTGTATTAAGACAGATTTATGTTCTAATTAGTCGCTCGGCGAACGTAGCAGAGCTGCGTAAAACAAATT
Source organism: Lithophane ornitopus (assembly GCA_948473465.1). Lineage (NCBI taxonomy): Eukaryota > Metazoa > Arthropoda > Insecta > Lepidoptera > Noctuidae > Lithophane > Lithophane ornitopus. Next base: position 9,166,047 of record OX419620.1, on the reverse strand, counting down.
TATGCGACCGCGTCTTTGTTTGTACAAATTGTTTCATATGATTTAAAAGCGACAGGTAACTGTGGCGTCTGTACGAGGATTGATGGCGCGGCTCGCGATACGATATTGGAACAGTTTATTACGCAAATATTGTATTGCAGCCAGTTTGCTTGATTACAAAACCACGTTTAGTCACAAGACTAGGTTGGTTGGTCTATTATTTTAAGACTTAATTGTAATAGGTACCTATTTTAATATCACTTCTAAGGCTTTTTTCAATAAAAATAAACTCAAAATAACAACATTACTTACATCTAAGTGAAAATAAACCATGGTGTTTCGGCAACGTAGCAAAATGTAATTGAATTAAGTAGGCACCCTATTTATCTACCTGTGTATCCTACAACACAATGTGTGCACACACTGGGGTCAACAGCACAAAACACAACAAATACTATACAGCCATTATCAATTCACAGTCTGTGGGTTATGACAAAAGGTTCGTCCATGTCGCCGCTTTTACTCTCTGCACCCGAAGCGTCACAACAAAAGCCCTTGCCGTACTAACTTGAAAAACTTTACTGAACTCCCTCACAGGGCAACCAAACAAAAAGGCTCCAGTTAGGGTATAATAATATCTTGTTCAATAAACAATAGATTATTTCAATGTACCTACTGAACTGTAAATTGAACTGCAAATTCATGACCATAGACGTATAAAAAACATGACTGTGTTTTTAAGATTCTATAGTATTCTCTAATCTGCAAAATAACACATTACAAGTTAAAAAAAAAATACACAAAATAGTGCATCGATAAGACTATTCAACGATTTGCGAGCGTATTTTCAGCAAAGCGATTGTACAACGCGTTCGTAGCAAGCTCGTAGCGTACGCGTAGCAGGCTCACCGCATAAGCGTAGCAAAATCAGAACGTGTGCGTAGCAAACTCGTAGCGTTTGCGTAAAGCATGCTCGTCGCGCGTCTGTAGCAAGCTCACCGCGTGAGCGTAGCAAAATGGTAGCGTTTGCATAACAAGCTGGCTGCGCTTGCGTATCAAACTCGTAGCGTATGCGTAGCAAACTAGCCACGTGTATGCAACGAGACCAATTGGCGCAAATGCTCAAGAGAAAGTGGGAAAAATGAGTGTATACGCAATATTTGCGTACCATGATATTCCTCTCCACGATCTTACAGTCTTGTAACCTGACGTGACAGCATATATCTTATTCATCCATCCGCAAATCCTTTTTCCAGCTATGTTTGGGTCGGCGTTCAGACATTCTCATACGCATACCTAATATAATAAATTTGTTATAATATGTTACTGTAATAGTGTGTATTTCTGTGCAGTCACAAATCTACTCGGTATTACCGCTTTGTTGGTAACAAAGGGAAATTAAATTAGAACTTAGTGCTTTAGTGCTTTTGTTTATTAGGTCTATTACAACTGTGAAATTTATTTACTATTTTACACGTGTAAAATAAATCTCCTTTACATGACAGAAAAATATAAATTACTTGGCTTTAAGAAGATATTTTTCATAAATAAAAGCTGCAAATGTTTCTACTAACTTGACCTATATAAAAAGGATGTGGATAAGTTTTGAAATAGATTCATAAAACCTGTAGTAAGGGTCAACCGCTGGATAAAGATTATTACAGCACTTGTGAGAGATAAATCCACTAGACTTGTGGATACCGTCGGGACAAAGTTTAACAAGTACTGTTAAGTAGCTACTACATACACAATATATATATTATGTTCAAACTAACACATTTTACAGCGTAAACACGTTTTAATGCTTGTTCATTTAATTTTGATTTAACATCTGATACGCGAGCTACGTCTATAAAAGAACGTAATGATACAAACTTTACAGCGTCTTTTATAGTGATCAAGCGCTACATTAAACTTATTTGAGGCGAAAGCGCTCAAACTGTACTCAATATTTTCAATCGAAGTGTCTTTGATGTTATTGTCATAGAGCAGGCTACATCCCAAACGCTGTGGAACAAATGTTCGGCCCTGGTACACCGACAGGAACCTGTTTTGAAGTTAAATTACCAAAGTTTGACAAGCGGTCCGACTCACTAAACTACGCTAGCAATAATTCTGCATAGCGTGGTCGGAAGACGATCACCCTCGAGGTACTTATCTACCATTAGTGCAGCGATAAATGCATTTTGATGTAAAAAGATTTTTATTACTAATGATTTTTTACCGTTACTTCTAGACATGGAATTAAAAGTTTGGATTCATTTTATTTCAAAAGTTTAACGTGACCAGCGAGCAGGGAGTCGCCGGCTGCTGAAAGCACAGGTGCCCGCCGCGACCAGCCGCGACGTCTAATGAAATACGTCTCCCAAGACACCCTACCACGTTTCCCCTCAAATTGATACCGCAGATTATCTCATTCCGGTGATTTCGTCGTGGCTTTATACTTTTCATTAAATTGAACAGACGTTCTCCACAAATCGCCTTAAGAGTTACGTTCGTCGTAGGTTTTCATGTTCGGATCGCACACCTCGCGCCATTAGAACGGTGCGGTGCGGTTTTGCGAATGTGTTAGGAGCGGGGCACGTCAGCGGGCCGACCCACATGATATTAATTCCGAGCCGAGCTCTGGGCCACCGACAGGCTTATAAGATTAGAATAATTTTCTCATTCCAAGGACTCCCCGCGAGCGCAACCAGCAGTTTAATTAAAACTAACAGTTGTCTCACACAGTCTTATCCGGCAATTTGCGAGGTATTACAGGCCGAACTTCGTCCACAAATTATCTTGACTCCATTTAACAAAGCGGTTATGTTAATACAATCTCGCCGGATTTAGAAGAATGTTTTTGTTATAAGAGGCGTGCACCGAATTACGGCATTAAGGTAAAATATTATATTTAATTTGAGGTTCTTAATAATACAGCAGCAATAGCTCCGTGTTGCGGTACACAACGTGTCGGAGATGTGATCATTAAACTGGGGTTCAAATGAGCTTTTTATAGGCGCCATAACACTTACAGACGTTGGAACCAACTATTGAATTAGTAATATCGTTTAATACGCTCACTTTACTGTTGTACCGATGGCGTCTCTAAACTTGACGCTACTATCAAATATTAAATGTGTTCCAACAAATACAATTATAAAGTAAAACGTGACACTCTCGCGAACTCTATGATAACTTAGGGTAATGTCTGCGTGATAAAATGATATCGCTACAACTTTGGAATATTACAATAACATATTTATAGGCACGTAAGTGCATATGGCTTCGTTGAAATAAAATAAACTGCCTCCATATGTCCGAATAAAATCCGGTTGTCTTCATGCATATAAAATGTTGTCGCTCCCGCCGTGAAATATTATGTGACGCAAATGTTAGGGAATGAATCTGGAGGAGGCTGACGAGGAGTCAGTTAGCTCCCTCGTATCGGCTGCTACCCTTTATCTTCACTATGAAATAAAGGAAAAAGTACTATTCTCTCTCTGTAATATCTTATGCGTATGAGTGCTTATGAAATATGAATTCTATCTCGCAAAACATATTATTTCGTTATTACTGAATATATTGCTACATGTTTCAGAGTTATATGGGATAATACGCTTTTCTTTATAAGCAAAAATAAATGTCGTTGAGCGCATCGCGTACGCCATTGTGACTGTGGGCCCGCTGTTAAAATGTAAATTTCTCTGATACCGATAGGAAGAGCTGACGGGGACTTATTTCATTTTATAATAAACTGACATAGGAGGTAACATAAAACGATATATTTATCATTGCGGCTGTTAAGGTAAAATAGAAAACTGTATTATGTTTTAAAATTATATGAGCGAACTTAGTTCCACTTAAAATGAATATATGATACTTTATGATCGTATTCTGTTTAAATAATAATGATTCATTTGAGATAATAACAGTGTAGGCAGCGGTAAGGTCATATTTAATGGCGACTGGTGACCGCAGTTTTATGTTTCCCATTTCTGACATAATCCTGATTGCGTTTTCCCTCACTAAAATGAACTACTGAACAATGATAATTTTGAAAGTTCATTAATTAATTACGAGGCTATAAACACGGGGCGCCAATAAAAGGGCAGCAGGATTGTAAAGTGTGTAAAGATTTGGCTTAGGGGTGCTCCGGGTCGGTTTGCCGGTAACCGGCCCGTGACGGCGACGGCGAGACGCCGGCGACCGCGTCGCACAGTGCGCAGTATTCGAATTCAGGAAAATAAAATAAAACGTATTTCGCTGTAGTTTACAAGGTCTATGTTAGTAGCTGGCGAAAATAGTACCTAATATACCCTTAGCTCTGCTTTATTTAAATAGACAATTGACTGACTGGTTCATTGGTTGTGTTTATTAAATCTAAACTAATATTATAAACGCGAAAGTTTGTAAGTATGGATGGATGTTTGTTACTCTTTCATGTAAAAACTACTGAATGTATTTGGATGTTTGGCAAACAGATCGTTTATAACCTGGATTAACACATAGGATACTTTTTATCGATATTCCCACGGGATCGAGACTTACGCGGGTGAAACAGCGGGGCGCAGCTAGTAACTACATAAACTTAAAGAGTTAAATTGTATAAAATCGTATGTGTTTTAGAAATAAATAAATTCATTGCATCAATTATAATCGTTAACAACACAACACACCCTATGATCGTAATTTAAACTCTGACATTTAACTTAATCAAAACACAATCACTTAAAACCCCAAAAAAACAATCAAACAAAATAAACAGTCAATGTTGTTACTACAGAAAAACCGAATATGTCTCACAGTGCTGATCCCCAGCAATCTGTCCCGAACAATAAGTCTCTCTCGAACAAAAGCTGGCTATTTGAACAAGTCGGAAAGTTTTGTAAGTTTAGCTCTTTCTCCGCGGGGTCTTGGCAACGTCCTGCCGCTTACAATGGGACGAATAATCGTTAGGGCCAGTCATAAGAAAAGGCATTACAAAAACAACGACGCACTTTAACCCGTATTACTCAACATTTTGTCAGTGCCAACTACTTAATTTCGTCACTTTTTTACTGCAGGCAATGTAGTTTTTAAAGAAAATTTTCTTTTGGAGCTGTTTTCTTAGACGAAACACCTGCTAAATAAATAAATGAGTGCCTCTTTGTGAAAACAACACACTACCGAAATAAACTAATACTAGCCATTTTTTTTTCTTACAAGTAACTATCGCGCATTATCTCAACGTACTGAATTATCATGTTTATGATAAAAACATTTAAGCTTGACACCGAAATATATTCTCAGTGAAAAATAGCACATTTTTGCAACACTGACAGTCACATATTTTACGAAATCCCTGATGTCTCTACGTCTTAGTGTAATTGAAACGGCTATCTAAGAAATTGCTTCAGCCACTAGATGAAAATGCGGATTCATTTAGAATAAGAAATTGGTTTTAATTATATTTCTTACCACGTGTTGTAACAAACTACGAGAAGATATAAAAGTAAAGGTGTTATAATTGAGATTTAAATAAATATATAATAAACATTGTCACCGCGTTCTTTCTTCACCAGATCTTTGCTTCGCACTACGCATGACATAACACCACGCCCGTATTTCACCGAAAGGTTAAGTAGAGGTGCACCTATAGTACACCCACATTTCGACAGTTATGTTTAAGTCCCACGTAATAAGGGCGAGCCTTTTCCCAACAACCGGGCACAAATCGAGACTCCGGGCTGCTACTGAGAATTTCTACATCGAAAAACCGTGTTCGTAATATTTTCTATTCCTATAAAACACCGTAATCTTCCCGATAGGAACACACATCAAATACAAATGTAATACCTCAATTTACCTCTGTTTCCCAGACACAAGTATGGCATCTATTGAATACGGGCTCGGATAAAAGGCTCTAGAGAGTGATGCTAAGGCGACATAACGAAGGAACGCGATCCGGCGCGCGCCGTCACTTCCGGCGTCCGTCACGTGGGAACGACTTCCGGCCAGGCGCCAGAACTCGCCTCCACTTACAATCACTTAGCTCTCGAACAACACCCGATCTTCTGCAAACATGCTGAAACTTACTCGCACAAAATATTCATTCATTCCTCTCGTGCATTTTATTATTAAAATGTATTAAATTATTACTGCTGTCAGACACATAGTTATTTGATAAACATCTCGCTAATGGCTTTCAGCAAATTAATATTGCTACGTTTTTCAGTTAAACGGCTCAATGAACGATTATCGTTCAATATTCATCGAATAACAATTCCAAAACTGATTAAATCCATACAAATTCAAAACCTAAAAACATAAATCTGCGTCCATTTGAAGATTTCAGTTATTTTCATACATCGGTTTAATTTCCGTTTCGGCATTGTTTTCAGAGGGAAATTCGATTGGAACAAGAGACGGCGTTGATATGAACCCGTGTAATTTCCTCTCATATTCAATTTAATTCTTTGAGGGATGCATGTCAGGCGACCCTTACTTTAGGAGAATGAACTCGTTATATCGGATCGTAAAAAGGAGAATTTATTTACGAAAATTGTTTTCCGAACTGAAACATGTATTAACTTTGCGAAAATACGAACATTTACGTAGCGTTTTACGGGATTTGTTTAGATACGCTTTTTATTTTATTTGCTTTTAAATAAGAACATAGGCTGGAGGTTCATGATGATATTTGCGATAATTCAGACACTTTGCTTGGTCTTTTATGAGCAATTCCCAAAATAGTCTAGAAGATATTCTGTTTTCATTCAGGCTACCTACTCGGGTCATCTTGCTTGTTTCAATGCAATCACACACTACCGACCTGACATTCCTGCAAGAAATAACCCTTCGTGAAGACACATAGCACCACATACAAAACAAGCGGCTTATAACGAGCAATTAGGCTTACGCGTGCGTATTAATTGTATCAAATATTTATATAGAACAAGTGTAGGACTTTGTAAGTGATGTCTATATCGGTGCGTGCCGCCTCACGGGCCCGCGGCACGCCACATCGCCTGTCCCGCTATCGACTTACACCCTGTTAAATTTGCCCCAATATTAGTACAGCCTATTCATTACCATCGCGTTTTATTTTATTGTTTCTTCTTGTAACGACTCCTTTTCATTTTCGTGAACCCCTTAAAATTTGTTCAATGAAAATTTATAGCCAATTATATACACGTATGAATTTAATTTTGAGCTAGTATTTTTGCTTGTTAGTCATGTTTCTGGCTTAATGTTTGAATTTATTATGTTAGGGACTTATTGGTTTAGTTAATTAATTATTCATTTTATTTTATTATTTAGGTAGATTCTGTTCTCCATAGTACTTAGACTGAAATATTGCAACAATGAAGTTTGCTAGTTTGGTTAAGCAAGGATCAGCATTTAATATTAAATTTTATTAAAATAAACACGGATAAATGCATGCGCTGCATAATCAACAATCAAATTGTTTCTAAGCCCCAATCTGTTTGTAAACAACGCCAACAATGCAGCCAATCAAACACTATCAACTTAATTTGTAAAATGTCGTCTACTTTTTTCCAATTAGTCGCAAGTCGCAGTCTTACGGAGGTATGGTAAGGATAAAAGTTAAGCCGAGCGTCGAGACACGGAGCACAAGACACGGAGCACAAGACCCGATGCCGGAAACCTGTCAATAGTGAGAGGCAGTGAAAGAAAATCTAATTTGGATTTGAGGGATTACACCCAGACTTGTTTCGGCCTAGTAGTTGCCCCCGAGCCTCGCCGTCTTCGCTTCAAATTGAATAAGAAACGCGAAGGCTTCGTCGACACGGCCATTTGATTTCAGAAAATCCCGCACTCCCATTCTCCGGTAAATTATTTTGTTTAAAGTACGTTCCCCGTTTAATGGATCCAAAGATTTAGTAGATGACAAAATTGAGGTGTAAGTTTTAAATAAATGAGACAATAGTTTATTTTGTGTTTAGGACTTAGAGAATTTATTTTTGGTAGCAATGTGCTTATTGTGGACCTATAGAATATTTTAGTATTGTTATTTTTAAGATGATTCATGATTTTTTATTTAAAAAAAACTTGTATAACTTGTATGACTGATTGCGTCAATGCAATTACCGTTAGAGATTACAGTGAAAATGTCATGAAAAGAAACTTAATTCAAACGCCTACGTTCGTTCGATTAAATTGTCAGTTTCCATACACAAAAGCTCATTGAACGTTCTAACACATTGGTGCGCCACACGATCAGTAATTAACGAGATGACGAGGTGGAATCAAAATACACGAGTCACAGTTATTGTCCCGTGTGACACTGGCCTGAACGATGACCACCAAAATACGACGTAACTGTCAGTAGACCAAAATTAAATTAAAAACATAAAACCTTGGCCTGTGACATGGGCCTCCATGCTTACAAAGCAGCATAGGTAACAAGACTGATTAGCTTTTAAATCATTGCATTTTTTTATAATCATATTGTAAGTACTTGTAATATAAGTATTACCCGAATAAAATCATGTCTAGGAAATTGTAGGGTTCCCTAAATATAACCAAAATTGTTATTAGCATTTAAAAGTTTTGCGGTTCAATTTAGCTCAAAGATGAGTAAGAGTCGCCTAGCGTCCAAGTCTGAACGCAGTTAGCTTCATATTTCATATTGGCAGTAGAATACGTTCTTTTATTTTATTTCTGTCTGCTCGCTGACATGTGGCTTTTTCAATCGTTCAAAAGTTTTAATAAAATTATTTTGTACGTTTCAGTATGCAAATATTTCTGCATTTCCCTGAAAGCGTGACTAAGATCCGGTAGACGGCTTTGGAGTGAATTGTTCATCTGCAATTTTAATTAAGCCCTTTTTAAGAGGCTCTTATGTTTTAAAAGGCTTGTTGACTGAAGCAAGCTCGCTCGGTAATACAATTTTGCTTTCTCGATACAAAACCTTTAAACGACCTTTCTTCTAATACTCATAAAAATGCAAGTAAGCATGTAAACCCATTTAGAAAAACAATACATCGGAAAAATTACCAACGAAAAAAACAGGAAAGAAAAATACGCGATATGAAAATATTCCAAAATAATTCATCGGTAGAATAGACATGTTTGTGTGTAGGTGGAAGGGAAAAGTCGCGTTTCATCACCTAACAATTCTTTGTGGAAGCATATTGTGAGCGAGATGACGAGGGGAGCCAAGATTGAATTAAGTTATCGACGAGAACCGTCCGACGCACGTTATTTATTAGAGAAAGAAAACGTAACTAGCGCTGTTATCTGCTAACTATTAATTTCGGCAATAATTAAAGCTGACCAACTCATTTATATCTGCCTAACTGGATCCGCGGTAGAATCCGATTTCTTTTGTTACGTGGAATGAAAGTTTTGTATAAAGAATTTTGAAGTTAACTTTTCCCTTCATTTTAGTCCATTGTCCGTTTCTTTTTAAATTAGTATCTACCCTTTACTGTATTAACCGTTTTAACCTGAAAAGAAATCTTGTATGTTTTTCTCAACAGATCGCGCAAACCATGAGAGATGACTGAGCAATAAAACGTGAATGTCACAGGTGACAGGCTAATAACCGAATGTATTGGATCGTGTTTGGCTTCACTGACATTCGTTGCAGAGCAACTAAGGTTCATAATGAATGAAGAGATGTACGCAAGTAGCGTTAAGCGCCTGATCTGAACCTATAAATTATCAAAAATTAAAAGTTGATTAACCTATCCAAGTCACTGGAATTCATAATTTAAAAAAAAAACATTGTATTATAAATAAATACGTCTTCAAATCCAGCCCCAATTATCCCTAATGGAAAGTTAATGGGATCGGTAATTTGCAAAATGTCGTCCTGTGTAAATATCATAGGTATACACGACATTTTTATATTATTTTTATCGCTCGGCACAATTTGCCACCCTATGGATCAGGTAGGTAGTACACAATCGATCATATTCGAGCCTCATTAGCCCTACAGATAAAATATCCGAAGGCCTGTTACATAATCGAAACCTGAATGTAGCTAAAGGCTTTCCGTCGAATTTTGGGATATTCAAACTTTGGTGTAATAAAATTTCTTTTCAACTTCGGCTGATATTGAATTTAGACAGATTTCTTCTTATTATTAATTTCTGGCTTTTTTAATCTCATTTTTATCCTAGTTATTTTCAAAAATGATTTATAGTTTGATTGATTTAATTAGCTGCATCAAGCTGAAGACATTGCTCTTTCTATCGACTATCTAGTTAACCATAACACAGTGAATGTAAAATAGCCGAATTAAGGAAGTTTAGTACATCGCACAGGCAATCTATCGCGTAGGCACACGTGCAAATAAATCTACATTAGTGACTCAAAGTAAACACTGAAACAAAAGGAGGAAACAAAATTAGGAACAGCAGCAGTCATTGACGCTGCACCATTTAACATCTTATCCCGTGTAATACATTTGGTGCACATGTTCGCTTTCCGGGCCCGTCGACTACGGAGATAGATAACTTCCCGATGATTTAGTTTTATTGTTATCCGCCATCGGAATGTCTCTTCGAACCAAGCCCCGCCATGCGTAACTCCACAATTATTACCAACTTCCAGCTTTATTTTATCCCGAGCTTCGTGGCTCAGCTCGAATCAAAGGTTTTCCTTAAAATACGATTGGAGAAATAAATTCGTTTCGTTTCTTTGTAATGTACCTTTATAGATGTCTATAGATTGTGTATGATAACACCACAAGATGCGCTATCTTGTTTTCTTTATTTCATTTATTTTAGTTTACCTAGGTAGTCCACATAAAGCTCATTCGCAGCGAAAGAAAATAAAGAAAAACACGGAAACTCGTTTCCGTATCAGCATTCCAGTTTGCGGCGACGGGCAGGTCGGCGGAGGATCAACGGTTCGTCTTTGTCACGTCCGACAATTTTTACAACAGAGGACCAGCTAGCGTTTGGGAAAGATTTTATTGGCCCGTTCGGTCACGTCTCGCCCAAAGATCGTCCCCGGATGGAGTGGTGGCCGTTTCGAGCGATATGGGTTAACCGCCTCGATTCATCGACGGAGAAGATCGTTTTATGATTTCGGCGGAACAATTTTTATGACGGTCCCGATACATCTACCCGTTTTCGTATGAAATTTTTTAAACGGTGTTATTGTTATACGCTCACTTTTTAATAGAGCTCAGACTCTATGCAGCAGCAAGCTCAAATATTATTAACACAGATATTGCAGCTGAGATAAAAGGATCGCTGACTAAATAGCACAGTCGCTCACGAAACGACTGCAATGCACAAAGCATCTAATTTAAAGGTTCTCTTCGTCTGTTTAACCCGCTGAGACGGCGACTAGCAGTCGGGTTTATACTACCCTTAATAATAGGGGTGGCGTCTATGAAATTACTATTCAAAGGAGTTGGCCAGCGCGGAGGGCACATTACAATGCGAGGTAAACCGCTTGTACTCACGTGAAGGTTGTGCCATGACCCTTTTATCATCCCTCGTCACGGATGAGTGCCAGGGACATCGTTACAAGTTTATCAAACGTCACCTTTACGACTAAATAGATTTCATACAGCAATGACCCCAATTTGGGACGCTTTGCATATTATGTAGATATTCTTGACTTAGGGTTTAGAAGACTGATATTAAAACAACAATATCACCTTCTCGTGAATAATCTGGATGCATATCGCAGGGAATGGAGGGTGCATGACAATAAAACTAAATCACTGAAGGCTCTGTGTATTGTGCCCGTGCGGCGCCGGCGGAAAGCGAGCGTATGTGGGGGACAACTTGTTTCTCTCCGGATATAAAATAAACTATATTATGGTACCTATAGCCAGGTCATTGGTAAACAGAACTCGCGTTGAACAATTCAATCACAAACTTTTCGCATTTATTGTGATTCCCGAGGGATGACAAATAACGCTAGGTTACCTAGAAAAGCGTATTTTCCGGAAACGGATAAAGCTGTAAAAAGGACAAAGTTTAAAATAAATAAAATGTAAGTAGTCTACATTAAATAGTTTTGTTCTTTAACACTTATTTTACTAATACCTATCTCTTCTTTCTATTTGTATCTTTTACACATTATCCTGTGTAAAAGAAAACAATATGATTTTTCTACGAGCGTGATTGAGTTTACTTATTGCCTAACTCAATAGGCACACGTAAGAGACTAAGAACATGGCCACGCGTGTAACAACTAAACATAATAAAAATCTGTCCTTACAGAACTAGAAAAATTGCTAGAGTTTCCGCCGTTTGTGACCGGAATATCGAAACAATCAATGGAGTTTGTCGCGGACCGGACTAAATTGAATCGTCGGAGGGACGGCGCCGGAAACCGGACGCGCTCCTCGAAGCCTCTCTATCTTAAACATTAACCGACTGCCGACCATTTCGAAACGCGTTGTTTTTGCCAAATATAGTTTTTGGTTGTATAATGGTACTTCTGTCCGGAAATTAAAAAAATTATGGATTGTGAAATACCTTTGAATGGGCCTGAAATGTTAGAAAATATTTTAATTTTTATTTAAGTTCATTCATTCTTTTTTAAGCACAGGTTTATTATGTTAGCACAGTTTAGGACCCTAAACTATCGTTTACAATCCCCGAGGGTGTCAATACTAACATATCATTCCATCCCCCAAGATTCATGAGCGGCCAATCGGCACAAAGGAAGTTACGTGCCATAAATCATGCAAGTAATTTTGTTACAGAATGTGGCAGAAAAATAGCAACAACTATAATAATATTACTTAATGTTATCTCGCTTGAGTTGGAATAGTTGGTAACTTTGGCAACAGGTGAAGTTTGTAAGTTAGGACAGTTGACTTCGCACTGACTTCTCTTTATCCGACACGTTAAGACTTAAGATACTCTCTGTTCAACCGTTTATGGATGCAGGTAGAAATCTTAACGATTATAATGTGAAATACTCTACCGGCATTTCTTAAAAGTAGGAAAGCTATCTAAAGCTTTTTCCTCATCGTTGGGCTGAATTTTGAATTTACTAACATCCTAACTTATAATATTATAAATGCGAAAGTGAGTTTGTTTGTTCATTTGTTTGTTTGTAATGCTTTCAAACTAGAACGGCAGAACGGATTTTGATGAAATTTGTTACATAGGTAGACCATGACCTAAGTTAGGACCTAGGATATTTTCTATCCCGATATGCGGGTAAAACCGCGGTGCGCAGCTAGTGTATATTATTTTGCATATAAATCAATGTCAAAATATTTTAACTTAAGCATCAGGCACTACCATTTTTAGGCCTGAAATGTTTATTTACATAACGGGCTCGTATTACCTAGTGGTGTATGAGACAGTCAGCGATATCAACTTGCTTTTGAAAACTAAAGGATCAATCCGGAAAAATCATAATTATGAAAAATATAATTGACATTAACAGGAAAATATGCTCAGGTTCCAAAGCACCAACTGTAACACGCAAGCAGAAACATTGGATGACGGATGCCACCTTTGTGCTTGTTGAGGAACGCCGAAGGATGAGAGAAAAAAATCGGCTTATTACCAAAATGCTGCCGTCCAAAACCTACGCCATTGAAGACGTTAATGTCAGGTGTCAGAAGCTTGGAGAGAACTTGGTATCGAACAGCTTCTATCATTACTAGTACAGTCTTGAATACTGAAGTTCATGTCATGTCTTGAGGCGGAAATATGACTCCATAGAGTGTCTAGTGATGCAGAGCAGAGCTGAAGGTAATAGGCAAGGCGGAAGAGCACTGATGAAGTGGCAGACTACTTCATCGCTGACCGTCGCGTTCTGGTTCAAGGAAACTAGATGGAGAGAGATCGAGGCGAGCCACGACTACACCTGCGATTGGACACAATTCATTGTGACCACAACCGGTCTGATATGAGCGAAGCTTAGAAGACCTAAATAAATCATCTCAAACGATATCCAATTTGAAGACCTCTATGTATTATCTAACAGCACGCGCATTATATCGCTGTTTACACGACAGTTCACATTAATATAACCACATTACATTCACAACGATATCTAAATGCGAATAGAAATGGTCGGTAAGGTTCCCCTGGGTGTAGTTTCCTGTGTCCTCCGTGAACCAGGTAAGGCGGCCCATTATATTTGGTTGAGCGTGTAAATGCCGTCATGATAACACCACTGTGTAATTAGATTTTCATAAAGTGGTGCTTAATTAGGTTTATATTTTTGGATATGGGAGTGTGGATTGGTGATATGATATGCAATTTATTATATTATCCAGGATGCAGGCCTAAAATAACATTGCCTATTTGCAGGATAGACGAGTAGTGGTCCAGTGGTATCGGCCCCGAGTTACGAGTATTTTGTGTATTTAATTTCATCACCACTGCTCCCAAAACGGTCAAGAAAAACATCGTGAGGAAACCCGTGCATTTCCTAGAACCAATAATTCGATGACGGTGACATCCACCAACCCGCACTGGGCCCGGGTGGTGGATTACGGCCCACTCCCTCTCCTAGAGAGGAGACCTGTTGTCCCAGCAGTGGCAATAATATAAGCTGATTATGATTATGCTGATTCTTAGCTAATTTGGGGAAATTAAGCCTATTGCTTGTTGTTCAAGTGTTAATCCGTGTTGTTCATCGGGTGTACTTCATCCATTCTAGTAGCACTATCAAATTAAAGTCATGTTTCTCCATTTAGGTCACCCGACCTAAAGAAAAAGCACTAACATAAATTAAGCCTAATGTATTATCAAATAAACATTAATGTTAAATAGTTAAACAACTGGTCACCTACGTGATTCGACCAAAATGAGTATTATTATAATAAACCCCAAGCGATACAAAATACCAATTAGTTTAAGCGATAATACAATTAAGCTATTGAAATAAAGCATTTAATGAGCTCACAGGTACATTCATTACTATTGTCCCATAATTAGTTGTTCAAAATCTGCATCACACAATAAATTGGTCAATTTACATATTTAAGTTTATTACTTATTGGTGTTAAGATAAACTTAGCATCATTAATTGACAGTGACGAAGGTGTACCCAGTACCAAAAAGAGCTAATAAAGCTTTGTTTTTTCGTGTCGAAAAAGATCCAGAAGCCAAAAGGCTGTCTAAGGATTTCTTATAAGGGGATACCGGTTTTTCCTCAACCTTCGACTGTAACCCGTAACACGTTATTAAAAGCTTCAGGCTTTATTGCCAGTTCACAGATAAGATACAGAAGCAATTACATTTTAATCTTGACTGGTATTTCGAAGGTTTCTTTTGTGGGTTTGTAATATATGCATAGGTACCTACCGCTTTCTAATTTAAGGCGATACAATAAACAGTTACGAGCGACATTCAGGGTTACGACGCGGCGAACCCTTAATGACGCAGCACCCGAAAATAAAGTCGTTTTATTGCACACGCATGACTTTACGTCGGTTACCATCATTTATTTGACAATTTAATATTCATTGCATTTTTCTCGCGTACCTATTGCGAAAAGTGGATATTCAAGTGTGTTGATCTGAATGTGGCGGTCGAGTGTCTACCGAAATTATTTTCTTATTGATGGTTTTGACCATTTTTTAGAAACATTGATAGGATATACGACAGTAATAAATAAATACTCTATGAAAAATATCAACAATTTCCCGAACCAGTAAATTGATTGCTATGCCTCTCAAAAGACTCATAAATATCCATCCAAAAAACCATCACACCCCGCAATTCTTTATAATTAATTAACGAAAATATATTTGTCCATTATGGCCTAATAAAATGCCAAGTAATTAGTGGTGTTCCATGATTTAATTGTCGCGTCTCGGCGCGGCCGGCTACATAAGTCGCCCTGCACGGATTTATGGGCTCAATTATACGCGGTCTGCCCGGCGCACACCTGGAAGCATTCGCGTCTTTTGCACTTAAACGGATTATGCTCGACTGGCATACATTATATCTTCGAGCTATCTCTTTCATGGAACAGGAAATGGAACTGTGTTTTGAGATAAGGTTTTGGAACTATTTTCTTTGTTTTAACTAAGTTTTTTGTGTAGAATTTTCAGTGGTGGCCTAAATATTCGCTATGCTACTATGGATACCCTGTTCTTTTTTCTAGTAATTGACCTGACACTTTTATGTCCACTGTTCAACAAAGGTGGTCTCAAACTATCGTGTTTGTTTTTTTAAAGCACCGAAATACCTACCTTAATACCATGAGTGCCACAAAGCTTTGTACCTACCGCTTTTACTACATGGTTCCATTTTCTGTAATTTTTTTTGGTACCGTAAATTGAACATTTTCCGAAGCAATTTTTCTCGAATATCGCCGCGCCAAACATACTTTACGAGTATATTAGCTAGTGAATCTGGTCTATTCTGGACAGTGGTCAGGTGTGACCTACTTAGAATAGCGTTAGATCAATTTGACGTGCCTTTACAGCTTGATTTAATTGTCGTCTCCGCGGGAAGTGGAGCCAATAACTCGTGATTTGCTCACTCCCCCGGGATTTATTACTTCAATTACCTATAGATGGTATTCGCAGGTGTAGCCATAACTATTTGGTATGTCCTATGTATGTAATAGTGCGGCATCTGTAGCACATTAGTAGGTAGATGGTTCCTAGGTGTGCGGATAACGATGTTTAACTAGATGGAATGCATAATTTTAGTTGATTGTATCGTGATATCTACATGTTCTGTTTACTAGCTGTGACGTCAGAGAATCGGTTGCTTTAGCGATCTTGTGAAATGTTTCAGCAGAGAAATGTTTATTGTTACAGCTAGTAATATTTGGCTAAAGTTAGTGGTTTAGGAACCAATTAAACCCCGGTAATAGTCCCTAGTCCTCGAAATATAAGAGAGTAGCTTCATGTACCTACTCAAAATAAGAATACGTTTCCGCTGTGATTCATCACAATTTTATGGGGAAAATAGCCGAATTATTTCAATGGAAGAAAGCAAACTATACGCACATATAACCTCTTTGTGATGTCTTGAACGTTCATAGTGGTTGTTCGGTGCCAAGACATAATCTGTTATGGTGACATTATCTGGATCCCCTGCCAACAGCGGATCCGGCCAAAAAGTTAAAACATTCTGCTTTCAAGAGTGCCTACTTCTCCACTACATCACGCTCCCAACGTGCGAGTATTTTAAACTGATTGTTTAAAGGAAGTGTTATGGTTTTAGTATTCCGAGAATGTTGGGTTTGTTCTTCTATTATTATCTCAAATTCTCAAAGCTGCAAATCCTGTTTGAATATATGGAGATATATACCTAAGAACTTTTGTCGTATAAAAGACTACATTTCCATAAATTATTTAAACTAATATAACAGGTGTTAGAATGATTTTTCCCACTAATCGGTCGGTGTATGTAAGTTACATAAGTTACATAGATGTTTATGAAAGCATATTATTTCGCGAAGGCGGTTTATAACGTAATATTATTTCCCCAGAGTCACATTACGGGCTGGCTAATGAAGATGTGTCGGTGAGGTGGCCCGGGTCGCAGTGTCGATGCCGGCTAACTTTGTCCTAATAGAAAATTAACATTTTACAACATTGGTAAGCTCATTTGCCAGAGGTTTTGTCTGCGCCACTGTATAATGAAATGGAATTGTTTCTGAATATTTAATAGTACCTAATCTTACAAAAAGGAAAAGGTATACGGACGGAGGAAAAGCATATTTTATTTATAATTTCTTTCTTAACGCTATGATGAGTCAGTTTTTTTTATATATGTATGTAAAAATGTACTTATACAAAAATCCCACGTACCGATTTAGCAAAACACTGTGAGAAAACGTAACAACTGCGGTTTCATTTCTAGGAGGCAATTTGAAAATATCTCGGCGAGCTTTTAGGAACATAAAATGTTAATCTCGTATTTTGCTGGACTGTGAGTCTGCTTTTTAGAACGAAATTGAGACTTACACTTATTCTTTGGATAAAAAAAGTTAACGACAAACGTTTTATCTTTATCTATAAGTACCTAATAAAAATTCGTCACGTTTATTTGTTTGTTTTTTTTTGGAAGCCAGCCTTTTGGGCACTTTTGCTGTTGACAGCGATAGGGACAAATTTTTTGATGGCCTGTGCTTCTCCCCCCTCCCGTCCCCGTTTTATATATTTGTATATAATATTATGATTATAAAACTGTTAGTTTTTAGGGTTCCGTACCCAAAGGGTAAAACGGGACCCTATATTTACTTAGACTCCGTCTGTCTGTCCGTCCGTCTGTCACCAGGCTGTATCTCATGAACCATAATAGTTAGACAGTTGAAATTTAAACAGATTAGGTATTTCTGTTGCCGCTATAACAACAAATACAAAAAAAACAGAATAAAATAAATATTTAAGGGGCGTTTTTATAGATAATGGTACGGAATACTTCGTGCGCGAGTCCGTCTCGCACTTAGCTGGATTTTAAATTTTGTCATGTCAATAAAAATAATAAACGAGCTCAGATAAAAGTTAGTAAAGTTGATAAGGTACAATCACATTCAATATATGTTTGTCACCTGGGCTGTTTTATATACTCATTGCACAATAGTGTTAATGTAATCCCACAGAATGAAAAGCAGCCATCTTTACAAGACTGAATTTAAAAAAAAGCACTGACAGTCTCTGACAATTAAATTACGTATTTTTTAAATTTAAGTATTTTATAATTCGGCTGGCTTTTAAAAAGATGTAATGTTGATGTCAACTCGATGCTGGGCAAAATATGCTAATTAAATTGTTGTTATCAAGTCATTAAATATAGTTTTATGCAAAAGTTTGCTTAGTGCCATAACTGCAAAAGGATGTGTCCTGATGTTATAAAGGAAATAATTTGAAAATTGACGAAGATTTAAAAGACTTGACTGCACTTCGGTTGTTGTGAAATACGGTGGGGGCGGGCCGGTCCGCCCAGCCAAGCCGGCGCGCGTGATTCTGACAGTTTTGACTTACTGAACAAGTCCCGGACGCCGGACGCTGCCGGACGAGTACATCGACACGCTGTTGGCCTCAACTGATCCGGTTTTTAGAATTTAATGAAAAATAAAAGTTGATTTTCGCTCTAAAAAATACGTACCTACATATTTTTTTGGTTTTGGCAGGAAAATATACATGGAAGTGCTTGTAAATTCAAATTATTTTTTAAATCATAAAAGTAACTTACTACTTACTACAACTTCGTTTTCTGATGACTTTATTTTTAAAATCCAAGCATTACTGCAACTTTATCGCCATTTTAATTAAGCCCCATAATATTAAAAACTCCTGAAACGAAACTTTAAACATATGACAATATAAATCATCGCGCTAACTTGGCGTACCTACTAGACTAAAAATTGTTCCCATTTATTCATAAGAGAATATGAGAACCATATATATTTCTGCTCTGTAATAACTTGTCGTGCGAATTACCTTTGTGTTTTTTTTTATTAAAGCACGCACTTGGCTGGCGCCCTATAAATCTGTTGTTGGCTCTCCCACTTTACTGCTGTATGTACCTATCAATTGGCGGGAAATATTTAGGGGTTTCTCTTTTTATGTTGTCTTTTATTAGGAGCTACGATTCCTGGAAAATCGTTTCGGGAAAATCACGCGTCGAGATTTTTGGTGCTCCGACTTACTGGGGATTAGGGCGTTTATGTTTTTCATGGAATCAGAAATTGCTTGCTGCTAATAATATGGCCTTGGTGAGGTATGGTTTTGCAATTGACGGCTTTGATTTAGGTATTATTGAGTGTGTATTTAAATAGTGCTACATTATTTTATACCAAATTCTTGACTGTAGGTATATTTGCTCAGTACCAGAACCAG
This sequence comes from Lithophane ornitopus, assembly GCA_948473465.1. Classification (NCBI taxonomy): domain Eukaryota; kingdom Metazoa; phylum Arthropoda; class Insecta; order Lepidoptera; family Noctuidae; genus Lithophane; species Lithophane ornitopus. The sequence continues at coordinate 9,146,330 of OX419620.1, read as the reverse complement.
CGTTTACAAAAAACTTCAGTGAAGGAAATATTAGAAAAAAAATGTTTTAATATATTTTAGCACAAAGATAAAAATATGTAATATTTCTTCATTCACAAAGTTTTTATTAATCTGTGTGCCCTAACCAAAATAAAGACACATAGGTGGCATTTTATTTTCTCCCCTCCACTGCTCTATCCAGCCGAGCGAGTGAAAAGGTTAATTTAAAAAGTTAATTTCTTCGTCTGGGTGCCTTCTTCAATTCGCGTGATGTCCCATAAAGTTAAAAGCAGCTCCACCACCGGTCGGTGTAGAATATTAATGTCGTTTTTGTAAGAAGTAGTGGCTTGCCCTTGGGGGCATTGTTGTCATCTTTCTGCTGTCTCTTCTTGGACAGGCTCCATTAGTTACAAATTCTCGGGTTATAAAATATTCGCAACATCCATCTGTTTAATGGAATTAGAAAAATTGCACGTACTGGCAGCTCTGATGAAAGTGCAGATTACATCGGGATCCGTAGTAAGGACTCCGCAGCAGATTTGTAATGTAGGTTGTGCTATAATCGGCTTTCAGGAATTTTAACGCGATCTAACGACATCGGTGCTGAGGCTTGTCTGTGCAAGCGTCACTCGTCACTCGCACTATATTTTTGTTTTTTTTTTTCTTATATTTTGATAGACAGACAACAGTAGAACGATGGTAACTGAAGCATCTACTTGTTTGCTAGCAAAATTAATGTATGTAAATCGTAAACAGGACGCTGAAATTGGAGGAGAGCGTCCAGGAATAAATTGGTTTCTTTTCTGAGTTTGGTAATCTAATTGTAGAATTTTACATAGGGATCGGTACACAACAATGAAAGCGGCTGGGTTTCACTAGATCTGTGACGTAACAAGTAGCATTCCTTAGCAATCGATTATTGAGACACACAGTCATTTTCCAACTACAGAAAATAGCTTTTTTAAATAAAGCAAAGTCTACAAACGTCAAGCCTGTCATTTGAGTTCTCAAACTGCATTTTCTGTTCTAATTTTAGACCCCAGTCTAGCACATCCGCTGGCAAAAAGCAATCCATTAGTTAGTACTAGATTTTCATTAGACTAGATTATCCGACTGAGCCGTTGCAGACTACTTTTCACGCTAACTGACCCTTTCTTTGTATACGACATCACAATTCAATTAAACATTTCCTAGCCAGCTTGATTGTGGGATCCATTTTATTTGTTCCTCCCATGAATTATTCAACCAACCCATTTCTTTTGCCATCCTGTTTTGCCAACTAATCGTATTTCTATAACAGTAACCGTTAACGGTTCGTTCTCATTAAGGGTTATAATACGTTACGGTACGGGTTAGGGGGGGTTAGGGGGCTTGTTATCTTTGCGATGTAATTACTTTTGATAGAATTATGTGTTAAGGAATTATGATTAATCCTGAGTAATACATTATAGGTAGTAGGTATACAGTAAAGGTAAGTAGTGGTTGTAGTGATTAGCTTTGCAGACTAATGGAAGTTGACTTTAGGCTGATACGCTAGTAAAACAGTTCCGTGGTTGTGTTGGCTTGCCAGTGCTTCAGCATCTAAGCCACTATCTTAATGACCACTTTGAAATTCGGGTCTCGTCGTATTGTATGACGGATATGCCCGGTTAAACCGGACATATCCGTCAAAGAGTAATATCATCGTGCGCTTACTCACTAATGGATAACTGGCTTTTTAACTCCAAAGCACCTAGTTATAGGTACACGTAGTTTCGACGGGATAAATCGAGAGACGACAAAAATCTACATCTCTATGGTGCTTTCATTTTGTTTGCACATCACCTACGGATATCGACTCATGGTTTATTTTGCGAATCCGTGTAGAATACATGAGTTTTCAAACGTTTGTTGATTTATTATTCACGAAACAACAGAAACATCGTTTTTTAGATCCGTTTCTATCTCCGCAAACACGCGTTCACATTCAATTAACACTTTTTCGTAGCGGATGCTTCCAGGCCACCGGAAATTAAAAACTGTCTAGTATAATGTAGCTATATAGAAAGTCTGTGCCTACTTCATATTCAATGGGAATCATATATCATACGATACATAAATGGATTTGAAATTGAACGTTCTTACTCGGCCAGAGTTCACTCTGATCGGAGAGTAGCGCGGATGCTCAGTTAACAAAGAACGACTTATCTTTTTATTCGCAGTTAAAATTAACTTATAGACCTGACTCTAACGAAAGAACAGTGAACAGGTGCTCTTGAAGAGCAAACAACTACAACAACAGAACCCTTAGAGATCACCAGTTGAATATATAATTAATTTCACCTTTCACAAACTCGTGGAGGGTCGCAGTAACAAACAGAATGTTCATACAATAATTACGTGGCCGCAATAAAAGGCTCACAAACTAGGGTTTGTCGTGTTAGGCTTGTTATCATTACATATAAATAAGGAGGTAGTTAATGTGGTCCACTGAGTATCCAATCCCGGTTACATTGTTGCCCTGGAGATTAGATAGGCGCGATGATTGCCAAAGTTTGATTGAGCCCCGTCCGAACCCTTTCGCGAATCTCCTTGATTATGGGATAGGTAATTGGCGTCTACGGATTGGGTACACAGTTCACGGATCGGGTATAATGGCAGATAACGGTTGCTTTGTTGCTATTTCTATGTTGTGATGTGAGCAGGACTTTAATGTTTTAAGGTGGGGTATACTGATTTGAGGTGTTCAGTTTACGACTATCCCTTTACCAGTGGAGATTGGACTTACAATTCTCCGTTGTAACAGTGGGGTGAGATCAGTTTATTTGTATTTTATAATTATTTTAAAACAAACAAGAGGACAGAAATAAGATATACCTAAATTGAAGCATCTGTATGTACATAACAGAGAGAAATCCCGCTACACAAAGAGAAAAATCCAGTATACTTGAATAAAGAAGCCATCGTGTTAGAGTATTTATAGTGCAAATCAATATTATTAACATTTCTCACATGCAGATCGGGGCGGTCTACACGCACCATTAAGCCCAAGTGCGGGACGGCGACATCCGCGCTGTGGGACCAAGGTGCAGTGAGTACCGGCCTTATTTGTTCTCCACTAGAGATGCTGTGGCCGCGTCCCGCCGATGTTTATTGGTTATTGCTTTACTCATTCAAGTATTATTGTTCACTTTATTTTTCTATTGAGATTCAAATTCTACATTAGTGTTCGACATGTTTTTCCTTCGTATCTCAGTAAAGCGGCCCGGAGTCTGGATTTGTGACTGGTTGATGGCAATAGGCTCGCCCCCTATTACACGGGACTTTAACAGAACTGGTGAAATCTGGGTGTACCTCTGCCTAACTCTTCGGGGAATACAAGCGTTATGTTATGTTTTCCTACATTATCTGCCTTCAAAACCGGCCATTCTTCTTTATTAATATGGCAAAACTGTAACATAATGTACCTAACTAGTTACTAAGCTGCCTTTCGGGTTGACCTTCGCAGCCCTAAGGGTAGCGGTCATCTGCCTATGCGACCAACCTTTAGTCGCCTTTTATGACACCCAATGGGTTACAGAGACGGGATAGTCAGTCTTACGCTTCGATAATAAGTTATTTTTTCTTTAATTTTTAAAGATCAGACTCCATTTGATTTTCCTGAAACATCACACCGATTTATTTTCATTACTTTTCATAATATCCTTATTTCCATTACTAGACAAATCTAACTTTATTAGATGGTGTTTGTGTAACAAAACAAATAGAAAAGAAACCAATATAAGCATGGTATAACAGCCATGTTTTCTTACACGTCATAATCTTGTGTTTGCCAGCATCGAGCTCCGGCGCTGAGAGATCGAAATTGCTTTGTTTTGCTCCTTTTTACATATGTATTTGTGTTTACATAGCACTGTTTACACTTTTGAAAAGTTTGCCTTTTAGTTAATTAGTTTAGTTGTTGGTATTCACAGTTTGCAAAAGAGGTCTTGTTTCGTAAATTAAAAGTAAAGAAGATAAGAAAGTAAGTAAATATTGGCATCAAATAGAAAACTTTCCCAAACTGTCTTTGAAACAAGAACAAGGAAACAAAAGAAAACTCTTCTTCGCCTAATCTTTTGCAAATTGATTTGGGAGTTAAGAGATAACCGCTGCATTTTACGGTCAAATTATTACAGTTTAACAAAGTAGCAACAATGCTTATTGGCTAGTAGCTGTATTGGGATACTTCAGTCTGTTTAACAGTTCCAATAATATTTATTCGGGGCGACTTCGGATGTTCAGTTTACTTTGTAAAGATTTATAACGATAATGTACGAACACTGCATCGTCTCATGATGTTTTTGGAACGAAGTTCTTTAACACGGCTTGCGACAGGCAGACATCGTCACGCGAAAAGATAGAGAGTTTTTAATTTTAAAAATGTTCATCTTGGGTATCATTTTCATAGTTTTCGAGCTACGTGCTTAAGTCGATAGTGAGGTCAAAATATAAATCCAAGCTGGCACCTGCGAATTTTGTTTTTGTAAACCATACGTTAGAAGGATCTTCGTTCCTGATGGGGGTCCCCCAACCACACACTCTTTTCTTTTGGTTTGTACTACTGGTGGAAAGGATAAAAGAGCATGCCTTTTACATTGAATTTTATACTTATCGTTTCATTACAGCGCATAAATACTCCCAGAAACGGGTTTCCAATGACTGGCCCATGCTATAACAACTATTCACGTTTGGCAGAGAGAATGGCAATCACAATTTGCTTTATTAGCAGATGTCATCCTGTCTAGTCCTGGCCGCTGCCCTCTTCTTGACGTTATCTGTTACTTTCTTTTTCCCTTACGATTGAAAAACTGTCGATAAAAAGAAAGGAAAAAAAAAAGAAAGGAAATTCAATTAGCTAGTGAATCTCCGCAGACATTATGGGTATTATGACATCATTATAAAACAAGAAAAATAATGATTTGATGATGTTTTGGGGTCAACGACCTCATGTATTGTAGTTACTCTTGTTTTATTTATTATGTTTACCTATTGAAACCAATCTGATCTGTCGTGTTTTGTCGCTACCTACCTTATTTATTTGATCCTGTATTTTCCTGTTGATAAGTATAATACAGTCCATATTTCTAATCAAGTTACTAACCGCATAGTTCCCTACATCGGTTTTCCCATTTGATTTCGATCACTTGTTTATCGAAAACAGATAGCGGCATTGCAGAGTCCGTTGTGGTCTTGCCAATTGCAGTTAAGTGCAACTGATAGCCAAATATTAGCTTAGTTGTTAGACAATAAGTGATATGATGCATATCTACATGGGTTCTATCTGTAGTCACTGTATTGATACAGAGTGCTTATAAGTATTTATTAGACTCACCTGATAATTGCCTATAGGTACTCAGGTTTGCAAGAAGATTCTGCTTATCATTAACAAACATTGTGTGTTGGTATTATACTATTATTATTTTGTCCGGCATGCCTTCCGGATAGACGAATTGGCCACCTCATATCTTACTACAGCTAATATTTCTTTCTTTACAAAAGTGAGGATGACTATTTATGAAATATGCCATTTACAGGAATTATGCATGTTCAGAAGCTCAGGTAAATTAATAAATAAAAGTGTGGACTGTATACTTTTTAAATTATAATAAGAAAAGGCGATAAATAAGTAGCTATACAGTGAAGTAGCTAAAAGGGGACGCTAGTGTCGTTCTTGCCGTGCGATCGTGGAGTGTCCCCGCCGCCGCCGCCGCCGTCCGCTCGCCCCCGCGCGCCGGTTCCTCTGTCCCGCGCCCGCGCCTCAGCCGCCGGTGACGTCAGTCCACATGATCACGCGCTTGATGCGTGAACAATGCATTTTTAGAATTAGTTAATTGATTCATGCGTGATTTTGCAAATATCCATTATAAAATACAATAGACGTAGATATATTGACCTATTCACCTATTTGTCGCCGTGTTCGGGTTCGCGACAGTTCAATCGTCATCCTGAGGATGCTTCGTTGAGAGGTGTAACACGTGGCGATTTATGACAGGGTTTTTTATGACTCTTTAGGAATAGTTAAGCGGCTTAATATATCTACGTCTATTGTATTTTGTAGAATTACTAATTGAATGAATTTCCCGTTTATAGAATTCGCCACAAGATTTGGGTTATTTTAGCATTTTGTGCCAAATAGATCATTTGGTATTTTGTGCTTAAACCCTTACAGTGTGCTGCTTTTCCTTTTTGTATAAACCGGTCCATAATCATCGTCATCATTGGAAAATAAAGCTGGTATTTGAAACAAAATCGACGCTGCTAGAGAGTAGCGAAACAGTGCGCAGTAGTCGCGCTTCGCCTGAAGCAAGAAAGACTCCATACGGAATTAACGCATGTAACTACATAATGTGCGCTTTGAAGTGACTATTCGATATAAAGCGTAACCAAGGACTTTCACACAGTATTGGTTTAATTGAATTAATTCAATGGAATGTTGGTGTGTGCTCCACTCTGATGTTAGACTCGTCCAATTAGCCACACAGCTAGTATTCATTCATTATGCGTACTAAAATCCACCAGCATCTAACAGTACACAACAAAGCCACGACATGTAGCCCGTGGCGGGGGCTAATCCGCCGAAATTCGCACTAATATGCCTGGAAAGCATAGTGAGTCAATTTCTGGTATGAATTTGCATTCGTGACTGGACTCAGTCCAAGCTGCCTGAGGCGATGACAGTTACATCACTCATCCTATCTCCGTACTTAGTCTAGTCGTCCACACATACGCACCTACTTCACAAACATATAGGCCACGTACGGCACCTGAGGTCACAGAATATAGTTAACTCTGCAGCCGTGCCCGTGTAATCAGTTACTTACGTATACCTGCCATATTATTGCAGTCTGATTACATAGCAAACATGAATTGATAGTGCTGAATTATTGTCATTGTTATAGATGATGTTATGAATAACACAGGCCCCATAAATAGCACTTAAATTGGTGGAATAATTGTTACAATTGTTTGATTTTATTTTAAAATGTGTTATCATTGTTAGCAGCATATCAAGTAACGTTAAAAGCGGGACCAAATGAAATTGGACTCAGCATTTGAAATAGAAAATCGAAAGAGCGGCGGAATTTATTAAAATGGATATAAACTTACCTACACAAGATCCGTTGCTGGAGCAAGTTCTAATCTAGTCGAGACAAAGCAAGCGTAGCGGGGGGTTACGATACACGAGCCAAATGCAAAGCTTTATTTAGTTTAAGGCGCCATTACACGGCTCATATAAACTGTCAAAGTTCGAGGACGCCGAGGGTCGTCGGAGCCACCGCTTTCCTATCCTCCTTTCAACTTTACGCAACCGATCGAGATTTTTACCCGTTTTATTTTTACTACTCGTTCTTACGCGCGATCAATTTAATGGTAGCGTCTTAAGATGCTTCCATTTTAAAATTGTTATTGTTTATGAACGTAATCTCTACGCTTATACGAATTTTGTTTATTGCGATGTTTGTTGATCTTGAAATATAGGCCGGCGAACAATCAACGTCTTCTCTAGTAGGTAACTCTGTTGTTTTATTTCCGCTAGAGGTTATATGAACATCCTGTTATTTTTTCTTAATATCTAACCACCCTATCCATCTTGCCTTTAAAACCGTTGAAGATGAAGAAAAAACAGATGTTGAAGATGCCTACATAAATAAATAAATAACATTTTTCGAATTTATATAAGAAAGAAAAACTTCGTTACTTGCAATCTAGTACCTAATATAACATCTACAGAGAGATCTCTAACAATACAACACATGAAGACTATCCCTGCGTTCGTGATGTAATATTTCAAGCCGCAAAATAAAATGTCACCCGCTAAAAAATGGCGCTGGAGAAAAGAAAGATTAGTTATTGCGGGCACATAAACCGCTGTGGTGCAATTACTGCGTCTGTCGTACAGACGTCGCGCCGCCGCCGTGCCTACTGCCTCCGACTACCCTTATGTGTGTCTTACCTCACGACACCTGACACACAATTTAAGTAATTTGTTTTACTCATTCGGTCCCTTATTGTAAAATATGCCCCTATCCGGGTGACACTCGCGTTCTATTTATCAAAATAAGTCGTATCGTATTCGTATCCTCTTTCAACAAAGATTTTATTCGCTGTATTTGAGTAAGTACCAGTGCAAACGGCTTCTTCTCCCTTGATTTTTCTTTCGTTGTTTGTTGTTTCTTTCAATCCCCTAATCAAGTTTACAGCTTGTCTATGTATTCGGCTGCCTCCAGCTCCGTCGATCTGAAACAACAAATCTAAAGGAGGTGTTTGAGAGGTGAAATATAACAGAAATTCGATACACAATGCGACCTTTTCGAGTTACACAGGTACAATTTATACGTGAATAGATTATAGAGGGATTTTGACCAGCGATACGAGAAATTTAATATAAGTATATAAAAATGTACCGTCGAGAAATGGGTAAAAATAAAGGCAGAAACAATTTTTTGGTAACAAAAATTGGGCAAAATTTTACTATTTAAGTAAAACAAATACTTCACTTGGTTTTCTCATTGATTTCCCGGCTCTATTCGAAGACAAATGTATTTATAATATTTGTACCAATATACTCTTGGTTCAAATGTTTGACGTATTATTTCATAAGAAATAAGGCAGATACCTACGCACCTACCAACAGCCAGTTTTGTACTCCTTTTCTGTCTTTGCTTAGCTCAGATAAAATGAGCTAAGATAAATAAGTGCCAGTATTTACAAACGAGCGTAGGCTCAACATTATTACATGTCTGGGACTTAATTACTCAATATTTCTGCTGCGTTATTAAAATAGATAGGTACACTAGAACTTCGTTATTAAGTCCATGAAATATGAACATGGAATGGGAAAACCTATAGTGGGTAGATTAGTACTCGTATACATACAAGATTCATCAGGATAATAATATATATAAATTGTTAAGATATTTATATAGGTACTTAATCTGTTTTTTTCAGCAATCGGTTAGCAACAGACATAAAGCTACAGTGAAAAAGACTGCCCTGAACCTGAAAAGCACCATTTTGTGTGACAAGACGTAAGTTCGTATCCAGCATACTTAACTATACAACAATATTTTCTTTGTTTGTGCCCAAACTCAAACCATTTATTTAAATGAAACACTTTTTAATTGTCAAGGAGTCGGTCAGACTCTTTTAAATCAACTTTTATTAGTTCTTACCATGCAGGGAAAATCCTAGTGTAACGGATATTTTACTATAATGAAAATCTAATACATAAAGTAGAATTGTAAGGCAACTAGACCCATGCCGCGAGCAGGTGCCCTGAAAGTTCTGTTGTCATAAAGTATTACGTTTGAAGATTGGATAGCGCTCTGAAATATGGTGCGGACTGCCGGACGTCGCCTTTAACTTCATTGTGATAGAACAATGGCTCATTTTAGAACAGAGTCGAAATAATTATGCATTTGGTAACTAAAATTATGTAACTAGTAGCATCTTATAATAAGCTTTTGTTTCCTCCATAGACCAGTTAGGTTGATTAGGTATACTACTCTTATGCTTGATTGTGGCCCTAATCTTTTTGGAAATGCTTTTAACATAGTTTCCAGAAGTAATCAGAACTTTAAAAAAAGGTAGAGACGTAATTATGGGGGTAATTTTTAAATCAGTATCGTTGTGTAAACCTAAATGTCCGGGTACATAAACAGCATTCGGATACATTATAAAATCAAAATTAAAATATCATTTAATTGAATGGCTCAATTCCTAACACTTCCCTAAAGTCGAACATCAAAGATATCACAAACGAGCTCGTTGTCAAACTACCAACAATGAATACTGCCTGAAGCCTCTTCTCTGTGCACAGCAATAGATTGTGACTAACACCTCCTCCAGCTTTACACAGGTAGTTAACCTTTGGCTGAAAACAATCAACTGTGCCGTTTAAGGGCTGCGACGTCGTCTAAATAGTTTGTCACTGCTACACTACAGGGGTGAATAACAATAAGACCCCTTTGTTCCGGCATTCAATCTGGTCGAGACATAATCAAGACGTTGCGGAGGACCCCTTGACTACTTGTACATATAACTTTAACTCAGTATTGGAACTCCTCAACTTTTTCTATTTACTGTCTTATTTAATACTAGAAGCAGGTAAATTCTGAGCAGAGCTTTTAAACAACTTTTATGAAAATCGCGCTGAAGATTATGAAGTCGCAATGTGAAGTTAACATTTTATATTCTGGTTCTGCATTCTTTGCTACAGCAATTACGAGCTATTCGAAAGGCAGATCTTGGGTTTTAAATAGCAAAGAATAAAGATTAGCATATTCATAAGTATAATAATATAAAGAGCTATTACATTTTTCTTGATGTCAAAACAGCAAGTCAGTATAAAAAATCAATTACGTATTATCCAGATAACCTTACTCCCACACAACCGCCTCTCCGGCTATAGACGTATAACAAATAGCTACATTTATTAAAAACGATAATATCAGAATAAAGAGCATAAAATATGAGGAGCAGGTTAGGCAATAAACTACAGCTGGAATAATAGCACTAGCAATAATTAACAGTCGTCGAGTGAAAGCCGCAAGCATCAATTTTGCAATGATTGGCATCGGCCGAGAGTGATCCAAATGGGTAGCTTGAACACTCATTTCATATTCACATTTGCTCCGAAACGGGAACGTTGCGACGCAAATTGCTACTAATTTGTCCACATTCAACCCGTCGCGTCCTAGAGACGCGCTCGGTATATTTTACCTTCACTTTTACTGTATCCTTCCCTTGTTTATTTAGTTTCCGGTAACTCATTAGGGAAATCAAAACAAATTGATTAATTACGCAATTTTCCCGATTCGCTTGTAATTAGGCTAATCAAGTAGACATTTATTGTATGATACATCACACAATCAGCACAAGTATTCAAGTACTAAAATCAATTCATATGTATTTGTTTATTGGAATTATATAAATTGAGTTAATTAATCCATACATCGCCGTGCGGAACGAAGTTATTTAATCAAAAACTTTTAATTGGAAGAAAACTGAAATCCGAGAATCCATGTTGTAGCTTTGTGTTTCTCTTAATGCAGGAAACAGTATGAAAAAAGAGCTTGTAGTACTACTACTTCAGTAGCTCATAATATCCCGGCAGAAGTAAAATAACAGAATAAGCTCGGGCAATGGGCAAGTAATCAGTCTTGAAATCTACTTATTTCAACAGCTCTTGTGGATTGCTGCAAAAGTACTTTTTATAGGATTATCGCAGTCAATTGCTTTGCCATAGACGCCCCATAGACGCCATCTTATGAACAATAGCTTCGAATATATATACCTAGACAAAAAGAACAATGGTCTTTCAAAAATGGCATTTCTAGATCGCACCTGCAGTTGCTGGGAGGCAGGTTGGCAGCCAACTCCTGAGTGTGACCTACTTGCACCCTGGGCCAGGACAGTTGGCTCCGTCTCCGCATAAATTGTGTATATCTCTGCGCTGGTGTCATCGAGATGTTTAACAATTGTGTGTTATTGTCAATAGCGCTATTGAATTTACTGCTGTGTTGTTAAGGTATGTAGGTATTTTCCGTTGCCAAAATATGGAATACTTAAGTAAACAGGGTGTAAGGGTAAACACCTTGTCATTCAAACCATGGGTATTGACTTAAATATAAAAATAAATGACAAAACACAACAAAAAAAAAACCTTGTTTTCATTAAAAGATTTTAAAAAGTTTCTATCCGACACCGGGCTTGCTAGCGAAACAGCTGGCTGACTGAGGGAGGGGTCGCGCTCGCAGCCGTTCAGGTCACGTCCCGCAGCCCCCGCCCGTGTTGGTAAAATGTAATTATTTTTAAATAAAAAAAAGTTGTAATTTTCCATTGATTTTACGTTCTATAGATGAAACCAAACCACTGGTTGCAAGGATAACGGTGTTTACCCTAACATCCTGATAGAAATTAAATAAGGCAAAGTATGAATCATTCCACTAATTACAAAATTCATGAGATTAAGCTAGAGAAAAGGACGATGGTAAAATGTTATTCGAGCTCCCATTACCTTTTATTTTGTAATTGTTATTTCGTTAGTCGTTTACCGTTAGATATTGTCTAAATTATCTCGCGGCAATCGTTAAGTATTTTCACGCTACGTCCCTAAACTTGTTAATTAAAACTCATTAAAAGCTTAATTTCAACATTGTTGGTAATTAAGAAGATTCACGATCTGCGAACCCTATTATCTTAACGGAACACTTTTACGAATTATTAAGATAGAGAGCAACAATATTAAAATTCGCTTTTTCGGAGTACTTTCTTCCTATACCTATTCTTTAATTAGTTTGAGTCTAGACATTCGTAAAATTGTGATCTTCTTTCTTTCTTTAAGACCCCAGAGATCATTTAGATAGCTGTAAACCTTTAAATATTTCGTGGGTTTAAACTTATTCAGACAATCAAAATTGTATTCAATTTTTGCAGAACGTCACTTTACTCTAAGGTTGCGGGTACGAAACCAACGGCGAGGAGCTATGGCTGGGCGGGGCGGTGGCGATAGAACAATTTTGTACCGTCGCCACCGCCCCGCTAGGCTATCACTCCTCGCCGCTCGTTTGGAGCCCACAACCTAAAACAGAGCACTTGTATCGGAACTATTCAGTAAATACTCGATAACAACGCCCTAACGTTTAATGTTTACAGGAAATTAAAGTTTGCATTAGACTGAAAAGCAAGGATTTACCGACACACATCAACAACAACGCAACAATCTTTAAAATAATTGGGAAATTAAATATTTTGATTAGGAAACAAAGGAGATTATGAAAAAAAAATTCTTTTACTTTTTATCTTTATCAAATATCGCTTTCATAAAATTATCTTCTTTGAAAAGTCCGGTGATATGTCTGACAAGTGAAAACCCACGAAATTATTAATTGGCTCCCAAAAGTTAATTTCAGAAGAGTCAAAGAACTTAATGTTAAACTTTATTGAGTTTCTGTGACTATTAAGAGCCATTTTACTTAAAACAAAGGGTGGGTAGTGCATATGTTTATTACCAGTCTGTGCCGCACAAACTCAGTAACATAAAATTGTCTGGCTTATTAAAATTTTGGCTTGAAGAGAGCAAAATAAAGGCAAAAATTAATTGAAAACTAGGTTCATTTTATTATTCCAAAAAACAGCTAACGAATCACGGATATTTCTCAAAAAGATACCTAAAACAGTCTCTGATTCTTTTATTCTTGGAATCCCACGTCTCTTAAGATAGGGACCTTACCTATACCTGAACCGCAGTAGCTCTGTAACATTATCTCCGTGGAAAATGAAAGTTTTGGATGTGTCTGAAATGCGGGAAGCCACTTAGTATTTAATTAAACGTCGCGACGTCGACGTCGACGTTTGAACGCCTAAGGTCCCGCGGAGGGCGGCGTGCATCGCCGTCGTCTCGTCGAAACACTGCGACCCTTGTAACATCGTAACATCCGCTGCCACGACAGCTGATGTCGACTTATTCTGTGACTTAATGTTATTGTATCGTATCTATATCGTTAACCAGGATAGGTAACATTTATGTGTCTCTACTTAATAAAAATCTTAAATTATTCTCATCAGTCTGGGCACAAGCTACGCTTAATTTAAATCAAGTAATTTACCCACATAAAGTTAAATTACGGGTTTCAGTTTTAAGGCTACCTTGAACCTAGATTCAATGTGATATTCAACAGTAGCCTGGATTCTTTAAAAAAGAATATGCGTTGGAAGCTCGCTATTCTATTTTTGGAAACGGATTTGCTACATTGAATAATTCCATTCAGTGTTCAGACGAAGAGTGGCAAATCCGTTTCCAAAAAAAGCTTCTATATTCTGGACGTTACGATACAATAAACAATCTCGCATCGACATGAAAGCTGCGACAAAGTTCTCTATTGGAATAGTCGCATGCCTCCCCCGTAGGTTCGCTCCTAATTACGTACATGTCACGGACACACCCGTGATTGATTGTAACTCTAATATCTTAGACAATGGATGACATGTGTGACATTGTACTTGCGATATTTTGCCTCTTGTCTCCCATTATTAGGGACCTCAGCAACAATACACCAATTCTAGTCAGATTCCCTTTGATATCAGAAACAGCTTTTGTACAAAGATACTAAGTTGTGCGTAATCTTTTTCTAGATTTTATTTTCTTTACTATCTGCGGAGAAGTTCTAATCTAAGATGTAGGTGTAAAAGTAAATGGAGTTATATTTTTGTACCATAAATACAACGTACTTACAGCTTAACTCCAGTTAGTCAGGGAGTTTTCGGAAAGCATATTTTATGTATATTAATAGTGATCTTTTTAGTGTCCATTTTCTGAGACTAAACGTGTTAATATACCTACATGGTCTAACAATGTGTATACATTTCAATATCCCGGGGTTTTCTGAGTGGGTTGTTCGTGTTTTTGTTTAAAATGTTTGTAATATGTTCGTAATAGTCCGAATCAGGTTCTTATGGAAAGAAAATTTTGAAAAGTGGCCAGGCTAATGGGAAAATTCGGGAAAATTGAAAGTGCATTTTCTATGAATTATTGGGACAGAAAAAAGTCTGTTGGGGCAGCTAGTTAAGCATAAATATCTTTATTTATCCATCCATGACCCTGACGAGTATTCAACGATCACTGCTGACCCTCGACTGAGTAGCTAAGCATCAACGACACAGTATCCATAAAAGGCGTGAACATAGATATTTTGTAGCAGGACCGAAGCCACTACCAAGCGAAATACAAAGATAATGTCATTTCAAATTATTACGTTCCATTTTCTGTGTTGCCAACTTTAATGTGTTACAAAACTAAAATGACGTGGCATCTATTTCAGGACAAATTGTGTTCCTAATAACACAGGCTACCTTCAATATAAATCCATGAGTAGTTCTCATGGGTTTATATTGTTTCGGCTTATACTGGAAGGTATTCGTTACAAACTTAGATTAGTTAGCTAAATTGAATTCAGAATAAAACTTTACTTGATTGCTATGTTTGTGAATTCACGAACTCTTGAAAAAGGAGGTAGATACTATTTAGATCTATAATTGCCATTCTCAGAATCTAGGCTATTTACGGCAGTTTGACGATGATCTCAGGTAAAATTCCTAACTTTTATTCCTTCGTAAAAGATTTTTTTTATTTTGCCATATGAACTCAATAGTAAAAATTGAAGTGTTTTTGAATATAATTTTATTTTTTTCATGTAAGCAAAATATGTGGATCTACTTATATTTATATTAAAGACTTTTCCTGTACCATAATGCAGCATAAAGATAATATTATTATTTGGAACATCCCTGCAGCAGCGTTGAAGAGTAGAAAAAAACTATTCTTTAATCCATCGTTCGCATTGAATAATAAACGTTAATCTTGTAAAGTAAACTCCGAATAATAAATAGTTTACCAGATCAGAAACTTATTGTAAACGAACAACTTAGCGGCCTATTACTTTAATTAGAGTTTTGCAACTTGAGAGAGAAAGCAATCAGTAGACGTTACTTTAAGTAAAGTTTTAACTTGAACTTCAGCTCGGACTTGCACTGAAACTTTCATGGTTGTACATACACAATCTACGTTTTAATTGTTGCAATAGGTACGTAATGTTTAAACGTTAACATAAACGAAACAGTTAATTGCATAAATGAAAGTTACACTGAACTGACTGAACACTTTCAGTTACTGTCTGAATCGAAAATTGTTTTGTGCTTTTTACAATACACGATCCTTTTTGACCTGGTAACATTTTTAGTATTTCGCATGACCCAGAAACTCACCTGAATTTATTTACGATTGACTTTGTTATCAAATCACTTTAAAGGCAAGTTTGTTTCTCGCGGCCTGAATTGAATTCTTCGTTACTAAAATAGAGGGATTCCTAAAAGCTTTTAAATGTTCATTACTAGTTTTAAATTAGGCGTGAATTGCTTACTCTAAAAGCAATTTAGCAATTACTTTTTACTGGGAATTGTTTAACTTTAAATCTTTTGTCGTCTGCAACCTACGATGACGCGGGAATGACTATGACTGACCTTGGGCCTTGGCATGAAACAATTCTATCCCAGCCAGTTCTATCCTAAGCACCGTTAAAATGTTGCACCTTAATATTTTTCTTTATTTCTTCCTACACTACAAATATTATTAAAAAAAAAACAAAGAAAGAAATTGAGAACTCGATAATTATTTAAGATTTGCTCAAATCAAATCAAAATATTTTATTTTACATATGCCTACATGGGTACTTATGAAACGTCGGAAGCTAGGTGCACGGTTCCAATTGGTCGTGTCCTATGGAGAAGAGCCGGCAAGAAACTCCACGGTTACTCTTTTAAAAGAAAATAATAATTGGCTTTTACAATATTTTCGATTTACAGTGTTAATAGTTATGGGAGGACAGTGTAGGCCTTTAAAAATGTTTCAGGTAGGTTACGCTAAGCCTACAATGTTCTCACATTCACAAGGTAGAAAAGAATCTATATAAAAGATAAATAAGATACTGAAAATAAAAATAAACCTATTTAAACCAAATGACATGATTGCCATTACAACTGTAACAAATCTCATTAATTATCATGTCCACAAAAGCCACTAATAAAGCTGCTAAATATCCTTAATACCTATCTGCTGTGTCTTTCCCCCCATCATTCATAACACTCAATCATAGCAAACGCACGCACTGATCAAATCACTCATTACACGAAATTCAATATATCGCCGGAATGCAATCTTCACAATATAAATTCATCTTGTTAAGGGCAAGCCACAACTGAGAACAGATTAATTACGCCAAACGGCGTTCATTAATCGTTCTCTAAAGGGTTCCAACTTAAAGGTTAATCATTACAGCTTTTCAGCACGAGTTGATCCACTCAGGTTTGTGTATCCCGGGAGAAGACATATATCCTACATCTGTACGAGTGATGGGGATTAATATAGTGGTGAACATTTCCGTGTTCCGTCCAAGAAATTGCAATGACTACCAAAGGCTCAAGTCGGTTGAAGTATTTATGAGAATACATTGAGTGGGTAATCGCTTCAGCTGCATACTATATCTGTCACGTGCCATACGAATGACCTGCAGTCTGCTCTCCTGACAAATAGAGCTGTCGGTCAAATAGCGTTGGTAAACCTCTCACCCAACATATCGGACTAAACGCGTTTGCTGTTAAAATTTATCTGAGTGCCGGATTTGAAAGGTAGATTAAATTTTTGGCTGTCGAAGCCAGCCGGGTTACAGCTGGGGATTGTAACCCATCGACACATAACTACTGCGTACGTGCGTTAGTTTTAAGTGCGTTATAGAATGAAAGTAAAAATGCCACTCAATTCAATAGAGTATTGCACACATGTGTCGCGTTGGGGATAAAAATAATTTATGAACTCTACAGAAGGCTTTCCATTTTCATGTTGTTGACAGAAATGAGATTTCGGGATAAGCTTCTGCTTTCTTTTAACTAATTGATGAAACTGACGTCAACATATGCTTAAGGAAAGAGATGCAACCGACTATAGTTACTACAGTTCGTCCGAACAACCAAGAATAGTTTCACAATTCCCTTAGATATCATCGCGACAACTTGACACAGCTAACCTCCCTGTAGAGATAACAGCGTAGCCTCCTAGTCTAGGTACAGTGGAGAACTATTAAATTTTAGCCGGACGGGGTGGGTGAACCGCAGTCGGCGGTTTGACGTATTATCGTCGCGCCACACCACTTAGTGCCTGCGCCCGGCGCCCGGCTCGGCACGCGAGCTCCAGCCGCGCCCGCGCCGCCCCGCGCTCGCACTGCACACCCAAACTGAATAATATATCTAACTCATCACGTACTCAACTCTAACCTTTCAACTTTAACTTTTACTACGTATTTGTATCGCCATTCCCGAAAGGGTCGTCCACTATTACATAGTCAGCCAAAATATCTAAACCGCAAAAAGTTCTCGCCGCAATATATTACCATTCCTGAGCGAAAAAGATAAACTAAGTCCTTACTATCCCGAAACGACGTCGAAAATATTCATAGATATAACTTTTTTGCGTAAACAAAAAGCGGTGAAGTACAGAGGTCCGTGCGGTCCGTACTTATATTTAGGGATTGCATGGGAAACAATGTAAAGGTGTAGGTATATAAAGCTCCTGATACAGGCTCGGAATCTGGAGGATCCAGCGGACGCGCGTGCTGCTACAATATTCATGAGCGCGGTGGCTATCGGGCGGCACAGCCCGCGAACACTATCTCACATTCGGACCCGTTCCATCAATATAACGAGTCGCTGACCTGAATTGTTTAGTGACCACCTTTATACATATTTTGTCTGCTAAAGTAGAAAATACGATTATTGCCAGCAAAACCTATTTCTACTTACGTATGAGCAAATAATTCACACTTCACAGTTTCAATAAATTCTAGGCTCTCCGTTACTTATTACTTAATACGGTGATGCAACTCCTCGCGAGTTTTATAAGCAATCAATGTAAATATGAAGGCATATTTTCCTGATGTAGCTGTACCTAATCGATTCCAATGTGCACGTCGTATAAATACTTACGGTCTACGTTTATTTTAAAGCTGGAAACAAATTGAATTCTCACGCCCAACAAGAGATACGACAATAAGATATTTTATTTGGTATTACGAAACGAGTAAACATGTAAGTTTATTGGTATTTCGTTACGTTTGTCGTGTTATGTGCCACTAAACTGACTTGGATTATGTTTTTAGCGAACAGTTTCAGTCTCACGTAATATTGCTGTTTTAATTGCAGATGCGAAGTTGGTGCTTGTTGGCTGTAAAACTTTGTCGACGAACACTGACAACAATGACAGTGGGATAGGATAGCTCTATTAACTTAGCTCCAAGCTATTTGCTGCATATACCTACGCGGATTCTAATCTGTGCTCTACTTGTTAGGTGATTCGTTGTTAGTTGAGGTGTAAAACTGAAATTAGATTTACCTATGCTTTTTAATGGTCCTACTCGATTGGCTAATTGCAGAGCAAAACCACAATTTCATAATTTCACAATTTCATATTTTAGTCGGGTCTTGGACGGTGTAACCTACAGTCCCCTCAGAAAAACCTGCCAGATTAATTTTCTCTCATAATAAAACAGTGTGAACCTGCCTTTGAATTTTTAAAGTTTTCATTAAAGGTTTTTTCGAAGAAAATTACTTGAGGCAGCTATTATAGCAGAAAAAAAATTAGTTGAAACGAAGTTGATTGTTCTTGAAATCTTTTTCTCTTGCAACGAAATATTATGAAAATTATTTTATGGTTTAAGTTTTGCAGGAATACTGACCTAAGTAATGACAATACGACGTCATTAAAAAACGACTATTTAATACTACAATGACTATTTAATTACTATAATGGTCAAAGCAGCATTATTCGACTCTAATTAAGTTAAAGAAAACCGTAGGCATGTCAGAAAATTAATAGAACAATGTAATCGTTTTATATTCACTTTTAACACGCGATATAGTCGTGTATACTAGTTATAAATAAAATAATACTTAATTGCCGTCAACAATTGAATTAATCGCCTTTCGGGAATGTTAGAAATGTATAATTTATCTGCGTAATTACGAATACACAATGGCCCATGGTCACCATGCTGCCATGCTGGACAAACAAAAAAACAACGTGCCTAGGTGGTCGGCTTCCAGTCTAACCGGATGCAGCTGAATATCAATATTTTAAATGGCGCGCCTATCTGACGTCCACAACTCAGTTACTGGGAAACATGATACCATTACTTTTGGCCTTCTGACTACGTAACAACTGTCAAAGATCTACGAATGCCAGCCGGGACCAACGGCTTAACGTGCTTTCCAAGTCACGGAAGGGTCATATTTAATGGATGGTCAGTAATGACCACACCCATCCACGAACCTTAGCGGTAAGCGTAGCTTAACCTTCGATCGACCCGTGCGGCTGTTATTGTTTAAACAAAGTCCACTAGTAGTGCTATTGATATCTTATCTAGCACCTGCTGATTCATGTATAATTAATTACTTAAGCATCGTTCACAATCCATTTTTGTTAAAAGGTTTTCTGGACATATCAGGACTTCAGCGATCTCCTAACTGATTCACATGTAAAGCTAAGTGCATATAAGCGAGCTTGAAAGCGCCAACCCACAAATTTGAAAGTTGGCCAAGTTGTATCGACAGGGATTGTTTGTGGTCGCGGCCCGCTCCGCTCGTCGCTCCGCCGGTCTATACCAGCTTTACAAAATTGTACGATAATTACTACCAACAATAAAAAGCAAATCACGTAACGATATGGCTCTTATAGCTGCAAGATTTTATACTTCACTATTAACGCTGAGCTGGTTGCATAATTAATTTTCTGTAACATCGTATTTCTTTTCATGTTTGTTCTACATAGGCATTATTATGTAATAATTAAGAAAACTGAAGTTTTTGCCACAGAGTGGGATACTTGCTTTTTCTGTAGGGGTCGTAAAAGGTGGCAGAGGATCCAAGGAAATTATATCATACGACAAGCTGGCAGTACCTTGTAGGCTAATAGCACGTAAGCTTGGATCTTTGAATGTAGAGTCGAAATCATTGCTTGCATTGTTTTCTGATTGCATGGCGGTTCTACAATGTTCTTTTTCACCTCAAACTGCTTACGCATCTATGTTTAAACAATATAACGCTAAACATCCGTAACTAAGCTGGTGCTATCAAAACATAGAACAATCTCCAAAAAGATTGGCACAATGCCTTAATTCTTGCAAAAAAGCCAAGTTAATTCTGCAACAACAAAGCGTTCCTAATTTAGGTTTGTACATTAACATCGTTGCAACGAGGAAAAAAATGTGAACATAGAATGTGTTGCAACCTGAGCAAAATTTAGTTGTTGGCGTCTGCGCTCAAGCAAGCGAAGCGGCTCCGAACAGGGCCTGGGTAATTGAACTAATAAATCTAGCTGTGTAACTGCGCGCTCCCGACTCGCTCAGGATCAAGGCGAAACCATTAAACCTGCGCTCAGATTTCGCCTTGACTCGTCTTGCATTTAGTCACACGATACATACGTGACGGTTCACTCCAGCTGTACGTTTTTTAATAGAATTCTACCTTCTCGATAATGAAAATTTCAACACCCGCAGCTATAAACATTTGCAACAAAAAATTGAAAATAAAAGATTGTATAAAGAAAGATTAGTGCCGATCGTAAAGTTGCAGCAGGAAATAACACCTTATCACTTGAAAACGATTTTAGTGTAACGTGGTACTAGTTTCGATGCTACATGTTGTTCTGTTCGATTGTTTTCATGAGCAGGACGTTCCGGGGACAGTGGATTAGTGTTGTTCTCATTTTCGTATTAAAGTTGGATATTGCTTCAAATACACAGGTACCTGCACAGTTGTATAATGTTATAAGTAAGTGTTTGCTTAACCTTAAGATTAATACAATTATTTAACGCAGATCCCAAAAGAAAATGTGCCGAATTTCGATAGTAATTTCGGCAGCTTCCTAAAAGACTTAGGAACAATGGTATACAAATTTAAGAAAACAGATGATGCCTTTAATGACGTACGTTCCAGCCATAGTACACAATCAACGCCGTCGATTAGGAATCATCGGAGACATCAGGTTAGTATTACTTAGTTTAAGGTTTACCTAATTCTTTCAATCAAAACTGAACTATTGATACTGATTAATTACTAACAATTAATATGTTGCAGATGGATTGTCGAATCCGGTGTCACTT
This sequence comes from Lithophane ornitopus, assembly GCA_948473465.1. NCBI lineage: Eukaryota > Metazoa > Arthropoda > Insecta > Lepidoptera > Noctuidae > Lithophane > Lithophane ornitopus. The sequence continues at coordinate 9,124,623 of OX419620.1, read as the reverse complement.
AACTGCTAGCTGTTTTACAAAACAGCTCCGTTATGTAAAACAGCTGAAGGATGTTTAGCGATTTTCCATAATTATTGAACTTTAACACGCAGAATTGCATAAACGTTTCGCATTTATCAATGCAGCAAATCTACGAGTAGAGGTTATGTAAAACAGCGTGAAATTAAGCGTCAGTTTGTAGATTTTAGTTCTAAATTTTGTCGCTCGTGGCTCTGTGCTGCAATAATAGTGTCCAGAACAGAAATAAATAAAACGAGTAATATGAGCGAAAATGACCCTAACCCAAGTGAAAACAGTGATTTTAAGGACAATTTTAACATAAAGTTATCAGAGTTTTATGAAAGTCAGTCCTAAAAATAGTAAATAGTCAAGTTACTACGACCAACTTGGGAGTAACGCTCGCTGACCCTGCCTCGGAACCGCTCGCTTCGCTCGTTCGGCTTGCGCACACAGTTCTAACCAAACCTAAATCAATTGGTCAGGGTGCCCTAGCTTAGTTACTAAGACCGTTTCTGCATAAGAAGCCACACAAACGCTTACTGTGACTGCATATAAAGCATTCTGCATCACGTCTTAACGTGGATGGGTAGCAATTTTGTTTTACATAGCTGAGCTGTTTTGTAACCCAGCTAGTGGTTATGTAAAACAGCGGATTCGACAATCCATCTGCGACAAATACATTACCTACCTACCTAACTTAATTACATTTCATTGTTTTAAGTAGAAATAGGTTAAGTTCCTATTGATTGCTTGTACCTAGTATTAATTGCAACATTGCTAATTTATTGACGTTGGTTAAGTCTTCAGTTATAGGCATTTTGGGCACTGTCTTTTTATCATTTTTTTTCAATTTAACTTTTTAACTGCTAGTACGATTTTGTATTTTTTTAAATTTTAGATTACTTACAATACGCAAAAAGCTATTTTTGAAGATGTCCTCATGATGAAGCTGGTATCATATTATGAAGACAAATATAAACTATCGCATCTGGAGCCGACTACAACTGAGAGCATTACGATTACGAATGAGTTTACAAACACTCGTTTAAATAATTCATATAAATATAATGTTATCGACAAGGCCGCAGTGCTTAATACTGATCCCAAACCAACAAAGCGAGTGCACTCTGACTTGAATAGAAGAATGCAGAGTCACATGAGAAGGGTATGATAATATACCTAATAATTATTTCTTTAGCTAAATATTCTAGCTGACTTTTTGATTTACATTTATGAAGTGTGCACTTTTATAATTCCTAACGTAACGATATTATCGTAGACGTCCATGGTCACTTCCATAAAATGTAGGTATGGAAATACATGATAAACGAAATCGTTATAACCTTATCGTAAAAGCATCTTCATATATTTCCATACATTTTACTTCCCTAAGTTATCGGGATGTCGTGACGTAGACGAGGACGTTCGCGATAATATGGCCGCATGGCCATATTATCTTCCTCGTCCACGTCACGTAACATGGTAATATAACCATGTTAGAAATTATAAAAGTGCACAGGGTTCGTAAATCTATATAACGATGATTGACACAGGATCATCAGTAACGAAAGAAGAGAAAATCTTTTAGTCGTAAATGAGATACGAAATTAAAACACTTTAAACTTAATTAAACAGTTAAATATAAACTTAAAGTAAATTTTTCTTTACAGATGGATGAATACCAAGTACCTGAAGTAGTTATTTTTTAATGATTTAGGTAATAACAATTCTTCAAACAACAGCAAATTAAATAGTGGCCTCGGTGGTGAAACTTTTCCAAAAAATAAATAAATCAAGAACACAAGAGTTTGTGTAGATCAGCTTGACGCTCAAAAATAAAATAGGAAACCAGCTGAAATGTTTAATGTGTTAATCAATTATTAATTTAAATTATTATAACATAGAATAATTAAAAAGGAAAACTTCTCCTCTTTGTTCCTCTAGGTAGGGATCCGGGTATCCGGAGCACGAACTCATTTCTAGTCGATTTCAGCTTATTTTTGCAAATTTTCCCGGAGATTGGTCCTCATTGGCACTTGTTCAACGGCTTGGAGCGAAAGATACTCCGGGGAACAACTCTGTCTGCACTAAATGTCATCTATCAGCGGCGTATGCCGGATTTTAGCAAAGACACCGTGTCCAACGCAACTCCCGGGACTGAACGTTACGGATGATAACTATTAAAATTGAGCAGCGCTTCAATTTGAACGTAAGACAGTTAAGAGAGTAGGGCTCAATTTGTTTGTGCTGAATTAATCTTCAACAGATTGTATTATTTGTTGTTCAAAAACTAGTAGGTACGAATATTTTTAATATTTATTGATCATTTTCATTTCCTGAAAAGCTTCAAGTTCCTAACTATATATTTCTAATATACTCACTTCATTTACCTATATCTAGATTTAGCATACCAAGAAAGATACCTAAAGAATGATTAGACACACATTTGTATGCTTAACTTAAAATCAATTCTTAAATCTCGGAAGCATATTATACTTAATGTATAGAATCCTATTTACATTATACCTACCTAAAACTTAAGAAAACCTCACGTACAATACCAAATGCTTGTTTCAAACTTTTAATCGTAATGGCGACAAAGTGTAATTTTCTGAATCCTTACAAAAATTAACAACATGTGACAGTTATAATTAAATCCGGTCGCTTGTGTTGGCAACATCGTCACGCAAAACATTACATCTACAACTTTGTCCACAAATTATGTTTACACCATTCAAATAGACGTTCCTTGCGTAAATACTTTTGTAACTTAGTCCATTAAAGAAACTCTACACAAGTAATTACCATAACACAAAGTGGTTTGTTTAATGTTCCCCTTGATGACGAACTGGATGAAAATATGTATCAGTACATGGCGTGAGAATAAAACACAAACTGAATTGTGTATCCT